>OX419640.1:0-2400000 GCA_948473465.1 Lithophane ornitopus | reverse complement strand
ATGTTGGAAAAATGTCGAACATCGCAATTATTGATTCAAAATGTTGATATTATCCTAACTTAATATTATAAATGCAAAAATGAGTTTGTTAGTTTTTATACGCCTTCACGCTAAAACAGCTGGATGAAATTTGGCACATGGATAGAAAGAAAGAAAGAAATATTGTTAATTCTGCACAAACTAAACGCAAAATACAAAATAAAGAGTGACATTCACTAGATTAGATTAGATTTCTTTATTTGTTTAAACATTGTATACATACAAAAGCATGCAAGATATTACATCGTTTGAGTCCAATCATGTTTAGCCGTAATATCGGCGTATATATATATAATAGAATTAACAATAAGAAAAATTATATAAACGCACTTTAAATTAGAACTTTATAAATGAACATATTTTTATGATATAATGTCAAATTTCAAGAAACGTCTTGAACTATAACGTCAAAGTTACTATAATCCATTTGAAATAAGATTAGACGTATAGATAAGTCTTTTTTACATTCCGTTCAACCGATTTTGAATTCTATTGCGTTGGTGGCATGACAAATGGCAGCCGCAGTAGATAGTTGGTATTGTGTAACTTTTTTTGCTTTTAATGCTATCCTTATGCCTACGGTATAGAAGTCAAAATCGGTTGAACGGACTGTAAAAGGGTTTGTTTTAATGTCTAATCTTATTTCAAATGGGGTATAAATGTATGTCAAAATTAAAAGATTTATGTCAAGTTTGCAAGATTAATGTCAAAATTACAAGATCAACGTCAAAAATTACACGAGTTATATAAAAAAAATTATAGATTTAATATTAGTGACAGGTAACAAACACTTTATCCGCTAGAAATTCGGAGACACTATAATATGCTTTTTGCAGAAGAAACCCTTTTAATTGTCGCTTGAATGCATTACTATTTAGCTCCTTCCAATGTTTAGTTACTTACTATAGGTACAAATTAGCGAAAACTCTCATATTTAAAACAAGAAATTATAAAAGTTTGACAATTTTTGTCTATTCCTTGATGAGAGCAATAAACAGTTATCTGTGGATGAGAGGCCAAAGACAATTTACTTGCGTAATGTGTTGTGATAATACCTACTGAAAACAAACAAAACAATCACAAATTAAACGAAATGCCGATTACTGAGTGGAAAATTATCCATCTGGTCTATCATAGATGATAGACCATGACCTGGGTTAGGACCTAGGATACTTTTTATCCCAATATTCGCACGGAATCGAGACTTTTGCGGGTTAAACCGCGGGACGCAGCTAGTTTTGTAAACAAAAGAGTGAGTCGAAGAATTTACGATTAGCCTCTTAGTTGGACTCATTTTACGTTTTCGCTCATAGATTTATGTAAATTTTATGGGAAGAGTCACTAACTTAAATTCTGACGAACTGAGAACCTCATCCTTTTTTTGAAGTCGGATAAAAAACAAAATAACAGTTTAATCTTCTTTAGGTTAGCTGAAGTTGTCCTGTCCTGATTTCATAAATTCCTACAAAATTCCCATAGTAAATGCACTTTCAGTTTCCCCATATTTTCCCATTTTTCCGGCAACTTTTAATTTTTATCTTCTCGTAAGGACCTGATTCAGACTATTACGAATATTTTTAAAACAAAAATTTGCCAAATACGGGCAACTGCCCAACGGTTGATGTTGGGTTCTTGTATATATGTCCATTGCACGGTAAACTTTAATTGCGCGATGTAAGATTTATGTGACGTCAGGATTTTTGTGTGACGTCAGGTCTTTGATGCGTAGTTCGCATGTGGCGATGTAGATACCGCCACACTTTAAAGTGCAAATTTTTGTTAGAGTCAAGTGTCCCCCCCTACCAGCTAAATGGTTAGTTTTGGAAAAGTGAAACAATTCACGGCAGTAATATATAACGAATTTAAAAGAAAAACTATCACAGCTAAGTAAACTCTACATGATAATGAGTAATAATCGACCAACTTTGCAGTTGTAAAAACATGTTCTCTCATACATTTCGTATGTTTTTCAACTACAATGTTAAGTTTGTTCTTGGGATAAATTTATCCTAACTCATCATTCTCCTGCCCTTATCCCAATTTATTTGGGGTCGGCGCAACATGTCCCTTTCTTCCATACTTCTCTATTAGCCGTCATCTTGGTAGTCACCCCTTTCTAGCCAGAACATCTTTCACACAGTGCATCCATCGTTTCTTTGGTCTTCCCCTACTCTTATATACATTCATACCCAAAACTTTCCTCACAACATTTTCCTCATTCCTTCGCATCACGTGCCCATACCATGACAACCGATTTCCACACAACTTTTCAGTCACCGGTGCCACTTTCAGACTTCCTCTTATGTACTCATTTCTTATTCTATCCATTCGTGTAACACCACATATTTTCCAAATTCCAAATTTTCCAAATTTATCCTAACTACGGAACCCTTTATTGTGCGTGGTTGGACATGCACTGGGCCGTTTTTTTTCTAAATAGGTTCCTATATTTTTGTTACAGGAGGCCGAGTCTGCCATCACATCCATGAACGGGCAATGGCTAGGCTCGAGATCGATCCGAACCAACTGGGCCACACGGAAGCCACCGGCACCCAAGAATGAATGTAAGTAACAAATTCTTAGCATCATCATTTCAGCCGAAAGACGACCACTGACTACGACGACAGTATTCGAATTTGTGTGGGGTAGGTACCACAACAAAAAGTGAAAAATAAAAACTTTTTACAAAAAAAAAAAACGACTACTTTTTTTGGAAGTCGGTTGTTTTTTTTTTGTTAAAAGTTTTTATTACACTTTTATTCGTGATTTTGTGTATCAAAAAAATATTAGTAAGCTAGAACTAGTAAATCATAACAAATCCTGAGAATATCCGGCGACTCTCTCCGTCTTACAAGTTTACAAGTGTCGTGCTTAGTATCGCAATAAATGTTTAAATTCGATTTTGTTTCTAAAATGTGGTCAAAAGAGAGAGATGACCTGATGCCGGAAAGTATTTTATTATTGTGAATGTGAGGACTATGTGAATGTTTTTTTTTTTTTTTAAATAGACTGTGACCTCTAAGTTTGTTTCGGCCTTTCTTCTCAGAGTAGTCAGATAGGAAACGCCGACCTCATCTAGCTTATTTTTAATATGACGTGTAAAAGTGATTCCAATATCCTATTTACAGAATAAACAATTTCATTTCATTTCATTCCGTGTCCCAGCAGTGTGAACATTAAGTCTGATTATGAATATGGAGATGAGTTATGAATTTTAACGAAAATTAACATTCTAGGTAACTTGTGAACGTGTAGACTTGTAAATTTTGATAAACAGGCCCCAGGTCATCGGCCCACATGTGGGAGGCTTCCAACGCTACGTCTTCCAGTACGCGGTCGCCACTCCAGAACCTTTCGGCCCCATCAGCCTTCTGTTCTGCGAGCAATGTGCCCTGCCCACTGCCACTTAAGTTTATAAATTACCAGCTGATGCCAGCGATTTCGCCCGCGTTGATGTCTTGACAAATGATATACTTAAACCTTCCTCGTGAACCACTCTATCCATTTGTGAAAACAGCATGAAAATCGGTGCAGTAGTTTTTGAGTTTATCGCAAACAGACAGATAGACAGACGCGGCGGAGGACTTTGTTTTAGCTTCTTCTATTATATAAAATTCTCGTGTAACAGTGTTAGTTGCCATACTCCTCCGAAACGGCTTGACCAATTTTTATGAAATTTGATATGTATATTCGGTCTGAGCATCTGTCGTAATCTATTTTTACCCGACTACGGCGAAGAAAAAATGAAAATGTTATGATTTTGACCGGTATGTATGTATGTATGTATGTTCATCTGTTCCCTCATATCTTCTAAACGACTCATCACAATTTGACAAATGAGGTATCGTTGGAAGCGTCTTGATCGTCCGCTGTTCATAGGCTATGTGACGTCACATTAAATGGCGCTCTCTAGAGGGTATAAAGTCAGGAACTAAAAAAAATAATTGTTTAATCGTACCATGTTGGGTATCAAATGAAAGGGCTTAATGAGCACATTTCAAAAATATATATATTATAACCCCAAAAGAATTAAAAAAAAAATTAAAGTAATAAAACCCAACTACGACTAAAAAGATATAAACAAGACACCACAGACAGACGAATTAAAAATCCGGAGTAACACGTAATCTGTTTGATTTATAATAACACGTGTGACTCCGGATTTTTAATTCGTCTGTCTGTGGTGTCTTGTTTATATCTTTTTAGTCGTAGTTGGGTTTTAGTTTTTATTACTTAAATTTTTTTCGAGCTGGGTTCGAGACACGCGGGTGAAACCGCGGGACAGCTAGTAATATGTAAGGATATCTTTTTACACTAATCCTTAATTCCTTACTAATATTATAAATGCGAAAGTAACTCTGTCTGTCTGTCTGTCGCGCTTTCACGCCAAAACTACTGAACCGATTTAAATGAAATTTGGTACACAGATAGTCTAGAGCCTGAGAAAGGACATAGGCTACTTTTTATTGACATACCACGCGGGCAAAGCCGCGGGCGAAAGCTAGTGTTAAATAAATTCAAAAGAATTCATTTTTATAAAGACAAATACTCTGAAAGGGTTGTGGAAACGAGTAATCCGTACTAAGCTGATTACTTAAGAATATTCTGTTTTTTTACTGACAGCTAATCTTTAACAGCGATGAGCAGAAACTGTGGTCTGTTTAAAAGGAAATTTAAATACACTTTCTCATTTCTTGAAACAATTTTATTTTATTTTATTTTATTTGGGAAGACAAACAATCGTACATTGTATATTAAATCTAGATACAGAGTATGCTATAAGTAAATCTACAATCCACTACGTTTCCACATGTTACTATTATAAGAGATACAGTTTTGGAAAATTAAATTAAATCAATATACATATAACAACAATACAATTATTTCGCAATCTTAAAACCAAAAAGTTAATACATACTAAAATACTACATAATAATTAAAAATTGTGAGCAAGGCGCTTAATCATTTGTTTTAGAAATTTACGTTTAGTTAAGGCAAAGACATCGATATCGTTAAAATTATTATTGTAAGCTTGAACTAATCTCTGGAGCGGCGCTCTCTCTCCTGCATTTGTACGACAGGGAGTTGTAGCAAATAATGGATAAGAGCGCGCCTCACGTCTCATTACTGTTCTAGGTACAATATAGCATATTTTACTTATCAATTCAGAGCAATCAAATCTATTATGTACAAGACCATGGAGCATCATTCCTTGGAGCAACAAGCGACTAGAGCGTAATGTTTATAGTCTAAACTTATCCAAGGCGTTTTTATAAGGTAAACGTACGATGCGATATTTGTACTGCAATGTACTGAGGAACTTACGCTGAACTCGCTCTATTGCAGTATCATATTTAATATAATAGGGATCCCAGACCATACAAGCATATTCTACCTGTGGGCGTACTAAAGAATTAAATAAATACAGATATGTGGCTGGTCGTTTAAAGTCAGACGAGGCTCTCATAACAAAGTTATACATTTGAAATTTGACAATTGTAAACGTATATAAAGCTTGTCTTCGGTACAATATTTGCAACCGAAAAGGGGGCTTAAAACGGTCGCTTTAGCAGAATCATAATATGAAAATATTATGATTCATCGTAAAATGTCACAAACTGACAATTCATAATAATTATATGATCTGCGTGTAATTCATATTACGAAATAATTCATCTGTTTGACAGTTTTCTATGGAGATTCGTAAAATGGTCCACAAATTATGAATTGCTTTTATATCAAATTAGAGGAATTGCTAATGACAGCTGGGATTCAGGAAATGAAATGCTTTTAGTGGAATTGCTCATGTGGCCGGTTTAGGACCCCAGATCAGTGTCAGGTTATATTTTGGTTAAAATATGATTCGCGACCGTAACAAATATGGCTTTACAGAATTATAATATTTATTAGAATCAGCATTACAACTCTTTAAGTTAGAATAATCTTCAAATGTCATGATTTCATGAAATAGTCATTCAATAGGATTATATGAACTTAGAGAGTTGTATTGATGATTCTAATGTTTATCCTACTAGTATTATAAATGTGAAAGTTGGAATGGATTTGGATGAAATTTGGCAAACAGATAGTTTATAACCTGGATTAACACGTAGGATACTTTTTATCCCGATATTCCCACGGGATCGAGACTTACGCGGGTGAAACCGCGGGGCGCAGCTAGTAATTCTATATATCCATATGAGGGCGCCATATTAAATTGAATGTGATCTCACATACCATTCACCAGCGGACGATCAAGACGCTTCCAACGATACCTCATTTGTCCAATTGTGTCGAGTAGTTTAGAATATATGAAGGAACACATGTACATACATACATACCGGTCAAAATCAGAACCCTCCTTTTTTCTTCGCCGTAGTCGGGTAAAAATCAGCCCTAGGTCTTTTGGGTCTTTTGTCTTATTTTTTTTTTCCGCAAACTTTTTTTCTATAAAACCTATTTGAAGTTGTTTCCAAGCTCACGCTTTTTCGTCTTAACTGTCCATCGTCATTCGGTAAACTCTCAAAGAGAATATAAAACAAATGTTTAAATTTTAACAGTTTCGCCTCGCTTTGATCTCGCCGTTAATTTGGCACAAAAGCGGGAATATTGTAGGGAGGCTAATACCCCATCTGATTATTATTTGTTTTGTTAATTTAATATTCTGTGTGGAGGAGCTCGTGGCTAAGTAATAACAGCCGCACGGGTCGATCCATCAGGATAAGCTACGCTTGCCGGGGTTGGTCCGGACATGGGTGACCATCTTTTCATACCGAGACTCCTTCGTGACTCGGAAAGCACGTTAAGCCGTTGGTCCCGGTTGTCATTTGTGGATCTTTGACAGTCGTTACGGGTCGTCAGAAGCCCGAAAGTCTGACAACCAGTCTTACCAAGCGGTATCGTATTACACAGTTACTGGGTTGTGGACATCAGATAGGAAGTCGCTTCATGTAAAATACTGGAATTTAGCTGAATCCGGGTAGACTGGAAGCCGACCCCAACATAGTTGGGAAAAGGCTGGACAGATGATGAATTTAATATTCTGTTTCAAATTGGATAAAGACAAACTTAGTTAATTGATTCAGGCGTGACTTTGCGGAAATCCATTATAAAATACAATAGACGTAGATATATTTAGTAACCTATTCCACTTGAGTATTCTTCAAGAGTCATAAAAAACCCTGTAAGAAATCCATCCATCAAGCATCCTGAGGATGCCTCGTTGAGAGGTGAAACACGTGTCGTGACCAGTCGCAAATCCGAAAAGTTGAACCATGCAGTAATCCTATATAAGTGGGGGGTGGTGGGCGATATTTTTGTTCCATAATGTGAATGATTTTGCATACTATTGTATAGAATCATTTTTTTCTAACTGAACAGACAGCTGTGCTGCTGGACAGTTTGTTGCGCCACTTCTTCTTCCCAGCTAAAGCACTAGGAAGTGGTGAAGGGTGGGCGTTTTGGGGGACTGTCTTATGTAATTTTGACGTTCAAAAAGTGCTGATTCTCAGCCTAGTTTGAATAAATGAGTTTTGATTTTGATATGGCTCAGCGAGGGGTTAACGTGACGTCACATAGCCCACCAGCGGACATCAAGACGCTTCCAATGACACCTCATTTGTCAAATTATGTTGAGTAGTTTGGAAGTTATGATGAACATACATACATACAAAACGGTCAAAATCTTAACCCACCTTTTTGGTTCGCCGTAGTCGGGTAAAAAGTAATAAGAAGCAAGACAAATCATCATCTGCCTAGCCTTTCCTAATTATGTTGAGGTCGGCTTCCAGTCTAACTGGATGTAGCTGATTACCAGTATTCTACATGGAGCAACTGCCTATCTGACCTCCACAAGCCAGCTACCCGGTAACACATTACCCGCTAAGGGGCGACTAAAAATAACTCTCAAAATACCCCATTTCGGACTCACAACTCTATAGAAGTTTGCTGTGAATGTTAATATCCGGTGGCGCGATAATTCCTTCCGAGCGGCTATGACGTCACGTCCTGCTGTGTTACCTTACATTACTCAGAACTGATTACTGAGCTCTGATATTGATTTATGCCGCTGGGTTGTATGTGTTAATTTTAAATGGAATTTTGTAGATGTTTTTGTTAGCTCGTGGCTAAGTAGTAACAGCCGCACGGGTCGATCCATCTTGCCGGGAATTGGTGACCATCTTTACATACCGAGACTCCTCCGTGCCTCGGAAAGCACGTTAAGCCGTTGGTCCCGACTGTCATTCGTGGATCTTTGACAGTCGTTACGGGTCGTCAGAAGCCCGAAAGTGTGACAACCAGTCTTACAAAGGGGTATCGTATTGCCCAGTAACTAACTGGGTTGTGGAGGTCAGATAGGTAGTCAATTCATGTAAAATACTAGTATTCAGCTGCATTCATTTAGACTGGAAGCCGACTCCAACATAGTTGGGAAAAGATTAGGCAGATTAATTCATAACGTTTTATAAAACTACGCCGGCATTCCACAAAGGGATAGATAGAGAACGTTATGTTGACGTCGCTATGCCTTTAGCATAAGCATAATCAGCCTATAATATTCCCACTGCTGGGACACAGGCCTCCTCTCTGTGAGAGGGAGTGATACGTAATCCACCACGCGGGCCCAGTGCGGGTTGGTAGATGTCACATGTCTTCGAATTTTTGGTTCTAGGACATGCCGGTTTCCTCACGATGTTTTCCTTCACCGTTTTGAGAGCAGTGGTGATGAAATAATAATTTTCACAAAGTAAAGCGTCTGTCAGGGTTCGACAACCGCGCACAAATTCTGTCTCCGGACTGGTACTAATAATTCTTAATGGTAAAATAAAACCAGCCGCCTCCGAGGATCGAACTCAGGATCGCAAGACAATAATAATGTACATAAATACATAAATAAATAAAATAAAAATCGTTTATTTCAGACATAAAAGTCCATAGGCAAGGCAAGGTTGTTAGTAATAAAAGGACAGGAAAGGAAGGATGTATGGACCGCAGCAGGCGGCGTTCTGTAATAAATCTTCCCATGGGGTAAAGAGAAATTTTCTGCTTACCCCCACGGGGAGAAATCGAGGAATTTTCTGCTTACCCCCATGGGGAGAATTCGAGAAATTTTCTGCTTACCCCCATGGGGAGAATTCGAGAAAATAATATTTTCTTGTAGCTTCCTATTCTCCCCATGGGGGTGAGCAGAAATTTTCTGCTTACCCCCATGGGGAGAATTCGAGAAAATAATATCTTCTTGTACATATAAAAATATTTGTAGAATCCTGTTGATTCCGTAATTAATTAAGTTATCACTGGCTCATTACCATACCAAGCCTTGTGCAGGCACACTCCAACTGTTTCCCGCCATTTGTGGTGAACTGACAGTTGACATTAGTGACAGCGACCTCACTGCTGACGTACATGAGATAGTGTTTACATATCTATTAAATAGGAACTCTACAATAATATAATATTTTGTAATAATGACATAATTTATGATGAAAAAAAATTTAATGTGTTGTAATGTAATTTATTAATTTTGTTTTGTTTTGCAGTGCCCTCACAGGGTGCATGTTTGAAACTTATAACACAACATGTTTGCAATAAACTGATTTGATTTAATGATCTCTTATCCCCTCTTCCAGTGAACTCAAAACCTCTGACCTTCGATGAGGTGTACAACCAGAGCTCCCCCACAAACTGCACGGTCTACTGCGGTGGCCTGACCACTGGCCTGACCGAGGAGCTGATGCAGAAGACCTTCCAACCTTTCGGGACCATCCAGGAGATCCGCGTCTTTAAGGATAAGGGTTACGCTTTTATAAGGTAAGCGTGAGGACTGTGTTAGAGTACTCTATCTTACCGCCTGGGGACGGGCGGGGCGAACGGCGGTGTGGCGGGCGGTACGGCGGGCGTGGCATGACTAGTACAGGTAAGTGTGAGGACTGTGTTAGGGTACTCTATCTTATCGCCTGGGGACGGGCGGGGTGAACGGCGGTGCGGCGGGCGGTGCGGCAGGCGGTGCGGCGGGCGGTGCGGCGGGCGGTGCGGCGGGCGGTGCGGCGGTCGGTGCGGCGGGCGTGGAATGAGTAGTACATTTATATTCATTTGTTTTAGTCGCAAGACGCTTCGCCGTTACTACCGCGCGAGTTTTCTTGTGGTGATATTCTTTTTTAAAGGTGTATCTTTTCATACACGAAATATTTTAAGAGGTCATTTTACTTATCATTATAAACAACTTTTAATAAGGGACCAAACCAGAAATCGCGAATAAAAAACAGCTGTTCCCTACATTTTGACAAGTTACGCAGTGACAGGAGATTTTTGTTTTTTCACGATTTCTAGTTTTGTGTACAATGACCTCTTAAAATATTTCGTGTATGAAAGGATACACCTTATATACAGGGTCAAATTAATTAGCTATATAAACTTCGCAGATGTGATGAGAATCGATTTCAATTAGTCATCTACAGATTAATGTATATTCTCCATCTCCATCCACAGATTCTCCACAAAGGAGAGCGCGACACACGCTATCGTGGCGGTTCACAACACCGACGTAAACGGACAGCCCGTCAAGTGCTCCTGGGGGAAGGAGTCCGGGGACCCTAACAATGCTCAGGCGCAGGGACAGGTACTACATCAACCGGTATATCCTTACTTTCTTAAAAGTGAAAACCTTGGGAGATCAGTCGTCTTATGTATTTTCGTGCAAAATATTGCACTAATAAAAAAGATCAGTCGACGTACCTAGGTATTTTCGTGCAAAATATTGCACTTATAAAAAAATTGGTATTTTTTTTTGTTTTCCACTGTCTCGTTAGTCTAGTGATCCCAAGCGCCACTGCTGAGCACCTGGGTTTGATACCCGAGTCTCGGAACCGGTTTAAAAAAATACCGGTTAATACCGGTTTTTTTTGGTTTTACTCCGAACTTTTCTTAAGAACGTGAACGTTTTAAGAACTTTATTATAACCTAAACTAACCGTTTTATTCGACGAGCGGCATGTCGGCATTCTTACTACTGAATAGAACCTGAACAGCGCCCGACGTTTCGTTTATCGTAAGACTGTATTATTGCTTTAAACCGGTTAATCTGAAAAAACCTTTATATAATACTCTAGCAAATACCGATTTAAAAAACGGTTTATGGAACGTACCTTCTTCCTGGGAGGTAACGCATTTGCAATGCCATGTTCAAAAGCTATTTTCAGTTCCTCACGATGCTTAGGTACTTTGATAAAATTATAATATTCAGTTATCAAAACACATCTAATATTTAATATACATCAAATAAATATTTATATCTTACCATTAAAAATTCTCTTTAATTATATTTAAAATACATAAATCTCGTTCATCGCCCTTGATTTGCATTTATAAGATAGTCAATTAGCATTCGATTTCTGACTTAGTCATCATTTTCTAATAGTCCGAATTTAATATTAAAAAATATATAAGTAAAAATCTTATTAAAATCAAACTTTTAATTAACTAAAAAGGGTTTTCCCAGGGTCACCTTCCGGCTGCATCATCAGACCCTGAACACCACCTAGTGTCAAACCACTTGTTAATACATAGCTAATGAGTCCAAACACGATGGTCCTATCTTGTTTGATTGAGGAGTTACTATGGCCAACTTCCGGCTCCATCATCAGACCAGTTCCATGGTATCATTTTTTCAAAATGTCTAGGTAGTTATATAAGCATGCTAAGTTTCAGCTCGATCGGATGCCAGGAAGTGCTTGAAAAATTGATGACAATTGGAGTAACCGGAAACATACGAACAGAGCAAGCTAATATAAAGCTTGTAATGATAAAATCTATACATTGATAAACTTCTTATACTAAATTAACTAAAAAACTAAATTAAAGGACTAACTAGCTATACCAATAAATATAAAAACAAAGGGACCCTTTGGCGTCGAAGTATTCGTCCGCATCGTTGTCATCAGGAAATGTGCCCAGAAGACTGGCAACATTGCCACGTTGAATGGCAATGCTAATTCTTTGGCCAAAGAACAAGCCAGCCCTCTGGTCACGTGAAGTGTTGAAAGTCTTTCGCACTCGGGCCCCATGACCCGAGCGCTTCGACCCCAATCGGCTCAAAACTGTCATCATTAATTGTAAATATTTATAAAATATCTACAACCTACATCTTTATTAAAAAAATAAAAATAAAAATATATAATAATATTTATTAAATACTATAATATTATAAAGAGATAAAATATTGTTTGTATGTAAGGGGTAATCACCGAAACCACTAGTCGGATTTGAAAAAATAATTTCGCTTTTGATAGCTTAATTTTTGAGGAAGTATAGGGAGCTATGTAACATCACGCTACGACCCTTAGGAGCCGACCATTTTTTCTTTACCGTATCAGAATCAGAATCTTTATTTGTTAAACATAGGTATTTACATATTGGTGTTAGGTTAACATATTTGAGCACTATGTTTTGCCGCGAAGGCATACAAATTTTAATTAAAATGTTTAAAAAAAAATTAAACTAAAATACTTAAAAATTAAATAAAACAAACAATAAAAACAAAACAAAAAATAAACTAAAAAAAGTATTAAAAATTATCATTTATAAAATCTTGAACCGTATAATAACATTTTTCTATTAATAGAGAGGTGAGAAATTTCTTAAATTTTGATAGAGGCATGTTTTTTATATAATACTATCAGGTATTTTGTTATAGATTTTCGAAGCCATTCCAAAAAAGCTCTTTTTCATCAAAGTGGTTCTCCATTTGATGTCGCACAATTGATGTTCATATTGAGAACGTATTGGAGTTTTTTTTACATCGGATTTTTTTGTAAAAAGATGTAAATTCATTTTAACAAACAAAGTAGTCTCGTAGATGTAGAAAGCTGGCAAAGCAAGCAATTTAAAAGATTTAAAATAGGGTGCACAAGATTCGGTAGTTTTTAATCCACACAAGGATCGAATACATCGTTTTTGCGCTTTAAAAACAGTTTTTCTTTCAGTAGATTGCCCCCAAAAAATAACAGCAAATCTCAGAACTGATGCAACCAATCCGTGATACGCTATTAAAAGTCTTTTTTTATTAACTTTTTTTGACAGCTGAAATAGTGCATAAGCAGATTTATTTAATTTTAGACAAATTTTTCTTCGATATGTGGATTCCATGTTAGTTTACTATCAATCTTTATACCTAAAAATTTAGCCTCGTTTGTATCTTCTATTTTGTACTTATCATAGGCAATGTGAACTGGAGGTTTTTCACACCTTTGATGAAAGTACATTACTTTTGTTTTATTTAAATTCATGAGACAATCATTAATATCACTCTCGTAACACACAGGATTAGTACACTTTACAACAGCTGTACTGTCATCGGCAAATAGTACCATATTATGAGTACGTACTAAGAGCAGGGGTGATCAAAACATGATATTATACACAAATTAAAACGCCTGGCTGGGTTCGAACTCATAACTCGTAAGTCGGGGCCGTTACCACTACGCCACAACTGCTCCCCCGCAAGTTATTTTCCGACTATATTATTTAAAAAAATACCATCAGAACTGATGATGAAGAAAGGATAAAATACAATAGACGTAGATATATTTAGTAACCTATTCCGCTTAACTATTCCTCAAGAGTCATAAAAAACCCTGTAAGAAACCGACACGTGTTTCAACTCTCAACGAGGCATCCTCAGGATGACGATTGACCGGTCGCGAACCCGAACACGACGTGCACGCCGGGCGCTGGACGCAGAGTCAATTTGTCAATTTTCATGCCAAGATATGGTGAAATGTGTCATCACTCAAGATTATTATTTTATCTTCCACCTTTGTATTACTTACCACATTTAAAGCAATTGACTTTGACTTTGAGCGAGAGTTCTGCGTCCAGCGCTCGGCGTGGCAACACGTCGTGGCAATAAACTATGAAGAAAAATCTCTTCACCACACTCCTGACATGATATTCTTCCTCTGTGTTCACCAGATTCCCACGGCATACAGTCCCTTCGGGGCAACCTACACTGGCGGCGTCCCCCCCACGTCTTACTGGTACAACACCTACCCCCAGCAACTGGGGGGATTCCTCCAAGGCGTGCAGGGGGTTCAAGGATACACCTATGCTGGACAGGCTTTCGCTGGATACCAGCAGCAATATATGGGGTAAGTAAATAATTATTCTACCAAAAATCAATCAATCTGCCTAGCCTTTTCCCAACTATGTTGGGGTCGGCTTCCAGTCTAACCGGATGCAGCTGAATACCAGTATTTTACATGGAGCGACTGCCTATCTGACCTCCACAACCCAGTAACTGGGTAATACGATACCCCTTGGTTAGACTGGTTGTCAGACTTTCGGGCTTCTGACGATTCGTAACGACTGTCAAATATCTACAAATGACAGCCAGGAACAACGGCTTAACGTGCTTTCCGAGGCACGGAGTAGTAATTATTCTAGCAATAAGTAGTAAGTTAGTATAATTATTCTAGCAATTCGCAAAAATATTATTGAACATTCAAATAGTTAATAGATAGTATATAGTCAATAAATAGTAAAATAATGAGAGCAGTGGTGGCCCAGTGGTAACGAGTAACGAGTTACGACTCGTAAGTCGTGGCCTTAAATTCGAACCCTGGCAGGCGCTTTACTTTGTGTAAATTATTTCATCGCCACTGCTCTCAAAACGGTGAAGGAAAACATCGTGAGGAAACCGGCATGTCCTAGAAACAAAAATTCAAAGACATGTGACATCTACCAACCCGCACTGGGCCCGCGTGGTGGATTACGGCCCGCTCCCTCTCACAGAGAGGAGGCCTGTGTCCCAGCAGTGGGAACATCATAGGCTGATTATGCTAAAATTCAAACTAGTCAGAGAATCAGCACTTTTCGAACTTTGCCCAAAACACTGGCAGCATTGCCACATTTAAATGGCAATGCTAATTCGTTGGACAAAGAACGAGCCAGCCCTCTGGTCACGTGAAGTGTCGACCAGTCGGCGAGAAATTTCCTCAAAAAGGAGACGCGCACTCGAGCCCTATGACCCGAGCGTTTCGACCCCAAACGGCTCAAATGCTGCCAAATGCTTAAGTCGTTATCCCTTTTTTCCACAGCAGCAAGGATTATAACCAATGGGCCAACACGACCGCGTGCTCTAGCATGGGCGGTGTGCAGCTGCCGTGGGCGCTGGGAGCCGGCGTGGGCGGCGTGGGTGGCGTGGGGGGCGTGGCCGCCATGTCGCAGCCGCCCCAGGTGCTGCACTACCCGGTTCAGCATTTCCAGGTGCAGCCGGTAAGTTTGTTTTCTAAAGAGAATACGGAGAAATATGCAATAATTCCTTCTGCACATGTGGCCTCCCTGGTACCTCATTAACGGCATAATTATGTAAGAGTCTATTAACTGCTCCCAAATTACCATGTTTCATCCCTAACAAACTTATATACTTTACAGGCTTTTGTGGACATGATAATTAATCAGATTTGTTACAGTTGTAATGGCAATGATGTCATTTGGTTTAAATAGGTTTTTTTTTAATCTTTAGTTTCTTATTTATCTTTTATATAGATTCTTTTCTACCTTGTGAATGTGAGAACATTGTAGGCTTAGCCTAACCTACCTGAAACTTTTTGAAAGGCCTACACTGTCCTCCCATAACTATTAACACTGTAAATCTAAAATATTGTAAAGCCAATTATTTTTAAAAGAGTAACCGTGGAGTTTCTTGCCGGCTCTTCTCCATAGGAAACGACCAATTGGAACCGTGCACCTAGCTTCTGACGTTTCATAAGTGCCCATGTAGGCTTATGTGAAATAAAATATTTTGATTTTGATTTTATGAAACGATTTTAAAAAATACGACACGGAAAAAAAAACTTGAAAAACTTTTTCAAAGAAAAACAATTTTAGTTTCAGTTTTACTTTTTAGTTACGCAGTTCTAAAAATAAAATTTTAAAAAAATTAATGAAATATCAGTCTATCGAGCTTAAGAAAAAGTTAATGTCTGTAAAACAGAACATCGTCTGTCTCACTCTTATTTGTGTTTCAGTCTCTTTCTAACTTTCTACCTTTTCAGAAAGTTGCAATTTTTATTTCACAAAAAATACATTTTTCAAAAGACCGTATAATTCGATAATACCTATTATGTTCGTAATATCATAAGGTATTTCTATCGATACTCAAGGAGAAAATCGCTTTGGAATCTTTCGAAAGTGTAGGTGCGTAATGCTCGTGATTATATTATTATAGCTAGATGAGACACTCTGTTTTGTGCAATAGTCAAAGTCAAAGTCAAATCATTCATTTCAAATAGGCACATTAAAGGCACTTTTGAACGTCAAAAAAACTAAGAAATAGAACTGATTCTAGTTGCCCCTTCCAAAAGGTAGTTTTCGTATGGAGAAGACTGGGCAAGAAACTTAACCGTTACTCTTTAAAAAAAAATGGTTTACAATATTTTGTATACATCAATTTATAATTACATGTGAATACGATGCACCTAGAATACGATTACTGTACCACAATTTGTAAAAAGAATTAAAAATGGAGCAATTGATTAAAGCAATCGTAAGTTTATAGTTTTTTAAGGCTAAAAAATGCTGTTTTTTCTAGATCGGTGAAGACGAATGGCTTGCCCCGAGCCTCTTGGTGTGAGGACAAAGACATCAACCGCCTGTTTCCTGTTGTTGCGTGCATAAAGACTGGATTTAACTTATTAACTTTGGTTTATAACTGTTCCGAGTCTTTTGTGTCGAGTTTTTTTTGTAAAGTCTTATTTTTTAAGGCTTTTGTGTGTGATTTCTGTTTAAAAATCGTTTGAATCGAGTCCCTTTTTTTAGTCTGAGGCCTTTTTGTAAAAGTTTCAACTAATTTGAAAACTTGTGTTTAAATACTGTGACTTATTGTTTGATTTATTTTTCAGAGTCTTAGGTATGTTTGAAATGTTGAAACAAATATGCTTTTTTTTTGATACGCTGTTGAGTAAAGTTTTAAGTAATTCTGTAAAATTATTTTGTGTTAAGACTCTTATTATTGTTGTGAGGCTTATATTTATTTAATTGAAGACGGTTTTATTTCAAGTCTTATTTTTTAAACATTAAAAAGTATCTTTAAATATGTAATAATATAAAAAGACATTTTAATTTATAATAAGAAGTTATATGAAAACATTTTGAAAACAATTTTTTTTTTCAATTATTATTTAAACACAAATGCTTTTGTTAAAACATTTCGGAGTTGACATTAAAGAATATGTGATTTTTTGTTAATTTTGAAAGTTTAATACGCGTTTTGGAATTACAAAGTGTTTCTCAAAGAAATATAACTGTTGTTGCCAGAATCTAGTCATATTTTTAGTCGAAAAGTCAAAGATTTTTGTTGTATTTAGTTAAAGCTAAAATAAAAAAAATGTTATTTGTTACTTATTAAAGAAAAAAATATGACAGATTATTTAAAAACATTTTTGTTATCCTATAAGAAAAGACATTTGGCTGTCTTAAAATAAATTGTAAGGAATCTTTTTAAGAAGATGTAATCACATCTTTTTATTTTTAAAAGATTAATCCAAAGATTCTCAATCAAATCTAGTCAATTAATGACTTTTTAGTTAAGCTATCTTTAATTTAAACTTAAATTGTGTTTTTAGTCAGACATTTTTTTAAATCTTTTATCTTTTATTTTCTCTGCTTTGGGAAAACAAGAAATATACAACAGGAATGCGTTCGCGCGGTAACACGGCTTATAGCATCACCCTAACAATGGGACAAAACATAAGAACAAAAAAAACTTAATAAAATGTGAGTCAAAAATATCGAAAGATTACTCTATTGCTTCTTATGAGTGCAAGGTAAAAGCGTATAAAACATACTTTTAGAAAATATATAGAAGTTAAATATAAGATATATTATAAGTTAGTCGTAAGGAAGTATCACCACGCGGGCCAAACCGGGGTTGCGAACAAAAACATGTGAAAAAAAAAAAACTTTTTTTTACGGTCGAACCATCTGTCAGCACAAGTTGTAAAAAAAATAAGAAAAAAAATATTGAGTAAAAAATTAGATTTTTGGAGATATGTTTAGTAGTAAAAATAGAATGAAACACCCGAGTGAGAAAAATTTTATAAAAAAAAAACTTTTATATGTATATGCCGAAATGCTAGGAATGGTAGACTACGAGTAGGTAACGACATTTTTGAGATGGGCTGGGAAAAAAGTCGACTTTATGACTTTTCCGATTTGAAGTCGGAAACCATTTTTAACGGTGGGAGTTTTTGAAGTCGATAGCCAAGTAGGCTTAATAAAGTCGAAAATATTGACACTTATCTACGAGTAGAGCTTGATGTGAGTTGTATGTCGATTTCTGGACTTCAATTCCGATGTTGAGCGAAAGTCGAAGTTCGAAGAGTCGTTCAATACGACATAAAAACGTCTTTAGACGAGGTTAAAAGTCGGCAATTTACTTATATTTAAAAACATCGAGAAATCTGTTCTTTCTCTTATGCGCACACTTTCAGAGTTTCGATTAGTTTAGCGACGGAAGTTTACAAGTCGGAAAAACGACTTTTGAATGATTTGAAGTCGACTTTCAAAGTCGCCCATCTCTAATTTTAGTCACGATTTTTTTTCTTTCTGGGAAGCCATTGCCAAATTCAGGAATCCGTAAAATAAAAAAAATACTGTTATAAAATGGTTGTGTCTAGATAAAAGATACACTACTGATCCGAGAAAAATGTAGAGAAAAAAAAATTAGATTTATTTATTAATATTAACGTATAAGTGAAAAGAAAAAAATATTTATTGCCTAGATAATAAGTATAATACCCGTTTACTGTAGTTAGAGGAAATTATAACAAAAAAAAAAGTTGTTTTCTCTAAAAAAAAAAATGGTTTGGACGGCGCTGACAAAGCGTGATTTCGGCTACTTCGATTTTGTTTTTTACGAATTTTTTTTTTCGTTTTTATTTTCCTAAGAGAGTTTTTTCTCTATTTCCTTTTCATATTTCCCTCGTCGGAGGCTAGTGTTTGTAAAAAAAAATACTAAAACGCTGTAGTGGGAACGTCTTTTTTGAAACATTTTAGTCGGCGGTACGCTTGTGCCGCCCGACGTATCTTTGTATAAAAAATCGTATTTTATACATTAATTATTAAATTAAAAACTATATTATATTTGTTTTGAAGTTTTTTGCTACTTTTTGCTTAGTTATGGTTGAGCGAAAAATAATGCAAAAAGGAAAATTATTACGGTTCTCCTTGCATCAATTTTAAAAATAAGGTCAAAGCCTTAAATTGTCATTTGATCAGCTTAGAAAGGAAAAAAGCGGCGAAGTGCGAATTAGACTCGCAGACGGTGGGTTCCGTACCAGCGTACAATATTTTTTATTTTTTGTTGTCACAGCGGCCATATTCGTACACACTCTGTAAAAATATAATGGGGACCTACCAACACCGCTAACAGCAGTATTATTATAATCTTACTCAGTTGGGGAAAGAGATGGAGCTATACATCCTGTAGAGCTTCATCTCTTTCCTACACTGAAGAAATATAAAAAAATACTGCTGTAAAAGCTGGTGGTAACCTCTATAGAGTTAGGCGTCAAAAAATTCAATAACCGTTACGTGTCAGGTATCCACATGTGGACACCCGGCGCCAGACGGAAATCTCCGCTATAAACTAAGGTATAATGGCTAGTTTTCAAGTTTGGGGAGTTTCTCCCCGACGCTTGACGGTCGTTACCAAAAAGGAGCCACATGTGAACACCTGACGCCTTAGAGAAGGTGTCTACCTATTACGGTTAAATAATACACCCTTGTGATGTACGGACGGACAGTGAAGCCTTAGTCATAGGGTCCCGTTGGTATTCTTTGGGTACGGAACCCTAAAAAAACACTATTCATGCTAATTTTTCCCAGGAATAACACTATTAACTCTCTTTGAACGTAGAGAAGCAGTGGTTTGAGTAAGAAAGTGATTATCAAGCTTATATCAGAAGAAAAATGCCTCATTGGTCCAGTGGTCGCAATCGCTACTGCCTGAGCATGAGGTCCTGGACTCGATACCCGGGTCGTGCAATGTGTTATTTGGTTTTTCCATCTGGAATTTCTCAGTAACAGCCCGTAGTCTGGATTTGTGCCGGGTTGATGGCAATAGGCTCGCTCCCTATTACATGGGACTTAAACATAACTGGTGAAATGTGAGTGTGCTGTTGGCACATCTGCTAACCCTTCGGGGAATACAGGCGTGATGATATATATATCAGAAGAGACTCGGTGATAAGCTGAGCAAATTATACTTATACAATATCTAATAGAAGATATTAGGGATAAAAATAAAGAATAATATTATTGTATAACTAAAAATAAAAGTAACAAAAAATCTCCAAACACTTAGGTTTGACTGTTAGATTTTAATTTCGAAATTTAGCTGTTTTTTATTTTCATCTTCAGCGTAGTAAAAATTTGGGCAGACATATCGCTAGAATCTTATAAATAAGATAATATATAATATATTATACTATATACTAAAACTATTCTACATATATAGTTTATTTCATGACTTGAAGAATTTTCACACTTATTCTCTAACTATCGAACTATTTATATATCTTTATTTTTACTTATATATTTAATTATATATTCCTTATGCTTCGTTTACGTTCAGAAGGCCTAGACAAGTGACAATCGCTTCGAAAGCGTTTCGTATTTCTACAACGACTTTCAACAGAATTGACATAAGCTTTTCGATAGCTTATGTCAGTCGTATTACATTTTTGCCTTTTCCATCATCGTTATCGCTGATAGAATGTCACTTTGTCTAGGACCTCTGACCTTTCTGGAGAACATCACCGCTGTCTGTATCTGTCTTGTGTTCCTTAGGAACTTTCCTTCAACGACAACCCTGAGCAATGCTCCTCTTATTTCCTTATTTCACAAATACACAAGAGTGTACCGTATACTAAGGCCATTACAAACGTAAAGTTAGAATTAAAAATCATTTTTTCGGACCTCTCGCTCGCACTTAGGACCCAGCTAAGCGTATGCTGAGACGCAGCACAGCACAGTACAGATTTTGCAGGGCAGGCAGGTGAGACAGACATAGATCGCGAATGCATGCTGCGACGCAGCTTTTGTGACACGTTCGCGTCCTAGCTAGTAAAAAACAATAGACGATTGTAACAAAATTATGAATGAGCGTATGGTGAGACGCAGGTGAACAGCGATTTTGTACGTACTGACTGCTGGTCGTCACTTGTTTTTGAGACGCAGGGAACGCAGCGTACGCACGCCTGCCTGTGGCGGTATCTACATCGCCGCATGCGAACTACGCATCAAAAACCTGACGTCACACAAAAATCCTGACGTCACATAAATCCTGCATCGCGCAATTAAAGTTTACCGTGCAATGGACATATAGACAAGAACCCGATATCAATCGTTGGGCAGTTGCCCGCCAGACACAACACCCGTCTGGTCGGAGGATCCTCCCTTTTCTATGGTGGATGGGTGAACTACACAACCTGTTCCTCATACCCCTAAATGCCTGCGCTACAACGGACGCACCTGTCGTACATGCATTACAAAATCTGCTCTGCCCTGCGCTGCGTGGACCTGCGTCACCTGTGTCCTTAGCATAAAAAAATCTGCTGTTCCATACATTTTGTCGATTTAAGTAAACACAAATGTATGGAACAGCTGATTTTTTTTTTGCGATTTCAAGTTTGGTCCCATAGAAAAAGTATATTATAGATGACACCAAACCACTATTTTCAAAGATAATGGTGTCTACCCTAACACCCAGTATAAGCTTAGCCTTATGGAGCAGTGCTAGTGTTGTCCGTAACTTTGTTATTTCCATAGATAATGATTTATGACTCTAATTTGACCTTTATAATGGCCCTACTAAATGCACTTATATTGTGTATGTGAAGCCTTAGCTTCTCAGAAGGCTATATTGTCCTTAGATATACATATAATTATGTATAACTAACTCAACACCAATATATAAAAAAGTCCCTTTAAATAAGACCTTGTGTGTATTATATAAGAAATAAAATAAAGTACGATCTTGACTTGGCACTTACTTTTTCAAAGTATATTAAGGGATATATATATCCAAAAATGTAGTATATAAATTCTTTGATTTAAGAAATTAGTTGTATAAGTTTTAATGAATTCATTTAAGAGGCAGTGAAGGATTTTCACCAGTAGTTGTGTCTGAAGCCTTAAGGCAGGACTACAAGTGCTACTTACTTGCGCAAAAATATGCAAGTATCTTGCATGCCATTGTGACATTACAACTCCGGATTGGTAATTGTCACAATAGGAAATAATTTAACTGATCCTCTAAAACTTATTGAACTTCTATTGCTGGACACTTTTTAAAATAAATTAACCTCTAAAACATGTTTGCGCTTCTAATGACGCATACTTTATTTAAATAATTGAGCCTTTTTTTTATTTTCCGGTTTTATCTCACAGTTAGTCGCAGTATCTAAACCTCGACCAAATGGGTTAGTTTAGAAATGTGAAAAACAGCCTTGGGTGCATTTCCTGCGCATTTAGTATTTGAAGGACCCAAAAATAAGAATTATTAGGGGTTTCCAAAAAGTGGCGCAATCATTATATTAGAGTGATCAATAATTTTTTTTAAAGCGCAATATGGGAATTATTTGAAAGTCGATTTAATACATACCTGGCCACAATTGGCATGCAAGCTACTTATGTGCTTTTGTGCAAGTTAATGGCTTGTGTAAACCTGGCTTTATTTAAGGCTATTTCAATGAGGAAAAGTAGAGAAAAGGTCTATAGATATAACGTGTAAAAATATATTTTATGACTATCAAACTAGTTGAACAAAGCCAGTATGGTCAACAAACAAAAAAAAATAAAGGAAGGTTGGTTTGGGGTTCAGTTGGTTGGTTAGGTTCGGGTTGAGATTAGGGCTGGATGGTTGGTCGGTTGGTGAGTGGTTTAGGTTTTTTTTTACACGAATTATTTTCTTCTCAAATAGTTTGAGCAGTGTCGCGCAGCCTGTCTTTAAATTTGTAGGCAGGGTTGTACCATGTTTGGTAGCGAAGCTGATTGCCCAGTACACTAAACGTACAATAGATCCATTGACATAATAATCAATTTATGTTTTGACTCAGTCAATATAACGGCATTGTAATGTTCATTTCTGCAATTCTAAACATGTCTGACAAGATTTATGTATGTTGACAGGATTCTCGAATAAAAAATATAAGTCAAATAGAAATATAATATATATTATTACTTGAATGTTTTGACAGGAAAACTTACAAATATATTAGTTTATAGAGATGCAAGAATATTCGTATATTACGTATTATATACCCAGTTAGGTTAAGGTGAGTTGGACAGAAGTTTCAACCACCAAAAATGTATTTAGATTATAAATAAGTGTGAAAAATCTTTGGGGAGGAGAGTTGTTGCGTCAATTTGGGCATTCAGTCAATCAAGGAAGGCGGGGGCGTGTTTTGGGCATAGAAAAACGGTCATTTTTTAAAAAATTTATTCCTTTTTCTGATAATTCTACTGTAAGTACTAGTAGGTTTTTCGTTAAAGGTTACAAGTTGATAGATATTTATACAGTTAAATATTATAAAATATAATTTATAAATTAAATTATATATTACATTATTTTTTGTACTTATTTTATTTTTTAAATATCCCAAGTCAAAGTCATTTATTTGCAGTCAATGTGATACTTACTTACAAAAGATGGTATATATTTTGTTTCAATACATTTCGCCATAAATAAAACATGCTACTCAGGATTAAGTAAATCTACTTATGTATAATGTTATATAGTAACAGAAACTTATGTTAAAATATATATCCCGATTTTATTATTATTATTTTTTTTTAAACGAAAACTTGTTTGCGCCAGCACCAAGTAACCTGGGACAAGGGCAGGAAGATGATGATGGGTATTTTTTATGTATTTTTTTTGTTTTTTGTATTTTTTTTTGTTTTTTTTGTGTATCCGTTTTTGTATACCCTCTGCACGTCACCGGAGGTTCGACCTCCAATATCACAAAATGTAATGTTAGCTAGTCAAATTTAGGATATAGGTAACATATATGCTAGAAAAATCGTTTATGCCTAAGTGCTTCTAGACGTATTTAACCAATATATAACAAAATGCCGACCGACACACGGTTGCTGCCTTTCTGACCTACTTCCTTCAAATATATAATCAAGTATAAAATAAACTTAATATAAGGCTTTGCTCTATATAAGGTATTTAGATAGGTAAAAAATGCAAAATATATAATATTAATTAATAAAACAAAAAATAAGTTAGATAGGGTATTCAATTATTTTTGTGTTATAAATTAAAATTATTTCGTTTTTTTGTTTTTTTTTAATTTTGATTATTCCTTGAATAAGTATAGTAAGCTCCCGAGAACACCAAATATTGTAATCCTTATTATATAAAGTAGAATTGGATATATATATGTATGTAAAGTATATAGTATTTCGGACTTATCTAACTAGGATGCCTTAATTTTTTTTTCTTTTTTTATGTCACAATTGATTGAGGTTGGTGTGTTTATTAGGAATTTCTAATTTCAATATTTTAATTTTAATTCAGACATATTTTTGTCTTTTATTTAAAAAAGGTAATTGTAATGTTCTTTTAATTATGTTACCTACCTTATTTTTTGTTATATATTCTATTACAAACATGATGACAAAAATACAAAAAAAAAACTTGTTTTTTTGTTTATTCATGAATAGACACACCAATCTCAACGAGGCGAGTGCCAAAAAATGTTTGTACACTATTTTTTGTTTTTTCTTTTTCCTCTTTTCGCATTTTGACATCCGTCTATTTCAGATAAAATTATAACACCAAAAATTCAGACTAAAATGTAATCCTATAAGGACGTTTCTTAAAGTACGTTTTTCTTAAAATTTTAATGTATTTGAAATTTTATATGACAAATATTTTTGTTCTGGGATGGTAAGTAATATACATATCTTGGTACGGATAACTTAGCTACGCTAATAAAGTAACTTGATGATATTTTCTAATATTTTTTTTTTTGTTTTTTGTGAAATATAGTAGTATTTTTGTTTTTTAACAAATTATGATTAAAAGATACAAAGTATCTGAAATGCAATACAATTTTTCCCTAAAATATTTGTGTATAAAATGAGAATACATGTAAAACTGTAAGAAAAATTATAGAATAGACATGAATAAGTGTTACTCAGTGTTTTTCTGTTCTTATGTCCTTTAGTGTGCGTCCAAATGTTAGCAAAAACAACAGAAAAAAAAAACAGCGAAGGGTAGATTTTTCAAATCTATGTTTAAAACCTATCGAAGTGAGAAAAGCGCGTTGTATTTAGAATTAAGTCAATATTTTAAAATATGTATCTGAAAATCTACCCATCGTTAGTTCAATTGTTGACCGTTAGAGGCGCTGATTTAACTTGTATTTAATTTAAATCAGCGCATTTTATTATAACTCGGATTTAAACTCTAGTCCAACCAACGAAAAACAGCAAAAAAAAATCTAATTCAAAGGCAAATTCTATTGCGAGCCTCTTAAACTATCTCTAAAATCATTTTTTTTAAACCGCAAAAATGTACAGTGCACTCCTGAAGCCTAGACCAAGATACCGTCATTATACAGCCAGTTTGCCAAAAAGTATCTAGTTGATAGGCCAAGAGGCAGTCGCCGAAAACCAAACCGCAAAAAAATACCAGCTTGTCACTGTCCCCCTGCCGAGCAAAGGACTTTTCTCATACAGAGAGAGAAGGCACGAGCATTGATCACCATGCTTGCTAAATACGAGTTGGCGATTTCAGAGTCATAATATTTATATAAATCCAGGTTACCAGCAAGCAAAAACACAAAAAAAAAACAAAATAAAAGCGTGTAAGAATATTTTTTTCTCAATTTTTGCAACGTCTGAACGCATGCATGTAGTCGTTTTAATTTTATTTTATAGAATGAGCTAGATTTTTGATGTTTTATAGTTAAATGTCCCAATGATGGCTAAGAGTTTGTGTTTAAACACAAAGCTACGAACGACATGAAAATATAATGATATACATATTTTTTGAAATGTATAAATAAATAAAAATCTATGATCTGTCCCCTTATTTGTCTTTCGGATTGAGCCAGCAAAAATAAAACAAGAAAATCTTTTGTGAAGAGAAATAAATGAATATCGAACTGCAATTTTTGAAAACTTGTGAAAAAACATCTTTGACAGCTGTCAATCTGACAACTGATTAGTACAGTGATACCAACAAACACAATTTTAAATTCTCTGCAGCATAGCTGTTTGCTCACTAGTGAAAAAATTGCACATAAATGCTCAAGAAAGTTAATAAAAGTAGGTACTATGTTGAATAGGAATACCTTAGAAAGATAAAGTAAACCAGACAACTGGCAATTTGACGTGAAATAAAAGCCTGTAGGGTATTCTTTATACATCATTTCGAAATTCTAATGGTTTTAAAATGTGATGAAAAACAAATGAGTTCGCTTTAGAATTAAGTGCGGTCACTTGAGTGAATTTGACAGAATAGCACTGCAGGAATGGTTGAAAATTTGGAGCGAAATTCGAGCTAAACAGTATGCTACATTAATTTTTTTTTTAATTGCTGGCTCGAACCATTTTTAGTAGGATTTGGTGTTTGTACTCGTGTTTGATGTCGTAGTGATTTCATTTTAAAATTCCTGATTAGCAATATCTTATAATAATAGTTTTTGTGGTAAAAATCGAAGTGTCGACTTGGATTGTTGGTATAAATTCTATGAGAATTTTTACTCGACATTTTTTTTTTTTGTTTCTTGGTTTTTTTTTTCACTCGGTGAAAACGTACATTTTATAAATGTACGGAATATTTTGCTGAAGATTTTCTTAAAAATCTTTTTTGTTTCTTTAAAATACTTAATATAAGAATACTATCAGCTGTTGCTGTAATTTTAACAGTGTGTAAAAAGTAGTAAGAAGAATAAGCAGAAAAGTACTTCGATTTTTACCAACAAAATAATAAAAATAATTAAAAATCACAGCAATAATGACGCAATAGGTGTTGAAAGTAGATTTTTTATTTTTCGTACCGCTAGTAACAACTTCTTAAATCTTTCATTTCTATATCTCTTCAAAGTTCTGTTGGATATATTAAAAATTACTTATAAAAAATTTCTTAAAAAACGTTATAGCACATTTTTTCTTGTTTTACCCCCTTATTTCTACCGTCCATGGGTGTTGTAGTAGAAATAGGTTTTTTTTTCAGAGCTCAAACGAATTTTTTTTTTCAACGAAAAAAAAATTTCAAACGCACAGTTTTGAACTTTGGTAGTGACAAGAGATTGAGCTTTTTTTAATTTTTTCAAAAAAAAAATGTGATGTTTCGAACTTAAAACGACCACAAACGAGTTAGTGATTTTAATCTTCCCTACATCTTCATCTTTTTAATATTTATATCATTATTGTGATGTTAAGATCTTACTATATATAACCATACTGTAACGGACCCTAAAAAGTTATTTTTGATCGAAAGCCGTTCAAAAAAAAACACAAAAAAACCATTTCATTTTTGTGACAAAAAATTCAGAATAACCCAAAAAGTTTCACTCATCAAAAGACGATCAAAAATAAAAAAGATCGTACTTACGAAATCCATTAAATTCACAGTAAAAAAAAGCGAACGCGCTTCGATTAAAAAAAACCCCAGCGTCCATAAGTTAGTTATTTTTTATACCCCCCCTGATATAATTTAAATAATTTCGCGTAAATATAATTAGGTGAGATATTGTAGAAGATAATTAGAAATTAAGAATTAATGTTAAGAACTAATGTATGCTTGTTATGTTTCAACTGACATTAAGTTTTAACTATCTTTTTGTTAAACTATTGACGTTATTATAAAACCTTTTGTAGAAATACTTTTTCGATCAATTTTCGGCCAATCAACCAACTCAGCCTATTGCAGTCCACTGTATCCTCATAGACTTCACTTACACCACAACACCCGTTGTGCTATTCTGTAAAAATATCACCTTGAAAACTTAGGTGAAGTGAGCTTGGAGTGAACTGTCACTGCCTTAGCATCAGTAGGTATCGATGACACTGACCGCTCACTCCACGCTCACTTCACCTAAGTTTTCACGGTGAGATGTTTACAGAATAGCACAACAGGTTCTTCGCAACCCGCATCCAATCTGTCCCAACCCCTTTAAAAGGTCGCCGATTCTTAGCTGTAAAAATCAAAAACTAAGCTGTCAAAATCGATTTTTTTGATTCAAAAGTTACCAACACAATTTTACTCAGCCAGCATTTTGCCAGCTATGTCACTTCTCAGCAATACCAAATGCTTCTGACGACCAGTATTTTACATGACATGACTGTTATCTAAACGATCATCATCATCTGCCTAGCCTTTTCCCAACTATGTTGGGGTCAGCTTCCAGTCTAACCGGATGCAACTGAATACCAGTATTTTACATGGAGCAACTGCCTATCTGACCTCCACAACCCAGTAACTGGGTAATACGATACCCCTTGGTAAGACTGGTTGTCGGACTTTCGGGCTTACGACCCGTAACGACTTTCAAAAATCCACAAATGACAGCCGGGACCAACGGCTTAACGTGCTTTCCGAGGCACGGAGGGGTCTCGGTATGTAAAAATGGTCACCCATCCACGGACCAACCCCGGCAAGCGTAGCTTAACCTGATGGATCGACCCGTGCGGCTGTTATTACTTAGCCACGAGCTCCTCAAATTATCACTGTTATCTAAACGATATTACCCAGTAAATGGGTAATATCACAATCCAAGAGTTTTTAAAATTTCGGACTTCTGGTCTGGATCTTACCGTCATTTTCCCAACATTTTTAGAGTGTCTTTCATCAAATAGTTCCTATGCCGTAATGTTGGCTCCACTGATGTAGGACGAACAAGAATATGCTACGGCGCTACCTAAAACGGGTGATAGATTTGCGAGTAACCCGCGTACTTATGGCTCGGCGAGCTTACTCGCCCGTGTGTCATGCTTACTTAGCATGACACACGGGCGAGTAAGCTCGCCGCTCGCCTCGCGGACTTTAAAACCGCCGATTAAGTTCGTCGGCGATCCAACAGGTTTGAAATTTTTCTCGGAACCCGCCTTGGCTCGTCATGTGTCACCGCCGCGAGCCGCGAGTCAATTTGACAATGAAATTTGAGCAAGCTCTACGTGTGTCACCGACGGCGAGCCGAGTAAGGTCGCGAACTTAAAGACGCGTGTACTTTAAGTACGCGCGTCTATCACCCACTTAATAGGTCCGTTTTTAGTTTAACAGTGGAGCCAACATTACGGTAAGGGAACTATGAGATGAAACGCACTCTAGGTACTCCCATTACATCATTATCATCAGCCTAAAGTAGTCTCCTGGGCATACATAGGCTATTTCAATCGTCCACCAGCTGCTATCAGCTACCCTGCGAAGACCGTCCTCCCACCTAGACTGAGGGCTTACTACCATTTGTGGATTCATTGTCACCACTCAAAAACACGTCTACCCTACTGGTCATTCGTTCATCATCTGGAGTCAGCTTCCAGTCTAACCGGATCCAGTTGAATACTAGTATTTTAGAGCGATTGCCTATCTGACCTTCTCTTCTTTCTTCTCTGCGTCCAGCGCTTTGTGGCAACACGTCGTGTTCTGGTTTGCGACTGGTCAATCGTCATGCTGAGGATGCCTCGTTGAGAGGTGAAACACGGGTCGATTTCTTACAGGGTTTTTTATGACTCTTGAAGGTTACTAAAGATCTACGTCTATTATATTTTATAATGGATTTCTGCAAAGTCACGCCTTCACTATCTATCTGTCCTTCACAACCCAGTTACTGGGAAACACAATTCTCCTTGATAAGACTGGTTGTCAGACTTTTGGGATTCTGATTTTACCCGTAACAACTGTCAAAGTTTTATGAATGACAGCCCGGACCAACGGCTTATCGTGCTTTCCGAGTCACGGAGACTTTCAAGCTTGTAACTGCGGGGCAATTCTATTATTTTTAAGAACGTTCACATTCGCAATCTGTCAAAAAAAACATAAATTTACCATCATTTTTGACAAGTTTGACAGATCGCGACTTGAATGTGAACGTTTTTTAGATTCTAATATGTGGGCTATTCCAATAAATTTGTCAGTTATAAAAAAAAGTATTTCTACAAAAAGTTTTAATTAAAAAAATATGTTAATTTTCACGATGTATTGTAACGTGGATGACGATGATATTGTACATTAAAATAAGATGAAATATACTCTGTACCTATACCTATATTAGCGAACTACATATGACTTAGAATTAAAAGTAATATATGATGCGGGATATTAAATAACAATATATTCGTGTTTTATTTTGTATCCATTAATTTTACCCTATTTTTACCCGACTATGGCGGGGCACAAAAGGAGGGTTACGATTTCGATTGCGAGCTCGGTGTCTGATAGAAACTTTTAAAAATCTTTTAATGAAAATAACGTTTTTTTTTTTGTTGTGACTCGGTCATTTATTTTTATATTTAAGTCAACTACCCATGGTTTGAGTGACAACGGTATTTACCCTTACACGTATATCACTCTTACCCTTACATGTATATCATAACCCGAAAACAAATAAAATAAAAATAAAAGTTGAAAAGTTTTTTTATATTAAATGGAATTTTTCCGTTTTTGTATGGAAAATAAGGAAAAAAAATTATAAAAAATATGCCATTATGTTGAGTATTAGGGGTTTGAGGGCTATCTAAAGGGGGTCGAAATTTTCATTATTTTTGCGATAGGACACACCGTTTTCGAGATATAAGCAAAAGAAATTTAAAAAAAATAGATAATTTTATGATTTTCACTAAACTAATCTCAGTGCCATCTTAGTGCTAGATGGCACTGAGATTAGTTTAGTGAAAATGCTATTCTGAATTTGACGATTTAACCTAAAGTTTTGTCCTATATCTTTGATGAATTTTAGTTCATGACATCTAATTTTATTCCACACATTTTTAATCGCGATTAAATATAGTCAGATTTAGTTCGATGATTTTAGAGACAGATTTTTTTTTTAGGTTAAAACGTCAAATTCAGAAAGTATTTTCACTAAATTAAAACTCAGTGCAATCTTAGTGCTGTTAAACTAAAATATAGTTAAGTTGTGTCACTATAGTCAATTTCAGAATGGGAAATCGTCGTTTGACAGGAATAAACGAAATTTTAGTGATTTTTACTTTAGTTTAGAGAATTTGTGACAAGAGAATCGGCACCAATGTTAGAATTGTTAGATGAGATGGCGCCCAGTAGGCGGCCACTCCAATCGCGGCATCTGTGGTTTTTATTACGTCCTCAGAAGTGCAGGTGTATGGTCTCCTTGGACACTCGCAACATATCGGTGCTATAGTTTGAGCGATACCGCTATACCGCGCCTTAGTTTTGACGCGGGGGAAGTGCAGGGCGCTCATTCGTCAACGCTCACGGCGGCGTCCCGCCCCCCGCTTCGCCGCGCATTCCTAAGATAACAGTCGGCGGTGCAGCTCGGCGTGGCAACACATCGTGTTCGGGTTCGCGACTGGTCAATCGTCATCCTGAGGATGCCTCGTTGAAAGGTAAAACACGTGTCGATTTCTGACGGGGTTTTTTATGACTCTTGAGGAATGGTTAAACGGAATAGGTTACTATGTCTATTGTATTTTTTTTTCAGTACTACTTTATCGGTCAAGCTATACTAAAATAATTAAAACAATTAATTAAATATAAAGCTTTTTATTTCAATTCTTATAAAACTAATATTCAGTATATTTACATGTTAACAACTTTATTTATAAACATTTAGTTAAAAACTGGCTCGATAACCTTAATTCACATACAATTTCGCTGCCAAACAATATTATAGGTACCCATTTTCCTTCGTACATTCGGCGAAATTAACTTACAAATTGTGACAGTCCTGTCAGAGTGACAGATGATAAGTGATTAAACAACATTATTTTTTCTTTATACTATACCCGAAAAGTGGTAATTGTACTCATCATTTTGAAAAACTTTTTCTATGGGACCAAATTCGAAATCGCAAAAAAAAAATCTGCTGTTCCATACATTTTGTCGATGATTTCGTGAACACAAATGTATGGAACAGCTGATTTTTTTTTCGCTTTTTCATGGTTGGTCCCATAGAAAGAGTTGTTCAAAATGATGAGTACAATTACCACTTTTCGGGGCTAGCATAAAGAAAAAATAATGCTGTATATGGATCATTTTCACTGGCTTGCTTTAGCACTTATGTTTAGTTAGCAACACTAAGAATTAAATAATTTACTAAAATTAAGAGTTTACATACATTTTTAGACTAAATATAGTAGGTATATAGTCGACCTCGTGATTGCATTACCACTTTGGACAATAATTCCCAGTAAATTGAAACTACAGCAGTGGCCCAGTAACGGCCGTGACTTACGAGTTTTAGTTCGAAGGTTCGAACCCAGGCAGGCGCTTTACTTTCAATCTGCCTAGGCTTTTCCCAACTATGTTGGGGTCGGCTTCCAGTCTAACCGGATGCAGCTGAATACCTGTATTTTACATGGAGCGACTGCCTATCTGACCTCCACAACCCAGTAACTGGGTAATACGATACCCCTTGGTTAGACTGGTTGTCAGACTTTCGGGCTTCTGACGACTCGTAACGACTGTCAAAGATCCGCAAATGACAGCCGGGACCAACGGCTTAACATGCTTTCCGAGGCACGGAGGAGTCTCGGTATGTAAAGATGGTCACCCATCCACAGACCAACCCCGGCAAGCGTAGCTTTAACCTGATGGACGGCTGTTATTACTTAGCCACGAGCTCCTCTAATGAATAAATGAAGATGAATGAAAATATTTTGCAGCGCCGATATAACAAGAGCGTTAAGTACATTCTATAAAATTGCATAATAAACCTTAAAATCAGTGTCGTATCCCACGTACGCACGGACGCTTTTCAACGCGACGGTTTTTAACCACGCACTTGATTCTCAACTCTCGGCCTACCGCCGAAAGTTGAAAATCCAACTGCGCTTTTACAACGCGCTAGCTCTGTTGGATTCTCAACTCTCCGCTCGACGCCGAGAGTCGAAAATCCAGAGTACGGTAAAAGTTCGAGGGCTTATAAAAGGCAAACAAGGACGCCCGAGGAGTCGTTTTGATGTCTGCATCGATGTTCGTACAACTTTGCACTTTAAGACCCTGATTATAAAGATTAATCTGCAATGTTCTCGTTGTCCTTAATATAAAAAAAAAATTGGAAGCTACCTTTCATAGAAACTTTACATTTTAAATACAATCTTTGGAATTCAAATCTCACTTGCTGCCAATTCGATAAGGACTAAATAAAAAATATTGCTATCTCTTACTGAACTTCTAAGGAAGAAAGAGACGGAAGATGTTTAGACCTGTCAAAATAGTTCATCACTTGTCGAGTCTTACCCCAACCATCTTGGGGTCGGCTTCCAGTCTAACCGGATGCAGCTGAATACCAGTATTTTACATGGAGCGACTGCCTATCGGACCTCCACAACCCAGCAACTGGGTAATACGATACCCCTTGGTAACACTGGTTGTCAGTCTTTCGGGCTTCTGACGACTCGTAATTACTGTCAAAGATCCGCAAATGACAGCCGGGACCAACGGCTTAATGTGCTTTCCGAGGCACGGAAGAGTCTCGATATGTGAAAATGGTCACCCATCCACGGACCAACCCCGGCAAGCGTAGCTTAACCTGATGGATCGACGCGAGCGGCTGTTATTCCTCCTCACGAGCAACTGGGTTGTAGAAAGTACTGCTAAGCAATTTGAGGTAGGGTAGGCCTAATGAAGGTTTTCATGAAAATTCACGGCACCAGTTGGCGCCATTTCGACAATCCTAACATATTATAAAACAAAGTCCTCCGCCGCGTCTGTCTGTCGTCCTGTACGCGATAAACTCAAAAACTACTGCACCGATTGTCATGCTGTTTTCACCAATGGATAGAGTGGTTCTCGAGTAAGGTTTAAGTATATAATAACCGACATCCACGCGGGCGTAGGTGCGGGCATCAGCTAGTGAATAATATAAAATATATGATGACCTTCATCATTCATGTCATTCATTCGTTCATTTTTCAGTCACGATTAATGACAATACAAGCTCTTTGACACTTTTGATAGATGCCCGGACCTGACGTCTAAGTGCTGCCACCTAGAGAACGTCATTTCAGAAACCCCACTTTCCCTGGTTTATTGATTTCAAGTCTTATAGATTTTTCTTATAATTACCGTAGTTTTTGTTGGTCTTCTGGTATTTTCAGTACTCTTTTAGTTTGCTGTTTGAATCCAGTATTATCTTTTAGTTCGTTGTTTGAATCCAGTATTTTCATTTAGTTCACTGTTTAAATCCAGTATTTTCTTTTAGATCGCTGTTTGAATCCAGTTTTTTTTTCTATTCAAATTTTTATTAATCCCGGTCTTCTCAGTCTTCTGGTCTTCTCAACAGAAGCAATAGTCTTTCCTCTTCGCTCTGTATGCTACTTCTTCCTTCTGCAGTTGTACTCTCAGATCCTCAACGTTTTTCATTAACTCCACGTCTGCCGCACAATCGTCTACAATTTTTTGGAACAGTTCATCTGGAAATAAATTAATAGAATTTTTTGGTTATCGAGAAGAAGCATAAATCCTAACTAATATTATAAATGCGAAAGTGAGTTTGTTTGTTACGCTTTCACGCTAAAACGGCTGATCGGATTGGGATGAAATTTGGCACAGGGGTAGACCATGACCTGGAATAGGACATAGGATACTTTTTATCCCGATATTCCGGCGGGATCGAGACTTACGCTGGTGAAACCGCGGGGCGCAGCTAGTTATACTAAAAAATGCAAAAGTGAGTTTGTTTGTTTGTTACGCTTTCACGCTAAAACGGCTTAACGGATTTGGATGAAATTTAGCATATAGGTAGAACATGAGCTGGAATAGGACATAGGATACTTTTTATCTCGATATTCCCACGGAATCGAGACCTACGCGGGTGAAATTGCGGGGAGCTTTTTATAAATTTCCACCTACCAACATTCTCGCCAGTTTTACTGGAAGTAAAGTAGTGGCCACACAGTCCTTGAGTGTACGTCGCTATGGTATCTTCTGGAACTTCTCGATTGACGTAACCGCCGTCAAGAAGATCTTTCTTAGTGCCGCACAGGTAGACTTTGCAGTTCTGAAATAGTTTGTAAGAAAAATCATTATAACATTAGTATGCACTAAACCTTTACAACATATAACGTTAAATGCGCAAAACCTGAAATGAAACGAAATTGTTTATTCTGTAAATAAATCAAACTCAAAGCATTTTTTTCAATTAAACCATTTACAGGCACTTTTGAATTGTCAAAGAGTCGGTCAGTTAGTCAGAGAGTTGAAGCTAGTTGCCCATTCTGAAACGTAGATCTCTATGGAGAAGAACGGGCAAGAAACTCCAAGGACACTCTTTTAAAAATGGATATAGATATTACAAAATCCTGGGTACAGTATTCTTGTTGCTTCTATATGTGAGAACAATGTAAAAGAAAAAAGAATCAAAAGCAATTCAAAATTTAAGATTAAAAATAAGCTCTGGCAAATAAGAGGTGACCAGTCTCAACTGACGGCGCCCGTTCACGAACATGACATGTGGATCAGCACCATCCAGCTCAATCATTTTGTAGGGAACCGAATGATCCAACACACGTGCCACCATCAGCGAGACATTTAAGTGAGCATGACATGCTATTTCAAGTCAACATACATCATACCATACTAAACGGCTCCATGGTACTCACATTTACAAAAAAAATTAAAATGCTTCTAGCTAGAGCTTCATGAGGTCGGCGTTTCCTATCTGACTACTCTGAGAAGAAAGGCCGAAACAAACTCAGAGGTCGCAGTCTCTTTTAATGTCCAGACATAATCTTGGTTAAGCCATATGAGGACCATGTAGATTAGCGTCTGAAATGGTCTTTTGAGGAAAGAAACACACAGATTTGAGTGGAGCTGTCCAGTAAGTGCAAGCATTTGTCAGTAATAGTGGAGCTCAATTCAGAACGTAAGGAGTGAGAAAATAATTTGATCAGAATAACGAGCAGAATCAATTGAACCAGTTTTTAATATAGGTCACATTTTTCAAAAAATCTTCATTAAAAAACGTTGCCATGTCTATTTTATTAATAGGTCAAGCCATCACATGCGCAAACCCGCCAAAATAGGTAAACAAACACAAATTGTTGTCGACCAATTTATATTTTCTCATACGCGGGATAATAATAGCATTTATTTCAATGCAAATACGAATCTTCCAAAACTAAAACAGCACATAAAACTTTGTTTAATGATTCTTTTTCTCTCGCAAATAGGTCAATTGAATTAAAAATCAGTTGGCTGTCTGAGGTTTTGCGCATTTAACTTGAAATGTTGTATAAGTACATACCTACTTATATATAATAGTTAATTAATTCAGGCGTGACCTTGCAGAAATCCATTATAAAATACAATAGACGTAGATATATTTAGTAACCTATTCCGCATAACTATTCCTCAAGAGTCATAAAAAACCCTGTAAGAAATCGACACGTGTTTCACCTCTCAACGAGGCATCCTCAGGATGACGATTGCGTCGTGTTCGGGTTCGCGACTAGTCAATCGTCATCCTGAGGTATGGCGCCTTCTTGAGAACAAAGGTAATGAACTAATTTTTTTAATGAACGGATTTTTATTCTTTCTGTCTGTGATGTAGTTTTTTAACCGACTTCTTCAAAAAGGAGGAGGTTCTCAATTCGTCTGTACGTTTTTTTTTTTTGTATGTTTGTTACGCGATTAATCCGCCAATTATGAATCGATTTTGATGATTCTTTTTTTGTTAGGTAGGTCATGCTTCCGAGGTGGTCCCATATAAATATTATTAACTTTCCTTGCGTCATTTTTGAGTTAGCTCCAATATTACGTATTTTTCCCGCTTAGTTTATCTAGACGATATCCTGTTTGACTCCTTCACTGTTATTTACATAGCAGGTGGTATTCGGATTTGTGTGGGGTAGGTACCACAACTAAAAAGTGAAAAATAAAAACTTTTTACAAAAAAAAAAACAACCGACTTCTTTTTTAACTTTATAGTTGACTTTTTTGTTGTAGTTTGGTTTTAAGTTTTTTAAGTGTTACGTATTTGATAACTGACCTCCTCAACGCCTCTCAACTCTTGCAGCCAATGTCTCAATCGCTTCCAGGAGGCCGCCGAAGCAGGCTCGTAACATATAATAGCCGCGTGCGCACCTCTGTAGTATATCTTTGTCATGGCTTCGTATCTGAAAGTCATACATACGTTTTTATATAGGGTGACTAGTAAATAGTAACCGATACTTAAGGCCCTATCCTACCTCACATTGCTTAGCATGATCCTCCGTTATGCCGAAAATACTGCAGCATTAATTTTGAAACAAATCGTCTATCCCTATTAACATTGTCGTATATGCATTTTTGCCATTTACTTTTTATTTCATTAATCACTCTTAAAAAGTCCCTTTTTTTTGTAGCTGCCACAAAAAAAAACGGTTTACGAGTAATTTTTAAAATAGCCACGTTAACATTGTCTGATGTTGTCACAACCGCCAGTTAACAATGACGGATGTAAACTCGCGACATCGTTTGCGGGGCGCGCGCGGCGGCAGTCCATGCGGTTGTGCCAGTACGGACCATGTTGCAATAACTAGTTACAAAGATATAAAAAAATAATGTTTTATTTCTAATTTCGATTTAGATACGACAGACATTGGTCTAGGATTGACTGTAAACAGTGACGTATATGGCACTTCCTACAAATAATCAATTAGTTTGTACACGTAACATTGTCGTATGTGGCACTTCCAACACATAGCCAATTAGTTTGTACACGTAACATTGTCGTATGTGGTAGATCCGACAAAATACAATTGATTTGGTACGCTTAAAAAACTCATTTCTGACTTTAAACATGCTAAAAAAAACAGTAATAGTAGTTTATTACCATGTAAGTAAACTCATAAACATGTATTAAAATTCTATTATTTTTGTTAACCTAACTCGTATATTTAAAAAATTATCAGCAATTCAAATTTTGACGCGCTCTCTTGTAATATTGCCGATTTTCACATCCGACAATGTTAATAGGGATAGGCGAAATATATTATGTTAAAGTTTACTAGTAGTAAACTTTAATTTTATCTCGGTCGCACCATACTACTCGTGGCTTGAGTGAGAGCGAGACGAACTGGGGAGCTGGCGGCTCCAAGACTCGGATAGTTTAGGTAATATCTTTTTACGGTGAAAATAATGGTAATAAATAAAAAAACATAAGACCTGCCTTATAGATAGTTCAGTTATTATGCAAAGTTTCATGATCTAATTTGAAGTATTTTTTGAATACCAGCGGTTTATAGTTCGGTTTAGAGGTAACTTTGGATTCTTTTTCTATCGAGAAAATTTTATGTACTTAATCGCGTTTTTGTCAAACATAGAATGATAGGACCTAGCATCAATCATATATTTATATCAAAACTAGCTGCGCCCCGCGGTTTCACCCGCTTAAGTCTCGATCCCGTGGGAATATCGGGATAAAAAGTATCCTATGTGTTAATCCAGGTTATAAACTATCTGTTTGCCAAATTTCATTCAAATCCATTCAGCCGTTATTGCGTGATTGAGTATCAAACATCCAAACACACAAACTCACAGACACACAAACTTTCACATTTATAATATTAGTAGGATAGTAGGATTAATGCTGCAGTATTTTCGGCATAACGGAGGATCATGCTAAGCAATTTGAGGTTGTATAGGCCTTTAACAGAATGCCCGGTTGTATAGGAATTAAATTTCCACCTGTATATAGATTGCCATCGACACGCTAACAACATTATACCTTTCGCTGCCTGCCGTGTCCCAGATGCCAATGTTAAAGTTCTTTCCATTTGATTGCATTGCTTTTGCGCAGAAAGCTGCACCGACCGTCTGAAACAAAAATAAATGATCTTAAGGGGGATGAGATAAGGCAGCCCGCGAAATTCAAATTTTCTTAGTTATTTTTGCAATTTTCCATTATGGTTTTACAGAATATGCATGAGTTTGAGTATGCATGTGATTCGAATAAGGGTCAAGTATTTTTTTTATCCAGCAATGGAGCGCAGTATACTAGGTGTTAAATTAACGGATCGTGTTCGTAACACAATACTGCGCTCCAAAACAAAGTTAGCTGACGTGGCTCAAAAGGCTGCCCAACTTAAATGGGACTGGGCAGGACACGTCTGCCGCATGCCGGACAAACTGTGGGCCCAAATAGCACAGAACTGGTGCCCTGAGACAGTGAGACGGGGTCGCGGCAGACCACGTAGGAGATGGCGGATCGAGTTGGATAGGTTCCATCAAAACTGGAAAGAGGACGCGTGGCCTCGCGAAAGATGGAAGGAGTGGAGGGGGGCCTTTGCCCAGGAGTGGAACAGAGTAGGCTAGGAAAAAAAAAAAAATATATATATAGTTACTTCATATTTTTGAACAATTTTTTTTTTTATCAAGAAATTAATTATTTAAAAGTGCCAAAAAACTGTGGGAAATTCAAATACTTGAAAAGCGACGCTATTGGTCAGAGCGGATGTGACGTAACAGTCTAAGACAACGATCAAAATGTCAATGTGTTTTGTAGGAGTGTTTGACATTGACTTGACACTTGTTTGTTTGTTGTCATAGACTGTTACGTCACCACACCAAGCGCGCCAAATGGAGGGCGTTTTAATAGCCGGGTCGGTTGGGTATTTTAAGCATTTTTATTCGAATCGAACTTTTTTTTAAACTATTATTTGACGATGTAAACTATCGAATAAAAATATATAAAAATATACTATTCCCATTATAAACATTAGAATCAGCAATAGAACTACCTAACTGGAGCCTTCAGCGGCGGCAGCCGAGAATACGTGATTCAGCGTCATCGACCGACTGGAGCCGAGAATACCCGATTCAGCGTCACGCCGGCGCCGCGCCGTTTCGTTCACTGTTCAGGCGCCATCTTCACGTGCGAGAAAGGCTCGGATACCGGTTTTTTCAAACCGGTATGATTTACTTGACGCAAAAACCTCTACATTCGGTGTCATTCGCATAAACCGGTTTAAATATTTGGAAGAATATTATATAAAAGTTTTTTCGGATTTACCGGTTTAGAGCAATAAAAACCGTTAATTTTAGTTAAAATAAACGTTCGCGTTCTTTAGAAAAGTTCGGAGGAACATAAACCGGTACTAAGCGGTATTTTTTAAACCGGTTCCGAGCCTTGGCGAGACATAAACATAATATAAACTCTATGAATCAATCTCGACACGGCTATATCATCGCGGCGATCATTTGTTTGAAGGCACAGCGTGACTCACCGCGATTCTCTCATCCGTGGAGAAGAGAGCCTCTGAAAGAGTGCGCCTTAGAAGTTACCTTACCACTTCAAAAATATTGCAACCGTAAACAGTAGTTTGCTAATGATAATACTAGATAAAAAAAATCACAACATATTGTGAGTAATAAAATGACTCACAACAAGTGATAATATAGAGTACAATAAACCTACTGAACTTGTGTTTAGTTAGTGTGAATCAACCATAGATTAATAATTAATAATACCTATTAATCTATTATTGAATAAGGAGGTTTTGTTTAGAAATAGGAAATAATACACTGATCATACACATTGTAATAGTACCTACCCAATCTGCCTAGCCATTTCCCAACTATATTGAGGTCGGCTTCCAGTCTAATCGGTTGCAGCTGAACCAGTATTTTACATGGAGCGACTGCCTGTCTGACCTCCACAACCCAGTGACTGGGTAATACGATAACCCTTGGTAAGACTGGTTGTCAGACTTTCGGGCTTCTGACGACCCGTAACGACTAACGACTGTCAAAGATCGACAAATGACAGCCGGGACCAACGGCTTAACGTGCTTTCCGAGGCACGGAGGAGTCTCGATATGTAAAGATGGCCACCCATCCACAGTAAAACCCCGGCAAGCGTAGCTTAACCTGATGGATCTACCCGTGCGGCAGATATTACTTAGCCACGAGCTCCTCACATTGTAACCATACACGTTATATTTGCGCAAGCGCAAGTCTACTGCGGGACACCAAATTATGGTTTGGATAATTTATCCCACACACAAATTAATGTGCAAGTAAAACTTTGCACAAGTATATAAAAAAAAATACTAAACAATTTAATTTTTTCGTGCATAATGAAATGCGTCGTTGGTCGCTCTTTGTAAAATACTGGTATTCAGTTGCATCCGGTTAGACTGGAAACCGACCCCAAAATAGTTGGCAGGTAGATTGATTCAAAGTCAAAGTCAAAGTCAAAACATTTATTTTCTACCTCTGCCATCTTCAAATGATAGACAGAAAGAGAATTATGTTTCGCTGAACGCATTGAAATAATTGCGGTACAAGCATGCCATGTGTCCTTACATAATTATCAAACAAAGTCCTCGCTGCGTCTGTCTGTCATCCTGTACGGGATAAACTCAAAAACGACTGCACCAATTTTGCTATAATAACCGACATCCACACGGGCGAAGCAGTGGGCATCAGCTAGTTTAACTATAAATGCAATCAATTGTCTGTGCCTGATAGTAATATTATGTCTGGCCTGTAAAGTATTGATAAAAACAATGTATTAAAAACAATTGAATACTTCATTTATCACCCAGTGTGAAGGACATTTGAGATACCTCTTTATCTGAATGTTAAAAATTCACTCTCAACTTATTATAACGGTAGGACTTTACTTTAACATCCATCGATTTAAGGGGTGGGAGCAGAGGCGTTCCTTCCATAGAAGCCCAAAAGCCCGGCTTGCCTTCAAAATTAAGCCTATCAATAAAAATATAAAAATAACACTATATAATAATGGTGTTACCATGAACAACATAGAAAATCTGTAAATCGCTCACTTGGCTATTTTTTTTAATCGTAAAAAACCTGTCTGTTTGCCCTGATTTTGACCCCTAGGCACGCCACTGGGTGGGAGTGGGGGGAGTACAACCCTGCTATGAAGAAAAGTTGTGGAGCCCCCCCCCTTTTTGAGATTATGATTTTTTTAAATATTCTAACCTATCTTTGGAATTTTCTTGTATTGACATTGATTTAAAGCTTTGATTTCAGATTTAAAATATATATTTTGTTCATGTTTAATTATTAACATTAATGAATGCTCTAACTGAACTTTGAAAATAGTTTGTATTTATTTTTATTAACATTGTTTAAAAATCGCAATATTTATGATAATAGCCTTACTATTTTATTTATTTTTGAGCAATTATACAAGTGCTCAATCAATGTCAATACAAGAAAATTCGTAGAGGTAAGGGGTGACTAGTAAAAATGAAGGGGGAAGTAGCAGCGAACTCTATGTGGAGGCTTCTAATAATATGAACTTACTGTAAAAAAATTATGGACTCCCAACTCAACGGATGTTAAAGTAAAGCTTAGCCATTTAAAACTATGTGTTTGCACCAGAAAAGTTTTTGTGAACGTTTGACAATAGGAATTACAATAAGACACAATGGCTTGCTAATTCAAGAATGTCAGAAAAAATCTTTAAAATTAAATCAATTGCAACTCCAGCCAGATTAGGTCTGATCACACGCATAGTAATTATAATAAACCTTGAAATTACAATTAGTACCCAGGTAGGTACTTAATTATTATTTTCTTAAAGAAAATGAGGTATTACAATCAGACAGGCCTAGAATAATGCCATCAATTAATTTAAAATACTAATAATATACTGAATACTGGGCTTGATAAAAAAAAAACAAGGAATTATTATGAAACAAGGAGGTACTGACATTAGACAATTAAGGATGAAAGACTGTGAACTTCTGCTTTCAGAAAAAAATACAGGCATGGTTATGGCGTGTTTACAAATTATTTTTTTGCGTATTACTTACGTTTTGATAGGGAATATCGGCATTGAATCTGCAGTTTACGAATCGGAGAACTAAACTGGTTTTTCCAACATGTTCGCTGCCTAATAATACAATTTTAAAGTCACATCTACTCATTTTTATTCAAAAGGTAAATCACGCGCTGTTTTTTTTTCTTAATTTTCTTCCAGTGTTTTCCACTACGCGAAGGAAACTCAGGAAAATCCTAATCGTTAACGTGACTCACTAAATAATGTTGGATATTCGGGACAAAACAGTAGCTACACTTAGGTATTTAGTTTACTTCTAATAACATTAGTTTTTAGATTTATCGAGATTAAAACATTATTATTATTTTAAACAAAGCGCTTGTTTCGATAATACAATGAGCAATGCTTTTGTAAATATTTTTGACGTTTATTTTTTGTTTGAGAAGTTTGACGTTTGGCGTGACAATTTGTAATTCGTTTAGAAATTAAAAATCACGAACTCACGACCGTCAATGTAAAAAAACACGACTGCCCTGCTAAAAAACGAACTAAAATCCAAATCCGTGCAGGCATGGTGCATGGGCAGTTATGGTGGAATAAAGAAACTCACATACATGTATACATACATGAACCCTGAAAACATTACACTCCTTTTTGGGCAGTCGTATAAAAAAATTATGTCAGGGCGTTGTTTTTGCAATGTAATTGGCCCTCTGAGAAGAATCTTATATCAAGAAAACGAATCCCAATTCCCAATTCAGAAAATAGAGAAATACATTACACTGACTAAAATATCTCCAGGACTGAAACAATTTTTTATCGCGTCCTGATACGCCATCTATGATATGGAATGCGAAACTCTTAAAATACATAATCCATCATAATGAATGACGTAGCAACAAGAAGAACCTAAATATGTACAGTCACGGACTTTAATTGATGAGCCACTTGGCCCTGTTCGTATTTTAGTCGTGTAATGCAAATCGGTTTATAGGTTTATTCGGATCTACTCGTACCTCCAGACACGGAAAGTCATCGTAGAAGAAGAAAATAATATTTCTTAACTTTACCGGTTGGCTAACCTGAGAGCCAAAACTACAAACTTGACAGCAGAGTGACTACCCAAAGTCAACCAATTGCAGGTCTAGCAACCGTAACCTAGCGACGATTGTTTTAGCGTATCCATAGTAAGGTTAGCGTACGAAGAAATTATATTATTAGTCATTTCGACAACTTCGAAAGTAACGTCTCTGACATCAACATTTCAACTGTCACTGTCTTCGGTTAAGTTTTAAGAATTATCGAATTAATGAGCTCTGATTCAAAGGAGGTCAGTATCAAATAGATTGGATAAACGTAATGCAACATTGTATTTATTTATAATTGAGAACTTATTAGTCAACCTCTATGGATAAGACTATTTCGATTATTAGAAATATGTCATCTTGTTTAGGAGCACGCTCGTTTCGTTTGAGTTCGTGTTTAATCGTGTAATCTCGTGAAAGTTTGAAACTGCAAAATTGGAAAGCTTGAAAGTGGCTTATCAATTAAAGTCCGTGACTGTACATACCACTTTATTGATCGATTCATTCTTGTTGTAATTGGTTGACAAATAACAAACAAGCCGACGCCTGCGAATTGTAGCCGGTCGATGACAATAGGCTCGTGTCCCCATTACATGGGAATTAAACATAACTGCCGAAATGTGTGCTTACTATAGGTGCATCTCTTCGGGGAATACAGGAGTGATGTTATATCGTCGTCTTAGAGTGAAAATCTCGGGAATGCATTTTTGCTCCAGACCAAATCCGAGCTGCTACTAAGGAATTCCTGATAGAAAAACCCAAGATGACCCACTGACTATACAGGGTGTAAGGGTAAACACCGTTGTCACTCAAACCATGGTTAGTTAACTTAAATATAATAATGAATGACCGAAAACAACAAAAAAAAACGTTTTTTTCATTCAAAGATTTTAAAAAGTTTCTATCAGACACCGAGCTCGCTAGCGAAACAGCTGACTGACTGAGGGAGGGGAGCGGTCGGTCAGGTCGGGTCAAAAAAAAGAAAAAAAAATCCATTAATTTTAAGTTCTATAAATGAAACCAAACCACTGGTTGCAAGGATAACGGTGTTTACCCTAACACCCTGTATACTATCCAACAGCTCAATTACTCACTTATCCTTCATCACTAATTAACGTAGTCCAAAATAATTTTTCGCAGCTTTACAATCATAGAGATGAGCAGTGGTGGCCCAGAGGTAATGGCCACGACTTACGAGTTGTAGGTCTTAGGTTCGAACCCTGACAGGCGCTTTACTTTGTGTAAATTATTTCATCGCCACTGCTCTCAAAACGGTGAAGGAAAACATCGTGAGGAAACCGGCATGTCCTAGAACCAAAAATTCGAAGACATGTGACATCTACCAACCCGCACTGGGCCCGCGTGGTGGATTACGGCCCACTCCCTCTCACAGAGAGGAGGCCTGTGTCCCAGCTGTGGGAACATTATAGGCTGATTATATAATATAATCATAGTATTATGACCCCAAGGCCTTCAGGGAGCGAGCGAGGAGAGTTCTCGCGCTTTCCATCAGCTGTCAGCTGAGATTGAGGTCAAGAGCAAGTACATTAGGAAAAAAAAAGTTAAGTTCTAGGCAAATGTGCATCATTTTCCCTGTTGTTCTCCTCTAATCTCAACAATCCTTTTTTGGAACGAATTTTCCTATCGCACGCTAGACTCTGCACACGTATGAATTAGGCGTGTGTAACTCTTTACGGAACCGACTCACTGATCCGGATCATTAAAGTGATTCAAAAGATTGGTTCAGTAACAACGTTTCAAACGCATCATTTGGATCTGAAACAATACTTTGCTCTGGCTCATTCCGCGCGACGCGTCGCTCGCGAGGCGACTGAGCAGTGAGCGAGCGAGAGAGGGAGACTGAGATACACTGAGTTTTTTGACTCGCGAGTCGCGACTTCGCGAGTGAGCGGGCGACATAATTACAATCTATAGAAGTCAGAAAGAGATACCAAATGAAATGTGTATCACTCATACAATTGCATTGCAGAGCATTCGTTGTCGTTATCCATGCACGTAAAAATGACCACTAAGGCGCTTACGTATCAAATACTATACGATCGTTATTTGTAATGTATACGTAACATTCTGTATTTTATATTCTTTGAGCCGATGATCCAAATGAGCCAAATGAAACATATCAGTGTTCCGGATCATTTCGGTGATCATTTCGGTGATGCGAATGATCCAATCGCAAAAATGATACACTTTTCCTACCTCTAGTATGAATGAGAACTAGTCCCAAAAAAGTAATATTTTTTACCGTCACGACACTTTTGTTAGTGTACAAAAGTGAAAGTGATTTCGTTCCAACCAGTTATCCGATGACACCTCACTTCTTTTTCTGAAAAGCTCATGCTGCTGTTGTGTGTAGGTTGTGAAAAAAAAACTGTGAAAAATGAGAGATAATGGTGCCCAGGATCAGTCGTTGAAGAAAGGGGTGACCGGACTTATTAAATCGATAGGATGTTTTAAAGTAGTGCGGCATTTATCTTGAATAAAACCTGTTACAAAAATTACCAAAACCACAGAGTAACAAAACAGTTGATAAATAAAATAAAATATTTATTATCTATGCACGAGTTCGTAGAACTTTTGACATCATTTGTGAACTTTGTGAACGCCCTCTGTCTGCATGTTTGCACTTTTCACGTCACTGACGTCACGGGAGTTGGGGAGTTACATAATATTGCCATAATAAGATTTTAATTTTACGCCTATTTTTACCGACTCTCTAAAGGAGGAATTTTTGAATGTTATATCTTGTTTTTTAATTTCAAATTGTATTGTTTTTATGAATAACTGATTATAACGAATGCATCTTGTTTTGAACTTATACTTGCACTTACGAAATATGGCTTTAATAAACTTTATTATTTATTCGTTTTAAGGTTCGGCAAATGTGATTGAAATTTTCTTAATTAGCCTAATTATCAGGTACTTACATAAATTAACTATTAACATTAATTACTGATAAGAAATGCTTTTAAACAATAAACTTATTTGTAGCAATGGTTTATTTTACTTTGCAACTATTTCAATAAAATAACAGTGTATCATGTACTTAATGGGCTCACGTTGGACATACATTATTGCCCCCATTGATACTTTCCTGTTATAGCCTAGGGGAAGTAATTAATATAATAAAATATACTTAGCTAATGTGAAACCTAGCCTAATTTTCGAGCAAATCAATTAGGTAATGATACCTATGTATTGACATGGGACTATGACTTATTATTAAATTCCCAATACCCGCAATAGGTACCTAAAATACTCCATTCTAATCATTGTAATTTTCGAAAGTAGAGCACTCGTTGTCTCTTTCTAATAATGCCTAACCCCGCCCCTACTTTGTTCGCAAAACTATTGATTTTCGTTCAGACTGTGTCATGCAAACTAATCAATAATACTACTTATCTTTTGTTTGATAACATTGGGTACAAACAAACATTGACCGATGCTGAAATGCAAAACTGTATGAAAACGCTATAAACAACTGTTTTTCCTAAGAAAAATCTGATATAATAATTATGAGATGAATAAAAAGATATTCTAGAAAATGATGTTGTTACTACGCAGTTCTTTTTCATACAAGGAATGAGTTAGATTAGAAAAAAAGTAATAATAAGATAACGATAATAGGTACTCCATGAAATTAATGACTCTATTTCGTTGTTTCGTGTTATATTTAGAATGCCACATAATGCAGCCTCTAAATAAGTTACGAAACACAGCAATCATGTGATTTTAATAGAAAATAAATCAATTATACCATTGAACTTATGCAAGAAATAAAATACTTTTAAATACAAACTTGAAAAACACAAATTAAAAAAATCACAGCTTGTTTTTAATTAAAAAAAATATCTAATTCCAATGAAATATGCATAATTAAGTGGAATTAGAAATAATAAGAAAATAAACGATGAAATACGTCAGAGTTATAACTAGTTGAAAGGCGACCGTAACAAGGTGAAACTGCACAAAGAGCTTGCGATAACGCGGCCGACGATAAACACGTCAAGTAGTTTATTACAATGCCAACTCGACGCTCGACCTACCTATAACTATCGCTATTTCGTACTGTCTCTCTTCTTGCCCCACACCCATAAATGTTGCTTGTTACTCGGCAAAAGTTAACAATATTTTAGTCATCCTACTTTTTTCAATGTAATTTTATGTATTTGTAAATAAAATAACTAGATTTTTGATGTTTTTGTCTATATTTTTAAGGTTTTCGTTTAGATTTTGATAATATTATTTATTATCCGGCTAAATTGAGAAGATTATGAAGTCACTGTATTTGAGTGGAAACTTGTCAATTCAGTTCCGAAGTACGTTAAGAGGGTAACTGTAAGCGCGTACCATTTAATTAAAATACATGACAACACCGTAAACACAACATTTATATTCCAAATACATCATTAAAATAAATCCTATAGTTATTTTGTATTTCAAAGGAGGTTTAGAACGTGGTTTCAAAGACTCTTTTGTTCTACTAGAAATAAAAACTTCAATTATTTTAATAATAACTAGTAGTTACCAAGTTATTACTGGTTTAAATCGTGCATAATAAATAAAATTTTGATTAGCAAGCTAGAAAACAAATACACAATAACCTATGAAATAGATATTTAACTTTTCCTTTAATGTTTAATACAAGTTTGTTTAGTGAATCGGACCAAGCCACCGTCATTCAACGCGTCCAACGGGACTTTGCAAACTAACACAGAATGTTGCCATAAAAAAAATACATTCGCTATCTCAATTCTTCTGGGGGCAGTAGCGTTACTGCCGGAACAGAAATGGACGTATAGTTCAGATAAAATACGCCGTGAAATTTGTTTATATCTTCGATAATCTACGCTAAAAACTTTTGTAATCACTTTTAAATGCATTCTTATACAACAAAGATGTAGTAACGTTAAAAATCAACAGTGGAAAACGTTGTTTCCTTGCATATTCCCGTTCGCCTCGACATGACTACTTGGGCAAAGAAAATTGATTGTTGTACTTATTTTAGTTAATGGAACTTTATTTTACAATTTACGCGTTTTTTGTTGTTATATTAAGTTTTTATTGTGTGGAAATCTAATTAATATTGTTTTATCATAAGTTTTAAGTGTAAAAGAGTGTTATTAAAGTGTTTTTTCTGTTTTTAAATGGAGTTTGATGAGTAAGGTAAGAATCATTACGCTTTCTGTAGTTAGGAAGTATTGATAAGCATTTAATTAGGTTTTCCATGGTGTCCGTTGAGATAAATGCACTTTAGTGTGATTGGTTTTCGATTTTGTTTACTAATTTCATGAATTAATCATAGTCTAAAATTAAAAATTTGTTGAAGCATTATTTTCCATACACATCACATTCCCACATTGGTCATACTCTATAACTCAATTTTTCTATCACAAAAGACACAAAACAATATTACTATTTACTTATAATCAACTTTATTAATGTCAGTTTGTATGTAATAGGATTATATCTTAAAAATTCCTAAAGCCAACCGAAACCTGTTTCTTCCTAACAGGTGGTTTGAATATGGAACATACAACAACCTGTCAGTGTTTACATTTGTCTATTATTATTTAAAAAAAGAGGTTGACAGCACAATAAGGCCTATTGACCAGAAGTTTCTGAAAGGATTCAATTAATTCTGTTTTCAACTTTTATGATTGTTTGTTGTTATTGTTCAACCATTCAGAACCGTTAACATGATATTTTACTGCAGATTAATTGATCAAAACTCAAAAACACAAAGCATTTCTTTCAACCGCTCAACTATCGAGTGGACTTTAGAAGGCGGATAATAATTAAAATTCTGTTTTTTGCCTCGTTAATGATAGCTGGAGGTTTAAACCAATTAAAGGCACTTTTGAATTGTCAAGGAGTCAGTCAGGCAAAAATATGAAGCTAGTTGCCCATTCCAAAGCGTAGTAGGTTCCTATGGAGAAGAACGGGCAAGAACCTCAATGGACACCCTTTTAATTAAAAAAAAAATTCAGAGATTCGATTAGGGTTTTTAGGCAGACGCTCCTTGTGAGATACTGGTATCCAACTGTATCCGGTTAGACTGGAAGCCGACTTCAACATAGTTGGGAAAAGGCTAGGCAGATGACTACGCCTTGTTCCGACTTGCATGTGTCATTTAACTTTATGTATGTTTGAAGTTGCTACAGAGGTCAATCATCATATTATTTTGATGTTTTGAATGTCCGTATATGAATTACAATGCAATGATGTACTTATCTGTTGGTAACTATCAAATGGAGTTGGAGAGCAGAGGTTTATTATTAATTATTTCATCACCACTGCACTCAAAATGGTGAAGGAAAATCGTTAGGAAACCTAGGCGTGGAACCTAGGAAGGCATGGCATGTCCTTTATTTAACCAAAAATTGGAAGATCATCTACTATCTGACTAATTGGCTGACTTCCAGACAATACCCTGTTAATCTATCATCATCAGCCTATAGCAGTCCACTGCTGGCCCCCTCTCCAATTTCACACCATTCAGCTCTATTCTCGGCAACCCTCATCCAGCTGCTACCAGCCACCCTGCGAAGATCGTCGCTCCACATGCCTGAGGGCGTCCTATCTTATGTTTGCCGATTCGCGGTCTACACTCAAGAACACGTCCACCCCAACGGTCATCGGTTCTACAGCTAATATGACCGGCACATTGGCGCTTCAGCTTGCTTATTCTGTGAGCAGTGTTAATCTATCGACTCTGTCCAATTATTATCACCACTACATAATTTTTTAGGCTTCCGTACCCAAAGGGTAAAACGGGACCCTATTACTAAGGCTCCGCTGTCCTGTCTGTCACCAGCCTGTATCTCATGAACCGTGATAGTTAGACAGTTGAAATTTTCACAGATGATGTATTTCTGTTGCCACTACAACAACAAAACTAAAAAACAGAATAAAATAAATATTTAAAGGGGGCTCCAAAAAACACAAAACGTGTTTTCTTTTTTTGCCGTTTTTATAGTTAATCCAAGTTATAAACTATCTGTTTGCCAAATTAAATCCAAATCCATTCAGTAGTTTTTGCGTGAAAGAGTAACAAACCATCCATACTTACAAACTTTCGCGTTTATAATATTAGTTAGATGGTACGGAACCCTTCGTGCGCGAGTCCGTCTCGCACTTGGCCGGGTTTTTTCTGGCCACTTTTACCCTCATTTTTTTTCTTATAGAAGCCTTATATCTAAGGCTCTTAATGACAGGTGCATTATTCAAGACATATGTTTGAAGGGTAGGGTGCACCCCATTGTAAATACATTGTGCATTGTGTTCTAATATGCTTGTAACAGGTTGCCTGTAATGTGTCATAAAGCTTATTTTAAACTAAAAATAATAAACGAGGCATCAGGCATCGAGGGCCCATAGCTTGTTAGTAATACCAACATAAAACTTTAAAAATTATGTTAGTAGTAACACACACAAGTACAAAAAAAAACAACAACAACTTTGAAATGGTGAATAAATTATATTTTATTAATATAAATTGGTTTTAAAAAACACTTTTACATGTTCGCCATGTTTTGTTTGTTCATGCGTACACGCCTTTAGATGCATCAAGCCACCGACACATTACTGTGTCGTGCTCTGTCGTGACGCGGGATACCAATCAAACGAATCTGTTCAGGTCTACGTCAAATCACAACGAGTTTTGATTGGCTTGCACTACGTCAGAAGACGACACGACACGACACGACACAGAAATATAAATCCGACTTCATTAAAGCTCCCATAACTGACAATATTTAAGGAGTTCGAATAAACTCTGTGCTGTCTTCCTGTCTCAGTTCCAATTACTAATCTTCTGATCAATATTTGTTGACACTAAGAAATCTATAATATCCAGCCGTTTCATAACAAACCATGTGCTAGGTTAGATAAAAACCATTGATATTCCACTTCTGAGCAGCGTCCTTATTCCGAAACACAGTTACAATCGCAATAACTTTAATTTAGACGGTTCAATGATGTTTATCTAGCTAGATTTTGGATCATTTACTGCATAAATGATCCAAAATCTAGCTGCAATTATTTATTAATATTACATACATAATAACCAGTGATAGGAATAGGTAGTGCCTATTTGCCTAAACTTCGAAGAGACAAGAAACGGAGAATTCCGTATGGTTGTAACGACTGTGAATGTTATTTAATATGTTATGTCTAGTCGCAAACTTTAGGTACCTAAATATAGACGAATTAATTATTCCAAATAACATATTTTTTTAATGTATTTAAAAGTGTTGTCCCGAATTTCGGGACAGATATCACGGAAAAAAATTAGTCCTAAGGAAGTCTCCGTTTCTTGTCTCTGTTCTTCGAAGTTTAGGCAAATAGGCACTACCTATTCCTATCACTGATAATAACAAAGCATCACGCCTGTAACGATTGGTATACATTTTTCATTAATTAAATAAAGTGCTAAAGGGAGATGTGAGTCGAAAACGCCCTACGAGGACATAATAGTGACCTTATTGGTAATTTTCTCCAAAAAGGTCAAGTGCGTAGTACTCGCAATCGGCGTGAGTATGGCCAGATGTATGAATGTAAACGAAATAAAAAGAGTATGTAATCTTTTTATTTCGTTGTCGTTCTGTAGTTTCTGCTTACCATAGGAAGAATGCGTGAGTTTATGTACGGCGCGGTCTGAAAATGTTTACCACCTTAAGGCTTATAATTGCATGCACACATCTATGTCATAAGGTCGACGATTCAAAATTCGAACCTATTTTCTTTGTTTTAAATATTGTAATGTGTCAACTTTAAAATTAGATAGGTATAGCATTTTAGACTGTACACACAGTACAGACTGCACACAGTAAAGAATCTAATTTGTAAACTGAAACAGTTTTAGACCGCGATAAACTGCTAAACATCCTTCGTTAATTGGTCACTCTTTCTTGTAAACCAGTCCACCACATCACTCCACTCTTCTCTCACCGCTAAAACCATCCAAATTCTCAGACTAAATAAAAATCCCCAAAAGTCGACAAAGTGTAAATATGCTAAAATATATTATCTTTTTTTTTTGCTGCTTTGATCTGCAATCAATGGTAAATATAAGCAGATTATTTGCTTTAAAATATAAGCTAAAATAGGTTCTATATAGGATAATTTTTTTGCTGTTAATAAACAGCAAAAAAATTGACAGCAATTATATCAAAACATAGTAATGATTTGCATTCTACCAAATGCCGTTACTTAATTGGACAAGGAGATAGGAATTCATCCCTTCATTTGTCACCTTGCATCATGCACTAAAATTGTTAATTCAGTGTAACCTGAACCGCCGACACATTACTGTGTCGTGTTGTGTCGCGACGCGAGATACGCCAATCAAACGAATCTGTTCAGGACTACGTCAAATCACAACTAGTTTTGATCGGCTAACACTGCGTCAGAAGGCGACACGACACGACACAGCACAAATGAACCCGCTATCTTATTTGGTATACAAATAAGGTACAAGCACTGAGAAAAATAATTTGTTAAGGTAGCATTCCGTAGCACAGCGGCGACGTCGTCTGCAATTTCTATGAAATACCTTCCGTAGCTAGCGACACGTCGGTTTCATAGAAATACGTAGAAACCTGTCGTGTCGCGGCGACACTTCGCGTGCAGTTGCCGCCGGCAAACGAAATGTACCTCTAAGGAAAACATCATGAGGAAACCGGCATGTCCTAGAACCAACAATTTCGAAGACGTGTGACATGTACCTAGTGCGTTACACGTAGTTGTGGATTACAGCCCACTCTCTCTCAGAGAGGAGGCCTGTGTCCCAGCAGTGGGAAAAATGTAGGCTGATTATGCTATACCATAATTTATTATTATGTGTTTCTTACAAACTTGAGCAGTGGTGGCCCAGTGGTAACGGCCATGACTTACGAGTAGAAGGTCGTAGGTTCGAACCCCGATAAGCGCTTTACTTTGTGTAAATTATTTCATCGCCATTGCCGATGTTTTCCTTCACCGTTTTGAGAGCAGTCTCAAAACGGTGAAGGAAAACATCATGAGGAAACCGGCATGTCCTAGAACCAAAAACTCGAAGACATGTGACATCTACCAACCCGCACTGGGCCCGCGTGGTGGATTACGGCCCACTCCCTCTCACAGAGAGGAGGCTTGTGTCCCAGCAGTGGGAACATTATAGGCTGATTATGCTATACCATGATATATTATTATGTATTTCTTACAAACTTAACTTAAAGTTTGTGACGTTCATACCATGTTTGTTTACCAAAAAAATATGCCTGTCCTTTTCCCAACTATGTTAGGGTCGGCTTCCAGTCTAACCAGATGCAGCTGAATACCAGTATTTTACATGGAGCGACTGCCTAACTGACCTCCACAACCCAGTAACTGGGTAAGACGATACCCCTTGGTAAGACTGGTTGTCAGACTTTCGGACAGAGACACTCAAAAAATTAATTATTTTGACGTTGTCTGATATTAAGATAATAATAATATATTTGCCAAAATGTATGTGTACAAAGTAATATGATGTTATTATAAATGTGGCCCATTTACATTCTACCATTACATGTGGTGTGCAAATATTTAATTATTTTTTAACCTACTTCTTCAAAAAGGAGGAGGTTCTCAATTCGTCTGTATGTTTTTTTTTTGTATGTGGTTTACGCGATTACTCCGCCAATTATGAATCGATTTTGATGATTCTTTTTTTTCTGGTAGGTCATACTTCCGAGGTGGTCCCATATACATTTTATTATCTTTGCTTGCGTAATTTTTGAGTTAGCTTCAATATTACGTATTTTTCCCACTTAGTTTATCTAGACGATATCCTCTTTGACTCCTTCACTGTTATTTACATAGCAGGTAGTGGTATTCGGATTTGTGTGGGTTAGGTACCACAACTAAAAAGTGAAAAATAAAAACTTTTTACAAAAATCAACAACCGACTTCCAAAAAAAGTGAAAAATAACTTTAATTTCGGAAGTCGGTGGCAAAAAACGGAAATTGAAAAGCAAAGACACGACTTCCGAAATTAAAGTAATTTTTCACTTTTTTTGTGTTTTTTTTTGGAAGTCGGTTGTTTTTTTTAATATTTATTTATTAGTTCTAAATGCACAAAATTCCATAATTTTCTCTCAACCAATCACGATGTTTTTTTTTTCAGAATAAATTAAATATCAACAAAAATGGCGCTGTGTGAAAGTCAGCTGGACTCCGCTTTGCCGCAGCTCAAACGAGAGGAGTCCTCGAGCAGCGAGGGCAGTCAGAAACAGACGCCAGAGAAGAAGACTAAGATTGAGCATAATGGAGAGATCTATGGGCTGAACCAAGGTTTGTACTTACCAGATCACGACGCTTCCAACGATACCTAGACAAAGTGACATTCTATCAGCGATAACGATGATGGAAAAGGCAAAAATGTACTTTTAGTCAAGCACACGTATAAGTGAACTCGGAGCTAAGGCTAAGGAAGAACTTGTGGCTAAGTAATAACAGCCGCACGGGTCAATCCATCAGGTTAAGCTACTCTTGCCGAGGTTGGTCCGTGGATGAGTGACCATCTTTACATACCGAAACTCCTCCGTGCCTCGGAAAGCTTGTTAAGCTGTTGTCATTCGTGGATCTTTGACAGTAGTTACGGGTCGTCAGAAGCCCGAAAGTCGGACAACCAGTCTTACCAAGCGGTATCGTATTACCCTACTGGGTTGTGGAGGTCAGATAGGCAGTCGCTCCATGTAAAATACTGGTATCATCCGGTTAGACTGGAAGCCGACCCCAACATAGTTGAAGACGTTGACCCGATCAGACGATAAATTTAATTTATAATTCAACATATAATTTTTAAGAACATCAACACAGGAAACGAAAAGAAAATTATAAAAGGTTACGTGTGAATGTGTTTTTTTAAATCTAATTTAAAAAAAACAAATTGTGTGGAGGCCCCTGTTTTGTGGAGGCCCGGGGCCCATGGCCCCTGTTGCCCCGCCTTAAATCCGGCCTCAATGATAGTTGTTTTTTGAATTACCGACGACTAAGTGTAATTTAGAGGCCTCTCCATTACCTAGCACCTCATTAACGTAGTCCAAAATAATTTTTCCCAGCTATACAATCATAGAGATGAGCAGTGTTGGCCCAGTGGTAACGGCCACGACTTACCAGTTGTAGGTCGTAGGTTCGAACACCGACAGGCGCTTTACTTTGTGTAAATTATTTCATCGCCACTGCTCTCAAAACGGTGAAGGAAAACATCGTGAGGAAACCGGCATGTCCTAGAACCAAAAACTCGAAGACATGTGACATCTACCAACGCGCACTGGGCCCGCGTGGTGGATTACGGCCCACTCCCTCTCACAGAGAGGAGGCCTGTGTCCCAGCTGTGGGAACATTATAGGCTGATTATGCATGTTATGCAAGTGGATTTTACATAAGTAACCTAACCAGTGGCCGTTTGTCGCAGTGCCTGGCGGTCTGCCGCTAACAGTGGACTATCGCTCGCCCGTGTCACACTTCGTGCCGCCGGAGTTGTACGCGGCGAGGCAGAAGCAAGCGCCAATCACTACTGGTAAGAAACGTTTACCTACTTTTTAACCGACTTCTTCAAAAAGGAGGAGGTTCTCAATTCGTTACTCCGCCAATTATGAACCGATGTGCTTCCGAGGTGGTCCCATATAAATTTTATTAACTTTGCTTGCGTAGTTTTTAAGTTAGCTTCAATATTACGTATTTTTCCCACTTAGTTTATCTAGACGATATCCTTATTTACTCCTTCACTGTTATTTACATAGCAGGTAGTGGTATTTGAATTTGTGAGGGCTAGGTACCAAGTGAAAAATAATAACTTTTACAAAAAAAAAAAAACCGACTTCCAAAAAAAAACACTAAAACAGTGAAAAATAACTTTAATTTCGGAAGTCGGTGGCAAAAAAAGAAAATTGAAAAGCAAAGACACCGACTTCCGAAATTAAAGTTATTTTTCACTTTTTCAAAGTTTTTTATTTCCTCTAATGGTGGTGTCAGTAGAGGAGCTTGAGGCTAAGTAATAACAGCCGCACGGGTCGATCGATCAGGTTGCTGGGGTTGGTCCGTAGATGGGTGACCATCTTTACATATCGAGACTCCTCCGTGCCTCGGAAAGCACGTTAAGCCGTTGGTCCCGGCTGTCATTTGTGGATCTTTTGACAGTTGTTACGGGTCGTCAGAAGCCCGAAAGTCTGACAACCAGTCTAACCAAGGGGTATCGTATTACCCAGTTACTGGGTTGTGGAGGTCAGATGGGCAGTCGCTCCATGTAAAATACTGGTATTCAGCTGCATCGCGTTAGACTGGAAGCCGACCCCAACATAGTTGGTAAAAGGCAGACAGATTGATTGAAGCTTCAATTCTTTTTCAGCTGAAACCAGCGAACCGCCGACTCCTGTGAAGAGGAAGCGTGGCAGGCCCAGAGTGGACAAGACGAGTCCTGAGTATTTGGCCAACTTAGCGGCCAGGAAACAAGCCAAGGAGATGGGTGAGACGCTTTTTATATTAGACTAGCTTCCGCATGCGGCTTCGCCCGCGTGGTATGTCGATAAAAAGTAGCCTATGTAAATAAAAACAACATTATTTTCAAGTCTAAAGCAAGTAAGAAATTTCCTTTTGACCATTGAAACTCTTAAGTTCATATAAGTGCCAAATATCATGATTTCATGAAATAGTCATTCAATACACTTATATGACCAGAGTTGTGGGAAAGTCCGAAAGGGATACCGGGACCTTGGCGAAAGGCAACTGAAGGAACACGGGTGGGTTTTAGTAAGTAAAAGTCTGACACGAAATCATTTGTTGATATCACCCAAAAAAAAAAAACACTTATATGAAGGTAGAGTTGTCTTGTTTATTCTAATGTTTATAATTCTGTAAATCCATATTTGTTACGGTCGCGAATCGAATTTTACTCAACATACAACCTGATACTGACCTGCAAATTGCCAAAAAAACGTAAGAAAATTTGAATTTCGCGGGCCACCTTAGCGCATCCCCCTTAAGCAGCCAAGAATGAGAGGTATGGGGAGATAAAAACGAGGTCAGATGCATGAAAACTCTTTGTAAAACAAGCGGGCTACCCTGAAGATTTCACCTTAAGTAGGCATGGATTATCCATTATCTGTATTTTTTCTTGCAGATACATCATTAGGACCTTATACAACGTGTAACGTTAAATACGCAAAACCTCAGACACCACAACTGATTTTTAATTCAATTGACCTATTTCAGAGAGAAACAAAATCATTAAGAAAATTGTAAAGGTTTTAAATGCTATTTTAGTTTTGGAAGATTCATATTTGCATTGAAATAAAAGCTATTATTATCCCGCGTATGAGAAAATATAAATTGGTCGACAACAATTTGTGTTTGTTTACCTATTTTGGCGGGTTTGCGCATGTGATGGCTTGACCTATTAATAAATAGACACGGCAACGTTTTTTAATGAAGATTTTTTGAAAAATATGACCTATATTGAAAAGTGGTTCAATTGATTCTGCTCTATTCTGATCAAACTATTTTCAGGTTTTGCGCATTTAACTTTACAAGTTGTATTATGACTTCACACGAAGTGCCTATTTCCAAGATAAATAAATGTATTTACTTACTTTCTTTTAAGATAAGTGCTGCCTATACATTGCTCGGAACCACATTCAGGCTAAACATTTTTTCCTTTTTTTAACCGACTTCAAAAAGAGGAGGTTCTTTTTTCATTATTTTTATATTTTGATTCTTTTTTTTTCAGCCGCTATGATGAATAACAGGACCCCAGAAAGTGGGGAAAAGCGTAAGCGGGGAAGGCCACGCGTGGACAAAACAAGCCCAGAGTATTTGGCTAGGAAGAGGGCCCGGGAGTTAGGTAACAAACATACTACATATCAGCCATTTTGTATTTACTAACATGGGGTTGGTTTTAAATATAAATATTAACTAAAGCTTGAGCTTGATATTATTAAGGTACGCTAGAGTGTTTTTGACACGTAATCCAGATACACAACACTTTATCCAGATATATGACACTTTATCCAGATATACGACAAACAATCCAGATAAACGACAAACAATCCAGATATACGACAAACAATCCAGATATACGACAAACAATCCAGATTTACGACATAAAGTCCAGAAACATGACAGTGACACAAAAGCTAGAAGTACTACATGAAAATCCCGCATGGAACACCGAATGATAAGTGACAAAAATGAGTTAAATAACAAACTTCTATTTTCTATTAAGACACTAAACACGAATACTTATTGTTGTAAGCGCGGCAGATACCGCTTGGACAAAACAAGCCCAGAGTATTTGATTTGAAAGAGGTTCCGTGAGTAATGCGCGCCATAGATGTTCAAGTAATCTGACATTGTCCTCCCATACCTATTAACACTGTAATTTGAAAATATTGTAAAAGCCAATTATTTTTAAAAGAGTAACCGTGGAGTTTCTTGCCGGCTCTTCTTCATAGGAAACGACCAATTGGAACCGTGCACCTAGCTTCTGACGTTCATAAGTGTGGCGGTATCTACATCGCCACATGCGAACTACGCATCAAAGATCTGATGTCACACAAAAATCCTGAAGTCACGTAAATCCTGCATCGCGCAATTAAAGTGTACCGTGCAATGGACATCAAGAACCCAACATCAATCGTTGGGCAGTTGCCCGCCAGACACAACACCCGTCTGGTCGGAGGATCCTCCCTTTTCTATGGTGGATGAGTGAGTTCACTCACCTTGTTTCTCATACCCCTAAATGACCTACATGGGCATTTATGAAACGTCAGAAGTTATGTGAAATAAAATATTTCAATCAGCCTGGTTCAAACAGTTTGATCAAATACAAGTACGAACATTCATATTTCTTCATGCCATTTGACAACTCATTTTGATAAAATTTTCTCTCACACATAATTTGATAAAACTGTTTGAAAAATTACTTGCACCTCTATGGCCCGTATTACGAATATCACTTACTACTATTCAGCCATTATGTATTTACTAACATGGGGTAACTTTTAGTTAATACCAGCAGGCGTAGCATGAGCACCATTTTGTTGACGGAAGAGAAGATAAACATGACGTTTCGTGTAGACAGTACGACGGCAGCAAAGTAGAAAGAGTCAACTGCACTTTTTACGAAATTCCCTCTTTTACATAATTCGACTCAAAATTCTTTGTTTTGTCATAGGTTATTTTTTCTGCTTGATTCTCAATTTTTACTGAGTCACGTCAACTACAAGAATTTTTCTCAAGTGTCGAAGTACCGTATTTTGGATCAAACAATTTTACAGTAATATTGGCCTTAACTATTTCCTTTTTATTAACTAAATGATGTACTATAGGAGAATATAGCTTTGTTCTTCTATTAGTTATCACAGTTTTGCGTTCAAAACTCTCATGATTTTGCAGATAACCTTTTATACTTTGTGGCCGTCGAGTAGAAAGTATTCTACAGGCGATCAGTTGTCAGTGTGATTTTGACAATTTGAGTAGAAAACTTTCTTCCGAAATAGTCTACTTATCAAAAGACCTAGACAAAGATCTTTAGAAAAGAAAGACAAAATGACAGATTGTAGAAGGATTTCTACGGTGCGATGTCAAAAATGAAGAAACGAAATGTCACTTTGTATAGAAAAAGCTATGTCTATTCTTCGTAGAGATAGAAAGCGTCATGCTACGCGTGCAGAGAGGCCCTAGACAAAGTGACATTCTATCAGCGATAACGATGATGGAAAAGGAAAAAATGTGTAGGACTGACATAAGCTATCGAAAAGATTATGTCAATCTTGTTGAAAGTCGTTGTAGAAATAGGAAACGCTTTCGAAGCGATTGTCACTTGTCTAGGCCATCTGTGTAGCTTGAGCTTAATAACATTTAGGGACGCTAGAGATGATTTTCCTGACATAAAATCTAGAAACATGACATGAAAGCCAGATAGACGACAGGAAATCCAGAAACGAGACAAAATCCTGATACAGAACACGAAACAGAATCACGACACAATTTTTTTTCACTTAAAGTGACATATCTGTTGAATTCTAACGTGAAATTATTTACATGAAATCCTGCATTACGTTACTAATTCCAGAGTTACGACAGAATTATTACACATAATCCAGAAACTCGCCATGAAATCCAGATTGACGACATGAGATACAGAAACGACACTATATCCTGACTTATTACACGAAATATGACTTTAAATCCAACACGAAACAGAATAGTTCAGAGGAGCTCGTGGCTGAGTAATAACAGCCGCACGGGTCGATCTATCAGGTTAAGCTACGCTTGCCGGGGTTGGTCCGTGGATGGGTGACCATCTTTACATACCGAGACTCCTCCGTGGCTCGGAAAGCACGTCGTCAGAAGCCCGAAAGTCTGACAACTAGGCTTGCCAAGGGGTTTCGTATTGCCCAGTTACTGGGTTGTGGAGGTCAGATAGGCAGTCGCTCCATGTAAAATACTGGTATTCAGCTGCATCCGGTTAGACTGGAAGCCGACCCCAACATAGTTGGGAAAAGCCAGGCAGATGATGATGACATAAGAGTGAAAAGTGTCAAACTATTTTCGTTCAGTTCTGCCATTTTGTGTGTTTGACAAAAAAGGCGCTTTTTCAATATTAACAAGGTTTGTACGGTGTTCGTGCTTTTTTATCTGTTTCTTTTTTGTTGTTGTTGTTGTAAATATGATTGTAAATACCAACGCTGTGGTGCCCTGTGGTTCCCTGCAAGGAATAGGTCATGTTTTATCGTTCTCATTGATGTCAAAAAATCGACCAATTATGTCACAGATTAATATAAATGGTTCACTCCGCAAATTTATTTAAATAAAAAGCGACTCTTACTACGACACAATAAGGTGCAATTCAGGTCGCACAGCACTAATTACCTACAGTTATATTCACCTAGAAGTTGCTTCTCTTTCTATCGCGTAACTCTTATATGTTCTGACTACGTTACGCTCTGAATTGGTCCGACAAGACGAGCCCGCCGCGTACTTGTAGCTACATACCTAAAATGCGGAGTGCGCCTTCTGTATCTTCTATTCTGTGGTTATGTCCTGCTTGGTCATTGAGGGAACGATTGGCGCAGTGGCATTATAGCCTTCTGCGCTAAGTGTCGAGGGTTCGATTCCCGCGCAGAACAAATATTGGCTTGACTGTAAAAATTGCTGATCCGGGCCTGTGTTTGTGTAATATAATAATCGTTGTTGTGACTGTGGCTAAGTAATAACGTCCGCACGAGCCGATCCATGAGGTTAAGCTACGGATGACGGGGTTTGTCGTGGATGGGCGACCTTAACATACCGAGACTTCCGTGCCTCGGAAAGCACGTTAAGCTGTTGGTCCCGGCTGTCATTCGTGGATCATTGACAGTCGTTACGGGTCGTCAGAAGCCCGAAAGTCTGACAACTAGGCTTGCCAAGGGGTATCGTATTATCCAGTAACTGGGTTGTGGAGTTCAGATAAACAATCGCTCGGTATTCAGCTGCATCGAGTGAGACTGGATTTTTCCAGCTGATTGATTGAAAAACGGCATTTTAACCGGTAAAACGTCACTTCTGTGGTCGACCATAAATAAATACAAAGGAAAATGTATTACTTTTTTTACTTTACTCAAATTCTTCGTTTATTTGTTAACAGAAGCTCTGGAGAGAAAGGCTAAAAGAGAGTATAAACGTCGCGCTACGGGAGGTGAGTAATATAAATGACTCAATATTGATAAATACACGGTGATTATTAATTCAGTGTGAACCTGTCCGGGGGTGAAAGTACTCATAATCATAAACAATTTTCACTATGGGAACAAATAGGAATTAGCACAAAAAAAAAAAAACATCTTTGGGTTGAAAACAGTCACTTTGGCAGAATCATAATAGGAAAATATTATGAATCATCGTAAAATGTCACAAACTGTCAATTCATAATATGATCTGAATAATTCATCTGTTTGACAGTTTTCTATGGAGATTCGTAAAATGGTCCACAAATTATGAATTGCTTTTGTGTAAAATTAGAGGAATTGCTAATGATAGCTGGGAATTCAGAAAATGAATCGCTTTTCGAGGAATTGCTAATGTGGCCGTTTTAGGCCCCCTGTTTCATACATTTTTATCGGGTAAATGTTGCATTTTTGTATGGAACAGCTGATATTTTTTTCGGATATTTCAAGTCCAGCCTCAAAACGCAACCTGTATACAGTTCGATTCAAACTTAATGGCGGTTCGAAAGTTAGCTACTTGCTGCGTAGTACCCCACCCCTCACCCCCACTGACACATGAAATTGTTACTGCGCAGCGACTCGCCTCATGTTGCGAGCCGCCATTTAGTTGGAATCGAACTGTACCATCTCCTTATACGAGGTGAAATTGAAATAACTGAGAACCTATTAAGGGGTCATTGTACTCATGTATAGAGGAGCTCGTGGCTAAGTAATAACAGTCGCACGGGTCGATCCGTCAGGTTAAGCTACGCTTGCCGGGGTTGGTCCGTGGATGGGTGACCATCTTTACATACCGAGACTCCTCCGTGCTTCGGAAAGCACTTTAAGCCGTTGGGTGGATCTTTGACAGTCGTTACGGGTCGTCAGAAGCCTGACAACCAGTCTTACCAAGGGGTATCGTATTACCCAGTTACTGGGTTGTGATTATCAGACAGGCAGTCTGTCAGTATGTATAGTTTAGTGACAATATTCAATACAATTAAGTATTATTCCACATTTTCGAGTGAAAATTTGTTACCCAGTATTAATTTGTTCGACGAAAATTACCCCTCTACGTCAACTGACATCATTGGACAAAATTTAAAATATGGCTCCATTTCTTGAGATACCTGTTTAAGCAGGGTATGACCTGTACCTGTGCCGTTGATATAGGTTCCCTATACGTACCTCCCGCTACTAATCGAAATATGCACGATTGGGAAAAAAGGCTAAAATATAATATTCAAACTAGGCTGAGAATCAGCACTTTTCGAACGTCAAAATTACATAAGACAGTCCCCCAAAACGCCCACTCTACACCACTTCCTAGTGCTTTAGCTGGGAAGAAAAAGTGGCGCAACAAACTCCCCAGCAGCACAGTTATTTCGATTACATCTTGTAGATCACTTATCTATAAAGCCTAGTGCAGATTGGCGCGACGCGACTCTTAACAAAACAATTTTTAAGAAAACTTCGCGGTTTAACAATTACCGGAGACGCGTCGCGTCAGTCTGCATGAGGTTTAATATGGGCAACACCTTGTTTTATAATATCACAAAATTGTGTACTTTGAAGTGTTTCACTAATCATGTACTAAACACTGATCATTTTCTTGCATTACTATGCAATGCAAGACTGAAGCAAGAAAAATCAAGAAAAAAGTATTTCTTTTAAATGTTTTCACTAAAAATGCGATCAATTTATTTGATGTTTTATTTTCAAATTAGGAAGTGTTTTTTTTTTATTCTTGCATCAGTCTTGCATCTTTGTTTTCTTTGCAGTCACTAAACAAGAACACGGAATAGCAAGACACTTAAAATGTTGAACTTTATAAAGCTTCTGTTTATGCTTTTGGCAAGTATATTATTAAAATTGTATAGATACTTACCCTATTAAATAATAACAATACAGGGTAATATTTTAGTCGATTAAATCGTCTTAAGGGATCATTGTACTCATCATCATGAACAACTTTCAATGTGGGACCAAACCTGAAATCGCGAAAAAAAAACAGTAATATCCTTCATAATTATTCTGATTGTGATTAATCGTGTGTTAGGCAATTAGGGTGCTGATCACTCATTAATTCATTGTTCTATTTAATTTATTTGTATTTTGTTTTGACATTAATTGATTCGATCAGACATATATTATACCTTCAACTGATAACGTAACTTTATTAACTTCTTAAACACTTATGTCATTCAAAATTGTGACACAAAATTGACAAATATAAGTATTGTTTTTGTATTTAATATGGGTCAAGTACCAGTTTTTTTTTTGTCACTTTTGAAATCGTCTGAAATATTTCATAAATTGTCATAATAATTAAATAATTCTGTCTTGCAATTCCGCCTCTAAATGTCACCCAGCTTACTAACACATGTAAATTCGTCTCTAGCAAAGCCCATCTCAAAAACTGCATTACAAATGTCTTCGCGCGTCAAAAAACGACAGTTGCCAGCAAACAATAAAAAAATGGGTGTTGCTATGAGGAAATTACCGCAGAAAATTGGCAATACCGTCAGAAAGGCTGGCAACACCGTCAGAAAGGTTGGCGATAGGAAGGTTTTAGTGAGACGGACTGAAAGCCGAAAGTTTATTAAGAGAAAAGGTAATTTGTTGGATATACAAGTTTTTATTTTCTTGTGTGCAAAGTGGATGGAATTTGATGTCTATTGTAAATTATTATTAATCAGTTTATATCAGATAAAAAAAAAAAAAACTTTACAATTATAAAATACAGTGAAAAATACAATACAATAATACAATCAATAAAAAGTAAAGTGTTGCTAGACTTGTTTGACATAAATTTAAAATGACAGTACCAGCCTCTAGAAAAATGGGTTGTTGCACACGGCTACACATCAAGCTATACATTTCCAGTATAAGCTGACCTTTCATCACCATAAACTGGAAATGTGTAGCCATGTGTACCATCTGACGGTGAACACTAACACCGCGCGCGCTCATTGGTTAAATCAAATAGCGCGCGCTTCCCCGGCTTCCTGTTACACACTTCCGTCCCTTTTCACGAAATGACTCCCACACAAAATGTTACTTATCAAAAATATAATGTTATGCTATTAATTGCGGGATAAGTTAACCGGTATTCATATGGACTGGCTAAAACAAGCAATTACAGTCCAGTCGTACAGAGAATGCAAAGTAAAAGTCCAATAATTTATTTCAAATAGGCACATTTGAACGTCAAAAACAAAGAAATAGAACTGATTCTAGTTGCCCCTTCCAAAAGGTAGTTTTTGTATGGAGAAGAATGGGCTAGAAACTCCACCGTTACTCTTTTAAAAATGTTTTACAATATTTTGTATACATCAATTACATATTTATTATATGTGAAGACGATCCACCTAGAATAAGATTACTGTACCACAATAGGTAAAAAAAAAATTATAAATGGAGCAATGACAAATAATAGTTATTTATGCAACTGTTATATAATAAGGGGTATTAAAACACGAATGTGTGTTTACCACATGAGGCGAATCCGAATGTGATAATAGTATCACATGAGTGTTTTAATACCTAATTATTGACAGATGCATACAAGACTCTATCCATGATATGAATCCTCTATAAAAGGTAATTTGCAATATCAACAAAAATGGAGGGATACGACACACGTGAATTCGAATAAAATAGATGTTTTTTTGTTTTAAATTCCGGTGCTTTGTTAGTGAAACGTGCCTGCATGACAATTTTCTTTTTTTGAAATGAGGTGTATTATGTTTTAACACCCGTTTGGATGATATTATGGTTACTATGACAACATTAAAACAACCAGTGTTTTAAAGTTCGCAATAAGCTAACTGTTTCAGAAACTTTTATAGAGGATTTATAGCATGGGTAGATAAATAAATTAAGTATGTGATAGATACATGGTGCTCACATATTTACAAACATTGTAAATGTTTACGATATTACAATATTCCTAACATTGTTACAAGTAATACTAATAAGTCAGTGCGTGAATTTAAGTAATCATAGAGTGTAAAAATCTATGACATACAAATAATAAAATATACAACTAAATTAGCAACTAGTTTGATTTTGTCCAGACTCTAAATAGTCCTATGGAACAAGACCAGCATATTTCCAAGCATTCTTATCTTCGATACGATGCGATCCTGACACCTGTCAGTTGGGCGATTTCTTCTCATTTAAAAGAGTGTCCATGGAGTTTCTTACCCGTTCTTCTCCATAGGATCCTACTACGCTTTGGAATGGGCAACTAGCTTCATCTTTCTGACTAACCGACCCTTTGACAATTCAAAAGTGCCTGTAATTGGTCTATTTGAAACTAACTGCTCGCCCCGGCTTCGCACTGCAGCACTAAGTACTTATCTACGGCAATTTTAGGTAATTTTTTTACACTTTGGGTTACATTATTGGAGTTTTAGTTAGGAGCCCTAATTTTTTTGAAAATATAATATAGCCAATGTCAGCCGGGGATAGTGTAGCTTCCCAACAGTTAAAGAATTTTTCAAATCGGTTCCGTAGTTTCGGTGCCTATTCAATGCAAACAATCAAATCTTTCCTCTTTATAATATTAGTATAGATAAATGCTTTGAGTTTGAGTTTGAGTACAATATAGTCTCATTGATGCCGAATTAAATAGTAGAGCATCGATCACTGTTCCATGCGCTCCGGCGTCATGTACAGAAAGCCTTAAGATCGTTGAAGCACACTATTATTATTTTAACAATAGATGTCAAAATTATCAAAATGTTTACTTTGCACACAAGTGAAATAATGGATGCATGAAAGTAGTTAGGCGTGTGTGGGTAGATCAAATAGTTCGGTGTCTACTACCATTTGAGTACAGTCAGCAAAACAAATGTTTTTTTAAGGCTCCCGCAGACAGACGCGACGCGACGATGGAGCGACGCGACATTGGTAGAACAAATTCCGTGAAGTTTTCATAAAAATTGTTCCACCAGAGTCGCTTCGTGCCGTAGCGTCGCTCATGTTTGCGGGGGCCTAGGTATCTATATTATACATATACAGGGTGTAAGGGTAAACACCGTTCTCACTCAAACCATGGGTAGTTGACTTAAATATAAAAATAAATGACCGAGTAACAATAAAAAAAAAACGTCATTTTCATTAAAAGGTTTAAAAAAGTTTATATCCCACACCGTGCTCGCGAAACAGCTGACTGACTGAGGGAGGGGTCGCGCTCGTGGCCGGTCAGGTCACGTCCCGCGCCACCCACCATAGCTAGCGCCATAGGCTGAAAGGGTAAAATACTCTTGTGGTAAAATGTAGATTTTCTTTTAAAAGAAAATTGTCCTTTTCCATTGATTTTACGTTCTATAAATGAAACCAAACAACTGGTTTCAAGGATAACGGTGTTAACCCTAACACCCTGTATTGTTTATGAACTCATTTATTTTTTACGATAGGTATTTTATAACTATTATAGTATCAGGTCTTAATTCCTGATGATTTCTTATGAGAACATTGAAGTATTTCTGTAACTTCCATTCACTAGGAGTTCGAGATTGGCTATCTTCTTTTAGCTTTGCCTTATAATTATGATTAAAATTCTCTAGTAAAGTTAAAAAAAAAAGAATTTTATTGCAGACCATATGCCACACAAAAAAAAACATAAATAAGTGATCAAAGTTGGAACCAAATAATTACTTTACGGATTGAGAACGCCACTGTGTTGTCACTTTATTTAAAAAAAACGCACATAAAAAAAAAGTCATAAAATACATACAAAAGTAGCCAAAAGCCTCGTATTCAACCAATAAAAGTTTGTCACTGACGGTACATTTTATACATTGACATGACAGTATACATATTTAGGTTTTTTTACAACAAAAAAAAAAAAATGTAAGATAAATCGTTAAATATGTATTTTAATTGAGAGAAGGATAAAATAATTTTAATTTCCGCATGAACTGAGTATATTGAGGCTTATCTATTTTTTAATAAATGTTGTTTCTGTGTAGGTAATTACGTGTTATTATTAAATTAATTGAAAAATTATCTATTCCTATTTTAATGTATAAAAAACCAATAATTAGTCATATTTTGTAATGCATGAAAGTAGTTTTTTTAGATACTTAGGATAGGTATGTGACGTGTTTATTTATAACCGACTTCCAAAAAGGAGGAGGTTCTATGTTCGAAGATCCATATTTTTGTCAATTGTGGAACGATTATGCTTTTTTAATTTGGAAGAGGATGCTTGCGCGGTTGTCCCATATAAATTTTATTAACTTTGCTCAGGTAGTTTTTGAGTTAGCTTCAATAATACGATTTTCCCCACTCGTTTTATATGGATGATGTTATATGTTCCTGTCACTGTTATTTACTTATCAAGTAGTGGTATCCGAATTTGGAGTACCTAGTTACCACAACAAAGTGAAAAATAAAAACTATTTACAACAAAAAAAAAACAAAGGACGTGTTTTTTTTTCGCAGTCCTGACGTCTCTTGACAGTCAAAATCGCTTGACAAGCACGTCGCGCGCATCTAGGGATGGCCTTAGGACTTTTCAACCGAATAGGGAATAAGCATGTATTTTTAAAATATTTTTATTCGATAGTTTACATCGCCAAATATTAGTAAAAAAAAAAGCAATTTGAAGTACCTACTTAATTTTTTTTTTTATATCCAACCGACCCAGGCTATTTAAACGCCCTCCATTTGGCGCGCTTGGTGTGGTGTCAAATACTCCTTTTTGTAGGAGTGTTTGACACTGACTTGACACTTGTTGATTTACTTGACATTTTGATTGTTGTCATATACTGTTACTTCACATCCACTCTGACCAATAGCGTCTCTTTTCAAGTATTTGAATGTCCCACAGTTTTTTGGCACTTTTTATAAATTATTTTCTCGCTCAAAAAGTAATATTATTCAAAAATATTGATGGAGGCATTATTCTGAAGTAATATCGTTTATTTAAAAAAAATACTTGACCCTTATTTGAATCACATGCATATACCCTATTCGGTCGTATAACGATCGCTATTTTTATGTCTAGACTGCAGTCCCAATGTCCCTAGACAAAGTGACATTCTATCAGCGATAACGATGATGGAAAAGGCAAAAATGTATTGGACTGACATAAGCTATCGAAAAGATTATGTCAATCCTGTTGAAAGTCGTTGTAGAAATAGGAAACGCTTTCAAAGCGATTGTCACTTGTCTAGGCCCGATCTCTAATTTGAGAAAATGTCTCTAATTTTTAACCGACTTCTTCAAAAAGGAGGAGGTTCTCAATTCGTCTGTATGTTTATGAATCGATTTTGATGATTCTTTTTTTGTCTGGTAGGTCATGCTTTCGAGGTGGTCCCATATAATTTTTATTAACTTTGCTTGCGTAATTTTTGAGTTAGCTTCAATATTACGTATTTTTCCCACTTAGTTTATCTAGACGATATCCTGTTTGACTCCTTCGCTGTTATTTACATAGCAGGTAGTGGTATTCGGATTTGTGTGGGGTAGGTACGACAACTAAAAAGTGAAAAATAAAAACATTTTCCAAAAAAAAAACAACCGTCTTCCAAAAAAAACACTAAAAAAGTGAAAAATAAGTTTAATTTCGGAAGTCGGTGTCTTTGCTTTTCAATTTCCGTTTTTTGCCACCGACTTTTAGTGTTTTTTTTGGAAGTCGGTTGTTTTTTTTTTGTAATAAGTTTTGATGACTTTTAGACAATAATGCTTTTCAAAGTGATGACTTTTATAATATTTTTATGTTGCATGTCATCTTCATCTTAGCAGATTTAAACAAATCATGTGTTGCTTTGCTTTTGGGTATACCTGACAAAGACATTACGCCGGTAGAGCGTAATTTACGCCGCTCAAATTGAGTACCTAGTCGAAATTACGTTGCATTCAGTTTCTTCGAATAGGGTGTGGCCAACTGTACGAAAAATTTAATTGAGTCCTAATGAAAACTACTCGACACTTTTTGAGCGGCGTAAATTACGCCTGGTTACGCCAGGCACAAACCTCATCTAATGGCATTTACGTAACAGATTTTCCATCGCGTACATACCTACTAACGAGTAACATCTCTCACATCTTTAGCCGAATGTGTACGGTGGGTGATGTATTATATTGAATTACTACCTACCTTACTTACTTACCTACCTACCTACCCTACCTTCCCTACCTACCATACCTACCTACCCTACCTACCCTACCTACCCTACCTACCCTACCTACCCTACCTACCCTACCTACCCTACCTACCTATCCTACCTACCTACCCTACCTACCTACCCTACCTACCTACCCTACCTACCTACCTACCCTACCTCTCTACCCACCCTACCTACCTACCTACCCTACCTACCTACCTACCTACCTACCTACCTACCTACCTACCTACCTACCTACCTACCTACCTACCTACCTACCTACCTACCTACCTACCTACCTACCTACCTACCTACCTACCTACCTACCTACCTACCTACCTACCTACCTACCCTACCTACCTACCTACCTACCTACCTACCCTACCTACCTACCCACCCTACCTAACTACCTACCTACCTACCCTACCTACCTACCTACCTACCTACCTACCTACCCTACCTTCCCTACCTACCATACCTACTCTACCTACCTACCTACCTACCCTACTTTCCCTAACATCCCTACCTACCATACCTACTCTACCTACCCTACCTACATACCTACCTACTATCTACCTACATATCTACCTACATACCTACCCTACCTACTCTACCTACCCTACCTACCCTACCTACCCTACCTACCCTACCTACCCTACCTACCCTACCTACCCTACCTACCTTACCTACCCTACTACTTAGGGGTATGAAAAATAGATTACGACCGATTCTCAGACGTACATATAAAATTTTATAAAAATCGGTCAAGCCGTTTAGGAGGAGTATGGCAACTAACACTGTGACACGAGAATTTCATACAAAGTGGAGACGACAATACGACAAAAAATTAAACTCCGTATATCTAATGACGTACTCGGTCTACATACAAAAAATTAATCAAATATATCCAATAGTTTAGTTACGTTAGCTAGTCAAATCCCATACTTGGCCCAGCAACAATCTGAATAGTAGTCTATTCAGATTGTTACGGCGAAGAAAAAATTAGGGTTATGATTTTGACCTGTATGTATGTATGTATGTTCATCTGTTCCCTCATATCTTCTAAGCGACTCGTCACAATTTGACAAATGAGGTATCGTTGGAAGCGTCTTGATCGTCAAATTAAATTAAAAATGGCGCCCTCTAGAGGACATAAAGTCAGGAACCGTATCGTACCATGTTGGGTATCAATTGAAAGGGCTTAATGAGCACATTTCAAAAATATATATATTATAAGCCCAAAAGAATAAAAAAAAAAAAGTAATAAAATCTAAAACCCAACTACGACTAAAAAGGTATAAACAAGACACACGTTATCTGTTCTCCCTAACACGTGTGACTCCGGATTTTTAATTTGTCTGTCTGTGGTGTCTTGTTTATACCTTTTTAGTCGTAGTTGGGTTTTAGATTTTATTACTTTATTTGAAAAAATGACTTTTTTAATTTCCATGTTAGGATTTATTTGATAGTTCCAAAATACTCTTATGCATTAGTATTGCCAGTTTTTTCATTTATTGTTGTATTGTCGTCTCCACATCGTATATTAGAAAAAGAAGATGTGTACCGGCGTTACGCGACGGAAGATAGGCGACGTAAATAAAGTTTGATATACTTAGGCTGAAAGGCGTTAAGGCGAAAGCGTCCGGGTAGCTCGCCAAATTCAAAAATGTTTTTAGGTTTTTTGCAATTTTCAGGTCAGTTTCTGGTTCTATATTGATCTGAATATGATTCGAGGCCGTATCAAATACTTATTTATAGAATAGTTAGTCCTTTTAGTTTTTTAGTTAACCCAATGTATATATTTTTATTAAAACAAATGATTACATTTTTTATAGTATAAAATCATAAAAATCATCAATACAACTCTTCAAGTTCATAATGAATCTCCAATCCATTTGAACGACTTTCATGAAATCATGACATTTGAGGATTATTCTAACTTGCATTATCAGCCTATGATGTTCCCACTGCTGACACAGGCCTCCTCTCTATGAGAGGGAGCGGGCCCTAATCCACCACGCGGGCCCAGTGCGGGTTGGTAGATGTCACATGTCTTCGATTTTTTTTTGGTTCTAGGATATGCCGGTTTCCTCACGATGTTTTCCTTCACCGTTTTGAGAGCAGTGGCGATGAAATAATTTACACAAAGTAAAGCGCCTGTCAGGGTTCGAACATACGACCTACAACTCGTAAGTTGTGGCCGTTACCACTGGGCCACCACTGCTCTCTTTACATTCTAACTTAAGGAGTTATATTGCTGATTCTAATGTTTATAATTCTGTAAAGCCATATTTGTTACGGTCGCAAATAATATTTAGTACAATATACAACCTGATACTGACATGCAAATTACAAAAAACAAAGGAAATTTGAATTTCGCGGGCTACCTTAGCGCATCCCCCTTAAGCAGCCAAGAATCAGAGGTATGGGGAGATAAAAACGAGGTCAGATGCATGAAAACTCTTTGCCAAACAATTATCTACTCTATCAAAACCTCTTGGCATTAAAACCTTCACAGATTAGACATTATTTAACTTATATTACAGATTCTGCAGCCTCATCTTCTGCTGGGGAGACAACTCCGAGGACTAAGAGAAAATATACTAAAAGAACTCCGAGCGCTAAGAAAGATGCTGTGAGTACTATTCATTTGAGTCCATCACGAACTTTGGCCGACTGTTGCTGAGTTCTGGGTTAAAGGTTATGTGTGCCGGTGTGTGTGTGTATATTAAAATAAAATAAAATAAACATGCGGGGCAGTGTTTGGGGACTGCCGATAGAAGTGAAAACTAAGTAACATTCATTCATTTCTTCAAGCGTGACGATGACGCGAGTTCCATGATTTTTGTTCAGCAAAAAAGTGCTCAACGCGCCTAAAGAAGTTTTCACTTCAACCTCAACGTAATTCAAACGGTAGAAGGTAGATGGCGCTAAAGAAAAACAAATCACTTCAAGCGTGACGATGACGCGAGTTCCATGATTTTTGTTCACACAAAAAAGTGCTCAACGCGCCTAAAGAAGTTTTCACTTCAAAAATTCAGAATATTTTATCTCTAAATACAGGTGTGATTGTTGCCTGGCAACCGCGAATCACAATCATATGGTTAATATATATATTTCATATTTCCATACAGGGGGCTTCACAAAACAGTCACTTTGGCATAATCATAATAGGATAAATATTATGAATCATCGTAAAATGACAATTCATAATATGATCTGCGTGCGATTCATATTACGAAATAATTCATCTGTTTGACAGTTTTCTATGGAGATTCGTAAAATGGTTATGAATTGCTTTTGTGCCAAATTAGAGGAATTCCTAATGACAGCTGGAAATTCAGGAAATGAAATGCTTTTAGAGGAATTGCTAATGTGACCATTTTAGGACCACAGTAATATTGCCAAATTAATAAAAACAGCGAAATATTTGACATCTATTTGCGATGTTGTCCACTTTCAGAATAAACGGTCTTAAAATCAATGTTATTTTTCGACAGCCCCCCTCGACGGAGCGCGTGAAGGGCAAGCGAGGTAGACCGCGGAAGGTGGACCAACTTGCAGCTAGCAACAAGCAACAACAGCAACCGAGTGAGTTATCCTATATTATTAAACTATACCCCATTTGAAATAAGATTAGACATTAAAACAAACCCTTTTACAGTTCGTTCAACCGATTTTGACTTCTATACCGTAGGCATAAGGATAGCATTAAAAGCAAAAAAGTTACACAATACCAACTGTCTACTGCGGCTGCCATTTGTCATGCCACCAACGCAATAGAATTCAAAATCGGTTGAACGGAATGTAAAAAAGGCTTATCTATATGTCTAATCTTATTTCAAATGGAGTATAGGTGATGCCCGCGGCTTCGCTCGCTTGACAAATTATACAGGGTATTAGGGTAAACACCGTTATCCTTGAAACCAGTGGTTTGGTTTCATTTTTAGAACGTAAAATCAATGGAAAATTACACCTTTTTTTTAAAATGAACATCTACACTTTACCACAAGAGTATTTCACCGTTTCACCCTAGGGCGCTAGGGCAACGAACTTGCGTCTCAACACGGGTGGGTGGCGCGGGACGTGACCTGACCGGCCGCGAGCGCGACCCCTCCCTCAGTCAGTCAGCTTTTTCGCTAGCGAGCACGGTGTTGGATAGAAACTTTTTAAAATCTTTTAATGAAATCGGTCATTTATTTTTATTTCTAAGTCAACTACCCATGGTTTGAGTGACTACGGTGTTTACCCTTACACCCTGTATACTTAAACCTTACTCGAGACCCACTCTATCCATTGGTGAAAACAGCATGAAAATCGGTGCAGTAGTTTTTGAGTTTATCGCGAACAGACAGACGCGGCGGAGGACTTTGTTTAATAATATGTAGAGATGGTGTAATTTTATTCAGATATTTATTTCGCTGTCACCGTTTCCAGAGATTCGCGTAAGAAATAATTTGATGCCCGTCAACTCTGAACCGATCACATTGGACAGCGATGATGAACCGGATCTGGGTAAGTTATACACATTCATAATAATCATTTTTTTGACATTATCTACCGGAACTTTGATTATTATTATCCTAATAGCTCCTAGTAGCTCTAAGTACCTACCCTACCCTACCACCCTACCTGCCTACCCTACCTACCTACCTACTGTACCTATCCTACCTACCTACCTACCCTACCTATCCCCCTATCTACCATACCTTACCTACATACCTACATAAATACATACATACATACCTACATACATACATACATACTTACCTACCTACCTACCTACCTACCCTACCTACACCTACCTTACGTACAAACCTTCCCCTGAGCATAGCGAACACAACAAAAAAAGAATTATCCAAATCGGTCCAGCCGTTCTCGAGTTTTTGCGAGACAAACGAAAAGTAATTGATTTTTATATATATATATATATATATATAAAAATGGGTGTATATATATATATATAGACTAGCTGCGCCCCGCGGTTTCATCCGCATAAGTCTCGATCCCGTGGGAATATTGGGATCAAAACTATCATACCATATTTGGAAGAGTGCGCCGATTGTACTGACTTGTCCTGATCGGGAAACCAATTGTTTTTACCTGTCTACGGTGGAGGGTTATGATTTTTGCAAAATAATTTTCGACTCAAATTGCATAACTAAAAGTTTTACAAAATTAATTCAATAAGTAAAAAGTGCCCTTTTAATTTCCCTACTTGTATAACGTAATAATTAAAAAACATTTTTTCTAGGTTCACCAAGTCAAGCATCAGACTCGCTGAGTTTGGACGAGAATCTGCGAGCGTTGAGACATATTCACGAGAAATACGCTAATATTGACAAGGTTTGTATTCATTAAGTCACTCAATAAAATAAAATTAAGTCACTAGTGAAGTAAAATTAAGTAAAAATAAGTCACTAGTGAAGTAAAATTAAGTCACTAGTGAAGAAAAATTAAGTCACTAGTGAAGTATAATTAAGTCACTAGTGCAATAAAATTAAGTCACTAGTGAAGTAAAATTAAGTCACTAGTGAAGAAAAATTAAGTCACTAGTGAAGTAAAATTAAGTCACTGAGCTTTAAATAATGTTTAGTTTTTTCGACTATGCGCTAATATAAATACATTAGTTAAAGAAAATTAGACAAAAGTTAACTAAGGTTAGTGACTAACCTGGTGTCAGAGTTTTAAAGCCGCTCAAGGGCGTCTGACTTGGCTTCACATGTCACAAACAAACTCACTTTCGCATTTATAATATTAGTTAGGATTATTCTCTTGTGTAATTTTTAGGGATGGCCCGAAATTCGGTTCACATTTGGTTTAACCGAATTTTCGAACAATCGGCACAAGAAAAATAATACCTATTTGCAGTATTTTGACTGAAATTAAATTTTATTGAATTAGAATAGAATTGCTGTAAAATAAAATTATGTCTTTTACTAACCCACGGTCATTTATTTTAGTTAGGAATATTGTAAATGTAAACCTTAAATTAAATCAGTTATTTTTATTAGTCTTGAAAATCTCTGCCTAATTAATTAGACATAAAAATTAGACATACTATTGCAAAACTGAAATAAGCTTAGGATTCTTTTAACAAAAATCTGGAGTGTCGCTCTCGAGAAAGCGCCCGAAATTGCACCGAAGTGCGACCGAACTTTTCATTTTAACCGAAAGTTCGGCCGACGTTCGGATTCGTATCAAACCACATTCGGCCCATCTCTAATTTTACAAACATTTCTCCCCAGGACGATCTGTACGACACACACTTGCTGGCCGCCAACTTTAAGAAGCCGCACGACTCGCAGCGCAGAGGTGATGAGGACGAGGTCTTGTCTGTTAGGAGTTCTGAAGGTCAGTTTATATGTCGTACAGTAAAAATGTCAGACGCTTCGTGTTCATATTTATCTTTCGTTCGGATATTTCATTGGTATATATATATTGATATTGGGTATGAAGAAAAACAAAAAAAAAAACATACAACATACTTCCAAAAAAAAAAAACACTAAGTATAAAGTGAAAACGTACATTTACTTCCAAAAAAAAACAACAAAATAAAAAAAAAAATTACAAAAAAAAAAACATAAGTACTTACATTGACTTCCAAAAAAAAACACAACAAAATAAAAAACCATTAAAAAAAAATGTACATTACCTTAAAAAAAACAACAAAATTAAAAAAAACTTTTTACGAAAAAAAAAATACATTGACTTCAAAAAAAAAAAACTACAAAATTAAAAAACCTTTTACGAAAAAAAAAATACATTGACTTCCAAAACTTATGTGTGTGTGATTGTGGATGGAGTTACAAACAAAAACAACCGACGTTTTTTATTTTAGTTATGGTACCTACACTACCTACCCCACACTAATTCGAATACCACTACCTGCTATGTAAATAACAGTGACGGAGTCAAATAAGATATCGTATACACTAAGTGGGAAAAATACGTAATATTGAAGCTAACTCAAAAACTACGCAAGCAAAGTTAATAAAATTTATATGGGACCACCTCTAAAGCATGACCTACCAAACAAAAAAAGAATCATCCAAATCGATTCATAATTGGCGGAGAAATCGAGTAACAAATACACGAATTGAGAACCCCCTCCTTTTTGAAGAAGTCTGTTAATAAAAATTACTTTAATTTCGGAAGTCGGTGGCAGTTTAACTTTAGCGGGGATTCGAATTTAAAAACATGAAAAAATATAATTTTGAGTATATTTTTAGCTCACTTAAAGGGTGATTTTATAAAATTGTAGCAACTCATACGTATATCCATACAAATTAGAGGAGCATACACAACCGTTCGTCACCGCGCGCCCGCGCATACTAAGCTAGCCGAGGTGAAAGGAATGCGAACTAGCCGGCTGTATCATCACGCTCGTACAACATAGGGAGCGCGGCATATTCTACCGTCATTACCAAATTGTGTTAGTCTTAAGTTTATTCATGTACCTTGTTTAGCATAATCAGCCTATAATGTTCCCACTGCTGGGACACAGGCCTCCTCTCTGTGAGAGGGAGTGGGCCGTAATCCACCACGCGGGCCCAGTGCGGGTTGGTAGATGTCACATGTCTTCGAATTTTTGGTTCTAGGACATGCCGGTTTCCTCACGATGTTTTCCTTCACCGTTTTGAGAGCAGTGGCGATGAAATAATTTACACAAAGTAAAGCGCCTGTCAGGGTTCGAACCTACGACCTACAACTCGTAAGTCGTGGCCGTTACCACTGGGCCACCACTGCTCTCCGGCCACCACTGCTCTCCTTGTTTATTTTAATATATTTTAACTAGTACTGTGTATAAGCAGCGTTCCCTAATAAATGACACAGATCGTTATTCGCCTTCTTATTCGCAACAAGCTCCCCTAAAAAATTAAACTTATAATACAGGGTGTTAGGGACATCGACGCGCAAACTGTTATTATGAATTCGGAACATGATCCTAGACCCGGAGGATTAAAAAACCCTCAACGAAACATTCTCAGGATGATGATTGACCAGTCGTAAACCAGAATACGACGTCTTACCACGCCGAGCGCCGGACGCAGAGCCGCTCTGCGTGTGTGACGAATAGTTAAACGGAATAGGTTACTAAATACAGGGTGTTAGGGTAAACACCGTTATCCTTGCAACCAGTGGATTAGTTTCATTAATAGAACGTAAAATCAATGGAAAATTAAAATTTTTTTTTTGTTGTATCTTCATTTTGCCACAAGAGACGCAAGTTCGTTGCCCTATGCGCTAGGGCAACGAACTTGCGTCTCAACACGGGTGGGGCGTGCGGGACGTGACCTGACGGGCCGCGAGCGCGACCCCTCCTTCAGTTAGTCAGCTGTTTCGCTAGCAAGCACGGTTTCGGATAGAGACTTTTTTAAATCTTTTAATGAAAATAAGGTTTTTTTTTCGTAGTTTTCGGTCATTTATTTTTATATTTAAGTCAACTACACATGGTTTGAGTGACAACGGTGTTAACCCTTACACCCTGTATATCTACGTCCAATGATTTTTTTTATTTTTTATGAAAAATATATATATTTTTTTTTATTTGTTGCAGGATGTGCTTCGGTTAAAGAAATGGAGACGAGGGTGGAGAAGTTGGAAGATAGTTCCAATTCTGATTCCGACAGCAGTAGTTCTGGATCTGGTGAGCAATGGTTTCTTTTGTCATGTTTTTTGTAAAATAAAGAAAAATGAGATCATTCATTTTGGGCTAAATCATAAAAGTGCCTGTCAAACAAAAAAAAATGATAATACAACATTCGTTTTTGTTTATGCTAAACCCGAAAAGGGGTCATTGTACTCATCATTTTGAACAACTTTTTCTATGGGACCAACCTTGAAATCGCGAAAAAAGAACAGCTGTTCCATACATTTTGTCGATTTAAGTGAACACAAATGTAGGGAACAGCTGAATTTTTTTCGCGATTTCAATGTTGGTCCCATAGAAAAAGTTGTTCAAAATGATGAGTACAATGACCCATTTTCGGGTTTAGCATAAAGAAAAACTAATGTTGTATATTCCGTTAGACCTTGTCAGGGTCAGTTCACACCGAAACGCGACGCGACGCGCACTTTTTTATGATCCGATGCAATATCGAATTTATTTACTACACAATAAGGTACACGCGCTGCGCATCTCAGCGTACTGTGACACGTGTCAACACTCGCACTGAAATTATACCTTTTTGTGAAGAAAATAAGTTCGATAATTGTTAAAAAGTGCGTGCAGCGTCACGTCGCGGTCTGAGCGGACCCTAAGGCTAAGAACTCACGGAGCGGTTTTCACCGATGTAGATTTATATGCAAAAATTAAGAGCTCATTTCACGACGTGTTTTACACGCGCGCATCTTACGGAAGCTGAGGGCGCGCAAACGCGGCGGGCGCGGGTAAACACCGCTCCGTGAGTTTTTAGCTTTACGCGGCTGAAACCGCGGGAAGCAGCTAGTAAGTACAGTCACGGACTAAATGATGAGCCACTTTTAAACTTTTCAATTTTGCAGTTTCATACATTTACGAGACCCAACATTAGAGAAATAAAGTTCCTAGGTAAATGTACTTATCCATCATCTGCCTAGCCTTAAACACGAACTCAAATCGCATGCTCGTAAACAAGATGACAAATTACTAGTAATCGGAAATAGTGTTATCCATAGAGGTTGGCTAATAAGTTCTCAATAAAAATAAATACAATTTTTATCCAATCTATTTGATACTGACCTCCTTTGAATCAGAGCTCATTAACTCAATAATTCTGAAAACCTATCCGAAGACAGTGACAGTTGAAATGTCGATGTCAGAGACGTTATATTCGAATTTTTCGAAATGACTAATTAAAATTTCTCCGGACGCTAACGTTACTATGGCTACGCTAAAACGATCTTCGCTAGGTTACGGTTGCTAGACCTGCAATTCGTTGACTTTGGGTAGTCACTCTGCTGTCAAGTTTGTAGTTCTGGCTCTCAGGTTAGGCAACCGGTAAAGATCTAACTATAATATTATAAACGCGAAAGTTTGTTAGTATGGATGGATTGATGTTTGTTCCTCTTTCACGCAAAAACGGCTGAATGGTTTTGGATGAAATTTGGCAAACAGATAGTTTATAACCTGGTTTAACACATAGGATAGTTTTTATCCCGATATTCCCACGGGATCGAGACTTACGCGGGTGAAACCGCGGGGCGCAGCTAGTATTAAATATAATTTTCTTCTTCTATAATATGAAGACATGACTTTCCGTGTCTGGATGTACGAGTATAACCGACTACGCCCGATTTGCATTACACGGCTAAAATGCGAACAGTGCCAAGTGGCTCATCAATTAAAGTCCGTGACTGTACTAAAGTGTGTGTGTGTGTATGTTCACAATGCGTTGCTCTTATTAACAGAGCTACATGCGGTCCCCTCTCAAAGCACATCCGGAACCCGAAACACCCGTAGCAGTAAGTTTATTTTAATTCGACTTTAGTTTGTGCAATAGGAGCTCGTGGCTAAGGCTTAGAACTCACGGAGCGGTTTTCACCCGCGCCCGCCGTGTTTGCGGGCCCGCAGCGTCTGTAGGATGTAGATTTATATGCAAAAGTAAGAGCACATTTCACGACGCGTTTTACACCCGCGACGCGCGCGTTTTTTGTGGGTCCCGCGGCACGGGCACTTGTAGGGTAGCGCCCGCCCGCTCTGCGATCGCTTGGCGGGCGACCGCAGTAGCCGGCGGGGCGGGGGGTACAGAAATCCAACGCCATTTAGCACAACCGCCCGTCTTGCGATCACCGCCCGCCAAGTTTGCGGGCGATGATCTGAACCGCGCCGGCTGCGTGGCCGCGCAAATCACCGGTCTCGTGATTTTAAAATAAAACCGCAGTTCCACCACCGCAGGGGACAAAACCGCTCCGTGAGTTCTTAGCCTTACGGCCAGTTTCTTTATCAAAAGTAACAGTCGACTGTTCTTTTGTACTGTTGTATTTTCAATCCTCATCACTAAGGTGACGGTTGTCAAAATCAAAATCAAAAGTCATTTATTCAAACTAGGCTGAGAATTGGAACTTTTCGAACATCAAAATTACATAAGACAGTCACCCGACACGCCCACCCTTCACCACTTCCTAGTGCTTTAGCTGGGAAGAAGAAGTGGCGGAACAAACTCGCCAGTAGCACAGCTGTCTGTTTAGGTAGAAAAAAAATATTCTATACAAAAGTAATGCAAAATCATTTACATTACGCAACATAAAACATAAATCCAATTATTAGCCATATGTCAGCTAGCACACGTCAATATACCAACCAAAAAAATATATTGCATTACTTAGATTTTGCATTACTACTATAGAATATTTTTTTTATTTTTTATTTTTTTTATTTTTCACTTTTTAGTTGTGATACCTACCCCACACAAATCCGAATACCACTACCTGCTATGTAAATAACAGTGAAGGAGTCAAACAGGATATCGTCTAGATAAACTAAGTCGGAAAAATACGTAATATTGAAGCTAATTCAAAAATTACGCAAGCAAAATGGGACCACCACGGAAGCATGACCTACCAAACAAAAAAAGAATCATCAAAATCGATTCATAATTAGCGGAGTAATCGCGTAACAATCATATAAAAAAATTAAAAAAAACATACTGTCGAATTGAGAACCTCCTCCTTTTTGATGAAGTCGGTTAAAAAAAAAACGAGAACTACTCAAGCAGAAATAAAAAGTTAATGTAAACATAAATAAACTAAATAAAAGCCTCCAGGCACAAAGGGCGTGCCCGCTTACATATAGCTGTAACTGGAAGTTATAAATGATAAACTAGGACCATCGAAGTAAAATAAATCCAATAGCGCGGAAGAACAGTTGACAGGTACTTTGGCTGTTGTATTGCACTCTGGCGGTATATTCAATACACTTTGGTAGAAAATAAAAATAAAAAATGCAAAAAAACGTAACTCCCGCACCAAAAGCGTTAAAATCGGTCAGTTAAAAAAAAAATCCTTGTGTAAATCTATGTTAAACAAAAGTTACTCAGAATTGTTTTTGTTGCATTGCTTGTATTATTGTTTTTGGAACATGTTTCCAACAAAAATAATGTTGCAACAATTTTTTCGCAACTTATATTAAACCAATCATCGTTAAAAAAAATGAGCTGTTCCCTACATTTTGACGAGCTATGCGATCATAAATGTAGGGAAAAGCTGATTTTTTTTTCGTGATTTCGGGGTTGGTCCCATAGTGAAAGATGCTCATAATGATGAGTACAATGACCCCTTAAAAGATTTCGTGTATGAAAAGATACACCTTATACTAAGTGGAACGTTAAATGCGCAAAACCTCAGACACCCCAACTGGTTTTGAATTCAATTGACCAATTTCAGAGAGAAAAAAAAAACATTAAAAAAAAATTATGTGCTATTTTAGTTTTGGAAGATTCGTATTTGCATTGAAATAAATGCTATTATTATCCGCGTATGAGAAAATTTAATTTGGTCGACAAAAATGTGTTTTGGCGGGTTTGCGCATGTGATGGCTTGACCTATTAATAAATAGACACGGCAACGAAATTAATGAAGATTTTTTGAAAAATGTGACCAATATTAAAAAGTGGTTTAATTGATTCTGCTCGTTATTCTGATCAAACTATTTTCAGGTTTTGCGCATTTAACTTTACAAGTTGTATAAATCTTCACCATGAATACAGTCCATCCATATGAAATCAAGTTCCCGATTGATCACTTAACTGACCTCCAATCCAGGCAGTTCAAGTTCCGGATCCAGTACATCATCGAGCTCTGACTCCTCAAGTTCATCAGACAGTTCCGACACTGAGTCAGAATCTGGCGACGAGAAACAGAAACCCAAGACTGAAGATCCACCACCGGTGGCCAATCATACGACTAATGAGGATGATAGGTGAGGAGCTTACTAACTTAATATACAATATGCATGTGATTCAAATAAGGGTCAAGTATTAAGGGTAAAACGGGACCCTATTACTAAGGCTCCGCTGTCTGTCTGTCTGTTCGTCTGTCACCAGGCTGTATCTCATGAACCATAATAGTTGAGATTTTCACAGATGATGTATTTCTGTTGCCGCTATAACAACAAATACTAAAAACAGAATAAAATAAATATTTAAGGGGGCTCCCATACAACAAACGTGTTTTTTTTTTGCTCGATATTGATAACGGCAACAGGTAGACGCTTAAAATAATCACAGAATATTTAGTTATATATTCACTTTAAAAATAAATAAAACAATTATCTCTCATAGAACAGACATGATTTTTTTGCCGTTTTATATATAATGGTACGGAACCCTTGCGCGAGTCCGACTCGCACTTGGCCGGTTTTTTTATATTACTTCATAATTATACCTCCGTCAATATTGTTGAATAAAATTACTTTTTGAGCGAGTTTTTTTTTTTTTTAATTGCCAAAACACTGGGAAATTCGAATATTTGAAAAGCGACGCTATTGGTCAGAGCGATTGGTCTTAACAATCTATGACAACAATCAAAATGTCAATGTGTTTTGTAGGAGTGTTTGACATTGACTTGACACTTATTTGTTTGTTGTCATAGACTGTGACGTCACCACACCAAGCGCCAAATGGAGGGCGTTTAAATAGCCCGGGTCGGTTTGATATATATACAACATGTAACGTAATTAACGCACACCCTCAAACACCCCAATTAGAATATTATGTTATAATCATAATACATACACTGAATTTTTAATTTAACATGTATATGCATTGTTATTTACTAAATTAGTTATACCAATTCTTGGAGAACTTTTTAGTCATACTATTACGCACGCAACGCACACAGTCGCACAAGCAGTTATCGCGCCGCTCGACTCGACACAACATAACGAAACTACGGAAAAAGCCGACAATACACGATTGTTTACGTTGACGAAATATTATGAAACCAATGATATTTTATTAAAATATCATTGTATTTTATTAAAATATCATTGTATGAAACATTAACCGACGACGTCCGAGAAAAGAATTGTTTATTTACGATCTATGTCTAGTAAACATTATGATTGCATCTTTCCATCACACTTTTCAGGCTTTGGACTGTCGACTCTGAATAATTTCGTTTATTGAATATGATACAATGCCAATCGGTAATGAACTGCTGAAAATAAGAGGCGATACGACAACATTATTCAGAGACGGCGTGTTTAAAAGATTGAATCAAAATATTTACAGAAATTTAACAAAAATCAAATAACTTACATATTACTGATTGCCTAAACACTCATACGACGTTGTCTTTTTAACACACTTTCAAAATGTCCACCACCTTGTTCAATACATTTTAATGCCCGTTTTCTTAATTGATGTTTTAATTTAGAAAGCACTTCAGTGTCATTTCTCACTATTTCAAAAGCGTTCACTATCCTATTTTTTAGGTCCTCGGCACTTGTTGTATCATTAAAATAAACTAACGATTTAATTCGTCCCCACAAAAAAAAGTCAAGAGGCGTCAAATCAGCTGATCTGGGGGGCCACTGGACAGGGCCGCCGCGACCGATCCAGCGCTCTCCAAACTCTTCATCAAGGTGCTGCCGAACACTTCTAGTGAAATGGGCAGGAGCACCATCGTGTTGGTAGAATACCTCTTGTAAATTATGAGGAATGTCTTCTAGCAGCGTAGGTAGAGTTTCTCGTAAAAACAGTAAATATGCGTCTCCTGTTAATCTTTGTAAGAAGACTGGCCCCAGTATGTGTGTACCAATGATACCGGCCCAGACGTTAACTGAGAAACGGTGTTGGAAGGAATCCACTCTGCATGCGTGAGGATTTTCGTGCATCCACAAATGTGTGTTATGTTGATTGTACATCCCCACGCGTGTGAATGTACTTTCGTCTGTCCAAATTATGTTCCGCTGCCAATTTTCTAATAACCAGCGGCTGAACTGCAAACGTGGTACGTAATCGTTTGGAGTCAACTCCTGGCATCTTCTGAGGTGGAATGGGTGTTCTTTATCACCACGAAGTGTTCTCCACACATGCATATGACTACATTCAAAGTGTGGCGCTGCTTCTCGGGTACTGGCATGGGGATTCTCATCGAAATAGTCCAGGATTTCATTTTGAAGACGAGTACGTGTACGCACGTTGGCTCCCCTGTCGATGGCTGTGTTTGGACGGAACGTGCCGTGGTCGCGAAGTCGCTGAGTAGCAGCTAACATTGTCCTGCGGGCCACTCTTGTACCATACCTTTGGTTAAACGTTCTGCAAGCTAGAGCCACATTATCACCACACATTGCCAAAGTCCTCACCATTTCGGTATACTGAACATTAGTGTATTGGAAAGACATTGCACGCGAAAGAATATTTGATAACACTACGTAACTTCTTTCCACTAATATTGCCCGCGCGTGACTAATGTTTACATTTATGTTAGCTTTCATCGTAGCCGCGCAAGCGGTGGTACATTGTGGCTATCTCGCTCTATCCTGGGCTTTTAGTTTGCAGGAGAAAGGGAACGAAAGTAAGTAGGTGGTTTATCGGTGTCCTTTGTCCAGTTCCTGTTAGTGTGTGCGTGCGGTCAAATCGCTAAGTTTACAATGCATTTGTAAAGACCTTAACGTTTTTGGAATAAGGTTTATTTTTCTTTATTTTGTATTGAATGATGGAATTTGTATGAATACAAATAAAACTGCGATTTTAAAAGTCTTATTACTTTGATTTACGGTCCATTTCAATTTGTTTTGACTGTACAGCGTTAATATGACAATAATTTCCGTAGTTTTAATTATTTTTGGGATAAAAAATTACCTATATTAAAAATTATATAAATCGATTCAGTAAACGATTCTGAACAAACTATTTTCAGGATGTGCGTTAATTAAGTTACATGTTGTATATATTTTTTTTATACTTTAAATTGCTTTTTCGCGTCGAATTTTTTTAAACTATTATTTGGCGATGTAAACTATCGATAAAAATATTAAAAACATACATGCATATGCTATTAAGAGCCCATAGTACTTCAGCTCAAATTCATTTTTTATCTCGGTCGCACCATAATGCTCGCGGACTGCGTAATAATTTCTTTGTACGGTGAAAATAATGATAATTAAAAAAAAAAAAAAAACAGTATGTTTTATATTTGGTTCAGTTATTATCTGTGATCGGAAACGGGTGAGCTTATCTACCTAAAGTTCGAAGAATAGAGACAAAAAAATATTTCACTTATTTTACTTTTTCAGTCCCGAAACCCCGATATTAGCCCCGAAAAATATTTAAATATTTTTCGGGGCTAATGTCGGGGTTTCGGGAAATCACTTCAAGTACAACCAAAATTAATAAAGTTTCAAGATTCATTTCCTGTTTCTGTTTTAAAAAAAGAGTATGCACCATTTATTGTTTTCAAAAAATAAAGTTAATTTCCTTATCTTCGTTTGAACGATGTACGTAAGCGCGGAAGCTAACGTTAACGTTAAAAATTTACATACCAGCTTTAATAATTATATAACTTTTTTTCGGGACATTAATGCCAAAAAAGTTTTTTGTCGTAAGGCGACTCCACTATGGCTCTGTTCTTTTTCGAACTTTAGGTATTTTAGCTCACCTTTTTCCGATCACTGGTTAATATGCAGTTTCATGACCTAAATTGAAGTATTTTTTTAATACTAGCGGTTTATTAATCGGTTTGGACGTAACTTTTTTTTTTTTTCTATCGAGATAATTAATGGAATCGCCACCACATAAACCCACGTCCTAACCCCGTCAAAACTGATCGTCTTCACATCAACAGGTCGTTCGGCGCTTGGTCGTACAGTGGGCCGGCTTCCGACAGCGGATCCGACTCGGATCCGGAACGGGCCGCGGATCCGGCAGCTCCGGCCTCACATGATGAGATCAGCGAGTCCGAGAATGAGTCCGCTGACAAGAGCTTCCAATGTCATATCTGTTCCAAGTGGTATTCTACGAGAGTCACGTTGAAGTGAGTACCTTGTTTTGTTAATAGGCATACACAAGAGGCGAGTGGCGCGGGTTCTGTGACGGTACGACGCGGGCGTTGCGCCACTCCTTTCATATTTCATATAAAATTTATAGGAGCGACGAGGCGTGGAACACACACAGGTAGCAAGACGCGGCGCAGTTGAAATATGAAAGTAGTGGCGCAACGCCCTCGCCGCATCGTCGCCTCGCCCACGCCACGTCTCTTGTGTATGTCCCGTGCCTAAGTACTTCCAGTAGTAGACGATGATATTGTCAGTAGCCCATCAGAACGGGGAAGGAAGTATTTTGATTGGTTTTAGAACACCCACTCACTTAACTCTCTCTTTTTGCACAGAATCCACCGCCGCGTCCATCAGAACCGCGGCGGCGGCAACTCGCGGTCGCGCGCGCGCTCGTCCGACAGGTACGAGTGCGACTGTTGCAGTGAAACATTCAATAGACGGGAGAAATTATGGGAACACAAGTGAGTATGAATAGACCAGTAGACCCTTTGATGGTCTTTTGAAGGAAAAGACCGTTGCCAATGGGGTCAGTAGACTCGGTAGACCATGGTCTTTTGAAGGAAAAGACCGTTGCCAATGGGGTCAGTAGACTCGGTAGACCATAGTCTTTTGAAGGAAAAGACCGTTGCCAATGGGGTCAGTAGACTCGGTAGACCATAGTCTTTTGAAGGAAAAGACCGTTGCCAATGGGGTCAGTAGACTCGGTAGACCATGGCTTACTAAGTAGACCGTGGTCTTTTTGGGGCTATCGTTTTTGTGCTCACCAGTTGGCGCCACTGATGGGTAAGGTCCAGACAGTACATTAGTTTATTATAACATTTGCATTTTAAAACATCAAATCAATATTTACATTAAAATGTTCCGAAAATTGTAGCTAACTAGACAGACGGTTTACTTTGTATAAATAATTTCATCACCGCTGCTCTCAACACGGTGAAAGAAAACATCGTGAAGAAACCATGACTTAGAACCAAAAACCCGAAGACATGTGACATCTACCAACCCGCACTGGACCCGCGTGGTGGATTACGGCCCGCTCCCTCTCACAGAGATCCTGTGCCCCAGCAGTGAGAACATTAAAGGCTGATTATGCTTATTGTCGTTTATCTCCAATTCTTTCACAGAGCGGAAGCTCACCGCGGCGCCATGACAGTTCGATGTGAAGTGTGCCGCAAGTGCTTCGAAGACGACGCGGAGTTAGCTGCGCATGATCGTACACACACTGCGGACGAACGAGCTGGTAAGCGTGTAGTTTGTTATTACTTTTCTCTCCTGTGACCTCTTGCCGACGTTCTTGTTGACGTAACACTCTTGTCTCCTCAGGGCGGTGCCCCACGTGCGGCCTGACGTTCCCGCGCTACGAGCAGCTGCGGCGCCACGCCGCCTGCGCGCACGGCGCCGCGCCGCCGCCCGGCTCCGCGCGCCTGCCGCACGCCTGCGCGCAGTGCGGCAAGCGCTTCTCGCATGCGCACTCCCTCACGAGGCACATGCACAACCACGCCAAGCAGCTCTACCGCTGCGTCGTGTGTAAGGTGAGTGCTACACGCTCCGCGCGCCTGCCGCACGCCTGCGCGCAGTGCGGCAAGCGCTTCTCGCATGCGCACTCCCTCACGAGGCACATGCACAACCACGCCAAGCAGCTCTACCGCTGCGTCGTGTGTAAGGTGAGTGCTACACGCTCCGCGCGCCTGCCGCACGCCTGCGCGCATTGCGGCAAGCGCTTCTCGCATGCGCACTCCCTCACGAGGCACATGCACAACCACGCCAAGCAGCTCTACCGCTGCGTCGTGTGTAAGGTGAGTGCTACACGCTCCGCGCGCCTGCCGCACGCCTGCGCGCAGTGCGGCAAGCGCTTCTCGCATGCGCACTCCCTCACGGGGCACATGCACAACCACGCCAAGCAGCTCTACCGCTGCGTCGTGTGTAAGGTGAGTGCTACACGCTCCGCGCGCCTGCCGCACGCCTGCGCGCAGTGCGGCAAGCGCTTCTCGCATGCGCACTCCCTCACGAGGCACATGCACAACCACGCCAAGCAGCTCTACCGCTGCGTCGTGTGTAAGGTGAGTGCTACACGCTCCGCGCGCCTGCCGCACGCCTGCGCGCAGTGCGGCAAGCGCTTCTCGCATGCGCACTCCCTCACGGGGCACATGCACAACCACGCCAAGCAGCTCTACCGCTGCGTCGTGTGTAAGGTGAGTGCTACACGCTCCGCGCGCCTGCCGCACGCCTGCGCGCAGTGCGGCAAGCGCTTCTCGCATGCGCACTCCCTCACGAGGCACATGCACAACCACGCCAAGCAGCTCTACCGCTGCGTCGTGTGTAAGGTGAGTGCTACACGCTCCGCGCGCCTGCCGCACGCCTGCGCGCAGTGCGGCAAGCGCTTCTCGCATGCGCACTCCCTCATGAGGCACATGCACAACCACGCCAAGCAGCTCTACCGCTGCGTCGTGTGTAAGGTGAGTGCTACACGCTCCGCGCGCCTGCCGCACGCCTGCGCGCAGTGCGGCAAGCGCTTCTCGCATGCGCACTCCCTCACGGGGCACATGCACAACCACGCCAAGCAGCTCTACCGCTGCGTCGTGTGTAAGGTGAGTGCTACACGCTCCGCGCGCCTGCCGCACGCCTGCGCGCAGTGCGGCAAGCGCTTCTCGCATGCGCACTCCCTCACGAGGCACATGCACAACCACGCCAAGCAGCTCTACCGCTGCGTCGTGTGTAAGGTGAGTGCTACACGCTCCGCGCGCCTGCCGCACGCCTGCGCGCAGTGCGGCAAGCGCTTCTCGCATGCGCACTCCCTCACGGGGCACATGCACAACCACGCCAAGCAGCTCTACCGCTGCGTCGTGTGTAAGGTGAGTGCTACACGCTCCGCGCGCCTGCCGCACGCCTGCGCGCAGTGCGGCAAGCGCTTCTCGCATGCGCACTCCCTCACGAGGCGCGCACGCCGGAAGGCTAGGATGATTGTACTGAATGAAAAAAAATATCATTATTTTTTTTGATATTTCTCTTTGTATTGGCGGATTGTTTACATCCCTAACACTATGTACCCTCTCTCCAGGCATCATTCGCACGAGCAGATCAGCTGGCGCAGCATCTGAACAGCCACCTCGCGAACTACAAGCGCCTGAAGCCGTGAGCGAGCGAGACAACACTAGGGGCGCGTGCAAGCACAGATTATACCGACACAATTATTATATTATATTAATATAGAGTTTTATTTAACAACGACTTTCATTTTTACCCGACTACGGCGAAGCAAAAAGGAGGGTTATGATTTTGACCGTATGTTTATCTGTTCCCTCATATCTTCTAAACTACTCATTAAAATTTGACAAATGTGAATATTTTACTAAGTACATAGAAAGAGGAATGAGGACGTACATACCTATGGAAGAGGAGGAATCTTGTGCCAACCACTAATAAAGTAGGGAGAAGGGGAATACAATGACGTTTACAAACGTGTTCAGTTTGACGCAAGAAGACATTATTATGAGATGCCTCGAGTTTAAAATGAAGTCTTATTGAAACAAACATCTCACCGCACTAGTTGATAATGACAAGTGGTACATGGTGTAGCACTAGTTGATAATGACAAGTGGTACATGGTGTAGCACTAGTTGATAATGACAAGTGGTACATGGTGTAGCACTTGTTGATAATGACAAGTGGTACATGGTGTAGCACTAGTTGATAATGACAAGTGGTACATGGTGTAGCACTAGTTGATAATGACAAGTGGTACATGGTGTAGCACTAGTTGATAATGACAAGTGGTACATGGTGTAGCACTAGTTGATAATGACAAGTGGTACATGGTGTAGCACTAGTTGATAATGACAAGTGGTACATGGTGTAGCACTAGTTGATAATGACAAGTGGTATATGGTGTAGCACTAGTTGATAATGACAAGTGGTACATGGTGTAGCACTAGTTGATAATGACAAGTGGTACATGGTGTAGTACTAGTTGATAATGACAAGTGGTACATGGTGTAGCACTAGTTGATAATGACAAGTGGTACATGGAGTAGCACTAGTTGATAATGAAAAGTGGTACATGGTGTAGCACTAGTTAATAATGACAAGTGGTACATGGTGTAGCACTAGTTGATAATGACAAGTGGTACATGGAGTAGCACTAGTTGATAATGACAAGTGGTACATGGTGTAGCACTAGTTTATAATGACAAGTGGTACATGGAGTAGCACTAGTTTATAATGACAAGTGGTACATGGTGTAGCACTAGTTGATAATGACAAGTGGTACATTGGTGTAGCACTAGTTGATAATGACAAGTGGTACATGGTGTAGCACTAGTTAATAATGACAAGTGGTACATGGTGTAGCACTAGTTAATAATGACAAGTGGTACATGGTGTAGCACTAGTTGATAATGACAAGTGGTACATGGAGTAGCACTAGTTGATAATGACAAGTGGTACATGGTGTAGCACTAGTTAATAATGACAAGTGGTACATGGTGTAGCACTAGTTGATAATGACAAGTGGTACATGGAGTAGCACTAGTTGATAATGACAAGTGGTACATGGTGTAGCACTAGTTGATAATGACAAGTGGTACATGGTGTAGCACTAGTTGATAATGACAAGTGGTATATGGTGTAGCACTAGTTGATAATGACAAGTGGTACATGGTGTAGCACTAGTTGATAATGACAAGTGGTACATGGTGTAGTACTAGTTGATAATGACAAGTGGTACATGGTGTAGCACTAGTTGATAATGACAAGTGGTACATGGAGTAGCACTAGTTGATAATGAAAAGTGGTACATGGTGTAGCACTAGTTAATAATGACAAGTGGTACATGGTGTAGCACTAGTTGATAATGACAAGTGGTACATGGAGTAGCACTAGTTGATAATGACAAGTGGTACATGGTGTAGCACTAGTTTATAATGACAAGTGGTACATGGAGTAGCACTAGTTTATAATGACAAGTGGTACATGGTGTAGCACTAGTTGATAATGACAAGTGGTACATTGGTGTAGCACTAGTTGATAATGACAAGTGGTACATGGTGTAGCACTAGTTAATAATGACAAGTGGTACATGGTGTAGCACTAGTTTATAATGACAAGTGGTACATGGTGTAGCACTAGTTGATAATGACAAGTGGTACATTGGTGTAGCACTAGTTGATAATGACAAGTGGTACATGGTGTAGCACTAGTTAATAATGACAAGTGGTACATGGTGTAGCACTAGTTAATAATGACAAGTGGTACATGGTGTAGCACTAGTTGATAATGACAAGTGGTACATGGAGTAGCACTAGTTGATAATGACAAGTGGTACATGGTGTAGCACTAGTTGATAATTATAAGTGGAAAAAAAATCCTGATAGTCCCACTGGTGTTACAACCTGTGCCCTGTTTTTTAAAACTTACAAGCCTTGTATTATTACTAAGTTATTACGCGGCGGGCACCGCTGCGTGCCCCGCCGCGTAAAACGCCCCATTTCAAGCAAACGCGTGATAAAACGCTTCTCCGTAAACGCACTCATACAAAACCATATGTTTGAATTCAGTGAGGGCCGGGCCGCCCAAAGCCACGCCCCGCGTCTCCGTAAACGAGGCCTTACTCGGCTCGCCGTCGTCGGTGACATACGTGAAGCTTGCTCAAAATGTCATTGTTAAATTGGCGGCTCGCGGCTATGACATATGACGAGCCAAGACGGGCACGAGCAAAATTTCAAACCTGTTGGATCGCCAACGAACTTACTCAGCGGTTTTAAAGTCCGCGTACTTAGTATGACACACGGGCGAGTAAGCTCGCCGAGCCATAATACCATAAGTACGCGTACTTCTATCACCCCTTTAACATTGTCACCGCCATGTTTGTCGAAGGACCGATGGCCGGTGGAGCAGACGAGTCCTAGAGTGGAGACCGCGTATCGAGAACATAACAAAAACACGTAATATAACCCCGCGACAAACCACACAAACTAAAATCACAACCTTCTTTGATAAAATAAAACGAGTCGATAAAAACACGAAAACCGTTTTTTTTCGCAAACAAAACTAAATATACCAAAATAACGTTAGTTCACCAGAATATCGCTGGGGTATTGAACAAATTGGAATTAATAGAGGTGGTCATCTCAAACCTACAAAAAGAAATAGATTCTGTAGATATTATATGCTTAACTGAAACTTTCCTTAAAAGTGGCTGCGAACCAAACCTTACAATTAATAACTACAAACTGGTATCTTTCTTCTCCAGAGCTAACCAACGACGGGGTGGCTCGTGTATATTACTAAAAAATCACCTACAATTTAAAGAAATAAAAAGTCTACCTCTCCCCATCCCCATGCAATTTGAATGCTGCGCTATCGAAGTAATTAAATTTAACTTAATTGTAGTGTGTATATATAGAACACCGACACGAGATGCCACAATATTTTTAAATAATTTGGAGCTTCTGTCCAATAAACTTTGTAAAAAATACAATAAAAACATTATCATTTGTGGCGATAGGAATATTGACACAATGAAAATTAATAAAACATCCAATGATTTAAACTCAATACTTGGCAATAATAATTTAATAAATCACATAACATTCCCCCCCCATAACGACCCCGTTGAGTCGACAGTTTTTCTTGGAATAACCATTGACGGTAAATTACAATGGGGCCCACACATAGAAAAATTGTCAGGAAGGATTAGTTCGGCCGCCTACGCCGTTAAAAAAATTAGACAGATAACTGACGAAGATACAGCCAGAATTGTTTATTTTAGTTATTTTCATAGTCTTCTGTCTTATGGGATTCTTCTCTGGGGATACAGTGCGGACATTAATGCTATCTTTGTTTTACAGAAAAGGGCTATTCGAGCCATTTACAACCTAGGTCCAAGGGATTCCCTTCGAGAAAAATTCAGAGAAATAGATATTCTGACTGTAGCCTCACAATATATATTTGAAAACCTATTGTATGTACACAAAAATATATCTAATTTTAAGAAAATGTCCGATATTCATAGTTTAAATACCAGGAATAAACACAATCTTGCTGTACATCGCACTTGTTAGATTGCTCATATTTAAAGTACAATAACTGTTGTTTGTTTATATTGTAAAACACTTTTCACATTAAGAACTTTAGTAAATAAACAATGTCCAGCTGTCATTATGACAGATGGCATTGATTGATGGTTACGTTCCATTTCAACACTTTGTTCATTCATTCCACACTCACTGTAAATTAATAGTTTGTGAAACAAGAGTTGTAATTTAAAATACCTATGTAATTATCACTCCCTGAATTAATATTTCACAGACAGATAATTTATGCCAAGCCTTTTAAGTCGCAATAGAAATATTGCGACTTATAAGACTAGTTTCGGAACGAAAGTTATGATTGGTGGTTTTTGAATAACCAAAACAAATATTTATTTAATTTAGAGTTTCAATTAATGATTAAGTTATAATTAATACGATATTATAATGTTAGTTAGGATTTTATATTGTAATTCAAAAGTCACAGGTAGTGTCAAACGATTCTCCGAACTTTAAGTTGATGTCAATAACGTATCTGATTTTACTCTTCGATAACAAATAAGTACATACTAAATCGCTAAATTATTGTATTAAGTTTTAAAATGGTTCCACTATTTAAGATTTGTTCATTATTAACTATGTTAGAGATTATTAAACAATAATCTATGATCATCTGCGATTGGTCTAAAATGGCGGCAATGTGAGATGTACTGGAGTAATATTGGGAGACTATAAAAAGGGGTGTACCCGCCAATTCGAGGCTTTTTATTGATTGGATACAACTGTGATGAAAGATGGACTACCAATAATGTAAGTTAATTGATCATACTTCTTGATATTGCTGATAGCTATGTATTTCTGTATATTTTATAATAAATGTCCTAAGTGTTAAATCTAATTAGGGAATATTCATGTTCTGTCTCTTCTTGTTGATAAGTTGCTATAACTTTGAGAGATAGTCCAAGATATTAATGTGATAACAATGATTTATGCTAAAGTAAATATGTGTTGATCCAATACTTTAAAACAAGCTGCCATGGAGTTTCTTGTCCTTCTTCTCCGTGATGACCTAGATTTGGAACGGACAATTAGTTTTCTCATATGCCTAGTCTTGTCTTTCTGTGCTTTTTCTTCATAAAACCTTTCCCCTACACACCATGTAGATATACTTTCATACACAGCAAAATAACTAGTAACCATTCTGACACTCAAACCATACTAATTAGGAGAATATCCCATATTATATTTATAGTTTTTTATACTCTTTCTAACACACTCGTCTCCACAGAGTAGGCAACTCGTTCATGGGTCAATGTATACGCTTTTATAACAAACTTCCCATTGACATTCGAAACTTACCCATTAAACGATTTAAAAGCTGCATTAAAACCAAACTTTGTAGAAAAGGGTACTATAAAATTTCAGATTATTTAGAAGACAAAAAAGCATGGGATTGAGCTGCTCGCTCTGCTAAGCATTGTAACATTTTGAATAATATGGAAAATCATCAAAGTATATCAACCAGTTTTATTTACAAATTGACATTATTGAATATTCTATACAAAATGACATGATTACTTTGTAAAGTATTTTATTATTGTGAATGTGAGGACTATGTGAATTTTTTAATTTTTTTTCTTTCTTTCTCAGTTAACTTTATCAATGGTCTGGCAATTTGAGAATTTTATATGCGGCCTACCCAAATGTCCTTTCTTTGGTATTGTTCGTCGAGTCGCTGAGCTCCTTAAGTTCTGAGTTGAAGCTCCGCCATTACTGACAAATGCTTGCACTGACTGGACAGGTCCACTCAAATCTGTGTGGTTCTTTCCTCAAAAGACCATTTCAGACTCGAATTTACATGGTCCTCATATGGCTTGACCAAGATTATGTCTGGACTTTAAAAGAGACTGTGACCTCTGAGTTTGTTTCGGCCTTTCTTCTCAGAGTAGTCAGATAGGAAACGCCGACCTCATCTAGCTTATTTTTAATATTTTTTAATATGACGTGTAAAAGTGATTCCAATATCCTATTTACAGAATAAACAATTTCATTTCATTTCATTTCACACTGCCTACGAGAAAAAACGCATGTTTGGACTTAATAGTAAGTAATATACACAATGCTAAATCAGGACTTCACTATCTCGCACTCTCTGACCACGAAACAACACAATCAATAACGGTTAGCTTAGAAACTGATTTGGAAATTAAAGACTTCCATACTTTTTGGTTTAAAAACGTAAGAGAGTTTGGTGACGAAAATATAAATAAATTTAAAAACTGCATCACAAGTCTTTCTTTTTCTGAAGTATATGAAGCTCAGACAACAAATGACGCTTTTGATAGACTGCACGACACAATTACCCTTTTCTACAATTTATGCTTTCCTATAGTTAAAGTAAAAAATACTTGTAAACAAGTGAAAAATAGAGGACTCACCAAGGGTATAAAAAGATGCTGCATTAAAAAACGAACACTATACTTGAAATACCATCTTTATAAACATAACAAGAAACAAAACCAAAAGAATTATGACAACTAAAAAAATGTATTCACAAGGTTCAGCAGATTAATAGCTTAAGGGCGATAGTTTCCTCACTGACCTTGAGCATGTGGGCGGAGCTAAACTCCCTACTCCCCGAATACGTAAAACGCGTGCGGTGGCGCGCTAAACTAAAACGGCGATCAAAGAAAATACAAGGGCGCAGAGTTGCGCGCATAGGACGCCTATTTTGCCTACGATTCCAGAAAGGAATGGCGGAGATGCAAGGCTGACATTTGTATAGATAGATACATAAGTTACATATATTTTAAGTTTTTACTGGATATTATTTTTTAGCATGTCTTTGGATGAAAATAAAAGGTGTATCTTTTTATACACGTGATACTTTATGTTCGCATAGCTTGTCAAAATGTCGAACAGCTGATTATTTTTTTGCGATTTCAGGGTTGGTCCCATATACACACGGCTACACATCAAGCTACACATTTCCAGTTTATGCAGATCTCGCATTGTATAGAATTTCCGTACAACGCGAGTAGCCGTGTGTACAATGACCCCTTAAAATATTTCCTACCTACATACCTACCTACCTACCTAGGTATGTATGTAGGTAAGTATGTATACTTACCTACATACATACCTAGAATACCTATCTACATATCTACCTACATTATACCTACATACTTTTATATCTACATGTTGTACTTAGTAAACGCTCAAAACTCCAGCACAGACCTACATAACATAGGTTTTTCTGTTGCATTTAGAATACGCGTCATAGTGGCAACCTATTCTTACCATTGCATTGCTGAAATTCGCGTAATTTTAACATGTATTTGTAGCCGTAAGGATAAGCAAAAGTTGAAAGATAAAGTTGACTTAAATATATAAATAAATGACCGAGTAACGTGCTCGACTTTATTGTGTTCATACGATACGTTACATTAACAAAAAAACATGCATAAAGTCTAAATCATATTATTAGTTTTCAGTAAAGTCTGCTGAATACTGATATCTATAAATAGTTAAATAATAATACAATAACAAATATTAAACTTCATAAAAAAACAAAAATAAGAATGAATAGATTATAAATAAACATAAATAGTTAAAATAATAACTAACATTGTTGCTTAGAATACTTATAAATAATTATGATGGTTTCAAAAAACAAATATCGCTTCGGATTCGATCCCGTACGTCTTCGATTGCGGATCCATTGCTTACCCCTTACGGCTACAAGTACATGTTAAATTAACATGTACTTGTAGCCGTAGCCGTAAGTTGTAGCCGTAAAATTAACATTGTTAATTTTACGCGAATTTTAGCAATGCAATGGTAAGAATAGGTTGCCACTATAACGCGTATTCTAAATGCAACAGAAAAACCTATGTTATGTAGGTCTGTGCTGGAGTTTTAAACGTTTACTAAGTACTGTAGATATAAAAGTATGTAGGTATATGTAGGTAGGTATTCTAGGTATGTAGGTAGGTATTCTAGGTATGTATGTAGGTAAGTATGTAGGTAGGTATATAGTTAGGTATGTAGTTAAGAAATATTTTAATGGGTCATTGTACACACGGCTACACTTCAAGCTATAGGTACATTGCCAGTATAAGCTGACCTCGCGTTGTACGGAAATTCTATACAATGCGAGATCAGTATAAACTGGAAATGTATAGCTTGATGTGTAGCCGTGTGCATATGGGACCTACGCTGAAATCGCGAAAAAAGTGTCAGCTGTTCTACATTTTGACGAGCTATGCGAACATAAAGTAAAGTGATTTCAGGCTTGGTCCCATAGTGAAAGCTGTTCATGATGATGAGTACAATGACCCCTTAAAATATTTCGTGTATAAAAGATACACCTTTTATTTTCGTCCAATTTTGGATATGTGAAAAAATTCACAGCAGTAGTATATAATGTATGACGAAATTAAAAGGAAAACTATCACAGCTATAGGCTATACCAGGTTCTACAAGTTAACGAGTAGGTAATAATCTACCAACTTAAATTTGCAGTTACAAAAACATGTGCTCCCGTACATTTCGTATGGGAGAACATGATTTCAACTACAATGTTAAGTTTGTTCTTGGCATAAATTCATTCCAACTACGGAAACCTTCATTGGTGCCGATTCTCTTGTACACCGAACTAAACTATCACTAAAATTCCTTACTTTTGACTATGGGAATCTTGGAGCTATTCTGCCAAATAAATTCTCTAAATTTAAAACTTATTTTGACACAACTAAAATCGAATTTGACAACCGCGCGCCTCCACTTGGTACTTGTTTTCCCTACCCCGTGTTTTTTTTTAGAGCCAGAGGCGCGCCTGCACGGCAGCCTCGACGTGTTTTTAATGGAATTTTTCAGTTTTTGTATGGAAAATAAAGAAAAATAATTAAAAATAATTACCAACATGTTGAGAATTAGGGGTTTATGGGTATTCTAAAGGGGGTCGAAATTTTCATTAATTTTGCGATAGGACACACCGTTTTCGAGATATAAGCAAAAGAAAATAAAAAAATACAGTACTGTTTTTTGTAACTGAAGTTGAGGTGTTGGTTTGAATTTTAGTTCATGACATCTCATTTTATTCCACACATTTTTAATCGCGATATATATATATATATATAGTCAGATTTAGTTAGAGGATTTTAGATATAGGACAAATTTTTAGTTTAAATCGTCAAATTCAGAATAGCATTTTCACTAAACTAATCTCAGTGCCATCTTAGTGCTGTCAAACTAAATTATAGTTAAGTTATGTCATTTAAAGTCTATTTCAGAATGAGTTTGATCGTTTGACAGGACTAAACAAAATTTTAGTGATTTTTAGTTTAGTTTAGAGAATTTTGTGACAAGAGAATCGGCACCATTATGTGTGGTCCGACACGCACTTGGTCGGTTTTTCTATCTGGGATTACTCAGTAGCAGCCCAGAGTCTCGATTTGTGCCTGGTTGATGGCAATAGGCTCGCCCCTATTACATGCGACATAACTGGCAAAATGTGAGTGTACTAACTAAAGGTACACCTTTGCCTAACCCTTCGGGGAATACAGGCGTGATGTTATGTTACATTAACATATTTTTTTGTCTACTTATATTATAAATTTGTATGTAAATTATGTGTATGTAAATAAAAAAAGTATTAATAAGTAATTGCATGTTAAAAAAAAAACTCAACAACAAAGCGCCTACGCGCACAATTGACTTGGGCTCTCTGCAGCGAGCTAGTCTATAAACGCACATTGATACAATTCGTTCGTAAATATTTGCACTAACACACGCAAACGTGCATAGTCGGTCGATAGCCGGGGCGGAGCAGCGAGCGACACAGCCGTCCCGTAGCAATGCTAACTCGGGACTGCCGCCCGCGCCCCGCGCAGAGCACCTCTGAACCTCTATCTCTAAGTGGTAATTCTTAAAAATATTGATTAATTTACATTTATGCAACGAACAATCTGTAGTACCTCTAACCATTAATTTTTCAGTATATAAATATTTCCAAACATCAAAGCCGTTTAGTAGTTATTAGCCAACAATTGCGTCTTGGTAGATATTTTTTTAAGGCAAAAGTATTAGTCTTAGGAAAAAAACTGCTCGATTAAAATGTTGTACATGAATCTATGGCAAACATGTATTTTTTTCAGATCTTTTATCCAAGTCGTTAATGAGGAGTAGGCTTTTTAAATTGACCATGTTACGGTACTGAACGGGACCAAGCGCCTTAAACTATATGAAAAAGGCCAAAAACACAAGTAAAGTCGCCTGGAATATGATTAAAACAAACACAGATAGTGATATGACGAGTGCCTCTGAAATTGACAACATTAATGCTAATAGTAAAATTTATGACAATCCGAACCAAATATGCGACTTATTTAATGACTACTATATATCTCAAACAAAACCGACCAACAATACTCATAAAAACATGCAATATGACATGCCCACTCCTCAAAATCCTAAAAGCATTTTCCTTACTCCGATAGATGAATCAGACGTATATAAAATAATTCATAGTCTTAGAAATACCAACTCGACTGGGTATGACGACCTGAGCACTAAAATGTTAAAAATGTGTGCGCCGAGTTTAGTATCCGCCTTAACCCACATTATAAATATGTCTCTGACAGATGGAGTATTCCCAACGCGTTTAAAAAGGTCGATTGTTAAACCACTGTATAAGAAAGGTGTAAAAACGGACATGGGTAATTACCGCCCAATAACTTTAATTCCAATCCTATCCAAAATCTTTGAGAAAGTAATGTGCATCAAAATAGAGAACTTTTTAACAGCATGTGATATAATTAAAAAAGAACAATATGGTTTCAGAAAAGGGAGTTCAACTGCTCTGGCATGCTTTGCGCTAATAAAACATAACTGAAAGCTTAAATAAACATTCTAAAATATGTTGCGTATTCCTCGACATGACGAAAGCCTTTGATTTTGTCTGCCATAAAACATTTTTTTCAAAGCTTGAGCACTATGGAATACGAGGTAAAGCCAATGACTGGATCAAAAGTTATTTTTTGGATAGAGTACAATGTGTGGAAATAACAAAAACTTGTAAAAATCAACAAAACACCTTTAGGTCAGAATATAAACAAAATAATTATGGCACGCCCCAGGGTGGTATCTTATCCCCAGATCTCTTTAAAGTATACATCAACGACTTTCCCGAAGCGATAGGGAAGGAGTGCATACTATTCGCTGAAGACACTACAATAATTATTAAGAGTGATAATTACAAGGATTTAGAAAACGAAATCGTCGAAGCTATGGATAACGCAATCGGGTGGCTAAACAAGAATAACTTAAAAATAAATATGACTAAAACAAATATAATACAATTTCAGACATACAATGCAAACATAAATAAACTAAACATTCTTTATAAAGATTCTCACTTAACCACTGTCGAAAATTGTGTATTTTAGGGTATAACAGTCGATAAAAATTGTAATTAGAAACCACACATAAATAAAATTATTGTTAAATAGATCGATTTATATATGTCTTGAAAAGAATTAGACAAACAATTAACTATGATAGTGCAATGTTAGCGTATCATGGTTACGTATCATCCATATTTAGATACGGTATTATAATATGGGGTAATAAAATTCAGTAGAGTTTGACAGAGTTTTCAAAGCTCAGAAAAAATGTGTCAGAGCAATTTGTGGAGCTCATTTTCTAGACAGCTGTAAGCCACTATTTCAAAAACTAAAAATTTTACCTTTGCCATGCTTGTATATCTTTGAAATGTGTATTTTTGTTAAGAGGAACTATAATTTATTCGAAACTACCATTACCAGACCAAATTGCCGATCATCACGCCATAAAGATAGACTTCAGCTACCACCAATAAAACTAACATTATTTAAGAAAAATACATACTGCATGGCCATTATAATATACAACCATTTACCAAATAGTGTGCAAGACCTACCGCTGACAATGTTTAAAATATATTTTCAAACTGCTTCTACTGAAAAGTTATTATACGATTAAGGACTATTTAGAAGATAAGTCAATAGAATCTGTAGTTTGTGAGTTAAAATAATTGACATTATAAGTATGTATAAATTTGCACGCCATCGTTTTGGCAGGATATGCAGAAACAAAATTATTGTAACACCATTATGTACCATATTCTAGCAAATAAATATTTTTGATTTGATTTGATTTGATTTGATCGGCCTATGTCCAGCAGTGGACTGCGATAGGCTGAGTTGCTGGTCACCGCGCGACGTCAGACAAATTGATTCATCGCTAAATCTCTGACGTATCCACCAGCGCATGGCACCGCTAACTTGTCATTAACGAAAACCAGTTCTGTAGGGTTGGCAAAACTAAGTTATTTAATAATAACTTCATAATTTGGATACGTAACTGGCGAGATGTGGGTGTACTATTAGGTTCACATTGCTTTACCCCTCAGGGAATACAGGGGGATGTTATGTTGTTGTTAGGTCGCTACAGATGAAAACAAAAATAATTTACGTACATCAGCCCGCAGCAGATCAGAGGAGCTCGTGGCTAAGTAATAACAGCCGCACGGGTCGATCCATCAGGTCAAGCAACGCTTGCCGGGGTTGGTCCGTGGATGGGTGACCATCTTTACATACCGAGACAGTCCAGCGTGCCTCGGAAAGCACGTTACGCCGTTGGTCCCGGCTGTCATTTGTGGATCTTTGACAGAAGTTACGGGTCGTCTGAAGTCCGAAAGTCTGACAATCAGTCTTACCAAGGCGTAGGTATCGTATTACCTAGTTACTGGGTTGTGGAGGTCAAATAGGCAGTCGCTCCATGTAAAATACTGGTATTCAACTGCATCCGGTTAGACTGGAAGCCGACTCCAATATAATTGGGAAAAGGCTAGGCAGATATGAGCCTGACGTTTTGTTCAACCTACTATATAATAAATAATACCTACATAATTTGACAGGTGCAAATGTCAAACTCCAAATTGAAAAAACAAACAACAATGACTTGAAATGTCACATTACTCTACGAGATTAAAGAACAGACTTTATTTAGATACTTCCTCTGTGGTTGAGGATTCCGGGTGAAACTTCCCCGTGTATAGCCCCCAATCAGCGTTGCTGTTTGCTGTTGACTTCCATACCCTGGAAGTCCGTGTATTTACGGGAACATGAGATAATACAGCTTTGTCTTTGAAAGCGCCGGCACCTACGTGTAATGAAACGAATTATGGGGTTAAGAAGAAATAGGGTCGGTCCCGTCCCTATACAAACGCTCTCGCTTGTTTTCTCTCTGGTTTATGAACTTAGAGCAATGTTTTTTTACGGTAAAATAAATATCAATTATTTCTATGCCCCTATGTTTTCCGTTTTGATGATACATTATCTGTAGAAGCACTAGAACCCTCAGAAAATTTTCAAAATTGCCTGTTTAGACCGCTGTCATCAGAGGCCTATTGTACAAATTTGACAACTATTAATCTAATCTAACTAACATTATAAACGCCAAAGGTTTGTAAGTATGGATGAATGGACGGAAGGATAGATGTTTGTTACTCTTTCACGTAGAAACTAGTTGTTTTTAGTTGGTAAACAGATAGTTTATAACCTGGATTAACACATAGGATACTTTTTATGTCGATATTCCCACGGGATCGAGACTTACGCGGGTGAAACCGAGTGAAAAAGTAAAAACGGGGGCACAGTAAATATCCATCTTATTCAATTTATAAAAATATCTTTCAAATTGGTTCAATATTGGAGGAGGAAACAGACGAGAGCCGAACCTCGAATGATGACTTTTAAAGAAGTTGTCAAAAGCATGCTGAAAAAAAATAGACAAAAAAAACAAGCGCTAAGCCGTCTGCTGCGAAGTGTACTGATTTTTATGTGGTAGAAGGCAAACATATTGAGGATGACAAATCTCTTACTCACCAACCCTAACGCCGACTGACCGTATGCGTCATAGGTAACAAGTTTAGCTCAAACGTAGTTACACATTTAAGTCGACATCTCGTGTATCAAGAAACAACATTTTAGATTATAAGTTTATAACAAAAACATTTACAAAATCGTATAAAAAATTTATAAAAGTGTCATCAAAAACAAAATAGAATTTTGAATTTAACATTTCAAAGTGGGAGTTCTTTTTAAATTCTCAAAAAGTTGTGTTCAATTTTTTTTTTTATTCGATCGATTCGAGTCGATTTTTTTGGTTTTTACGAAGTGTTTTAAGTTACATGGACCTGATAGACATTTAATTGTCTATTATTAAATTAGTTTGCGTGCCGTAAGGTGGGTAATTATCCCGTCTCAAAACTAAATTGTGATGTATGCTCCAACCACGCTTAGACCAATTATAATATAATTATGTTGATTAAAATTACGATTCGCGACTATAAAAACAAAATATGTAGGTATTTACAAAAAAATAATCATTATAACTCTCTAACTTCATTTACCCTATTGAATGACTGTTTCATGAAATCATGACATTTGAGGACAATTCTTACTTACGGCGAAATGTTGTACTATAGGAACACCTCTGTCTAACCCTTCGGGGATTACAGGCGTGATGTTAGCTATCTTGGGTAGTAATGATTAGCGACTGTTTAGCCATACATTTTTGACGTTTGAACGTCACTTAACTTTAATCATCGTTTATGAATAATATGTTTAAAATAAAAATAAACTTTTTACAAAAAAAAATACGTGTACTTTTTACAAAATAGGTAACTTGAATTTTGGAAGTCGGTCTTTGGTTTTCAATTTTCGTTTCTTGCCACCGACTTCCGAAATTAAAGTTACCTATATTTCACTTTGTAGTTTTTTTTTTTTTTTTTTTTTTTTTTTCTCTTTTTAGATGTGGTACCTACCCCACACACATTCGAATACCACTACCTGATATGTAAATAACAGTGACAGAAACTTTTTATAACATCATCCACATAGATTGTGTGGGAAAAAAATACGATTTATTGAAGCTAACTCAAAAACTACCTTATCAATGTTAATAACATTTTTTCTACACCAATTAAAAAAATAATTTACAAAATCGGTCCACAATTGACGAAAATATTTCATATAATAATTTTAAATAATATAATAATATTTATAATATAAAATTTATTTTATTTATTTATTATTTATGTACACACAGTAAAATACAAAGAGGTATGACATAATTATGATATGAGTACAAAGGAACTTACTTACTATACGTCTACTACTTTACGTCGAACCTAGAACCTCCTTCTTTTTAGCAGTCGGTTAAAAAGGCGCAATGATTCTGAGGTACCTACCGTATTTCTCATGTTTGTTTGTTTGTTCCAGACAATAATGCGACCATGGGGGCCAGCTGTGCTCTCACTAACCCTGCTGGTGCTCACCGTGATAACAGTCACCAGGGGACAGACACAAGACTTTGGTAAATATAATAAAGAACTCTGCTTATAAGGTAGCCCGCGAAATTCAAATTTTCTTACGTTTTTTGCAATTTGCAGGTGTTGTATGTTGATCAAAATATAGATATTATGATTCGCGACCTTAACAAATATGTTTTTACAATATTATTTTTTCCAGACATACTCCAAGGACTGCAACAGTTATTCCAGCCGTACCTCGGCAATGTGAACATAAACCTATTCAATGGGGGCTCAAGAGCCCCACACAAACAGACGAACAGACAAGAAAGCAAGAAGAAAACTGTCAAGAACAGACATCGGACTGAAGAACGACGAACAAATAAACCTCCTCCCACGAACCAATACGATTACGTCTTCGCTACGACGGAAAAACCGAGTCGAAAAACAATAAAATCGAATTCTAGTCAAAACAATAACTCTAGGACTTTCAACAACATGAATGAACAAAGCACCATACTTCTTGGAGAATATCCTTATGAAATAACAACTACAGTTAATAGAGTTAAAACTACAACAACAACTGAAGCTAGCTACTCCAACTATGATGGGACCAGAGGATCGACAGAAAATGTTTTTAGTAACAACTCTAATGTGGCCAGACCAGTTACTGAGAATGTCAATCACAGAGAGAAAGTTGTCAATAACCAACCCAGGCCTGCTAATTTAATCAGCAATGGAGCCAGTCTTGATAGCAACAACAATTTAGCTGGCAATCCAAACAACAGACCCCAGAATGATCGAAATATTAATAGTAATGTAAGTACCAATAATACAGGGTCACAAAATACTGAAAAAAATCGAAGTCTACCGGAAAACAACAGGATCAGTAATGGTTTGTTAAATATTGACAATAACCCAGGTTTTAATAACTTTGGTAATACAGGAGTCGTTTTCAATAATACAGGGAATACAAATAAATATAATACCCGAGGAAATTCTAACAACAATGCCAACAATTCCACCATCAATTCCAACAACAATTCCAACGACAATGCCACCAACAATTCGAACAACAATTCCATCAACAATGCCACCAACAATTCCAACAATCTTAACCAAGGGAACAACTTCGGTGACTTTAACTACTCAGACACTCCCCTGATCAACCAACCCAAGGTACAACCATCCCCAGTAGACGTTGGTGTACCACCGATCACCAACAGACCAGCATCAAACAATAATAATTTTGAGGACTTCAATAGACCTTCAGACCCAAGTTCAGCAACGTCCACTGATCAACCTGATCAGGAACCAGAGATTTTGATTGGACCTAATGAAGATGATATGACTGAATCACAGAAAAAACAATATGCGGAGAAGGCGGAGAGGAGTGAGTATGATTTTTTATTAATATTAAGTGAAAACTTCTTTAGGCGCGTTGAGCTATTGTTTTTGGTAAGGGGTAAAATTATGGATTCGGTAGTGCTTTACATTAAAATAGGTACGTATTTTTTTTTATCCCATAACTCTAGTTTATTTAATCAAAAACCAACTGGCACATGTTATTTAAAGTTTTTTTCATTTTAAACTTATTATTTATTCTTTAATTATTTATATTTACATTACTATACACAATATTTATAGAACAATGAATGTTAATTTTGAAAAGTCTTTCCGAGACATCATTGAAATTTTGTATCATTATTTAAAATATATGGGACCACCTCTGAAGTATGACCTACCAAACAAATGAAGAATCCTCAGAATTGATTCATAATTGGCGGAGTAATCGCGTAACATACACACAAAAAACAAAACATACAGACAAATTGAGAACCTTTTTGAAGAAGTTGGTTAAAAATATTGATTACATCATTCATGTTGAAATAATAAATGTGAGAACAATGTAGAAAAACGTGCATGTTAAAAGCGTCTGTAAAAAAAAAGATAAAAACAAAAACAATCGAAAAATGACAATAATCCGTGGCAACTAAGAGATGACCAATCCCTACTGACGGGGCGCCAGTTCACGAACATGACGCACCATTCAGCTCAAACATTTTGAAGGGAACTTTAATGATCCAACACACACGCCACCACCAGCGATCTTTATAACATTCCTTCAATTCCTCTGTTCCAGTGTGTGACTACTACAAGTCCTTCGCAGTGAAGAAGGCCTTTCCTCGAATACCGTCGCTAGACCCCGTAGAAAAGAAGGTGTCTGAGTGTGCACCTATCAACGTGCCTCTGGTCATCGGGGGATCAGTTGCCAGCATCCGAGAGTTCCCACACATGGCTCTCGTGGGTTGGAAGAAACTTAATGTAAGTTTTAATACTCAGGGAACCAGACTAATTTTTCTTTCTTTCGTGAGCACTCTGATGACTCATCATCATCATCATCAGCCTATAGCAGTCCACTGCTGGACATAGGCTTCACCAATTGCGCGCCATTCAGCTCGATTCCCGGGAACCTTCATCCAGCTGCTACCAGCCACTCTGCGAAGATCGTCGCTCCAACTAGACTGAGGGCGTCCTACCTTACGTTTGCCAATTCGCAGTCTCCACTCAAGAACACGTCTACCCCAACGGTCATCGGTTCTACGGCTAATATGACCGGCCCATTCCCGCTTCAGCTTGCTTATTCTGTGAGCTATGTCAACAACTTTGATTCTCTGAATCTCTCCTTCAGAGAGTCTCCAAGCATAGCCCCTTCCATAGCTCGCTGAGCAACCTGGAATTTATGGACCAGCCGTACCGTGAGTGTCCACTCAGATGACTAGCAAAACTAATTTTTGGTTTTGAAAAACCGGCCACAGCGTGTACAGGAGAGCTGATCAGCATCGTTGTATGTTTCCCGCGCCTCAGGTACGTGTGCAGCGAGACGGGGGGCAGTGCAGGCCGCTCATTCGTCAACACTCACGGTGTTCTGCCGCTCATTCTTCAACGCTCACGGCGTTCCGGCGCTCATTCTTAAAGTGCACGATTCCTGTGGTATATACCACGGGATACCTCATAGGGCATGGCCCTATCGTGAAGTCGCATCCTAACTAATATTATAAATGCGAAAGTGAGTTTGTTTGTTTATTTGTTTGTTACGCTTTCACGCTAAAACGGCTGAACGGATTTGGATGAAATTTGGCACAGCGCTAGACCATGACCTGGAATAGGACATAGAATACTTTTTATCCCGATATTCCCACGGAAACGAGACTTACGCGGGTGAAACCGCGCAGCTAGTAATATATAAAGTTTATTGCCATGGCTAAGGAGATGAACCCGCTGTAAGTTCTTCTGCGAGATGACATGTAGAAAGATCCCCTAGGCTGACATAATATATCAGATTAAAACAATGGAAAAACACAGACTCCGGTATGGAGTACTCTCTTACAATTTATTAGTGATCGACGCAGCATGTCTTCCTCTTCTAATACATTTCTATCAGTCGCCATCTCAGGAGTCACCTTGTTTGTAGCTCCTTTTTATTTCATTTTATGTGCATAAGTATGTATGACGATGTTTCCAGGACGCCGGCTACTCCTGGAAGTGTGGGGGCTCTCTGATCAGCGACCGCTACGTCCTGACTGCGGGGCACTGCACCTATCAGGACACAGACCTCCATACTGTTAGGTATGTCACTATTGCTATTACTTCCCAGCGTTAATCTTGGCTATTATTGAGTATAAGTTAGACTGGACAAATGGGCACATTGTCCAGTTTGTAACTTTGAGGAATTAGTACAGGTTACTGGTTACTGTCACCATTTATCATCCCACTGTCGAGCAAAGGCCGCGCAGTTTCATTGTAACATTAATTTGATGTTATATTATATTTATGTAGGTAGATAAACGGTTTGTAGCTCAAGCAGTTATCCACAAAAATAATTCATACAATTTCGAAGGCTGAGCATGAAATTAATAGCAGTGTCTGACTATGAACCAACCCATCCATGGATTGACCGCAGCAAGCACTGTTCCACTTCGACTGCTATTCAGCTCCCAATCAACAAAACTATTACTATCTAAATCTATTTTACCAGTAACGAACTTTACAGTGGGCCCCCTCGAGCTGTACAACTCGGTTCCTCATACCGGAACGATCGTGAAGCCCTCGTCATGAAGATATCCGCCGTCATACGCCACCCGAAGTATAAGCAGAGAAGGTCATACCATGATGTAGCGCTCATCAAGATGGTTTCAAAAGTCAAGTGAGTAAAATTAAAACATAATAACATCACGTCTGTAATCCCCGAAGGGTTAGCTGTCAAACCCTTCGGGGATTACAGACGTGATGTTATAGTACACCCACATTTCACCAGTCATGTTTAAGCTCTTTGTAACAGGGAACGATATTGTTGGAACGAACGCCTATTGTCATCAACCGGGCACAAATCCAGACTCCGGGTTGCTACTGAGAAATTCAAACACTTTGCTCGACCTGGGAATCGAACTCAGGACCAGCAGCAGTAGCGCTTGCGTCCACTAGACCGAAGAGAGTAAAAAAATAACAACCGAGTTTTAAGAGTCAAGACAGGGGTGGATGTCACATGTCTCTAAATTTTTGGTTCTAGGACATGCTGGCTTCCTGACGAAGTATACATTCACTGGTTTGAGAGTAGCTGGTGATGAGTGGGTCAAAATGAAGAATGCCAGCAAGGACACAAGATGAATGATAACTGACTCGATTATCGTAATAATTCCAGGTTCTCGGAGGTGATTCGTCCAGCGTGTTTGGGAGTACCACCACCAACGGACAGGAGCATTTACGCCACTGGGTGGGGGAGCACTGAGATTGGTGAGTTTCTTTTTCTAAATTATGATTTAAAATAATTGATAAAATAGGCAATTGGTTGCTGCTCTCAAAAAGTCTCTTGTCACACCACGTCATCTCCGTAATGGGTGACGTGGTTCCATAGAACCAACACAATCTCTCATTGTAGTTTCAGCAACGGAAGAAACGAAAGAAAAAATGACAGATTGAAGAATACGGCGCCATGTCATCATAATAGTGCAAGTTTTACATAAAAATTATACTTGTATTATTAAGCAGAGACGATGCACAGCATCTGTGAGAGGGCGTTGTATACTTCCTGTTAGTTATCAGCCAATCACAGCTCTCGTGACGTCACATACTCGACCAATTAGCGCCGACGTTCGATTTCACAGTACGCTTACGTCCCGCGCTCGTGCCTTAAACTACTATATAAAATGAGAGTTCGTGCTAGGATCTCATACGGTATATTTCTTCATAAGAAGGGATAGTACTGGTCATGCTACACGTGCAGGTCCATCTACCTTATTCAAATCTAACCATCATCGTCTCGTTATTAATTCCAGGAGGTGACCACTCCGTACAGCTTCGCAGCGTCTCCCTCAGCGTGTGGGACATGCAGGAGTGTCAGGACATATGGGGAAAATCACTAAAGCTCCCCAATGGGGTTCTCCCCGATAGCCACATGTGTGCCGGTGACAGGGGTGGGTGGCATGACACTTGTACGGTAAGAAATGAGACTGATTGGGCCATAATCCAGCACGCGGAAACCGTGCGGCTTGGTAGATTTCACGAATTTTTGGTTCTACGACATACCGGTTTCCTCACGATGTTTCCCTTCACCGTTTTGAGTAGGGATTAAATAAATCATGCAAAGTAGAATGCCGCCTGTGGTTGAACCCATGACCATAAGTCGGGGCACCCAAGACAAAATCTTAAATCTCAAAATCTGTACTCAACCATAAGTACAGATTTTGAGATTTGGTCAATTTGGTTAAATGGTTGAGACTGGTCATCTCTATCTGTCAGGGCTTCATCACCAAGACAATTCATTAATTTGCTTCATCAATGGCTCGAGGACAACCCAATGCAGTGGACTGTGTCTATTATTGGATTGGCTTAGTGGATTTTCTCGGGGATTGGCCCCGCCTAAATGGTTCATCTTTAATCTGTTATTTTGAAGTGTTTTATATTGTTTATTTTTACATAGTTCTCACATAGAAGCAACAAGAGATTTTGTAATATCTTGATTTAAAAGCACTTCCTTGCCTTGGAGTTTCTTGGTGTTCTTTGGAATGGGCAAATAGCTTCAATTTTGTGACTAACTGACCAACTCCTTGACAAATTAAAAGTGCCTATATACCTATGGTTGAATTGAAATATGGTTTGAGTTTCATAAATATTTTTTCCCAGGGTGATTCCGGTGGTCCAGTACAGATTCAAGATGACTGCTTGTGGCGTTTGGTCGGTGTGACGTCATTAGGTCGAACTTGCGGATCTCCTGATATCCCTGCGTTGTACGCTGTCATACCGCATGCGTTTGTAACCGCTCAGGTATTTGATGAGGTACCATTGTAATAAAATAAAAATATATGGAATAGTGAGCATTTTTATTTTAAAATGGCCCGCAGTGCACTGTTATGGCGCAACGATGGGAAAGCCAAAGAAGCGATGGATGGATATAAAAGATATAATATTAGTATGTACTAAGTGTTGGCTATAACTATAGGAAAACATTAAAGGAATGAGGAATGGATTGTGTGAAAGATGACATGGGTAGAGAGGAGGTGACTACTGAGATGACGGCTGATAGAGATGTATGGAAGAAGACATGCTTTGCATTTGGACACAATTGAACGAACGACGAACTGTCTTATAATTATGTTGGGTAAATACCTAAATTAACAATAACAGGAAATTACCTAGGTATATGTATTATAAATAGATCTTAATATGTTATCTGACATGTTGACACACCGTATTCCCCGGGTTTTTGTGATCATGACGCGGCAATATTTTATTAGGAAACACGATTAGTCACAATCTATTGCATTATCGATGCCTTAGTTCACAATTGCACTAACTACAAAAAAGACAATTTTGAGGAGAGCGTTTTAAAGTTTAGACGTGAACAGTACGAAAACAAAGTAAAATTATAAATCAATTATGCATCTATTCATAAGACTAGTCCTTTAACTCCATCATATCTCAATATTGTAATATTATTATAACCATAACATTTAAAAAATAGTGAAATAAACATGCGACCCCCCATTTAATAAAATTGTGCAACTTAAAAAATTCCAAACCCCAAATTATAAGTACTTAGCACAATTGTACATAAAACTTTCTTGATTCTTTTGCACTACCAACACATAATACACTAATAAAGCACTGTTAAACAGTATGAGCCGATATTGCAAATGTATTTAGTAGGTTTGTGTTTTGAAATATTCTGCAGTTGAGAAATTTAAAATCAGTTAATGTATGTCTTGTTTGGATTTACAAAAGTAAAGGTCATTAGTATAGTAGAGCATTCATGGAACTTATTTAATACAACTGTCACCTACGTTTTTAGCAGAAAGAGACGGATTAACGGCATTTCGATACGCGCAAACGAAAGAGCATGAAATTTTGTGTATTTGGCACTAATAAAGTGAAAATATAAATTTTTGTCGTTAGTGCAATTGTGAACTAAGGCATCGTTATGATATTAGTTTTGTATCATCGGCCGTGATCAACCGATCATGAAGTCTTGAGTCGTGGGTTCAAAAACTATTTTTTTAAATGGTTGCCAATAAAGAACGACAATACTCTGCAAGCGTCTATATAATGAGGCAACAACTCATCTGTTAATAGGTCAAACTGGAAGTTCAGGAAAACTGCTTGCCGTATCGTGAATCGAAAGTACAGATACATTCGATTGAAAAAAAATGTGTTTGTCATAACACACACACATTTTTCACGAACCGACTGTATTTTCATAAAAATACAGTCGGTTTTTAACTTGAATTGAGCGCAAGCCACTGAAGCCACCACTCGCTCATTATGCCAATTTAGTGTTTGGGTTTTCTAAAAAACTGGCCAAGTGCGAGTCGGACTCGCACACGAAGGGTTTCGTAACGTATTAAGATCGAGCAAAAAACGCAGAAAAAAAAACACGTTTCTTGTATACTCACTTATTACGGTTCATGAGATACAGCGTCTGTCCGTCAGCGGACAGACAGACGGACAGCGGACGCTTAGTAATAGGGTTCCGTTTGCAACATTCGGTGCCTACTTTTATGTGGTAGGTGACTATTTAGTGGTCAATAGAAGGAAAACATATATTTAGAATGACTAGTTATTACCTAACGCCGCCTGACCGTGTGCGTCATAAAACAAGTTTAGCTAAGACGTAGTTTCACATTCAAGTCGACATCTCGTACAGCAAGAAACAACATTTTAATTTAAAAAAAAAACATTAACAGAAACAAAATCTACAAAAAGAATCGAACTCGAGTTTTGAATTTGACATTCCAAAGTGTTCTTTTATTCTCAAAAAGTTGTGATAATTTTTTTTTGTGGCCGTTTTTTTTTTTTGTTTTTTCCACAGTGATAAGTGTTATGGACCTGATAGACATATAATTGTCTATCATTAAATCAGTTTGCGTGCCGTAAGGTTTTTCTGACTGTTTTTATTAATAATATACCACCTCAAAACTAAATTGTGATGTACGTAGGTATGTTGATGAAAATAAGATTCGCGACTGTAAAAGAAAAAATGTATTTACAGAATAATAATCATTAATATAACCAGGGATATCGAGGGATATGGCTTGGAGGCGTGGTACATGTCGCCTGACCTTGGCCAACCTGGGTATATGCGCCTGACGACGGTGCGCACCGTGTATTCTATGTTTCCATCGAAACGTGTCACTGTCATTTCGTATTTTTACAAAATGCCGAATTATTCCGTGCTTATTTGCAAAAATAGGACAATTACAACAAACCTTAAGACAAGTGGTGTGTCCTATCACCGATAAGTAAAAAATCAAAGCATTCAGCAGGATTTTATAAATATTTAATTGTGACATTTCAAAACGATGCATTAGTGGTGTGCAGCGCTGAGATATGGATATCGATAATTGTTAGTTGTTCTTACGGATTTATATAATATACTAACATTTGCTAATTAATCTATATTCATTAATTTTATATTATAAAGCTGAAGAGTTTGTTTGTTTGTTTGAACGCGCTAATCTCAGGAAGTACTGGTTGGCATTGAAAAATTATTTTTGTGTTGGATAGTCCATTTAACGAGGAAGGTAATAGGCTATATAACATCACACTACACTACGACCAATAGGAGCGGAGCATACATGAAAAAGTCGCAAAAACGGGAGAAATCCTTTTTGAGAGCTTCCGTTGCGTGCGCACGTTACGCAAATATCATGTATGATGGAATAGTTCCTCTTTAAAAGTTCTCAAAAAAAGTCCGCGACACCACGTCTATCTTTTAAGATTGACTCACTATAACCTTTTTTATTCTAATCAAATTTGTTCGAAATTAATGCTTTCTTTCCGAAGGAGTTTTAGCGCCGACGCCGCGACTTTCCCTACTGTTGAGAGGAGAGGATGGGCACTCGAGTAGACCATGACCTGGAATAGGACATAGGATACATTTTATCCCTATATTCCCACGGGACCGTGATCGACCTACGCGGGTAAAATTGCGGGGCACAGCTAGTATAAAATAATATTATTGGGGTTTGTTTACTCCTTAAGAATCGATTTTCATATAAGGCCCCCGGAATGGATATTTTATGAGGAGAGAAATTTATAGAATAACACCTTGTTTTATTCGTAAATAACACGGATAAAAATTTTGAAAATACATCTTAGAGATACCTAGAGCTGCTTGTGTGCGTACAGTCGCTGTATCTATACTTTCTAATGCCCGCCCCTTTTGAGCATGTGTGCATTAAATAAAAACAAATGTGTTACGCATATTTGGTTGTGTGAGTGCGATAAAAGCATAATGTGTGCAGTATGAGTGAGTTTCGAGAGTGGGGAAAAGGTGGCGACACTTGAACTTGAACAAAATATAGATAGAAGGTATATCTCCGGATATCTATGAATATTACTCTCTAACTTTATTTACTCTATTGAGTGACTATTTCATGAAATTGTGACATTTGTACTATATGAACACCTCTGTCTAAAATAAAATAAACTTTTTACAAAAAAAAACAACCGACTTTCAAAAAAACACTACAAAGTGAAAAATAACTTTTTTTTTTATCTCTTAACGTGGCATCCAGTCGCGAACACGAGAAAGAAGAGGTGAAACACTTGTCGATTTCTTACAGGGTTTTATATGACTCTTGAGGAAAATATAGGGTGTCCAGCGGAAAATTTTCATGTTCAATAGTGAATAAAAGAAAAACAACAATGTTATTCTCATATTTTATTTAAACAAAATGGAGTTTGACAATGCGGATTTTATGTCTTAAAAAAAACATCGCTTATATGCCGTCTATTTCTCTCAAATTAGTCTTACAATCGAACTCTTAAATTTGCGAACACGCGAGAGCAAAGCAAAAAGTTCAATGGCAGCAATTTACCAGCGGATATTTTCTTTTAGGGCCTGAATTGTTTGAGGATTGTCACTGTAAACCCTCGACTTAGGTATCCCCACAAAAAAAAAGTCGCACGTTGTAAGATCCGGCGATCGAGGTGCCCAGGGTATGTCTCCGTACTTGCTGATTCATTTATTGAGAAACATTTCCCTTAGATCCTGCATAAGAACCCTTGCTGTGTGTGGAGTGGCCCCCATTGCTGAAATTGTGTTTTGTTGTTCAACCCGAGGAACCGCTGCAGTTGCGGTACCAAAAACTCGTCCATCATCCGGCTGAAATCTTCCATATCGATTGACGAGAATTGCGCATAATTTCACGTCGAAATTGAGCCACATGTTCTGATGTCGCTGATAACGTTCATGGTCCCGGAGGAGTTCGGTTAACCATTGGCCCTTCTTGTCTGAACTATTGGACCCACAACCAGATAAGTTGTTTGCTCGGTCCATCATTTACTGGTCGAAAATTATAGTGAGTACAAAAAGTGCGACGCGCACAGACCAAAGAATCACCGCACTTTAAATATGCTAACCCCGAACGCGCGATGCGCTCCCAACCAGTGACTTATTGCGATAAGTAAATCCGCAAATCAAGCGCGTTCAACAATACCCCTATCACTTCCCTCACCGCTAGTTAAGGAGTAATTACAATTTAAAGTACAAAATTTTCCACTGGACACCCTATAGTTAAGCGGAATAGGTTAATAAAATTATATTTGTGTCTATTGTATTTTATAATGGTTTGTTTGTTCCAGACAATAATGCGATCATGGGGAACAGCTGTGCTCTCACTAACCCTGCTGGTGCTCACCGTGATAACAGTCACCAGGGGACAGACACAATACTTTGGTAAATATAATAAAGAACTCTGCTTCTTTAGTCCGCAAAGGTAGCCCGCGAAATTCAAATAACAGGTGTTGTATCTTGATCAAAATATGATTCGCGACCTTAAAAATATATTTTTTACAATAATATAATCATTAATACATCTCTCTAAGTTAGATTTGTTCCATCGAATGACTTTTTCATGAAATCATGAGATTTGAGAACAAATTACCCGTAAAAGAACTGGATTTACCGACATAGCCTGCAGAATAAGCAAGCTGAAGATGCAGCTGGCCATGTTGGTCGAAGGGCCGATGGCCGGTGGAGCAGACGAGTCCTAGAGTGGAGACCGCGTATCGGCAAGCGTAGAGTGGGACACCCCCCAGCTAGATGGGCCGACGACCTCAATAGTTGGCTGGGACAGACTGGATGCGGAAGGCGGAGGACAGGGTGTTGTGGCGCAGCCTGGGAGAGGCCTATGTCCAGCAGTGGACTGCGATACCCTTTTTATTTTTTGAGTTTGGTAAATCATGAAATGTCTTCTCCCGCTCTGGGCGGAGCGGAAGGGCAAAGGGAATTTGTTATTGTCGCAAATCATAATTATTTTGATCAAAATACAGCCTGACACTGACTTGCAAAATACAATAAATATGTTTATGTGCCTAATATATTACCTGTATTAATTTGACATTTTTTTTTTTTTTGTGTGTGAATCGGTTTTGATGATTCTTTTTTTTTGTTTGTTATGCTTCAGAGGTGGTCCCATATAAATTTTATTAACTTTGCTTGCGTAGTTTTTGAGTTAGCTTCAATAATTACGTATTTTTCCCACTTAGTCTATGTAGATGATATCTTATTTGACTCCTTCACTGTTATTTACATAGCAGGTAGTGGTATTCGAATTTGTGTGGGGTAGGTACCACAACAAAAAAGTGAAAAATAAAAACTTTGTACAAAAAAAACATAACCGACTTCCAAAAAAAAAAAACACAAAAACAGTGAAAAATAACTTTAATTTCGGAAGTCGGTGGCAAAAAACGAAAATTGAAAAGCAAAGACACACACTTCCGAAATTAAAGTAATTTTTCTCTTTTTTTGTGTTTTCTTTTTGGAAGTCGTTTTTTTTTTTAAATTTGTAATAATTGTATTTTTATTAATTGTTTTTGTTTGGATTACAAAATAATGCATTATACAGTTTGTTAACTAACAAAGGGCATGATAAAAACATGAAAAAAAAAATTACATCCAAAAACAAAAAAAAGTTGTGAAATATTCATAAAACAATTAAATATTCACAAAATTTATACGTAAATGAAACACTCTGTACACGCACACTTGTATTTCAACGTAGAAAGACAAGTGTGCAGAGTGTTTCTTTGAGTGGACATAGACCATAGGCTAATTAAATTTTCGCGAAGCCCCCAGAGAGGCTTTGCGGAGCCATAGAAATCCGCGGAGCAGACGTTGAGCATGGCAGCACTATACTATTGACGCAGGCATCACACACAAACACCAACCTATTTCTAAATGACCATCTCTTTTTTCCAGACACCCTCAAAGGACTGCAACAGCTATTCCAGCCGTATCTAGGCAATGAGAACATAAACCAATTCAATGGGGCCACAAGAGCCCCACACAAACAGAGGCACAGACAAGAAATCCAGAAGAAAACTGATGAGAACAGACATCAATCTGAAGAACGACTAACAAAGAAACCTCCTACCACGAACCAATACGATTACGTCGTCGCTACGACGGAAAAACCGAGTCAAAATACAACAAAATCGGATTCTAGTGAAAACAATAATAGAGTTATTGTTTTCACTAGAATCCGATTTTGTTTTTTATTTTTTATTTTCTAGTGAAAACAATAACTCTAGGACTTTCAACAACATGAATGAACAAAGCAAAATACTTTTTGGAGAATATCCTTATGAAATAACAACTAAAGTTAAAGTTAAAACTACAACAACAACTGAAGCTAGCTACTTCAACTATGATGGGAACAGAGGAACAACACAAAATGTTTTCAGTAACAACTCTAATGTCGCCGGACCAGTTACTGAGAATGTCAATCACAGAGAGACAATTGCTGTTAATAACCAACCTAGGCCTGCTAATATAATCAGCAATGGAGCCAGTCTTGATAGCAACAACAATTCTGCTGGCAATACAAACAACAGACCCCAGAATGATCAAAATAGTAATGTAAATCCCAACAATTCCAACAATCTCAACCAAGGTAACAACTTCGGTGGCTTTAACTACTCAAACACTCCCCTGATCAACCAACCCGAGGTACAACCATCCCCAGTAGACGTTGGTTCACCACCGATCACCAACAGACCAGCATCAAACAATAATAACTTTGGGGACTTCGATAGACCATCTGTTCAGATTGGTCAGGAACCAGAGGTTTTGATTGGACCTGATGAAGATAATATGACTGAATCACAGAAAAAACAATATGTGGAGAAGGCGGAGAGGAGTGAGTATGATTTTGTTTAAAAAGTGAAAACTTCTTTAGACGCGTTGAGCAATTTTTGGTAGGGGATAAAGTTATGGATACAGTAGTGCACTACATTAAAATATAGATGAAGCAAATACCAGTTTTAAGTTTTATTTAGTATTGTTTTTTTTGTGTGTTTGAAAACATTAAAAAACCGGGCGAATTGAGAACCTCGTCCTCTTTGAAGAATTCGGTTAAAAACAATAAATTCAAAAATTACAAGCCGTATGACCAGTCCCTACTGACGGCGCCCGTTCACGACCATGACAAACCATTCAGCTTAACCATTTTAAGGGGACTTAATGATTCAACACACGCCACCTCCAGCGACCTTTCTAACATTCCTTCAATTCCTCTGTTCCAGTGTGTGACTACTACAAGTCTTTCGCAATGAAGAAGGCCGTATCTCGGTTACTGTCGCCAGACCCCGGAGCAATCAAGGCGTCTGTCTGTGCACCCATCAACGTGCCTCTGGTCATCGGGGGATCAGTTACCAGCATCCGAGAGTTCCCACACATGGCTCTCGTGGGTTGGATGAAACTTAATGTAAGTTTTAATACTCAGCGAATCAAACTAATTTTCATTTCTTTCGTGAGTACTCTGATGACTCATCATATAATAATATAATCTCTAGAAATACTGACAGAAAAAATATTTCACTGATAAAAAGAGAGACAGATGCTTTTATCCCGAAAATGCACGATTCCTGTGGTATATACCACGGGGTAACTCACAGGGGGTGGCCCTATCGTGAAGTCGTATAATTTATAAAACTTATTGCTATGGCTAAGGAGATGAACCCGCTATAAGTTCTTCTGCGAGATGACATGGAAGGCTTCCTAGGCGGACATCTCTCAGGTTAAAACAATGGAGAAACACGGACTCTGGTAAGAGTACTCTCTCCCAATTTATGAATGCAGCATGTATGTCAGCGCAGTAGTCACTGATTCTAGCTCCTTTTTATTTAATTTTATGTGCATAAGTATGTATGACGATGTTTCCAGGACACCGGCTACTCCTGGAGGTGTGGGGGCTCTCTGATCAGCGACCGCTACGTCCTGACTGCGGGGCACTGCAGCTATCAGAACATTGTCAGCAAGGCTGTCGGGTATGTCACTGTTGCTAATACTTCCCAGCGTTCATTTAGGCTATTATTGAGTATAATTTAGACTGGACCAATGGGCACATTGCCCAACTTGTATCTTTGAGGAATTAGTACCTGGTTACGGTCACCATTTATCATTCCACTGTGGACTTTGGTCCGCAGTCGCATCATGTAAAATACTGGTATTCAGCTGCATCCCGTTAGACTGCAAGCTGACCCCGACATAGTTGGGAAAAGGCTAGGAAAAGGCTAGAAAAGGATAGCATATTAATAGTTGACCGAATGCCTTTCCCCATGACTTCCTAAAAACAATAATTAGGTATATTTTTATATTGTATTAAAATATGACATACTATTACCTTAGAAGAATAATTTGTTCATGGTCTAAAAAACATGAATTCAATGATATTATGTGTAGATATAAGATTTGTAACTCATGCAGTTTTCCACAAAAATAATTCATACATTGGCGAAGACTAGACATGAAATTAATAGTAGTGTCACATTATGAACCAACCCATCCATGGATTGACTGCAGCAAGCACCGATCCACTTCGACTAAAAACCTTCGACCGAAATCATCTATTTTACCAGTAATGAACTTTACAGAGGACCCCCTCGAGCTGTACAACTCGGCTCCTCATATCGAAACGATCGTGAAGCTCTCGTCGTGAAGATATCCGCCGTCATACAACACCCGAAGTATAAGCAGAGAAGGTCATATCATGATGTAGCGCTCATCAAGATGGTTTCAAAAGTCAAGTGAGTAAAATTTAAACATATAACATCACGTCTGTAATCCCCGAAGAGTTAGACAGAAGTGTAGCTATAGTACACCCACATTTTGCCAGTCGTGTTTAAGTTTTTTGTAACACGAAACGAGCCTATTGTCATCAACCGAGGTCCAAATCCAGACTCCGGGTTGCTACTGAGAAATTCAAAAACCCAATAACACTTTGCCCGACCTGGGAATCAAACCCAGGGACCAGCAGCAGTAGCGCTTGCGTCTACTAGGCTGAAGTGAGTAAAATAATACCGACCGAGTTTTTTAGAGTCAAGATAGGGGGGGGGTCAACATGGGTGTCACATGTCTTTGAATTTGGGTTCTAGGACATGCTTGTTCATGCATGCTGGCTTCCTGACGATGTTTTCCTTCACTGGTTTGAGAGTAGGTGGTGATGAGTGGGTCAAAATGAAGAATGCCAGGAAGGAACAGTCACAAAATGATTGATAACAACTCGATTATCATAATAATTTCAGGTTCTCGGAGGTGATTCGTCCAGCGTGTTTGGGAGTACCACCACCAACGGACAGGAGCATCTTCGCCACTGGATGGGGGAGGACTGAGACACGTGAGTTTCTTTTTTTAACCGACTTCTTCAAAAAGGAGGAGGTTCTCAATTCGTCTATATGTTTTTTTTTTTTTTTTTTGTATTTTTGTTAGGCGATTACTCCGCTAATTATGAATCGATTTTGATGATTCTTTTTTTGTTTGGTAGGTCATGCTTCCGAGGTGGTCTCATATAAATTTTATTAACTTTGCTTATGTAATTTTTGAGTTAGCTTCAATATTACGTATTTTTCCCACTTAGTTTATCTAGACGATATCCTGTTTGACTCCTTCACTGTTATTTACATAGCAGGTAGTGGTATTCGGATTTGTGTGGGGTACGTACCACAACTAAAAAGCAGAAAATAAAACTTTTTACAAAAAAAAAAACAACCGACTTCCAAAAAAAACACTAAAAAAGTGAAAAATAACTTTCATTTCGGAAGTCGGTGGCAAAAAACGGAAATTGACACCGACTTCCGAAATGAAAGTTATTTTTCACTTTTTTAGTGTTTTTTTTGGAAGTCGGTTGTTTTTTTTGTAAAAGTTTTATTAAAATTAAGATTTAAAATAACTACTTACTTACGTTACTGCTCTCAAAAATTAAATAGTCTTGTCACACCAAGTCTCTCCATAATGGGCAACGACGTGGTTCCATAGCACCAACACCATCTCTCATTGTAGTTTCAGCAACGGAAGAAACGAAAGAAAAATTACAGATTGAAGAAAGTATACGGCGCTATGTCAAAAATTAACAAATGAACTCACTTTGTATAAAAAGAGATCATCGGGCCTTCGAACGCGTCCTATTTAAAACGATCGTCACGCGAATAGATACGCGATCGTCGCGTTCATAATAGTGTGCGTTACCCTAGCAAAATGTTGTCGAAAATGGACATTTAAAGCTTATAGATAATTAGTTGCCTAGCGTAAATTAATTGCCTACTTCTGTAAATGTTGCGCACATTTTTAAATTTGTTGCACTTATAGTTTTTTTTTAATTTCACAAAAACAGTTCCTGCTGGAATAACGGTTCAAACGTTACCCCAGACAGACATTTTTCAAAAAAATGGGTATATTGAAATAAATGTTAGCTATATAATTAGTTGTCTGGACGAGGTAAATGTTGCACCAAATTTTTTTTTTTCTTCTGCTGCGTATTTGTTCGAAATCCTGCTGGAGTAACGTTTGTGGTTTTGCTGGATCTCTGAAACGGTTAAGCGGATTCTTATCATCTTTTGTACATGACTTCTTAGGAATTCGTTTTAATTTATTGTGCAATAAAAAAAACAAAATAATGCACCATTTATGGGGTATTTAATTAAATATAAAAACACTTCAAGAGGTCCTTACACTCTAAATAAGAGCTCTAAAGACTTACTTTAAACGTTATTTTGTAGCTCGTAACGGCATTTAAATGAATGTGAAGTCTCATTTGTATACTGTAAGTAATTAAAAAAATATGATGTTATTCAGTTCTCCACGTTCACGGTCACAATGCGCGCGGAGTTATTTGGCCACCAGTAAACCTGTATGGGGACATATAAACTGAATTTTATATAATTTTTAGTTGTTTAGTTCAGTTTTATGCCTGTAAAATTTCAGCGTAGTAAATATAGAAATTAACGAGAGAAAAAAATAAAAGTGATTAGGAAGTCCAAGACCGTGGTAACCCTACCAAGTATAGGTGGTTACAAAAAAGCGCCCGCCTAGTACATTAATGCGATCTTCTAAAATATGTAGGAAAAAAACAAAATGTTTTTTTTAAGAATTTTTATTTATAGGTAAGAAACTCCACGGTTAGTGGTTACTCTTTTAAAAATAATTGGCTTATACAATGTTTTCAAATTACAGTGTTAGTGCATGGGAGGACAGTGTAGGCCTTTCAACAAGTACCAGGTACTTAACAAAATAGAAGATGATCAATAAATCTACAGTCCACTAAGCTTACAACGTTCTCACACAAGTACCCTTAAATTAAAAATTTAATAAAACCCCGAAAAAAACAAAGCATCTAATAAACGTTTTTTTAACCGACTTCTTCAAAAAGGAGGAGGTTCTCAATTCGTCTGTATGTTTTTTTTTTTTTTTTGTATGTTTTTTACTCGATTACTCCGCCAATTATGAATCGATTATGATGATTCTTTTTTTGTTTGGTAGGTCATGCTTCTGAGGTGGTCCCATATAAATTTTATTAACTTTGCTTGCGTAATTTTTGAGTTAGCTTCAATATTACGTATTTTTCCCACTTAGTTTATCTAGACGATATCCTGTTTGAGTCCTTCACTGTTATTTACATAGCAGGTAGTGGTATTCGGATTTGTGTGGGGTAGGTACCACAACTAAAAAGTGAAAAATAAAAACTTTTTACAAAAAAAAACAACCGACTTCCAAAAAAAACACTAAAAAACTTTTTACAAAAAAAAAACAACCGACTTCCAAAAAAAACACTAAAAAAGTGAAAAATAACTTTAATTTCGGAAGTCGGTGTCTTTGCTTTTCAATTTCCGTTTTTTGCCACCGACTTCCGAAATTAAAGTTATTTTTCACTTTTTTAGTGTTTTTTTTGGAAGTCGGTTGTTTTTTTTTGTAAAAAGTTTTTAAGTGTTTTTTTTGGAAGTCGGTTGTTTTTTTTGTTTTATATCTAAGAACACTCTCGATCAAGTCACCTTTCAAACAAAACAAAAAAAAAACAAAATCGGTTCAGGCGTTTGGCAGCTACGATGGTGCAGACAGACACAGATACACACGTTAAACTTATAACTTGTATCTTTTTCCGTCGGGGGTTGAAAAGACAAATAATCAAAAAGTAATAAAATAGTATATTATGCAATTGGAGTGGGGAGTGATTCATGATCAAGTGTTAGAATCCTGAGCGACGCGAGTGATTCATTGCCCTCGATATAAATTTTATTGAAGAATTGCATACTATACTTTATACCATGACTACGAGAAAAAGAACTTGCAACTTCGAGTATGTTGTTATGTCAAGGTTAAGCCTTGTTATAGTACACCGTAGCATAGATAATACATACTCCATAATGTCAATGACTTCTTTTTCTTCTGCAACTCATTAAAATAAGTTGGGAAAACAGACTCTGAAAATGTGCCAGAAGCTTGATTTTCATTTTTCCATTTGCAAAACTCATCGTAGGCTTTGATGTAAGCCAGCCGTGATTTGTTGGGTAGCAAGTTTTCTACTATATCGGCCGTCCTCTCTTTCATAAACTCAGGTGTTAATACATCTTTTTCATCACTTGAATGCACTTTGTGTTCGTACTTACAGTATTTAAAATAGCGCCAATTTACTAATGACAGCAAAGAACACAAAACAATTTTTATTCTAATGTTATACTCCTTGTCGAAAATGTGCACCAATCAGATCGAAGTTTGTATCGAGTAGTTTTTCGCAAGGAGGTTGTATAGCATTGAGATGGAGTTCGAATAATTATATTGTTGTGTTCTAAATTCAAACACCAAAACAGTGACTAAAAGTGCTTTTTATTCACTGTTTTCAGTGAATAAAATAAGTTTTTTAGAGGGGGAATGGTATAAAAGTTATTTAAACCACATGACGTGCTTGCTATTACATGTTACAAATTGAATAATTATCATGTCCACAAAAGCGACTATTATAGAGTTCAAATTAAATTGTAACGCGTGAATACGCGATAGCTTGGTGAATCTGAAGCCGTTGTCGCGCCGACAGAGGGCGCTTTCTGGTTTTCCGATCAAAAAGTGACACTATGCTCGCGACCTTTCGCGTATTCGCGCGACGATTGCTTTTAAATAGGACACGGGCCACGACTATTATAATAATTATGATAATATTAAGGGAGTGCCTCCGCTACCGGCGCCGGCTCCCATAATGGACACCGGCGGCCTGGCGTTTATGGAAACTCTTCCAGTATTCAGAACCCCAACTAACTAACCCTAACAGCATTGTAGTCGTTTTCGAGCGGTGCCGCGGTAGAGCGGCGCGCCGCTACCGCGGCACCGCTCGCTACGCTCGCTCGGCTCGTGCGTAGGGGTCACAGTTCTAACCTAACCTAACCTTTTTTTGTGATTACAAATATTTGGCTAATCTAACTAGTTCGGTTCCGGGTAGTATATACTTTATTACTCGAATAGGGACATTAATGAATATGGAAAAAAATACATGATTTTTAATTATGCCAAATTGACAACCAAAGTCTGCGCCGGCAGCCAATTCAGCGACCAGCGCCGGCAGCGGAGGCACTTCCTAATATTTATATTTCGATTAAAAAACCGTTCGATTTCACGTTAAGCTTACGTTCCACGTTCGTTCTAGGATCTCATACGCGTGTATATTCTTCATAAGAAGGGATAGTAGTGGTCATGCTACACGTGCACGTCCATCTACCTTATTCAAATCTAACCATCGTCTCGTTATTAATTCCAGGAGGTGGCTTCAACATACAGCTCCGCAGCATCTCCCTCAGCGTGTGGGACATGCAGGAGTGTCAGGACATATGGGGAAAATTACCACCGCTCCCCAATGGGGTTCTCCCCGATAGCCACATCTGTGCCGGTGACAGGGGTGGCGGGCATGACACTTGTCTGGTAAGAAATTAGACTAATTGGGCCATAATCCAGCACCCGGTAACAGTGCGGGTTGGTAGATGTCATGAATTTTTGGTTCTACGACATACCGGTTTCCTCACGATGTGTCCCTTCACCGTTTTGAGTAAGCATTAAATAAATCACGCAAAGTAAAATGCCTGCCTGGGTTTGAAAATCTTAAATCTCAAAATCTGTACTTATGGTGCAAGAGACCATTTAAGACATATACCAGTTTAGTTCTAATGAATGAAGTCGTTAAGCTCTGAGTTGAGCTCCTCGGTTACTGACAAATGCTTGCACTGACTGGATAGGTCCACTCAAATCTGTGTGGTTCTTTCCTCAAAATACCATTTCAGACTCTAATCTACATGGTCCTCATATGACCTGACCAAGATTATGTCAGCAGGCGTAGCATGAGCACCGTTTTGTCGACGGAAGAGTAGACAAAAATGACGTTTCGTGTAGACAGTACGACGGCGGCGAATTAGAAAGGGTCAACTGCACTTTTTACGAAATTCACTCTTTTACATAATTCGACTCAGAATTCTTTGTTTTGTAATAGGATTTTTTTTTCTGTTTGATTCTCAATTTTTGCTGATTAAGTCAACTACAAAAAAAAATCTCAAAGTGTCGAAGTACCGTATTTTGAATCAAACAATTTCACAGTAATATTGGCCTTAACTATTTTCTTGGTACTTATAACTACTTATTATTAACTAAATGATGTAAAATAGGAGAAGATAGCTTTGTCCTTCTATTAATTATCACAATTTCGCGTTCAAAACGCTCCCTTGTAAAATCATGATTTTGTAGATAACCGTTTATACTTTGTGGCCGTCGAGTAGAAAGTTTTCTACTGGCGATTCCAAAATCAAATTGTCTTCACTACCATAGACAAATGTCAGTTGTCAGTGTGATTTTGACAGTTTGAGTAGAAATCTTTCTTCCGAAATAGTCTACATATAAAAAGACCTAGACAAAGATCGTTTGAAATGAAAGACAAAATGACAGATTGTAGAAAGATTTCTACGGTGCGATGTCAAAAATGAAGAAACGAAATGTCAGTTTGTATAGAAAATAGTATATAGTTTCGTTGTGGTTTATAACCAAAGCAAAGCGCTACTGCTTTTTCTTTAAGGAATTTCTCAGTAGCAGCACGGAGTCTTGATTGTTGCCTGGTAAATAATGCCTGGCAATAGGCTCGCCTCCTATTACATGGGACTTTAATATAACTGGCGAAATGTGGACGTTGTGTACACGCCTACTTACCTCTTCGGAAATGCAGGCGTGATGTTATGTTACGACATTCGGTTGAGTTGAATGGTGCTGATCGTGAATTACCACCGGCAGTTGAGACTGGTCATCTCTAACTGCCAGGGCTTAAGGACATTTAGACGGAGCCAATCTCCGAGACAATAAATGAAGCCGCTCCATTAATTTGCTTCATCAATGGCTTGAAGACAATCCAATGCAGTGGACTGTTTCTATTTACAAGATGCTATTTTAGAGATATGAGGAACAGGGGAAAGTTCACTCATCCTCTATAGAAAAGGGAGGAAACTTCGACCAGGCGGGTGTTGTGTGTGATGGGCAATTGCCCAACGATTGATGTCGGGATCTTGTATATAATGATGTCGCGATGCTGGATTTATAAATGCGTTTTTGTGTGACGTCTGGTAATTTTGATGCGTAGTTCGCATTTAGCGATGTAGATGCAACCACACTATTATTGGATTGTCTCGGGGATTGGCCCCGTCTAAAATGGTCCATTTAATCTGTTCTTTTAATTTTTTTATTTATACATTGTTCTTACATAAAGAAGCAACAAGAATAATTTACCCAGGACTTTGTAATATCTTGATTTAACCCGTCGTATGCCGTAATTACAGACACAATTAAAAATCCATTGTTTCTCAACGAGATCCACGTTCCGGCATACCAAAGGTTAAAAGAGTGGAGTTTCTTGGTGTTCTTTGGAACGTACAACTAGCTTCAATTTTGTGTTTAACTGACCGATTCCTTGACAAAAGAAACGTTTAAAAAAAAATGAAATAAATGGTTTGAGTTTTATAAATATTTTTTCCACAGGGTGATGGCGGTGGTCCAGTACAGATTCAAGATGGCTGCTTGTGGCGTGTGGTCGCTGTGACGTCATTAGGTCACATATCTTGCGGATCCCCTGATATTCCGTCGTTGTACGCTGTCATACCGCATGCGTTTGTAGCCGCTCAAGTATTTGATGAGGTATCATTACAATAAAATAAAGATATTTAAGGAACTGTGTGCATTTTTATTTAAATAAAATTGGGCTATCATCCTCCATCATGGCCCACAGTGTGCTGTTATGGCGCAACGATGGGAAAGCCAAAGAAGCGATGGATGGATAGAATAGATTATGAAATTAGTATGGACTAAGTGTTGGCTATAACAATAGGAAAACATTAAAGGAATGAGGAATGGAAACGTAAGAAAATTAGAATATCGCGGACTACCTTTGCGAATCCATATTATACTATGATTTGCATGGAAAAAATCTTCCATTTATTACTAAGTTTCGAATGGTAGGTACAGTCACGGACTTTAATTGATGAGCCACTTGACACTGTTCGCATTTTAGCCGTGTAATGCAAATCGGGCTTAGTCGGTTATACTCGTACATCCAGACACGGAAAGTCATGTCTTCGTATTATAGAAGAAGAAAATTATATTTAATATATTTACCGGTTGGCTAACCTGAGAGCCAGAACTACAAACTCAACCACCACCCAAAGTCAACCAATTGCAGGTCTAGCAACCGTAACCTAGCGACGATTGTTTTAGCGTAGCCATAGTAACGTTAGCATAGGGAGAAAGTCGTCATTTCGACAAATTCAAAATTATCGTCTTTGACATCGACATTTCAACTGTCTTCGGATAGGTTTTCAGAATTATCGAGTTAATGAACTCTGATTCAAAGAAAGTTAGTATCAAATAGATTCGATAAACATTGTATTTATTTTTTATTGAGAACTTATTAGTCAACCTCTATGGATAAGACTATTTCCGATTACTAGTACTCGTAATTGGTCATCTTGTTTACGAGCATGCGATTTGACTTCGTGTTTAATCGTGTAATCTCGTGAATGTATGAAACTGCAAAATTTAAAAGTTTGGAAGTGGCTTATGAATTAAAGTCCGTGACTGTACAAAGCCTTTTGCATACCTGAGTCTGAGTCAAGATGCGCATGCAACCGCTAACTTGTCATGTACCCCAACCAGTTCTGTAGGGTTGGCAAAACATAGTTAATTATTCATAACTTAATATTTTTAACCGACTTCTTCAAAAAGGAGGAGGTTCTCAATTCGTCGGTATGTTTTTTTTTTTTTTTTTTTTTTGTATGTTTGTTACGCTATTACTCCGCCAATTATGAATCGATTTTGATGATTCTTTTTTGTTTGGTAGGTCATGCTTCCGAGGTGGTCCCATATAAATTTTATTAACTTTCCTTGCGTAATTTTTGAGTTCGCTTCAATATTACGTATTTTTCCCACTTAGTTTATCTAGACGATATCCTGTTTGACTCCTTCACTGTTATTTACATAGCAGGTAGTGGTATTCGGATTTGTGTGGGGTAGGTACCACAACTAAAAAGTGAAAAATCTTTGCTGTTCAATTTCCGTATTTTGCCACCGACTTCCGAAATTAAAGTTATTTTTCACATTTTTAGTGTTTTTTTTGGAAGTCGGTTGTTTTTTTTTGTAAAAAGTTTTTATTAGTAGGTATCTACATAACTGGCGATATGTGGGTGTACTATAGGTTCATATTGCCTTACCCTTCAGGAAATGGCCGTTTCGCTACCGTCACAGGCGTAACGTGAAAAGTTTATTCACTTTTCATTACTTTCCTGTTATACAATAGTTAATTGACCGAGCGAGCGTAGCGAGCGAAGCGTCTCTGCATCAAGTCTGGCAAAATCGGCAAGTTTGTCAGTTTGTACGTACTCGTCTACAGGTCGTATTTTACAACCGATCTGGACGAAATTTGGTGTACAGGTATAATGTTTTTTTTGTAATTTTTTGTCGTCGGGAATTTTTGATTGGAGTTCTACTTCCTCCAAAATGGGGCAAAAAGGGGGCTACTAGATATCTCCGCCTTATGAGATCCGATAACGATGGTTCTTTGTTCATTTGAAAGGTGGTAACTCTAAGTAGGTCTCAAAAAAAATTGGTGAAGATCTGATAAGGGTCTTCGGCATGATGAGCAGAATAGCTTCTCAAAATGCAGTAAATGGCTCACTATTTATTAAAACCTATTTGTTAATTTTTGTAGCTGGCCTACAAATTATTACTCATAATTTTTCTGGCTTTTATGGTTCTGTAGTAGTACAACAAACCCTAAGAATTTTGATGATCCATCAGTAAGTCAGTGAGTGACGAAATCGGGGTTTTTAGATATCAATAAAATCGAAAGTATAAGAGCTATGCAATTGAAACTTTCTTCTTTTAATATAATAAATCTACTATTAACATCATATCCAGATATTTTTTTTATCTGGTATAATCAAAATACAAGTTATGAGGGTTCAAAAAACGACGAAGTTCTTCGAGTAAAAGTAGGTAGTGCCCTTTTTGCGCATCACTTGGCTCGTCTTGGCGGGGGCACTACCATGCCCCCAGATATTACAACTTTGTCTCTAAAAGCAGCGCGCCTACAATCTGCCTAGCCTTTTTCCCAACTATGTTGGGGTCGGCTTCCAATCTAACCGGATGCAGCTGAATACCAGTATTTTACATGGAGCGACTGCCTATCTGACCTCCACAACCTGGGTATTACGATACCCCTTGGTTAGACTGGTGTCAGACTTTCGGGCTTCTGACGACTCTTAACGACTGTCAAAGATCTACAAATGACAGTCGGGACCAACGGCTTAACGTGCTTTCCGAGGCACGGAGGAGTCTCGATATGTGAAAATGGTCACCCATTCACGGACCAACACCGGCAAGCGTAGCTTAACCTGATGGATCGACCCGTGCGGCTGTGATTACGTAGCCACGAGCTCCTCAAAAAAAAAGCAGCGCGCCTATATGTAATGTAAAGAATTTTGGGGTTTAAAGGGTCTTACATACTGGCGCGACTTCTCGCGCGACACGACGCAGCCGCATTGTCCGCCGTGAAGTTTTCTTAGAAATCGTTTTGTTAAAATCGCGCCGCAATGTCGCGTGGTGCCTGTTTGTGGAAGGCTTAAGTCTTGTCAAAAGAATGATGAAAAAAAATAGAAAAAAAAACGCAAGCACTAAGCAGTCTGCTGAAGGTGACTATTTAGCGGTCAATAGAAGGAAAACATATTGAGGATAACTAGTTATTACAAATCTCTTACTCGCCAACCCTAACGCCGACTGACCGTGTGCGTCATAATACAAGTTTAGCTCAGACGTAGTGACACATTCAGCAGTTAAGTCGACATCTCGTGTACCAAGAAACAATATTTGAGACTAAAACAAAAACATTAACAAAATCGTATGAAAAATTATAAAAGTATCATGAAAAACAAAATCTACAATTTGACATTTCAAAGTGTTCTTTTTTAATTCTAAAAGTTGTGTACAATTTTTTTTTAAATTCCAGTTGGTTTTTGTGAGCGATTTTTTTATTGTTTTTTGCTAAGTTATAAGTGATATGGATCAGATAGATATTAATTGTCTATCATTAAATTAGTTTGCGTGGCGTAAGGTGGGTAATCGTGGGAATAATTGTTTTATTAATAACTAGCTGTGTCCCGCGGTTTCACCCGCGTAGGTCTCGATCCCGTGGGAATATCGGGATAAAACATATCCTATGTCCTATTCCAGGTCATGGTCTACCCGTGTGCCCATCCTCTCCTCTCTAGAGTAAGGAACACTCGGCGGCGCGGCGCCGGCGCCAAACGGTTCGCTTATTGCATTTTATACTCGTGATAACTTCGAAATTAAATGTCCGATTCGATTGAATTAAAAAGTATTTTGCTGCTACATAAATACCCTTGATGTTAAAACTATTTATTTGAATAAGAATTAATATTATGTTGATAAAACTCCTTCGCAAATAATGCTTTAATTTCGAACAAACTAGATTACCATAAAAAAGGTTATAGTGAGTCAATCTTAAAAGATAGACATATGCTGTCGGGGATTTTTTTTTAGAACTTTTAAAATGGAACAATTCCATCTTACATGATATAAACCGTATAAGCAGCGCACGCAACGAAAGCTCTCAAAAAGGAATAATTTTTCCCATTTTTACAACATTTTTAATTCATGGTCCGCTCCTATTGGTCGTAGCGTGATGTTATATACCTATAACCTTCCTCGATAAATGCAATATCTAACACAAAAATATTTTTTCAAATCAAAGCAGTAGTTCGAGATTAGCGCGTTCAAACAAACAAACTCTTCAGCTTTATAATATTAGTATAGATTATTGGTATAGTTATTGATTCCTTTTAGTTTTTTTGTTAATTTAGTTTATGAAGTTTACCCAATGAATATATTTTATCAATTAAAAAAAAAAACTTTACGTCAAACATAGAACCTCTTCCTTTTTGGAAGTCGGTTAAAAAGGCGCAATCATTCCCTATCTACTGTATTTCTCATGTTTTTTTGTTTGTTCCAGACAATAATGCGATCATGGGGGCCAGCTGTGCTCTCACTAACCCTGCTGATGCTCACCGTGATAACAGTCACCAGGGGACAGACACAAGACTTTGGTAAATACAATAAAGAACTCTGCTTCCTTAGTCCGCAAAGGTAGCCCGCGAAATAAAAATTTTATTCTGGTTTTTGCAATTTGCAGGTGTTGTATGTTGATCAAAATATGATTCGCAACCTTAACAAATATGATTTTATAATATTATAATAATTAATACGTTAAGCCCCCGCATCAGTGTGCCCCACGGAGCACACTTTGAGTATGCCTGCACTATACTTACTTTATACTATTACTAGCTGCCTGCTTCGGCTTCGCACGGGTAGCACTAAGTAGTACCTACCTACCTACCCCACCCTACCTACCCCACCCTACCTACCAACCTACTTAGTTTTGAGTTTATCGCGTACAGGACGACAGACAGACGCGGCGGAGGACTTTTTTAAATAATAATTTTGTAACGATAATAATATAAAAGATAAGAGAAGAAGAAGGGAAGAATATATATTTATAGAAGATAATATATAATATAAGAATATATATAGAAAATCATCCCAGGCATCACACGCAAATACCTACCTATTTCTAAATGATCATCTCTTTTTTTTTTCAGACTCCCTCCAAGGACTGCAACAGCTATTCCAGCCGTATCTAGACAATGAGAACATAAACCTATTCAATGGCGCCACAAGCGCCCCACACAAACAGACGAACAGACAAGAAAGCAAGAAAAATACTGTCATCAGACATCGGATTGAAGAAAGACTAACAACGGAACCTCCTCCCATGTACCAATATGATTACGTCTTTGCTACGACGGAAAAACCGAGTCAAAAAACTACAAAATCGATTTCAAGTCAAAACAATAACTCTAGTACTTTCAACAACATGAATGAACAAAGCAACATAGTTAAAGTTAAAACTACAACAACAACTGAAGCTAGCTACTTCAACTATGATGGGAACAGACGAACGACACAAAATGTTTTCAGTAACAACTCTAATGTCACCAGACCAGTTACTGAGAATGTCAATCACAGAGAGAAATTTGGTGTTAATAACCAAACAGCTGCAGCTGACAATAACCCAGGTTTTAATAACTTTGGTAATACAGGAGTCAGTTTTAATAGTACAGGCACTACAAATAATAATAATACCAGAGGAAATTCTAACAACAATACCAACGATTCAACCAACAATTCCAACAATCTCAACCGAGATAACAACTTCGGTGGCTTTAACTACTCAGACACTCCCCTGATCAACCGACCCGAGGTACAGCCATCCCCAGTAGACGTTGGTGTACCACCGATCACCAACAGACCAGCATCAAACAATAATAACTTTGAGGACTTCAATAGACCTTCAGATCCAAGTTCAGGAACGTTCACTGATCAACCTGATCAGGAACCAGAGATTTTGATTGGACCTAATGAAGATGATATGACTGAATCTCAGAAAAAAGAATATGCGGAGAAGGCGGAGAGGAGTGAGTATGATTTTCTATTAATATTATGTGAAAACTTCTTTAGGCGCGTTGAGCCATTTTTGGTAAGGGGTAAAGTTATGGATTCGGTAATGCTTTAAATTAAAATAGAAATGGCGCTAATACCAGTTAAGTTGTTTAATAGTGTTGTTTTTTTGTGGGGATACTGGGCAACAGAATGGTGATGATGATAATGATGATGGTGCTAATACCAGTTTTAAGTTTTCACTTCTGTCGGCAGTCCCCATGACTACCTATTTTTACCCGACTACGGCGAAACAAAAAGGAGGATTATGATTTTGACCGGTAGGTATTTAGGGGTATGAGGAACAGGGTGTGAACCAGACGGGTGTTGTGTCTGGCGGGCAACTGCCCAACGATTGATGTCGGGTTCTTGTATATATGTCCACTGCACGGTAAACTTTAATTGCGCGATGCAGGATTTATGTGACGTCTGTCTGACGTCAGGTCTTAGATGCGTGGTTCGCATGTGGCGATGTAGATACCACCACATCACTCCCCTCCGGAGACCGGAGGTCGATAGTGGGCTGAGTCTTGTATCTTGCGATGCTTGCCAGTGCCAGTTGTGGTTCCAGTGTGTCGGAACCGGGTGCCGCATTGTTCGCGTTGGGTCGGAACTGTTTGCGGCGGTTGTGGTGATTAAGGTGATTGCGGTGATTCCCCAGTGGGTCGGGGTGATGAGGTGATTGAGGTGATTCCCCAGTGGGTCGAGGTGATGAGGCTGAGGTGATGTGTGTAGTAAAATAAATAAATAAAGTCTAAGATAAGAAGATCTAGTGGTTGTTTGAGCATGAGGACCTGGGCCCGATCCCTAGGTTGTGCACTATTATTGGGTGGCAAGGAACTCCACGGGCACTCTTTTAAATCAAATTATTGGTTACCTATGAGGTTACCTTGAGGACAATTTAGAAAAACGTGCATGTTAAAAGCGTGCGTAATAAAAAGACAAAAACCAAAACAGTTAAAAAATTAAAAATATGCCATGGCAGCTAAGAGATGACCAGTCCCTACTGACGGCGCCTGTTCACGAACATGACGTACCATTCAGCTCAACCATTTTGAAGGGAAATTTTAATTATCCAACACACACGCCAGCACCTGTGATCTTTTTAACATTCCTTCAATTCCTCTGTTCCAGTGTGTGACTACTACAAGTCCTTCGCAGTGAAGAAGGCCTTATCTCGGAGATTGTCTCCAGACCCCGTAGAAATGAAGGTGTCTGCCTGTGCACCTATCAACGTGCCTCTGGTCATCGGGGGATCAGTTACCAGCATCCGAGAGTTCCCACACATGGCCCTCGTGGGTTGGAAGAAAGTTACGGTAAGTTTTAATACTCAGCGAACCAGACTAATTTTCTTTTCTTTCGTGAGCACTCTGATGACTAGCAAAAACAAATTATGAAAACCTGGTCACACCGTGTACAGAAGAGCTGATCAGCATCGTTGTATGTGGATAGGAAGGTTTTGAGCGATTTTTGCGTATTTGGCGTTTCTTCAAGACGGATTGTTTCAAAGCATTCAGTTGCTTTTCTACATATTATCTAAAATATAGTTTGACCGGACCGGTGTATCGCCCATTATGTGTGTGTGCAGCGATACAGGGGGGCAGTGCGCCGCTCATTGGTCAACTCAAACTCAAAGCATTTATTTCAATTAAGCCATTTACAGGCACTTTTGAATTGTCTAGGAGTAAGTCAGTTAGAAATATGAAGCTAGTTGCCCATTCCAAAGCCTAGTAGGTGCCTATGGAGAAGAACGGGCAAGAAACTACATGGACACTCTTTTAAATCAAAATACTGTTACAATATTTTGATTTAAAACGCTGCCGCGCTGGCCCGCCCCGCATTTCTAAGGCGCGGTTCAACGGTTCAAACTATAGTTACAAATGAGTTTGTTTTTATGTATAATACTATCTCTGGAAGTACTGATAGAAAAAAAAATTTCACTGATAAAAAGGGAGACAGATCCTGAAAGTGCACGATTCCTGTGGTGTCGTGAAGTCGCCTATTTTATAAGTTTATTGCCAATGCTATTAGTCCAGGGCCAAAGCGAGTTTGAAACATCCGAATTGCAAAAAAAATCTTAGCAGTATGTGGTTGGTCGGATTTAGTATAAATTATAAGCAAATGAAAAAAATTAAGAGAACACGGTGAAAGTTCCGGAAAAGGGGGTGAGGATAGGGAAATAGCCATTTTGTAATGATTTTTACGATTTGCGGCTAAGCTACACCTCCTATCAGAAAAAGTTAAAACTAAAAGTTGTTTACCCATAAACAACAATATCAACAAAGTGCATTTTTCTTTCATTTTGGTGGCGAAATTTTTTCTTCTGTTTTCGTGAAAAATAAGGAACTGGTATAAGAGTAGAAAGTCCAAGCTAGAAGGATCTTCAAGAGGTCTGACAATATCTCGATAACTTTTTGAGATATTTTAGTTTAAAGTCTAGTGTGGCCACCAAAATTGAAAATTGAATCGAAAGTGTCCACTTAAATTAAAAATCAGTGGCACCAAAATTGGATTTCTCTGTCACAAACCTCAATTTCACTAATTAATAAAGCTCAATGTAACCAATCTCACAAATTCTCGGGATGTATCAATAACTTTCATAGGTTTATAAAACTCTCTATTGTTAAAACGTATTTATTACGTATGATTTGTTTGAAAAACTCATAATTTTAAGTTACAAATAAATTCATATAACTGATTTATGCGTAACCCAAATCACTACCTATAACGTGTAGCTTACTATTAAAACACTTTAAAACCAATAGCAAATCGATCCACCAAAAATTGAACAAATTTTGTCCCCCCGTGCCACCCAAGATGATAATTACGTTTTTGGCGGGAAATCACAGCATTAATCACACCCCTATTTCGCGCAAGTGCCGGCGCACGCCTGAGACATGCGAAATAATAAAACACGATTGAACGCACACGCACGAAACTTTATGTTATAGTAAGTTGAACAAGTGCCACCAAAATTTAGATTTTTGCTTGGACAAAGTTTGATCGAGTATCCTGTGCTTTTAGATAATGTGTCTTATGCATTTACTAACGAAATTGTTTATTTTTTATTGTACTTTAAATTGTTACTTTGGTGAACGCAATTATATAAAAAAATGGAGCCAAATAAAAAAGCCATCCAACTTGAATTTTAAGGCGATTTTTTTCCCCCTTATTATTAACATATTTAAAAAAAAATGTGGCTCTAATTGAACCAAGTTACATAGTACACTATAAAAAAAAAGAAACATCCTATCATTTAACACCTCGATTCTCAAAGTGGACACGTATAATTTGCCGCCGGGATATTCACCCTTATAATCAAAATAGCATTTACGCAAAACGCAAAAAAACGATTTCTTCGTTACCACGTTATCCAATTAATGCTGAAAATCAAGATGTAAATGATGACGAAGAATCTGAACATCTGCAAGATTTAGACGAACCTGAAGAAATCGGAAGCTACACCAACTCTAACTATGGAGAGACTTGCAAACTTCCGGATGACAGCGATGCGGACAAATACTTCGACGCCTAAAGGTCCCTTTGTTTTTATATTTATTTAGTTAGTCCTTTTAGTTTTAGTTTTTTATGTAAATAGTTAGTAGTGTTCTATAAATATTGTGTATAGTAATTTTAACATAAACCAAGCTACATGAAATATTAAAAAACAAAAAAGTAAATGTGAAATGATCCATTAGGGAGAAGAAAGAAGGTATTTTAAATTTCTTAAAAAGTACTTGAGATTTATGGTTAAAAAATCCAAGTTAAAAATATATTGTAATATGTAAAGTAGTAGTAGTTGGGAGAAGGCTAGGCAGATTGATTGAATAAGTAAAGTAGTAAATCATATTTAAATAATATTTTTTTTTTCATTTTCATGAGCTTGATGCGTTCATTTCCTGAATGTTTTAAATATACGGTTATTGTTGAAACAATGTTTTCAGAAATGTTCATAATAGTAAAAGTATAATTAGGTAAAGTTAGTTTGGTATTACATGACTCTTTTGCATTAAACCAGATATACCTAAAATGAAAATCTATAGCATTTAATGAAAAAATAATCTTGAAAAGGAAATTGATTTGGTTTTTCTTGTTTAAAACAAAAAAAGTCAAACATACATTTTTTTTTATTTCATCTTTAAGATGAGTTTCAAAGAACAAAATGAGCACTGGTAAAGTTAAAAAATTGAAATTTTATTAACCAAATTTTGGGTTTGAAAATTCACCTTTTTTACCCGACTGCCCCAGAAGGAGGGTAATGTTTTTCGAGAGTATGTACAGTCACGGACTTTAATTGATGATCCACTTGGCACTGTTCGCATATTAGCCGTGTAATGCAAATTGGGCTTAGTCGGTTATACTCGTACATCCAGACATGGAAAGTCATGTCTTCATATTATAGAAGAAGAAAATTATATTTTAATATCTTTACCGGTTGGCTAACCTGAGAGCCAGAATTACAAACTTGACAGCAGAGTGACTACCCAAAGTCAACCAATTGCAGGTCTAGCAACTGTAGGTAACCTGGCGACGATTGTTTTAGCGTAACCATAGTAACGTTAGCGTACGGAGAAATTGTAATTAGTCATTTCGACACATTCGAAAATAACGTCTCTGACATCGACATTTCAACTGTCACTGTCTTTGGATAGGCTAGTCAGAATTATCGAGTTAATCAGTTCTGATTCAAAGGAGGTCAGTATCAATTAGATTCGATAAACTTTGTATTTATTTTTTATTGAGAACATAATGGTCAACCTTTATGGATAAGACTATTTCCAATTACTAGTAATTTGTCGTCTTTTTTACGAGCTTGCGATTTGAGTTCGTGTTTAAACGTGTAATCTCGTGAATGTATGAAACTGCAAAATTGAAAAGTTTGAAAGTGGCTCATCAATTAAAGTCCGTGACTGTATGTATTTTGAATGTGTGTTTGTCAAACTCAAACTCAAAGCATTTATTTCAAATTATTTAAAAAACAAAAAACCCGACTGCAAAAACCTATAACCGAAAATGTTGAAGTTGTAAAAGCCATTTTTGGACTCAAAGATCCGTTTGCGAAATATAAAGCTTTAAAGTGCTAATTTTTACTAGAGCCAAATGTCCTCCTCCCCTACCAGCTAAATGGTTAGTTTTGGATATGTGAAAAAATTCACGGCAGTAGTTTATATAACGAAATTAAAAGGAAAACTATCACAGATAAGTAGGCTGTACAAGTTAACGAGTAATAATCGACCAACTTAAAGCAGTTACAAAAACATGTTCTCTCATACATTTCGTATGAGAAAACATGTTTTTCAACTACAATGTAAAGTTTGTTCTAGGGATAAATTCATCCCAACTACGGAACCCTTAATTGAGCGTGGTCCAACACGCACTTGGCCGGTTTTTTATTTAATTTTATGTGCATAAATATGTATGACGATGTTTCCAGGACGCCGGCTACTTCTGGAGGTGTGGGGGCTCTCTGATCAGCGACCGCTACGTCCTAACTGCGGCGCAATGCACCCTTCCTGTTCACAAGTATGTCACTGTTGGTATTTCTTCCCAGCGTTAATCTTGGCTTTAAGTACATGTTAGACTGGACCAATGGGCACATTGCTCAGCTTGTAACTTTGAGGAATTAATAATAATATGGCCTCTCCCCATGACTTCATGAAAAATAGTTATTAGGTACCTACCTTTTTTATTATGTACTAGCTGCCCCGCTCCGGCTTCGCACGGGTAGCTCTAAGTACCTACCCTACCCTACCTATCTACCCTACTCTACCTACCCTACCCTACCTACCTACCCTACCCTACCCTACCTACCCTACCAACCTTCCTTCCCTACCTACTAACCTACCCTACCAATCTATCTACCTACCAACCTATACTACCTACCTACATGCCTACCTACCCTACACCTACTAAACGTACAAATTATCCAAATCAGTCCAGGTGCTCTCGAGATTTGCGTTTAGCAACACATTCAGCGATTCATTTTTATATTATAGATTAAAATATGACATACCTACTTAGAAGAATAATTTGTTTATGGTCTAAATAAAATTTAAGTAAAAACCTTTTTAAAAACAAGCTTTTACTCAACTAAAAAGTACGAAATGAACGAAATGACGAAATGACGTCGCTGTACCGTTAGGCCGTCCTTGACGTTACACTCGAAGATGTCACTGCTGACATGTCGTCACATCTGTGGCCGACACCGTCTCCGAAGGGGCGAAGTCTTCACGACACTGGTGGTGCCTGTTTACGCCAAACCTCGTCGCACCGCTGATCACCACTTCGGTGATGAACTAGGTCCTTCAGGGTAATCGACCCTGTTTTCCGCGTCACACACTCAAAAATGCAATGAGTAATCCGGCCCGAAGGACCAAAAATGCTGCCCAATAAAACAAAGTTTGCAAGCGAGTACAATGTGAATTTAAAAACGATTCACAACATTACATTTACGGAAAATCAATAACAGCAGGTTCATAATTGGTTCACTGCTGATAATTTAGTATTCAATGGGAAAAAACTAAATGCATAAGATTTGCTTTACCGAATGTTAAAAGCAGTGATTGTTGAATAGGGAGAAATTTGAATTCGTCTCTCTAATTTAACATCTTTTGCGAAACGGCTAAGTTCAGCAGCATATACTGTGAGAAAATTCCGTCAATTCACTGATGTAGATACCGTGAGGCTAGTCTATTTCAGTTACTTTCATAGAAAAATAATCACCCTGTAGCTTTATCATACCGATCGAAAGGCTTCATCATAAGGATTATTTTTTGCTAAATAACATAGTATCACAAATAAAAGGAAGGCCACGAATTTTAACATTTATGTGATTATTTTTCTCATGTAACGGATTCGATTCCCGGTTCAATCATGTAATTATTTAAATATCTATGAATGCAGTTTAAATTGTTTTTTAAATTAAAATAATGTCTTCTTTCAGTAAAATGTTCCATCTACAATATTCAAGGTACTTTCCCTCCATGTGGCATATCCGTGGGACGCCCTGTATTGTGCACTATCCTAACCGAGATTTATACTCTAAGCCCTAATCCCATTTGCGTATTATTAACATTATTATATTTTTATAAAGGCTATTCAGCGGTATTACCAGTGCCGCTATTTACACCCGCGCGGCAAAACAAAACCAGCCGCCATTTTCCATAAATATTTGTAAACTTTTTGGTTGTGTGGTTAAAATCATTATTAAAAATGACGATTTCCCGTAGGGGAGAAGAGCGTAAATAATAATAAATAGATTTGACTCAGCCGGACAAACTAATAACCTGCAATATGGTGTAACTTTAGTTTGTCCCCGTCTGCAATACCTTACAAAAAACAAAGTTCAATGCTTGTTTTTCTCTTTTAGGTTTTTGCAGTGGGGTTTTTTGTTTTTTAAATAATTTGTTTCATTTCAAGCTTTTAATTTTTATTATTATAGGTATACTCGTATATTTGGAATTAACTCATTACTAGCTTTTATTTGATACCTACCAATATTGTTATAATTTTTTTTTTTTAAACCTTCACCTCCGTATTTTTTCTATTTGCAGATGAAATATATACAAAAATACTCCCACAATTAAGACGAACCTAACGACACCTGGTATGTTAAAATCCATCAAGCCGTTTAGGCTACAGAGCGTGCCAAAGAACTAGACATACATACATACAAACATACGTACATACTCTCGAAAAACATTACCCTACTTTTGGAGCAGTCGAGTAAAAATACCTCCCCACATACTTCAACTGAATGAAACGAAATTTAAATCTTGTATAAAACGCACACGCCAACCATAATTATTATATTGTAAATTGGGGGATAACATCGCTGATTTAGGGGTATGAGGAACAGGGTGTAAAGTTCACTCATACTCCATAGAAAAGGGAGACCAGACGGGTGTTGTGTCTGGCGGGCAACTGCCCAACGATTGATGTTGGGTTCTCGTATATATGTCCACTGCACGGTAAACTTTAATTGCGCGATGCAGGATTTATGTGACGTCTGTCTGACGTCAGGTCTTTGATGCGTAGTTCGCATGTGGCGATGTAGATACCGCCACATCACTCCCCTCCGGAGACCGGAGGTCGATAGTGGGCTGAGTCTTGTATCTTTCGATGCTTGCCAGTGCCAGTTGTGGTTCCAGTGAGTCGGAACCGGTTGCCGCATTGTTCGCGGTGGGTCGGAACTGTTTGCGGTGGTTGTGGTGATTGAGGTGATTGCGGTGATTCCCCAGTGGGTCGGGGTGATGAGGTGATTGCGGTCATTCCCCAGTGGGTCGGGGTGATGAGGTGATTGAGGTGATTCCCCAGTGGGTCGGGGTGATGAGGCTGAGGGTGATGACCAGGAATGCGCGTTCGCTGCATGCTGGTGGTCAGGATACCCGTTGACGCCTCGGGTGTTGGCTTGGCTGTGTGACTCGCCTCACTGAAAGGTTGCGGGAGTGATGATGATGACGTCACGCTGGAGTAGTTGCACGAAGGCTGCGCTGACGTTCATATTCGGGGTCACCAATTTAGGGGTATGAGGAACAGGGTGTAAAGTTCACTCATACTCCATAGAAAAGGGAGGATCCTCCGACCAGACGGGTGTTGTGTCTGGCGGGCAACTGCCCAACGATTGATGTTGGGTTCTCGTATATATGTCCACTGCACGGTAAACTTTAATTGCGCGATGCAGGATTTATGTGACGTCTGTCTGACGTCAGGTCTTTGATGCGTAGTTCGCATGTGGCGATGTAGATACCGCCACACTGACAAAAATGCTTGGCTCAGCGCTGGTCCAGCTCCACAAGGGCGCATTGTAAAAACTATCTTTACATTGTATAATTTAAATCTCCAAACATTAGTAAACCTGTTCTCACATGTAAAATTTCAACATGAATGATGTAACCAATATATTATTGTAATCATTTTTTCATTTAAAAGAGTGTCCGTAGAGTTCCTTGCCCGTTCTTCTCCATAGGGACCTACTACGCTTTGGAATGGGCAACTAGCTTCATTTTTTTGACTGACCGACCCCTTGACAATTCAAAAGTACCTGTAATTGGTTTATTTGAAATAAATAGTTTGAGTTTGTTTAGAAAATGGTACAACGCCATCTATAGATCTTTGAGGAAGCTCTTACTCAAACACTATTCCTATTCCTATCCAAATGTATTTTACCAGTAACGAACTTTACAGAGCCCTGCCTCGAGCTGTACAACTCGGTTCCTCATACCGGGACGACCGTGAAGCCCTCGTCGTGAAGATATCCGCCATCATACGCCACCCGAAGTATAAGCCGCCAAGTGCATACCATGATGTAGCGCTCATCAATATGGTTTCAAAAGTCAAGTGAGTAAAATTAAAACAATTATAACATCACGTCTGTAATCTCCGAAGGGCTAGATAGAGGTGTATCTATAGTACACCCACATTTCGCCAGTCATGTTTAAAAGCTCTGTGTAACAGAGAACGATATTCTTGTAACGAAAGCCTATTGTCATCAACCGGGCACAAATCCAGACTCCGGGTTGCTACTAAGAAATTCAAAAACCCAATAACACTTTGCTCGACCTGGAAATCGAACTCAGGACCAGCAGCAGTAGCGCTTGCGTCTACTAGACCGAAGAGAGTAAAAAAATACCGACCGAGTTTTAAGAGTCAAGACACGGGGTGGATGTCACATGTCTCTGAATTGTTGGTTCTAGGACATGCTGGCTTCCTTACGAAGTATTCCTTCACTGGTTTGAGAGTAGCTGGTGATAATTGGGTCTAAATGAAAAATGCGAGCATCGAACAGACACAAGCTTCATTATCATAATAATTCCAGGTTCTCGGACGTGATCCGTCCAGCGTGTTTGGGAGTACCACCACCAACGGGCAGGAGCATCTTTGCCACTGGATGGGGGATCACTAAGATTGACCGTGAGTTTCTTTTTAACTGACTTCTTCAAAAAGGAGGAGGTTCTCAATTCGTCGGTACGTTTTTTTTTTTTTGTATGTATGTTACGCGATTACTCCGCCAATTATGAATCGATTTTGATGATTCTTTTTTGTTTGGTAGGTCATGCTTCCGAAGTGGTCCCATATAAATTTTATTAACTATGCTTGCGTATTTTTTGAGTTAGCTTCAATATTACGCATTTTTCCCACTTAGTATATCTAGACGATGTTGTCATTTACTCCTTCACTGTTATTTACATCAGCTAGTGGTATTCGAATTTGTGTGGGGTAGGTGCCACAACTAAAAAGTGAAAAATAAAAACTTTATACAAAAAAAAAATACCGACTTCCAAAAAAACACTCAAAAGTCGGTGGCAAAAATCGAAAATTGAAAAGCAAAGACACCGACTTCCGAAACAAAGTTATTTCCGAAATAAATAAAGTTATTGGGTTAACCTGAAAGCGTGGTCGCACCGACAGAGGGCGTTTACCGGTTTTCCGAACAAAAAGTGCCTATGCACGCGACAGATCGCGTATTCGCGCCACGATAGGACACAAGATACGGCCATATGATATTTATATTTCGATTCAAAAACCGCTTGATTTAATTTTACGCTTACGTCCTGCGTTTGTGCTAGGATCTCATACGGCATATTCTTCTAAGAAAACGTAGTAGTGGTCATGCTACACGTGCAGGTTAATCTACCTTATTGAAATTTAACCATAGTCTCGTTATTAATTCCAGTCACCCTTCACCAGTACGTACAGCTTCGCAGCGTCTCCCTCAGCGTGTGGGACATGCAGGAGTGTCAGGACATAGCGGGAAAATCACGAAAGCTCCCCAATGGGGTTCTCCCTGATAGCCACATGTGTGCCGGTGACAGGGGTGGGTGGCATGACACTTGTCTGGTAAGAAGTGAGACTGATTGGGCCATAATCCCGCACGCGGAAACAGTGCGGGTTGGTAGATGTCACGAATTTTTGGTTCTACGACATACCGGTTTCCTCATGATGTGCCCCTTCACCGTATTGAGTAAGGATTAAAATAAATCACGCAAAGTAAAATGCCTGCCTAGGTTTGAACCCAGGCACCCAAGAAAAAATCTTAAATCTCGAAAAATCTGTACTTATGGTTCACGACATTGGTTTAAGACATTAAACCAGTGTAGTTCTAATGAATGATCTTTCCTAAGAACCCAAATGACCTCGGAGTTAGTTTCGGTGTGGTTTATAACCAAAGCAAAGCGCTACCTACTGCTTTTTCTAGGAATTTCTCAGTAGCAGCATGGAGTCTCGATTTGTGCCCGGTTGAAAGCAATAGGCTCACCCCCTATTACATGGGACTTTAACATAACTGGCGAAATGTGGAAGTAGTGCACACCCCTACCTACCTCTTCGGAAGGCGTGATGTTATGTTACGATATTCGGTTGAGTTGAATGGTGCTGATAGTGAATTGACACCGGCAGTTAAGGACCATTTAGACGGGGCCAATCCCCGAGACAATAAATGAAGCCGCTCCAATGGCTTGAAGACAATCCAATGCAGTGGACTGTCTCTATTTACACGATGCTACTTTAGATGTATGAGGATCAGGTGTAAAGTTCATTCATCCTCTATAGAAAAGGGAGGAACCTTCGACCAGGCGGGTGTTGTGTCTGGTGAGTTACTGCCCAGCGATTGAGGTCGGGGTCTTGTATATATGTCCATCGGGCGGTAAACTCTAATTGCGCGATGCAGGATTTATAAGTTTATAAGTGACGTCAAGATTTTGTGTGACGTCAGATCTTTTTGATGCGTAGTTCGCATGTAGCGATGTAGATGCCGCCACACTATTATTGGATTGTCTCGGGGATTGGCCCCGAGTAAATAAATTGTCCATTATCTTTTATCTGTTCTTTTGAATTGTTTTATATTGTTTATTTATACATTGTTCTTACATAAAGAAGCAACAAGAATAATTTACCCAGTATTTTGTAATATCGTGATTTAAAAGAGTGGAGTTTCTTGGTGTTCTTTGGAATGGGCAACTAGCTTCAATTTTGTGACTAACTGAATGACTCCCAGAAAAATCAAAAGTTAAAAAAAAATGAAATAAATGGTTTGATTAATATTTTTTTCACAGGGTGATGGCGGTGGTCCAGTACAGATTCAAGATGGCTGCTTGTGGCGTGTAGTCGCTGTGACGTCATTAGGTCGCCGATCTTGCGGAGTCATTAATTTCCCTGGGTTGTACGCTGTCATACCGCATGCGTTTGTAGCCGCTCAGGTATTTGATGAGGTATCATTACAGTAAAATAAAGATATTTAAGGAATGTGTGCATTTTTATTTAAAAAAAATTGGGCTGTCATGCTCCATCATGAGTCACAGTGTACTGTTATGGCGCAACGATGGGAAAACCAAAGAAGCGATGGATGGATAGAATAGATATAATATTAGTATGTACTAAGTATTGGCCATAACAATAGGAAAACATTTAAGGAATGAGGAATGGATTGTGTGAAAGATGACATGAGTAGAGAGGAGGTGACTACTGAGATGACGGCTGATACAGATGTATGGAAGAAGAAATGCTTTGCATTTGGACACGGAACTGTTTTATAATTATGTTGGGTAAATACCATAGATATCCGGTAAATACCTACCTAAACACTATCAAGAAATAAGGTATATTATAAATAGATCATTTTGTGTTAGCTAACATGATGATTCATCGTTCAAACGTCATGACTTCTGCATGAGGTCAAAAATAACCAAAGAATGATATACCTATGTATTGTTATCTACTCTTCTGAGGAACAGGGAAACACCGTATTCCCCGGGTTTTTGTGATCATAATACAACAATATTTGTGATAGGGAACATGATTAGTCACCCGATCTATTGTATTATGATATTCGTTTTATATCATCGGTCGTGATCAACCCATCATGAAGACTTGGATCGTGGGTTCAAAAGTTCAAAACCTAATTTTTTTTCAATGGTTTTTTATGGTTGCCAGACAAGAACTGGTTGCTATGTATTTTCTGGTGTACAATAAAGTATTTATATGTTAACGGAAAAGTGTATACAATTCCTAGGAAATGTGTAAAATTCTTAAATAGATAGGAAATATATGATATATTTTGTAATAGGCACTTTTCCTAGGAAATCTATACATTTCTTAAATAGCAATCGGAAATGTAATACGTTCTTGATGTTTATAAGTACAGTGGGGTTAGCGGAGCGAGAGTAAATCGGCAAATCGTCCTACATGCTTACGGCCCATTTAGAAAGACTTGCAGAAAATCAAAAGAACGTCCTAATGGGCCTTACGCATGTAGGACGAGTTGAAGAATTACTCCGGAGCGAGGGGCAAGATGCCTGTGCTATAAAATTAAACTATTGTGTACTTCAAAGTTCCACTCAAGCTTACTTTGCAAAAATAAATAAATTCTTCAGCTGAAATACTAGTGGGCCTCACATGCAGCTGGACACTGTGACGCCAGCGCCAGAAGCTATTTTGCAGTCATGTGATAGATTCTAATTGTATGTATCTAGCCCATAGAAATATAAAAAACAGGAGAAGTGGCATGGGAGCGTGTCTGTGTCCGCGCCGCATGTCCGAAATGCTCATGCACTTGGCAAATGGCCGACTCCGCGAACTAGTGCGCTTTCGACCGTGATCGTGAAAACTTATAAGAATGCCGAGTTGTTATGTGGTTTCTTGCAACAACCGAAGCCAAATCAAAAACTTTGTGAATAATGGAATCATTTGCCATATGTAGGTACAAGTATTTCTCAGTATTTTTCTTTAAAATCATGAAAAACAACAAATCGAAAAATATTTCTTGGTTTTACTATGATAGTTTTGTTTTCAAATATCACAGCGACTGTATTATTTTTGCACTAAATACATTGCTCCTTAACCACTACCTAAATATTGTCTCGCTGTGACTGGACAAGCAATGTAAAAATCACAAAACGATATTACAACTGTACGAATGCATCGGTGGTACGGCCGTTGTGTCTTGCGCCGAGCTAGTGATGTGCTTGTGCAGATCTACTAACGTAGGCTATCGACAACAATCGATTTCGATTAGCGGATAAATTCTTGAATGTTCTGTAAATCGTTTTACGTGGTTTTCTAATGTTAAAAAAGATGACATTACTGACAGTGTCACTGAAATCTTAAAGATTAATTGTCAGAAAATAATATTGTGTGCTTTTCCATACTTCGAGCACTTGTCAAGTAGGCAAAATCATTATATACATATGCTAAATAACCATATGCATTTATTAGCTAATCACTATAGTGATAAACTTATATTTTTTGACACCAACACTTTTGTTGAGAAATTAAAATCGACCAGGGATACTGCGTATCTGCCCATTAGTTTTAGACGTCAAATAGCATGGCTATTAGCTTTTAATATTATAAACTCAGACATAAGTAGTATGTCGAAGTCTCATGTAATAAGCACCACAAAAATTAGTAATAATACTAATATTAAGGTGGTTAGCGATAGTTTAAACTAGTCAGTAAGACAACAGAAGGTACCAGTAACAATGTAGTTAATGTCACCATTCACAAGGTATCTTCTAGCACTCAATTAGTTAACAATATTTGTAAAAAAGGGGTTAAGCAGAATTCCTTGAAATTGTTTCACCAAAATATTCAAGGTTTTTCTTCCAAACAATTAGAAATTGAATTGTTTTTAGAAAAAACAATGCTTGATATTATTTGCATAACCGAACACTGGTTGAAAGATTATGAAACATTAATTAATTTTGAAAACTATAGGGTGGGCAGTTGTTTTAACCGAAAATCCATGCTGCGTGGAGGTTCACTAATCTTAATTAAAAATTGTATAAAATCTAAGACTCGTAATGACATAGTTGAACTATCGGTGCAACATAGCATTGAACTGTCTTGTGTTGAGCTGGATAAGCATTACATAGTGTGCGTATACCGACCTCCCAATTATCAAAACTACTCTATATTCGAGTCAGTAATGGAAGATGTTTTGGCAAAACTTGTAACGGGTAATAAATCAGTCATTATTTGTGGTGACTTTAATATTAATATTTTGGAAAATAATTCAAATAGCAGTAGATTATTAAGTCTCTTCAAATCATTCAATCTGTCAAATGTGTTTTTGGAACCAACGCGAATTACTACGACTACTGCTACATGTATTGATAATGTCTTTTGTAGCTGCGACTATTTAGATAAAGCCATTGTAAATTATCTCCCATCTGATCACAGCGGTCAAACCGTTGTTTTTGAGTCCGACACACCACTACAAAAAGTGCAGATACAAACTAGACCAATAACTTCGGGTAATTTAAATAGGTTTAATAACACTCTAATTAGCAAGTTAAGTACTCAGGGCCTAAATATAGACAATGGTAATATTTTGTATGAAAAATTCTTTTTATTAGTGCAAACAGAGTTTAATAACTCATTTAAGAAAAAAACCAAAACTATTTGCCCTAAGTTTTTATTCAGTGACTGGGCAACTAAAGGCATCAGGAAAAGTAGGGAAAGATTATTTGAACTGTATGGCCTTAAGCCGTATATTAACACGGAAACTTTTAATAAGTATGTTGCTACTTACTCAAAAACGTTTAAAATAGTCTGCAAAGCAGCTAAAGCTTCTTTTATTAGCAACAAGGTTAAATCAGCAGACAATAAAATAAAGACAGTTTGGAAAATTATAAACAATGAAACTAACAAGAACAAAAGACGTAACACTGATTACACACTGGACACTTCCCGCGGTCTCATTAGCGCTAACATTGATGTTGCTCAGGAATTTGCAACTTTCTTTACCAATATTCCAATTAAGACTACGGAAACTTTAAATTCCTCGCCCTCACTTGCTATTGATTTACTAAAAGCGAAAGTTTCAACTTGTCCTATAGAATTTAAATTTAAACATATAAACCCTGGGGTCGTTGTAAAAGCTTTTAAGCAACTCAAGATCAAAATTACCGAAGATCTGTGGGGCATGTCTACTAAAGTTTGTCAATCCATTATTGAGACAATTGCACCCTATTTAGCTTTAATATTTAATTTGTGTGTTGATCAAGGGGTATTCCCAGATTTAATGAAGTACAGTAAAGTTATTCCACTTTTCAAATCCGGGGACAGCAAAGACACTAATAATTATAGACCCGTTTCGGTTTTGCCGGTTTTCAGTAAGGTGTTTGAAAAAGTAATGTTAAATCAAATGCTCAATCATTTTAATCGTAATAACATCCTACACGATCAACAGTATGGTTTCACCAAAGGACGTTGCACAACCGACGCCGGTGTCACCTTATTAAAACACATCTTTAACGCATGGGAAGAGGCTCAAGATGCAATAGGCATCTTTTGCGACCTATCTAAGGCATTTGATTGCGTGAATCACGAAACACTGCTCTTGAAACTTGAGCATTACGGACTGGGTAAACTTGCGCTTAGCTTAGTAAAATCCTATTTGAATGACAGACTGCAGCAAGTTCAAATAAACGGTGTGAATTCATTAGGTTTAAAAGTCAAAATGGGTGTACCACAGGGCTCGATATTGGGTCCATTCCTTTTTTTAGTATATATAAATGATTTATCTCATCTACTGAAAAACCGACCACAAATGGTGTTATTTGCTGATGACACATCACTGATTTTTAAAGTAAATAGACATGCACAGGAGTTTGACGACGTAAATAACGCTATGCTTAAGGTCCATAATTGGTTTACTGTAAATAATTTGGTATTAAATGAGAAGAAAACAAAATGCATTAGATTCGCGTTACCGAATGTTAGAAGTAGTGATTGTCAAGTTGTACTGAATAAGGAGATACTACAATTCGTCGAAAAGACGGTTTTCCTGGGGATTACGCTTGATTCAAAATTACAGTGGGGTCCTCACTTAACATCACTTGCAGGGCGACTTAGTTCAGCCGCATACGCTGTTTGGAAAATCCGCCAACTAACAGACGTGGATACCGCGAGACTGGTCTATTTTAGTTACTTTCATAGCATCATGTCTTACGGTATTTTGCTGTGGGGACGGGCTGCAGATATTGATTCTATCTTTATTCTGCAAAAGAGAGCTATTCGAGCCATCTACAACCTCCGCAGACGCGAGTCTCTAAGGGAACTGTTTAAAAAAATTAACATCATGACGGTACCTTGTCAGTATATATATGAAAACATTATGTACGTTCGGAAAAATCTACATCTTTTTAGTAAAATAAGTGACAGGCATAATTTTAACACTAGAAATAGGAACAAATTAGATCAACCACGTTTCAGATTGTCTAAAGTACATACTTCTTTTATGGGGTATTGTGTAAAATGTTATAATAAAATTCCACTCGATATTCTTCAACTAAATGAGAAGAAATTTAAAACATGCATTAAACGCACACTATGTAGACAAGCATATTATAAGTTGGATGATTATATCGTAGATAAAAATGCTTGGCTTAACGCTAGTCCTACTCCACAGGCACTTGGGCTCACTAGTTAAAATTTCATAATTGGAAGTGTTGCTTCCCCCTTTTTACTATTTTTTATTTTTTTTCCTGACATTACGAAATTATTGTTTATTCTTATTTAACTTATCTGAAAATAATATTATACTAATTGCTCAATTTCTTTGCAAACTAGTTTTGTATAATTTAGAAGCATTTTTTCAATTATTGTAAATGTGAGTACCATGGAGCCGTTTAGTATGGTATGATGTATGTTGACTTGAAATAGCATGGCAGATGAAAGTATGTCATGCTCACTTAAATGTCTCGCTGATGGTGGCACGTGTGTTGGATCATTCGGTTCCCTACAAAATGGTTGAGCTGGATGGTGCTGATCCACATGTCATGTTCGTGAACGGGCGCCGTCAGTTGAGACTGGTCACCTCTTATTTGCCAGAGCTTATTTTTAATCTTAAATTTTGAATTGCTTTTGATTCTTTTTTTGTTTTACATTGTTCTCACATATAGAAGCAACATGAATACTGTACCCAGGATTTTGTAATATCTATATCCATTTTTTAAAAGAGTGTCCTTGGAGTTTCTTGCCCGTTCTTCTCCATAGAGATCTACGTTTTGGAATGGGCAACTAGCTTCAACTCTCTGACTAACTGACCGACTCTTTGACAATTCAAAAGTGCCTGTAAATGGTTTAATTGAAATAAATGCTTTGAGTTTGAGTTTGAGTTTGAGTGGTTGGAAAATCGATGTGAAATAATGAGTTTTACTTATTTTGATTATTTTACAGCGTAGTAGATAAATGCATAAACAACAATCGTAAAGTAAGATAATACAATTTTATGTTAATGTCGGCGGAGTGTTATTGGGTTTGAGTTATCGTATCTTAACCTGTCATTAGGAGCAGTGGTGGCCCAATGGTAACGGCCACGGTTGTAGGTCGTAGGTTCGAACCCCGGCAGGCGCTTTACTTTGTGTAAATTATTTCATCGCCACTGCTCTCAAAACGGTGAAGGAAAACATCGTGAGGAAACCGGCATGTCTTAGAACCAAAAATTCAAAGACATGTGACATCCACCATCCCGCACTGGGCCCGCGTGGTGGATTACGGCCCAGTCCCTCTCACAGAGAGGAGGCCTGTGTCCCAGCAGTGGGAACATTATAGGCTGATTATGCTAACCTGTCATAGTCTATTGAAACGGTAGATATTGTTGAACCCTGTTAAGATGAGGGAACCAGTTAGGTGGCCGGCCTGTGGCATCAATCCATTCCTTCTTTAAATTCGCATCTTTTGGGAAGCTGAAAGGTAGGTACAATTACAGCGTATTTATCATTTAAATATTATCCTAAGCAGTTACTTCGATACCATGCACGAAGCAGATAATATGCTTTTGTTATTAAAAAATGCCTAATTAATAAAGAAATAGCAAATATGTAGAAAACAAACACACACCCATGCATAACAAATAAATACTTAGTATGAATATTTTGACTTATTTTATCAAAAGTCACTAATACTATTATCTTACTTAACCATGCAGATAACTATAGCACATTCGAAGCTTTTGAAAACTTTAACGGAAGTAAAATACCAAAACCATAAAAAGTAAGAGATTAAGCTTAAATAATGTGAGGATAGAGCTTAAACCAACTTAACCGGATTTTTTCGTTGTTTTAATTTTTTATATTTTTTTAGCTACTAATTGTTATTTTTATTATACTTAATATTCTCTGGACTTATCGTTTTTTATTTATTTTATTTTCAGGACCCCAAAAATATTTTAGTACAATAAAAAAATCGATAACTTTCCGATTTAGTCAATCACTAGCGTATATGGAAAATAAATGGCTATTGCACAGCACATCGATAGCGACCATTGCTTTTGTGTGAGTAAGCTGTACGGTGCACGTTAAATGCGCGCTGTGTTGGATGTTATAAGGTCTATAATTGATTGTGTAGTACGTTCTGATTTATGAAATGTGGGTGTGTGCGCGACTGCGTAGCTATTGCTCTTACTGAACTGCATGTGTAGTAGTTGGCGCGGAGTGGGGATGTTTTGGAGACAGTGGGTTCTAATACATTTTCAACTACCGGGCATATCTCCTTCTTTCTTATATCTATGGACGCATGATAGACCATTGTAAGTACCTAAATAAAGAATTCCTTGGAAACGAGTTAGAACAGAAAAACCTGTTTTAGCCGATGCCAGACTTCCACGTTCCAACACATTGTCAACACATTTATTATTCCGTGCTGCACTTCATCACCCAATACGCTGCAAGCGTCTATACAGGGTTATTGGTAAAACACCAGCAACCTCTAAGGAGTCATTGTACTCATCATTATGAACAAGTTTTACTATGGGAGCAAATATGAAATCGCGAAAAAGTAAACAGCTGCTCCGTCCATTTTGACGAGTTATGCGAACATAAATGTACTGAACAGCTGTTTTTTTTTCGCGATTTCATATTTGCTCCCATAGTAAAAGTTGTTCATAATGATGAGTACAATGACTCCTGAAGAGGTTGCTGGTGTTTTACCAATAACCCTGTATAATGAGGCAACAACTCATCTGTTAATAGGTCAAACTGGAAGTTCAGGAAAACTGCTTGCCGTATCGTAATGCCGACTGACCGTGTGCGTCATAAACTCATAATATAAGTTTAGCTCAGACGTAGTTTCACATTTAAGTCGACATCTCGTATTAGCAAGAAACAACATTTTAGATTTAAAAAAAAAACATTTGCAAAATCGAATGAAAATAATAAGTGTCATCAAAAACAAAATCTACAAAAAGAATCGAACTCTAATTTTGAATTAGACATTTCAGTGTTCTTTTCAAAAATTTCACAATTCTCAAAAAGTTTTTTTTAATAATGTTATTTGGTTTTTTGTGGTCGATTTTTTTTTTTGTTTTTACAAAGTGATAAGTGATGTGGACCTGATAGACATTTAATTGTCTATCATTAAATCAGTTTGCGTGCCGTAAGGTTGTTCTGACTTATTAATAATATCCCCCACCATGTATGTTGATTTAAATATGATTCGTAACTGTAAAATAAAATAAAAATTATCAAAAAAAACAAGCGACCAAAAAAATACTACAAAGTGAAAAATAACGAAGTAAAAAAAGTTACTAATAATACTTTTCAATTCTCAACGTGGCATCCAGTCGCGAACACGAGAAAGAAGAGGTGAAACACGTCGGAATATATAAAATACAATAGACGCACTATTATATTTTATAATGGATTTCCGAAAACTGATGCCTGAAATAATTAACTGTATTTCTCATGTTTGTTTGTTTGTTCCAGACAATAATGCGATCATGGGGGCCAGCTGCGGTCTCACTAACCCTCCTGGTGCTCACCGTGATAACAGTCGCCAGGGGACAGACACAATACTTTGGTAAATATAATAAACAACTCTGCTTCTTTAGGCCGCAAAGGTAGCCCGCGAAATTGTGTTGTATGTTGATCAAAATATGATTCGCGACCATAAAAATATGTTTTTTACTTTATTATGCGTGTTTGGGAGTACCACCACCAACGGACAGGAGCATCTTCGCCACTGGATGGGGGAGGACTGAGACACGTGAGTTTCTTTTTTTTAAATTAAGATTTAAAATAACTACTTACGTACGTTGAACGAAAAAAGTAGACTACGCTATGTCAAAAATTAACAAAGGAAGGTGCAGGTCAGTCTACCTTATTCAAATCTAACCATCGTTTCGTTATTCCAGGAGGTGATTACCACTTACAGCTTCGCAGCGTCTCCCTCAGCGTGTGGGACATGCAGGAGTGTCAGGACATATGGGGAAAATTACCACCGCTCCCCAATGGGGTTCTCCCCGAGAGCCACATCTGTGCCGGTGACAGGGGTGGGTGGCATTCCACTTGTCAGGTAAGAAGTGAGACTGATTGGGCCATATTCCAGCACGCGGAAACAGTGTGGGTTGGTAGATGTCACGAATTTTTGGTTCCACGACATACCAGTTTCCTCACGATGTTTACCTTCACCGTTTTGAGTGGGGATTAAATAAATCACGTATAAATCAATCATATTAATTGCTTCATCTATGGCTTGAGGAGCTCTTGGCTAAGTAATAACAGCCGCACGGGTCGATTGGTCAGGTTAAGGTACGCTTGCCGAAATTCGACACACAAATTCGAAAACCATTAGCTGATGTAAATAACAGTGAAGGAGTAAATGAAGACATCATCTAGATAAACTAATTGGGAAAAATACGTAATATTGAAGCTAACTCAAAAACTACGTAAGCAAAGTTAATAAATTTATATGGGACCACCTCGGAAGCATGACCTACCATACAAAAAAAGAATCATCAAAATCGATTCATAATTGGCGGAGTAATCGCGTAACAAACATAAAAAAAACATACAGATGAATTGAGAACCTCCTTTTTGAAGAAGTCGGTTAAAAATGGAATGAACTCTTTAATTCAACACAACACACCAAGGAGGTAACTGATCAAATATTTTATTTAAATTTCGATTTGGTTTGCAAATAGAACTGTTGAAAGTAAAGAAGAACATTGACATTTATTATTACAGACACACAATGAACATTTATTATTGGCGCGTGAAAAATTATAGTAGTTCGCCATTGATTCTGGAATTTTTAGTTTGAATTTCCAAGTATTATTTGAGAAAAGTACTATACAAGCCTTGGCCGCAATCAGGAATTGATGGACTCACGTATGTGTAACTCGGCTTCGCCTCGGCCCACATTTTCACAATCGTCCAACAATCCCCTTAATGCTGGCCGCGACAGTAATGTACTATTTCCACAGGGTGATTCCGGTGGTCCAGTACAGATTCAAGAAGGCTGCTTGTGGCGTGTGGTCGCTGTGAAGTCATTAGGTATGGGATCTTGCAGAGGTGATACCCCTGGGTTGTACGCTGTCATACCGCATGCGTTCGTAGCCGCTCAGGTATTTGATGAGGTATAATTACAATAAAAATAAAGATATATAAGGAAATGTGAGCATTTTTATTTTAAAAAAATTGGGCTATCATCCTCCATCATGGTCCACAGTGTACTGTTATGGCGCAACGATGGGAAAACCAAAGAAGCAATGGATGGATATAATAGTTATATTAGTATGAACTAAGTGTTGGCTATAACAATAAGAAAACATGTAAGGAATGAGGAATGGATTGTGTGAAAGATGACATGGGTGGAGAGGAGGTGACTACTGAGATGACGGCTGATAGAGATGTATGGAAGAAGACATGCTTTGCATTTGGACACGGAACTGTTTTATAATTATGTTGGGTAAATACCTACCTTAACAATAACAGGAAATTAGTTATTTGTATTATAAATAGATCATTTCATGTTATCTGACATGATGATTCGGCGTTCAAACGTCATAACTTCTACATGAAGTCAGGGGGGGGCCTAAAACGACCACATTTGCAATTCCTCTAAAAGCAATTCGTTTCCTGAATTCCCAGCATTCATTAGCAATTCCTCTAATTTGACACAAAAGCAATTCATAATTTGTGGACCATTTTACGAATCTCCATAGAAAACTGTCAAACAGATGAATTATTTCGTAATATGAATCGCACGCAGATCATATTAGGTATGAATTGTCAGTTTGTGACATTTTACAATGATTCATCATAGTTTCCTATTATGATTCTGCCTAAGTGTCATTTAGGCACATATTATGAATTGCCTTGTGTGTCAAATTAGAGGAATTGCTAATGACAGCTGGAAATTCTGGAAATGAAATGCTTTTAGAGGAATGGCTAATGTGGCCGATATAGGCCCACCGAAATAACAAAGAATCAATTATGTAGGTATTGTTATGTACTCTTCTGAGGAACAGGGGAAATAACGGACACGGGACACCCCGGGTTTTTGTGATCGTGACGCGGCAATATTTGTTATAGGAAACACGATTAGTCACGATCTATTGTATTATGATATTACTTTTGTATCATCGGTCGTGATCAATCGATCATGAAGTCTTGGGTCGTGGGTTCAAAAGTTCAAAAACTATTTTTTTAATGATAGATAATGGTTGCCAATCAAGAAAATACATTTATTTAGCACAGACTAAAATGCACACAATATAATATACAGCAGATAAAACAATAAAATCAGAATCAAATAAAAAGTGTAAAAGTGCGATTTAGGAAATTATGCTGCAAGCGTTTATTATAATGAGGCAACAACTCATCTGTTAATAGGTCAAACTAAGAATAAGCTAAAAATAAACATAGAAAAAACACAATTTATGACGTTCCAACAAAGAACAAACAAACAAATTTTAAATATATGTTACGCAGACAAAAAAATACCTGAAACCAACAGTGCCAGATTTCTAGGACTCTACTCGGATTGTCATCTAAACTGGAAATGTCATGTAGAAACTGTCTGTAAAAAACTTAACCAGTATGCGCTTTATAATCTTGCAAAAATAGCAAATGAGTCCGTAGTTTTGATAGCATACAAAGCGTATGTCTTTGCAACGTTACGTTTTGGAATAATGTATTGGGGAAATTCCACTGACAAGGAAATTTCTTTCAAAGCTCAAAAGAAGTGTGTACGTGCTGTGTTTAAGCTAAAAAAAACTGATAGTTGTAGTCCGTTCTTTAAGAAATATAAACTTCTTACTTTGCCCTGTTTATACATTTAAGAGACAGCAGTATTTGTTAAATCAAACTTGCATTTGTTTCCAACATTTAAATCAAAACGACACAACAGAGAGATATGTGCTATTCCACACAAGACTGCGCTATACTCAAAAAACTATTTAGGAATGGCACCCAAAATATACAACAAGATACCCAATCCAATAAAAGATCTTGGCATGCACCATTTTAAAAAGGCTGTTCTTAATTTATTAAATATAAGAGCATATTACACAATAAATGAATACCTAGATGACAAATTATAATCATTGAATTTTATTTTTTTTCAACTCTTATTAAATTAAATTGAATTTTAATGTTTTTATGTGATATAATATAATATTGATAATTATGATAATTGATTGAAATAATGAATGATTTTTTATGTATTAATTTTGAACTGAATTGTTATGTTAAATTGTTAATTTAAATGTTTTGTTGTATTTATTAATAATTAATTTGAAACTAGTAGAATATTTGTGCGCCGTTGACGGCAAGACATAGTGTTCACTTTTATTAATATTGACATCTGTATTTACCTATGTTCGACAAATAAAAATATTTGAATTTGAATTTGAATTTGAAACTGGAAGTTCAGAAAAACTGCTTGCCGTATCGCAGGACCGCCCGCCCGTAGCCAGGAATTCATTTCGGGGGGGGGGTGCCAACTTTTTATTTAAGAAATTAAGTATGTATTTCTGATTTCAGAGAGGGTAAAAAAATTGTACAGATTAAAAAAAAAGAATTTATAATTTTTTGAATAGCAATTTTCCTCATTTTCGGAAATAAAAAAAAAAACGAATTTTGGTATCCAGCTTCGAATTAGTTAGGTTTTCTTTCTCTTTGAACGATCATACAGAAATAGAAGTAACTTTATCGACTTATGCAGAAAAGTTTGAGAGGGATGATGCAGAAAAGTATGCAAGAGCGAGCGAAGCGAGCTCGAAAATTTTAGCACCCCGCCTGAGAGAGGCTGGGGGATGTTAGAATATCTCAGAGAATGCTGAAGTTGCAGGAATTTATTCAATACAAAGTCAGAGTCGATAAAAATACAGTATTTGAGCATACTCTTACTGGTACCTATTGTATTGTAGATTATAAAGTGCCTATGCGAAATAGATTACAATTATCTGTTTAAGGAGGTACCCTAGGGGGTCGATCTCTGGATTGAGAATCTGGTTTCTCGCATTTCCGGGGGGTTTTGCCTACGGCCCTGCCATATCGTGAAATGTAGTGGGGTTCCGTTTGCACCATTCGGGCGCAGAACCCTAAAAGACAAAGCACTAAGCTATCCGTTGCCAAGTGTACTGACTTTTATGTGGTACATGACTATTTAGTGGTCAATAGAAGGAAAACATATTGAGGATGAGTTATTACAAATCTCTTAGTCACCAACCACACGATGCGGTGCGGCGGCGGCGCGGCGCCGGAGCGGTGTCGCTGCGGCGTCCTACATATAAAAATGTATGGTATGGCACACGGTGCCGCCCGGTGCGCCCCGATGCTGCACTCAAGCCGTCGCGCCATACGTCGCAACGGTGCCGCAAAACGTTACGGCGCCGCACTCACCGTATGGTCGGTAGTCCGGCGAGATGACCTGCGGTGCGGCGACGCACCGCATCGTGTGGCATGGCTCTAACGCCGACTGACCGTGTGCGTCATAATACAAGTTTAGCTCATACGTAGTGTCACATTTAAGTTGACATCTCGCATAACAAGAAACAACATTTTAGATAATAACAATACATTTACAAAATCGTAAGATAAATTATAAAAGTGTCATCGCGCGTGCGCTGGCGACGACGAAGGTAAGGGTGGGAGCGAGACAAAACACTGTATATTCTCATGTATACCCCATTTGAAATAAGATTAGACATTAAAACAAACCCTTTTACAGTCCGTTCAACCGACTTTGACTTCTATACCGTAGGCATAAGGATAGCATTAAAAGCAAAAAAAAGTTACAATACCTACTATCTACTGCGGCTGCCATTTGTCATGCCACTAACGCAATTGAATTCAAAATCGGTTGAACGGAATGTAAAAAAGGCTTATCTATACGTCTAATCTTATTTCAAATGGAGTATAGGTACCCACATTATTTATTTATGTACGCACAGTGATGAATTTTCACGTTACCTATCTAATAATATTTATTATATTTCGTTCTGCTTAAAGTTAAATTATATTATAAGTACTGTTTATTTTATTCTATTTATTACCTATTTATTATGTACAAATCGTTAAACCTGACTTGATTTCCGTACGTCTTTTTTTCGGGTGACTACTGAAAATCAGCGCTGAGCTGTGGGTCCCCCATATCGCAGTATCATGCTGAGTGGAAGCCTTCTTGTCACAGTCATGACGTGCAGCTGCCGATTATTTATCTTTATACTCGTGATCTCATAATTGTACTTAGATCTATAATTAGTTTAATGTTTTTATATTGCTGATTACTGTTATCTTTTAGTATGCACGTGTTTCTGTGACAAATAAACCTATTTTTCTTTCTTTCTTTCTTCTTTCATCAAAAACCAAATGTAGGTACAAAAAAAATCGAACTCTAATTTTGAATTTGACATTTCAAAGTGTTCTTTTGTTGTCAAAAAGCTGAGTTTTTTTTAAAATTCTATTTGGTTTCTTGTGGTAGATTTTTTATTGTTTTTTACAAAGTGATAAGTGATGTGGACCTGATAGACAAAGTGTCTATTATTAAATCAGTTTGCATGCCGTAAGGTATTTCTGTTTGTTTTCCCTTCTACCCCCAGGTAAAAAAGAAATTGTATCTAATAACATACATGGAACATTTAATTTTGTGCACCCGAAGTGTTAATAATATCCCCCACCTCAAAACTAATTTGTGATGTACGTAGGTAGGTATGTTGATAAAAATATGATTCACGACTGTAGAAAACAAATAATGTATTTACAGAATAATAATCATTAACTTCATTTTCCCTATTGAATCATGACTATTTCATGAAATCATGACATTTGAGACCAATTCTTACTTACGGCGAAATGTTGTACTATAGGAACACCTCTGTCTAACCCTTCGGTGATTACAGGCGTGATGTTATGTTATGTATAAAATAATAAAAAAACTTTTGACAAAAAAAAAGCCCTCTCTGGGTTATTTTTGGAAGACGGTTGTTTTTTTTTTGTAAAAAGTTTGTATGTATGTATGTTCATGTGTTGCCTCATATCTTCTAAACTACTCGTCACAATTGGCCAAATCGGGTATCGTTGGAAGCGTCTTGATCGTCTGCTGGATAAAGGCTATGTGACGTCACTTTAAATTGAATATGGCTCCCTTCCTTTAGCTTGCTTTCCTTCCTTTTTCCTTTTCACAAAGTGATGATTTTTTTTTTTTTTTGGAACCGTGTTTGCGATCAAATGAAATGGCTTAATTAGCATATTTCAAAAATTTATATATTAGTAACCCCAAAAAAATTTAAAATAAAAATAAAAGTTATACAAAAAAAAAACAACCGACTTCCAAAAAAAACACTAAAAAAGTGAAAAATAACTTTAATTTCGGAAGTCGGTGTCTTTGCTTTTCAATTTCTGTTTTTTGCCACCGACTTCCGAAATTAAAGTTATTTTTCACTTTTTTTGTGTTTTTCTTGGAAGTCGGTTGTTTTTTTTTTTGTAAAAAGTTTTTATTTTTTACTTTTTAGTTGTGGTACCTACCCCACACAAATCCGAATACCGGTACCTGCTATGTAAATAACAGTGAAAGAGTCAAACAGGATATCGCCTAGATAAACTAAGTGGGAAAAATACGTAATATTGAAGCTAACTCAAAAATTACGTAGGCAAAGTTAATAAAATTTATATGGGACCACCTCGGAAGCATGACCTACCAAAAAAAAAGAATCATCAAAATCGATTCATAATTGGCGGAGTAATCGCGTAACAAACATACAAAAAAAAAAAAAAAAAACATACAGACGAATTGAGAACCTCCTCCTTTTTGAAGAAGTCGGTTAAAAACTAAAACCCAACTACGACAAAAAATTCAACTAAACAGGTATAAAGACATCACAGACAGACAAATTAAAATCCGGGGTCACACTTCTGTATCAGTTTGGTTTATGCCGTAACACGTGACTCCGGATGTTTAATTTGTCTGTCTCTGATGTCTTGTTTATACCTTTTTAGATGAATTTTTGGTCGAAGTTGGGTTTTATTTTTTATTTTTTTATTTTGTGGTACCTACCCCTCACAAATTCGAATACCACTACCTGCTATGTAAATATCAGTGACAGGATCTTGTTATATCATCATCCATACAGAGCAAGTGGGAAAAATACATATTATTGAAGCTAACTCAAAAACTACCTGAGCAAAGCTAAGAACATTTATATAGGACTACCGCGCAAGCTTCCTCTACATCTAATGATTATTTTTTATAAAATCGGTCCACAATTTTAACGAAAATATCGATGAAAATACAAAAACCAAAAAAAATACATAAAGTCAAACATAGAACCTCTTCCTTTTTGGAAAGCGGTTAAAAAGGCGTAATCATTCTGAGGTATCTACTGTATTTCTCATGTTTGTGTGTTTGTTCCAGACAATAATGCGATCATGGGGGCCAGCTATGCCCTCACTAACCCTGCTGGTGCTCACCGTGATAACAGTCACCAGGGGACAGACACAATACTTTGGTAAAATAATAAAGAACTCTGCTTCTTTAGTCCGCAAAGGTAGCCCGCGACATTCAAATTTTCTTACGTTTTTTGCAATTTGCAGTTTTTTTTTATGTTGATCAAAATATGATTCGCGACCTTTACAAATATGTTTTAACATTATTATAATCATTAATACATTAAGCTCCGAGAGAGGCTTTGCGGAGCCCTAGGACTCCGCGGAGCACACTTTGAGTATGCCTGCACTATACTTACTTTATTACACGACTGCCCAAAAAGGAGTATAATGTTTTGAGGGTTCATGTATTCATGTTCATTTAACTAACTTACATACGTATGTTAGTTTCTTTATTCCACCATAGCTTCAAAATGCCTGAACGGATTTGGATATGTGGGGTATCGTTCGAATCCTTACATTATCCCGAGTGACATAGACATAGGCATAGGGATATGAAATAAAACAATATGGCGGCAGTATGGCTCCATTTTCAAATGTGAAAAATAAAAATAAACTTCAATTATTTACAATATGGGTATCTAATTGAAGGCCTTGATGACCACATTCCAAACCTATAAAATGTATTGGCATAAATTTTTCATAGGTAGAGTGTACATGTAAAAAAATCATTTCATTTTTGGCTGCAAACGATTTAATCAGACTTTAGTAACACTGCAAATATCTAAATGAGTGAATGGTTTGGTAGATGATTGAGTTATTATTAGAATTCTTTCATCATCACACAGTATACTGAGGCAAGTAATTAAAAAAAATTGTTAACATTAACACAATGCCAACTATTGCATAGTGGTAAACAAAAAAGTGCCTACACTTCCAAAAGAATAAAACTTGTCACCAAAACATAAAATAAAAAACACGTGTACCCTTCTAAAAAACGAACTAAAAAGTAAAAAACAAGTTGATAAAATTGTCATTGCAGTCGGGGGACCGTTCTGTGGAACACTTTTTATTCTAAGAGGTCCCCAAGGGCAGTCGGGATTTTTTTATTATTTTTACTATTATTACTAGCTGCCCGCTATCGAGTTTTTCCGATATTTAAATAGTTCTTCTGCTATTCTGGGCGGAGACAAATCCAAAAAATCAAAGATCATCAAAATGGGTTCAGTAGTTCTCGAGTTATAATTGCTTGAACAAACACGACTTTATTTTAATTAATAATTCATAAAATAACTAGATGATGCCCGCGAATTCAATCGCGAAGATGTCGGTTATTATATACTAAAACTATATATACTAAAACTTATATACTAAAACTTACTCGAGGACCACTCTATTAATTGGTGAAAACAGCATGATTATCGGTGCAGTAGTTTTTGAGTATGTCGCGTACAGGACGACAGACAGACGCGGACAGACTTTGTTTTATAATAATTATGTAACGATAATAATATAAGATATAAGAGAAAAAGAAGAAGGAAAGAAGATATAGTTATAGAAGATATAATATAAGAAGATATATACAAAATTGACGCAGGCATCACACGCACCTACCTATTTCTAAATGACCATCTCTTTTTTTTTCCAGACACCCTCAAAGGACTGCAACATGTATTCCAGCCGTATCTAGGCAATGAGAACATAAACCAATTCAATGGGGCCACAAGCGCCCCACACAAACAGACGAACAGACAAGAAAGCAAGAAAAAAACTGTCATCAGACATCGGATTGAAGAAAGACTAACAAAGCAACCTCCTCCCATGTACCAATATGATACCGTCTTCGCTACGACGGAAAAACCGAGTCGAAAAACAACAAAATTGATTTCAAGTCAAAACAATAACTCTAGTACTTTCAACAACATGAATGAACAAAGCAACATATTTTTTGGAGAATATCCTTATGAAATACCAACTAAAGGTAATAGAGTTAAAACTACAACAACAACTAAAGCTGCCTACTTCAACTATGAAGGGAACAGACGAACGATACAAAATGTTTTCAGTAACAACTCTAATGTCGCCAGACCAGTTACTGAGAATGGCAATCACAAAGAGACATTTGCTGTTAATAACCAAACAACTGCAGCTGACAATAATAACTTTGGTAATACAGGAGTCGGTTTCAATAATAAAGGGACTACAAATAATAATAATACCAGAGGAAATTCTAACAACAATACCAATACTTCCAACAGCGATTCAACCAACAATACCAACACTTCCAACAGCGATTCAACCAACAATTCCAACAATCTCAACCAACGTAACAACTTCGGTGGTTTTAACTACTCAGACACTCCCCTGATCAACCAACCCGAGGTACAACCATCCCCAGTAGACGTTGGTTCACCACCGATCACCAACAGACCAGCATCAAACAATAATAACTTTGGGGACTTCAATAGACCTTCAGACACAAGTTCAGGAACGTTCACTGATCAACCTGATCAGGAACCAGAGCTTTTGATTGGACCTAATGAAGATGATATGACTGAATCTCAGAAAAAAGAATATGCGGAGAAGGCGGAGAGGAGTGAGTATGATTTTCTATGTGAAAACTTCTTTAGGCGCGTTGAGCCATTTTTGGTAGGGGGTAAAGTTATGTATTTCATAGTGCTTTACTTTAAAATATAGATGGCGTTAGTACCAGTTTTAAGTTTTATAATAGTAGGTATTGTTTTTTTTGTGGGGATACAGGGCAACAGAATGATGATGATGGTGATGGTGATGATGATGGTGCAAATACCAGTTTAGTGTTTTCACTTCTATCGACAGTCCCCATGACTGCTTATTTTTGACCGACTTCAAACAGGTGGAGGTTCTCAAACTGACTATTTTTTTTACTATTGGGTGTGTCCATCAGGAATTGCTCAGTAATTGTTTTTTTTAGCATATCGATAGCAATCGATAGCAAAGGAGCTCATGGCTAAGTAATAACAGCCGCACGGGTCGATCCATCAGGTTAAGCGACGCTTGCCGGGGTTGGTCCGTGGATGGATGATCATCTTTACACACCGAGACTCCTCCGTGCATCGGAAATCACGTCAAGCCGTTGGTCCCGGCTGTCATTCGTAGATCTTTGACAGTTGTTACGGGTCGTCACAAGCCCGAAAGTCTGACAAACAGTCTTACCATGGGGTATCAAATTACCCAGTTACTGGGTTGTGGAGGTCAGATAGGCAGTCGCTCCATATAAAATACTGGTATTCAGCAGCATCCGGTTGGAAGCTGGAAGCCGACCCCAACATAGATGGGAAAAGGCTTGGCAGATTTGATAGCAATTTTATTGAGTCGGCCCAGAATTTGGCAACAAGTTTAGCGCCTATGTATCCTGTACGCTGAATTTGTGCCCGCTTTATAGCAATATTCCTGTTCTCTTAGGACTTAAACATAATTGGCGAATTGTACCACCTTACCCTTTAGGGAATACCTACAGGTATTATGATGCTGTAAGTATTATGTAATTTTTTTCATCCAACTCAAACTCAAAGTATTTATTTCAAATAAACCAATTACAGGCACTTTTGAATTGTCAAGCGGTCTGTGAGTCAGAAAGATGAAGTTAGTTGCCCATTCCAAAGAGTAGTAGGAAGGTACTGGGCAAGGAACTCCACGGGCACTCTTTTAAATCAAAATTGTTACACAATATTGGTTACTTACATGATTCATGTTAAAATTGTACATGTGAGAACAATGTAGTGTCCGCAATAATAAGATAAAAACCAAAACAACAAAAACATTAAAATAAATTAAAAACAAGCCGTGGCAGCTAACTGATGACCAATCCCTACTGACAGCGCCTGTTCACGAACATGACGCACCATTCAGGTCAACCATTTTGAAGGGAACTTTTAATTATCCAACACACACGCCAGCACCAGCGATCTTTCTAACATTCTTTCAATTCCTCTTTTCCAGTGTGTGATTACTACAAGTCCTTCGCAGTGAAAAAGGCCTTATCTCGGATACTGTCGCCAGACCCCGGAGCAATCAAGGCGTCTGTCTGTGCACCCATAAACGTGCCTCTGGTCATCGGGGGATCAGTTACCAGCATCCGTGAGTTCCCACACATGGCTCTTGTGGGTTGGTTTAAATGGGTAAGTTTTAATACTCTGAGCACTCTGATGACAAGCAAAACCAAATTATGAAAACCTGGTCACACCGTGTACAGAAGAGCTGATCAGCATCGTTGTGTGTGGATATGAAGGTTTTGAGCGACTTTTGCGTATTAGGCGCTTCTTGTCTAGGTCTTCAAGACGATTTGTTTCAAAGCATTCAGTTGTTTTTCTACATATATATAAACTAGAGTTTGACCGGACCGCTATACCGCGCATTAGGTATGTGTGAAGCGGATACAGGAGGGCAGTGCGCCGCTCATTCGTCAACGCTGGCCCGCCGGGCGCGGTACAGCGGTCTCGTTCAAACTATAGTTACACACGAGTTTGTTTGTATCTATAATACAATCTCTGGAAGTACTGATAGAAAAAAATATTTCACTGATAAAAAGGGAGACAGATCCTGAAAGTGCACGATTCCTGTGGTGTCGTGAAGTCGCCTATTTTATAAGTTTATTGCCATGGTTATTAGTCCAGGGCCAAACCGAGTTTGAAACACCCGAATTGCAAAAAAAATCTTAGCAATATGTTGGTCGGATTTAGTATGAATTATATGAAATAAGCAAATGAAAAAAATGAACAGAACACGGTGAAAGTTCCGGAAAAGGGGTGGGGGAAGGGAAATAGCCGTTTGGGGGGGGGGGGGATGAATAATTATTTTTACGATTTGCGGCTTAAAAGCTACACCTCCTATCGGAAAATTTAAAAGTAAAAGTTGTTTATAATCAAAATATCTTCAAATTTTGCATTTACATATTTTTTATTTACAAAAAAAACAACATGTCTGCTACTTCCATACATCTCTATCAGCCGTCATCTCAGTAGTCGGGTTAGGGTTTCGTAGTCAACAATGAATCCTTATAGTTTCGCCATGTCCGTCCGTCTGTCTGTCTGTCCGCGGCATAGCTCAGATGCTCTTTGTACTAGAAAGCTGTTATTTGGCATGGGTATTAATATTAATCAGGCTGACAAAGTGGTAAAATAAAATCATGAATATTTTTTAGGGTACCACCCCTACACGTAAACTTGTTTGTTTTAAAATTATATATCCCATGATGTGGAGTATCGATGAAAAGATCGATCGGCTTCCGGGGCGGACTATCCACTGAAAGTGCAGTTTTGTGTGTCAAGCATGCTGTCAAATACTACACAAGACGTCAAACATCAGTTCACGCATGCTTTCTTGATCTTTCGAAAGCCTTTGACCTGGTTTCCTATGATATGCTGTGGGAAAAGTTAGAAAACACTAATCTACCAATGGAACTCATCAACATTTGTAAGAACTGGTACGGAAACCAGCTCAATGGCGTGCGTTGGTCGGGAATCATGTCGCAGTCGTACAGGTTGGAGTGCGGGGTGAGGCAGGGGGGATTGTCCTCGCCAACCCTATTTAACCTATATATGAACGATCTGATTGTGGCACTCAGTAGCACCCGGGTAGGTTGTCACATAGACGGAATTAATGTTAATAATATAAGCTATGCTGATGACATGGTGCTACTGAGTGCATCGGTATGTGGCATAAGGAAACTGCTTACCATCTGTGAATCATATGCCGAGCAACACGGATTGAAATATAATCCACTCAAAAGTGAAGTCATGGTCTTTGAGCCCAGAGGAAACAGTACTGGTAATGTAATTCCCGGCATTACGCTTAATGGTACAGCTTTGCGTAGGGTGTCCTAATTTAAGTACTTAGGACATATGCTGACCTCTGACCTCAGGGACAATGATGACATCGAGAGGGAACGGAGGGCGCTGGCAGTGCGGGCGAACATGATAGCCCGCAGGTTTGCACGTTGTTCGACAGAAGTAAAAATTACGCTTTTTAGGTCGTATTGTACCTACATCATTCTACACGTGCAGCCTGTGGGCCGACTACACTCAAAAGTCCTACAGTGCCCTCCGAGTCCAATTTAATAATGCGTTCAGGGTGCTGATGGGGCTGCGGCGATTCTTTAGTGCATCAGGGATGTTTCTTGAACGACGCGTAGACTGCTTTTACGCTACGATGCGTAAAAGGTGCGCATCCCTGGTGCGTAGAGTACGTGGCAGCACCAACAGCATCCTTAGCATGATCGCTAGTCGTCTGGACTGTGGTTACATCAGTCATTGTTGCGCCATTTGTCATGGAATGGCACGGTAGTGATTGTTGAGTCTACTTTATAAATATGTTTTGTTGTGGGTAGTTTTAAGTATTACTAACACTAGTCTATAAGAACTTTGTTACTAACAAAATGGATACCATGGTCTGAAATAAAGTAATTTATTTATTATTATTAAAAGGTCGTTCAATAAAAAAACCGAAAAGTGAAGTTTAACCTTTAATTTCAGAAGTCGGTGTCTTTGCTTTTCAATTTTCGTTTTTTTTCCACCGACTTCCGAAATTAAAGTTATTTTTCTCTTTTTTAGTGTTTTTTTTGGAAGTCGGTTGTTTTTTTTTGTAAAAATATTTAATTTTTTCACTTTTTAGTTGCGGTATCTACCCCACACTAATTCGAATACCACTACCTGCTATGTAACGTACCACTACAGTAACGGAGTCAAATATATCATCTACATGTACTAAGTGAAAAAAATACGTAATTATTGAAGCTAACTCAAAAACTACGCAAGCAAAGTTAATAAAATTTATATGGGACCAGCTCTGACGCATGACCTACCAAAAAAAGAAAAACTGCAAAATCGATTCATTAATTGACGGAGAAATCGAGTAAGACACAAACAAAAAAATAAAAACATACTGATGAATTAAGAACCTCCTCCTTTTTGAAGAAGTCGGTTAAAAATATGTTAAGGGTGTAAAAGCCATTTTTGGACTCAAAGATCCGTTTGCGAAATATTAAGCTTTAAAGTGCTAATTTTTACTAGAGCCAAATGCCCCCTACCAGCTAAATGGTTAGTTTTGGATATGTGAAAAAAATCACGACAGTAGTTTTACATATGACGAAATTAAAAGGAAAACTATCACAGATAAGTAGGCTGTACAAGTTAACGAGTAATAATCGACCAATTTAAAGCAGTTACAAAAACATGTTCTCTCATACATTTCGTATGAGAAAACATGTTTTTCAACTACAATGTTTTTGTTCTTGGGATAAATTTCTTCCCAACTACGGAACCCTTCATTGTGCGTGTTCCGACACGCACTTGGCCGGTTTTTTATTTAATTTTATGTGCATTAATATGTATGACGATGTTTCCAGGACGTCGGCGCCGGCTACTACTGGAGGTGTGGGGGCTCTCTGATCAGCGACCGCTACGTCCTGACTGCGGGGCACTGCGCCCTTCCTGTTTACAAGTATGTCACTTTTGCTATTACTTGCCAGCGTTAATCTTGGCTATTATCGAGTACAAGTCAGACTGGACCAATGGGCACATTGCCCAGCTTGTAACTTTGAGGAATTAGTACCTGGTTACTGGTTACTGTCACCATTTATCATCCCACTGTGGACCAAACGCCGCGAAGTGGCTTCATGTAAAATACTGTTAATCAGCTGCATCTGGTTAGACAAAAGTTAGGAAAAGGCTAGGCATAATTATTGACCAAAGTCCCAAAGGCAATTATTAGTTGACCAAAGGCCTCTCCCCATGACTTCATAAAAATAATTATTAGGTACTTTTTTATTATGTATTAAAATATGACATACTTAGGGCCGAGTCAACCAAACCCAGATACCTAACTTTTATTCGAGGAATAAAATAATTGACGTCTGACGGTTTTTGTATAGTAAATCTGTCAAAAATTTAATATTTACTCTCTGGATTAGACTTATACTAGGGATAAAAGCTTGAGACATGAAACTTTAATATTTTCCTAACAGCTTCAGGCTTATCTTAAAGTGTAAGAAGGGCGTTTACGCCTTCTTACACTGACATTTTGCCTTTGGTCAATTAATATGCCTAGCCTTCACTTCTTAATTAAAATTTCATTTCTCTGAAAAAATTACAATTCTAGACAAAAAATTCTGTGGATTTTAACCCACAGTTTTGCTCCAACCAAACCTCTCCAAGTACGTCACTGATGACGTCGCTGTACCGTTAGGCCGTCCTTGACGTTACACTCGAAGATGTCACTGCTGACATGTCGTCACATCTGTGGCCGACACCGTCTCCGAAGGGGCAAAGTCTTCACGACACTGGTGGTGCCTGTTTACGCCAAACCTCGTCGCACCGCTGATCACCACATCGGTGATGAACTAGGTCCTTCAGGATAATCGACCCTGTTTTCCGCGTCACACACTCAAAAAAGCTATGAAAAATCCGGCTCGAAGGACCAATAATGTTAGTGCACCCGACACCTGCCCAATAAACCAAATAAAACAAAGTTTGCAAGCGAGTACAATGTGAATTTAAAAACGATTTACAACATCACATTTACGGAAAATCAATAACAGCAGGTCCATAGTTGGTTAATTGCTGATAATTTAGTATTAAATGGGAAAAAAAACTAAATGCATAAGATTTGCTTTACCTAATGTTAAAAGCAGTGATTGAATTCGTTGATAAAACTGTTTTTTTTTGGGAATCACACTCGACTCAAGGCTGCAATTGGGTCCTAATTTGACATCTCTTGCGAAACGGCTAAGTTCAGCAGCATATACTGTGAGAAAATTCCGTCAATTCACTGATGTAGACACCGCGAGGCTAGTCTATTTCAGTTACTTTCATAGTATTATCATAATATCATCACATCATAGTGTTTTACGACATTTTATTTAGGAGACGGGCTGCTGATGTCGAGTCTATTTTTATTCTGCAGAAAGGAGCCATCAGAGCAATAATATGGGCTTCATAGGCGCGATTCTCTAAGGGAACTGTTGAAAGATATTAACATCATGACGGTACCTTGTCAATACTATATCTATGAAAACATCATAATTATGAACGTAAGGAAAAATCTAAGTCTTTTCAGTAAAAGAGGTGAAAGACACACCTATGGGACACGAAATAGGGACCAATTAGTTCAACCGGGTTTCAGACTGGCTAAAGTAGACTCATACTTTATGGTACTGTTTAAAATGTTACAAATATAAAAACTTTTTCCAAAAAAACAACCGACTTTCAAAAACCACAAAAAAGTGAAAAATAGCTTTAATTTCGGAAGTTGGTGTCTTTGCTTTTTAGTTTTTGTTTTTTGCCACCGACTTCCAAAATTAAGGTTATTTTTCACGGTAGTTTAGTTTTTGTAAAACGTTTTTATTTTTCACTTTTTAATTAGGGTACCTACCCCACGCAAATTCGAATACCACACAGTGACGGAGTCACATAGAAATGTAGACGATGTTCTATGTGACTCCGTCACTGTTATTTTACTAAGTGGGAAAAATACGTAATATTAAACCTAACTCAAAAACTACGCACGCAAAGTAATAGTATAATTATTAGTGAATAAAGGACGGATTTAAAGCGAGGGCCATCGATGAATCACGAGCAAGTGAAGGATTCTAACAACTGAATCACGACCGTAGGGAGTGATTCATGATGATTGAATCACGAGCATAGCGAGTGATTGAAGTGTTAGAATCCTGAGCGACGCGAGCGTTCATGGCCCTCGATATAAATCCGTTTTATTCATGATAAAACGGATTTATATCGAGTCATACAGTCTGTTTAAATGAACTTAAAGAGAAAAACAAACAAGTGGATGTAATATGCGTTACTGAACATTTTATGATGGAAGGCTACGAAAACCAGCTGAGCATTCCAAACTATTGCTTAGCTGCTCAGTACAGTAGAAAGGAAGTTAAGAGAGGCGGATCATGTATCCTAATTAGAAATGGGCATGAATGGAACGAGCTATTAAAAATATCGAAAATGTCAATAACAGGAACTTTTGAATGCTGTGCCATTGAGCTTACCAAGTATAACACTGCCTTTGTATGTGTGTACCGAATTCCAAATATGAACAATCTCAATATTTTTTTTAATCAGTTTGAAACAGTTTTACTGGAATTATCTAAGAATTCATATAAAAATATTGTCATAGCTGGCGATTTCAATATAGAAATGTTGAAAAGGAATTACCAGTCGGTGGAGTTTGAATGCATCCTACTTAGTTTCAACCTAAAACTAGCAATAAATCAACCTACTCGAATGGAAAGTCGGACATGTATCGATAATTTTGCGCATAATTATAATAAAAAATGTGAATCTGAAGTCTTAGAGTTTGCCCTTTCAGACCACACTGCCCAGCTTTTAAAATGTCCCGTGAATAAAATATGTACTATCGACAAATACTGTACTATTAGACGCGACTACAATAAAGAAAATATAACTAAATTTAAAGATTGTATGAGCAAAATTAATTATTCTGAAATATATGAAACAGACGACCCGAACATTGCCTACTACAACTTTCATGAAGTATTTTCGCTTTTCTACAACCTCTGTTTTCCTAAAAAATTGATTAAAATAAATGTAATAAACAAGCAAAGTTGGTTATCTAAGGGAATTAAATCATGTAGTAAAAAAAGCGGCAACTTCTGTGGACCTACAGATTAAATCCAAGTAAACTAAATAGAACTCGCTTTAAAAATTACTCTAAGTTATTTAGAAAAATCATCACTCTGACACAGCGTTCACAAAACAACTACAGAATTAAAATATCAGACAATAAATGTAAAACTGCCTGGCAAATAATAAATCGAGGAAAATTTAATGTACCTAAAAATTTTATTTCAAAAATTAAAATCAATAACGACAAGATAACGGACGCGAAACAAATTGCAAATGAGTTTAATAACTATTTTATCAATAAAATACAACCAATACAGACTAGTAATAAAACTACAATACCCATCGTTAATAGCAAAAACTCAATGTTTATGGCACCCTGTACACCACAACAGGCACATAAAATCATTATTGGTTTGAAAAACACTAATAGCGTGGGTTACGATGGTATCTCAACTAAAATAATAAAATCAGTAGCATCTGAAATAAGCCACCATTTGTCTCACATCATTAATCTCAGTATTATGGCTGGCAAGTTTCCTGACGCACTAAAGATGGCTATCGTTAAACCATTATTTAAGAAAGAAGACAGAGAGCTGATGGAATACTACAGGCCTATTTCTCTGATACCTATCTTCTCTAAAATATTTGAGAAATTCATTCAAAAGGAATTAAACGGTTATATAGAAAAAAATTATATACTATGTAATGAGCAAAAAGGATTTAGCGAAAATAAGACTATAAGTATGGCCATCTATGACTTTTTATACACCGTATTGACAAAAGTAGATAAAAAAACACATGTATGTGCTATCTTCTGCGATATGACTCAAGCATTTGACTATGTAAAACATGACATTTTAATTAGAAAACTTGACGCGTATGGTATTAGAGGTAATGTACTTAATTTATTTGAATCTTATTTAAGCAATAGAAAGCAAAAGACCGAAATCACTAGAATTAATACCAATACCAAAAAGGAAGAGATTTACTTATCAGAGGAACGTCTCACTACCTTTGGTGTTCCACAAGGAAGTGTTTTGGGACCTCCGCTTTTTACACTATATATTAATGACTTACCTACATCAATTTCACATCCTATGACTTTGTTTGCGGATGATAGCACGGTGACAATCTCTAATAATAACAGTGACATGATCCAATATAAACTTGATATTCACAATACTCTGACATCAATAATAAAGTGGTTAAATAATAATAATTTAAAAATTAATCTAGATAAAACTAAAATCATACATTTTAGTCAACGTTCGACTGTAGAAAACATGGACATAAATATAACGAATAAAACAATTGAAAGCGTAAATAGTACGAAATTCCTTGGACTAATGATTGATAAAAGGCTTGACTGGAAATCGCATATAGAGAACCTTTGCAAAAAAAAATGTAGTTCTGCATTTTCATTGCACTCTCTAGCTGCAGTTGTGAATGTAGACACCTTGATTGCAGCTTACTATGGCTTAGCTGCGTCTCACCTAAGATACGGCATTATATTCTGGGGAAATTCTACCGACGTTAACACGGCATTCAAGGCTCAAAAGAGATGTATTAGATCTATGTTTGGGTTAAAAACGGTTGATACATGTAAACCATATTTTAGAAAGTACAAAATATTAACACTTCCCTGTATGTATATTCTCGAAACCGCAATGTTTGTTAAAACTAACCCCAAACTGTTCCCACGTCTAGAGGACGCCGTACCGCGTAACAGAAGAGATGCGACTGTTCTTCGCATCTATCCAGCAAACACGGCACTCATGCGCAAGAGTATCGTCTGCATGGCTCCCACTATATTTAATATACTGCCTAAACGATGGAAAGAGTTAAATAGGAATGCATTCAAGCGTCAATTAAAACTGTTCCTTTTGCATAAAGCATATTACAGTGTCTCCGAATTTCTAGCCGAAAAAGTTTTTTAGTTTGACATAAATCCTGTAATCTGAACATTTAACTCATAATTTTGACATAAATCCTGTAATTTTGACATAAATCCTGTAATTTTGACATAAATCCTGTAATTTTGACATAAATCCTGTAATTTTGACATTCATCTTGTAATTTGACATGATCTAGACGTTCACATTGTAATTTAGCAATCAACATTGTAAAATCGACATAAATCTGTTAATTTGGACTTTGGTTGTAATTTTGACATGTATCTTTCAAATTTGACATACATTTTTAAACTTTGACATTGTTCTTGTATTTGTGATTTATTTTTTCAATCTGAATGTTGACATTATGTTATAATAATAATTTCGAATTAACAGGTCTCTAAGTTAAAAAAAAATTGTATTTGCAATTCTGGGTAACTTTCTTTCTTTTTGTGAAATTTTATAATAATATAACTCATAACTTTCTTTCTTTTTGTGAAATTTTATAATTTTTTAGTTGTCAATAAAAAGAATAATAGTTTTCAATATTATAGAAATATTTGTACGCCGATACTTACGGCTAAACATGACTGGACTTAAACAATTGATTTTAATCTTGCATGCTCTTGTATGTATACCATGTTTAGACAAATAACGAATATCTTATCTTATCTTATCTTATTCAAGAGTTGCATACTATACTTTATACCATGACTACGAGAAAAAGAATTTGCAACTTCAAGTATGCTGTTATGTCATTGTTATGCCTTGTTTTTATAGTGCTCCGTAGCATAAAATACATACTTAATAATGTCGATGACTTCTTTTTCTTCGACAACTCATTAAAATAAGTTAGGAAAACAGATTCTGAAAATGTGCCAGAAGCTTGATTTTCATTTTTCCATTTGAAGCATGACTTACCAAACAAAAAAATCTTCAAAATCATAGGGCCTTATACAGCTCTTATAACGCTTAAATGGGGACAAATTATTTAGCCTTAAGTTCACGTAGCTGCTTAGGAGCTGTGTAGCAGCAATTTAATAGTGTTATAAAGGGTAACGACAGTACTATGCGCTGAATATCGACTGACTAAGAGACCACAAGTTACTCTTTATTCAGTAAATATGTCACATCTATGCTCTTAATAGATGTTTTAAACCGTAAAAGACTGCTTGCGGCCAGTATAAAAGTGAACATATTTGTTGTAGCAAACATATAGAAGCAAATATAACCCTAGCTGCCAATGAATTGAATGACTGAATTATACGTGGATAATTTTCATATCCCCAGCTGTACATTGTTTTACATATTAATAAAAGAAAAATGAATGGGAATGTAATTTCACTGACATTATACATATATGTTGTCTAAGAAAATTTTGATGCGCCCCGAAAATATTCTGTTTTTAATATTAAAAACAGAATATTTTATAAGCCGTGATGAAAACTTGAATAAACAATTTTTAGTGCTTTGAAAAGAATTATAAGATAAAAAGTTATTATTATGTTATCAGGAAGTAAAAACGAATGCAATACATTTCTAATTCATACACAAAACATCATAAAAGTTGAAGAATGAATCAGTATATTTATAGGTTATACAACACAATGTTAAACAGCGACGTGAATAGTTAAAACTCTTATCTGCTGCAAAAGGCTGTCTAATAGTTCACTAGTGTACTGTTAATCAGCAAAAAACTGAATAAAATTACACATGTGAACCACTATAAAATAGAAGCCGTTAATTCGATACCTAGTTGCGAGGCATCTAGTGAATGTTTAAACAGCCGCTATGCAGACACTATTAATGGCAGTGTAAAGGCTGATTAGCGGTAGACATATTCAGCAATAAGATGTAATGTGGGCCACAAATCATCCATTAACGTTATAATAGTTCACACGTGGCCCTTTAATAAATCAGTCTAATAGAAGTTCACAAATACCTTCTTATACAGCATTATTAACGTAACTTCATCCACTAAACAGGCCTTATTACGGTTAAGGCATTAGAAAAGGTTAAAAGCTGAATAGAGTCGTTGAAAATATACCTTTATAGCACTCTTAGCGTATTAATGGTAGATTTTCGGTTTTAATCAGCCTTAATGCAGCTCTTAAACACTCTTTTTTTTTTTTTTTGGTACGTCATCAAATTACTTCTCCCGCTCTGGGCGGAGCGGAAGGGCGTGACAGACTTTAACTGACTAAAACCCGCCCGTGCTCCTTCAGTTGCCTGTTGCCAGGGTCCCGGTATCCCTTTCGGACTCTTCCGCAACCCTGGCAGGCATCGGTCCTAACGGACCCCGTCAGGTGTGCTGAAGCGATATTTAAACAGCTTAGGGTGATTAAGATCACCCTAAGCTGTTTAAATATCACTGACAGCTATTATGCAGCTGTAGGATCACCAGTGTACCCTTAAAATAGTCTTAATACGCATAGAGTTTCAAATAGGTCTAAAAGTGAGTAGTTATACAGCTATCTGTGCTACTTGGGCATTTACTAGATACGTCTTTCATTGACTTGAATGTGCCCTGGCGGCTGTGAGTATGTCATGCTCACTCAGATGTCTCGCTGATGGTGGCGCGTGTGTTGGATCATTAAGTTCCCTACAAAATGGTTGAGCTAAATAGTGCTGATCCATGCGTTATGTTCGTGAACGGGCGCCGCCGCCGTCAGTAGGGACTGGTCATCTCTTAGCCACGGCTTACTTTTAATTTATTTTAATTGTTTTTGTTTTTATCTTTTAATTACGAACGTTTTTAACGTGCACATCTTTTTTTTACATTGTTCTCAAGGTATTGTCTTGTTTGCCATAATTTCATTTGCCATAATATTGTTTTCCATAATCGTCCTCAGTCATAATATTTACTTGCCCTATCATTTATACTAATAACGTTTGTCATATCAACTTATTAGTCATAACTTTTATTTGCCATAAATAACGTGATGTGTCATAATCATTACTTTATATAAGTAACACATTACATAATCGATACTTGACATAAGGAACATTTAATATAATTTAGAAGCGTTTATTGTTTTGTACAAAAAATTGGTAGGGAGCACCTATTTTTTGTATAGCCCTAGCTATGTATAGATTGTTAGTCCTAAAAAAAATGCTCAAAATTAGGTTTTAGTGACAGAAACGCCTCGCTGTAAATCCGACTCCACGCAGTCTTGTATGCCCTAGACTGTAATTTAAAATCGCGGAGGGGCGAGGCGGCCCGCGGGTTGAGGAGCAGGTGGTTGTAACGCTCGCCGCTGCAGCTGAGGCTGGCCGGCCTTCTATGAATATGTTAATATAAAAATTATTCAGTTTAACATAACATCCAAATTGCAGGCGCTTGTACTGAACTAGCATTGTTGTGCTGTTATGGGCAAATTAATATTATGATGAATAAATGGTAAGGAAAACAACATTATGAAAATAAAATGAAAAATATAGCAAATAAATATTATGACACTTGATCGATTATGACCAATGAAAATTGAGGAAAATGATTTTATGTCATTTGACGATTATGGCAACTGAAGCGTTATTTCTAATGAAATTATGGCAAGCAATAGTAAACCTGTTCTCACGTCATGTACCATTTCAACATGAATGATGTAAACAATATATTATTGTAATCATTTTTTCATTTAAAAGTGTGTCCGTGGAGTTTCTTGCCCTCTTTCTCCATAGGGAACTACTACGCTTTGGAATGGGCAACTAGCTTCATCTTTCTGACTGAACAACCCCTTGACAATTCAAAAGTACCTGGAATTGGTTTATTTGAAATAAATGCTTTGAGTTTGAGTTTGAGCGAGATTTAGAAAATGGTACAACGCCATCTATCGAGCGTTGAGGAAGCTCTCACTCAAACACTATTCCTATCCAAAAGTATTTTACTATTAACGAACTTTACAGAGTCCAGCCTCAAGCTGTACAACTCGGTTCCTCATACCGGGACGATCGTGAAGCCCTCGTCGTGAAGATATCTGCCATCATACTCCACCCGAAGTATAAGCCGCCAATTGCATACCATGATGTAGCGCTCATCAAGATGGTTTCAAAAGTCAAGTGAGTAAAGTTGAAACATATAACATCACGTCTGTAATCCCCGAAGGGTTAGACAGAGGTGTACCTATAGTACACCCCAGCGGCGAGGGGTGAATTTTTATGAGAGGGAAGCCGAAGCGGTGCTGGTCTTAACTTACTTACTTATGAATAAAGTAATTACTTATTAAGTGTTAACTTAAAAATAAAAGTCTCTCCGTAACTGATTTTAACACCATCTGTCGCCTAGTAGCAGAACCAAAAATAGATTCGCATAAAATATCTTTCAATTTTTTACAGAAATAAACTCAAATATAACTTTAAAATGAATAAAGGAATTCATAGAATCTAATAAAATACACTTGAACAGGTGAAAACGAAATAAAATGTGCAATATTCCTCCATCTCGTTCTTGCTCACGCATTTTTTATATATCTGTCTCTATCGTAACCCGTTGTACACCGGCTTGCTCTCATACTTTTCAAGCGGCGCCACGTGACCTCATGACGGGATCGCTATTGTATGAATGTTTAGTTCCCGATTCTGACGTTTTGGCGCCGGGTTATTTTAGATGTCAAAATTTTGTTCCGTATTTTAAAAATTAGTTTTAATTATTTTTAAGTGTAATTTAGGTGAAATAATATTACTAAATGTGAAATAACTGCATAAATACTAAGGATTATTGTTTTCCTTAAAATATTCATATTAAAACACAGTGTTTGGTTGCCTACCGCTACCGGTAACCTAACTCGAACAGCTGATGTTCGACCTGCGGATCTAAACGGGGAGTATTGTTATTTATATTGTTTAATTATCACACAGTCGTATCTTAGACTCTGTAACACGCCTTCATTGATCCCTAGAATAACCATTCTTGATTGATTTGGCATTCTGCAGTGGGTCCAAGTCGCTTTGTTTACCTTAGTTAATTAAGATAACGAAACTTTAGTGAATTTTTCATAATAATTTTAATAGATTATTAGAATTACACAACAACAAGAACGTTGTTTAACGTTTTTTTGCATTATCGTAATGTAAAACTATTTTTTTTATTTTAATCTAGACCTCCTACCCATATTAAGAAAAGTAAAATCATAAGAAAGAATCAGTGAAACTTTGTGATCTGATCTAATCTGGTTGCTTTAAATTAGATTAAACAGCCTACCTCATTTCTCTATAAAGCAACACTAACTTCTCCCATTTTTTCCTGTCATTTCTAGCATTCTTTCCTTTGTTTGTCTGTCTAAGTAGTTCTCACCGTTCCTTTAATTCTATTTTCAGTACTAATTCCTGAAACCATGCCTGTGATGACCCGTAAGGCTGCTGCTCAGGAGTTGGAGCTTAAATTGAGAACGGCCGTTCATGATCTGGCGGCTTCAAACAGTAAATGTCAACAGCTGTTACAGGAGATAGATGAAAGTGAGAAGGAAGTCGAGAACGTCGTTTTCAAAAACACAGGCTTAAAACAGGAGCTAGTGATACTACATCAGCAATATCTAGATGTTGTTGATGAACGGGACAAACTGCGGGTGGTCACAGATGGTTTCAACAACTGCAGTAACATATATGAGGAGGCTTTATGTAAGGTTAGGGACCTAGAGGAAGAATTAGGTCATGCAAATACACAAATTTATAAGTTACAGAAACAAAAAGAATGTACTCAGGCTAGGGAAACGAATAATTTGTATAGTGAATTATTAAACACTAATTGCAACCAGCACTCATTAATAACAATAGACCTCACTGAAGATTCTTTAATGAAACATAATAATAGTAGTTATAAATTAAGTCAAAATAAAATTAAAAAATATGCAAAGCTAAATAGAATCATAAATAAATGCAATAAATATAGGAAACAACAAAAACACAGTTCCAATAATATTAAGTTAAGGAAAGAACGTGGTTTTCTTATAAATAAATTAAATAACTACCAAATAAAATTAGAAGACAGTAAGAACATTTATGAGTTTGACACTCAACACTTACAGTCTGAAATTCAGGTACTAGAAGCTTCACTTCATTCACTCTATACTAAGTATGTGAGGTCTGAAAAACAAATTCAGGAGCACATCCTTGCAGCTAATGAGTTAGTGGACATGTGCAACTCTAATGCAGACAAAGTGGACCCGCTGACTATCAGCACCCCTGAAATTTCACTGCATAGTGAGTCGAATCTTGGCACTCACCAACCGGAGGCAACAGAGGACCCATACCAGTCAGGAAGTGCTCAGGTCTCGATTCCCGGTGGGGTTACACCAGGTGCTGAACAAGGTCCATTGCAAGTATTTCAGACAGAAGCTAGTTCTCTCACTTGTAGTAATAAAGTTTGTTGCTGCTCCATTATGTTTTCTGATAGTTTTGGAAAAGGGTTAGGAAAATTACTTAGTAACAACCTGAGTCATTCTTCTCAAAACTATTGCATGCCTCAGACTTCCTATAATCAAATAATGTCTACAATAACTAGGAATGAATATGACCCTAATGCCATTATAACTGTTCTTATAGGTAATAGTTTAAATGTTAAAAAAGATGATATCACTGACAGTGTCACCGAGCTACTGAAGTTAAATTGTAAGAAAATAATATTGTGTGCTTTTCCATACTTTGAGCACTTGTCAAATAGGCAAAATAACTTCATTCATATATTAAATAATTACATGCATTTTTTAGTTAGTCACCATAGTGACAAGTTTATATTTTTTGACACCAACATTTTTGTTGATAAGCTTAGGTCGACTAGGGATACTGTGTATCTGCCCATTAGTTTTAGACGTCAAATAGCTAGGCTATTAGCTTTTAATATTAACCCAGACATAATTAGTATGTCGAAGTCATGTTTAATTAGCACCACAATTAGTAATAGTACTAATGATAAGGTGTTTCAAATTAGTAATTTAAACTAGTTTGTAAGACAACAGAAGGTACCAATAGCAGTATAGTTGCACTTAATAACAAAAAGGTATTTTCTAGCACTAACAAAGGTAACTGCACAAAAGGGGCTAAGCAGAAATCCTTGAAATTATTTCATCAAAATATTCAAGGTTTTTCTTCCAAACGATTGGAAATTGAATTGTTTTTAGAAAAAACAATGTTTGACATTATTTGTTTAACTGAGCATTGGTTAAAAGACTATGAAATGTTAATTAATTATGAAAATTATAGTGTGGCCAGTTGTTTTAACCGAAAATCAATGCTGCGTGGTGGTTCACTAATTTTAATTAAAAGTTGTATTAAATCAAAAACCCGTAACGACATAGTTGAACTATCGGTTGAACATAGCATTGAGCTGTCTTGTGTTGAGCTAGATAAGCATGTTATAGTGTGCGTTTACAGACCCCCAAATTATCAAAACTACTCTTTATTTGAGTCAGTAATGGAAGATGTTTTGTCAAAACTTGCAACTGGGAATAAATCGGTAATTATCTGCGGGGACTTTAATATTAACATTTTAGAAAATAATTCTAATACCAGTAGATTATTAAATTTGTTTAAATCCTTCAACTTGTCAAATGTGTTTGTAGAGCCAACCCGAATAACTACGACTACTGCTACATGTATTGATAATGTGTTTTGTTCCTGCGACTATTTAGATAAAGCCATCGTTAATTATCTCCCTTCTGATCACAGTGGGCAAACAGTAACTTTTGAATCCAACTTACCCATAAAAAAAGTGCAGATACAATTCAGACCAGTTACCGTTGTTAATTTAAATAAATTTAATAGCACTTTAGTTTGTAAATTAAGTAATCAGGACCTTTCAATAAACAATGTCAATATTCTGTATAAAGAATTCTTTTCGGTAGTCCAAACCGAGTTCAATAATACTTTTAAGAAAAGCACTAAAACTATCAGCCCTAAGTTTTTATTTAGTGATTGGGCAACTAAAGGACTCAGGAAAAGTAGGGAAAGACTTTTCGAACTGTATGGCCTTAAGCCTTATATTAACACGGAAAGTTTTAATAAGTATGCTGCTACTTATTCTAGAACTTTTAAGAGCACTTATAAGGCAGCTAAAGCCTTATACATTAGCAACAAAGTTAAATCAGCGGACAACAAAATACAGACGGTTTGGAAATTTATCAATAATGAAACGAATAGGAGCAAAAAGCATAATTCCGATTACACACTGGAGACGTCAAGTGGTGGTCTCATTTGCGATAGCAAAGAAGTGGCTCAAGAATTTGTACATTTCTTTACCAGTATCCCACTTAAAACTACTGAAACCTTAAACTCCTCGCCATCGCTCTCTTTTGATTTAGTAAGGGCGAACGTTCCAGCCTGCCAGATTGATTTTAACTTTAAGCATATTAACCCCGTTACAGTAATAAAAGCTTTTAAGCAAATCAAGATCAAATTGACCGAGGATCTTTGGGGAATGTCCATTAAAGTCTGTACCTCCATAATTGAGACCATAGCGTCTTACTTAGCCTTAATATTTAATTTGTGTGTGGATCAAGGAGTCTTCCCGGATTTAATGAAATACAGTAAGGTAATACCACTTTTCAAATCCGGGGACAGTAAAGACTCCAATAATTATAGGCCCGTATCCGTGCTGCCGGTTTTCAGCAAGGTGTTTGAAAAGGTAATGCTGAATCAAATGCTCAATCATTTTAACACAAATAAAATCCTTCACGACCAACAGTACGGTTTCACCAAAGGACGTTGTACGACTGACGCCGGTGTAACCTTATTAAGACACATTTTTAACGCGTGGGAAGAAGCCCAAGACGCCATAGGAATCTTTTGTGACCTCTCCAAGGCATTTGATTGCGTCGATCACGAAACCTTACTCTTGAAACTTGAGCATTACGGACTAGGTAAACTTGCGCTCAGTTTAGTAAAATCTTATTTAAATGATAGACAACAGCAAGTTCAAATAAACGGTATCAACTCACTAGGTTTAAAAGTAAAGATGGGTGTTCCACAAGGCTCGATTTTGGGTCCTTTCCTCTTTTTAGTGTACATTAATGATCTACTCCATTTATTAAAAAATCAGCCGCACATGGTGTTATTTGCTGACGATACTTCCTTAATTTTTAAGGTAGATAGACGTGCTACAAATTTTGACGAAGTAAATAACGCCCTACTGCAGGTCCAAAATTGGTTCACTGCTAATAATTTGTATTAAATGGAAAAAAGACTAAGTGCATAAAATTTTCCTTACCAAATGTCAAAAGTAGGGATTGTGAGATTATATTGAATCAAGAGAAACTAGAATTCGTCGATAAAACTGTTTTCCTGGGGATCACGCTCGACTCAAGGCTACAATGGGGTCCTCATTTAACATCTCTTGCAGGACGGCTGAGTTCAGCAGCATATGCTGTCAGAAAAATCCGTCAATTTACTGATGTAGATACCGCGAGGCTAGTCTATTTTAGTTACTTTCATAGCATAATGTCTTACGGTATTTTACTATGGGGACGGGCTGCAGACATCGAGTCTATCTTTATTCTGCAGAAAAGAGCGATCAGAGCCATTTATAATCTACGCAGGCGCGATTCTTTAAGGGAACTGTTTAAGGATATTAACATCATGACGGTACCTTGTCAATATATACATGAAAACATCTTGCACGTAAGAAAAAATTTACATCTTTTTAGTAAAAGAGGCGATAGACATAATTATAGTACTAGAAATAGGGACTTATTAGTTCAACCAGGTTTCAGACTGGCTAAAGTAGACTCATCTTTCATGGGGTACTGTTTAAAATGTTACAATAAAATCCCTCCCCACATACTTCAACTGAATGAGACGAAATTCAAAACTTGTATAAAACGCACACTATGTAGGCAGGCATATTATAAGTTGGAGGATTACATCTCTGATAAAAATGCTTGGCTTAATGCTGGTCCTGCTCCACAACCACAACTAACTAATTAACATTCGAAAATGCTGTTGGAGCTGCTGAAGATTGTAAGACTATCTTTGCATTGTATAAACTCAATCTCTCCTTTGTATTATATAATTGCACAGGTGTGAGTACTATGTACTATAGAGCTACCATTTACCGGGTATTTTGTCTTTCATTGACTTGGATGTGCGCTGGCGGCTGGGAATGTCATGCTCACTCAAATGTCTCGCTGGTGGTGGCGTATGTGTTGGATCATTTAGCTCCCTTCAAAATGGTTGAGCTGAATGGTGCTGATCCATGCGTCATGTTCGTGAACGGGCGCCGTCAGTTGTGACTGGTCATTTCTTAGCTGCCATGGCTTATTTTAATTTTTGAATTGTGCTTATTTTGTAATTGCGGACGCTTTTAACGTGATTTCTACATTGTTCTCACATGTATAATTTCAACATGAATAATGTAACCATTATATTGTAACAATATTTTTGATTTAAAAGAGTGTCCATGGAGTTTCTTGCCCGTTCTTCTCCATAGGTACCTACTACGCTTTGGAATGGGCAACTAGCTTCATATTTCTGACTGACTGACTCCTTGACAATTCAAAAGTGCCTGTAAATGGTTTAATTGAAATAAATGCTTTGAGTTTGAGTTTGAGTTTGAACATTTTTGTTGTTTGCTAATTCAAAGCTAGCTATTTTTGTTGTTTGCTAATGCAAAGCTAGGCGTTTTTGTTGTTTGAATGTTATGGTGAATTAAATACCCTGTAACTATATTTTTTGCAATAGTAGAAGCTATTGACTGTGCCATTGTTCGACTTGCTGATGCGAAACTCCAAAGGGAAGCCGGTAGGAAACGAGTTCTATGGTCCTTTCGCCACTGGTACACCCACATTTCGCCAGTCATGTTTAAGCTCAGTGTAACAGGGAACGATATTGTTGTTACGAACGACTATTGTCATCAACCGGGCACAAATCCAGACACCGGGTTGCTATTGAGAAATTCAAAAAAACCCAATAGGTAACACTTTGCCCGACCTGGGAATCGAACTCAGGACCAGCAGCAGCAGCGCTTGCTTACTAGTATCCACTAGACCAGAGGTTCTCAAACTTATTTCATCTACCGCCCACTTTGCAAATCAATTATTTTTTCAGCGCCCCCCAATTTTTTATTACCAATCTTAAAAAACCACAGTTACATTCATTACTTTAATTTTTTAATTATAGTGTACTATATTAGTCGAATTTAAACTTACATTCTAAACGAGACATTTTTACCAGTGAGGGCAATTAAAGCGCAACATTATAATATTAAGAGTATCTTTTATTCGATTTAAAACAAACATATAGGTCTTTACCTATGAAATTGCCGTTTTGTATGAAAAAATTTAAACGAATTTTTTTCATGAATTTTTTATTTGTATTAATCGAAGTAATCACCCATGCAATCAATGCATCTTTGCCATCGCAGTGGCAGTTTATTGATGCCCTTCTTAAAGAAATCAGCTGGACGGGAGGCAACAAATTCTTCAAAGGCATTTTGTACTGCCTCTCGGGTATTGAATTTTTTTCCCGCCAAGAAGTTATCCAAATTCTGGAAAAAGTAGTAGTCTGTAGGCGCAAGGTCTGGTGAGTAGGGCGGATGACGGAGAGCTTCCAACCCCAGTTCTTGCAACTTGGAGACCGTCTGCTGTGCAGTATGAGGTCGCGCGTTGTCGTGCAGGAGCAGCGGAGACGAGCGATTGACCAATGCTGGTTGGAGATGCGCCAGCTTTTCCATCATTGTGTTCAGTTCTTCACAGTACACATCTGCAGTAATGCTCACCCCGTTTGGTAAGAAGCTGTGATGAATCACACCGGCGCTAGACCACCAAACAGTGACCATCACTTTTCTAGGGGTAAGTTTTCGTTTAGGGCATTGTTTAGGTGCTGAACCAGGATCCAACCAACTTGCTGAGCGCTTGCGGTTATCAAACAGAATCCATTTTTCATCGCAGGTAACAATGCGGTTCAAAATTCCTTCATTTGTGTGTCTGTTGAGCAGTGCAAGGCACGTCTCGACGCGTACTTCGCGCTGGCGATCATTGAGTTCGTGGGGCACCCATTTGTCAAGCTTTTTTACCTTGCCAATTTGACGCAAATGGACCAATATTGTTTTGACGCTAACGTCGAAAGCTGCTGCTAATTCAGCCGTAGATTGTGTATCATCAGCTTCCACAATCGCCTTTAATTCGTCATTGTCGACCAAAGTCTTCGGACGACCGCGAGGTTCATTTTTCAGGTCGAAATTTCGAGAACGGAAGCGAGCAAACCAATAACAGGTGGTGCGTTGGTTTGTAGTGTTAGCTCCGTAAACGTCGTTGATGTTGCGTGCCGCTTGTGCCGCGTTGCTGCCACGACGGTACTCATATTCCATAATTACTCGAATTTTTAACGTATCCATGATGACGAAAAAGATTGAAATGCGATGAAAATGTAACACTAATCAATAAAGAAAGTCATTTCTTTAAGTTCAAAGGTTTTAAGGTCAAAGTTCCAAAAGTAGTCATACTTTTGGAAAAAAAAATCCATGTTTTTAAAATAAAATTAATTTGAAATTAGAATTCTTAGCCAAACAAAAATTATTTTGATTTGAAATGGCCAGTACTGCAGAACGGAAATTTCATAGGTAAAGACCTGACTTGTTTGCTCTCCAGCCTATCTTGCCAAACTTCATATCATCGACAACCTTATTTTATTTATACAGCCAAACCAGCAGATTGATACAGGATTGCACAAATCGCGTTAGTTAACAGAAATTTGTTAAAACTTGATTGCTCACGGGCTATTCTACGAAAGCTATGTTAAATATTTTTAGTGTTTTTACAATAAAACAGGGCAGAAAATATATGAACTAAATAATAAATGTTGTGTAGTAGGTAGGATTTAATTTCAGTGAATTTTAAAATATGAAGTAGATGAAATTACAAATCAGCCATCGCCCCCCTAAACCACTTCAACACAAAACAATTTTTTGGGCTCCTTACCGCCCCCTCTAGGCCTCCAGCGGCCAGAAGGGGGCGTTATCGCCCACTTTGGGAAACACTGCACTAGACCGAAGAGAGTAAAAAAATACCAACCGAGTTTTAAGAGTCAAGACAGGAGTGGATATCATTTGTCCCTGATTTTGTGGTTCTAGGACATGCTGGCTTCCTGACGATGTATACCTTCACTGGTTTGAGAGTAGGTGGTGATAACTGGGTCTAAATGAAAAATGCGAGCAAGGAACAGACACAGGCTTGATAATCATAATAATTCCAGGTTCTCGGACGTGATCCGTCCAGCGTGTTTGGGAGTACCACCACCAACGGGCAGGAGCATCTTAGCCACTGGATGGGGGATCACTGAGCTTGACCGTGAGTTTCTTTTTCTAAATTATGATTTAAAATAATTGATAAATTAGGTGATTGGTTACTGCTCTCAAAAGTAAATACTCTTGTCACAGTAAGTCATCTCCATAATGGACGACATGGTTCCATAGAACCAACACCATCTTTCATTGTCGTTTCAGCAACTGAAGAAACGAAAGATAAAATTACAGATTGAAGAAAGTATACGGCGCCATGTCAAAAATTAACAAATGAACGCTCACTTTGTATGGAAAGAGATCATGGGCCTACGAACGCGCGGAGTAAAGCCGCGTCTTATTTAAAGCGATCGTCACGGTCATAATACGTCACTTTTTGTTCTGAAAACCGGAAAGCGCCCTCTGTTGGCGCGAACACGCGTTCAGGTAAGGTAGCCCACGAAATTCAAATTTTCTTACGTTTTTTGCAATTTGCAGGTCAGCCTCAGGTTGTATGTTGATCTAAATATTATTTGCAACCGTAACGAATATGGATTTACAGAATTATAATCATTAGAATCAGCAATACAACTCTCTAAGTTCATGTAAGTGCATTGAATGACTTTTTCTGATTAATTTATGGAGTTGAATGCGTGGTCGCACCGACAGAGGGCGTTTTCCGGTTTTCCGAACAAAAAGTGACTATGCATGCGATCGATCGCGTATTCGCGCCACGATAGGACACAGGATACGGCCATATGATATTTATATTTCGATTCAAAAACCGTTTGATTTCACTTTACGCTTACGTCCTGCGTTTGTGCTAGGATCTCATACGGCATATTCTTCTAAGAAAACGTAGTAGTGGTCATGCTACACGTGCAGGTTAATCTACCTTATTGAAATTTAACCATAGTCTCGTTATTAATTCCAGTCACCCTTCACCAGTACGTACAGCTTCGCAGCGTCTCCCTCAGCGTGTGGGACATGCAGGAGTGTCAGGACATAGCGGGAAAAACACGAAAGCTCCCCAATGGGGTTCTCCCCGATAGCCACATGTGTGCCGGTGACAGGGGTGGGTGGCATGACACTTGTCTGGTAAGAAGTGAGACTGATTGGGCCATAATCCAGCACGCGGAAACAGTGCGGGTCGGTAGATGTCACGAATTTTTGGTTCTACGACATACTGGTTTCCTCATGATGTGCCCCTTCACCGTTTTGAGTAGGGATTAAATTAAATCACGCAAAGTAAAATGCCTGCCTGGGTCTGAACCCAGGCAGGGCCGTAGCCAGGAATTCATTTCGGGGGGGGTTAGGATTGCTACAATTTTTTGAAAAAATAAAATGTAAGTAGTTCTGATTTCAGAAATGGTAAATTAAAAGTAGGTTTATAAAAAAGAGTATTATTTATTGTTATTTTTAAAACAGAATTTTTTGGTCTTTTTGCGCGAAATCATTAAAAATAAAATATTTCACGATTTTAGACATTCTAAGTTAAAATTCAAATTGGTGGAGACCTTATTTATTATCAATTTTAATAAAGCCGTGTTTCTCTTTTCCCATCACTTTGCAATCATGACTATATTAGGGCATATTAGGGCTGCTATGGAGAATATTATATTATTACGTACCTATATGATGCAAGAGCGAGCGAAGCAAGCTCGAAATTTTTTGCATCCCTTTGACCGTTCATACAGTTATAGAACTATTAGTTTTTCGACTTATGCAGAAAAGTTAGAAAATTAAAAGAATGTAAGATGCGAAACATTTTCATTCAATACAGGGTTCATAAAAATACAGTATGTACATAGGTAAGCGTACTCATACTGCTTTTGTAGATTATAAAGTCCGTATTGGCGAAATATGTAGATTACAATACGTACCTTAAGGTCGATCTTTGTATTGAGATGCTGGTTTCTCACATTTCGGGGGGTTTGAATCCCCAAAACCCCCCCTCTGCCTACGGCCCTGGACCCAGGCACCCAAGACAAAATCTTAAATCTCAAAAAATCTGTACTAATTAATGATCTTTTCTAAGAACCCAAGGACCTCGGAGTTAGTTTCGGTGTGGTTATAACCAAAGCAAAGCGCTACTGCTTTTTCTTTAAGGAATTTCTGAGAAGCAGCCCGGAGTCTCGGTTTGTGCCCGGTTGATGAAGCGCTACTGCTTTTTCTTTAAGGAATTTCTGAGAAGCAGCCCGGAGTCTCGGTTTGTGCCCGGTTGATGAAGCGCTACTGCTTTTTCTTTAAGGAATTTCTCAGTAGCAGCACGGAGTCTTGATTGTTGCCTGGTAAATAATGCCTGGCAACAGGCTCGCCTCCTATTACATGGGACTTTAACATAACTGGCGAAATGTGGAAGCTGTGCACACGCCTACCTACCTCTTCAGAAATGCAGGCGTGATGTTATGTTACGATATTCGGTTGAGTTGAATGGTGCTGATCGTGAATTGCCACCGGCAGTTGAGACTGGTCATCTCTAACTGCCAGGGCTTAAGGACCATTTAGACGGGGCCAATCCCCGAGACAATAAATGAAGCCGCTCCATTAATTTGCGTAATCAATGGCTTGAGGTCAATCCAATGCAGTGGACTGTCTCTATTTACACGATGCTATTTTACACATTTGAGGAACAGGGTGTAAAGTTCACTCATCCTCATGTCGGGGTCTTGTATATATGTCCATTGCGCGGTAAACTCTAATTGCGCGATGCAGGATTTATAAGTGACGTCAGGATTTTGTGTGACGTCAGGTCTTTTTGATGCGTAGTTCGCATGTAGCGATGTAGATGCCGCCAAACTATTATTGGATAGGCTTAGTGGATTGTCTCGGGGATTGGCCCCGTGTAAATAAATGGTCCATTACCTATCTTTTATCTGTTTTTTGAATATCGTTACAGATTCGATTTAGAGCATTACGTTACAATCGGCCTCCCTGACTAACGAGCATTCGCCTGTAATTATTAAAATAATTGTTCTATATTGTATATCTATAGATTGTTCTCACATAAAGAAGCAACAAGACCAATTTACCCAGGATTTTGTAATATCTTGATTTAAAAGAGTGGAGTTTCTTGGTGTTCTTTGAAATGGGCAACTAGCTTCAATTTTGTGACTAACTGACTGACTCCCAGACAAACCAAAAGTTAAAAAAAAAAAATGAAATGGTTTGAGTTTCATGAATAATATTTTTTCCACAGGGTGATGGCGGTGGTCCAGTACAGATTCAAGATGGCTGCTTGTGGCGTGTGGTCGCTGTGACGTCATTAGGTCGCCGAATTTGCGGCGTCCTTGATTTCCCTTCGTTGTACGCTGTCATACCGCATGCGTTTGTAGCCGCTCAGGTATTTGATGAGGTATCATTAGAATAAAATAAAGATAATATATGTAAGGAACTGCGTGCATTTTTATTTTTTTAAATTGCCTATCATCCTCCATCATGGCCCACAGTGTACTGTTATGGCGCAACGATGTGAAAACCAAAGACGCGATGGATGGATAGTATCGATATGTCGTAGATTATAAAAGTTGAGCGATAATAGTCTCTCAATTTATTACTGTAGTGCGAAGGTGAGGTAAACGCCGTGACGCGCTCGCTAGAGTGGGGCGGCACGTGGACAGAGTCGTGTTAAGAGCGGAGCGACGAGTCAGTGTTGTGAGGGCAACGAACGGATGCAGACCTGAGACCTCCACTTCTCTTACGCGAAACTGTCTGTTTGCTCGAACGTGGAAAGTAGTGCGTGAACATTATTAGTATTGCACCTACTGTGATGCTTGTTCTGAAAGTGAAATACTAACTGATTTGCTGTGTCATCGTGTTTTATTGTTAACCTGCACTATGGAGTCCGTACCACCGAATAGAAATGATGGCGGCACTATCGCTCAGCCATCTCTGACGCCGTCAGATATAAGTAATATTAGTAGTGTTGGCTATAACAATAAGAAAACATTAAGGAATGAGGAATGGATTGTGTGAAAGATGACATGGGTAGAGAGGAGGTGACTACTGAGATGACGGCTGATAGAGATGTATGGAAGAAGACATGCTTTGCATTTGGACACGGAACTGTTTTATAATTATGTTGGGTAAATACCTACCTAAACACTATCAGGAAATTAGGTATGTTATAAATAGATCATTTTATGTTATCTGACATAATGATTCAGCGTTCAAACGTCATGACTTCTGCATGAGGTCAAGAATAACAAAGAATTATAATATTATGTATTGTTATCTACTCTTCTGAGGAACAAAGGGAACACCGTATTCCCCGGGTTTAGTGATCGTGACGAGGCAATATTTTTTATAGGAATCAAATCAAAAATATTTATTTGCTAGAAAATGGTACATAAGGTGTTACAGTAGGTTTGTTTCAGCATATCTTGCCACAACATGGCGTGCAAATGTGTTTACAATCAGCGATGTCAATTAGTCTAGCTTATAAATGATAGATTCTATTGATCTGTCTTCTAAATAGTGTATAATAACTTTTAAATATTAGTAGTTAGAAAAATATTCACGACGCGCGAGAAAACACGATTAGTCACGATCTATGATATTAGTTTTATATCATCGGTCGTATTCGATCATGAAGACTTGGGTCGTGGGTTAAAAAGTTCAAAAACTATTTTTAATGGTAGGTAATGGTTGTCAATCAAGAAAGAAAGAAAGTACATTTATTTAGCTCAGACTAAAATGCACACAATATAATATACATCAGATAACAAAATAAAATATCTAAAAATCAAATAAAAAGTGTAAAAGTGCGATGTAGGAATGTAACACGGCTGCGCCAAAAAGGCCCAGTTCAGCAAAAATGCCAGAGAACTAGTGCCTGACGCTGGTTTCCAACCGAACCTGGGTGAGGTGACGAATGTAAATCGGATTTATAATGTAATGTGTGTATGCATACGTACATAAATTTTGTGTCTTATAATAATAATAACGAATAAGTTAATTAAATAGTGTGATTGTGTATAAAGTTGCAAAACAAAACAGAAAAGACTGTTAAATAAATGAATAAATGAGACGGACGCATGATAGACCGTTGTAAGTACGTAACGTACCGTTATAAGTAAATAAAGAAATCCTTGGAAACGAGTCAGAACAAAAAATCCTGTTTTAGCCGATGCCAGACTTCCACGGTCCAACACATTGTCATTATTTATTATTCCGTGCTGCACTTCATCACACAACACGCTGCAAGCGTCTGTATAATGAGGCAACAACTCATCTGTTAAGGACGCATCAACACTTTTCTCCAAATATCACTGTTTTTTCGGTACCCTGTACAGGGATTAGGAATCATGACTGCGAGGATTTCATGGTCTCAAATTAAAGATAATTTATTCATCTCCTGAATTCCCTCATAAAAATGGTATAGCCTCATATTAAATTTTCTCTCAAATAACTTTTCACCACCACAATAATCGCGCAAATTTGAAAGAATATGGGGTCTGAATAGGAACCCGTATATCTAGACCCAATACATATTATGATTTCAAAATAATAAGATATTGTGGCTTATATAGTCCTTAATACGTGATGTAAATATTACGTACCTAAATAAATAACTTTTTCATTTATGAGAAAATTAAAGAACACTCTCATATTTCTTCATACATTTCGTCCATGCGACGTGCCAGTCCGCGCTGAACCGCGCTCGTGAAAGGAAGGGTATATCGCTTTTTTGCAAAAAAATATTACGTGAATAAGTGAGTGTTGAGTTCACGGTGTTGTATACTGTGGTTGGACGAAGTTGATACTTTTTCGGACCGAAATAAAAGTAAGTACGATTATTTAAATTTATTCAGAAATAATTACATAGTTGTCATTTTTTGTGGGTGTAGATTACGGATAAAGATAAAGATTACGAATAATTATATGAAAACATTATTTTTGAGAAATTCGGTTCAATTGTCGATTATTGGGATTTGGGGTGGTGATTACGAATAGGTTTTAGGCCTTATTTTTAATTCAAAAAGGGGGTGGACTTAAAAAAATTAAAAAAATACGTTTTTGTCAATTGTGCTGGGCTTGAAGGTGGTGATTACGAATATACCATCTTATTTTTGATTCAAGATGTAATATTTTTTTAATAATCGGATTTATGAATTTGGCAACTTGCCAAATTCATAAATCCAGAATAGTAGAGTAGCAGCGTTTGAAAATCAAACAGGCGCATGGTTATAACTTTCGACAACGAGAAGGATTTTTCTTTGTTTTGTGCATTGTTAAAATATTTATATTTGTTATTATAGATGCCACGAGTTCGGAAATTCGGACAAAAGACAAGAAAAACTGCACACGTAGCAGTAAACAAAAGTAACGAGACTTTGTAAGTATTTTCTTTCAGAAATCACAAATCTACTCTAGAGTTTTGTTATATCTTGTATTAGAAAATATAGTAGGTTTTTTTATTTAACAGGGACAGAAGCTTGGATGTCTCCGTAGGCGATGATTATTTTAATTTCACTTACAAGTGAAAGTTTATCAACCTCTGTTGGTAATTTGTTCTATTTGATTTACCTTAGGTTCTTTTTTTTTTCGTGTGGTTAGTTACCTTAGGAAAGTACTATCAGCTAAGCTACCGCATGTTCTCCTATACTCCATTTGAAATAAGGCATTTAAACAAACCTTTTTACAGTCCGTTCAACCGATTTTGACTTCTAAACCGTAGACATAAGGATGGCATTAAAAGTTAAAAAGATTACACAATACCAACTCTCTACTGCAGCTGCCATTTGTGATGCCACCAACGCAATATAAGTCAAAATCGGTTGAACGGACTGTAAAAAAGGCTAATTTAAATGTCTAATCTTATTTCAAATGGGGTATAGTCGATAATCGCATGGCACGGCTCACGGCTCGATCGCCCGATGCATGCGTTTTGACTATAATGTATGAATATGTGTCATAAAAGAAAAGAAGCAAGTTACGTAATACTAATTGTTTAGAAATTGATAAAGGTAGGTATATTTTTCTTTACAATTAGTATTTGAACTAATAGTTGCCGCTGTTTATACAATATTATCAGAGCCTTTTGTTTATTGATGTCGCAACTGCGGTAAAAATAAGTTCATTATCTAATTACCATTGTTATTTAGTGGGAACGTCTAAAAATCCGGTTTAACAATAGGAAGACTTAATAGAAGGGCCATAAAATACGTTCTATAGTACCTACAGGTGTTGTCTTTTTTATTTTCAGGAGCAGGAATGCGTGATAAAAGAATATAAGTCAGAAAGTAGAAGAATAATCGAGATTGATTATCTTTTTAAGCAGCCAATCCGTATAACACTTCTCTCTAATTTGTTTATTGTCTATTTTTTCACAGTTACTTAAACTACGGTGTACATTTCGTTATTGACCTGACTTTATTTAATATATAATATTTTTTACTACGTGCTTTTGTTTTAATTTTTATCAAAAATACCTTCTGAACTCGCGGCCCAGTCAGTAAATCTTACTTTTTTATAAGTATTTATGGGAGTGATTATTTTTAAATATCACAACGAAAGATTATGATAAACTCCCAAGCTAGTATTTTATTATGTAATGCTCCAACAATTGTCAGTAAAAATAATATTTATAAATATGTACTTAGATACTTTCAAAGCAGCCTGGGATAATCGTAGGTGTTCCTTGTAACAGTAAAATTTCAAAGTCGCTAGTTTCCGTAAGAATATGGTATTTAATCCATATAGCCAGCGGTTGAAATTTTTGGGTACCTACGTAATGTACGTAATGACTGATGCACTTCAAAAATACTAAAAACATGAATATATTACGCAGATAGTACTTAGAAAAGTTACCAAATTCGATTGCAAACTTCCAACTAACTTTACTCAATCATTATCAGTAAAATTAAAAAATAATACCTTCAAGCACCAAGATTAGTTAATTTACGTATAAAACCGAGCGGACAGCGGTTTCAATGTGTGCGTGCGGGTAATGTCGTTGTGTTGCGATGCAGATACGTAAACTTGAGCGAGTTCAAAATGTAACAGCGTCCTTAATAGGTCAAACTGGAAGTTCAGGAAAACTGCTTGCCGTATCGTGAATCGAAAGTACAGATATATTCGATTGAAAAAAATTGTGTTTGTCATAACACACACACATTTTTCACGAACCGACTGTATTTTCATAAAAATACAGTTGGTTTTTAACTTGAATTGAGCGCAAGCCACTGAAGCCACCACTCGCTCATTATGCCAATTTAGTGTTTGGGTTTTCTAAAAAACTGGCCAAGTGCGAGTCGGACTCGCACACGAAGGGTTTCGTAACATATTAAGATCGAGCAAAAAACGCAGAAAAAAAAACACGTTTCTTGTATACTCACTTATTACGGTTCATGAGATACAGCGTCTGTCCGTCAGCGGACAGACAGACGGACAGCGGACGCTTAGTAATAGGGTTCCGTTTGCAACATTCGGTGCCTACTTTTATGTGGTAGGTGACTATTTAGTGGTCAATAGAAGGAAAACATATATTTAGAATGACTAGTTATTACCTAACGCCGCCTGACCGTGTGCGTCATAAAACAAGTTTAGCTAAGACGTAGTTTCACATTCAAGTCGACATCTCGTACAGCAAGAAACAACATTTTAATTTAAAAAAAAAACATTAACAGAAACAAAATCTACAAAAAGAATCGAACTCGAGTTTTGAATTTGACATTCCAAAGTGTTCTTTTATTCTCAAAAAGTTGTGATAATTTTTTTTTGTGGCCGTTTTTTTTTTTTGTTTTTTCCACAGTGATAAGTGTTATGGACCTGATAGACATTTAATTGTCTATCATTAAATCAGTTTGCGTGCCGTAAGGTTTTTCTGACTGTTTTTATTAATAATATACCACCTCAAAACTAAATTGTGATGTACGTAGGTATGTTGATGAAAATAGGATTCGCGACTGTAAAAGAAAAAATGTATTTACAGAATAATAATCATTAATATAACCAGGGATATCGAGGGATATGGCTTGGAGGCGTGGTACATGTCGCCTGACCTTGGCCAACCTGGGTATATGCGCCTGACGACGGTGCGCACCGTGTATTCTATGTTTCCATCGAAACATGTCACTGTCATTTCATATTTTTACAAAATGCCGAATTGTTCCGTGCTTATTTGCAAAAATAGGACAATTACAGGAAACGTGTCCTACCACCGATAAGTAAAAAATCAAAGCATTCATTATAATATTTAAGGATTTTATAAATATTTAATTGTGACATTTCAAAACGATGCATTAGTGGTGTGCAGCGCTGAGATATGGATATCGATATATATATAATATATGATATCGATATATATATGGATATATATATAATATACTAACATTTGCTAATTAATCTATATTCATTAATTTTATATTATAAAGCTGAAGAGTTTGTTTGTTTGTTTGAACGCGCTAATCTCAGGAAGTACTGGTTGGCATTGAAAAAATCTTTTTGTGTTGGATAGTCCATTTAATGAGGAAGGTAATAGGCTATATAACATCACACTACACTACGACCAATAGGAGCGGAGCATACATGAAAAAGTCGCAAAAACGGGAGAAATCCTTTTTGAGAGCTTCCGTTGCGTGCGCACGTTACGCAAATATCATGTATGATGGAATAGTTCCTCTTTAAAAGTTCTCAAAAAAAGTCGGCGACACCACGTCTATCTTTTAAGATTGACTCACTATAACCTTTTTTATTCTAATCAAATTTGTTCGAAATTAATGCTTTCTTTCCGAAGGAGTTTTAGCGCCGACGCCGCGACTTTCCCTACTGTTGAGAGGAGAGGATGGGCACTCGAGTAGACCATGACCTGGAATAGGACATAGGATACATTTTATCCCTATATTCCCACGGGACCGTGATCGACCTACGCGGGTGAAATTGCGGGGCACAGCTAGTATAAAATAATATTATTGGAGTTTGTTTACTCCTTAAGAATCGATTTTCATATAAGGCACCCGGAATGGATATTTTATGAGGAGAGAAATTTATAGAATAACACCTTGTTTTATTCGTAAATAACACGGATAAAATTTTTGAAAATACATCTTAGAGATACCTAGAGTTGCTTGTGTGCGTACAGTCGCTGTATCTATACTTTCTAATGCCCGCCCCTTATGAGCATGTGTGCATTAAATAAAAACAAATGTGTTACGCATATTTGGTTGTGTGAGTGCGATAAAAGCATAATTTGTGCAGTATGAGTGAGTTTCGAGAGTGGGGAAAAGGTGGCGACACTTGAACTTGAACAAAATATAGATAGAAGGTATATCTCCGGATATCTATGAATATTACTCTCTAACTTTATTTACTCTATTGAGTGACTATTTCATGAAATTGTGACATTTGTACTATATGAACACCTCTGTTTAAAATAAAATTCTTTTTACAAAAAAAAACAACCGACTTTCAAAAAAACACTACAAAGTGAAAAATAACTTTTTTTTTAAATATCTTACCGTCGATTCACGTCGAAACTCGAGTCGATTTCTTACAGGGTTTTATATGACTCTTGAGGAAAATATAGGGTGTCCAGCGGAAAATTTTCATGTTCAATAGTGAATAAAAGAAAAACAACAATGTTATTCTCATATTTTATTTAAACAAAATGGAGTTTGATAATGCGGATTTTATGTCTTAAAAAAAAACATCGCAAAATTTATTTCTCTCAAAATCAAAGCAAAAAGTTCAATGGCAGCAACTTACCAGCGGATATTTTCTTTTAGGGCCTGAATTGTTCGAGGATTGTCACTGTTAACCCTCGACTTAGGTATCCCCACAAAAAAAAAAGTCGCACGTTGTAAGATCCGGCGATCGAGGTGCCCAGGGTATGTCTCCGTACTTGCTGATTCATTTATTGAGAAACATTTCCCTTAGATCCTGCATAAGAACCCTTGCTGTGTGTGGAGTGGCCCCCATTGCTGAAATTGTGTTTTGTTGTTCAACCCGAGGAACCGCTGCAGTTGCGGTACCAAAAACTCGTCCATCATCCGGCTGAAATCTTCCATATCGATTGACGAGAATTGCGCATAATTTCACGTCGAAATTGAGCCACATGTTCTGATGTCGCTGATGACGTTCATGGTCCCGGAGGAGTTCGGTTAACCATTGGCCCTTCTTGTCTGAACTATTGGACCCACAACCAGATAAGTTGTTTGCTCGGTCCATCATTTACTGGTCGAAAATTATAGTGAGTACAAAAAGTGCAAAGCGCACAGACCAAAGAATCACCGCACTTTAAATATGCTCAACCGCGAACGCGCGATGCGCTCCCAACCAGTGACTTATTGCGATAAGTAAATCCGCAAATCAAGCGCGTTCAACAATACCCCTATCACTTCCCTCAACCCGCTAGTTAAGGAGTAATTACAATTTAAAGTAGAAAATTTTCCACTGGACACCCTATAGTTAAGCGGAATAGGTTAATAAATATATTTGTGTCTATTGTATTTTATAATGGATTTCCGAAAAGTCACGCCTGAATCAATTAACTGTATTTCTCATGTGTGTTTGTTTGTTCCAGACAACAATGCGATCATGGGGGCCAGCTGTGCTGTCACTAACCCTGCTGGTGCTCACCGTGATAACAGTCACAAGGGGACAGACACAATACTTTGGTAAATATAATAAAGAACTCTGCTTCTTTAGTCCGCAAAGGTAGCCCGCGAAATTCAAATTACAGGTGTTGTATCTTAATCAAAATATGATTCGCGACCTTAAAAATATATTTTTTACAATAATATAATCATTAATACATCTCTCTAAGTTAGATTTGTTCCATCGAATGACTTTTTCATGAAATCATGAGATTTGAGAACAAATTACCCGGAAAAGAACTGGATTTACCGACATAGCCTGCAGAATAAGCAAGCTGAAGATGCAGCTGGCCATGTTGGTCGAAGGGCCGATGGCCGGTGGAGAAGACGAGTCCTAGAGTGGAGACCGTATATCGGCAAGCGTAGTGTGGGACACCCCCCTGCTAGATGGACCGATGATCTTAAAAGTTGGCTGGGACAGACTGGATGCGGAAGGCGGATGACAGGGTGTTGTGGCGCAGCCTGGGAGAGGCCGATGTCCAGCAGTGGACTGCGATATCCTTTTTTTTTTGAGTTTGGTAAATCATCAAATGTTTTCTCCCGCTCTGGGCGGAACGGAAGGACAAAGGGAATTTGTTATCGGTGCCGATTCTCTTGTCACAAAATTCTCTAAACTAAACTAAAAATCACTGAAATTTAGTTTAGTCCTGTCAAACGATCAAACTCATTCTGAAATAGACTTTATATGACACAACTTAACTATAATTTAGTTTGACAGCACTAAGATGGCACTGAGATTAGTTTAGTGAAAATGCTATTCTGAATTTGACGATTTAACCTAAAATTTTGTTCTATATCTAAAATCCTCTAACTAAATCTGACTATATTTAATCGCGATTAAAAATGTGTGGAATAAAATTAGATGTCATGAACTAAAATTCAAACCAACACCTCGACTTAACAAAAAACAGTACTGTATTTTTTTATTTTCTTTTGCTTATATCTCGAAAACGGTGTGTCCTATCGCAAAAATAATGAAAATTGCGACCCCCTTTAGACCGAGACCCATTAACCCCTAATTCTCAACATGTTGGTAAATATTTTTTATTATTTTTCGTTATTTTCCATACATAAACTGAAAAATTCCATTAAAAACACGTCGAGGCTGCCGTGCATACGCGCCTCTGGCTCTAAAAAAAAAACACGGGGTAGGGAAAACAAGTACCAAATGGAGGCGCGCGGTTGTCAAATTCGATTTAAGTTGTGTCAAAATAAGTTTAAAATTTAGAGAATTTATTTGGCAGAATAGCTCCAAGATTCCCATAGTCAAAAGTAAGGAATTTTAGTGATAGTTTAGTTAGTATAGTTCGGTGTACAAGAGAATCGGCACCATTGTCGCAAATCATAATCATTTTGATCAAAATACAGCCTGACACTGACTTGCAAAATACATACAATAAATATGTTTATGTGCCTAAAATATTACCTGTATTAATTTGACATTACGTATTTATTATATATTACGCGATTACCCCGCCATTTATGAATCGATTTTGATGATTCTTTTTTTGTTTGTTATGTTTCAGAGGTGGTCCCATATAAATTTTATTAACTTTTCTTGCGTAGTTTTTGAGTTAGCTTCAATAATTACGTATTTTTCCCACTTAGTCTATGTAGATGATATCTTATTTGACTCCTTCACTATTATTTACATAGCAGGTAGTGGTATTCGAATTTGTGTGGGGTAGGTACCACAACAAAAAATATGATATGGATAAAAAAACTTTGTACAAAAAACACATAACCGACTTCCAAAAAAAAAAAAACACTAAAATAGTGAAAAATAACTTTAATTTCGGAAGTGTGTGTCTTTGCTTTTCAATTTTCGTTTTTTGCCACCGACTTCCGAAATTAAAGTTATTTTTCACTGTTTTTGTGTTTTTTTTTTTGGAAGTCGGTTGTTTGTTTTTTTAATTTGTAATAATTTTATTTTTATTAATTGTTTTTGTTTGGATTACAAAGTAATGCATTATACAGTTTATTAACTAACAAAGGGCATGATAATAACATGAAAAAAAAAATACATCCAAAAACAAAAAAAAGTTGTGAAATATTCACAAAACAATTAAATATTCACAAAATTTATACGTAAAAGAATCACTCTGTACTTGTTTTTGTTCAAGCACACAAAGACAGAGTGTTTCTTTGAGTGAACATAGACCATAGGCTAATTAAATTTTCGCGAAGCCCCCAGAGAGGCTTTGTGGAGCCATAGGAATCCGCGGAGCAGACGTTGAGCATGGCAGCACTATACTATTGACGCAGGCATCACACGCAAATACCTACCTATTTCTAAATGATCATCTCTTTTTTCCAGACACCCTCAAAGGAGTGGAACAGCTATTCCAGCCGTATCTAGGCAATGCGAACATAAGCCTATTTAATGAAATGAACAGACAAGAAAGCCGGAAGAAAACTGATGAGAACAGACATCAATCTGAAGAACGACTAACAAAGAAACCTCCTACCACGAACCAATACGATTACGTCGTCGCTACGACGGAAAAACCGAGTCAAAATACAACAAAATCGGATTCTAGTGAAAACAATAAGTCTAGTACTTTCAAAAACATGAATGAACAAAGCAACATACTTTTTGGAGAATATCCTTATGAAATAACAACTAAAGTTAAAGTTAAAACTACAACAACAACTGAAGCTAGCTACTTCAACTATGATGGGAACAGAGGAACGACACAAAATGTTTTCAGTAACAACTCTAATGTCGCCAGACCAGTTACTGAGAATGTCAATCACAGAGAGACAATTGCTGTTAATAACCAACCCAGGCCTGCTAATATAATCAGCAATGGAGCCAGTCTTGATAGCAACAACAATTCTGCTGGAAATACAAACAACAGACCCCAGAATGATCAAAATAGTAATGTAAATCCCAACTATTCCAACAATCTCAACCAAGGTAACAACTTCGGTGGCTTTAACTACTCAGACACTCCCCTGATCAACCAACCCGAGGTACAACCATCCCCAGTTGACGTTGGTGTACCACCGATCACCAACAGACCAGCATTAAACAATAATAACTTTGGGGACTTCAATAGACCATCTGTTCAGATTGGTCAGGAACCAGAGGTTTTGATTGGACCTGATGAAGATAATATGACTGAATCACAGAAAAAACAATATGCGGAGAAGGCGGAGAGGAGTGAGTATGATTTTGTTTAAAAAGTGAAAACTTCTTTAGACGCGTTGAGCAATTTTTGGTAGGGGATAAAGTTATGGATTCGGTAGTGCTCTACATTAAAATATAAATACCAGTTTTAAGTTTTATTTTTTTGTGTGTTTGAAAACATTAAAAAACCGGACGAATTGAGAACCTCGTCCTCTTTGAAGAATTCGGTTAAAAACAATAAATTCAAAAATTACAAGCCGTATGACCAGTCCCTACTGACGGCGCCCGTTCACGACCATGACAAACCATTCAGCTCAACCATTTTAAGGGGACTTAATGATTCAACACACGCCACCTCCAGTGTTCCTTTCTAACATTCCTTCAGTTCCTCTGTTCCAGTGTGTGACTACTACAAGTCTTTCGCAATGAAGAAGGCCGTATCTCGGATACTGTCGCCAGACCCCGGAGCAATCAAGGCGTCTGTCTGTGCACCCATCAACGTGCCTCTGGTCATCGGGGGATCAGTTACCAGCATCCGAGAGTTCCCACACATGGCCCTCGTGGGTTGGATGAAACTTAATGTAAGTTTTAATACTCAGCGAATCAGACTAATTTTCTTTTCTTTCGTGAGTACTCTGATGACTCATCATATAATAATATAATCTCTAGAAATACTGACAGCAAAAAATATTTCACTGATAAAAAGAGAGACAGATGCTTTTACCCCGAAAATGCACGATTCCTGTGGTATATACCACGGGATAACTCACAGGGGGTGGCCCTATCGTGAAGTCGCATAATTTATAAAACTTATTGCTATGGCTAAGGAAATGAACCCGCTATAAGTTCTTCTGCGAGATGACATGGAAGGTTTCCTAGGCTGACATCTCTCAGGTTAAAACAATGGAGAAACACGGACTCTCTCCCAATTTATGAATGCAGCATGTATGTCAGCGCAGTAGTCACTGATTCTAGCTCCTTTTTATTTAATTTTATGTGCATAAGTATGTATGACGATGTTTCCAGGACACCGGCTACTCCTGGAGGTGTGGGGGCTCTCTGATCAGCGACCGCTACGTCCTGACTGCGGGGCACTGCAGCTATCAGAACATTGTCCGCAAGGCTGTCGGGTATGTCACTGTTGCTAATACTTCCCAGCGTTAATTTAGGCTATTATTAAGTACAAGTTAGACTGGACCAATGGGCACATTGCCCAACTTGTATCTTTGAGGAATTAGTACCTGGTTACGGTCACCATTTATCATTCCACTGTGGACTTTGGTCCGCAGTCGCATCATGTAAAATACTGGTATTCAGCTGCATCCCGTTAGACTGCAAGCTGACCCCGACATAGTTGGGAAAAGGCTAGGAAAAGGCTAGAAAAGGCTAGCATATTAATAGTTGACCGAATGCCTTTCCCCATGACTTCCTAAAAACAATAATTAGGTATATTTTTATAATGTATTAAAATATGACATACTATTACTTAGAAGAATAATTTGTTCATGGTCTAAAAAACATGAATTCAATGATATTATGTGTAGATAAAAGATTTGTAACTCATGCAGTTTTCCACAAAAATAATTCATACATTGGCGAAGACTAGACATGAAATTAATAGTAGTGTCACATTATGAACCAACCCATCCATGGATTGACCGCAGCAAGCACCGATCCACTTCGACTAAAAACCTTCGACCGAAATCATCTATTTTACCAGTAACGAACTTTACAGAGGACCCCCTCGAGCTGTACAACTCGGTTCCTCATACCGGGACGATCGTGAAGCCCTCGTCGTGAAGATATCCACCGTGATTCAACACCCGAAGTATAACCCGAAAAGGTCATACCATGATGTAGCGCTCATCAAGATGGTTTCAAAAGTCAAGTGAGTAAAATTTAAACATATAACATCACGTCTGTAATCCCCGAAGAGTTAGACAGAAGTGTAGCTATAGTACACCCACATTTTGCCAGTCGTGTTTAAGTCTTTTATAACACGAAACGAGCCTATTGTAATCATCCGATCCCAAATCCAGACTTCGGGTTGCTACTGAGAAATTCAAAAACCCAATAACACTTTGCCCGACCTGGGAAGCAAACCCAGGGACCAGCAGCAGTAGCGCTTGCGTCTACTAGGCTGAAGTGAGTAAAATAATACCGACCGAGTTTTTTAGAGTCAAGATAGGGGGATGGGTGTCACATGTCTCTGAATTTTTGGGTTCAAGGACATGCTGGCTTCCTGACGATGTTTTCCTTCACTGGTTTGAGAGTAGGTGGTGATGAGTGGGTCAAAATGAAGAATGCCAGGAAGGAACAGTCACAAAATGATTGACAACAACTCGATTATCATAATAATTTCAGGTTCTCGGAGGTGATTCGTCCAGCGTGTTTGGGAGTACCACCACCAACGGACAGGAGCATCTTCGCCACTGGATGGGGGAGGACTGAGACACGTGAGTTTCTTTTTTAACCGACTTCTTCAAAATGGAGGAGGTTCTCAATTCGTCTGTATGTTTTTTTTGTTTTTTTTTTGTATGTTTGTTACGCGATTACTCCGCCAATTATGAATCGATTTTGATGATTCTTTTTTTGTTTGGTAGGTCATGCTTCCGAGGTGGTCCCATATAAATTTTATTAACTTTGCTTATGTAATTTATGAGTTAGCTTCAATATTACGTATTTTTCCCACTTAGTTTATCTAGACGATATCTTGTTTGACTCCTTCACTGTTATTTACATAGCAGGTAGTGGTATTCGGATTTGTGTGGGGTAGGTACTACAACTAAATAACTTTAATTTCGGAAGTCGGTGGCAAAAAACGGAAATTGAAAAGCAAAGACACCGACTTCCGAAATGAGTTATTTTTCACTTTTTTAGTGTTTTTTTTGGAAGTCGGTTGTTTTTTTTTTGTAAAAAGTTTTATTAAAATTAAGATTTAAAATAACTACTTACTTACGTTACTGCTCTCAAAAATTAAATAGTCTTGTCACACCAAGTCTCTCCATAATGGGCAACGACGTGGTTCCATAGAACCAACACCATCTCTCATTGTAGTTTCAGCAACGGAAGAAACGAAAGAAAAAATTACAGATTGAAGAAAGTATACGGCGCTATGTCAAAAATTAACAAATGAACTCACTTTGTATAAAAAGAGATCTTTGGGCCTTCGAACGCGTCCTATTTAAAACGATCGTCACGCGAATAGATACGCGATCGTCGCGTTCATAATAGTGTGCGTTACCCTAGCAAAATGTTGTCGAAAATGGACATTTAAAGCTTATAGATAATTAGTTGCCTAGCGTAAATTAATTGCCTACTTCTGTAAATGTTGCGCACATTTTTAAATTTGTTGCACTTATAGTTTTTTTTTAATTTCACAAAAACAGTTCCTGCTGGAATAACGGTTCAAACGTTACCCCAGCAAGACATTTTTCAAAAAAATGGGAATATTGAAATAAATGTTAGCTATATAATTAGTTGTCTGGACGAGGTAAATGTTGCACCAAATTATTATTATTTTTTCTTCGGCTGCGTATTTATTCGAAATCCTGCTGGAGTAACGTTTGTGGTTTTGCTGGATCTCTGAAACGGTTAAGCGGATTCTTATCATCTTTTGTACATGACTTCTTAGGAATTCGTTTTAATTTGTTGTGCAATAAAAAAAACAAAATAATTCACCATTTATGGGGTATTTAATTAAATATAAAAACACTTCAAGAGGTCCTTACACTCTAAATAAGAGCTCTAAAGACTTACTTTAAACGTTATTTTGTAGCTTGTAACGGCATTTAAATGAATGTGAAGTCTCATTTGTATACTGTAAGTAATTAAAAAAATATGATGTTATTCAGTTCTCCACGTTCACGGTCACAATGCGCGCGGAGTTATTTGGCCACCAGTAAACCTGTATGTGGATATATAAACTGAATTTTATATAATTTTTAGTTGTTCAGTTCAGTTTTATGCCTGTAAAATTTCAGCGTAGTAAATATAGAAATTAACGAGATAAAAAAATAAAAGTGATTAGGAAGTCCAAGACCGTGGTAACCCTACCAAGTATAGGTGGTTACAAAAAAGCGCCCGCCTAGTACATTAATGCGATCTTCTAAAATATGTAGGAAAAAAACAAAATGTTTTTTTTAAGAATTTTTATTTATAGGTAAGAAACTCCACGGTTAGTGGTTACTCTTTTAAAAATAATTGGCTTATACAATGTTTTCAAATTACAGTGTTACTGCATGGGAGGACAGTGTAGGCCTTTCAACAAGTACCAGGTACTTAACAAAATAGAAGATGATCAATAAATCTACAGTCCACTAAGCTTACAACGTTCTCACACAAGTACCCTTAAATAACAAATTTAAAAAAACCCCCGACAAAAACAAAGCATCTAATAAACGTTTTTTTTTATATCTAAGAACACTCTCGATCAAGTCACCTTTCAAACAAAACAAAAAAAAAAACAAAATCGGTTCAGGCGTTTGGCAGCTACGATGGTGCAGACAGACACAGATACACACGTTAAACTTATAACTTGTATCTTTTTCCGTCGGGGGTTGAAAAGACAAATAATCAAAAAGTAATAAAATAGTATATTATGCAATTGGAGTGGGGAGTGATTCATGATCAAGTGTTAGAATCCTGAGCGACGCGAGTGATTCATTGCCCTCGATATAAATTTTATTGAAGAATTGCATACTATACTTTATACCATGACTACGAGAAAAAGAACTTGCAACTTCGAGTATTTTGTTATGTCAAGGTTAAGCCTTGTTATAGTACACCGTAGCATAGATAATACATACTCCATAATGTCAATGACTTCTTTTTCTTCTGCAACTCATTAAAATAAGTTGGGAAAACAGACTCTGAAAATGTGCCAGAAGCTTGATTTTCATTTTTCCATTTGCAAAACTCATCGTAGGCTTTGATGTAAGCCAGCCGTGATTTGTTGGGTAGCAAGTTTTCTACTATATCGGCCGTCCTCTCTTTCATAAACTCAGGTGTTAATACATCTTTTTCATCACTTGAATGCACTTTGTGTTCGTACTTACAGTATTTAAAATAGCGCCAATTTACTAATGACAGCAAAGAACACAAAACAATTTTTATTCTAATGTTATACTCCTTGTCGAAAATGTGCACCAATCAGATCGAAGTTTGTATCGAGTAGTTTTTCGCAAGGAGGTTGTATAGCATTGAGATGGAGTTCGAATAATTATATTGTTGTGTTCTAAATTCAAACACCAAAACAGTGACTAAAAGTGCTTTTTATTCACTGTTTTCAGTGAATAAAATAAGTTTTTTAGAGGGGGAATGGTATAAAAGTTATTTAAACCACATGACGTGCTTGCTATTACATGTTACAAATTGAATAATTATCATGTCCACAAAAGCGACTATTATAGAGTTCAAATTAAATTGTAACGCGTGAATACGCGATAGCTTGGTGAATCTGAAGCCGTTGTCGCGCCGACAGAGGGCGCTTTCTGGTTTTCCGATCAAAAAGTGACACTATGCTCGCGACCTTTCGCGTATTCGCGCGACGATTGCTTTTAAATAGGACACGGGCCACGAGTTTTATAATAATTATGATAATATTAAGGGAGTGCCTCCGCTGCCGGCGCCGGCTCCCATAATGGACACCGGCGGCCCGGCGTTTATGGAAACTCTTCCAGTATTCAGAACCCCAACTAACTAACCCTAACAGCATTGTAGTCGTTTTCGAGCGGTGCCGCGGTAGAGCGGCGCGCCGCTACCGCGGCACCGCTCGCTACGCTCGCTCGGCTCGTGCGTAGGGCTCACAGTTCTAACCTAACCTAACCTTTTTTTGTGATAACAAATATTTGGCTAATCTAACTAGTTCGGTTCCGGGTAGTATATACTTTATTACTCGAATAGGGACATTAATGAATATGGAAAAAAATACATGATTTTTAATTATGCCAAATTGACAACCAAAGTCTGCGCCGGCAGCCAATTCAGCGACCAGCGCCGGCAGCGGAGGCACTTCCTAATATTTATATTTCGATTAAAAAACCGTTCGATTTCACGTTAAGCTTACGTTCCACGTTCGTTCTAGGATCTCATACGCGTGTATATTCTTCATAAGAAGGGATAGTAGTGGTCATGCTACACGTGCACGTCCATCTACCTTATTCAAATCTAACCATCGTCTCGCTATTAATTCCAGGAGGTGGCTTCAACATACAGCTTCGCAGCGTCTCCCTCAGCGTGTGGGACATGCAGGAGTGTCAGGACATATGGGGAAAATTACCACCGCTCCCCAATGGGGTTCTCCCCGATAGCCACATCTGTGCCGGTGACAGGGGTGGGGGGCATGACACTTGTCTGGTAAGAAATTAGACTGATTGGGCCATAATCCAGCAGGCGGTAACAGTGCGGGTTGGTAGATGTCATGAATTTTTGGTTCTACGACATGCCGGTGTCCCTTCACCGTTTTGAGTAAGCATTAAATAAATCACGCAAAGTAAAAGAGGGAGTGCAGGGCGCTGTCTGTCCGGTGTTATTACACCGGACAGCCAACAATATTAGCCAACATATTTGTTGGCTCGCAGGTTCGCGCGTTGTACTAGACCAGTAAAGGTGACTTTATTTAAGGCATATTGTCAGTCGTTTTACACGTGCAGCCTGTGGACCAAGTTTACGCAACGGGCGCACAGCGCACTGCGCGTGCAGTATAACAATGCTTTCAGGATGCTGTTAGGGTTTCCGCGGTGTTGTAGTGCCTCGAGTATGTTTGCTGAGGCGCGTACTGATGATTTTTTCGCGATCATAAGGAAACGGAGCGCTTCGCTACTAAGTCGTCTGCAACACAGCTCAAACAGCTTCCTGAAGGTATTGTCCGAGCGGTGGGGTCTACCCCTGATGCAGAGGTGGATGCAGCTTCATAGTAGCGCATCCCCTCGTATGATGTATTAATTTGTGTTGTGTTTTATTTTTATTGTATTCATTTTGGTTGACATATGTATGTAGTTCAAATTTATTTTATTTTATATTTTATTTTATTTATTTGTTTGAATGACATGATTAATGAATTTAATCTTTTGAGTATATTTTAATCGTAATGAAATGGAATGGACTTTGTCTGAAATAAATAAATATTATTATTAAAATGCCTGCCTGGGTTTGAAAATCTTAAATCTCAAAATCTGTACTTATTGTGCAAGAGACTATTTAAGACATAAACCAGTTAATTTCTAATGAATGAAGTCGTTGAGCTCCTTAAGCTCTGAGTTGAGCTCCTCGGTTACTGACAAATGCTTGCACTGACTGGACAGGTCCACTCAAATCTGTGTGGTTCTTTCCTCAAAAGACCATTTCAGACTCTAATCTACATGGTCCTCATATGGCCTGACCAAGATTATGTCTGGACTTTAAAAGAGACTGCAACCTCTGAGTTTGTTTCGGCCTTCTCAGAGTAGTCAGATAGGAAATTCCGGCCTCATCTAGCTTTTTTTTTTTTTTTTTTTTATAATGACGTGTAAAAGTGATTTCAATATCCTATTTACAGAATAAACAATTTCATTTCAAAATAATCTTTTTTAAGCACCCAAATGACCTCGGAGTTAGTTTCGGTGTGGTTTATAACCAAGGCAAAGCGCTACTGCTTTTTCTTTAAGGAATTTCTCAGTAGCAGCACGGAGTCTTGATTGTTGCCTGGTAAATAATGCCTGGCAATAGGCTCGCCTCCTATTACATGGGACTTTAATATAACTGGCGAAATGTGGACCTTGTGTATATGTTATGGACCAAGTGATTATTAGGACATTATGAAAAATGCCCGGGCAGTTTGAAATATGCCCAATATGAGAGGGCAATGTGATAACAATTATTGAAATAATCAAATTGATCGGGCATTTTTTATAATGCTAGTCACCTATGGGGCAGTATAATTAAAACCAGATTTTAATACTATTATTTTAATTTCAAACGTAGAATCAATCATCATTTCAGCCGAAAGACGTCCACTGCTGGACATAGGCCTGGTATCCTGCGTTTTTGCCAAAAATTGTTTGGCAGATTATCACTTGCCAACCAACGTTTCGCCGATGTTTCACTTTGACAACTAACGATTAGCAAATTTTTGTATGACAACGTTTCATTTGGTAGAATTATTGTAATGCTGATTATTATAATAACACAAAACGTTTGGGACATATATCATTTGTCAAACATTTCAAATCTTAGTTACGATAGGTTAGGTTAGGTTAGAGTATGACTAACAATGCACGAGCCGAGTGAGCGAAGCGAGCGTGCCGCGTCAGCGAACGGCGATGTGCCAGAAGCGAATCGCTTTTGTAAAAGGAAACAGTTAAGTTATGTAGGTTACATCACATTAAAGATAAAGTAAAAAAAACACCCACTCACTGAGCACTCTTCAATACACTCACTCATTTTAACTGAACTCTACTTGAAAGTTGGCATTCTGCCACTTAAGTTTGGCAATACTTCGGGCTATGTCGGACATGTCGGTTACCTTGGTTCTCCTACGGATCTCTTCATTTCAGAATCAATATTTAAAATCAAATAAAATATTTCCATTCATAGACAATCTGCTGACCTATGATGACTTTACCATAATTAAATGTTAAACTGTTGTTAAAACTGACTGGTCGGACTGGAGCGGGCGCGGCTCCGAAATGCGAGCCCGCACCCCGATACCCGCGCGTGCAAAATACCTGTGTATTATCAGATTGCCCAAAGACCACAGGTCAATATTTATAATGACGAGGCAATGTGATAAATAAGGAAGTTCAAATTATAATTTATTAGTTTGCCCTAAGTAGCTTGTCATTATTCATAATGCGCGGGCATTATGAAAAATGCCCGTATTTATCACTTGGTCCATAACATATACACCTACCTGCCTCTTCGGAAATGCAGGCGTGATGTTATGTTACGACATTCGGTTTAGTTGAATGGTGCTGATCGTGAATTGCCACCGGCAGTTGAGACTGGTCATCTCTAACTGCCAGGGCTTAAGGACATTTAGACGGAGCCAATCTCCGAGACAATAAATGAAGCCGCTCCATTAATTTGCTTCATCAATGGCTTGAAGACAATCCAATGCAGTGGACTGTTTCTATTTACACGATGCTATTTTAGAGATATGAGGAACAGGGGAAAGTTCACTCATCCTCTATAGAAAAGGGAGGAACCTTCGACCAGATGGGTGTTGTGTGTGATGGCCAATTGCCCAACGATTGATGTCGGGATCTTGTATATAATGATGCCGCGATGCAGGATTTATAAATGCGTTTTTGTGTGACGTCTGGTAATTTTGATGCGTAGTTCGCATTTAGCGATGTAGATGCAACCACACTATTATTGGATTGGCTTAGTGGATTGTCTCGGGGATTGGCCCCGTCTAAAATGGTCCATTTAATCTGTTCTTTTAAATTGTTTATTTATACATTGTTCTTACATAAAGAAGCAACAAGAATAATTTACCCAGGACTTTGTAATATCTTGATTTAAAAGAGTGGAGTTTCTTGGTGTTCTTTGGAACGTACAACTAGCTTCAATTTTGTGTTTAACTGACCGATTCCTTGACAAATGAAACGTTTACAAAAAATGAAATAAATGGTTTGAGTTTTATAAATATTTTTTCCACAGGGTGATGGCGGTGGTCCAGTACAGATTCAAGATGGCTGCTTGTGGCGTGTGGTCGCTGTGACGTCATTAGGTCACATATCTTGCGGATCTCCTGATATTCCGTCGTTGTACGCTGTCATACCGCATGCGTTTGTAGCCGCTCAAGTATTTGATGAGGTATCATTACAATAAAATAAAGATATTTAAGGAACTGTGTGCATTTTTATTTAAATAAAATTGGGCTATCATCCTCCATCATGGCCCACAGTGTGCTGTTATGGCGCAACGATGGGAAAGCCAAAGAAGCGATGGATGGATAGAATAGATTATGAAATTAGTATGGACTAAGTGTTGGCTATAACAATAGGAAAACATTAAAGGAATGAGGAATGGAAACGTAAAAAAATTAGAATATCGCGGGCTACCTTTGCGAATCCATATTATAGTATGATTTGCATGGAAAAAATCTTCCGTTAATTACTAAGTTTCGAATGGTAGGTACAGTCACGGACTTTAATTGATGAGCCACTTGACACTGTTCGCATTTTAGCCGTGTAATGCAAATTTTTCAAAGCTTAGTCGGTTATACTCGTACATCCAGACACGGAAAGTCATATCTTCGTATTATAGAAGAAGAAAACTATATTTAATATATTTACCGGTTGGCTAACCTGAGAGCCAGAACTACAAACTCAACCACCACCCAAAGTCAACCAATTGCAGGTCTAGCAACCGTAACCTAGCGACGATTGTTTTAGCGTAGCCATAGTAACGTTAGCATAGGGAGAAAGTCGTCATTTCGACAAATTCAAAATTATCGTCTTTGACATCGACATTTCAACTGTCTTCGGATAGGTTTTCAGAATTATCGAGTTAATGAACTCTGATTCAAAGAAAGTTAGTATCAAATAGATTCGATAAACATTGTATTTATTTTTTATTGAGAACTTATTAGTCAACCTCTATGGATAAGACTATTTCCGATTACTAGTAATTGGTCATCTTGTTTACGAGCATGCGATTTGACTTCGTGTTTAATCGTGTAATCTCGTGAATGTATGAAACTGCAAAATAGAAAAGTTTGGAAGTCCGTGACTGTACAAAGCCTTTTGCATACCTGAGTCTGAGTCAAGATGCGCATGCAACCGCTAACTTGTCATTTACCCCAACCAGTTCTGTAGGGTTGGCAAAACTAAGTTAATTATTCATAACTTAATATTTTTAACCGACTTCTTCAAAAAGGAGGAGGTTCTCAATTCGTCGCTGTTTTTTTTTTTTTTTTTGTATGTTTGTTACGCGATTACTCCGCCAATAAAATTATGAATCAATTTTGATGATTCTTTTTTTTTTTGGTAGGTCATGCTTCCGAGGTGGTCCCATATAAATTTTATTAACTTTCCTTGCGTAATTTTTGAGTTCGCTTCAATATTACGTATTTTTCCCACTTAGTTTATCTAGACGATATATTGTTTGACTCCTTCACTGTTATTTACATAGCAGGTAGTGGTATTCGGATTTGTGTGGGGTAGGTACCACAACTAAAAAGGGAAAAATCTTTACTTTTCAATTTCCGTTTTTTGTCACCGACTTCCGAAATTAAAGTTATTTTTCACATTTTTAGTGTTGTTTTTGGAAGTCGGTTGTTTTTTTTTTTGTAAAAAGTTTTTATTAGTAGGTATCTACATAACTGGCGATATGTGGGTGTACTATAGGTTCACATTGCCTTACCCTTCAGGAAATGGCCGTTTCGCTACCGTCACAGGGCGTAAGGTGAAAAATTTATTCACTTTTCATTACTTTCCTGTTATACAATAGTTAATAGACCGAGCGAGCGAAGCGTCTCTGCATCAAGTCTGGCAAAATCGGCAAGTTTGTCCGTTTGTACGTTCTCGTCTACAGGTCGTAATTTACAACCGATCTGGACGAAATTTGGTGTGCAGGTATAATGGTTTTTTTGTAATTTTTTGTCGTCGGGAATTTTTGATTGGAGTTCTACTTCCTCCAAAATGGGGCAAAAAGGGGGCTACTAGATATCTCCGCCTTATGAGATCCAATAACGATGGTTCTTTGTTTATTTGAAAGGTGGTAACTCTAAGTAGGTCTTAAAAAAAATTGGTGAAGATCTGATAAGGATCTTCGGCATGATGAGCAGAATAGCTTCTCAAAATGCAGTAAATGGCTCACTATTTATTAAAACCTATTTGTTAATTTTTGTAGCTGGCCTACAAATTTTTACTCATAATTTTTCTGGCTTTTATGGTTCTGTAGTAGTCAACAAACCCTAAGAATTTTGTTGATCCATCAGTGAGTCAGTGAGTGACGAAATCGGGGTTTTTAGATATCAATAAAATCGAAAGTATAAGAGCTATGCAATTGAAACTTTCTTCTTTTAATATAATAAATCTACTATTAACATCATATCCAGATATTTTTTTTATCTGGTATAATCAAAATACAAGTTATGAGGGTTCAAAAAACGACGAAGTTCTTCGAGTAAAAGTAGGTAGTGCCCTTCTTGCGCATCACTTGGCTCGTCTTGGCGGGGGCACTACCATGCCCCCAGATATTACAACTTTGTCTCTAAAAGCAGCGCGCCTATAATCTGCCTAGCCTTTTTCCCAACTATGTTGGGGTCGGCTTCCAGTCTAACCGGATGCAGCTGAATACCAGTATTTTACATGGAGCGACTGCCTATCTGACCTGCACAACCTGGGTAATACGATACCCCTTGGTTAGACTGGTGTCAGACTTTCGGGCTTCTGACGACTCTTAACGACTGTCAAAGATCTACAAATGACAGTCGGGACCAACGGCTTAACGTGCTTTCCGAGGCACGGAGGAGTCTCGATATGTGAAAATGGTCACCCATTCACGGACCAACCCCGGCAAGCGTAGCTTAACGTGATGGATCGACCCGTGCGGCTGTTATTACGTAGCCACGAGCTCCTCAAAAAAAAAGCAGCGCGCCTATATGTAATGTAAAGAATTTTGGGGTTTAAAGGGTCTTACATACTGGCGCGACTTCTCGCGCGACGCGACGCAGCCGCATTGTCCGCCGTGAAGTTTTCTTAGAAATCGTTGTATTAAAATCGCGTCGCAATGTCGCGTGGTGCCTGTTTGTGGAAGGCTTAAGTCTTGTCAAAAGAATGATGAAAAAAAATAGAAAAAAAACGCTAGCACTAAGCCGTCTGCTGAAGGTGACTATTTAGCGGTCAATAGAAGGAAAACATATTGAGGATAACTAGTTATTACAAATCTCTTACTCACGAACCCTAACGCCGACGGACCGTGTGCGTCATAATACAAGTTTAGCTCAGACGTAGTGACACATTCAGCGGTTAAGTCGACATCTCGTGTACCAAGAAACATCATTTTAGACTAAAACAAAAACATTAACAAAATCGTATGAAAAATTATAAAAGTATCATGAAAAACAAAATCTACAATTTGACATTTCAAAGTGTTGTTTTTTAATTCTCAAAAATTTGTGTACAATTTTTTTTTTAATTCCAGTTGGTTTTTGTGAGCGATTTTTTTATTGTTTTTTGCAAGTTATAAGTGATATGGGCCAGATGGATATTAATTAATTGTCTATCATTAAATTAGTTTGCGTGGCGTAAGGTGGGTAATCGTGGGAATAATTGTTTTATTAATATCTAGCTGTGTCCCGCGGTTTCACCCGCGTAGTTCTCGATCCCGTTGGAATATCAGGATAAAACATATCCTATGTCCTATTCCAGGTCATGGTCTACCCGTGTGCCCATCCTCTCCTCTCTAGAGTAGGGAACACCCGGCGGCTCAGCGCCGGCGTCGAACGGTTCGCGTATTGCATTTTATACTCGTGATAACTTCGAAATTAAATGTCCGATTCGATTGAATTAAAAAGTATTTTACTGCTACATAAATACCCTTGATGTTAAAACTATTTATTTGAATAAGAATTAATATTATGTCGATAAAACTCCTTCGCAAATAATGCTTTAATTTCGAACAAACTAGATTACCACAAAAAAGGTTATAGTGAGTCAATCTTAAAAGATAGACATATGCTGTCGCGGATTTTTTATTAGAACTTTTAAAATAGAACAATTCCATCCTTCATGATATAAACCGTATAAGCAGCGCACGCAACGTAAGCTGTTAAAAAGGAATAATTTTTCCCATTTTTACAACATTTTTAATTCATGGTCCGCTCCTATTGGTCGTAGAGTGATGTTATATACCTATAACCTTCCTCGATAAATGCAATATCTAACACAAAAATAATTTTTCAAATCCAACCAGTAGTTCCTGAGATTAGCGCGTTCAAACAAACAAACAAACTCTTCAGCTTTATAATATTAGTATAGATTATTGGTATAGTTATTGAGTCCTTTTAGTTTTTTTGTTAATTTAGTTTATGAAGTTTACCCAAAGAATATATTTTATCAATTAAAAAAAAAAACTTTGCGTCAAACATAGAACCTCTTCCTTTTTGGAAGTCGGTTAAAAAGGCGCAATCATTCCCTATCTACTGTATTTCTCATGTTTTTTTGTTTGTTCCAGACAATCATGCGATCATGGGGGCCAGCTGTGCTCTCACTAACCCTGCTGATGCTCACCGTGATAACAGTCACCAGGGGACAGACACAAGACTTTGGTAAATACAATAAAGAACTCTGCTTCCTTAGTCCGCAAAGGTAGCCCGCGAAATTAAAATTTTATTCTGGTTTTTGCAATTTGCAGGGGTTGTATGTTGATCAAAATATGATTCGCAACCTTAACAAATATGATTTTATAATATTATAATAATTAATACGTTAAGCCCCCGCATCAGTGTGCCCCACGGAGCACACTTTGAGTATGCCTGCACTATACTTACTTTATACTATTACTAGCTGCCTGCCTCGGCTTCGCACGGGTAGCACTAAGTAGTACCTACCTACCTACCCCACCCTACCTACCCCACCCTACCTACCAACCTACTTAGTTTTGAGTTTATCGCGTACAGGACGACAGACAGACGCGGCGGAGGACTTTTTTTAATAATAATTTTGTAACGATAATAATATAAAAGATAAGAGAAGAAGAAGGGAAGAATATATATTTATAGAAGATAATATATAATATAAGAATATATATAGAAAATCATCCCAGGCATCACACGCAAATACCTACCTCTTTCTAAATGATCATCTCTTTTTTTTTCCAGACTCCCTCCAAGGACTGCAGCAGCTATTCCAGCCGTATCTAGACAATGAGAACATAAACCTATTCAATGGCGCCACAAGCGCCCCACACAAACAGACGAACAGACAAGAAAGCAAGAAAAATACTGTCATCAGACATCGGATTGAAGAAAGACTAACAACGGAACCTCCTCCCATGTACCAATATGATTACGTCTTTGCTACGACGGAAAAACCGAGTCAAAAAACTACAAAATCGATTTCAAGTCAAAACAATAACTCTAGTACTTTCAACAACATGAATGAACAAAGCAACATACTTAAAGTTAAAACTACAACAACAACTGAAGCTAGCTACTTCAACTATGATGGGAACAGACGAACGACACAAAATGTTTTCAGTAACAACTCTAATGTCACCAGACCAGTTACTGAGAATGTCAATCACAGAGAGAAATTTGGTGTTAATAACCAAACAGCTGCAGCTGACAATAACCCAGGTTTTAATAACTTTGGTAATACAGGAGTCAGTTTTAATAGTACAGGCACTACAAATAATAATAATACCAGAGGAAATTCTAACAACAATACCAACGATTCAACCAACAATTCCAACAATCTCAACCGAGATAACAACTTCGGTGGCTTTAACTACTCAGACACTCCCCTGATCAACCAACCCGAGGCACAGCCATCCCCAGTAGACGTTGGTGTACCACCGATCACCAACAGACCAGCATCAAACAATAATAACTTTGAGGACTTCAATAGACCTTCAGATCCAAGTTCAGGAACGTTCACTGATCAACCTGATCAGGAACCAGAGATTTTGATTGGACCTAATGAAGATGATATGACTGAATCTCAGAAAAAAGAATATGCGGAGAAGGCGGAGAGGAGTGAGTATGATTTTCTATTAATATTATGTGAAAACTTCTTTAGGCGCGTTGAGCCATTTTTGGTAAGGGGTAAATTTATGGATTCGGTAATGCTTTAAATTAAAATATAAATGGCGCTAATACCAGTTAAGTTGTTTAATAGTGTTGTTTTTTTGTGGGGATACTGGGCAACAGAATGGTGATGATGATAATGATGATGGTGCTAATACCAGTTTTAAGTTTTCACTTCTGTCGGCAGTCCCCATGACTACCTATTTTTACCCGACTACGGCGAAACAAAAAGGAGGATTATGATTTTGACCGGTAGGTATTTAGGGGTATGAGGAACAGGGTGTGAACCAGACGGGTGTTGTGTCTGGCGGGCAACTGCCCAACGATTGATGTCGGGTTCTTGTATATATGTCCACTGCACGGTAAACTTTAATTGCGCGATGCAGGATTTATGTGACGTCTGTCTGACGTCAGGTCTTAGATGCGTGGTTCGCATGTGGCGATGTAGATACCGCCACATCACTCCCCTCCGGAGACCGGAGGTCGATAGTGGGCTGAGTCTTGTATCTTGCGATGCTTGCCAGTGCCAGTTGTGGTTCCAGTGTGTCGGAACCGGGTGCCGCATTGTTCGCGTTGGGTCGGAACTGTTTGCGGCGGTTGTGGTGATTAAGGTGATTGCGGTGATTCCCCAGTGGGTCGGGGTGATGAGGTGATTGAGGTGATTCCCCAGTGGGTCGAGGTGATGAGGCTGAGGTGATGTGTGTAGTAAAATAAATAAATAAAGTCTAAGATAAGAAGATCTAGTGGTTGTTTGAGCATGAGGACCTGGGCCCGATCCCTAGGTTGTGCACTATTATTGGGTGGCAAGGAACTCCACGGGCACTCTTTTAAATCAAATTATTGGTTACCTATGAGGTTACCTTGAGGACAATGTAGAAAAACGTGCATGTTAAAAGCGTGCGTAATAAAAAGACAAAAACCAAAACAGTTAAAAAATTAAAAATATGCCATGGCAGCTAAGAGATGACCAGTCCCTACTGACGGCGCCTGTTCACGAACATGACGTACCATTCAGCTCAACCATTTTGAAGGGAAATTTTAATTATCCAACACACACGCCAGCACCTGTGATCTTTTTAACATTCCTTCAATTCCTCTGTTACAGTGTGTGACTACTACAAGTCCTTCGCAGTGAAGAAGGCCTTATCTCGGAGATTGTCTCCAGACCCCGTAGAAATGAAGGTGTCTGCCTGTGCACCTATCAACGTGCCTCTGGTCATCGGGGGATCAGTTACCAGCATCCGAGAGTTCCCACACATGGCCCTCGTGGGTTGGAAGAAAGTTACGGTAAGTTTTAATACTCAGCGAACCAGACTAATTTTCTTTTCTTTCGTGAGCACTCTGATGACTAGCAAAAACAAATTATGAAAACCTGGTCACACCGTGTACAGAAGAGCTGATCAGCATCGTTGTATGTGGATAGGAAGGTTTTGAGCGATTTTTGCGTATTTGGCGTTTCTTCAAGACGGATTGTTTCAAAGCATTCAGTTGCTTTTCTACATATTATCTAAAATATAGTTTGACCGGACCGGTGTATCGCCCATTATGTGTGTGTGCAGCGATACAGGGGGGCAGTGCGCCGCTCATTGGTCAACTCAAACTCAAAGCATTTATTTCAATTAAGCCATTTACAGGTACTTTTGAATTGTCTAGGAGTAAGTCAGTTAGAAATATGAAGCTAGTTGCCCATTCCAAAGCCTAGTAGGTGCCTATGGAGAAGAACGGGCAAGAAACTACATGGACACTCTTTTAAATCAAAATACTGTTACAATATTTTGATTTAAAACGCTGCCGCGCTGGCCCGCCCCGCATTTCTAAGGCGCGGTTCAACGGTCTCCTTCAAACTATAGTTACAAATGAGTTTGTTTTTATGTATAATACAATCTCTGGAAGTACTGATAGAAAAAAAAATTTCACTGATAAAAAGGGAGACAGATCCTGAAAGTGCACGATTCCTGTGGTGTCGTGAAGTCGCCTATTTTATAAGTTTATTGCCAATGTTATTAGTCCAGGGCCAAACCGAGTTTGAAACACCCGAATTGCAAAAAAAATCTTAGCAGTATGTGGTTGGTCGGATTTAGTATAAATTATAAGCAAATGAAAAAAATTAAGAGAACACGGTGAAAGTTCCGGAAAAGGGGTGGGGGTAGGGAAATAGCCGTTTTGGGGGGGTGAATAATGATTTTTACGATTTGCGGCTAAAAAGCTACACCTCCTATCGGAAAAAGTTAAAAGTAAAAGTTGTTTACAATAAAATATCTTCAAAGGAGAATGGGCCCCTACTTATGGGGTTCTGCCCTGATGCCCAATAAAAATAAGATATATACCAATGGAAAAAGCTTTTCATGGAGAACCTTTGCTACTAACACGACTTTTGCTAATTGTCAGTCAGTTTGGAGTAAATGACCCAAACAGGTGTGAATACATGGGCACCGAAGTTACGGAATCTTCTTGGCCCAATAGCCATAAGATATACACCTATATAAATAGCTTTCCAAGGAAAACCTTTCCTACTAAAACGACTTTTGCTAATTGTTAGTCAGTTTGGAGTTAATGAACTAAATAAGTGTTACTACTGGGGCACTGAAGTTAAGGAATTTTCTTGACCCAATAGCCATAAGATATACATCCATGAAAAGAGCTTTTCGAAGAGAACCCTTGCTTCTAACATAATGTTGCCAATTGTTAGTCAGTTCGGAGATAATGACCTAAATAGGTAATAAATTGCGCACCGAAATTTAGGAATTCTTGGCGTCCAATAGCCATAAGATGTATACCACTGAAAAGAGCTTTTCAGGGATAACCTTTGCTACAAACACGACTTTTGCCTATTATTAGTCAGTTCAGAGTTAATGACCTAAATCTATGATGAATTTCAATAATGCCTAATTACTCACATTTAGAGCTCTGTAGCTGCTTTCGTACTAACAATCGAGAGAAACGTCATATCACGAAATATTTCCTTTGAAGAGATCTTTCCATTGGCATATATCTTAACTCTTTTGTAGGATGTGGCAGGCTTAACGAAGGCTTAACGATCTGTACGGCCGATCGATTCTTAAAAACATTGTTCCCAAAACGGCATCTAGGAGGCCAACGTTTTAAAATGTCCGTTTATAGGTTTGCAAGATCATGTTTGCAAGGCTCAAAGTTAATAAAAGTTATTTAATTGTCTAAATACCTACCAGAATTTCACTAATGGTTAATTACTCACATTTAGAGCTCTGTAGCTCCTATCGTACTAACAATCGAGAGAAGCGTGCTATCACAAACTATTAGCCTTGAAAAGATCTTCCCATTGGCATATATCTCAACTCTATTGGGGTAACCGTCAGGCTTAACGATCCGTCCGGTCGACTGACTCTTAAATACACTGTGTCTAAAATGGCATCTATTGGAGACCAATGTTTTAAAATTTTCGCTTATAGGCTTCAAAGATGATGTTTGCAGGGCACTGAATCCTTAAAAGTTATTGTTTGACGAAATACTAGAATTCCAATAATATTTAATCACTCACATTTAAAGCTCTGTAGCTCCTTTCGTACTAACGATCAAGAGAAGTCATCATAAAAATGAATATTCTTCTTGATGAGATCTTTCCATTGGTATACATCTTAACGCTATTGGGCTCCAGGGCAGAAACGCGCAATCTCCTTTTATTAACCAAATTTTGGTTTGAAAATTACCTTTTTTGCCCGACTGCTCCAGAAGGAGGGTAATGTTTTTTGAGAGTATGTATGTATTGGAATGTATGTTTGTCAAACTCAAACTCAACTCAAACTCAAAGCATTTATTTCAAATAAAGCAATTACAGGTACTTTTGAATTGTCAAGGAGTCGGTCAGTCAAAAAAATGAAGCTAGTTGCCCATTCCAAAGCGTAGTAGGTTCCTATGGAGAAGAACGGGCAAGAAACTCTACGGACACTCTTTTAAATCAAAATATTTTTACAATATATTGGTTACATCATTTGTTTTGAAATTAAACATGTGAGAACAATGTAAAAAAGAAAAAACAAGAGACGTGCACGTTAAAAGCGTCCGTAATTAAAGATCAAAAACAATTCAAAAATTAAAATAAATAATAAATAAGCCGTGGCAGCTTAGAGATGACCAGTCCCTACTGGCGGCGCCCGTTCCTGAACATGACGCATGGATCAGCACCATTCAGCTCAACCATTTTGAAGGGAACTTAATTATCCAACACACGCGCCACCATCAGCGAGACATTTGAGTGAGCATGACATACTCTCAGCCGCCAGGGCACATTCAAGTCAATGAAAGACGTACCTAGAAAATGGTAGCTTTAAAGTAGGTAAGTACATACTGCTCACATATGTGCTATGAAATTATACAATACTAGGAGATTGAATTTATACAATGTCAAGATAGTTTTTATAGTCTTCAGCAGCTCCAACAATATTTTCGAATGCCAATCAATTAGTTAAGCGACCTGTGGAGCTGGACCAGCGCTAAGCCATGCATTTTTGCCAGTGATGTAATCCCCCAATTTATAATATGATCCGTGACCCCGGCAAATGACCTCTGCGCTACAGTTCTTTAAGTACAGGTTGCTCCAGGATGGTAGCTTAGAAAATTGTAAATAAATCAATAAATAATAGCGTTTAATGAAATTCAAATATTTTCATAAAACGAATACGCGAAATCGTATACGTGTGTTAAATTAATGTCACCATTGTAGCGGCACGTTGTATGACGAATTTAAAAGGAAAACTATCACAGATAAGTAGGCTGTACAAGTTAACGAGTAATAAACATGTTCTCACATACATTTCGTATGAGAAAACATGTTTTTAAACTACAATGTTAAGTTTGTTCTTGGGATAAATTCATCCCAACTACGGAACCCTTAATTGTGCGTTGTCCGACACGCACTAGGCCGGTTTTTTATTCAATTTTATGTGCATAAATATGTATGACGATGTTTCCAGGACGCCGGCTACTTCTGGAGGTGTGGGGGCTCTCTGATCAGCGACCGCTACGTCCTAACTGCGGCGTAATGCACCCTTCCTGTTCACAAGTATGTCACTGTTGATATTTCTTCCCAGCGTTAATCTTGGCTTTTATTGAGCACAAGTTAGATTGGACCAATGGGCACATTGCTCAGCTTGTAACTTTGAGGAATTAATAATAATATGGCCTCTCCCCATGACTTCATGAAAAATAGTTATTAGGTACCTTTTTTATTATGTACTAGCTGCCCCGCTCCGGCTTCGCACGGGTAGCTCTAAGTACCTACCCTACCCTACCTACCTACCTACCCTACCCTACCCTACCTACCCTACCAACCTTCCCTACCTACTAACCTACCCTACCAATCTACCTACCTACCAACCTATACTACCTACCTACATGCCTACCTACCCTACACCTACTAAACGTACAAATTATCCAAATCGGTCCAGCTGCTCACGAGATAACACATTCAGCGATTCATTTTTATATAATAGATTAAATTATGACATACTTAGAAGAATAATTTGTTTATGGTCTTAATAAAATTTAAGTAAAAACCTTTTTAAAAACAAGCTTTTACTCAACTAAAAAGTACGAAATAAAACTTACGTAAACATGGAACTTTAATATTTTCCTATCAGCTTCAGGGTTATCTTATGTAAGAAGGATATTTACGCCTTCTTACACTGAAGTTTTGCCTTTGGTCAATTAATATGCCTAGCCTTCACTTCTTAATTTAATTTCTCTTCACTGAAAAAATAACAAGTCTCGACTAAAAATTCTGTGAATTTTAACCCACAGTTTTGCTTCAACCAAACCTCTCCAAGTACGTCACTGATGACGTCGCTGTACCGTTAGGCCGTCCTTGACGTTACACTCGAAGATGTCACTGCTGACATGTCGTCACATCTGTGGCCGACACCGTCTCCGAAGGGGCAAAGTCTTCACGACACTGGTGGTGCCTGTTTACGCCAAACCTCGTCGCACCGCTGATCACCACATCGGTGATGAAGTAGGTCCTTCAGGGTAATCGACCCTGTTTTCCGCGTCAGACACTCAAAAAAGCAATGAAAAATCTGGCTCGATGGACCAAAAATTTTAGTGCACCCGACACCTGCCCAATAATACAAAGTTTGCAAGCGAGTACAATGTGAATTTAAAAACGATTCACAACATTACATTTACGGAAAATCAATAACAGCAGGTTCATAATTGGTTCACTGCTGATAATTTAGTATTCAATGGGAAAAAAACTAAATGCATAAGATTTGCTTTACCGAATGTTAAAAGCAGTGATTGTTGAATAGGGAGAAATTTGAATTCGTCTCTCTAATTTAACATCTCTTGCGAAACGGTTAAGTTCAGCAGCATATACTGTGAGAAAATTCCGTCAATTCATTGATGTAGATACCGTGAGGCTAGTCTATTTCAGTTACTTTCATAGAAAAATAATCACCCTGTAGTTTTATCATACCGATCGAAAGGCTTCATCATAAGGATTATTTTTTGCTAAATATCATAGTATCACAAATAAAAGGAAGGCCACGAATTTTAATATTTATGTGATTATTTTTCTCATGTAACGGGTTCGATTCCAGGTTCAACCATGTAATTATTTAAATTATAAATTGTTTTTTAAATTAAAATAATGTCTTCTTTCAGTAAAATGTTCCATCTACAATATGCAAGGTACTTTCCCTCCATGTGGCATATCCGTGGGACGCCCTGTATTGTGCACTATCCTAACCGAGATTTATACTCTAAGCCCTAATCCCATTTGCGTATTATTAACATTATTATATTTTTATAAAGGCTGTTCAGCGGTATGACCAGTGCCGCTATTTACACCCGCGCCGCAAAACAAAACCAGCCGCCATTTTCCATAAATATTTGTTAACTTATTTGTTGTGTGGTTAAAATCATTATTAAAAATGACGATTTCCCGTAGGGGAGAAGAGCGTAAATAATTATAAATAGATTTGACTCCGCCGGACAAACTAATAACCTGCAATATGGTGTAACTTTAGTTTGTCCCCGTCTGCAATACCTTACAAAAAACAAAATTCAATGCTTGTTTTTCTCTTTTAGGTTTTTGTAGTGGGGTTTTTTGTTTTTTAAATAATTTGTTTCATTTCAAGCTTTTTATTTTTATTATTATAGGTATATATTTGGAATTAACTCATTACTAGCTTTTATTTGATACCTACCAATATTGTTATAATTTTTTTTTTTAAAACCTTCACCTCCGTATTTTTTCTATTTGCAGATGAAATATATAAAAAAATATAGCCTATGTCACTCCCACAATTAAGACGAACCTAACGACACCTGGTATGTTAAAATCCATCAAGCCGTTTAGGCTACAGAGCGTGCCAAAGAAATAGACATAGGTACATACATACAAACATACGTACATACTCTCGAAAAACATTAACCTACTTTTGGAGCAGTCGAGTAAAAATACCTCCCCACATACTTCAACTGAATGAAACGAAATTTAAATCTTGTATAAAACGCACACGCCAACCATAATTATTATATTGTAAATTGGGGGATAACATCGCTGATTTAGGGGTATGAGGAACAGGGTGTAAAGTTCACTCATACTCCATAGAAAAGGGAGGATCCTCCGACCAGACGGGTGTTGTGTCTGGCGGGCAACTGGCCAACGATTGATGTTGGGTTCTCGTATATATGTCCACTGCACGGTAAACTTTAATTGCGCGATGCAGGATTTATGTGACGTCTGTCTGACGTCAGGTCTTTGATGCGTAGTTCGCATGTGGCGATGTAGATACCGCCACACTGACAATTATGCTTGGCTCAGCGCTGGTCCAGCTCCACAAGGGCGCATTGTAAAAACTATCATTACATTGTATAATTTAAACCTCCAAACATTAGTAAACCTGTTCTCACATGTATAATTTCAACATGAATGATGTAACCAATATATTATTGTAATCATTTTTTCATTTAAAAGAGTGTCCGTAGAGTTCCTTGCCCGTTCTTCTCCATAGGGACCTACTACGCTTTGGAATGGGCAACTAGTTTCATTTTTTTGACTGACCGACCCCTTGACAATTCAAAAGTACCTGTAATTGGTTTATTTGAAATAAATAGTTTGAGTTTGTTTAGAAAATGGTACAACGCCATCTATAGATCTTTGAGGAAGCTCTTACTCAAACACTATTCCTATTCCTATCCAAATGTATTTTACCAGTAACGAACTTTACAGAGCCCTGCCTCGAGCTGTACAACTCGGTTCCTCATACCGGGACGACCGTGAAGCCCTCGTCGTGAAGATATCCGCCATCATACGCCACCCGAAGTATAAGCCGCCAAGTGCATACCATGATGTAGCGCTCATCAATATGGTTTCAAAAGTCAAGTGAGTAAAATTAAAACAATTATAACATCACGTCTGTAATCTCCGAAGGGTTACACAGAGGTGTATCTAAGTACACCCACATTTCGCCAGTCATGTTTAAGCTCTGTGTAACAGAGAACGATATTCTTGTAACGAAAGCCTATTGTCATCAACCGGGCACAAATCCAGACTCCGGGTTGCTACTAAGAAATTCAAAAACCCAACAACACTTTGCTCGACCTGGAAATCGAACTCAGGACCAGCAGCAGTAGCGCTTGCGTCTACTAGACCGAAGAGAGTAAAAAAATACCGACCGAGTTTTAAGAGTCAAGACACGGGGTGGATGTCACATGTCTCTGAATTGTTGGTTCTAGGACATGCTGGCTTCCTTACGAAGTATTCCTTCACTGGTTTGAGAGTAGCTGGTGATAATTGGGTCTAAATGAAAAATGCGAGCATCGAACAGACACAAGCTTCATTATCATAATAATTCCAGGTTCTCGGACGTGATTCGTCCAGCGTGTTTGGGAGTACCACCACCAACGGGCAGGAGCATCTTAGCCACTGGATGGGGGATCACTAAGATTGACCGTGAGTTTCTTTTTCTAAAATATGATTTAAAATAATGGATAAATTAGGTGACTGGTTACTGCTCTCTCAAAGTAAATACTCTTGTCACACCACGTCATCTCCATAATGAGTGACGTGGTTCCATAGAACCAACACCATCTGTCATTGTAGTTTCAGCAACGGAAGAAACGAAAGAAAAAATGATAGATTGAAGAAAGTATACGGCGCCATGTCAAAAATTAACAAATGAACGCTCACTTTGTATGGAAAGAGATCATTGGGCCTACGAACGCGCGGCTTTACTCCGTGCGTTCGTCATTTTCGTCGTTTCGTCATTTAAAGCAATCGTCGTGGTTATAATAAGTCACTTTTTGTTCTGAAAACCGGAAAGCGCCCTCTGTTGGCGCGAACACGCGTTCAGGTTCACCGACCAATATGTTATTTAAGGTGGATGCGCTAAGGTAGCCCGCGAAATTCAAATTTTCTTACGTTTTTTGCAATTTGCAGGTCAGTATCAGGTTATGGAGGAGCAGCTGTGAGAGAAGTGGCATGGGGGCGTGTCTGTGTCCGCGCCGCATGTCCGAAATGCTCATGCACTTGGCAAATGGCCGACTCCGCGAACTAGTGCGCTTTCGACCGTGATCGTGAAAACTTATAAGAATGCCGAGTTGTTATGTGGTTTCTTGCAAAAACCGAAGCCAAATCAAAAACTTTGTGAATAATGTAATCATTTGCCATATGTAGGTACAAGTATTTCTCAGTATTTTTCTTTAAAATCATGAAAAACAACAAATCGAAAAATATTTCTTGGTTTTACTATGATAGTTTTGTTTTCAAATATCACAGCGACTGTATTATTTTTGCACTAAATACATTGCTCCTTAACCACTACCTAAATATTGTCTCGCTGTGACTGGACAAGCAATGTAAAAATCACAAAACGATATTACAACTGTACGAATGCATCGGTGGTACGGACGCTGTGTCTTGCGCCGAGCTAGTGATGTGCTTGTGCAAATCTACTAACGTAGGCTATCGACAACAATCGATTTCGATTAGCGAATAAATTCTTCAATGTTCTGTAAATCGTTTTACGTGGTTGGAAAATCGATGTGAAATAATGAGTTTTACTTATTTTGATTATTTTACAGCGTAGTAGATAAATGCATAAACAACAATCGTAAAGTAAGATAATAAAATTTTATGTTAATGTCGGTGGAGTGTTATTGGGTTTGAATTATCGTATCTTAACCAGTCATTAAGAGTAGTGGTGGCCCAGTGGTAACGGCCACGACTTACGAGTTGTAGGGCGTAGGTTCGAACACCGACAAGCGCTTTACCTACTTTGTGTAAATTATTTCATCGCCACTGCTCTCAAAACGGTGAAGGAAAACATCGTGAGGAAACCGGCATGTCCTAGAACCAAAGATTCGAAGACATGTGACATCTACCAACCCGCACTGGGCCGGCGTGGTGGATTACGGCCCGCTCCCTCTCACAGAGAGGAGGCCTGTGTCCCAGCAGTGGGAACATTATAGGCTGATTATGCTTATGCTATCAAGTTATATAACTTGATAGCATAAGCATAATCAGCCTATTGCAACAAATATGGATTTACAGAATTATAAACATTAGAATCAGCAATACAACTCTCTAAGTTCATGTAAGTGCATTGAATGACGATTTCATGAAAAAGTCATTCAATGCACTTACATGAACTTAAAGAGTTGAAATACGTGGTCGCACCGACAGAGGGCGTTTACCGGTTTTCCGAACAAAAAGTGCCTATGCACGCGACAGATCGCGTATTCGCGCCACGATAGGACACAAGATACGGCCATATGATATTTATATTTTTACGCTTACGTCCTGCGTTTGTGCTAGGATCTCATACGGCATATTCTTCTAAGAAAACGTAGTAGTGGTCATGCTACACGTGCAGGTTAATCTACCTTATTGAAATTTAACCATAGTCTCGTTATTAATTCCAGTCACCCTTCACCAGTACGTACAGCTTCGCAGCGTCTCCCTCAGCGTGTGGGACATGCAGGAGTGTCAGGACATAGCGGGAAAATCACGAAAGCTCCCCAATGGGGTTCTCCCCGATAGCCACATGTGTGCCGGTGACAGGGGTGGGTGGCATGACACTTGTCTGGTAAGAAGTGAGACTGATTGGGCCATAATCCAGCACGCGGAAACAGTGCGGGTTGGTAGATGTCACGAATTTTTGGTTCTACGACATACTGGTTTCCTCATGATGTGCCCCTTCACCGTATTGAGTAAGGATTAAAATAAATCACGCAAAGTAAAATGCCTGCCTAGGTTTGAACCCAGGCACCCAAGACAAAATCTTAAATCTCGAAAAATCTGTACTTATGGTTCACGACATTGGTTTAAGACATTAAACCAGTGTAGTTCTAATGAATGATCTTTCCTAAGAACCCAAATGTCCTCGGAGTTAGTTTCGGTGTGGTTTATAACCAAAGCAAAGCGCTACTGCTTTTTCTAGGAATTTCTCAGTAGCAGCACGGAGTCTCGATTTGTGCCCGGTTGAAAGCAATAGGCTCGCCCCCTATTACATGGGACTTTAACATAACTGGTGAAATGTGGAAGTAGTGCACACCCCTACCTACCTCTTCGGAAGGCGTGATGTTATGTTACGATATTCGGTTGAGTTAAATGGTGCTGATAGTGAATTGACACCGGCAGTTGAGACTGGTCATCTCTAACTGCCGGGGCTTAAGGACCATTTAGACGGGGCCAATCCCCGAGACAATAAATGAAGCCGCTCCAATGGCTTGAAGACAATCCAATGCAGTGGACTGTCTCTATTTACACGATGCTACTTTAGATGTATGAGGATCAGGTGTAAAGTTCACTATAGAAAAGGGAGGAACCTTCGACCAGGCGGGTGTTGTGTCTGGTGGGTTACTGCCCAACGATTGATGTCGGGGTCTTGTATATATATGTCCATCGGGCGGTAAACTCTAATTGCGCGATGCAGGATTTATAAGTGACGTCAAGATTTTGTGTGACGTCAGGTCTTTTTGATGCGTAGTTCGCATGTATCGATGTAGATGCCGCCACACTATTATTGGATTGTCTCGGGGATTGGCCCCGTGTAAATAGATTGTCCATTATCTTTTATCTGTTCTTTTGAATTGTTTTATATTGTTTATTTATACATTGTTCTTACATAAAGAAGCAACAAGAATAATTTACCCAGTATTTTGTAATATCGTGATTTAAAAGAGTGGAGTTTCTTGGTGTTCTTTGGAATGGGCAACTAGCTTCAATTTTGTGACTAACTGAATGACTCCCAGAAAAATCAAAAGTTAAAAAAAATTGAAATAAATGGTTTGAGTTTCATAAATAATATTTTTTTCACAGGGTGATGGCGGTGGTCCAGTACAGATTCAAGATGGCTGCTTGTGGCGTGTAGTCGCTGTGACGTCATTAGGTCGCCGATCTTGCGGAGTCATTAATTTCCCTGGGTTGTACGCTGTCATACCGCATGCGTTTGTAGCCGCTCAGGTATTTGATGAGGTTTAGATTTAGATTACAATAAAATAAAGATATTTAAGGAATGTGTGCATTTTTATTTTTTTTAAATTGGGCTGTCATGCTCCATCATGAGTCACAGTGTACTGTTATGGCGCAACGATGGGAAAACCAAAAAAGCGATGGATGGATAGAATAGATATAATATTAGTATGTACTAAGTATTGGCCATAACAATAGGAAAACATTTAAGGAATGAGGAATGGATTGTGTGAAAGATGACATGGGTAGAGAGGAGGTGACTACTGAGATGACGGCTGATAGAGATGTATGGAAGAAGACATGCTTTGTATTTGGACACGGAACTGTTTTATAATTATGTTGGGTAAATACCATAGATATCCGGTAAATACCTACCTAAACACTATCAGGAAATAAGGTATGTTATAAATAGATCATTTTGTGTTAGCTAACATGATGATTCATCGTTCAAACGTCATGACTTCTGCATGAGGTCAAAAATAACCAAAAAATGATATACCTATGTATTGTTATCTACTCTTCTGAGGAACAGGGAAACACCGTATTCCCCGGGTTTTTGTGATCATAATGCAACAATTTGTGATAGGGAACATGATTAGTCACCCGATCTATTGTATTATGATATTCGTTTTATATCATCGGCCGTGATCAACCCATCATGAAGACTTGGATCGTGGGTTCAAAAGTTCAAAACCTAATTTTTTTTCAATGGTTGTTTATGGTTGCCAGACAAGAACTGGTTGCTATGTATTTTCTGGTGTACAATAAAGTTAACGTAAAAGTGTATACAATTCCTAGGAAATGTGTACAATTCTTAAATAGATAGGAAATATATGATATATTTTGTAATAGGCACTTTTCCTAGGAAATCTATACATTTCCTAAATAGCAATCGGAAATGTAATACGTTCTTGATGTTTGTAAGTACAGTGGGGTTAGCGGAGCGAGAGTAAATCGCCAAATCGTCCTACATGCTTACGGCCCATTTAGAAAGACTTGCAGAAAATCAAAAGAACGTCCTAATGGGCCTTACGCATGTAGGACGAGTTGAAGAATTACTCCGGAGCGAGGGGCAAGATGCCTGTGCTATAAAATTAAACTATTGTGTACTTCAAAGTGCCACTCAAGCTTACTTTGCAAAAATAAATAAATTCTTCAGCTGAAATACTAGTGGGCCTCACATGCAGCTGGACACTGTGACGCCAGAAGCTATTTTGCTGTCATGTGATAGATTCTAATTGTATGTATCTAGCCCATAGAAATATAAAAAACAGGAGAAGTGGCATGGGGGCGTGTCTGTGTCCGCGCCGCATGTCCGAAATGCTCATGCACTTGGCAAATGGCCGACTCCGCGAACTAGTGCGCTTTCGACCGTGATCGTGAAAACTTATAAGAATGCCGAGTTGTTATGTGGTTTCTTGCAAAAACCGAAGCCAAATCAAAAACTTTGTGAATAATGGAATCATTTGCCATATATAGGTACAAGTATTTCTCAGTATTTTTCTTTAAAATCATGAAAAACAAATCGAAAAATATTTCTTGGTTTTACTATGATAGTTTTGTTTTCAAATATCACAGCGACTGTATTATTTTTGCACTAAATACATTGCTCCTTAACCACTACCTAAATATTATCTCGCTGTGACTGGACAAGCAATGTAAAAATCACAAAACGATATTACAACTATACGAATGCATCGGTGGTACGGACGCTGTGTCTTGCGCCGAGCTAGTGATGTGCTTGTGCAGATCTACTAACGTAGGCTATCGACAACAATCGATTTCGATTAGCGAATAAATTCTTCAATGTTCTGTAAATCGTTTTACGTGGTTGGAAAATTGATGTGAAATAATGAGTTTTACTTATTTTGATTATTTTACAGCGTAGTAGATAAATGCATAAACAACAATCGTAAAGTAAGATAATAAAATTTTATGTTAATGTCGGCGGAGGGTTTGAATTATCGTATCTTAACCTGTCATTAGGAGTAGTGGTGGCCCAGTGGTAACGGCCACGACTTACGAGTTGTAGGTCGTAGGTTCGAACCCCGAAAGGCGCTTTACTTTGTGTAAATTATTTCTTCGCCACTGCTCTCAAAACGGTGAAGGAAAACATCGTGAGGAAACCGGCATGTCTTAGAACCAAAAATTCGAAGACATGTGACATCCACCAACCCGCACTGGGCCCGCGTGGTGGATTACGGCCCAGTCCCTCTCACAGAGAGGAGGCCTGTGTCCCAGCAGTGGGAACATTATAGGCTGATTATGCTAACCTGTCATAGTCTATTGAAACGGTAGATATTGTTGAACCCTGTTAAGATGAGGGAACCAGTTAGGTGGCCGGCCTGTGGCATCAATCCATTCCTTCTTTAAATTCGCATCTTTTGGGAAGCTGAAAGGTAGGTACAATTACAGCGTATTTATCATTTAAATATTATCCTAAGCAGTTACTTCGATACCATGCACGAAGCAGATAATATGCTTTTGTTATTAAAAAATGCCTAGTTAATAAAGAAATAGCAAATATGTAGAAAACAAACACACACCCATGCATAACAAATAAATACTTAGTATGAATATTTTGACTTATTTTATCAAAAGTCACTAATATTATTATCTTACTTAACCATGCAGATAACTATAGCACATTCGAAGCTTTTGAAAACTTTAACGGAAGTAAAATACCAAAACCATAAAAAGTAAGAGATTAAGCTTAAATAATGCGAGGATAGAGCTTAAACCAACTTAACCGGATTTTTTCGTTGTTTTAATTTTTTATATTTTTTTAGCTACTAATTGTTATTTTTATTATACTTAATATTCTCTGGACTTATCGTTTTTTATTTATTTTATTTTCAGGACCCCAAAAATATTTTAGTACAATAAAAAAATCGATAACTTTCCGATTTAGTCAATCACTAGCGTATATGGAAAATAAATGGCTACTGCACAGCACATCGATAGCGACCATTGCTTTAGTGTGAGTAAGTTGTACGGTGCACGTTAAATGCGCGCTGTGTTGGATGTTATAAGGTCTATAATTGATTGTGTAGTACGTTCTGATTTATGAAATGTGGGTGTGTGCGCGACTGCGTAGCTATTGCTCTTACTGAACTGCATGTGTAGTAGTTGGCGCGGAGTGGGGATGTTTTGGAGACAGTGGGTTCTAATACATTTTCAACTACCGGGCATATCTCCTTCTTTCTTATATCTATGGACGCATGATAGACCATTGTAAGTACCTAAATAAAGAATTCCTTGGAAACGAGTTAGAACAGAAAAACCTGTTTTAGCCGATGCCAGACTTCCACGTTCCAACACATTGTCAACACATTTATTATTCCGTGCTGCACTTCATCACCCAATACGCTGCAAGCGTCTATACAGGGTTATTGGTAAAACACCAGCAACCTCTAAGGAGTCATTGTACTCATAATTATGAACAAGTTTTACTATGGGAGCAAATATGAAATCGCGAAAAAGTAAACAGCTGCTCCGTCCATTTTGACGAGTTATGCGAACATAAATGTACTGAACAGCTGTTTTTTTTTCGCGATTTCATATTTGCTCCCATAGTAAAAGTTGTTCATAATGATGAGTACAATGACTCCTGAAGAGGTTGCTGGTGTTTTACCAATAACCCTGTATAATGAGGCAACAACTCATCTGTTAATAGGTCAAACTGGAAGTTCAGGAAAACTGCTTGCCGTATCGTAATGCCGACTGACCGTGTGCGTCATAAACTCATAATATAAGTTTAGCTCAGACGTAGTTTCACATTTAAGTCGACATCTCGTATTAGCAAGAAACAACATTTTAGATTTAAAAAAAAAACATTTGCAAAATCGAATGAAAATAATAAGTGTCATCAAAAACAAAATCTACAAAAAGAATCGAACTCTAATTTTGAATTAGACATTTCAGTGTTCTTTTCAAAAATTTCACAATTCTCAAAAAGTTTTTTTTAATAATGTTATTTGGTTTTTTGTGGTCGATTTTTTTTTTTGTTTTTACAAAGTGATAAGTGATGTGGACCTGATAGACATTTAATTGTCTATCATTAAATCAGTTTGCGTGCCGTAAGGTTGTTCTGACTTATTAATAATATCCCCCACCATGTATGTTGATTTAAATATGATTCGTAACTGTAAAATAAAATAAAAATTATCAAAAAAAACAAGCGACCAAAAAAATACTACAAAGTGAAAAATAACGAAGTAAAAAAAGTTACTAATAATACTTTTCAATTCTCAACGTGGCATCCAGTCGCGAACACGAGAAAGAAGAGGTGAAACACGTCGGAATATATAAAATACAATAGACGCACTATTATATTTTATAATGGATTTCCGAAAACTGATGCCTGAAATAATTAACTGTATTTCTCATGTTTGTTTGTTTGTTCCAGACAATAATGCGATCATGGGGGCCAGCTGCGGTCTCACTAACCCTCCTGGTGCTCACCGTGATAACAGTCGCCAGGGGACAGACACAATACTTTGGTAAATATAATAAACAACTCTGCTTCTTTAGGCCGCAAAGGTAGCCCGCGAAATTGTGTTGTATGTTGATCAAAATATGATTCGCGACCATAAAAATATGTTTTTTACTTTATTATGCGTGTTTGGGAGTACCACCACCAACGGACAGGAGCATCTTCGCCACTGGATGGGGGAGGACTGAGACACGTGAGTTTCTTTTTTTTAAATTAAGATTTAAAATAACTACTTACGTACGTTGAACGAAAAAAGTAGACTACGCTATGTCAAAAATTAACAAAGGAAGGTGCAGGTCAGTCTACCTTATTCAAATCTAACCATCGTTTCGTTATTCCAGGAGGTGATTACCACTTACAGCTTCGCAGCGTCTCCCTCAGCGTGTGGGACATGCAGGAGTGTCAGGACATATGGGGAAAATTACCACCGCTCCCCAATGGGGTTCTCCCCGAGAGCCACATCTGTGCCGGTGACAGGGGTGGGTGGCATTCCACTTGTCAGGTAAGAAGTGAGACTGATTGGGCCATATTCCAGCACGCGGAAACAGTGTGGGTTGGTAGATGTCACGAATTTTTGGTTCCACGACATACCAGTTTCCTCACGATGTTTACCTTCACCGTTTTGAGTGGGGATTAAATAAATCACGTATAAATCAATCATATTAATTGCTTCATCTATGGCTTGAGGAGCTCTTGGCTAAGTAATAACAGCCGCACGGGTCGATTGGTCAGGTTAAGGTACGCTTGCCGAAATTCGACACACAAATTCGAAAACCATTAGCTGATGTAAATAACAGTGAAGGAGTAAATGAAGACATCATCTAGATAAACTAATTGGGAAAAATACGTAATATTGAAGCTAACTCAAAAACTACGTAAGCAAAGTTAATAAATTTATATGGGACCACCTCGGAAGCATGACCTACCATACAAAAAAAGAATCATCAAAATCGATTCATAATTGGCGGAGTAATCGCGTAACAAACATAAAAAAAACATACAGATGAATTGAGAACCTCCTTTTTGAAGAAGTCGGTTAAAAATGGAATGAACTCTTTAATTCAACACAACACACCAAGGAGGTAACTGATCAAATATTTTATTTAAATTTCGATTTGGTTTGCAAATAGAACTGTTGAAAGTAAAGAAGAACATTGACATTTATTATTACAGACACACAATGAACATTTATTATTGGCGCGTGAAAAATTATAGTAGTTCGCCATTGATTCTGGAATTTTTAGTTTGAATTTCCAAGTATTATTTGAGAAAAGTACTATACAAGCCTTGGCCGCAATCAGGAATTGATGGACTCACGTATGTGTAACTCGGCTTCGCCTCGGCCCACATTTTCACAATCGTCCAACAATCCCCTTAATGCTGGCCGCGACAGTAATGTACTATTTCCACAGGGTGATTCCGGTGGTCCAGTACAGATTCAAGAAGGCTGCTTGTGGCGTGTGGTCGCTGTGAAGTCATTAGGTATGGGATCTTGCAGAGGTGATACCCCTGGGTTGTACGCTGTCATACCGCATGCGTTCGTAGCCGCTCAGGTATTTGATGAGGTATCATTACAATAAAAATAAAGATATATAAGGAAATGTGAGCATTTTTATTTTAAAAAAATTGGGCTATCATCCTCCATCATGGTCCACAGTGTACTGTTATGGCGCAACGATGGGAAAACCAAAGAAGCAATGGATGGATATAATAGTTATATTAGTATGAACTAAGTGTTGGCTATAACAATAAGAAAACATGTAAGGAATGAGGAATGGATTGTGTGAAAGATGACATGGGTGGAGAGGAGGTGACTACTGAGATGACGGCTGATAGAGATGTATGGAAGAAGACATGCTTTGCATTTGGACACGGAACTGTTTTATAATTATGTTGGGTAAATACCTACCTTAACAATAACAGGAAATTAGTTATTTGTATTATAAATAGATCATTTCATGTTATCTGACATGATGATTCGGCGTTCAAACGTCATAACTTCTACATGAAGTCAGGGGGGGGCCTAAAACGACCACATTTGCAATTCCTCTAAAAGCAATTCGTTTCCTGAATTCCCAGCATTCATTAGCAATTCCTCTAATTTGACACAAAAGCAATTCATAATTTGTGGACCATTTTACGAATCTCCATAGAAAACTGTCAAACAGATGAATTATTTCGTAATATGAATCGCACGCAGATCATATTAGGTATGAATTGTCAGTTTGTGACATTTTACAATGATTCATCATAGTTTCCTATTATGATTCTGCCTAAGTGTCATTTAGGCACATATTATGAATTGCCTTGTGTGTCAAATTAGAGGAATTGCTAATGACAGCTGGAAATTCTGGAAATGAAATGCTTTTAGAGGAATGGCTAATGTGGCCGATATAGGCCCACCGAAATAACAAAGAATCAATTATGTAGGTATTGTTATGTACTCTTCTGAGGAACAGGGGAAATAACGGACACGGGACACCCCGGGTTTTTGTGATCGTGACGCGGCAATATTTGTTATAGGAAACACGATTAGTCACGATCTATTGTATTATGATATTACTTTTGTATCATCGGTCGTGATCAATCGATCATGAAGTCTTGGGTCGTGGGTTCAAAAGTTCAAAAACTATTTTTTTAATGATAGATAATGGTTGCCAATCAAGAAAATACATTTATTTAGCACAGACTAAAATGCACACAATATAATATACAGCAGATAAAACAATAAAATCAGAATCAAATAAAAAGTGTAAAAGTGCGATTTAGGAAATTATGCTGCAAGCGTTTATTATAATGAGGCAACAACTCATCTGTTAATAGGTCAAACTAAGAATAAGCTAAAAATAAACATAGAAAAAACACAATTTATGACGTTCCAACAAAGAACAAACAAACAAATTTTAAATATATGTTACGCAGACAAAAAAATACCTGAAACCAACAGTGCCAGATTTCTAGGACTCTACTCGGATTGTCATCTAAACTGGAAATGTCATGTAGAAACTGTCTGTAAAAAACTTAACCAGTATGCGCTTTATAATCTTGCAAAAATAGCAAATGAGTCCGTAGTTTTGATAGCATACAAAGCGTATGTCTTTGCAACGTTACGTTTTGGAATAATGTATTGGGGAAATTCCACTGACAAGGAAATTTCTTTCAAAGCTCAAAAGAAGTGTGTACGTGCTGTGTTTAAGCTAAAAAAAACTGATAGTTGTAGTCCGTTCTTTAAGAAATATAAACTTCTTACTTTGCCCTGTTTATACATTTAAGAGACAGCAGTATTTGTTAAATCAAACTTGCATTTGTTTCCAACATTTAAATCAAAACGACACAACAGAGAGATATGTGCTATTCCACACAAGACTGCGCTATACTCAAAAAACTATTTAGGAATGGCACCCTAAATATACAACAAGATACCCAATCCAATAAAAGATCTTGACATGCACCATTTTAAAAAGGCTGTTCTTAATTTATTAAATATAAGAGCATATTACACAATAAATGAATACCTAGATGACAAATTATAATCAATGAAATTTTTTTTTTTCAACTCTTATTAAATTAAATTGAATTTTAATGTTTTTATGTGATATAATTTATAATATTGATAATTATGATAATTGATTGAAATAATGAATGATTTTTTATGTATTAATTTTGAACTGAATTGTTATGTTAAATTGTTAATTTAAATGTTTTGTTGTATTTATTAATAATTAATTTGAAACTATTACAATATTTGTGCGCCGTTGACGGCAAGACATAGTGTGCACTTTTATTAATATTGACATCTGTGTTTACCTATGTTCTACAAATAAAAATATTTGAATTTGAATTTGAATTTGAAACTGGAAGTTCAGAAAAACTGCTTGCCGTATCGCAGGACCGCCCGCCCGTAGCCAGGAATTCATTTCGGGGGGGGGGTGACAACTTTTTATTTAAGAAATTATGTATGTATTTCTGATTTCAGAGAGGGTAAAAAAATTGTACAGATTTAAAAAAAAAAAAAAAAATTTTTTGAATAGCAATTTTCCTCATTTTAGGAAATTAAAAAAAAAACGATTTTTGGTATCCAGCTTCGAATTAGTTAGGTTTTCTTTCTCTTTGACCGATCATCCATAAATAGAAGTAACTTTATCGACTTATGCAGAAAAGTTTGAGAGGGATGATGCAGAAAAGTATGCAAGAGCGAGTGAAGCGAGCTCGAAAATTTTAGCACCCCGCCTGAGAGAGGCTGGGGGATGTTAGAATATCTCAGAGAATGCTGAAGTTGCAGGAATTTATTCAATACAAAGTCAGAGTCGATAAAAATACAGTATTTAAGCATACTCTTACTGGTACCTATTGTATTGTAGATTATAAAGTGCCTATGCGAAATAGATTACAATTATCTGTTTAAGGAGGTACCCTAGGGGGTCGATCTCTGGATTGAGATTCTGGTTTCTCGCACTTCCGGGGGGGTTTTGCCTACGGCCCTGCCATATCGTGAAATGTAGTGGGGTTCCGTTTGCACCATTCGGGCGCAGAACCCTAAAAGACAAAGCACTAAGCTATCCGTTGCCAAGTGTACTGACTTTTATGTGGTACATGACTATTTAGTGGTCAATAGAAGGAAAACATATTGAGGATGAGTTATTACAAATCTCTTAGTCACCAACCACACGATGCGGTGCGGCGGCGGCGCGGCGCCGGAGCGGTGTCGCTGCGGCGTCCTACATATAAAAATGTATGGTATGGCACACGGTGCCGCCCGGTGCGCTCCAGCGCTGCACTCAAGCCGTCACGCCATACATTGCAACGGTGCCGCAAAACGTTACGGCGCTGCACTCACCGTATGGTCGCTAGTCCGGCGAGATGACCTGCGGTACGGCGACGCACCGCATCGTGTGGCATGGCTCTAACGCCGACTGACCGTGTGCGTCATAATACAAGTTTAGCTCACACGTAGTGTCACATTTAAGTTGACATCTCGCATAACAAGAAACAACATTTTAGATAATAACAATACATTTACAAAATCGTAAGAAAAATTATAAAAGTGTGATCGCGCGTGCGCTGGCGACGACGAAGGTAAGGGTGGGAGCGAGATAAAACACTGTATATTCTCATGTATACCCCATTTGAAATAAGATTAGACATTAAAACAAACCCTTTTACAGTCCGTTCAACCGACTTTGACTTCTATACCGTAGGCATAAGGATAGCATTAAAAGCAAAAAAAAGTTACACAATACCTACTATCTACTGCGGCTGCCATTTGTCATGCCACTAACGCAATTGAATTCAAAATCGGTTGAACGGAATGTAAAAAAGGCTTATCTATACGTCTAATCTTATTTCAAATGGAGTATAGGTACCCACATGATTTATTTATGTACGCACAGTGATGAATTTTCACGTTACCTATTTAATAATATTTATTATATTTCGTTCTGCTTAAAGTTAAATTATATTATAAGTACTGTTTATTTTATTCTATTTATTATGTACAAATCGTTAAACCTGACTTGATCTCCGTACGTCTTTTTTTCGGGTGACCACTGAAAATCAGCGCTGAGCTGTGGGTCCCCCATATCGCAGTATCATGCTGAGTGGAAGCCTTCTTGTCACAGTCACGACGTGCAGCTGCCGATTATTTATCTTTATACTCGTGATCTCATAATTGTACTTAGATCTATAATTAGTTTAATGTTTTTATATTGCTGATTACTGTTATCTTTTAGTATGCACGTGTTTCTGTGACAAATAAACCTATTTTTCTTTCTTTCTTTCTTCTTTCATCAAAAACCAAATGTAGGTACAAAAAAAATCGAACTCTAATTTTGAATTTGACATTTCAAAGTGTTCTTTTGTTGTCAAAAAGCTGAGTATTTTTTTTAAATTCTATTTGGTTTCTTGTGGTAGATTTTTTATTGTTTTTTACAAAGTGATAAGTGATGTGGACCTGATAGACATTTAAGTGTCTATTATTAAATCAGTTTGCATGCCGTAAGGTATTTCTGATTGTTTTCCCTTCTACCCCCAGGTAAAAAAGAAATTGTATCTAATAACATACATGGAACATTTAATTTTGTGCACCCGAAGTGTTAATAATATCCCCCACCTCAAAACTAATTTGTGATGTACGTAGGTATGTTGATAAAAATATGATTCACGACTGTAGAAAACAAATAATGTATTTACAGAATAATAATCATTAACTACATTTTCCCTATTGAATGACTATTTCATGAAATCATGACATTTGAGGACAATTCTTACTTACGGCGAAATGTTGTACTATAGGAACACCTCTGTCTAACCCTTCGGTGATTACAGGCGTGATGTTATGTTATGTTTAAAATAATAAAAAAACTTTTGACAAAAAAAAAGCCCTCTCTGGGTTATTTTTGGAAGACGGTTGTTTTTTTTTTTGTAAAAAGTTTGTATTTATTTATTTATTTATTTATTTATTTATTGGAAACTCAACAGTTTATTATTGATATGACATTTTAAGTGAAATTTCACCCCACTATCAATGAACCGCAGAATGCAGATGCGACAAAGTAACTAGCATCTTAAAGTTTGCATACACTGAACATTGACAGCGAGATGATTACAAATATCTCTTAAGCCAATAAGAGAGTTTCACGGCATTGACTATATAGCTAGGTTAACTAGAAAGTGGCTAAAAGAAAAAAGAAAGAAATTAATACAATACAAGGTAATGTGGGATTGTTGACACATTGTTTACAAATCTTAGTCAAAATATTTAAGTGATAACATGACCAACCAAACATTGGGAAAAAGCACAGTATCGTAAAGCCCGATATGGAGAACGTGCTTTGTTGAGTATAATATAAATAAGAAATGAATACCCATACAAAAAGAGTAGGTAAATATAAGAAAGGGATATAATTATATTCCCTTATTTTAAGTTTCAATTTTAATTTATGAAATGAGTGATGGCACAATTTATTCAAACAATATTTTCTTGACTTGCCTCCGAAATGATGGCTTGGATAAATGAAACATATCAATATTTTCAAAACTCTCAGAGTAGATGCGAGGCAGTCGGGTCATTACAGCATTTCTCCCGTATTTTGTGCGATGGCCAGGGATACTGAATAATTTTGTATGTCTGGTACGTGTTTTTGGGGTACAGAAATATATAGATGAAAGAAGCTCGCTACTGTCCAAACGACCTCGCAGGATATCAAAGAACAAAAGCATATCCAACATCTTACGCCTATCCACAAGGGGAAGCATATTATAGTGTTTGTAGTCTCGGTCATAAGACTCATGTCGTTTTCGGGATTTAAAGTTTAGGAATTTTACGAACTTTTTCTGTAAATTTTTGATTCTTTTAGTATATACCTCGTATTGGGGTGACCAGATTTGGCTACAATACTCCAAAATGCTACGCACATATGCAAAGTATATAATTTTTAAACTATGACAGTTACTAAAAGGCTTACAGGTGCGCATTACAAAACCAAGGTTACGAGAGGCTCTACTGGTAATGGTGTCAATATGTTGGTCAAAGAGCAATTTAGAGTCCAACATTATACCAAGATCTCGGACTACGTCAGCTCTTTCGATCGCATTATTGCTAAAACCATAAAGATACTTAGTTGGGTATTTGGAACGGCTGAAGCTGATACATTGACATTTCGAGACATTGACAGTGATATTATTTTGTTGATAATACCTGAACAATGCATCAAGATCACGCTGTATCAGTTCACAATCAAGTCCTGATTTTACACACATGTAAATTTTCATGTCATCGGCGTACATGAGATGTTTCGCGGACCTGAAACAAGACTGAATGTCATACAAGTATGCGCAGTAAAAAAGAGGACCCAACAAAGATCCCTGGGGAACACCGGAGGGGATGTTTACAAAGTCAGATTTGTAACCTCCCATAACCACAGCTTGCGAACGGTTCGATAAGTATGACTTGACCCATCTTAGTAAATCTCCCTGGATCCCAAGTTTTTGCAGCTTTGCTAGCAAGATCACGTGATCCACACGGTCGAATGCTTTTTCGAAATCCGTGTAGATCACGTCAACTTGGCCACCGACTTCCATATTATTCAAGACATAGTCACAAAACGTGGTTAAGTTAGATGCTGTGGACCGTCTCCTAACGAATCCATGCTGACTCTGGCCTATACCATTTGAGATGATTGGATATATATAGATGATCCTCTCTAAAACTTTGCTAAGAGTATTAAGAATCGATATTGGACGATAGTTTTTAATATCCATCTTGGGTCCTTTCTTATAAACTGGCACTATATGAGCTGTTTTCCACAGGGAGGGACAGACGCATTCAGTTAAGGACTTTTGAAATAACAGAGCTATAGGATATGCTAAACTATCAGCGCATTCATGCAAGAAAATAGGAGGTAATCCATCGTTACCGGGACCTTTTGTTGTATCTAACGCGCGTAAGGCTTTAAGTACGGTGTCCATGGTGATACATAGGTTAGACAGGATATTATCTGAGCCGGTCACTTCAATAGGAGTAGCTGCCGCAGAGGGCGTGGACGGGCTGATAAAAACACTGTGAAAGTACTTATTAAACACGGTACAAATGTCACGACCGGACTCATATGTCTCCTCATTTAAGGTCATTGTTTTTGGGTATTGACTACCGCCTCGTTTACTTTTAACATAGGTCCAGAAAGTCTTCGGAGAATGACTAATGGCTTTCTCTGTATGAGTTATATAGCTTTGAAAAGAGGATGCTTCTATCTCGTGTTGCCTAGAACGTAACAATGCAAACTCATAAGTCATAAGTCCCTAGGGTTACCATATTTTTTCCATTTCTTGTGTACTTTAATTTTCTCACGTATGATTTTTATTAGTGCACGACTGTACCAAACCGGGTATTTAGGATTTTTTGGTTTTTTAACTAAAGGAATGAAACGCTCCACGCCGAGTTTAACTTCTGTATAAAACACGTCAACAGCAGCATCAACCGATTCAACTGCTAGTTTATCATCCCAATCTATCCCGTTAAAGTATTTATTCAGTTCCTCATAGTCTCCCCTATAATAATTACGACGTGGTATGTACATTTCCTCAAGAGGTGTTAAGAATAGTTCAGTAGCAGTTATGACAAGCGCAGGATGATGAGAGTCCTCTTGGAGCAAGGGATCATCACTTTTACTAACAAGGAGTGGTATAGTGGAAAAACATAAATCTAAGATTCTGTTATTAGTATTTGTGATAAGATTATGTTGAGATAAACTGAGAACGCTAATTTCATCTGCAAAGGAAGCAGCAGCAGTTCTTATTTGTAACGAACAGTTATTCAATATAGAATAACCTTCATCATTCCATGTTAAACAGGGTAAATTAAAATCACCTATAAGAATAAAATTATGATTACTATTCACCGCCATAGTGTCCGTTATAGCCTGCCCAATATTATTCAAACGCTCTGGGATACTAGATACATCGGGGGGCATATAGACAAGAATAATATGCAAGTCTTCACGAGTACCAATGCTACGAGAAGAGAGTGAAACATGCAACATCTCAACACCAGCACACTGAAGGTCGTAACGTCGTCTAGTGTCAAATTTACGATTAACGCACAGCATAACACCACCACCAGTCTTTTTACCAGTTGAAATAAGGTCACGGTCTTGACGGAAAATCTGATATCTGTTATCACATCATTCAGTGTCAAAAATATCATCCTGTAACCATGTTTCCGTAAAGATTAAGATGTCATACCTAGACCCTAAAATATTGTTATACAAATCTAATACCTTAGATCTCATGCCTCGAGTATTTTGGTAATAAAAACATAACTGTGTGTTAGCCATAATTAATTATAGGAAAGAATACTTAAAATAAAATAACGCCGGTGGGTAGCTAACGGTGGGAAGTATCAGTGAGGGCAGTAGGAAGTTTAAAAATAAAGCGAACATGGCCCGAGAGGAACAAATTTCAACAATCACTATCATAGAACCATGTAATAGTATGACATTTGAGCGGTAGTAAAAAATCATTTTAGATCGGTTCAAAAGGTAACAACTTAGCCAATCGCACACGTACTGTAGGTAGGTAGTGAAAACTACGTCAAAATATGACAAGCATAAACTTGTGACTATTGTGCCATAACTCATTAATGTAAGACATGTACAACTAGAAAAATGATAAAATAAATGAAATCGGATAGAATTAATGTTTATAATCACAAACAACTTCACGGTGTACGGTGTATGTACGTAAACATCAACTAAGCACGAATGCACTGTTGACCAAAATTTACACATATTAACGTAGGTAGAATATGAATACAAGAAGTGTGATAACACATCCACGCTACATTATCTATAATCATTAAAACATGTTTGTAAAAAGTACGGAAGATTAATGGGGCTTACGTGAGTTTATGTAACATATCAAGGTTACGGATAAATATTGAATCCGTAGTTTCAGACTTTCTCACAAAGATGCGTCCTCCACGCACCCACACAAATTTGTATTTTAGCTCCTTTGCCCGTTTACGAGTTGCAGCATGCAAGTGTTTATTTTCCGGCGATAGATTCTCAACGACATACACAGGAATTTTTTGACTTGTTCCGAATCCCAGGTCATGGGTGTTTAATTTGTCTTGAACATTCTTTTTATTATATGTCAGGACAGCAGATAGAAATGAATCACGGGTACGGGGCGAATTAAATTTGGTAAGTATGGACCGTGGACGAGTACTATCCGGATTCAATTTCGCAATTCTTGCACAATAATGTATTTCACTGTCGTTAATCGATACGCTCACCGTTCGACCAATTTGCTTAACGATGTTTATTACGTTTTCCGATTTATGTTCCGGGACACACTGTATTTCAATGTTAGAGGCCCGCGACAGTTGATCAATTTGTATGAATTTTCCCTTAATCTCGGACATTTCCTGGTGTAATATCTCATTCTCCTTCCTTAATTGGTTAATTTCATTACGATATATAACGTTATCACGCTTTAATTGGTCAAACTCCTCACTTAAGAAATTCATGGAATCCTTAAAAGCCGTTATGTGATCATTGATTTCCTTTAAGTTAGCAGAAATTGAAACTTTAAACTCTCCTATAGTGTCCTGCAGCGCATTACGCATTTCTTCACGTATAATATCCCTTATCTCTGAGCGCAGGGAATCTGTTGATTGACTCGATGATTGCAGGGCATCAGGCCTAATTTGGGTAATCTTACGACGCGTGACATTGAAGGTCATGTCAGCCATGGATGTAGGCGTCGATGGACGCACGGGTAAATCGGAATTATCTCTCCTAGGCTGTTTACTCAGACATTGTGGGCATACCCAGTTAATCGCAGGTTCTTGATCCTGTGTGTTTGCATGCGAGAAGTTAATACAAAGCATATGGTAGCTTTTATTGCAACGTACACATTTTATAAAGTTATTGTCTGTAATATCCGTGTTACAAGCCACACAGGACAACATGTCGACGATTATTCGGTACAGGTGCACTCGAGCGCAATACAATCGCACGCGCAGCTACGTTAGACCGAGACAGCAATTATGGCAACTATCTCTTATCGTAGCGGTGAGGTGTGCGGGCACCCCGCACGCAGCAGACAAACACCGATTCACCACTATTCACTGTGTTTTATGGAATTATTTAGCACAAGCTTCACACAAAAGTTACTATTGTTTACAAGCAATTAGGCACTATTATCGCTTAAACTTATAAAAGACTAAAACGACCAAGATGCGACACGTCCACTTCTAGCGACAGTGAGCGGACGAAAAAGTTTTTTTGTATGTATGTATGTATGTTCATGTGTTGCCTCATATCTTCTAAACTACTCGTCACAATTGGCCAAATCGGGTATCGTTGGAAGCGTCTTGATCGTCTGCTGGATAAAGGCTATGTGACGTCACTTTATATTGAATATGGCTCCCTTCCTTTAGCTTGCTTTTATAGGATATCTCAGAAATAACCACAGGTAACCTTCAAAACTTATTTATTATTCTCAAAACTTATTAATTCTAAACTTATTTCTAAAAATATATCACCACAGTACAGCAATACAACGACCGCTCGCTGCCAACTCCCATCAAAAAGTATCCGATCTCTGCCATGTCACTGCCCTTGTTACCACCAGTGTGGCCAGTGCAATAAATTCAATCTCCCGATTTTATTTAAATACGCATTTCCGTCGTCAGTATGGCCAGTACAAAATGTTTAAACCGTGTAGTTTTAGATAAATTAATAAAACCTTACACTCGACCATCCTGACGACGTGTATGTCCTCATACACGTATCTGGTGAAACCTTACACTCGGCAAATATCGAGCACATTTCGAAAGAATTACAATAATGAGTAAATAAAATAAAAAAAAACATCATTATTAAATATCCTTGATTGAAATAACTGAACAAATTTAAAAAAAAAAATAACCCAAAAGAAAACAATTTTTCTTATTGTTTTTCTGACAAACCAACTATCTTTGTATCAAATTATCCTTAGAACTATTTTTCTTTAAAACCAATTATCTATAAAACTAGTTATCTTTATAAATTATTATCCTGATCCAATTATCCTTATAATTTACCATTACTATTTCCTTGTAACCAAGTATCCTTGTAACCAGTTATCCTTTTAACCAATTATACTTATAAACAATTATCCTTATAACCAATTATCCTTGTAACCAATTAACTTTGTAACCAATTATCCTTGTAACCAATTCAGTAACCAATTTTCTATCCATTTATCCAACCAATATTAACCATAAATCTGTAAGCCAATCCGTTTCTTAGGATGTTACGGTTTAACAGATCAGCCATGAGTTTTGCTTCTTTCAGGTCAAGACGCAAAACCTTTCCGCGATTTCTTTTGTCTGACCTGAAAAAGGAAAAACACAGCATGTAAATAAACACTATAAAGTTATCAATACCCAATTAACAGTTTGAGCTAGCGTTACCACCTATTTAAATATGTCGTCATTTAATACATAACCAAATTATCATTCCAACATATTATCTTCATCAATTACATCATTCTCGACATCATTATCAGTGTCATTATCGACTTCCAAAGAATCAACATGAATCCAAGGTCGCATCCGGTCAGCGGCAATGGTAGTCTTACGCTTTTTCTTCATTCCCTCAAACCCCGCAATGGGAGCTACTTTATACCGATCGTTACCTATTATTTTCACGATTCTAAAGGGACCTTCATACGAGGGCATGAGTTTTGTACTCTTGCCATCATTTTGAAATGCAACTTTGGTAATTTTAACTAAGTCACCGTTTTTGTAAATACGCGCAGGTCGTCTTCCCTGGTCGTAATATCGTTTTTGTGCTAACTGTGATTTGTCAATTCTGCTCTTAACTTCATCGCGAATAGATTCCAAGGAGGTGACCTCCTGCGTTGTTTCGGTTATCTCATTCAATGCTGCGTTAAACTCGCTATTCATTGCCATCCCAAACATAACTTCAGCGGGTGCCCTACCTGTCGTCTTTTGTACCGTATTATTTAAGCCCCATTGAATTCTCCCTAATTTGCTATCCCAGTCTTTTTCATCTGCGCTAAGGTTCTGTGCCGTCAACGAGTCGAGGACCGTCCTATTGTACCGTTCAACTTGACCGTTGGCCCTTGGGCATGCCACTGCATTTAGTACATGCTTTATACCGCGGTCAAGACAAAACCTTCTAAATGCGTGGGAAGTGAAACAGGAACCGCGATCACTAACAATTCGGTCAGGTGCTCTGAATGTGTCAAAAATGTCCTGCAAGACTTTTATCACATTTTGCGTATTTGTATTCCTGACCGGTTTGATGAATAAAAACTTGGTAAACGAGTCTACGATAGTCAATATGTGAGTATGGCTTCTTTTGGACTTGACAAAGGGTCCAAGGTGGTCAATGTGCAATGTGTGAAAAGGTCTTTCAACCTTTTCAATGGGATGCAATAACCCTTCACGTGTGTTCGCAGCTTTTTTGGCATATGCACAGTCGATACAGGACCCTACATATTTTTTTACGAAACGCTTCATTTTTGCAAACCAATAATGCCTTTTTATTCGGTCTAAAGTTTTCTCAAAACCAACATGACCTATATCGTCGTGGTTTCTCTTGCATAACTGCCACCTTGCACCCTTTGGAACCACCCACCTCACACATTCTTTGTCACCCCCGACACATCTAAAGAGCTTGTTATCTCTCAAAACGTAGTTATCCTTGATGTACTCTACCCCTTGAGGGTCAAGATCACTAGCAACAATGTCACGAATTCTACACAATTCCGGATCCCCTAATTGCAACGTAAGTAGCCAGTCCTCATCATTTATAGCCATAACCGAGGGATATTGTTCGGGGCTCTGAGATTCTGTATCAACAATTGGATTCCTGGATAACGCATCAACATGACCCATCTTTGTACCCGCCCTATATTCCACAGAGCAATCGAACTCTTGTAGAGCCAACCACCATCGAGCAATTCTCGGAATTAGATCGCGCTTTACAAAAGTGGAACGTAGTGCACTACAATCGGTCACAATTTTGAATGGCTTTCCTAAAAGATATACCCTAAGTTTTTTAAGAGCACAGATAACGGCTAATGTCTCCAACTCATAGGAGTGAAAATTCTTCTCCTCGGGCGTCGTCTGACGACTATAATATGCCACCGGATGAAAAGAACCCTCACTCCCACGAGCACGCTGCAAGAGAATACCGCCAACACCTATTCTACTAGCGTCCGTGTGAAGTTCGGTCTCGGCTATGGGGTCATAAATGGCAAGTACGGGTCTATCTACAAGCTTTGCCTTTAGAACTTGGAACGCTTCTTCTTGATCGTTCGACCATGCCCACACTGCATTTTTTTTAAGCAGTTTAGTGATAGGGTGAGCTAGTTGTGCAAACCCTTGTATAAACTTTCTAAAATAGCTAACAAGCCCTAGAAATTGTCGCACCCCGTGCACATTGTCTGGACGGGGAAAATCGATTACACTCTGGATTTTTGCATTTCCTGGTCTCATACCTGCCGAATTGATTTCAAAACCTAAGTAATTTACCGTATTTTGTAGAAAACTACACTTAGATAAATTTAACTTAAGATTTGCCTTACGTAATAAAACAAGCACTTCCTCTAACCGATCTAAGCATTCAGTCGGATTCCTACCAAAAATTAACACGTCATCGATGTATACGGTGGCTTTGTCAAACCGAGCTGAACCAAGGACATGGTTCATCATACGCTGAAATACAGCAGGCGCATTTGCCAGGCCGAACGGCATACGATTATACTCGTATTGGCCGTCCGGCGTGACGAACGCCGTCAAATGCCTGCTGTCTTCAGATATGGGCACCTGATAATAACCAGACATCAGATCAAGTGTAACGAACCATGCCTGTCCAGATAACCTTGCTATCTCATCCTCTATGACAGGTATGGGATATCTTTCTTTTACAGTGATCGAATTCAGTAACCGGTAATCTACGCACAAACGAACACCGCCTTCCTTTTTGCGCACAAGAATGATTGGACTGGCATAGTTGGACACTGATTCCCGAATGATCCCTGCCCGTAACATGTCATCTACCATTTCTCGAACTCTTTCGCGTTCATAGTAAGACAGACGGTAGGGCCTATAAACTACCGGACGTTGACTATTCAACTCGATTCTCATTTCGGACACATTAGTGCAGCCTAAATCAACTAAATCGTAAGCAAAACACTCCTCATGACGTCGAAGGAGTTCCATGAGCTTGGCCCTATCACTATCTGATACAGCAACGCCCACACGTATTTGACTCTCATCAAACCGTTTGGCCGAAGGCACTCGAGCCTGCGAGTCCGAATCTGGGGATTCAGTGTTCGCAAGACTGTTTACTATTTGCACCTTTTCGGCTCGAGCAAAAACAAAGTTGTCCTGAAACCAACACGGTACTGAACAAGGCGTCACTGTAACAAAGAGTGAACCACGCTTCACCTCGTATACACCACCACACACTAAGAATTGTTTGTTTGGCTTCCCTACAATTCTAGTATCTAACACTACGCTACCAGTAAACAACGTCTCAATTTTAGCCCTTATACTCGCAGTACCATAAATACGACTAAAACCTATTACCCTTACCCTTTCTAAGTGTTCTCCATGCTCATATAGATCTGGTAACTCGTTTCCGATGTGCAAAAACTGTAGTTTGTTTGCGTCTTTATAAACAACAATGTGTGGCTGCTCTGAGTAACTCTGACCAACAAGTATAGGCTTCTCCAGCAAGTTATCATCTACAATCCTACACGAAACAGTAGCTGGCACGCCATCGATGATAACTTTCAGTTTTGCAGAACCCATGGACCGCACGAGGCTGTTGCCAAAACCCTTCATTGTCGACGGAGTGTGGTCATGAACAAGTCCGAGATTTGAAAAGTCTGATTGTCTTATAAGCGTGACCTCACTGCCAAGGTCAACGAATGCCTCCAGAAGAAAACCACAAACATTCACAATTTTCGTAAATTTTCCACTTGGGCAAGAATTTGAGATACACATGGTCTTTGCCACTGGATCGGCCTTCGTTGACCCTGTATCCTGTTTATGTCTGCAGGTCTCAGGTTTATGGCCCACTTTATTGCAATGACTACACTTAATCAAGGGTTTCGGGCACCTAGAATACGGATGCCCTTTATCCTTACAATTGTAACAATACAAGTTAGGATTTATCTTTGAACTCGTCTTATTATTTTGTTTGTCATCTACTGAATTAGTATTCCTATCTTTAAACGGTGGTTGTTGTGTGCAAAGTTCTTTATTATTGCTTAACAAGAATTTTAAAAGCTGATCCGGTTGCTCACAACGTAGTGCCAAGGCACTCGACCTAATAGTTTTATCACCGATACCGTGAATGATGCAATCAACAGCCCGCTTCTCTGTTATTTCGCATTGATTTAGCAGCGCCAGCTTTTCATAGTAATATATTTCGATTGATTCGTTAGGCCTACTCTTTCGCTTCAACATGTCTTCTAAAATTTGGCCGTAATTTTGTTCAGAGGGGAAAGCATCCATTAATTTTACCTGCCACTCTGCCCAGGTAAACAATATCGTATTAAGACTTTCATACCAAGTTTTACCTAAACCAGTCAACTTTTGCATAGCAAAATGAACCACAGTCTTCTCGTCCCAGCCATAAACCTTTGCACATTCATTTACTTTTTTAAGCCATATATCTATACGCTGATTTTTTTCTGAAGGATTAAACTCGGGAATCATATTTTTATGATCCAGGCTTCTATTATTAGATACAGTACTCTGGTTTTGAGGCTGCGATGGCAAGACATCTTTAATGGATTGTATTATTTGTATTAAATCTCTAGAAGAAAAGGTGGGACTACATGACCTTTTGGTGTGATGATCCGTGCTCGTAGTACCTCGATCTTTACGGTGGCAACTACCCGGCAGCCCTCTGCGACTGCGCTCCCGACTAGTCCTCTCCTCCGGTGAGTCCCGTCGTTCACTCCGTCGCCGTTGCTCGATGTCGCGTTCTTTTTGAAGGTCAATCTCCATCCGGTGGATCCGCTCCTGCTCCCGCAACAAAGCCTGTTCTCGTTCCAGCAGGCGCCGACTACGGCTGCGGCTATGGGTGCGGCTTCTCTGGCGTGCGCTCAACTGGCTGTGCCTGGAGCGCGAGCGATCACGCCGAGGAGTATCCAAGCTCCGATGAGTTCCATTTCCTCCGTCCATATCCTGAAACTCGTCACCAAATAAGGAAACGTTAATACCTAAATTATAAAATAAAGAAAAAGAAAAAACGAATTAACTCAAAAACGGTGCATCCTAGAGCAAAATTAATGAAAATTTTCACCCCCTTTTAGATACCCCACACTACGACTGGTGTACCAGATAAACTAATAAACCACGAAATTCCATTGGGTTCTATATTCCAGGTACCCACTATCCATCATTGCATCGTCTATATACAAGTAAAAGTTAAGTAACACGAGTTCAAATACCTGTCGATTTGCAACCTCGTTGGACAAACCGTTGGAATTTAAATTTATAATTATATTGGATGAATAGAAGTTTAAGGTAGGTACTTAATAAAGTTCTGGTTTTAATAAGAAGTACCAAATAAAATACGTACATAATAATTTCAAGCAAAATATTATATAAACGAGGCTACTTGTTAAGCGATTGGTTAAAAATATTAAAAGCACGATTAATGGATTCTTATTTTGCCAGAATTATAGTAATAATATCGCTCCCCCCACCGAATAATATGGTAATCGATTAATCTAGATTTTACAGGAAAAATAAAAAAATATTTTATGCGTATATCTCGGCACTGGTAGATCGTAAGATAGACATTTATACGTCAAAACAAGGCTAATTTTTAATATTCTATTTTATATTAATTATATATTTTTTTTTAATATCAAAAATTGAGTTAATGACAAAAATAATGTTACTGACATTAAAGGGCTAAAGTATAATAAGCAACTTATCATTACCATATTATTCGTGTGTAAACGCAACGATATCGTTGACAATAATAATGCATTATAGTATTATTCGTTGAAATACGTTGTCAAAAAACCTAACGGCAATATGATATTACGATATTATTCGGGTGAAATTCAAGCGATATTGCAGACTGTAATATTACTTTACAGTAATATTCGTCAATTTGTAGTGTCTAACGATTAACAGTAATAGAATGTTGCAATACATGTTTTATGAAATAATTCATTACCCATTATTTGCCAAGAAACTAACAAAATTAAAGGGAGTTGATAATAATAGTGTATAATTTATAATTGTGATGTTATTAGAAGATATGAAATTAAACAAAGGTTTTATCATTATCAGTCCTCTTATTTATTAATAATCAGGTATTTTTTAAATCACAAACAATAATCACTTGGGCATTCTGTTGGCCCATTGGTCTGTTGGTATATTAAAAATGAATACCTAATGTTAATCATCATTGCACTCTGATTCAGTGTCTGAAGACTGCGCTGTGCTATTTTCACAGGTTTGAAGAGAATTATAAAAAGAATGATAATGCTGAGGTATGGCTTCTGTTCTGCATAGACTTAATAAATCTTCTTTTAGCAATTTACTCACTGGTATTGGTTGATAATAAGCTTGTTTTAATGGTATTACAGTAGTAACTTCTTCCTCAATAAGTTGTCTTCTTGCTCTCTTTGATCGGGTTTGAATTTCAGTATTCAACTCTGAATATTCATCCTCAAAGTTGTATTTAAATTGAATCGTGTTTGGTTTTGAACACGAAACCTTTATTTCCATTATTTGGGTCCATTTCATTTTGTGGCCATGGATATCTACAGCCCAATTTTTGCCGGTGATTAACTCTTTAATATTAAAAAAATCCTTCTGCTCCATTTCTTTTACATAGTATTGATTGCCTCCCACCTTTGCATTTAAAATGACGCCATATATTTGGTCAGGAGTATAAATCACTTTATTTTTTAAGGCTCTTTCAATGCATGAATGCATACTGTCGCCTTCATTCTGGCTATGACCAGTTTCAAAAAACCTGTGTGTTATATTTTCCATATCACCGGCTTTTAGGGCATGGAGGTATAACGCAAAAATATACCGATTTTTATTTTGGCCTGCACAGCCATCTGAATAGAATGATAAATTCTTGATCCCTCTACTCTTTTCTTCTTTAATGAATTGAGCCAAGCAGCTACCAATTTCTATGCAACCTCTTTTGGCAATAGAATGGTGCCATACGTAACAGTGTCCTGATTTATTAAGAGAGTTATAAATTGTAAAATTGTATACTGGGTATTTTCTTTTGTAGTAGAAAATTCCTACTTCAGATCGAGGTATACTTAGTACTTTTTCTAGATCGAAAATAGCAACGGTCGTATTATTTTTATCCACAGAAGCCTTTTCTTCCTCTTTTATCTGACGCACCTTGTTTTTCTTTGCCACATGTTGATTGTATTTTTCTTCCAACGCTACTTTTCTAATTGGGTCCGCTTGTTCATATAGGGTACATGTTCCACACAAGTCTTTTTTCGGCTTAAAAAAGGAATAGTTAAACATGGTATTAAATATAGTTTCATATTGTCGCTTTGATGCCTTTTGATCTGGAATATAGTCTTGATGTGGAAACCAGTCTGTATAAAATCTATACATTTTTGAAATATTGAGGTGTTGCGATAAATATTGTCGCTTTGATCTTTTTCTAATGTAATGCGATTCTACGGAAGGAAACAGTTTGATGTGAGCTATTATGCTTTTTTTTGTAGGTTCAGACATCTTTTGTGGCCTTGTTGAGTGAGTTCCTCTAAGATCTGTTAAGCTTTCGTCTTTTTTTATCTTTTCAATCGCCGTATACACAACTTGTTCTGATACTTTTAATGTGTTTAAAAAAAACACTTTACAAACCTGAATTTTGGATTCTGCTAAAGGTAAAAAATATATTAATGTCTGTGTTCTATTGTTTTTTCGGTCTACAGTTAATCGTTTTATAGGTTTTGCTTCAACATGTCGAGCAATATACTGCCATTGAAGCTCGTGCATTTTCAAATTATAAAACTTATTAAATATTTGTTGCCTTTGTTCTGTTAGAAATTTTTCGCCACATTTTTTTTGACAAGAACACGGTGGCCCCATTGTTTTCGCTGAATAACATTTTTTGGAACGCGCGCCTTCATAAGGTTGTCCAGAATTTTTCAGTCTTTTGTTTTTAATGTCACACCACTCATCTCGATTATTTAAACGCTTTCTTGTTAATTTCTGTAAGCCAGTTACAGAAGTAGAAGACACCCCATCACTTATCGTATTATTATCATTGTCTATTAAGAAAGACGATTCGTGGGTGAGGACCACTTCTTCGTCAGTACGTTGTGGGTCTTGTATGTTAGCACTACAAGACGGTAAGTTTTCTGATAAATTATTATCTGCAACAGATGGGTTGAATACCTGGTCTAGCGACGAATTTGTTTTATTATTGGCGTTACATGTAATGTCATTACTACATGAAAGCTCTTCTGTTTCATTAGATGCGTCGTTTTCTCCACTTATTTCCTCGAATTCAATAACTAGAGAAGTTTCTTTCAAAGTAACATTTTCTACTACGGTATTGTCGCTTTGGTTCATTTTTAATGTCTCATCTTGAATACATCCGTCTATTTGCGAATGAGCTGATTGATTTTTGGTTTGGTATTTTGTTCCAGGAGATGGTAATGTAACGTCAGAGAGAACAGTGATTCTATTGTCATTTTGTTGCGGCATGTGTTTAGGTGTGCTTGCTTTACTTTTATAAATAGCTGTAGGAGAAGCCACAAAGTCGACATTGTCTAACAACAAAGATAAGTTTGAAATAGCCGATGGAGAACCAGTATCGGAGTTAATTATAAACTTATTTAGATAACTCAAATCTCCCCCTAAGCTGGAAGTAGTGCTCTCTGAACGAGCACTACTAGCTTCACGATTAGAACTTGGTTGCTTATAAATACTAGATGTGTCATCGGAAGCAAAGCCGCCGTTATCTTCATCACGCTCATCATAATTTTGAGGTGATTTATCTGGAAATGGTTGAGAATCATTATTACCTATACCTACTTACAATTTGACAATAGCATTAGCAATAATTAAAAGGATGACATAATTATATATATTTACGCACCACGCAAATTGTAGAATGTTTTTTCGTGTATTTCATTACCACTCAACCCAACACTCGTTTTAGTGGGTTTTTTAATATCTTCCTCTGTAGCCAAAGACTTTGTATCCATAGATTGGTTCTCTGAAAAAAGTTGAAATAACTTATAGAAATTTACATCTCAAATCTTGATCAATTGGGCTCATGATGAATAGTCCAAGAATGAAGAATGTATAGGTACTAAAACTTGGCGTTACCAATATGGATGACATAAAATAAATTATCACGACTGGTGAAAAAAATTTATAATCGTCGGGAGGAAAAACAGTGGATCCCCAGCGTAGATTTAAATCGGTTCCATGTTCCGGTTGTATCGGTTGCCATGCAGTTACAGCTCTTTGTCGCTTGGGAGTCTCTAGAGAACTCTAGAGTTGGATAGACTATAAGTCAAATTAATCGACTAAAACATAAATTTAGCAAGAGGACAACACTGAAATAAAATAATAAATTGACAAGTAATAACACGTTGACAGTGACGTGTCATGGCGCGGGCGCGGTGGGCCTCTTTGCGTAATAAAATCAATATTTCGTGTTTTAGTGGCGTTATTGACTAGAAGTGTTATAAAATCTATTTATGAATAGTTATTCCGTAATTATCGATAATAATATTACCGAAATAAAATAGTTTAGTGTACAAAAACCGTGTGTGAAAACATGAGCCGTGAGTGTGTGAGTAAGCTACTGAGTGAGAGTGATAGTTATTGGGGTCTACAGCTTGGTAAGTCATGTTTAAATTATAAAAAATATAGGTTTTTCATAATTTATAAGTAATTTGAAACAGTTTTACGACATAATAACAACATTTTGTTGTCAAAACACGATCTTTGAAATCAAGGTCACGATGTACTCATGTTTCGTAATATTTTGTGTTTTTTATTTCTGTTATTATCATAAACTGCTATTGTTGTAAGATTAGTGTTATCTATTCATAATGCTTCCTGCAAAATTTTGTTACAATCGATTAAGTAGTTTTTTGTTAGTTCGTCAAAACAAAAGAACAAAGAAATTCCCACGCACACAACGATAACATTCATTATTTGTAATTTCCATTGTATTATTCCACCTATTGTATATAGATAAGTATGTGCTCTGGTTATTCAAGAACCCAAAAAACTTTACTTTATCGAGCTGCGTTCAGTATATCTCAAGTTATTGTGGATTTCCTGGTGCCGCTGATACGCGAATCGGGGCCCGGGGCGTGAAGTGGGGGCGCGCGGGCCCCACTGTAACTTATTAGCGACGTGCCCAGGCCTGAACGGTATATTTCATTAAAACTAAACAGTTTTCTATCATAGTCCACTGCTGGACATAGGGCTCTCTCAGCCAGCGCCACATCACCCTGTCCTCCACCTTTCGCATCCAGTCTTCCCCAGCCACCTTTTTATGGTTGTCGATCCATGTAGCTGCTCCAGTACTCGTCTGCTGCACTAAACACTTTGTTTACTTATCAAAATTATTTACACAGGACTCACCCGCAACGCCTAACAAATTCAACATTCTTCTCGTACGAGGGTTTTTTAAAACATGCCTTTTCATATTTCTGATACTATAATAAATAAACAAAACCCTAATTTACTAACTTAGCACTTTTTATCAACAAAAACAATCTCTGACGCATCAAAACACTTCACAATACAATGTCGTACTGGTGATTGAGTAAACAAACCGCGCGCGCCGCAGCTCGCGCAGGTGGGGGCATCATTCTGTCCCTTTCTTTAGTAGTGAAAATATATTGAGCATGCGCTCTTACTCGTCAATCACTAAGGATAATAATACTGTATTCATTATTACGTACAGACATCATCGCTATATTTTATTGTAAAACCGCTTGCTTAAAAAATATTAACTATAGATACAGTGAACGACATTACGATTGTGCATAAATGACTGACATGTTTTGTAAAAAGACATTACCAAATCCTGTAAATAAAAATAACACACGAATACACTTGTTTTAAACTTTACGTAAAAAAGATATGCATTTGTCACGCGAATATAATAGTAATCGTCGCTTACCGAAAAAGTTAATGATTGCATAATCTGTAATAACTTGTTATGGTATTATTCGTGCAAAAAGTGTGTTAATATTTTATGGGAATAGTATTGTTATATTCATTACGATACCATTGAAATTAGTGTATTTTTATGAATATACATATAAAAAATACAAAAAAATAAATACAAGATGGTAATGAATACTCTAAACACCATTATGCAATAAAACGAAAACTGTCGTAGTACCACATTACCATATTATTCGGCGGGGGGAGCGATATGTTCGTAAGTATTAAGAAAATATAACGTAGGCGTGTACTTACGGATCACTATCCCACTTCTGAGATATAGGATATCTCAGAAATAACCACAGGTAACCTTCAAAACTTATTTATTATTCTCAAAACTTATTAATTCTAAACTTATTTCTAAAAATATATCACCACAGTACAGCAATACAACGACCGCTCGCTGCCAACTCCCATCAAAAAGTATCCGATCTCTGCCATGTCACTGCCCTTGTTACCACCAGTGTGGCCAGTGCAATAAATTCAATCTCCCGATTTTATTTAAATACGCATTTCCGTCGTCAGTATGGCCAGTACAAAATGTTTAAACCGTGTAGTTTTAGATAAATTAATAAAACCTTACATTTAGGTGTTCGAGCCTACGCTCGACCCACTGTGAGATTACCCCCTTAAACTTTGCGCGTTTGCAGTGTGTTTTTACCATTATTTCCTTCACTTTTTCGATGTGGAGGGTACGTGCGTAGCAGCCATCGCCGGTTAGCTTGTCATGTCAGTACGTCTTTAAACTTTGCAGTGAGCAGTGTGTTTGGAAAAATAATATTAAATTTCTAGTGAATATAAAATGGCTCTTCGCGAAGTAAATGAGGTAAGGACATTCTTCTTAATAAGTGATGTGATAAAGTGATTAAATCTCATCGATAGGATGTGCACTTGTTGCGAATGCCCGCTCCCAGGACGGCAGACTCGCTATTATATGTGCAATGGGGTAAGCCCCCAATAATATCCTCACAACTTGAGGGTTTTGATAATGCTATTATCGAAATGTTGGCTACGCAAAGAACAAAACGTTTACGAAACGTCGGCTGCACAGCCGACACTTAGATCGAGACATCGGCTACGCTGCCTACTAGATGTCGGCTGCGTAGCCGACACCTTTAATTTGATACGACGTTCGTATTCTAAATCTATCTTGTCGCCCACAGAGCTTGGAGCGCACTACCATGGGCGAACTCGCCAACTGGGAACCTCCCCCTGATGAGGAGACAGTATACACCCAATTTGTCAACAAGATTGATGAAATATACCCAGAAGATTGGAGATCCTGGGTTGTCAACTGCGTCGACTACGAGGACCTCTTTGGAAGCAAAATATCATCGGATGATGAGTGCCGACTTCGTTTTGCTATGCCCACGGTTCAGCTTGCCCACGTTTTTTGCGATAGTACCCCAACATCCCTAAGTGAGCGAAAGTATAAAGCTATAAAGAGGAAGCTAATTAACTGGCCTATAGGTCGCGCTCTTATTTACGCACCTCTCGCCACAATGAAAATGATCCACCCAATAGACGCCTTTAACGGGGTTTACGAGTTTCTACCAACAATCAAACCTCAGTTAATCTCACAAACCGAAGCGTCTAGACTTCTTAAGTCCCGTACTCAAAGATCAGTTTCACCTTCAACATCTACACAGAGTTATCGCAATAGGCCTCATAGTCCAAAAATGGACCAAAATCCCAGGATAGAGAGACTGGAACGCCTTATGGAACAGCAAACTGAAATTCTACAGCAGTTTATACAAACTACTAGTAAGACTCATCCTCCTCAGGATTTATCAGTGGATGAGCAAGAGTCTTCAAATGATAGCGAAGACGGTAGTTGGGCTGCACCACCATTAACACTAGAAGAAAGAGATATACATCGAAATCTCTCGTCTTGTATAACAACTACAGTGGGACACCCTGATAGTGTAGAAGAACAACACTTCAACGACTTCAACCCTGAAACCAAAGAATCAGAGGCAAAAATTGGTGATGCAGAAGAATCTGTCGCGAAGCAAGGCATTCAAATTCAGAGATTAAATAGCGAAAAGTGGAAGAATATCCGATATGCAGATGTCCAAAAACACTTCACCGCAACCCCGGTTTTTACGTCCTTAAAGGTTAATAGCATTCTTGCAGGCACAACGCCTTCTTGGCAAATGATTTCGTTGCTAGAAAATATGGATCAGTGTTTAGCTGCAGTCTCCCATGGCCTCCTTCAACAAAGGCAATGTTTTATGGACACTTTCAAAAATGCTTCTCTGGAGGTGAAATCTCACATCAGCAAGAATTTCTTGGGACAAGAATGCCAATTTCGGAAAACATCTGATGCACTTCTTCAATACACATGCGGAAAAAGAGCGGAGATAATACAGCATAGGCGAAGTGTTTATAAACCCACCAATAAGACTTTAAATGAATTATTACACTCAATTCCGCCTTCAGCAACTCACCTTTTTTCGGAACCTCAATTATCGGACCTAATCAAGGAGCAAGGAGGCCCAAATAAGTTTTTTCCTGCAAAACAACGAAACCATACAAACTCCTACAAACCCAGGCCTTTTAAGACACCGGTCACCCATCAGGAAACCAGGACGAAGACACGAACCGGTGATGAGATCAGAAGATCTAACTTTAGACAAGACAGATTCTCGGGCCGATTCTCAGGAAAGCGCCCTTCTACAACACCTGCCGCGAAAGCGAAGAAAACTAAATTTGAAGGAAGGAAATACTAATTTTTTGGCAGGACAGGTAAAGAATAAATTGCTAGTTTGGGAAAACCTAGGCGCCTCAAAAAATCTCCTGTCTATATTATCTGGCTACAGAATTCCTTTCATATGCACCCCACCATTAAAAGTGTTCAATGCTGATATTTGTACTCGGCTAGCGCTTAAGTCCTCTACGGACATGACGCTAGAAGTCGAAAAAATGTTAGAGTGCGGTGCAATTGAAATATGTAAAAGTCCTTCCGGATTCTTGTCCCCCGTGTTTTTAAGAAAGAAATCGGACGGCTCGAACCGGCCTATATTTAATCTAAAGCTATTAAATGAATATTTGAATCCCCCTAAATTTCGCTTAATAAACCACCACAAAATTCCACTCTGCTTAGGCGAATCAGATTATATGATCAAAATAGACCTTTCGCAGGCCTATTTTCACATTCCTATTGTAGAATCTCACCGTAGATTTTTAGCCTTCTATTTCAATAGAAAAATATTTCAAATGACCTGTCTACCTTTTGGCCTTGCAACAGCCCCCTACATATTTGCAAAAATAACTAACTGGATTGCAAACATTTTCAGGGAAAGAGGAATCAGAGTGGTAGTGTACTTAGACGATTTCATGATAATGCATCACGATCCTGCCATCCTTCTGCAACAAAGCAAATTGGTTCAAGAATATCTCACAAAAATGGGCTGGTGCATAAATTTTCAGAAATCAGTTCTTATCCCCTGTCAAAGCGTGGAATATCTTGGAATTCTGTGGAATACAAAGGAAAATTTAAAACGGCTACCGAACCCCAAAATTTTAAAAATAATACAATTGATTCGAGAAACCTTACGAAATCAAATGTGGTCTTGGTGGACAGCCAAAGTCTTGTTAGGGAATCTAAACTTCGCAACCTTTGTTATCCCACTCGGGAGGCTACATTCTCGTCGCATCCAAATAAAAGCCAACCGACTTCCAAGAGAAGACAAACACAGAAAATTCCCTCTCCCAAAAATAGTTGTTCAGGAGCTTCAGTGGTGGCTCCGCAACATACGACAACCATCACAAATCCATCAAAAGTCTGCAACAACCTTCATCACCACAGACGCTGCCAGGACCGGTTGGGGTGCAACAATCAACAATCGAAAACTACAGGGCCAGTGGGACAGTTCTCAGAAATCTTGGCACAGCAACAGAAAAGAACTCTGGGCTGTCTTGGAGGCACTCCGAAGAACCGGAGTCCAAATGAAAAATCAAACCGTTATGATTCAGTCAGACAACCGGTCAGTCGTAGCATATATCACCAAAGAAGGCGGGACCAGATCCACAAAGCTTTTGGAAATCACCGAAGAAATCCTACAGTTAGCCAAACGTCATCAGATAGACTTGGTAGCCCGCTATCTCCCCGGAAGATACAATTCAATGTCCGACAGCCTGTCGAGAGCGAAGATAATACCGGAGTGGACGCTGAGCAAGTCAGTCCTGCGGTCAGTATTCCGGAAGTGGGGTACCCCGATAGTCGACCTTTTTGCAAGCGCCCGTTCAGCAATCATGAACAACTATGTCAGCGAGGATGCCAGAGACCCGAATTGCCTATTTGTGGATGCCTTCAGCCAGCCATGGAATTTCAAGCTGGGGTGGATATTTCCTCCTCCATGTCTTATACCACGCGTTCTACAGCACCTCAACAAGTGCTCAGGAACCTACTACCTGGTGACGCCACATTGGGAGCGAACCTTTTGGAAAACCGAAGTCAAGAAACGAGCTCGGAGCCAACCATTCAAGATCCCAAATTTGCGCAGGAACTTAGTAGACCTGAGAACGGGACGCCCCCCTCCCGAGATAAAAGACCTGTGTTTGCAGGTCTGGAGGGTACGGGCTGGTCTCGTTTAGTAGAATCATGGCCAAGCGAGAGCTGAGAACTCTTGGAAACGTCGTGGCGGAAGTCAACATTAAAAACTTATAGTTCCGCTTGGGAGCGCTGGAAATCATGGGCTTTGAGTAATAATTACCAAATGGATAACCCGAAACCTCAAGAGGTAGCGAAATACATCCATTTTCTTCATAAAGAAGTAAAACTAGCAGCTAAAACCATCGCAGTCCACAAATCCGTAGTTACCACGTTTGCAAATCCGGAGATGAGTGATAAACTTAGCAGTCACCCACTCGTACAACAGATGATGAAAGCAGTCTTCATTGCACGACCGCCACCACCAAAACCAAAAACGTGGAATGTCTCACAATTAGTAGATTTCTTGAAGACATATGAGATTGACAATAATAGTATTTTTCAAATATCGCGACACGTAGCTGCATTGCTTCTTTTATCATCGGGGAGAAGAATTCATGACCTGACGCTTCTGGATATAGGACCAGAACTGTTCGAGTCCCATATAAATTATATTGTATTTTGGCCACGATTCGGCTCAAAAACCGACTCTTCTAAATACAGACAATCTGGCTGGCAGTTATATGATAAAGGTGCTGAAAGATTAAATATAGTTTATTGGGTTAATAGACTGATTACCATTTGCAAATTAAGACGGGGTAACCTGACTAGCCTATTCATATCTACCAGGGGTAAAGTAAAGGAAGCCTCTAGAAGCGTTATTGCTGGTTGGATTCGAACGCTATTCAAGGAGGCACAAATCAAAGCGTCTCCTGGAAGTTGTAGGGCAGCAGTTAATTCAGATAATTGGATCAATAGAAACCTTAATCTTGATGAAGTAATCAAACGAGGGAACTGGAGATCAAGGGATACCTTTTTAAAACATTATTTTAAAGAAATCCCGAATCAATCAAAAGGGACTTTAGACAGTTTAAGTCAATCATTCTCTCCAATTTAAGCTTAATTAATATAATAAGGAAAGACTGATATTTTGTTATTTCGATTAAACTTTTATTCTAGATAGTTAATCATTTCCTTTAATTATTATAATCATGAAAGACTGATATTTTTGTTATTTTGATTAAACTTTTATTTTTCATTAGTAATATTTGCGTCTTACTTACGTATTATGTACAACATTTACCGGTTCCAACACAGTACGTCTAGCCATCGCCGGCAGAATATAAACACATCTCACAGTGGGTCGAGCGTAGGCTCGAACACCTAAATAGAACCGTTTTCCCCCCGAAGGGAAGAAAACGAATATTTAGGTTTCAGCCGTAGCTCGACCCACTATTTGCCGTTCTTGCCGGCTTGTGATTGTGATAGTACTGACATGACAAGCTAACCGGCGATGGCTGCTACGCACGTACCCTCCACATCGAAAAAGTGAAGGAAATAATGGTAAAAACACACTGCAAACGCGCAAAGTTTAAGGGGGTAATCTCACAGTGGGTCGAGCTACGGCTGAAACCTAAATATTCGTTTTCTTCCCTTCGGGGGGAAAACGGTTCTACTTTCGTTCCTTTTTCCTTTTTCCTTTTCACAAAGTGATGAATTTTTTTTTTTTTTTGGAACCGTGTTTGATATCAAATGAAATGGCTTAATTAGCATATTTCAAAAATATATATATTAGTAACCCCAAAAAAATAAAAAATAAAAATAAAAGTTATAAAACTAAAACCCAACTACGACAAAAAATTCAACTAAACAGGTATAAAGACATCACAGACAGACAAATTAAAATCCGGGGTCACACTTCTGTATCAGTTTGGTTTATGCCGTAACACGTGACTCCGGATGTTTAATTTGTCTGTCTCTGATGTCTTGTTTATACCTTTTTAGATGAATTTTTTGTCGTAGTTGGGTTTTATTTTTTATTTTTTTTATTTTGTGGTACCTACCCCTCACAAATTCGAATACCACTACCTGCTATGTAAATATCAGTGACAGGATCTTGTTATATCATCATCCATACAGACCAAGTGGGAAAAATACATATTATTGAAGCTAACTCAAAAACTACCTGAGCAAAGCTAAGAACATTTATATAGGACTACCGCGCAAGCTTCCTCTACATCTAATGATTATTTTTTTATAAAATCGGTCCACAATTTTGACGAAAATATCGATGAAAATAGAAAAACAAAAAAAAAGTACGTATAGTCGAAGATAGAACCTCCTCCTTTTTGGAAAGCGGTTAAAAAGGCGCAATAATTCTGAGGTATCTACTGTATTTCTCATGTTGTGTGTTTGTTCCAGACAATAATGCGATCATGGGGGCCAGCTGTGCTCTCACTAACCCTGCTGGTGCTCACCGTGATAACAGTCACCAGGGGACAGACACAATACTTTGGTAAAATAATAAAGAACTCTGCTTCTTTAGTCCGCAAAGGTAGCCCGCGACATTCAAATTTTCTTACGTTTTTTGCAATTTGTAGTTTTTTTTTTATGTTGATCAAAATATGATTCGCGACCTTTACAAATATGTTTTAACATTATTATAATCATTAATACATTAAGCTCCGAGAGAGGCTTTGCGGAGCCCTAGGACTCCGCGGAGCACACTTTGAGTATGCCTGCACTATACTTACTTTATTACACGACTGCCCAAAAAGGAGTATAATGTTTTGAGGGTCATCTAATTGAAGGCCTTGATGACCACATTCCAAACCTATAAAATGTATTGGCATAAATTTTACATAGGTAGAGTGTACATGTAAAAAAATCATTTCATTTTTGGCTGCAAACGATTTAATCAGACTTTAGTAACACTGCAAATATCTAAATGAGTGAATGGTTTGGTAGATGATTGAGTTATTATTAGAATTCTTTCATCATCACACAGTATACTGAGGCAAGTAATTAAAAAAAATTGTTAACATTAACACAATGCCAACTATTGCATAGTGGTAAACAAAAAAGTGCCTACACTTCCAAAAGAATAAAACTTGTCACCAAAACATAAAATAAAAAAACACGTGTACCCTTCTAAAAAACGAACTAAAAAGTAAAAAAAACAAGTTGATAAAATTGTCATTGCAGTCGGGGGACCGTTCTGTGGAACACTTTTTATTCTAAGAGGTCCCCAAGGGCAGTCGGGATTTTTTTATTATTTTTACTATTATTACTAGCTGCCCGCTATCGAATTTTTCCGATATTTAAATAGTTCTTCTGCTATTCTGGGCGGAGACAAATCCAAAAAATCAAAGATCATCAAAATCGGTTCAGTAGTTCTCGAGTTATAATTGCTTGAACAAACACGACTTTATTTTAATTAATAATTCATAAAATAACTAGATGATGCCCGCGAATTCAATCGCGAAGATGTCGGTTATTATATACTAAAACTATATATACTAAAACTTATATACTAAAACTTACTCGAGGACCACTCTATTAATTGGTGAAAACAGCATGATTATCGGTGCAGTAGTTTTTGAGTATATCGCGTACAGGACGACAGACAGACGCGGACAGACTTTGTTTTATAATAATTATGTAACGATAATAATATAAGATATAAGAGAAAAAGAAGAAGGAAAGAAGATATAGTTATAGAAGATATAATATAAGAAGATATATACAAAATTGACGCAGGCATCACACGCACCTACCTATTTCTAAATGACCATCTCTTTTTTTTTCCAGACACCCTCAAAGGACTGCAACATGTATTCCAGCCGTATCTAGGCAATGAGAACATAAACCAATTCAATGGGGCCACAAGCGCCCCACACAAACAGACGAACAGACAAGAAAGCAAGAAAAAAACTGTCATCAGACATCGGATTGAAGAAAGACTAACAAAGCAACCTCCTCCCATGTACCAATATGATACCGTCTTCGCTACGACGGAAAAACCGAGTCGAAAAACAACAAAATTGATTTCAAGTCAAAACAATAACTCTAGTACTTTCAACAACATGAATGAACAAAGCAACATATTTTTTGGAGAATATCCTTATGAAATACCAACTAAAGGTAATAGAGTTAAAACTACAACAACAACTAAAGCTGCCTACTTCAACTATGAAGGGAACAGACGAACGATACAAAATGTTTTCAGTAACAACTCTAATGTCGCCAGACCAGTTACTGAGAATGGCAATCACAAAGAGACATTTGCTGTTAATAACCAAACAACTGCAGCTGACAATAATAACTTTGGTAATACAGGAGTCGGTTTCAATAATAAAGGGACTACAAATAATAATAATACCAGAGGAAATTCTAACAACAATACCAATACTTCCAACAGCGATTCAACCAACAATACCAACACTTCCAACAGCGATTCAACCAACAATTCCAACAATCTCAACCAACGTAACAACTTCGGTGGTTTTAACTACTCAGACACTCCCCTGATCAACCAACCCGAGGTACAACCATCCCCAGTAGACGTTGGTTCACCACCGATCACCAACAGACCAGCATCAAACAATAATAACTTTGGGGACTTCAATAGACCTTCAGACACCAGTTCAGGAACGTTCACTGATCAACCTGATCAGGAACCAGAGCTTTTGATTGGACCTAATGAAGATGATATGACTGAATCTCAGAAAAAAGAATATGCGGAGAAGGCGGAGAGGAGTGAGTATGATTTTCTATGTGAAAACTTCTTTAGGCGCGTTGAGCCATTTTTGGTAGGGGGTAAAGTTATGTATTTCATAGTGCTTTACTTTAAAATATAGATGGCGTTAGTACCAGTTTTAAGTTTTATAATAGTAGGTATTGTTTTTTTTGTGGGGATACAGGGCAACAGAATGATGATGATGGTGATGGTGATGATGATGGTGCAAATACCAGTTTAGTGTTTTCACTTCTATCGACAGTCCCCATGACTGCTTATTTTTGACCGACTTCAAACAGGTGGAGGTTCAAACTCAAAACTCAAACTCAAACTCAAACTCAAACTCAAACTCAAACTCAAACTCAAACTCAAACTCAAACTCAAACTCAAACTCAAACTCAAAGCATTTATTTCAATTAAACCATTTACAGGCACTTTTGAATTGTCAAGGAGTCAGTCAGTCAGAAATATGAAGCTAGTTGCCCATTCCAAAGCGTAGTAGGTACCTATGGAGAAGAACGGGCAAGAAACTCCATGGACACTCTTTTAAATCAAAATATTGTTACAATATAATGGTTACATTATTCATGTTGAAATTATACATGTGAGAACAATGTAGAAAGCACGTTAAAAGCGTCCGCAATTACAAAATAAGCACAATTCAAAAATTAAAATAAGCCATGGCAGCTAAGAAATGACCAGTCACAACTGACGGCGCCCGTTCACGAACATGACGCATGGATCAGCACCATTCAGCTCAACCATTTTGAAGGGAGCTAAATGATCCAACACATACGCCACCACCAGCGAGACATTTGAGTGAGCATGACATTCCCAGCCGCCAGGGCACATTCAAGTCAATGAAAGACAAAATACCCGGTAAATGGTAGCTCTATAGTACATAGTACTCACACCTGTGCAATTATATAATACAAAGGAGAGATTGAGTTTATACAATGCAAAGATAGTCTTACAATCTTCAGCAGCTCCAACAGCATTTTTGAATGTTAATTAGTTAGTTGTGGTTGTGGAGCAGGACCAGCATTAAGCCAAGCATTTTTATCAGAGATGTAATCCTCCAACTTATAATATGCCTGCCTACATAGTGTGCGTTTTATACAAGTTTTGAATTTCGTCTCATTCAGTTGAAGTATGTGGGGAGGGATTTTATTGTAACATTTTAAACAGTACCCCATGAAAGATGAGTCTACTTTAGCCAGTCTGAAACCTGGTTGAACTAATAAGTCCCTATTTCTAGTACTATAATTATGTCTATCGCCTCTTTTACTAAAAAGATGTAAATTTTTTCTTACGTGCAAGATGTTTTCATATATATATTGACAAGGTACCGTCATGATGTTAATATCCTTAAACAGTTCCCTTAAAGAATCGCGCCTGCGTAGATTATAAATGGCTCTGATCGCTCTTTTCTGCAGAATAAAGATAGACTCGATGTCTGCAGCCCGTCCCCATAGTAAAATACCGTAAGACATTATGCTATGAAAGTAACTAAAATAGACTAGCCTCGCGGTATCTACATCAGTAAATTGACGGATTTTTCTGACAGCATATGCTGCTGAACTCAGCCGCCCTGCAAGAGATGTTAAATGAGGACCCCATTGTAGCCTTGAGTCGAGCGTGATCCCCAGGAAAACAGTTTTATCGACGAATTCTAGTTTCTCTTGATTCAATATAATCTCACAATCCCTACTTTTGACATTTGGTAAAGAAAATTTTATGCACTTAGTCTTTTTTCCATTTAATACTAAATTATTAGCAGTGAACCAATTTTGGACCTGCAGTAGGGCGTTATTTACTTCGTCAAAATTTGTAGCACGTCTATCTACCTTAAAAATTAAGGAAGTATCGTCAGCAAATAACACCATGTGTGGCTGATTTTTTAATAAATGGAGTAGATCATTAATGTACACTAAAAAGAGGAAAGGACCCAAAATCGAGCCTTGTGGAACACCCATTTTTACTTTTAAACCTAGTGAGTTGATACCGTTTATTTGAACTTGCTGTTGTCTATCATTTAAATAAGATTTTACTAAACTGAGCGCAAGTTTACCTAGTCCGTAATGCTCAAGTTTCAAGAGTAAGGTTTCGTGATCGACGCAATCAAATGCCTTGGAGAGGTCACAAAAGATTCCTATGGCGTCTTGGGCTTCTTCCCACGCGTTAAAAATGTGTCTTAATAAGGTTACACCGGTTCTCAAACTGACTATTTTTTTTACTATTGGGTGTGTCCATCAGGAATTGCTCAGTAATTGTTTTTTTTAGCATATCGATAGCAATCGATAGCAAAGGAGCTCATGGCTAAGTAATAACAGCCGCACGGGTCGATCCATCAGGTTAAGCGACGCTTGCCGGGGTTGGTCCGTGGATGGATGATCATCTTTACACACCGAGACTCCTCCGTGCATCGGAAATCACGTCAAGCCGTTGGTCCCGGCTGTCATTCGTAGATCTTTGACAGTTGTTACGGGTCGTCACAAGCCCGAAAGTCTGACAAACAGTCTTACCATGGGGTATCAAATTACCCAGTTACTGGGTTGTGGAGGTCAGATAGGCAGTCGCTCCATATAAAATACTGGTATTCAGCAGCATCCGGTTGGAAGCTGGAAGCCGACCCCAACATAGATGGGAAAAGGCTAGGCAGATTTGATAGCAATTTTATTGAGTCGGCCCAGAATTTGGCAACAAGTTTAGCGCCTATGTATCCTGTACGCTGAATTTGTGCCCGCTTTATAGCAATATTCCTGTTCTCTTAGGACTTAAACATAATTGGCGAATTGTACCACCTTACCCTTTAGGGAATACCTACAGGTATTATGATGCTGTAAGTATTATGTAATTTTTTTCATCCAACTCAAACTCAAAGTATTTATTTCAAATAAACCAATTACAGGCACTTTTGAATTGTCAAGCGGTCTGTGAGTCAGAAAGATGAAGTTAGTTGCCCATTCCAAAGAGTAGTAGGAAGGTACTGGGCAAGGAACTCCACGGGCACTCTTTTAAATCAAAATTGTTACACAATATTGGTTACTTACATGATTCATGTTAAAATTGTACATGTGAGAACAATGTAGTGTCCGCAATAATAAGATAAAAACCAAAACAACAAAAACATTAAAATAAATTAAAAACAAGCCGTGGCAGCTAACTGATGACCAATCCCTACTGACAGCGCCTGTTCACGAACATGACGCACCATTCAGGTCAACCATTTTGAAGGGAACTTTTAATGATCCAACACACACGCCAGCACCAGCGATCTTTCTAACATTCTTTCAATTCCTCTTTTCCAGTGTGTGATTACTACAAGTCCTTCGCAGTGAAAAAGGCCTTATCTCGGATACTGTCGCCAGACCCCGGAGCAATCAAGGCGTCTGTCTGTGCACCCATCAACGTGCCTCTGGTCATCGGGGGATCAGTTACCAGCATCCGTGAGTTCCCACACATGGCTCTTGTGGGTTGGTTTAAATGGGTAAGTTTTAATACTCTGAGCACTCTGATGACAAGCAAAACCAAATTATGAAAACCTGGTCACACCGTGTACAGAAGAGCTGATCAGCATCGTTGTGTGTGGATATGAAGGTTTTGAGCGACTTTTGCGTATTAGGCGCTTCTTGTCTAGGTCTTCAAGACGATTTGTTTCAAAGCATTCAGTTGTTTTTCTACATATATATAAACTAGAGTTTGACCGGACCGCTATACCGCGCATTAGGTATGTGTGAAGCGGATACAGGAGGGCAGTGCGCCGCTCATTCGTCAACGCTGGCCCGCCGGGCGCGGTACAGCGGTCTCGTTCAAACTATAGTTACACACGAGTTTGTTTGTATCTATAATACAATCTCTGGAAGTACTGATAGAAAAAAATATTTCACTGATAAAAAGGGAGACAGATCCTGAAAGTGCACGATTCCTGTGGTGTCGTGAAGTCGCCTATTTTATAAGTTTATTGCCATGGTTATTAGTCCAGGGCCAAACCGAGTTTGAAACACCCGAATTGCAAAAAAAATCTTAGCAATATGTTGGTCGGATTTAGTATAAATTATATGAAATAAGCAAATGAAAAAAATGAAGAGAACACGGTGAAAGTTCCGGAAAAGGGGTGGGGGTAGGGAAATAGCCGTTTGGGGGGGGGGGGGGTGTGAATAATGATTTTTACGATTTGCGGCTTAAAAGCTACACCTCCTATCGGAAAAGTTAAAAGTAAAAGTTGTTTATAATCAAAATATCTTCAAATTTTGTATTTACATATTTTTATTTACAAAAAAAACAACATGTCTGCTACTTCCATACATCTCTATCAGCCGTCATCTCAGTAGTCACCTTGTTTCTAGCTCCTTTTTAGGGTTTCGTAGTCAACAATGAATCCTTATAGTTTCGCCATGTCCGTCCGTCTGTCTGTCTGTCCGCGGCATAGCTCAGATGCTCTTTGTACTAGAAAGCTGTTATTTGGCATGGGTATTAATATTAATCAGGCTGACAAAGTGGTAAAATAAAATCATGAATATTTTTTAGGGTACCACCCCTACACGTAAACTTGTTTGTTTTAAAATTATATATCCCATGATGTGGAGTATCGATGAAAAGATCGATCGGCTTCCGGGGCGGACTATCCACTGAAAGTGCAGTTTTGTGTGTTAAGCATGCTGTCAAATACTACACAAGACGTTAAACATCAGTTCACGCATGCTTTCTTGATCTTTCGAAAGCCTTTGACCTGGTTTCCTATGATATGCTGTGGGAAAAGTAAGAAAACACTAATCTACCAATGGAACTCATCAACATTTGTAAGTACTGGTACGGAAACCAGCTCAATGGCGTGCGTTGGTCGGGAATCATGTCGCAGTCGTACTGGTTGGAGTGCGGGGTGAGGCAGGGGGGATTGTCCTCGCCAACCCTATTTAACCTATATATGAACGATCTGATTGTGGCACTCAGTAGCACCCGGGTAGGTTGTCACATAGACGGAATTAATGTTAATAATATAAGCTATGCTGATGACATGGTGCTACTGAGTGCATCGGTATGTGGCATAAGGAAACTGCTTACCATCTGTGAAGCATATGCCGAGCAACACGGATTGAAATATAATCCACTCAAAAGTGAAGTCATGGTCTTTGAGCCCAGAGGAAACAGTACTGGTAATGTAATTCCCGGCATTACGCTTAATGGTACAGCTTTGCGTAGGGTGTCCTAATTTAAGTACTTAGGACATATGCTGACCTCTGACCTCAGGGACAATGATGACATCGAGAGGGAACGGAGGGCGCTGGCAGTGCGGGCGAACATGATAGCCCGCAGGTTTGCACGTTGTTCGACAGAAGTAAAAATTACGCTTTTTAGGTCGTATTGTACCTACATCATTCTACACGTGCAGCCTGTGGGCCGACTACACTCAAAAGTCCTACAGTGCCCTCCGAGTCCAATTTAATAATGCGTTCAGGGTGCTGATGGGGCTGAGGCGATTCTGTAGTGCATCAGGGATGTTTCCTGAACGACGCGTAGACTGCTTTTACGCTACGATGCGTAAAAGGTGCGCATCCCTGGTGCGTAGAGTACGTGGCAGCACCAACAGCATCCTTAGCATGATCGCTAGTCGTCTGGACTGTGGTTACATCAGTCATTGTTGCGCCATTTGTCATGGAATGGCGCGGTAGTGATTGTTGAGTCTACTTTATAAATATGTTTTGTTGTGGGTAGTTTTAAGTATTACTAACACTAGTCTATAAGAACTTTGTTACTAACAAAATGGATACCATGGTCTGAAATAAAGTAATTTATTTATTATTATTAAAAGGTCGTTCAATAAAAAAACCGAAAAGTGAAGTTTAACCTTTAATTTCAGAAGTCGGTGTCTTTGCTTTTCAATTTTCGTTTTTTTTCCACCGACTTCCGAAATTAAAGTTATTTTTCTCTTTTTTAGTGTTTTTTTTGGAAGTCGGTTGTTTTTTTTTGTAAAAATATTTAATTTTTTCACTTTTTAGTTGCGGTATCTACCCCACACTAATTCGAATACCACTACCTGCTATGTAACGTACCACTACAGTAACGGAGTCAAATATATCATCTACATGTACTAAGTGAAAAAAATACGTAATTATTGAAGCTAACTCAAAAACTACGCAAGCAAAGTTAATAAAATTTATATGGGACCAGCTCTGACGCATGACCTACCAAAAAAAGAAAAACTGCAAAATCGATTCATTAATTGACGGAGAAATCGAGTAAGACACAAACAAAAAAATAAAAACATACTGATGAATTAAGAACCTCCTCCTTTTTGAAGAAGTCGGTTAAAAATATGTTAAGGGTGTAAAAGCCATTTTTGGACTCAAAGATCCGTTTGCGAAATATTAAGCTTTAAAGTGCTAATTTTTACTAGAGCCAAATGCCCCCTACCAGCTAAATGGTTAGTTTTGGATATGTGAAAAAAATCACGACAGTAGTTTTACATATGACGAAATTAAAAGGAAAACTATCACAGATAAGTAGGCTGTACAAGTTAACGAGTAATAATCGACCAATTTAAAGCAGTTACAAAAACATGTTCTCTCATACATTTCGTATGAGAAAACATGTTTTTCAACTACAATGTTTTTGTTCTTGGGATAAATTTCTTCCCAACTACGGAACCCTTCATTGTGCGTGTTCCGACACGCACTTGGCCGGTTTTTTATTTAATTTTATGTGCATTAATATGTATGACGATGTTTCCAGGACGTCGGCGCCGGCTACTACTGGAGGTGTGGGGGCTCTCTGATCAGCGACCGCTACGTCCTGACTGCGGGGCACTGCGCCCTTCCTGTTTACAAGTATGTCACTTTTGCTATTACTTGCCAGCGTTAATCTTGGCTATTATCGAGTACAAGTCAGACTGGACCAATGGGCACATTGCCCAGCTTGTAACTTTGAGGAATTAGTACCTGGTTACTGGTTACTGTCACCATTTATCATCCCACTGTGGACCAAACGCCGCGAAGTGGCTTCATGTAAAATACTGTTAATCAGCTGCATCTGGTTAGACAAAAGTTAGGAAAAGGCTAGGCATAATTATTGACCAAAGTCCCAAAGGCAATTATTAGTTGACCAAAGGCCTCTCCCCATGACTTCATAAAAATAATTATTAGGTACTTTTTTATTATGTATTAAAATATGACATACTTAGGGCCGAGTCAACCAAACCCAGATACCTAACTTTTATTCGAGGAATAAAATAATTGACGTCTGACGGTTTTTGTATAGTAAATCTGTCAAAAATTTAATATTTACTCTCTGGATTAGACTTATACTAGGGATAAAAGCTTGAGACATGAAACTTTAATATTTTCCTAACAGCTTCAGGCTTATCTTAAAGTGTAAGAAGGGCGTTTACGCCTTCTTACACTGACATTTTGCCTTTGGTCAATTAATATGCCTAGCCTTCACTTCTTAATTAAAATTTCATTTCTCTGAAAAAATTACAATTCTAGACAAAAAATTCTGTGGATTTTAACCCACAGTTTTGCTCCAACCAAACCTCTCCAAGTACGTCACTGATGACGTCGCTATACCGTTAGGCCGTCCTTGACGTTACACTCGAAGATGTCACTGCTGACATGTCGTCACATCTGTGGCCGACACCGTCTCCGAAGGGGCAAAGTCTTCACGACACTGGTGGTGCCTGTTTACGCCAAACCTCGTCGCACCGCTGATCACCACATCGGTGATGAACTAGGTCCTTCAGGATAATCAACCCTGTTTTCCGCGTCACACACTCAAAAAAGCTATGAAAAATCCGGCTCGAAGGACCAATAATGTTAGTGCACCCGACACCTGCCCAATAAACCAAATAAAACAAAGTTTGCAAGCGAGTACAATGTGAATTTAAAAACGATTTACAACATCACATTTACGGAAAATCAATAACAGCAGGTCCATAGTTGGTTAATTGCTGATAATTTAGTATTAAATGGGAAAAAAAACTAAATGCATAAGATTTGCTTTACCTAATGTTAAAAGCAGTGATTGAATTCGTTGATAAAACTGTTTTTTTTTGGGAATCACACTCGACTCAAGGCTGCAATTGGGTCCTAATTTGACATCTCTTGCGAAACGGCTAAGTTCAGCAGCATATACTGTGAGAAAATTCCGTCAATTCACTGATGTAGACACCGCGAGGCTAGTCTATTTCAGTTACTTTCATAGTATTATCATAATATCATCACATCATAGTGTTTTACGACATTTTATTTAGGAGACGGGCTGCTGATGTCAAGTCTATTTTTATTCTGCAGAAAGGAGCCATCAGAGCAATAATATGGGCTTCATAGGCGCGATTCTCTAAGGGAACTGTTGAAAGATATTAACATCATGACGGTACCTTGTCAATACTATATCTATGAAAACATCATAATTATGAACGTAAGGAAAAATCTAAGTCTTTTCAGTAAAAGAGGTGAAAGACACACCTATGGGACACGAAATAGGGACCAATTAGTTCAACCGGGTTTCAGACTGGCTAAAGTAGACTCATCCTTTATGGTACTGTTTAAAATGTTACAAATATAAAAACTTTTTCCAAAAAAACAACCGACTTTCAAAAACCACAAAAAAGTGAAAAATAGCTTTAATTTCGGAAGTTGGTGTCTTTGCTTTTTAGTTTTTGTTTTTTGCCACCGACTTCCAAAATTAAGGTTATTTTTCACGGTAGTTTAGTTTTTGTAAAACGTTTTTATTTTTCACTTTTTAATTAGGGTACCTACCCCACGCAAATTCGAATACCACACAGTGACGGAGTCACATAGAACATCATCTCATGTAGACGATGTTCTATGTGACTCCGTCACTGTTATTTTACTAAGTGGGAAAAATACGTAATATTAAACCTAACTCAAAAACTACGCACGCAAAGTAATAGTATAATTATTAGTGAATAAAGGACGGATTTAAAGCGAGGGCCATCGATGAATCACGAGCAAGTGAAGGATTCTAACAACTGAATCACGACCGTAGGGAGTGATTCATGATGATTGAATCACGAGCATAGCGAGTGATTGAAGTGTTAGAATCCTGAGCGACGCGAGCGATTCATGGCCCTCGATATAAATCCGTTTTATTCATGATAAAACGGATTTATATCGAGTCATACAGTCTGTTTAAATGAACTTAAAGAGAAAAACAAACAAGTGGATGTAATATGCGTTACTGAACATTTTATGATGGAAGGCTACGAAAACCAGCTGAGCATTCCAAACTATTGCTTAGCTGCTCAGTACCGTAGAAAGGAAGTTAAGAGAGGCGGATCATGTATCCTAATTAGAAATGGGCATGAATGGAACGAGCTATTAAAAATATCGAAAATGTCAATAACAGGAACTTTTGAATGCTGTGCCATTGAGCTTACCAAGTATAACACTGCCTTTGTATGTGTGTACCGAATTCCAAATATGAACAATCTCAATATTTTTTTTAATCAGTTTGAAACAGTTTTACTGGAATTATCTAAGAATTCATATAAAAATATTGTCATAGCTGGCGATTTCAATATAGAAATGTTGAAAAGGAATTACCAGTCGGTGGAGTTTGAATACATCCTACTTAGTTTCAACCTAAAACTAGCAATAAATCAACCTACTCGAATGGAAAGTCGGACATGTATCGATAATTTTGCGCATAATTATAATAAAAAATGTGAATCTGAAGTCTTAGAGTTTGCCCTTTCAGACCACACTGCCCAGCTTTTAAAATGTCCCGTGAATAAAATATGTACTATCGACAAATACTGTACTATTAGACGCGACTACAATAAAGAAAATATAACTAAATTTAAAGATTGTATGAGCAAAATTAATTATTCTGAAATATATGAAACAGACGACCCGAACATTGCCTACTACAACTTTCATGAAGTATTTTCGCTTTTCTACAACCTCTGTTTTCCTAAAAAATTGATTAAAATAAATGTAATAAACAAGCAAAGTTGGTTATCTAAGGGAATTAAATCATGTAGTAAAAAAAGCGGCAACTTCTGTGGACCTACAGATTAAATCCAAGTAAACTAAATAGAACTCGCTTTAAAAATTACTCTAAGTTATTTAGAAAAATCATCACTCTGACACAGCGTTCACAAAACAACTACAGAATTAAAATATCAGACAATAAATGTAAAACTGCCTGGCAAATAATAAATCGAGGAAAATTTAATGTACCTAAAAATTATATTTCAAAAATTAAAATCAATAACGACAAGATAACGGACGCGAAACAAATTGCAAATGAATTTAATAACTATTTTATCAATAAAATACAACCAATACAGACTAGTAATAAAACTACAATACCCATCGTTAATAGCAAAAACTCAATGTTTATGGCACCCTGTACACCACAACAGGCACATAAAATCATTATGGGTTTGAAAAACACTAATAGCGTGGGTTACGATGGTATCTCAACTAAAATAATAAAATCAGTAGCATCTGAAATAAGCCACCATTTGTCTCACATCATTAATCTCAGTATTATGGCTGGCAAGTTTCCTGACGCCCTAAAGATGGCTATCGTTAAACCATTATTTAAGAAAGAAGACAGAGAGCTGATGGAATACTACAGGCCTATTTCTCTGATACCTATCTTCTCTAAAATATTTGAGAAATTCATTCAAAAGGAATTAAACGGTTATATAGAAAAAAATTATATACTATGTAATGAGCAAAAAGGATTTCGCGAAAATAAGACTATAAGTATGGCCATCTATGACTTTTTATACACCGTATTGACAAAAGTAGATAAAAAAACACATGTATGTGCTATCTTCTGCGATATGACTCAAGCATTTGACTATGTAAAACATGACATTTTAATTAGAAAACTTGACGCGTATGGTATTAGAGGTAATGTACTTAATTTATTTGAATCTTATTTAAGCAATAGAAAGCAAAAGACCGAAATCACTAGAATTAATACCAATACCAAAAAGGAAGAGATTTACTTATCAGAGGAACGTCTCACTACCTTTGGTGTTCCACAAGGAAGTGTTTTGGGACCTCCGCTTTTTACACTATATATTAATGACTTACCTACATCAATTTCACATCCTATGACTTTGTTTGCGGATGATAGCACGGTGACAATCTCTAATAATAACAGTGACATGATCCAATATAAACTTGTTATTCACAATACTCTGACATCAATAATAAAGTGGTTAAATAATAATAATTTAAAAATTAATCTAGATAAAACTAAAATCATACATTTTAGTCAACGTTCGACTGTAGAAAACATGGACATAAATATAACGAATAAAACAATTGAAAGCGTAAATAGTACGAAATTCCTTGGACTAATGATTGATAAAAGGCTTGACTGGAAATCGCATATAGAGAACCTTTGCAAAAAAAAATGTAGTTCTGCATTTTCATTGCACTCTCTAGCTGCAGTTGTGAATGTAGACACCTTGATTGCAGCTTACTATGGCTTAGCTGCGTCTCACCTAAGATACGGCATTATATTCTGGGGAAATTCTACCGACGTTAACACGGCATTCAAGGCTCAAAAGAGATGTATTAGATCTATGTTTGGGTTAAAAACGGTTGATACATGTAAACCATATTTTAGAAAGTACAAAATATTAACACTTCCCTGTATGTATATTCTCGAAACCGCAATGTTTGTTAAAACTAACCCCAAACTGTTCCCACGTCTAGAGGACGCCGTACCGCATAACAGAAGAGATGCGACTATTCTTCGCATCTATCCAGCAAAAACGGCACTCATGCGCAAGAGTATCGTCTGCATGGCTCCCACTATATTTAATATACTGCCTAAACGATGGAAAGAGTTAAATAGGAATGCATTCAAGCGTCAATTAAAACTGTTCCTTTTGCATAAAGCATATTACAGTGTCTCCGAATTTCTAGCCGAAAAAGTTTTTTAGTTTGACATAAATCCTGTAATCTGAACATTTAACTCATAATTTTGACATAAATCCTGTAATTTTGACATAAATCCTGTAATTTTGACATTCATCTTGTAATTTGACATGATCTAGACGTTCACATTGTAATTTAGCAATCAACATTGTAAAATCGACATAAATCTGTTAATTTGGACTTTGGTTGTAATTTTGACATGTATCTTTCAAATTTGACATACATTTTTAAACTTTGACATTGTTCTTGTATTTGTGATTTATTTTTTCAATCTGAATGTTGACATTATGTTATAATAATAATTTCGAATTAACAGGTCTCTAAGTTAAAAAAAAATTGTATTTGCAATTCTGGGTAACTTTCTTTCTTTTTGTGAAATTTTATAATAATATAACTCATAACTTTCTTTCTTTTTGTGAAATTTTATAATTTTTTAGTTGTCAATAAAAAGAATAATAGTTTTCAATATTATAGAAATATTTGTACGCCGATACTTACGGCTAAACATGACTGGACTTAAACAATTGATTTTAATCTTGCATGCTCTTGTATGTATACCATGTTTAGACAAATAACGAATATCTTATCTTATCTTATCTTATTCAAGAGTTGCATACTATACTTTATACCATGACTACGAGAAAAAGAATTTGCAACTTCAAGTATGCTGTTATGTCATTGTTATGCCTTGTTTTTATAGTGCTCCGTAGCATAAAATACATACTTAATAATGTCGATGACTTCTTTTTCTTCGACAACTCATTAAAATAAGTTAGGAAAACAGATTCTGAAAATGTGCCAGAAGCTTGATTTTCATTTTTCCATTTGAAGCATGACTTACCAAACAAAAAAATCTTCAAAATCATAGGGCCTTATACAGCTCTTATAACGCTTAAATGGGGACAAATTATTTAGCCTTAAGTTCACGTAGCTGCTTAGGAGCTGTGTAGCAGCAATTTAATAGTGTTATAAAGGGTAACGACAGTACTATGCGCTGAATATCGACTGACTAAGAGACCACAAGTTACTCTTTATTCAGTAAATATGTCACATCTATGCTCTTAATAGATGTTTTAAACCGTAAAAGACTGCTTGCGGCCAGTATAAAAGTGAACATATTTGTTGTAGCAAACATATAGAAGCAAATATAACCCTAGCTGCCAATGAATTGAATGACTGAATTATACGTGGATAATTTTCATATCCCCAGCTGTACATTGTTTTACATATTAATAAAAGAAAAATGAATGGGAATGTAATTTCACTGACATTATACATATATGTTGTCTAAGAAAATTTCAAGTTGTTTGTTGTTGTTTAAGAAAATATTCTGTTTTTAATATTAAAAACAGAATATTTTATAAGCCGTGATGAAAACTTGAATAAACAATTTTTAGTGCTTTGAAAAGAATTATAAGATAAAAAGTTATTATTATGTTATCAGGAAGTAAAAACGAATGCAATACATTTCTAATTCATACACAAAACATCATAAAAGTTGAAAAATGAATCAGTATATTTATAGGTTATACAACACAATGTTAAACAGCGACGTGAATAGTTAAAACTCTTATCTGCTGCAAAAGGCTGTCTAATAGTTCACTAGTGTACTGTTAATCAGCAAAAAACTGAATAAAATTACACATGTGAACCACTATAAAATAGAAGCCGTTAATTCGATACCTAGTTGCGAGGCATCTAGTGAATGTTTAAACAGCCGCTATGCAGACACTATTAATGGCAGTGTAAAGGCTGATTAGCGGTAGACATATTCAGCAATAAGCTGTAATGTGGGCCACAAATCATCCATTAACGTTATAATAGTTCACACGTGGCCCTTTAATAAATCAGTCTAATAGAAGTTCACAAATACCTTCTTATACAGCATTATTAACGTAACTTCATCCACTAAACAGGCCTTATTACGGTTAAGGCATTAGAAAAGGTTAAAAGCTGAATAGAGTCGTTGAAAATATACCTTTATAGCACTCTTAGCGTATTAATGGTAGATTTTCGGTTTTAATCAGCCTTAATGCAGCTCTTAAACACTCTTTTTTTTTTTTGGTACGTCATCAAATTACTTCTCCCGCTCTGGGCGGAGCGGAAGGGCGTGACAGACTTTAACTGACTAAAACCCGCCCGTGCTCCTTCACTTGCCTGTTGCCAGGGTCCCGGTATCCCTTTCGGACTCTTCCGCAACCCTGGCAGGCATCGGTCCTAACGGACCCCGTCAGGTGTGCTGAAGCGATATTTAAACAGCTTAGGGTGATTAAGATCACCCTAAGCTGTTTAAATATCACTGACAGCTATTATGCAGCTGTAGGATCACCAGTGTACCCTTAAAATAGTCTTAATACGCATAGAGTTTCAAATAGGTCTAAAAGTGAGTAGTTATACAGCTATCTGTGCTACTTGGGCATTTACTAGATACGTCTTTCATTGACTTGAATGTGCCCTGGCGGCTGTGAGTATGTCATGCTCACTCAGATGTCTCGCTGATGGTGGCGCGTGTGTTGGATCATTAAGTTCCCTACAAAATGGTTGAGCTAAATAGTGCTGATCCATGCGTTATGTTCGTGAACGGGCGCCGCCGCCGTCAGTAGGGACTGGTCATCTCTTAGCCACGGCTTACTTTTAATTTATTTTAATTGTTTTTGTTTTTATCTTTTAATTACGAACGTTTTTAACGTGCACATCTTTTTTTTTACATTGTTCTCAAGGTATTGTCTTGTTTGCCATAATTTCATTTGCCATAATATTGTTTTCCATAATCGTCCTCAGTCATAATATTTACTTGCCCTATCATTTATACTAATAACGTTTGTCATATCAACTTATTAGTCATAACTTTTATTTGCCATAAATAACGTGATGTGTCATAATCATTACTTTATATAAGTAACACATTACATAATCGATACTTGACATAAGGAACATTTAATATAATTTAGAAGCGTTTATTGTTTTGTACAAAAAATTGGTAGGGAGCACCTATTTTTTGTATAGCCCTAGCTATGTATAGATTGTTAGTCCTAAAAAAAATGCTCAAAATTAGGTTTTAGTGACAGAAACGCCTCGCTGTAAATCCGACTCCACGCAGTCTTGTATGCCCTAGACTGTAATTTAAAATCGCGGAGGGGCGAGGTGGCCCGCGTGTTGAGGAGCAGGTGGTTGTAACGCTCGCCGCTGCAGCTGAGGCTGGCCGGCCTTCTATGAATATGTTAATATAAAAATTATTCAGTTTAACATAACATCCAAATTGCAGGCGCTTGTACTGAACTAGCATTGTTGTGCTGTTATGGGCAAATTAATATTAATTACGAACGTAAACGATGCAAAAGGAGTGTGTAAAGTTGCCGTCCACCAGTATGCGGCACAGTATTATTATGATGAATAAATGGTATGGAAAACAACATTATGAAAATAAAATGAAAAATATAGCAAATAAATATTATGACACTTGATCGATTATGACCAATGAAAATTGAGGAAAATGATTTTATGTCATTTGACGATTATGGCAACTGAAGCGTTATTTCTAATGAAATTATGGCAAGCAATAGTAAACCTGTTCTCACGTCATGTACCATTTCAACATGAATGATGTAAACAATATATTATTGTAATCATTTTTTCATTTAAAAGTGTGTCCGTGGAGTTTCTTGCCCTCTTTCTCCATAGGGAACTACTACGCTTTGGAATGGGCAACTAGCTTCATCTTTCTGACTGAACAACCCCTTGACAATTCAAAAGTACCTGGAATTGGTTTATTTGAAATAAATGCTTTGAGTTTGAGTTTGAGCGAGATTTAGAAAATGGTACAACGCCATCTATCGAGCGTTGAGGAAGCTCTCACTCAAACACTATTCCTATCCAAAAGTATTTTACTATTAACGAACTTTACAGAGTCCAGCCTCAAGCTGTACAACTCGGTTCCTCATACCGGGACGATCGTGAAGCCCTCGTCGTGAAGATATCCGCCATCATACTCCACCCGAAGTATAAGCCGCCAATTGCATACCATGATGTAGCGCTCATCAAGATGGTTTCAAAAGTCAAGTGAGTAAAGTTGAAACATATAACATCACGTCTGTAATCCCCGAAGGGTTAGACAGAGGTGTACCTATAGTACACCCCAGCGGCGAGGGGTGAATTTTTATGAGAGGGAAGCCGAAGCGGTGCTGGTCTTAACTTACTTACTTATGAATAAAGTAATTACTTATTAAGTGTTAACTTAAAAATAAAAGTCTCTCCGTAACTGATTTTAACACCATCTGTCGCCTAGTAGCAGAACCAAAAATAGATTCGCATAAAATATCTTTCAATTTTTTACAGAAATAAACTCAAATATAATTTTAAAATGAATAAAGGAATTCATAGAATCTAATAAAATACACTTGAACAGGTGAAAACGAAATAAAATGTGCAATATTCCTCCATCTCGTTCTTGCTCACGCATTTTTTATATATCTGTCTCTATCGTAACCCGTTGTACACCGGCTTGCTCTCATACTTTTCAAGCGGCGCCACGTGACCTCATGACGGGATCGCTATTGTATGAATGTTTAGTTCCCGATTCTGACGTTTTGGCGCCGGGTTATTTTAGATGTCAAAATTTTGTTCCGTATTTTAAAAATTAGTTTTAATTATTTTTAAGTGTAATTTAGGTGAAATAATATTACTAAATGTGAAATAACTGCATAAATACTAAGGATTATTGTTTTCCTTAAAATATTCATATTAAAACACAGTGTTTGGTTGCCTACCGCTACCGGTAACCTAACTCGAACAGCTGATGTTCGACCTGCGGATCTAAACGGGGAGTATTGTTATTTATATTGTTTAATTATCACACAGTCGTATCTTAGACTCTGTAACACGCCTTCATTGATCCCTAGAATAACCATTCTTGATTGATTTGGCACTCTGCAGTGGGTCCAAGTCGCTTTGTTTACCTTATTTAATTAAGATAACGAAACTTTAGTGAATTTTTCATAATAATTTTAATAGATTATTAGAATTACACAACAACAAGAACGTTGTTTAACGTTTTTTTTGCATTATCGTAATGTAAAACTATTTTTTTTATTTTAATCTAGACCTCCTACCCACATTAAGAAAAGTAAAATCATAAGAAAGAATCAGTGAAACTTTGTGATCTGATCTAATCTGGTTGCTTTAAATTAGATTAAACAGCCTACCTCATTTCTCTATAAAGCAACACTAACTTCTCCCATTTTTTCCTGTCATTTCTAGCATTCTTTCCTTTGTTTGTCTGTCTAAGTAGTTCTCACCGTTCCTTTAATTCTATTTTCAGTACTAATTCCTGAAACCATGCCTGTGATGACCCGTAAGGCTGCTGCTCAGGAGTTGGAGCTTAAATTGAGAACGGCCGTTCATGATCTGGCGGCTTCAAACAGTAAATGTCAACAGCTGTTACAGGAGATAGATGAAAGTGAGAAGGAAGTCGAGAACGTCGTTTTCAAAAACACAGGCTTAAAACAGGAGCTAGTGATCCTACATCAGCAATATCTAGATGTTGTTGATGAACGGGACAAACTGCGGGTGGTCACAGATGGTTTCAACAACTGCAGTAACATATATGAGGAGGCTTTATGTAAGGTTAGGGACCTAGAGGAAGAATTAGGTCATGCAAATACACAAATTTATAAGTTACAGAAACAAAAAGAATGTACTCAGGCTAGGGAAACGAATAATTTGTATAGTGAATTATTAAACACTAATTGCAACCAGCACTCATTAATAACAATAGACCTCACTGAAGATTCTTTAATGAAACATAATAATAGTAGTTATAAATTAAGTCAAAATAAAATTAAAAAATATGCAAAGCTAAATAGAATCATAAATAAATGCAATAAATATAGGAAACAACAAAAACACAGTTCCAATAATATTAAGTTAAGGAAAGAACGTGGTTTTCTTATAAATAAATTAAATAACTACCAAATAAAATTAGAAGACAGTAAGAACATTTATGAGTTTGACACTCAACACTTACAGTCTGAAATTCAGGTACTAGAAGCTTCACTTCATTCACTCTATACTAAGTATGTGAGGTCTGAAAAACAAATTCAGGAGCACATCCTTGCAGCTAATGAGTTAGTGGACATGTGCAACTCTAATGCAGACAAAGTGGACCCGCTGACTATCAGCACCCCTGAAATTTCACTGCATAGTGAGTCGAATCTTGGCACTCACCAACCTGAGGCAACAGAGGACCCATACCAGTCAGGAAGTGCTCAGGTCTCGATTCCCGGTGGGGTTACACCAGGTGCTGAACAAGGTCCATTGCAAGTATTTCAGACAGAAGCTAGTTCTCTCACTTGTAGTAGTAAAGTTTGTTGCTGCTCCATTATGTTTTCTGATAGTTTTGGAAAAGGGTTAGGAAAATTACTTAGTAACAACCTGAGTCATTCTTCTCAAAACTATTGCATGCCTCAGACTTCCTATAATCAAATAATGTCTACAATAAAATAACTAGGAATGAATATGACCCTAATGCCATTATAACTGTTCTTATAGGTAATAGTTTAAATGTTAAAAAAGATGATATCACTGACAGTGTCACCGAGCTACTGAAGTTAAATTGTAAGAAAATAATATTGTGTGCTTTTCCATACTTTGAGCACTTGTCAAATAGGCAAAATAACTTCATTCATATATTAAATAATTACATGCATTTTTTAGTTAGTCACCATAGTGACAAGTTTATATTTTTTGACACCAACATTTTTGTTGATAAGCTTAGGTCGACTAGGGATACTGTGTATCTGCCCATTAGTTTTAGACGTCAAATAGCTAGGCTATTAGCTTTTAATATTAACCCAGACATAATTAGTATGTCGAAGTCATGTTTAATTAGCACCACAATTAGTAATAGTACTAATGATAAGGTGTTTCAAATTAGTAATTTAAACTAGTTTGTAAGACAACAGAAGGTACCAATAGCAGTATAGTTGCACTTAATAACAAAAAGGTATTTTCTAGCACTAACAAAGGTAACTGCACAAAAGGGGCTAAGCAGAAATCCTTGAAATTATTTCATCAAAATATTCAAGGTTTTTCTTCCAAACAATTGGAAATTGAATTGTTTTTAGAAAAAACAATGTTTGACATTATTTGTTTAACTGAGCATTGGTTAAAAGACTATGAAATGTTAATTAATTATGAAAATTATAGTGTGGCCAGTTGTTTTAACCGAAAATCAATGCTGCGTGGTGGTTCACTAATTTTAATTAAAAGTTGTATTAAATCAAAAACCCGTAACGACATAGTTGAACTATCGGTTGAACATAGCATTGAGCTGTCTTGTGTTGAGCTAGATAAGCATGTTATAGTGTGCGTTTACAGACCCCCAAATTATCAAAACTACTCTTTATTTGAGTCAGTAATGGAAGATGTTTTGTCAAAACTTGCAACTGGGAATAAATCGGTAATATTAACATTTTAGAAAATAATTCTAATACCAGTAGATTATTAAATTTGTTTAAATCCTTCAACTTGTCAAATGTGTTTGTAGAGCCAACCCGAATAACTACGACTACTGCTACATGTATTGATAATGTGTTTTGTTCCTGCGACTATTTAGATAAAGCCATCGTTAATTATCTCCCTTCTGATCACAGTGGGCAAACAGTAACTTTTGAATCCAACTTACCCATAAAAAAAGTGCAGATACAATTCAGACCAGTTACCGCTGTTAATTTAAATAAATTTAATAGCACTTTAGTTTGTAAATTAAGTAATCAGGACCTTACAATAAACAATGTCAATATTCTGTATAAAGAATTCTTTTCGGTAGTCCAAACCGAGTTCAATAATACTTTTAAGAAAAGCACTAAAACTATCAGCCCTAAGTTTTTATTTAGTGATTGGGCAACTAAAGGACTCAAGAAAAGTAGGGAAAGACTTTTCGAACTGTATGGCCTTAAGCCTTATATTAACACGGAAAGTTTTAATAAGTATGTTGCTACTTATTCTAGAACTTTTAAGAGCACTTGTAAGGCAGCTAAAGCCTTATACATTAGCAACAAAGTTAAATCAGCGGACAACAAAATACAGACGGTTTGGAAATTTATCAATAATGAAACGAATAGGAGCAAAAAGCATAATTCCGATTACACACTGGAGACGTCAAGTGGTGGTCTCATTTAAGATAGCAAAGAAGTGGCTCAAGAATTTGTACATTTCTTTACCAGTATCCCACTTAAAACTACTGAAACCTTAAACTCCTCGCCATCGCTCTCTTTTGATTTAGTAAGGGCGAACGTTCCAGCCTGCCTGATTGATTTTAACTTTAAGCATATTAACCCCGTTACTGTAATAAAAGCTTTTAAGCAAATCAAGATCAAATTGACCGAGGATCTTTGGGGAATGTCCATTAAAGTCTGTACCTCCATAATTGAGACCATAGCGCCTTACTTAGCCTTAATATTTAATTTGTGTGTGGATCAAGGAGTCTTCCCGGATTTAATGAAATACAGTAAGGTAATACCACTTTTCAAATCCGGGGACAGTAAGTAGTAAAGACTCCAATAATTATAGGCCTGTATCCGTGCTGCCGGTTTTCAGCAAGGTGTTTGAAAAGGTAGGTAATGCTGAATCAAATGCTCAATCATTTTAACACAAATAAAATCCTTCACGACCAACAGTACGGTTTCACCAAAGGACGTTGTACGACTGACGCCGGTGTAACCTTATTAAGACACATTTTTAACGCATGGGAAGAAGCCCAAGACGCCATAGGAATCTTTTGTGACCTCTCCAAGGCATTTGATTGCGTCGATCACGAAACCTTACTCTTGAAACTTGAGCATTACGGACTAGGTAAACTTGCGCTCAGTTTAGTAAAATCTTATTTAAATGATAGACAACAGCAAGTTCAAATAAACGGTATCAACTCACTAGGTTTAAAAGTAAAGATGGGTGTTCCACAAGGCTCGATTTTGGGTCCTTTCCTCTTTTTAGTGTACATTAATGATCTACTCCATTTATTAAAAAATCAGCCGCACATGGTGTTATTTGCTGACGATACTTCCTTAATTTTTAAGGTAGATAGACGTGCTACAAATTTTGACGAAGTAAATAACGCCCTAATGCAGGTCCAAAATTGGTTCACTGCTAATAATTTAGTATTAAATGGAAAAAAGACTAAGTGCATAAAATTTTCTTTACCAAATGTCAAAAGTAGGGATTGTGAGATTATATTGAATCAAGAGAAACTAGAATTCGTCGATAAAACTGTTTTCCTGGGGATCACGCTCGACTCAAGGCTACAATGGGGTCCTCATTTAACATCTCTTGCAGGACGGCTGAGTTCAGCAGCATATGCTGTCAGAAAAATCCGTCAATTTACTGATGTAGATACCGCGAGGCTAGTCTATTTTAGTTACTTTCATAGCATAATGTCTTACGGTATTTTACTATGGGGACGGGCTGCAGACATCGAGTCTATCTTTATTCTGCAGAAAAGAGCGATCAGAGCCATTTATAATCTACGCAGGCGCGATTCTTTAAGGGAACTGTTTTAGGATATTAACATCATGACGGTACCATGTCAATATATATATGAAAACATCTTGCACGTAAGAAAAAAATTACATCTTTTTAGTAAAAGAGGCGATAGACATAATTATAGTACTAGAAATAGGGACTTATTAGTTCAACCAGGTTTCAGACTGGCTAAAGTAGACTCATCTTTCATGGGGTACTGTTTAAAATGTTACAATAAAATCCCTCCCCACATACTTCAACTGAATGAGACGAAATTCAAAACTTGTATAAAACGCACACTATGTAGGCAGGCATATTATAAGTTGGAGGATTACATCTCTGATAAAAATGCTTGGCTTAATGCTGGTCCTGCTCCACAACCACAACTAACTAATTAACATTCGAAAATGCTGTTGGAGCTGCTGAAGATTGTAAGACTATCTTTGCATTGTATAAACTCAATCTCTCCTTTGTATTATATAATTGCACAGGTGTGAGTACTATGTACTATAGAGCTACCATTTACCGGGTATTTTGTCTTTCATTGACTTGGATGTGCCCTGGCGGCTGGGAATGTCATGCTCACTCAAATGTCTCGCTGGTGGTGGCGTATGTGTTGGATCATTTAGCTCCCTTCAAAATGGTTGAGCTGAATGGTGCTGATCCATGCGTCATGTTCGTGAACGGGCGCCGTCAGTTGTGACTGGTCATTTCTTAGCTGCCATGGCTTATTTAAATTTTTGAATTGTGCTTATTTTGTAATTGCGGACGCTTTTAACGTGATTTCTACATTGTTCTCACATGTATAATTTCAACATGAATAATGTAACCATTATATTGTAACAATATTTTGATTTAAAAGAGTGTCCATGGAGTTTCTTGCCCGTTCTTCTCCATAGGTACCTACTACGCTTTGGAATGGGCAACTAGCTTCATATTTCTGACTGACTGACTCCTTGACAATTCAAAAGTGCCTGTAAATGGTTTAATTGAAATAAATGCTTTGAGTTTGAGTTTGAGTTTGAACATTTTTGTTGTTTGCTAATTCAAAGCTAGCTATTTTTGTTGTTTGCTAATGCAAAGCTAGGCGTTTTTGTTGTTTGAATGTTATGGTGAATTAAATACCCTGTAACTATATTTTTTGCAATAGTAGAAGCTATTGACTGTGCCATTGTTCGACTTGCTGATGCGAAACTCCAAAGGGAAGCCCGTAGGAAACGAGTTCTATGGTCCTTTCGCCACTGGTACACCCACATTTCGCCAGTCATGTTTAAGCTCAGTGTAACAGGGAACGATATTGTTGTTACGAACGACTATTGTCATCAACAGGGCACAAATCCAGACACCGGGTTGCTATTGAGAAATTCAAAAAAACCCAATAGGTAACACTTTGCCCGACCTGGGAATCGAACTCAGGACCAGCAGCAGCAGCGCTTGCTTACTAGTATCCACTAGACCAGAGGTTCTCAAACTTATTTCATCTACCGCCCACTTTGCAAATCAATTATTTTTTCAGCGCCCCCCAATTTTTTATTACCAATCTTAAAAAACCACAGTTACATTCATTACTTTAATTTTTTAATTATAGTGTACTATATTAGTCGAATTTAAACTTACATTCTAAACGAGACATTTTTACCAGTGAGGGCAATTAAAGCGCAACATTATAATATTAAGAGTATCTTTTATTCGATTTAAAACAAACATATAGGTCTTTACCTATGAAATTGCCGTTTTGTATGAAAAAAATTAAACGAATTTTTTTCATGAATTTTTTATTTGTATTAATCGAAGTAATCACCCATGCAATCAATGCATCTTTGCCATCGCAGTGGCAGTTTATTGATGCCCTTCTTAAAGAAATCAGCTGGACGGGAGGCAACAAATTCTTCAAAGGCATTTTGTACTGCCTCTCGGGTATTGAATTTTTTTCCCGCCAAGAAGTTATCCAAATTCTGGAAAAAGTAGTAGTCTGTAGGCGCAAGGTCTGGTGAGTAGGGCGGATGACGGAGAGCTTCCAACCCCAGTTCTTGCAACTTGGAGACCGTCTGCTGTGCAGTATGAGGTCGCGCGTTGTCGTGCAGGAGCAGCGGAGACGAGCGATTGACCAATGCTGGTTGGAGATGCGCCAGCTTCTCCATCATTGTGTTCAGTTCTCCACAGTACACATCTGCAGTAATGCTCACCCCGTTTGGTAAGAAGCTGTGATGAATCACACCGGCGCTAGACCACCAAACAGTGACCATCACTTTTCTAGGGGTAAGTTTTCGTTTAGGGCATTGTTTAGGTGCTGAACCAGGATCCAACCAACTTGCTGAGCGCTTGCGGTTATCAAACAGAATCCATTTTTCATCGCAGGTAACAATGCGGTTCAAAATTCCTTCATTTGTGTGTCTGTTGAGCAGTGCAAGGCACGTCTCGACGCGTACTTCGCGCTGGCGATCATTGAGTTCGTGGGGCACCCATTTGTCAAGCTTTTTTACCTTGCCAATTTGACGCAAATGGACCAATATTGTTTTGACGCTAACGTCGAAAGCTGCTGCTAATTCAGCCGTAGATTGTGTATCATCAGCTTCCACAATCGCCTTTAATTCGTCATTGTCGACCAAAGTCTTCGGACGACCGCGAGGTTCATTTTTCAGGTCGAAATTTCCAGAACGGAAGCGAGCAAACCAATAACAGGTGGTGCGTTGGTTTGTAGTGTTAGCTCCGTAAACGTCGTTGATGTTGCGTGCCGCTTGTGCCGCGTTGCTGCCACGACGGTACTCATATTCCATAATTACTCGAATTTTTAACGTATCCATGATGACGAAAAAGATTGAAATGCGATAAAAATGTAACAGTAATCAATAAAGAAATGACTACTTTTGGAAAAAAAAATCCATGTTTTTAAAATAAAATTAATTTGAAATTAGAATTCTTAGCCAAACAAAAATTATTTTGATTTGAAATGGCCAGTACTGCAGAACGGAAATTTCATAGGTAAAGACCTGACTTGTTTGCTCTCCAGCCTATCTTGCCAAACTTCATATCATCGACAACCTTATTTTATTTATACAGCCAAACCAGCAGATTGATACAGGATTGCACAAATCGCGTTAGTTAACAGAAATTTGTTAAAACTTGATTGCTCACGGGCTATTCTACGAAAGCTATGTTAAATATTTTTAGTGTTTTTACAATAAAACAGGGCAGAAAATATATGAACTAAATAATAAATGTTGTGTAGTAGGTAGGATTTAATTTCAGTGAATTTTAAAATATGAAGTAGATGAAATTACAAATCAGCCATCGCCCCCCTAAACCACTTCAACACAAAACAATTTTTTGGGCCCCTTACCGCCCCCTCTAGGCCTCCAGCGGCCAGAAGGGGGCGTTATCGCCCACTTTGGGAAACACTGCACTAGACCGAAGAGAGTAAAAAAATACCAACCGAGTTTTAAGAGTCAAGACAGGAGTGGATATCATTTGTCCCTGATTTTGTGGTTCTAGGACATGCTGGCTTCCTGACGATGTATACCTTCACTGGTTTGAGAGTAGGTGGTGATAACTGGGTCTAAATGAAAAATGCGAGCAAGGAACAGACACAGGCTTGATTATCATAATAATTCCAGGTTCTCGGACGTGATCCGTCCAGCGTGTTTGGGAGTACCACCACCAACGGGCAGGAGCATCTTAGCCACTGGATGGGGGATCACTGAGCTTGACCGTGAGTTTCTTTTTCTAAATTATGATTTAAAATAATTGATAAATTAGGTGATTGGTTACTGCTCTCAAAAGTAAATACTCTTGTCACAGTAAGTCATCTCCATAATGGACGACATGGTTCCATAGAACCAACACCATCTTTCATTGTCGTTTCAGCAACTGAAGAAACGAAAGATAAAATTACAGATTGAAGAAAGTATACGGCGCCATGTCAAAAATTAACAAATGAACGCTCACTTTGTATGGAAAGAGATCATGGTCCTACGAACGCGCGGAGTAAAGCCGCGTCTTATTTAAAGCGATCGTCGCGGTCATAATACGTCACTTTTTGTTCTGAAAACCGGAAAGCGCCCTCTGTTGGCGCGAACACGCGTTCAGGTAAGGTAGCCCACGAAATTCAAATTTTCTTACGTTTTTTGCAATTTGCAGGTCAGCCTCAGGTTGTATGTTGATCTAAATATTATTTGCAACCGTAACGAATATGGATTTACAGAATTATAATCATTAGAATCAGCAATACAACTCTCTAAGTTCATGTAAGTGCATTGAATGACTTTTTCTGATTAATTTATGGAGTTGAATGCGTGGTCGCACCGACAGAGGGCGTTTTCCGGTTTTCCGAACAAAAAGTGACTATTCATGCGATCGATCGCGTATTCGCGCCACGATAGGATACAGGATACGGCCATATGATATTTATATTTCGATTCAAAAACCGTTTGATTTCACTTTACGCTTACGTCCTGCGTTTGTGCTAGGATCTCATACGGCATATTCTTCTAAGAAAAGATAGTAGTGGTCATGCTACACGTGCAGGTTAATCTACCTTATTCAAATTTAACCATAGTTTCGTTATTAATTCCAGTCACCCGTCACCAGTACGTACAGCTTCGCAGCATCTCCCTCAGCGTGTGGGACATGCAGGAGTGTCAGGACATAGCGGGAAAAACACGAAAGCTCCCCAATGGGGTTCTCCCCGATAGCCACATCTGTGCCAGTGACAGGGTTGGGGGGCATGACACTTGTCTGGTAAGAAGTGAGACTGATTGGGCCATAATCCAGCACGCGGAAACAGTGCGGGTCGGTAGATGTCACGAATTTTTGGTTCTACGACATACTGGTTTCCTCATGATGTGCCCCTTCACCGTTTTGAGTAGGGATTAAATTAAATCACGCAAAGTAAAATGCCTGCCTGGGTCTGAACCCAGGCAGGGCCGTAGCCAGGAATTCATTTCGGGAGGGGGTTAGGATTGCTACAATATTTTGAAAAAATAAAATATAAGTAGTTCTGATTTCTGAAATGGTAAATTAAAAGTAGGTTTATAAAAAAGAGTATTATTTATTGTTATTTTTAAAACAGAATTTTTTGGTCTTTTTGCGCGAAATCATTAAAAATAAAATATTTCACGATTTTAGACATTCTAAGTTAAAATTCAAATTGGTGGAGACCTTATTTATTATCAATTTTAATAAAGCCGTGTTTCTCTTTTCCCATCACTTTGCAATCATGACTATATTAGGGCATATTAGGGCTGCTATGGAGAATATTATATTATTACGTACCTATATGATGCAAGAGCGAGCGAAGCAAGCTCGAAATTTTTTGCATCCCTTTGACCGTTCATACAGTTATAGAACTATTAGTTTTTCGACTTATGCAGAAAAGTTAGAAAATTAAAAGAATGTAAGATGCGAAACATTTTCATTCAATACAGGGTTCATAAAAATACAGTATGTACATAGGTAAGCGTACTCATACTGCTTTTGTAGATTATAAAGTCCGTATTGGCGAAATATGTAGATTACAATACGTACCTTAAGGTCGATCTTTGTATTGAGATGCTGGTTTCTCACATTTCGGGGGGTTTGAATCCCCAAAACCCCCCCTCTGCCTACGGCCCTGGACCCAGGCACCCAAGACAAAATCTTAAATCTCAAAAAATCTGTACTTATGGTTCACGACATTGGTTTAAGACATTAAACCACTGTAGTTCTAATTAATGATCTTTTCTAAGAACCCAAGGACCTCGGAGTTAGTTTCGGTGTGGTTATAACCAAAGCAAAGCGCTACTGCTTTTTCTTTAAGGAATTTCTGAGAAGCAGCCCGGAGTCTCGGTTTGTGCCCGGTTGATGAAGCGCTACTGCTTTTTCTTTAAGGAATTTCTCAGTAGCAGCACGGAGTCTTGATTGTTGCCTGGTAAATAATGCCTGGCAACAGGCTCGCCTCCTATTACATGGGACTTTAACATAACTGGCGAAATGTGGAAGCTGTGCACACGCCTACCTACCTCTTCAGAAATGCAGGCGTGATGTTATGTTACGATATTCGGTTGAGTTGAATGGTGCTGATCGTGAATTGCCACCGGCAGTTGAGACTGGTCATCTCTAACTGCCAGGGCTTAAGGACCATTTAGACGGGGCCAATCCCCGAGACAATAAATGAAGCCGCTCCATTAATTTGCGTAATCAATGGCTTGAGGTCAATCCAATGCAGTGGACTGTCTCTATTTACACGATGCTATTTTACACATTTGAGGAACAGGGTGTAAAGTTCACTCATCCTCATGTCGGGGTCTTGTATATATGTCCATTGCGCGGTAAACTCTAATTGCGCGATGCAGGATTTATAAGTGACGTCAGGATTTTGTGTGACGTCAGGTCTTTTTGATGCGTAGTTCGCATGTAGCGATGTAGATGCCGCCAAACTATTATTGGATAGGCTTAGTGGATTGTCTCGGGGATTGGCCCCGTGTAAATAAATGGTCCATTACCTATCTTTTATCTGTTTTTTGAATATCGTTACAGATTCGATTTAGAGCATTACGTTACAATCGGCCTCCCTGACTAACGAGCATTCGCCTGTAATTATTAAAATAATTGTTCTATATTGTATATCTATAGATTGTTCTCACATAAAGAAGCAACAAGACCAATTTACCCAGGATTTTGTAATATCTTGATTTAAAAGAGTGGAGTTTCTTGGTGTTCTTTGAAATGGGCAACTAGCTTCAATTTTGTGACTAACTGACTGACTCCCAGACAAACCAAAAGTTAAAAAAAAAAAATGAAATGGTTTGAGTTTCATGAATAATATTTTTTCCACAGGGTGATGGCGGTGGTCCAGTACAGATTCAAGATGGCTGCTTGTGGCGTGTGGTCGCTGTGACGTCATTAGGTCGCCGAATTTGCGGCGTCCTTGATTTCCCTTCGTTGTACGCTGTCATACCGCATGCGTTTGTAGCCGCTCAGGTATTTGATGAGGTATCATTAGAATAAAATAAAGATAATATATGTAAGGAACTGCGTGCATTTTTATTTTTTTAAATTGCCTATCATCCTCCATCATGGCCCACAGTGTACTGTTATGGCGCAACGATGTGAAAACCAAAGACGCGATGGATGGATAGTATCGATATGTCGTAGATTATAAAAGTTGAGCGATAATAGTCTCTCAATTTATTACTGTAGTGCGAAGGTGAGGTAAACGCCGTGACGCGCTCGCTAGAGTGGGGCGGCACGTGGACAGAGTCGTGTTAAGAGCAGAGCGACGAGTCAGTGTTGTGAGGGCAACGAACGGATGCAGACCTGAGACCTCCACTTCTCTTACGCGAAACTGTCTGTTTGCTCGAACGTGGAAAGTAGTGCGTGAACATTATTAGTATTGCACCTACTGTGATGCTTGTTCTGAAAGTGAAATACTAACTGATTTGCTGTGTCATCGTGTTTTATTGTTAACCTGCACTATGGAGTCCGTACCACCGAATAGAAATGATGGCGGCACTATCGCTCAGCCATCTCTGACGCCGTCAGATATAAGTAATATTAGTAGTGTTGGCTATAACAATAAGAAAACATTAAGGAATGAGGAATGGATTGTGTGAAAGATGACATGGGTAGAGAGGAGGTGACTACTGAGATGACGACTGATAGAGATGTATGGAAGCAGACATGCTTTGCATTTGGACACGGAACTGTTTTATAATTATGTTGGGTAAATACCTACCTAAACACTATCAGGAAATTAGGTATGTTATAAATAGATCATTTTATGTTATCTGACATAATGATTCAGCGTTCAAACGTCATGACTTCTGCATGAGGTCAAGAATAACAAAGAATTATAATATTATGTATTGTTATCTACTCTTCTGAGGAACAAAGGGAACACCGTATTCCCCGGGTTTAGTGATCGTGACGAGGCAATATTTTTTATAGGAATCAAATCAAAAATATTTATTTGCTAGAAAATGGTACATAAGGTGTTACAGTAGGTTTGTTTCAGCATATCTTGCCACAACATGGCGTGCAAATGTGTTTACAATCAGCGATGTCAATTAGTCTAGCTTATAAATGATAGATTCTATTGATCTGTCTTCTAAATAGTGTATAATAACTTTTAAATATTAGTAGTTAGAAAAATATTCACGACGCGCGAGAAAACACGATTAGTCACGATCTATGATATTAGTTTTATATCATCGGTCGTAATCGATCATGAAGACTTGGGTCGTGGGTTAAAAAGTTCAAAAACTATTTTTAATGGTAGGTAATGGTTGTCAATCAAGAAAGAAAGAAAGTACATTTATTTAGCTCAGACTAAAATGCACACAATATAATATACATCAGATAACAAAATAAAATATCTAAAAATCAAATAAAAAGTGTAAAAGTGCGATGTAGGAATGTAACACGGCTGCGCCAAAAAGGCCCAGTTCAGCAAAAATGCCAGAGAACTAGTGCCTGACGCTGGTTTCCAACCGAACCTGGGTGAGGTGACGAATGTAAATCGGATTTATAATGTAATGTGTGTATGCATACGTACATAAATTTTGTGTCTTATAATAATAATAACGAATAAGTTAATTAAATAGTGTGATTGTGTATAAAGTTGCAAAACAAAACAGAAAAGACTGTTAAATAAATGAATAAATGAGACGGACGCATGATAGACCGTTGTAAGTACGTAACGTACCGTTATAAGTAAATAAAGAAATCCTTGGAAACGAGTCAGAACAAAAAATCCTGTTTTAGCCGATGCCAGACTTCCACGGTCCAACACATTGTCATTATTTATTATTCCGTGCTGCACTTCATCACACAACACGCTGCAAGCGTCTGTATAATGAGGCAACAACTCATCTGTTAAGGACGCATCAACACTTTTCTCCAAATATCACTGTTTTTTCGGTACCCTGTACAGGGATTAGGAATCATGACTGCGAGGATTTCATGGTCTCAAATTAAAGATAATTTATTCATCTCCTGAATTCCCTCATAAAAATGGTATAGCCTCATATTAAATTTTCTCTCAAATAACTTTTCACCACCACAATAATCGCGCAAATTTGAAAGAATATGGGGTCTGAATAGGAACCCGTATATCTAGACCCAATACATATTATGATTTCAAAATAATAAGATATTGTGGCTTATATAGTCCTTAATACGTGATGTAAATATTACGTACCTAAATAAATAACTTTTTCATTTATGAGAAAATTAAAGAACACTCTCATATTTCTTCATACATTTCGTCCATGCGACGTGCCAGTCCGCGCTGAACCGCGCTCGTGAAAGGAAGGGTATATCGCTTTTTTGCAAAAAAATATTACGTGAATAAGTGAGTGTTGAGTTCACGGTGTTGTATACTGTGGTTGGACGAAGTTGATACTTTTTCGGACCGAAATAAAAGTAAGTACGATTATTTAAATTTATTCAGAAATAATTACATAGTTGTCATTTTTTGTGGGTGTAGATTACGGATAAAGATAAAGATTACGAATAATTATATGAAAACATTATTTTTGAGAAATTCGGTTCAATTGTCGATTATTGGGATTTGGGGTGGTGATTACGAATAGGTTTTAGGCCTTATTTTTAATTCAAAAAGGGGGTGGACTTAAAAAAATTTAAAAAATACGTTTTTGTCAATTGTGCTGGGCTTGAAGGTGGTGATTACGAATATACCATCTTATTTTTGATTCAAGATGTAATATTTTTTTAATAATCGGATTTATGAATTTGGCAACTTGCCAAATTCATAAATCCAGAATAGTAGAGTAGCAGCGTTTGAAAATCAAACAGGCGCATGGTTATAACTTTCGACAACGAGAAGGATTTTTCTTTGTTTTGTGCATTGTTAAAATATTTATATTTGTTATTATAGATGCCACGAGTTCGGAAATTCGGACAAAAGACAAGAAAAACTGCACACGTAGCAGTAAACAAAAGTAACGAGACTTTGTAAGTATTTTCTTTCAGAAATCACAAATCTACTCTAGAGTTTTGTTATATCTTGTATTAGAAAATATAGTAGGTTTTTTTATTTAACAGGGACAGAAGCTTGGATGTCTCCGTAGGCGATGATTATTTTAATTTCACTTACAAGTGAAAGTTTATCAACCTCTGTTGGTAATTTGTTCTATTTGATTTACCTTAGGTTCTTTTTTTTTTCGTGTGGTTAGTTACCTTAGGAAAGTACTATCAGCTAAGCTACCGCATGTTCTCCTATACTCCATTTGAAATAAGGCATTTAAACAAACCTTTTTACAGTCCGTTCAACCGATTTTGACTTCTAAACCGTAGATATAAGGATGGCATTAAAAGTTAAAAAGATTACACAATACCAACTCTCTACTGCAGCTGCCATTTTTCATGCCACCAACGCAATAGAAGTCAAAATCGGTTAAACGGACTGTAAAAAAGGCTTATTTAAATGTCTAATCTTATTTCAAATGGGGTATAGTCGATAATCGCATGGCACGGCTCACGGCTCGATCGCCCGATGCATGCGTTTTGACTATAATGTATGAATATGTGTCATAAAAGAAAAGAAGCAAGTTACGTAATACTAATTGTTTAGAAATTGATAAAGGTATATTTTTCTTTACAATTAGTATTTGAACTAATAGTTGCCGCTGTTTATACAATATTATCAGAGTCTTTTGTTTATTGATGTCGCAACTGCGGTAAAAATAAGTTCATTATCTAATTACCATTGTTATTTAGTGGGAACGTCTAAAAATCCGGTTTAACAATAGGAAGACTTAATAGAAGGGCCATAAAATACGTTCTATAGTACCTACAGGTGTTGTCTTTTTTATTTTCAGGAGCAGGAATGCGTGATAAAAGAATATAAGCCAGAAAGTAGAAGAATAATCGAGATTGAATACCTTTTTGAGCAGCCAATCCGTATAACACTTCTCTCTAATTTGTTTATTGTCTATTTTTTCACAGTTACTTAAACTACGGTGTACATTTCGTTATTGACCTGACTTTATTTAATATATAATATTTTTTACTACGTGCTTTTGTTTTAATTTTTATCAAAAATACCTTCTGAACTCGCGGCCCAGTCAGTAAATCTTACTTTTTTATAAGTATTTCTGGGAGTGATTATTTTTAAATATCACAACGAAAGATTATGATAAACTCCCAAGCTAGTATTTTATTATGTAATGCTCCAACAATTGTCAGTAAAAATAATATTTATAAATATGTACTTAGATACTTTCAAAGCAGCCTGGGATAATCGTAGGCGTTCCTTGTAACAGTAAAATTTCAAAGTCGCTAGTTTCCGTAAGAATATGGTATTTAATCCATATAGCCAGCGGTTGAAATTTTTGGGTACCTACGTAATGTACGTAATGACTGATGCACTTCAAAAATACTTCAAAAATAGTACTTAGAAAAGTTACCAAATTCGATTGCAAACTTCCAACTAACTTTACTCAATCATTATCAGTAAAATTAAAAAATAATACCTTCAAGCACCAAGATTAGTTAATTTACGTATAAAACCGAGCGGACAGCGGTTTCAATGTGTGCGTGCGGGTAATGCCGTTGTGTTGCGATGCAGATACCTAAACTTGAGCGAGTTCAAAATGTAACAGCGTCCTTAATAGGTCAAACTGGAAGTTCAGGAAAACTGCTTGCCGTATCGTGAATCGAAAGTACAGATACATTCGATTGAAAAAAATTGTGTTTGTCATAACACACACACATTTTTCACGAACCGACTGTATTTTCATAAAAATACAGTCGGTTGTCATAACACACACACATTTTTCACGAACCAACTGTATTTTCATTAAAATACAGTCGGTTTTTAACTTGAATTGAGCGCAAGCCACTGAAGCCACCACTCGCTCATTATGCCAATTTAGTGTTTGGGTTTTCTAAAAAACTGGCCAAGTGCGAGTCGGACTCGCACACGAAGGGTTTCGTAACGTATTAAGATCGAGCAAAAAACTCAGAAAAAAAAACACGTTTCTTGTATACTCACTTATTACGGTTCATGAGATACAGCGTCTGTCCGTCAGCGGACAGACAGACGGACAGCGGACGCTTAGTAATAGGGTTCCGTTTGCAACATTCGGTGCCTACTTTTATGTGGTAGGTGACTATTTAGTGGTCAATAGAAGGAAAACATATATTTAGAATGACTAGTTATTACCTAACGCCGCCTGACCGTGTGCGTCATAAAACAAGTTTAGCTCAGACGTAGTTTCACATTGAAGTCGACATCTCGTACAGCAAGACACAACATTTTAGATTAAAAAAAAAACATTTTGCAAAATCGAATGAAAATTATAAAAGTGTCATCAAAAACAAAATCTACAAAAAGAAACGAACTCGAGTTTTGAATTTGACATTTCAAAGTGTTGTTTTATTCTCAAAAAGATGTGATAAATTTTTTTTGTGGCCGATTTTTTTTTTGTTTTTTACACAGTGATAAGTGTTATGGACCTGATACACATATAATTGTCTATCATTAAATCAGTTTGCGTGCCGTAAGGTTTTTCTGACTGTTTTTATTAATAATATACCACCTCAAAACTAAATTGTGATGTACGTAGGTATGTTGATGAAAATAAGATTCGCGACTGTAAAAGACATAATGTATTTACAGAATAATAATCATTAATATAACCAGGGATATCGAGGGATATGGCTTGGAGGCGTGGTACATGTCGCCTGACCTTGGCCAACCTGGGTATATGCGCCTGACGACGGTGCGCACCGTGTATTCTATGTTTCCATCGAAACGTGTCACTGTCATTTCGTATTTTTACAAAATGCCGAATTGCTCCGTGCTTATTTGCAAAAATAGGACAATTACAACAAACCTTAAGACAAGTGGTGTGTCCTATCACCGATAAGTAAAAAATCAAAGCATTCATTATAATATTTAAGGATTTTATAAATATTTAATTGTGACATTTCAAAACGATGCATTAGTGGTGTGCAGCGCTGAGATATGGATATCGATAATTGTTAGTTGTTCTTACGGATTTATATAATATACTAACATTTGCTAATTAATCTATATTCATTAATTTTATATTATAAAGCTGAAGAGTTTGTTTGTTTGTTTGAACGCGCTAATCTCAGGAATTACTGGTTGGCATTGAAAAATTCTTTTTGTGTTGGATAGTCCATTTAACGAGGAAGGTAATAGGCTATATAACATCACACTACACTACGACCAATAGGAGCGGAGCATACATGAAAAAGTCGCAAAAACGGGAGAAATCCTTTTTGAGAGCTTCCGTTGCGTGCGCACGTTACGCAAATATCATGTATGATGGAATTGTTCCTCTTTAAAAGTTCTCAAAAAAAGTCCGCGACACCACGTCTATCTTTTAAGATTGACTCACTATAACCTTTTTTATTCTAATCAAATTTGTTCGAAATTAATGCTTTCTTTCCGAAGGAGTTTTAGCGCCGACGCCGCGACTTTCCCTACTGTTGAGAGGAGAGGATGGGCACTCGAGTAGACCATGACCTGGAATAGGACATAGGATACGTTTTATCCCTATATTCCCACGGGACCGTGATCGACCTACGCGGGTGAAATTGCGGGGCACAGCTAGTATAAAATAATATTATTGGAGTTTGTTTACTCCTTAAGAATCGATTTTCATATAAGGCCCCCGGAATGGATATTTTATGAGGAGAGAAATTTATAGAATAACACCTTGTTTTATTCGTAAATAACACGGATAAAAATTTTGAAAATACATCTTAGAGATACCTAGAGCTGCTTGTGTGCGTACAGTCGCTGTATCTATACTTTCTAATGCCCGCCCCTTTTGAGCATGTGTGCATTAAATAAAAACAAATGTGTTACGCATATTTGGTTGTGTGAGTGCGATAAAAGCATAATGTGTGCAGTATGAGTGAGTTTCGAGAGTGGGGAAAAGGTGGCGACACTTGAACTTGAACAAAATATAGATAGAAGGTATATCTCCGGATATCTATGAATATTACTCTCTAACTTTATTTACTCTATTGAGTGACTATTTCATGAAATTGTGACATTTGTACTATATTTACACCTCTGTCTAAAATAAAATAAACTTTTTACAAAAAAAAAACAACCGACTTTAAAAAAAACACTACAAAGTGAAAAATAACTTTTTTTTTTATCTCTTAACGTGGCATCCAGTCGCGAACACGAGAAAGAAGAGGTGAAACACGTGTCGATTTCTTACGGGGTTTTATATGACTCTTGAGGAAAATATAGGGTGTCCTCATGTTCAATAGTGAATAAAAGAAAAACAACAATGTTATTCTCATATTTATTTAAACAAAATGGAGATTGACAATGCGGATTTTATGTCTTAAAAATAAAACATCGCTTATATGCCGTCTATTTCTCTCAAAATCAAAGCAAAAAGTTCAATGGCAGCAACTTACCAGCGGATATTTTCTTTTAGGGCCTGAATTGTTCGAGGATTGTCACTGTTAACCCTCGACTTAGGTATCCCCACAAAAAAAAAGTCGCACGTTGTAAGATCCGGCGATCGAGGTGCCCAGGGTATGTCTCCGTACTTGCTGATTCATTTATTGAGAAACATTTCCCTTAGATCCTGCATAAGAACCCTTGCTGTGTGTGGAGTTGCCCCCCATTGCTGAAATTGTGTTTTGTTGTTCAACCCGAGGAACCGCTGCAGTTGCAGTACCAAAAACTCGTCCATCATCCGGCTGAAATCTTCCATATCGATTGACGAGAATTACGCATAATTTCACGTCAAAATTGAGCCACATGTTCTGATGTCGCTGATAACGTTCATGGTCCCGGAGGAGTTCGGTTAACCATTGGCCCTTCTTGTCTGAACTATTGGACCCACAACCAGATAAGTTGTTTGCTCGGTCCATCATTTACTGGTCGAAAATTATAGTGAGTACAAAAAGTGCGACGCGCACAGACCAAAGAATCACCGCACTTTAAATATGCTAACCCCGAACGCGCGATGCGCTCCCAACCAGTGACTTATTGCGATAAGTAAATCCGCAAATCAAGCGCGTTCAACAATACCCCTATCACTTCCCTCACCGCTAGTTAAGGAGTAATTACAATTTAAAGTACAAAATTTTCCACTGGACACCCTATAGTTAAGCGGAATAGGTTAATAAAATTATATTTGTGTCTATTGTATTTTATAATGGTTTGTTTGTTCCAGACAATAATGCGATCATGGGGAACAGCTGTGCTCTCACTAACCCTGCTGGTGCTCACCGTGATAACAGTCACCAGGGGACAGACACAATACTTTGGTAAATATAATAAAGAACTCTGCTTCTTTAGTCCGCAAAGGTAGCCCGCGAAATTCAAATAACAGGTGTTGTATCTTGATCAAAATATGATTCGCGACCTTAAAAATATATTTTTTACAATAATATAATCATTAATACATCTCTCTAAGTTAGATTTGTTCCATCGAATGACTTTTTCATGAAATCATGAGATTTGAGAACAAATTACCCGGAAAAGAACTGGATTTACCGACATAGCCTGCAGAATAAGCAAGCTGAAGATGCAGCTGGCCATGTTGGCCAAAGGGCCGATGGCCGGTGGAGCAGACGAGTCCTAGAGTGGAGACCGCGTATCGGCAAGCGTAGTGTGGGACACCCCCAGCTAGATGGACCGACGACCTTAAAAGTTGGTTGGGACAGACTGGATGTGGAACCCTTTTAAACCCCTAATTCTCAACATGTTGGTAATTATTTTATATTTTTTTTCGTTATTTTCCATACAAAAACTGAAAAATTCCATTAAAAACACGTCGAGGCAGCCGTGCATGCGCGCCTCTGGCTCTAAAACAAAACACGGGGTAGGGAAAACAAGTACCAAATGGAGGCGCGCGGTTGTCAAATTCGATTTAAGTTGTGTCAAAATAAGTTTAAAATTTAGAGAATTTATTTGGCAGAATAGCTCCAAGATTCCCATAGTCAAAAGTAAGGAATTTTAGTGATAGTTTAGTTAGTATAGTTCGGTGTACAAGAGAATCGGCACCATTGTCGTAAATCATAATCATTTTGATCAAAATACAGCCTAACACTGACTTGCAAAATACATACAATAAATGTGTTTATGTGCCTAAAATATTACCTGTATTAATTTGACATTACGTATTTATTATATATTACGCGATTACCCCGCCATTTATGAATCGATTTTGATGATTCTTTTTTTTGTTTGTTATGCTTCAGAGGTGGTCCCATATAAATTTTATTAACTTTTCTTGCGTAGTTTTTGAGTTAGCTTCAATAATTACGTATTTTTCCGACTTAGTCTATGTAGATGATATCTTATTTGACTCCTTCACTGTTATTTACATAGCAGGTAGTGGTATTCGAATTTGTGTGGGGTAGGTACCACAACAAAAAAGTGAAAAATAAAAACTTTGTACAAAAAACACATAACCGACTTCCAAAAAAAAAAAAACAAAAACAGTGAAAAATAACTTTAATTTCGGAAGTCGGTGGCAAAAAACGAAAATTGAAAAGCAAAGACACACACTTCCCAAATTAAAGTTATTTTCACTTTTTTAGTGTTTTCTTTTTTAATTTGTAATAATGCTCAAACAACAGACCCCAGACCCCAGAATGATCAAAATAGTATTGTAAATCCCAATAATTCCAACAATCTCAACCCAGGTAACAACTTCGGTGGTTTTAACTACTCAGACACTCCCCTGATCAACCAACCCGAGGTACAACCATCCCCAGTAGACGTTGGTGTACCACCGATCACCAACAGACCAGCATTAAATAATAATAACTTTGGGGACTTCAATAGACCATCTGTTCAGATTGGTCAGGAACCAGAGGTTTTGATTGGACCTGATGAAGATAATATGACTGAATCACAGAAAAAACAATATGTGGAGAAGGCGGAGAGGAGTGAGTATGATTTTGTTTAAAAAATGAAAACTTCTTTAGGCGCGTTGAGCAATTTTTGGTAGGGGATAAAGTTATGGATACGGTAGTGCTCTACATTGAAATAAAGATGAAGCAAATACCAGTTTTAAGTTTTATTTAGTATTGTTTTTTTCGTGTGTTTGAAAACATTAAAAAACCGGACGAATTGAGAACCTCGTCCTCTTTGAAGAATTCGGTTAAATACAATAAATTCAAAAATTACAAGCCGTATGACCAGTCCCTACTGACGGCGCTCGTTCACGACCATGACAAACCATTCAGCTTAACCATTTTAAGGGGACTTAATGATTCAACACACGCCACCTCCAGCGACCTTTCTAACATTCCTTCAATTCTTCTGTTCCAGTGTGTGACTACTACAAGTCTTTCGCAATGAAGAAGGCCGTATCTCGGATACTGTCGCCAGACCCCGGAGCAATCAAGGCGTCTGTCTGTGCACCCATCAACGTGCCTCTGGTCATCGGGGGATCAGTTACCAGCATCCGAGAGTTCCCACACATGGCTCTCGTGGGTTGGATGAAACTTAATGTAAGTTTTAATACTCAGCGAATCAGACTAATTTTCTTTTCTTTCGTGAGTACTCTGATGACTCATCATATAATAATATAATCTCTAGAAATACTGACAGCAAAAAATATTTCACTGATAAAAAGAGAGACAGATGCTTTTACCCCGAAAATGCACGATTCCTGTGGTATATACCACGGGATAACTCACAGGGGGTGAATAGAATAGAATAGAATAGAATAGTTTTATTTTGCAAATATGGGTAATACATAATAGTTCTTAAGATTACATTTAGCTCAGCCATATTTTACCAATCGGCATGCAAACATTCGAAATTATTTATAAACACTATTATTACACTTATTTAGATCAATTCATTTATTACACTTATTTAGATCAATTCATTACTATTACTATTATTATTATTATTAACCAAAATCAAGATGTCAGAAATCAAAATGTCAAAGATCAAAATGTCAAAAATCAAAATGTCAAAAATCAAAAAAATGTCATGCAACAAAAATCAAAATGTCAAAAATCAAAAAAATGGCATGCAACAAAAATCAAAATGTCAAGAATCACTAATTAACAAATATTTTTCTCCGATAGGAACTCAGTTACACAGGAACTCAGTTGGTGGCCCTATCGTGAAGTCGCATAATTTATAAAACTTATTGCTATGGCTAAGGAAATGAACCCGCTATAAGTTCTTCTGCGAGATGACATGGAAGGTTTCCTAGGCTGACATCTCTCAGGTTAAAACAATGGAGAAACACGGACTCTCTCCCAATTTATGAATGCAGCATGTATGTCAGCGCAGTAGTCACTGATTCTAGCTCCTTTTTATTTAATTTTATGTGCATAAGTATGTATGACGATGTTTCCAGGACACCGGCTACTCCTGGAGGTGTGGGGGCTCTCTGATCAGCGACCGCTACGTCCTGACTGCGGGGCACTGCAGCTATCAGAATATTGTCCGCAAGGCTGTCGGGTATGTCACTGTTGCTAATACTTCCCAGCGTTAATTTAGGCTATTATTAAGTACAATTTAGACTGGACCAATGGGCACATTGCCCAACTTGTATCTTTGAGGACTTAGTACCTGGTTACGGTCACCATTTATCATTCCACTGTGGACTTTGGTCCGCAGTCGCATCATGTAAAATACTGGTATTCAGCTGCATCCCGTTAGACTGCAAGCTGACCCCGACATAGTTGGGAAAAGGCTAGGAAAAGGCTAGAAAAGGCTAGCATATTAATAGTTGACCGAATGCCTTTCCCCATGACTTCCTAAAAACAATAATTAGGTATATTTTTATAATGTATTAAAATATGACATACTATTACTTAGAAGAATAATTTGTTCATGGTCTAAAAAACATGAATTCAATGATATTATGTGTAGATAAAAGATTTGTAACTCATGCAGTTTTCCACAAAAATAATTCATACATTGGCGAAGACTAGACATGAAATTAATAGTAGAGTCACATTATGAACCAACCAATCCATGTATTGACCTCAGCAAGCACCGATCCACTTCGACTAAAAACCTTCGACCGAAATCATCTATTTTACCAGTAATGAACTTTACAGAGGACCTCCTCGAGCTGTACAACTCGGCTCCTCATATCGAGACGATCGTGAAGCCCTCGTCGTGAAGATATCCGCCGTCATACAACACCCGAAGTATAAGCAGAGAAGGTCATACCATGATGTAGCGCTCATCAAGATGGTTTCAAAAGTCATGTAAGTAAAACTTAAACATATAACATCACGTCTGTAATCCCCGAAGAGTTAGACAGAAGTGTAGCTATAGTACACCCACATTTTGCCAGTCGTGTTTAAGTCTTTTGTAACACGAAACAAGCCTATTGTCATCAACCGAGATCCAAATCCAGACTCCGGGTTGCTACTGAGAAATTCAAAAACCCAATAACACTTTGCCCTACCTGGGAATCAAACCCAGGGACCAGCAGCAGTAGCGCTTGCGTCTACTAGGCTGAAGTGAGTAAAATAATACCGACCGAGTTTTTTAGAGTCAAGATAGGGGGATGGGTGTCACATGTCTCTGAATTTTTGGGTTCAAGGACATGCTGGCTTCCTGACGATGTTTTCCTTCACTGGTTTGAGAGTAGGTGGTGATGAGTGGGTCAAAATGAAGAATGCCAGGAAGGAACAGTCACAAAATGATTGACAACAACTCGATTATCATAATAATTTCAGGTTCTCGGAGGTGATTCGTCCAGCGTGTTTGGGAGTACCACCACCAACGGACAGGAGCATCTTCGCCACTGGATGGGGGAGGACTGAGACACGTGAGTTTCTTTTTTTAACCGACTTCTTCAAAAAGGAGGAGGTTCTCAATTCGTCTGTATGTTTTTTTTTTTTTTTTTTGTATGTTTGTTACGCGATTACTCCGCCAATTATGAATCGATTTTGATGATTCTTTTTTTGTTTGGTAGTTCATGCTTCCTAGGTGGTCCCATATAAATTTTATTAACTTTGCTTATGTAATTTTTGAGTTAGCTTCAATATTACGTATTTTTCCCACTTAGTTTATCTAGACGATATCTTGTTTGACTCCTTCACTGTTATTTACATAGTTGGTATTCGGATTTGTGTGGGGTAGGTACTACAACTAAATAACTTTAATTTCGGAAGTCGGTGGCAAAAAACGGAAATTGAAAAGCAAAGACACCGACTTCCGAAATGAGTTATTTTTCACTATTTTAGTGTTTTTTTTGGAAGTCGGTTGTTTTTTTTTTGTAAAAAGTTTTATTAAAATTAAGATTTAAAATAACTACTTACTTACGTTACTGCTCTCAAAAATGAAATAGTCTTGTCACACCAAGTCTCTCCATAATGGGCAACGACGTGGTTCTATAGAACCAACACCATCTCTCATTGTAGTTTCAGCAACGGAAGAAACGAAAGAAAAATAGAGAGATATATACAGATTGAAGAAAGTATACGGCGCCATGTCAAAAATTAACAAATGAACTCACTTTGTATAAAAAGAGATCATTGGGTCTTCGAACGCGTCCTATTTAAAACGATCGTCACGCGAATAGATACGCGATCGTCGCGTTCATAATAGTGCGCGTTACCCTTTTTTTTTTTTTTTTTTTTTTTTGGGTGGGAAATCATCATATGACTTCTCCCGCTCTGGGCGGAGCGGAAGGGCGTGTCAGACTCTTACTGACTAAAACCCACCCGTGTTCCTTCGGTTGCCTGTTGCCAGGGTCCCGGTATCCCTTTCGGACTATTCCGCAACCCTGGCAGGCATCGGTCCTAACGGACCCCGTCAGATGTGCTGACATCTCTTTGAGGCGCGCGTGGAACACGACGCGCCATCGACCTGGGCCTGGTCCTTATCGGACGGCGAGCTGCCCATTGCTCGCCGTCCGCAAGCCCACGCCTATGGTGGCCGGGAATCCGCCTGGGATTCCCGACGCCCAGGGTGTCTCCAGCGGCGGCGGTTAGGGGCGTGAGGGCGCAGGCTTTGCCTCTCCCTCACGCGTTCCGCCTCCTCCTTCGCGAGCATCACTGCTTCGCAGAAGGAGGTGACCGCCTCCCATGCCCTCTCGCTCCGTACCATGGCCTGGACCAGGGCCGGACGCGAGAGGTCAGTGCCGCCAATCGCCTCCACGAGGACACGGCGGTGCTCCGCCCAAGCAGGGCACACCTCCACCGTATGCTCCACCGTGTCCTCCGGACGATCCGCACAGTGGTGACACCCAGGCGTTTCCTCCCACCTAATCCTGCACAGGTACCTCCCGAAGCTGCCATGTCCGGTGAGGACCTGTGTCAGGCGGAAGGTGAGGACGCCGTGGCGCCTCTCCAGCCACTCCTCAAAGGTGTGCGTTACCCTAGCAAAATGTTGTCGAAAATGGACATTTAAAGCTTATAGATAATTAGTTGCATGGATACATGCTGGTCTTGCTCCATAGGACAATATTCGAGTCTGGACAAAATCAAACTGGTTGCTAATCTAGTTGTATAATTTACTTTATTTGTATATCATAGATTTTTACACATTTTGTGATTACTTAAACTCACACACTGTCTTATTAGTATTATTTGTAATGTAAAAATGTTAGGAATATTGTGATATTGTATAGGTACCTACTTTTACAATGTTTGTAAATGTGTGAGCACTCTCTATCACATAATTTTATTAATCAATTTATTTGTCGTTGCTCCATTTTTTATTCTTTTTACAATTTGTGGTAAAGAAATCGTATTCTAGGTGCATCTTATTCACATGTAATTATAATTGATGTATACAAAATATTGTAAACCATTTTTTTTTAAAGAGTAACGGTGGAGTTTCTTGCCCATTCTTCTAAATACGAAAAATACCTTTTGGAAGGGGCAACTAGAATCAGTTCTAATTCTTAGTTTTTTTGACGTTCAAAAGTGCCTTTAATGTGCCTATTTGAAATAAATGATTTGACTTTGACTTTGAGTTGCCTAGCTTAAATTAATAGCCTACTTCTGTAAATGTTGCGCACATTTTTAAATTTGTTGCACTTACCTATAGTTTTTTTTAATTTCACAAAAACAGTTCCTGCTGGAGTAACGTTTCAAACGTTACCCCAGCCAGACGTTTTTCAAAAAAATGGGAATATTGAAATAAATGTTAGCTATATAATTCATTGTTTGGACGAGGTAAATGTTGCACCAATTTTTTTTTTTTTTCTTCGGCTGCGAAGTTATTCGAAATCCTGCTGGAGTAACGTTTGTGGTTTTGCTGGATCTCTGAAACGGTTAAGCGGATTCTTATCATCTTTTGTACATGACTTCTTAGGAATACGTTTTAATTTGTTGTGCAATAAAAAACACAAAATAATGCACCACTTATGGGGTGTTTAATTAAATATAAAAACACTTTAAGAGGTCCCTACACTCTAAATAAACGTTATTTTGTAGCTTGTAACGGCATTTAAATGTATGTGAAGTCTCATTAGTATACTGTAAGTAATTAAAAAAATATGATGTTATTCAGTTCTCCACGTTCACGGTCACAATGCGCGCGGAGTTATTTGGCCACCAGTAAACCTGTATGTGGACATATAAACTGAATTTTATATAATTTTTAGTTGTTTAGTTCAGTTTTATGCCTGTAAAATTTCAGCGTAGTAAATATAGAAATTAACGAGATAAAAAAATAAAAATGATTAGGAAGTCCAAGACCGTGGTAACCCTACCAAGTATAGGTGGTTACAAAAAAGCGCCCGCCTAGTACATTATGCTATCTTCTAAAATATGTAGGATAGTGTGACAAGTTTGGTAGAGATGCGTACACAAGTTAGTTAATTGATTCAGGCGTGACCTTGCGGAAATCCATTATAAAATACAATAGACGTTGATATATTTAGCCTATTCCGCTTGACTATTCTTCAAGAGTCCGAAAAACCCTGTAAGAAATCGACACGTTTTTCACCTCTCAACGAGGCATCCTCAGGATGACGATTGACCAATTGCAAACCGACGTGCGATATATCAACGTCTATTGTATTTTTGTGTACACAAGTGTTAAAAAAAAAAATGTTTTTTTTTAAGAATTTTTATTTATCGGTAAGAAACTCCACGGTTAGTGGTGTAGTTACTCTTTTAAAAATAATTGGCTTATACAATGTTTTCAAATTACAGTGTTAGTGCATGGGAGGACAGTGTAGGCCTTTCAACAAGTACCAGGTACTTAACAAAATAGAAGATGATCAATAAATCTACAGTCCACTAAGCTTACAACGTTCTCACACAAGTACCCTTAAATTAAAAATTTAATAAAACCCCGAAAAAAACAAAGCATCTAATAAACGTTTTTTTTTATATCTAAGAACACTCTCGATCAAGTCACCTTTCAAACAAAACAAAAAAAAAACAAAATCGGTTCAGGCGTTTGGCAGCTACGATGGTGCAGACAGACACAGATACACACGTTAAACTTATAACTTGTATCTTTTTCCGTCGGGGGTTGAAAAGACAAATAATCAAAAAGTAATAAAATAGTATATTATGCAATTAGTGAATAAAGGACGGATTTAAAGCGAGGGCCATAGATGAATCACGAGCATGTGAAGGATTCTAACGACTGAATCACGACCGTAGGGAGTGATTCATGGATTCAAGTGTTAGAATCCTGAGCGACGCGAGTGATTCATTGCCCTCGATATAAATTTTATTCAAGAATTGCATACTATACTTTATACCATGACTACGAGAAAAAGAACTTGCAACTTCGAGTATGTTGTTATGTCAAGGTTAAGCCTTGTTATAGTACACCGTACCATAGATAATACATACTCGATAATGTCAATGACTTCTTTTTCTTCTGCAACTCATTAAAATAAGTTGGGAAAACAGACTCTGAAAATGTGCCAGAAACTTGATTTTCATTTTTCCATTTGCAAAACTTATCGTAGGCTTTGATGTAAGCCAGCCGTGATTTGTTGGGTAGCAAGTTTTCTACTATATCGGCCGTCCTCTCTTTCATAAACTCAGGTGTTAATACATCTTTTTCACCATTTGAATGCACTTTGTGTTCGTACTTACAGTATTTAAAATAGCGCCAATTTACTAATGACAGCAAAGAACACAAAACAATTTTTATTCTAATGTTATACTCCTTGTCGAAAATGTGCACCAATCAGATCGAAGTTTGTATCGAGTAGTTTTTCGCAAGGAGGTTGTATAGCATTGAGATAGAGTTCGAATTTATTGTTGTGTTCTAAATTCAAACACCAAAACAGTGACTAAAAGTGCTTTTTATTCACTGTTTTCAGTGAATAAAATAAGCTTTTTAGAGGGGGAATGGTATAAAAGTTATTTTCACCTCAGCACCTCAAACAAGCAGGTTTTGCTGTCTACAGACAGTGTGGAAAATTCAATTTTGGTGCGAGCGTGAGACAAAGTAACTTTTTTTTTTTTTTTTTCTAATTTCCGAGAACATGTCATGGTAGACCCATGACATGTTCTCGGAATTTAGAAACTACTCACAAAATTCGAAATATTTGAATTTCACTTTGTTCTGTCACTTTTACTTCAATACGAAAAAAGCGAGAGATAGAAACAAGTCGATTCGAAGTTCGATTTTAATTTCGATATCTAGTAGGCCCAAAAAAGAAACAAACAATAAAACGTTCGGATACACATACAGGTTTTAAATGTAATAAGTAATTTAACTTTTTTTTTTTATATTGTTCGTTTTACATATATACATGTGGTTTGTTTACCATGTGGTTTACGTTTACCATGTTGTATTTTTTACCTTTAGGCAATAATATGGGTTTAAATATGAAATTGCCGTTTAAACGTACTGGCCACTTTGAATTAAAAATAAACTTGCATCACGGTGTGAGATTCCAGAGTGAAACTTTTTTCAAAAGATTCGATTATTGTTTTTGAACAGTAAAGTACAGTACGACACAACTTAGATGTAGCATAAATGTGAAAATTTGCATTCATTAATTTCAATTTTACGGATGTCTTTGGTTATATAACTTTACAAGTTATTGCGTATGCGTAAAGATAATTTTCACCTAAAGCAGTAATAAAGATTGGTAATTTTAAAGGCGCATTCAGGTCGGATTGTGATCGGTTTTACGAATTTTGCCGATGCTACATGTGAGTTGTGTCGTACTGTACATATATTAAAAATTTGAGTAATTTTTGAATACGAGTTCCGACGTGGAACTAACGAAGTGGAAACAGCTCGCGATATCAATGTTGTGTTGGGAGAGGATACTGCGTTTTTGGTTTAATCGCTTTCGTAGTGGAAACTTCGATTTGAAGAATGAACCCCGAGAAAGACCAGCCTCTACGGTAAATAACGATGAATTAGATGCGATGGTAGAAGCCGCTCCATATCAAACTACCAAGGAACTAGCGGCACGGTTTGATATTAGCTTAAGCATATCCAAAATAATGACCAATTTGCATCAATCGGTGAGACAAAAAGCTTGCATAATAGGTGCCCCATGATTTGACTGATCTGCAGAGAGAAGCGCGTTTTGAAGCTTGCCTTACCTACCTTGTTGAACCTGTACAGAAATGAAGGGGTTTCAATACAAAATGCCTTCACTCAATTTGTTGAGTCCAGGTCCCCAGAGTTCTACCGCAAAGTCATAAATGACCTTCCCAGGAGATAGCAGAAATGTGTAGACAATGGGGAAAATTAAATAAATATATTTTACCTCAGAAAAAAAATGGTTTCCGTTCTTCAGTACAAAACGGAAAATTCATATTTAAACCCCTAATATGTTCTAATATCTCATATGTTCTCGCTGCTGAGGTGAAAAGTTGTATGTGTTACACGAGACCAAAGTTATTTGCATCTCGTACCTTTGAATCCCTCGCTGTGCTCAGGATTCTAACCTAGAATCACTCGCTATCCTTCGCTTACTCGGGGTTCAAAATCAACACTCGCACCAAAAAACAACTTTGCTCTCTTATTGCACAAATAACTATTAAACCACATGACGTGCTTGCTATTACATGTTACAAATTGAATAATTATCATGTCCACAAAAGCGACTATTATAGAGTTGAAATTAAATTGTAACCCGTTGTCGGTTTTCCGATCAAAAAGTGACACTATGCACGCGACCTTTCGCGTATTTGGGCGACGATTGCTTTTAAATAGGACACGGGCCACGACTATTATAATAATTATGATAATATTTAGGGAGTGCCTCCGCTGCCGGCGCCGGCTCCCAATAATAACGCCATTGGGAACCGGCAGTGACATTACTGTTGGCAGCCGGTGTTTTTAATCTCGGCTGCCGGCAGTAATGTCACCGCCGGCTCCCATAATGGACACCGGCGGCCTGGCGTTTATGGAAACTCTTCCAGTATTCAGAACCCCAACTAACTAACCCTAACAGCATTCTAGTCGTTTTCGAGCGGAGCCGCGGTAGAGCGGCGCGCCGCTACCGCGGCACCGCTCGCTACGCTCGCTCGGCTCGTGCGTAGGGGTCACAGTTCTAACCTAACCTAACCTAACCTTTTTTTGCGATTACAAACATTTGGCCTAATCTACCTAGTTCGGTTCCGGGTAGTATATACTTTATTACTCGAATAGGGACATTAATGAATATGGAAAAAAAAATACATGATTTTTAATTATGCCATATTGACAACCAAAGTCTGCGCCGGCAGCCAATTCAGCGACCAGCGCCGGCAGCGGAGGCACTTCCTAATATTTATATTTCGATTAAAAAACCGTTCGATTTCACGTTAAGCTTACGTTCCACGTTCGTTCTAGGATCTCATACGGTATATTTCTTCATAAGAAGGGATAGTACTGGTCATGCTACACGTGCAGGTCCATCTGCCTTATTCAAATCTAACCATCGTCTCGTTATTAATTCCAGGAGGTGGCTTCAACATACAGCTCCGCAGCATCTCCCTCAGCGTGTGGGACATGCAGGAGTGTCAGGATATATGGGGAAAATTACCACCGCTCCCCAATGGGGTTCTCCCCGAGAGCCACATCTGTGCCGGTGACAGGGGTGGGGGGCATGACACTTGTCTGGTAAGAAATTAGACTAATTGGGCCATAATCCAGCACCCGGTAACAGTGCGGGTTGGTAGATGTCATGAATTTTTGGTTCTACGACATACCGGTTACCTCACGATGTGTCCTTTCACCGTTTTGAGTAAGCATTAAATAAATCACGCAAAGTAAAATGCCTGCCTGGGTTTGAAAATCTTAAATCTCAAAATCTGTACTTATGGTGCAAGAGACCATTTAAGACATATACCAGTTTAGTTCTAATGAATGAAGTCGTTGAGCTCCTTAAGCTCTGAGTTGAGCTCCTCGGTTACTGACAAATGCTTGCACTGACTGGACAGGTCCACTCAAATCTGTGTGGTTCTTTCCTCAAAAGACCATTTCAGACTCTAATCTACATGGTCCTCATATGGCCTGACCAAGATTATGTCTGGACTTTAAAAGAGACTGTGCCCTCTGAGTTTGTTTCGGCCTTCTCAGAGTAGTCAGATAGGAAACGCCGGCCTCATCTAGCTTATTTTTACATTTTTTTTTAATATGGCGTGTAAAAGTGATTTCAATATCCTATTTACAGAATAAACAATTTCATTTCAAAATAATCTTTTTGAAGCACCCAAATGACCTCTGAGTTAGTTTCGTTGTGGTTTATAACCAAAGCAAAGCGCTACTGCTTTTTCTTTAAGGAATTTCTCAGTAGCAGCACGGGGTCTTGATTGTTGCCTGGTAAATAATGCCTGGCAATAGGCTCGCCTCCTATTACATGGGACTTTAATATAACTGGCGAAATGTGGACGTTGTGTACACACCTACCTACCTCTTCGGAAATGCAGGCGTGATGTTATGTTACGACATTCGGTTTAGTTGAATGGTGCTGATCGTGAATTACCACCGGCAGTTGAGACTGGTCATCTCTAACTGCCAGGGCTTAAGGACCATTTAGACGGAGCCAATCTCCGAGACAATAAATGAAGCCGCTCCATTAATTTGCTTCATCAATGGCTTGAAGACAATCCAATGCAGTGGACTGTTTCTATTTACAAGATGCTATTTTAGAGATATGAGGAACAGGGGAAAGTTCACTCATCCTCTATAGAAAAGGGAGGAACCTTCGACCAGGCGGGTGTTGTGTGTGGGCAATTGCCCAACGATTGATGTCGGGATCTTGTATATAATGATGCCGCGATGCAGGATTTATAAATGCGTTTTTGTGTGACGTCTGGTAATTTTGATGCGTAGTTCGCATTTAGCGATGTAGATGCAACCACACTATTATTGGATTGGCTTATTGGATTGTCTCGGGGATTGGCCCCGTCTAAAATGGTCCATTTAATCTGTTCTTTTAAATTGTTTATTTATACATTGTTCTTACATAAAGAAGCAACAAGAATAATTTACCCAGGACTTTGTAATATCTTGATTTAAAAGAGTGGAGTTTCTTGGTGTTCTTTGGAACGTACAACTAGCTTCAATTTTGTGTTTAACTGACCGATTCCTTGACAAATGAAACGTTTACAAAAAATGAAATAAATGGTTTGAGTTTTATAAATATTTTTTCCACAGGGTGATGGCGGTGGTCCAGTACAGATTCAAGATGGCTGCTTGTGGCGTGTGGTCGCTGTGACGTCATTAGGTCACATATCTTGCGGATCTCCTGATATTCCGTCGTTGTACGCTGTCATACCGCATGCGTTTGTAGCCGCTCAAGTATTTGATGAGGTATCATTACAATAAAATAAAGATATTTAAGGAACTGTGTGCATTTTTATTTAAATAAAATTGGGCTATCATCCTCCATCATGGCCCACAGTGTGCTGTTATGGCGCAACGATGGGAAAGCCAAAGAAGCGATGGATGGATAGAATAGATTATGAAATTAGTATGGACTAAGTGTTGGCTATAACAATAGGAAAACATTAAAGGAATGAGGAATGGAAACGTAAAAAAATTAGAATATCGCGGGCTACCTTTGCGAATCCATATTATAGTATGATTTGCATGGAAAAAATCTTCCGTTAATTACTAAGTTTCGAATGGTAGGTACAGTCACGGACTTTAATTGATGAGCCACTTGACACTGTTCGCATTTTAGCCGTGTAATGCAAATTTTTCAAAGCTTAGTCGGTTATACTCGTACATCCAGACACGGAAAGTCATATCTTCGTATTATAGAAGAAGAAAACTATATTTAATATATTTACCGGTTGGCTAACCTGAGAGCCAGAACTACAAACTCAACCACCACCCAAAGTCAACCAATTGCAGGTCTAGCAACCGTAACCTAGCGACGATTGTTTTAGCGTAGCCATAGTAACGTTAGCATAGGGAGAAAGTCGTCATTTCGACAAATTCAAAATTATCGTCTTTGACATCGACATTTCAACTGTCTTCGGATAGGTTTTCAGAATTATCGAGTTAATGAACTCTGATTCAAAGAAAGTTAGTATCAAATAGATTCGATAAACATTGTATTTATTTTTTATTGAGAACTTATTAGTCAACCTCTATGGATAAGACTATTTCCGATTACTAGTAATTGGTAATCTTGTTTACGAGCATGCGATTTGACTTCGTGTTTAATCGTGTAATCTCGTGAATGTATGAAACTGCAAAATAGAAAAGTTTGGAAGTGGCTTATGAATTAAAGTCCGTGACTGTACAAAGCCTTTTGCATACCTGAGTCTGAGTCAAGATGCGCATGCAACCGCTAACTTGTCATTTACCCCAACCAGTTCTGTAGGGTTGGCAAAACTAAGTTAATTATTCATAACTTAATATTTTTAACCGACTTCTTCAAAAAGGAGGAGGTTCTCAATTCGTCGCTGTTTTTTTTTTTTTTTTGTATGTTTGTTACGCGATTACTCCGCCAATAAAATTATGAATCAATTTTGATGATTCTTTTTTTGTTTGGTAGGTCATGCTTCCGAGGTGGTCCCATATAAATTTTATTAACTTTCCTTGCGTAATTTTTGAGTTCGCTTCAATATTACGTATTTTTCCCACTTAGTTTATCTAGACGATATATTGTTTGACTCCTTCACTGTTATTTACATAGCAGGTAGTGGTATTCGGATTTGTGTGGGGTAGGTACCACAACTAAAAAGTGAAAAATCTTTGCTTTTCAATTTCCGTTTTTTGCCACCGACTTCCGAAATTAAAGTTATTTTTCACATTTTTAGTGTTTTTTTTGGAAGTCGGTTGTTTTTTTTTTGTAAAAAGTTTTTATTCGTAGGTATCTACATAACTGGCGATATGTGGGTGTACTATAGGTTCACATTGCCTTACCCTTCAGGAAATGGCCGTTTCGCTACCGTCACAGGGCGTAAGGTGAAAAATTTATTCACTTTTCATTACTTTCCTGTTATACAATAGTTAATTGACCGAGCGAGCGTAGCGAGCGAAGCGTCTCTGCATCAAGTCTGGCAAAATCGGCAAGTTTGTCCGTTTGTACGTACTCGTCTACAGGTCGTATTTTACAACCGATCTGGACGAAATTTGGTGTACAGGTATAATGTTTTTTTTGTAATTTTTTGTCGTCGGGAATTTTTGATTGGAGTTCTACATCCTCCAAAATGGGGCAAAAAGGGGGCTACTAGATATCTCCGCCTTATGAGATCCGATAACGATGGTTCTTTGTTCATTTGAATGGTGTCAAGTGAAAAAAATTGAAAGGTGGTAACTCTAAATAGGTCTAAAAAAAAATTGGTGAAGATCTGATAAGGATCTTCGGCATGATGAGCAGAATAGCTTCTCAAAATGCAGTAAATGGCTCACTATTTATTAAAGCCTATTTGTTAATTTTTGTAGCTGGCCTACAAATTTTTACTCATAATTTTTCTGGCTTTTATGGTTCTGTAGTAGTCAACAAACCCTAAGAATTTTGATGATCCATCAGTGAGTCAGTGAGTGACGAAATCGGGGTTTTTAGATATCAATAAAATCGAAAGTATAAGAGCTATGCAATTGAAACTTTCTTCTTTTAATATAATAAATCTACTATTAACATCATATCCAGATATTTTTTTTATCTGGTATAATCAAAATACAAGTTATGAGGGTTCAAAAAACGACGAAGTTCTTCGAGTAAAAGTAGGTAGTGCCCTTTTTGCGCATCACTTGGCTCGTCTTGGCGGGGGCACTACCATGCCCCCAGATATTACAACTTTGTCTCTAAAAGCAGCGCGCCTACAATCTGCCTAGCCTTTTTCCCAACTATGTTGGGGTTGGCTTCCAGTCTAACCGGATGCAGCTGAATACCAGTATTTTACATGGAGCGACTGCCTATCTGACCTCCACAACCCAGTACCTGGGTATTACGATACCCCTTGGTTAGACTGGTGTCAGACTTTCGGGCTTCTGACGACTATTAATGACTGTCAAAGATCTACAAATGACAGTCGGGACCAACGGCTTAACGTGCTTTCCGAGGCACGGAGGAGTCTCGATATGTGAAAATGGTCACCCATTCACGGACCAACACCGGCAAGCGTAGCTTAACCTGATGGATCGACCCGTGCGGCTGTGATTACGTAGCCACGAGCTCCTCAAAAAAAAAGCAGCGCGCCTATATGTAATGTAAAGAATTTTGGGGTTTAAAGGGTCTTACATACTGGCGCGACTTCTCGCGCGACACGACGCAGCCGCATTGTCCGCCGTGAAGTTTTCTTAGAAATCGTTTTGTTAAAATCGCGCCGCAATGTCGCGTGGTGCCTGTTTGTGGAAGGCTTAAGTCTTGTCAAAAGAATGATGAAAAAAAATAGAAAAAAAACGCTAGCACTAAGCCGTCTGCTGAAGGTGACTATTTAGCGGTCAATAGAAGGAAAACATATTGAGGATAACTAGTTATTACAAATCTCTTACTCGCCAACCCTAACGCCGACTGACCGTGTGCGTCATAATACAAGTTTAGCTCAGACGTAGTGTCACATTCAGCGGTTAAGTCGACATCTCGTGTACCAAGAAACAATATTTGAGACTAAAACAAAAACATTAACAAAATCGTATGAAAAATTATAAAAGTATCATGAAAAACAAAATCTACAATTTGACATTTCAAAGTGTTCTTTTTTAATTCTAAAAGTTGTGTACAATTTTTTTTTAAATTCCAGTTGGTTTTTGTGAGCGATTTTTTTATTGTTTTTTGCTAAGTTATAAGTGATATGGATCAGATAGATATTAATTGTCTATCATTAAATTAGTTTGCGTGGCGTAAGGTGGGTAATCGTGGGAATAATTGTTTTATTAATAACTAGCTGTGTCCCGCGGTTTCACCCGCGTAGTTCTCGATCCCGTCGGAATATCGGGATAAAACATATCCTATGTCCTATTCCAGGTCATGGTCTACCCGTGTGCCCATCCTCTCCTCTCTAGAGTAGGGAACACTCGGCGGCGCGGCGCCGGCGCCGAACGGTTCGCTTATTGCATTTTATACTCGTGATAACTTCGAAATTAAATGTCCGTTTCGATTGAATTAAAAAGTATTTTACTGCTAAATAAATACCCTTGATGTTAAAACTATTTATTTGAATAAGAATTAATATTATGTTGATAAAACTCCTTCGCAAATAATGCATTAATTTCGAACAAATTAGATTACCATAAAAAAAGGTTATAGTGAGTCAATCTTAAAAGATAGACATATGCTGTCGGGGATTTTTTTTTAGAACTTTTAAAATGGAACAATTCATCTTACATGATATAAACCGTATAAGCAGCGCACGCAACGAAAGCTCTCAAAAAGGAATAATTTTTCCCATTTTTACAACATTTTTAATTCATGGTCCGCTCCTATTGGTCGTAGCGTGATGTTATATACCTATAACCTTCCTCGATAAATGCAATATCTAACACAAAAATATTTTTTCAAATCCAACCAGTAGTTCCTGAGATTAGCGCGTTCAAACAAACAAACAAACTCTTCAGCTTTATAATATTAGTATAGATTATTGGTATAGTTATTGATTCCTTTTAGTTTTTTTGTTAATTTAGTTTATGAAGTTTACCCAATGAATATATTTTATCAATTAAAAAAAAAAACTTTACGTCAAACATAGAACCTCTTCCTTTTTGGAAGTCGGTTAAAAAGGCGCAATCATTCCCTATCTACTGTATTTCTCATGTTTTTTTGTTTGTTCCAGACAATAATGCGATCATGGGGGCCAGCTGTGCTCTCACTAACCCTGCTGATGCTCACCGTGATAACAGTCACCAGGGGACAGACACAAGACTTTGGTAAATACAATAAAGAACTCTGCTTCCTTAGTCCGCAAAGGTAGCCCGCGAAATAAAAAATTTATTCTGGTTTTTGCAATTTGCAGGTGTTGTATGTTGATCAAAATATGATTCGCAACCTTAACAAATATGATTTTATAATATTATAATAATTAATACGTTAAGCCCCCGCATCAGTGTGCCCCACGGAGCACACTTTGAGTATGCCTGCACTATACTTACTTTATACTATTACTAGCTGCCTGCTTCGGCTTCGCACGGGTAGCACTAAGTAGTACCTACCTACCTACCCCACCCTACCTACCCCACCCTACCTACCAACCTACTTAGTTTTGAGTTTATCGCGTACAGGACGACAGACAGACGCGGCGGAGGACTTTTTTAAATAATAATTTTGTAACGATAATAATATAAAAGATAAGAGAAGAAGAAGGGAAGAATATATATTTATAGAAGATAATATATAATATAAGAATATATATAGAAAATCATCCCAGGCATCACACGCAAATACCTACCTATTTCTAAATGATCATCTCTTTTTTTTTTCAGACTCCCTCCAAGGACTGCAACAGCTATTCCAGCCGTATCTAGACAATGAGAACATAAACCTATTCAATGGCGCCACAAGCGCCCCACACAAACAGACGAACAGACAAGAAAGCAAGAAAAATACTGTCATCAGACATCGGATTGAAGAAAGACTAACAACGGAACCTCCTCCCATGTACCAATATGATTACGTCTTTGCTACGACGGAAAAACCGAGTCAAAAAACTACAAAATCGATTTCAAGTCAAAACAATAACTCTAGTACTTTCAACAACATGAATGAACAAAGCAACATAGTTAAAGTTAAAACTACAACAACAACTGAAGCTAGCTACTTCAACTATGATGGGAACAGAGGAACGACACAAAATATTTTCAGTAACAACTCTAATGTCGCCAGACCAGTTACTGAGAATGTCAATCACAGAGAGAAATTTGGTGTTAATAACCAAACAGCTGCAGCTGACAATAACCCAGGTTTTAATAACTTTGGTAATACAGGAGTCAGTTTTAATAGTACAGGCACTACAAATAATAATAATACCAGAGGAAATTCTAACAACAATACCAACGATTCAACCAACAATTCCAACAATCTCAACCGAGATAACAACTTCGGTGGCTTTAACTACTCAGACACTCCCCTGATCAACCAACCCGAGGCACAGCCATCCCCAGTAGACGTTGGTGTACCACCGATCACCAACAGACCAGCATCAAACAATAATAACTTTGAGGACTTCAATAGACCTTCAGATCCAAGTTCAGGAACGTTCACTGATCAACCTGATCAGGAACCAGAGATTTTGATTGGACCTAATGAAGATGATATGACTGAATCTCAGAAAAAAGAATATGCAGAGAAGGCGGAGAGGAGTGAGTATGATTTTCTATTAATATTATGTGAAAACTTCTTTAGGCGCGTTGAGCCATTTTTGGTAAGGGGTAAAGTTATGGATTCGGTAATGCTTTAAATTAAAATATAAATGGCGCTAATACCAGTTAAGTTGTTTAATAGTGTTGTTTTTTTGTGGGGATACTGGGCAACAGAATCGTGATGATGATAATGATGATGGTGCTAATACCAGTTTTAAGTTTTCACTTCTGTCGGCAGTCCCCATGACTACCTATTTTTACCCGACTACGGCGAAACAAAAAGGAGGATTATGATTTTGACCGGTAGGTATTTAGGGGTATGAGGAACAGGGTGTGAACCAGACGGGTGTTATGTCTGGCGGGCAACTGCCCAACGATTGATGTCGGGTTCTTGTATATATGTCCACTGCACGGTAAACTTTAATTGCGCGATGCAGGATTTATGTGACGTCTGTCTGACGTCAGGTCTTTGATGCGTCGTTCGCATGTGGCGATGTAGATACCGCCACATCACACCCCTCCGGAGACCGGAGGTCTATAGTGGGCTGAATCTTGAATCTTGCGATGCTTCCCAGTGCCAGTTGTGGTTCCAGTGAGTCGAAACCGGGTGCCGCATTGTTCGCGGTGGGTCGGAACTGTTTGCGGCGGTTGTGGTGATTGAGGTGATTGCGGTGATTCCCCAGTGGGTCGGGGTGATGAGGTGATTGAGGTGATTTTCCAGTGGGTCGAGGTGATGAGGCTGAGGGTGATGACCACGAATGCGCGTTCGCTGCATGCTGGTGGTCAGGATACCCGTTGACGCCTCGGGTGTTGGCTTGGCTGTGTGACTCGCCTCACTGAAAGCTTGCGGGAGTGATGATGATGACGTCACCCTGGAGTAGTTGCACGAAGGCTGCGTTGACGTTCATATTCGGCCGAGATCACCAATTTTTAGGGTATGAGAAACATGAGGGTAGGGTATGTGTAAAGTTCACTCATCCACCATGGAAAAGGGAGGATCCTCCGACCAGCCGGGTGTTGTGTCTTAACTTCCCAACGATTGATGTCGGGTTCTTGTATATATGTCCACTGCACGGTAAACTTTAATTGCGCGATGCAGGATTTATGTGACGTCTGTCTGACGTCAGGTATTTGATGCGTCGTTCGCATGTGGCGATGTAGATACCGCCACAGTTATGTATGTTCATCTGATAACTTCTAAACTACTCATCATAATTTGACAAATGAGGTATCATTGTAGGCGTCTTGATCGTCCATTGGCTATAGGCCATGTGACGTCACATTAAATTGAATACGGCGCCTTCTAGAGGACTTAATGTCATGAACTAAAATATTTTTCATTCAGATATTTCATTTCAACATATATAATTAAGTACCTATATTATAACCCCAAAAAAAATCAATAAAATTAAAAGCTATAAAACTAAAACCAAACTACGACAAAAAGGTCAACTAATAAAAACTTTTTATTAAAATAAACCCACACAAAAATAACTTTAATTTCGGAAGTCGGTGTCTTTGATTTCCAATTTTCGTTTTGTGTCACCGACTTAAAGTTATGACGACGAAGACCGACGACCGAAATTAAAGTTATTTTTCAGTTTTGAGTGTTTTTTTGGAAGCCGGTTTTTTTTTTGGAAAAATTTTTAGTTTTCAGTTTTTAGTTGTGGTACCTACGCAACACAAATTCGAATACCACTAGCTGATGTAAAATAACAGTGAAGGAGTAAATGAAAACATGGTGTAGATAAACTAAGTGGGAAAAATACGTAATATTGAAGCTAACTCAAAAACTACGCAAGCACAATTAATAAAATTTATATGGGACCACCTCAGAAGCATGACCTACCATACAAAAAAGAATCATAAAAATCGATTCATAATTGGCGGAGTAATCGCGTCACAAACATACAAATAAAAAAAAACATACAGACGATTTGAGAACCTCCTCCTTTTGAAGAAGTCGGTTAAAAAAGTATAAACAAGACATCACAGACAGACAAATTAAAAATCCGGAGTCACACGTAATCTGTTCGATTTATGTCCTAATACGTGTGACATCTATCATCATCTATGATCAAATTGATCATAGATTTCAATGAAGTGATCCCAGAAGATTTGAGATGATAAAGTCTACCTTTGTACTCATATTACAATTTATGTCTTATCTTTATGTATTTTGTGTGTAGTAAAATAAATAAATAAAGTCTAAGATAAGAAGATCTAGTGGTTGTTTGAGCATGAGGACCTGGGCCCGATCCCTAGGTTGTGCACTATTATTGGGTGGCAAGGAACTCCACGGGCACTCTTTTAAATCAAAATATTGGTTACCTACATCATTCATGTTGAAATTATACATGCGAGGACAATGTAGAAAAACGTGCATGTTAAAAGACAAAAACCAAAACAGTTAAAAAATTAAAAATATGCCATGGCAGCTAAGAGATGATCAGTCCCTACTGACGGCGCCTGTTCACGAACATGACGCACCATTCAGCTCAACCATTTTGAAGGGAAATTTTAATTATCCAACACACACGCCAGCTCCTGTGATCTTTTTAACATTCCTTCAATTCCTCTGTTACAGTGTGTGACTACTACAAGTCCTTCGCAGTGAAGAAGGCCTTATCTCGGAGATTGTCTCCAGACCCCGTAGAAATGAAGGTGTCTGCCTGTGCACCTATCAACGTGCCTCTGGTCATCGGGGGATCAGTTACCAGCATCCGAGAGTTCCCACACATGGCCCTCGTGGGTTGGAAGAAAGTTACGGTAAGTTTTAATACTCAGCGAACCAGACTAATTTTCTTTTCTTTCGTGAGCACTCTGATGACTAGCAAAAACAAATTATGAAAACCTGGTCACACCGTGTACAGATGAGCTGATCAGCATCGTTGTGTGTGGATAGGAAGGTTTTGAGCGATTTTTGCGTATTTGGCGTTTCTTCAAGACGGATTGTTTCAAAGCATTCAGTTGCTTTTCTACATATTATCTAAAATATAGTTTGACCGGACCGGTGTACCGCCCATTAGGTGTGTGTGCAGCGATACAGGGGGGCAGTGCGCCGCTCATTGGTCAACTCAAACTCAAAGCATTTATTTCAATTAAGCCATTTACAGGCACTTTTGAATTGTCTTCATAATAAGAAATATTCTTCTTGATGAGTTCTTTCCATTGGTATACATCTTAACGCTATCGGGCTCCAGGGCAGAAACGCGCAATCTCCTTTTATTAACCAAATTTTTGGTTTGAAAATTCACCTTTTTTACCCGACTGCTCCAGAAGGAGGGTAATGTTTTTCGAGAGTATGTATGTATTTGAATGTATGTTTGTCAAACTCAAACTCAACTCAAAGCATTTATTTCAAATAAAGCAATTACAGGCACTTTTGAATTGTCTAGGAGTAAGTCAGTTAGAAATATGAAGCTAGTTGCCCATTCCAAAGCCTAGTAGGTGCCTATGGAGAAGAACGGGCAAGAAACTCCATGGACACTCTTTTAAGTCAAAATATTGTTACAATATTTTGATTTAAAACGCTGCCCGGCTGGCCCACCCCGCATTTCTAAGGCGCGGTTCAACGGTCTCCTTCAAACTATAGTTACAAATGAGTTTGTTTTTATGTATAATACAATCTCTGGAAGTACTGATAGAAAAAAATATTTCACTGATAAAAAGGGAGACAGATCCTGAAAGTGCACGATTCCTGTGGTGTCGTGAAGTCGCATATTTTATAAGTTTATTGCCAATGCTATTAGTCCAGGGCCAAACCGAGTTTGAAATACCCGAATTGCAAAAAAAATCTTAGCAGTATGTGGTTGGTCGGATTTAGTATAAATTATAAGCAAATGAAAAAAATTAAGAGAACACGGTGAAAGTTCCGGAAAAGGGGTGGGGGTAGGGAAATAGCCGTTTTGGGGGGGTGAATAATGATTTTTACGATTTGGAAAAAGTTAAAAGTAAAAGTTGTTTACAATAAAATATCTTCAAAGGAGAATGGGCCCCTACTTATGGGGTTCTGCCCTGATGCCCAATAAAAATAAGATATATACCAATGGAAAAAGCTTTTCATGGAGAACCTTTGCTACTAACACGACTTTTGCTAATTGTCAGTCAGTTTGGAGTAAATGACCCAAACAGGTGTGAATACATGGGCACCGAAGTTACGGAATCTTCTTGGCCCAATAGCCATAAGATATACACCTATATAAATAGCTTTCCAAGGAAAACCTTTCCTACTAAAACGACTTTTGCTAATTGTTAGTCAGTTTGGAGTTAATGAACTAAATAAGTGTTACTACTGGGGCACTGAAGTTAAGGAATTTTCTTGACCCAATAGCCATAAGATATACATCCATGAAAAGAGCTTTTCGAAGAGAACCCTTGCTTCTAACATAATGTTGCCAATTGTTAGTCAGTTCGGAGATAATGACCTAAATAGGTAATAAATTGCGCACCGAAATTTAGGAATTCTTGGCGTCCAATAGCCATAAGATGTATACCACTGAAAAGAGCTTTTCAGGGATAACCTTTGCTACAAACACGACTTTTGCCTATTATTAGTCAGTTCAGAGTTAATGACCTAAATCTATGATGAATTTCAATAATGCCTAATTACTCACATTTAGAGCTCTGTAGCTGCTTTCGTACTAACAATCGAGAGAAACGTCATATCACGAAATATTTCCTTTGAAGAGATCTTTCCATTGGCATATATCTTAACTCTTTTGTAGGATGTGGCAGGCTTAACGAAGGCTTAACGATCTGTACGGCCGATCGATTCTTAAAAACATTGTTCCCAAAACGGCATCTAGGAGACCAACGTTTTAAAATGTCCGTTTATAGGTTTGCAAGATCATGTTTGCAAGGCTCAAAGTTAATAAAAGTTATTTAATTGTCTAAATACCTACCAGAATTTCACTAATGGTTAATTACTCACATTTAGAGCTCTGTAGCTCCTATCGTACTAACAATCGAGAGAAGCGTGCTATCACAAACTATTAGCCTTGAAGAGATCTTCCCATTGGCATATATCTCAACTCTATTGGGGTAACCGTCAGGCTTAACGATCCGTCCGGTCGACCGACTCTTAAAAACATTGTTTCTAAAATGGCATCTATTGGAGACCAATGTTTTAAAATTTTAGGCTTCAAAGATGATGTTTGCAGGGCACTGAATCATTAAAAGTTATTTAATTGACGAAATACCAGAATTCCAATAATATTTAATCACTCACATTTAAAGCTCTGTAGCTCCTTTCGTACTAACGATCAAGAGAAGTCTTCATAATAAGAAATATTCTTCTTGATGAGTTCTTTCCATTGGTATACATCTTAACGCTATTGGGCTCCAGGGCAGAAACGCGCAATCTCCTTTTATTAACCAAATTTTTGGTTTGAAAATTCACCTTTTTTACCCGACTGCTCCAGAAGGAGGGTAATGTTTTTCGAGAGTATGTATGTATTTGAATGTATGTTTGTCAAACTCAAACTCAACTCAAAGCATTTATTTCAAATAAAGCAATTACAGGTACTTTTGAATTGTCAAGGAGTCGGTCAGTCAAAAAAATGAAGCTAGTTGCCCATTCCAAAGCGTAGTAGGTTCCTATGGAGAAGAACGGGCAAGAAACTCCACGGACACTTTTTTAAATCAAAATAGTGTTACAATATATTGGTTACATCATTCATTTTGAAATTAAATATGTGAGAACAATGTAAAAAAGAAAAAACAAGAGACGTGCACGTTAAAAGCGTCCGTAATTAAAGATCAAAAACAATTCAAAAATTAAAATAATTAAAAAATAAGCCGTGGCAGCTTAGAGATGACCAGTCCCTACTGGCGGCGCCCGTTCACGAACATGACGCATGGATCAGCACCATTCAGCTCAACCATTTTGAAGGGAACTTAATGATCCAACACACACGCCACCACCAGCGAGACATTTGAGTGAGCATGACATACTCTCAGCCGCCAGGGCACATTCAAGTCAATGAAAGACGAACCTAGAAAATGGTAGCTTTAAAGTAGGTAAGTACATAGTGCTCACATATGTGCTATGAAATTATACAATACTAGGAGATTGAATTTATACAATGTCAAGATAGTTTTTATAGTCTTCAGCAGCTCCAACAATATTTTCGAATGCCAATCAATTAGTTAAGCGACCTGTGGAGCTGGACCAGCGCTAAGCCATGCATTTTTGTCAGTGATGTAATCCCCCAATTTATAATATGATCCGTGACCCCGGCAAATGACCTCTGCGCTACAGGTCTTTAAGTACAGGTTGCTCCAGGATGGTAGCTTAGAAAATTGTAAATAAATCAATAAATAATAGCGTTTAATGAAATTCAAATATTTTCATAAAACGAATACGCGAAATCGTATACGTGTTAAATTAATGTCACCATTGTAGCGGCACGTTGTATGACGAAATTAAAAGGAAAACTATCACAGATAAGTAGGCTGTACAAGTTAACGAGTAATAAACATGTTCTCACATACATTTCGTATGAGAAAACATGTTTTTAAACTACAATGTTAAGTTTGTTCTTGGGATAAATTCATCCCAACTACGGAACCCTTAATTGTGCGTGGCCCGACACGCACTAGGCCGGTTTTTTATTTAATTTTATGTGCATAAATATGTATGACGATGTTTCCAGGACGCCGGCTACTTCTGGAGGTGTGGGGGCTCTCTGATCAGCGACCGCTACGTCCTAACTGCGGCGCAATGCACCCTTCCTGTTCACAAGTATGTCACTGTTGGTATTTCTTCCCAGCGTTAATCTTGGCTTTTATTGAGCACAAGTTAGATTGGACCAATGGGCACATTGCTCAGCTTGTAACTTTGAGGAATTAATAATAATATGGCCTCTCCCCATGACTTCATGAAAAATAGTTATTAGGTACCTTTTTTATTATGTACTAGCTGCCCCGCTCCGGCTTCGCACGGGTAGCTCTAAGTACCTAACCTACCCTAACCTACCTACCCTACCAACCTTCCCTACCTACTAACCTACCCTACCAATCTATCTACCTACCAACCTATACTACCTACCTACATGCCTACCTACCCTACACCTACTAAACGTACAAATTATCCAAATCGGTCCAGGTGCTCTCGAGATTTGCGTTTAGCAACACATTCAGCGATCCATTTTTATATTATAGATTAAAATATGACATACTTAGAAGAATAATTTGTTTATGGTCTAAATAAAATTTAAGTAAAAACCTTTTTAAAAATAACCTTTTACTCAACTAAAAAGTACGAAATGAACGAAATGACGAAATGACGTCGCTGTACCGTTAGGCCGTCCTTGACGTTACACTCGAAGATGTCACTGGGCGAAGTCTTCACGACACTGGTGGTGCCTGTTTACGCCAAACCTCGTCGCACCGCTGATCACCACTTCGGTGATGAACTAGGTCCTTCAGGGTAATCGACCCTGTTTTCCGCGTCCCACACTCAAAAAAGCAATGAGTAATCCGGCCCGAAGGACCAAAAATGCTGCCCAATAAAACAAAGTTTGCAAGCGAGTACAATGTGAATTTAAAAACGATTCACAACATTACATTTACGGAAAATCAATAACAGCAGGTTCATAATTGGTTCACTGCTGATAATTTAGTATTCAATGGGAAAAAAACTAAATGCATAAGATTTGCTTTACCGAATGTTAAAAGCAGTGATTGTTGAATAGGGAGAAATTTGAATTCGTCTCTCTAATTTAACATCTCTTGCGTAACGGCTAAGTTCGGCAGCATATACTGTGAGAAAATTCCGTCAATTCACTGATGTAGCTACCGTGAGGCTAGTCTATTTCAGTTACTTTCATAGAAAAATAATCAGCCTGTAGCTTTATCATACCGATCGAAAGGCTTCATCATAAGGATTATTTTTTTGCTAAATAACATAGTATCACAAATAAAAGGAAGGCCACGAATTTTAACATTTATGTGATTATTTTTCTCATGTAACGGATTCGATTCCCGGTTCAATCATGTAATTATTTAAATATCTATGAATGCTAAATTGTTTTTTAAATTAAAATAATGTCTTCTTTCAGTAAAATGTTCCATCTACAATATTCAAGGTACTTTCCCTCCATGTGGCATATCCGTGGGACGCCCTGTATTGTGCACTATCCTAACCGAGATTTATACTCTAAGCCCTAATCTCATTTGCGTATTATTAACATTATTATATTTTTATAAAGGCTGTTCAGCGGTATTACCAGTGCCGCTATTTACACCCGCGCGGCAAAACAAAACCAGCCGCCATTTTCCATAAATATTTGTTAACTTATTTGTTGTGTGGTTAAAATCATTATTAAAAATGACGATTTCACGTAGGGGAGAAGAGCGTAAATAATAATAAATAGATTTGACTCAGCCGGACAAACTAATAACCTGCAATATGGTGTAACTTTAGTTTGTCCCCGTCTGCAATACCTTACAAAAAACAAAATTCAATGCTTGTTTTTCTCTTTTAGGTTTTTGCAGTGGGGTTTTTTGTTTTTTAAATAATTTGTTTCATTTCAAGCTTTTTATTTTTATTATTATAGGTATATATTTGGAATGAACTCATTACTAGCTTTTATTTGATACCTACCAATATTGTTATAATTTATTTTTTTTAAACCTTCACCTCCGTATTTTTTCTATTTGCAGATGAAATATATAAAAAAATATAGCCTATGTCACTCCCACAATTAAGACGAACCTAACGACACCTGGTATGTTAAAATCCATCAAGCCGTTTAGGCTATAGAGCGTGCCAAAGAAATAGACATACATACATACAAACATACAAACATACGTACATACTCTCGAAAAACATTACCCTACTTTTGGAGCAGTCGAGTAAAAATACCTCCCCACATACTTCAACTGAACTGAAAAAACGAAATTTAAATCTTGTATTCAAATCTTGATTTAAATTTCGTTTTTTCCCAATTTACAATATAATAATTATGGTTGGCGTGTGCCAACCATAATTATTATATTGTAAATTGGGGGATAACATCGCTGATTTAGGGGTATGAGGAACAGGGTGTAAAGTTCACTCACACTCCATAGAAAAGGGAGGATCCTCCGACCAGACGGGTGTTGTGTCTGGCGGGCAACTGCCCAACGATTGATGTTGGGTTCTCGTATATATGTCCACTGCACGGTAAACTTTAATTGCGCGATGCAGTATTTATGTGACGTCTGTCTGACGTCAGGTCTTTGATGCGTAGTTCGCATGTGGCGATGTAGATACCGCCACATCACTCCCCTCCGGAGACCGGAGGTCGATAGTGGGCTGAGTCTTGTATCTTTCGATGCTTGCCAGTGCCAGTTGTGGTTCCAGTGAGTCGGAACCGGTTGCCGCATTGTTCGCGGTGGGTCGGAACTGTTTGCGGTGGTTGTGGTGATTGAGGTGATTGCGGTGATTCCCCAGTGGGTCGGGGTGATGAGGTGATTGCGGTCATTCCCCAGTGGGTCGGGGTGATGAGGTGATTGAGGTGATTCCCCAGTGGGTCGGGGTGATGAGGCTGAGGGTGATGACCAGGAATGCGCGTTCGCTGCATGCTGGTGGTCAGGATACCCGTTGACGCCTCGGGTGTTGGCTTGGCTGTGTGACTCGCCTCACTGAAAGGTTGCGGGAGTGATGATGATGACGTCACGCTGGAGTAGTTGCACGAAGGCTGCGCTGACGTTCATATTCGGGGTCACCAATTTAGGGGTATGAGGAACAGGGTGTAAAGTTCACTCATACTCCATAGAAAAGGGAGGATCCTCCGACCAGACGGGTGTTGTGTCTGGCGGGCAACTGCCCAACGATTGATGTTGGGTTCTCGTATATATGTCCACTGCACGGTAAACTTTAATTGCGCGATGCAGGATTTATGTGACGTCTGTCTGACGTCAGGTCTTTGATGCGTAGTTCGCATGTGGCGATGTAGATACCGCCACACTGACAAAAATGCTTGGCTCAGCGCTGGTCCAGCTCCACAAGGGCGCATTGTAAAAACTATCTTTACATTGTATAATTTAAATCTCCAAACATTAGTAAACCTGTTCTCACATGTATAATTTCAACATGAATGATGTAACCAATATATTATTGTAATCATTTTTTCATTTAAAAGAGTGTCCGTAGAGTTCCTTACCCGTTCTTCTCCATAGGGACCTACTACGCTTTGGAATGGGCAACTAGCTTCATTTTTTTGACTGACCGACCCCTTGACAATTCAAAAGTATCTGTAATTGGTTTATTTGAAATAAATAGTTTGAGTTTGTTTAGAAAATGGTACAACGCCATCTATAGATCTTTGAGGAAGCTCTTACTGAAACACTATTCCTATTCCTATCCAAATGTATTTTACCAGTAACGAACTTTACAGAGCCCTGCCTCGAGCTGTACAACTCGGTTCCTCATACCGGGACGATCGTGAAGCCGTCGTCGTGAAGATATCCGCCATCATACGCCACCCGAAGTATAAGCCGCCAAGTGCATACCATGATGTAGCGCTCATCAAGATGGTTTCAAAAGTCAAGTGAGTAAAATTAAAACAATTATAACATCACGTCTGTAATCTCCGAAGGGCTAGACAGAGGTGTATTTATAGTACACCCACATTTCGCCAGTCATGTTTAAGCTCTGTGTAACAGAGAACGATATTCTTGTAACGAAAGCCTATTGTCATCAACCGGGCACAAATCCAGACTCCGGGTTGCTACTGAGAAATTCAAAAAACCCAATAACACTTTGCCCTGGGACCTGGGAATCGAACTCAGGACCAGCAGCAATAGCGCTTGCGTCCACTAGACCGAAGAGAGTAAAAAAATACCGACCGAGTTTTAAGATTCAAGACAGGGATGGATGTCACATGTCTCTGAATTGTTGGTTCTAGGACATGCTGGCTTCCTTACGAAGTATTCCTTCACTGGTTTGAGAGTAGCTGGTGATAATTGGGTCTAAATGAAAAATGCGAGCATCGAACAGACACAAGCTTCATTAACATAATAATTCCAGGTTCTCGGACGTGATCCGTCCAGCGTGTTTGGGAGTACCACCACCAACGGGCAGGAGCATCTTTGCCACTGGATGGGGGATCACTAAGATTGACCGTGAGTTTCTTTTTAACCGACTTCTTCAAAAAGGAGGAGGTTCTCAATTCGTCTGTACGTTTTTTTTTTTTTTGTATTTATGTTACGCGATTACTCCGCTAATTATGAATCGATTTTGATGATTCTTTTTTGTTTGGTAGGTCATGCTTTCGAAGTGGTCCCATATAAATTTTATTAACTATGCTTGCGTAGTTTTTGAGTTAGCTTCAATATTACGTATTTTTCCCACTTAGTATATCTAGACGATGTTGTCATTTACTCCTTCACTGTTATTTACATCAGCTAGTGGTATTCGAATTTGTGTGGGGTAGGTGCCACAACTAAAAAGTGAAAAATAAAAACTTAATACAAAAAAAAAAATACCGACTTCCAAAAAAACACTCAAAAGTCGGTGGCAAAAATCGAAAATTGAAAAGCAAAGACACCGACTTCCGAAATAAAGTTATTTTTCAGTTATGACTGTTTTTTTTTTTTTTTGCAAGTCGGCTTTTTTTATGTTATTCTATATTATGGTTTAAAATAATTGATAAATTAGGTAAATTAGGTGATTGGTTACTGCTCTCTCAAAGTAAATACTCTTGTCACACCACGTCATCTCCATAATGAGTGACGTGGTTCCATAGAACCAACACCATCTCTCATTGTAGTTTCAGCAAACGGAAGAAACCAAAGAAAAAATGACAGATTGAAGAAAGTATACGGCGCCATGTTAAAATTAACAAATGAACGCTCACTTTGTATGGAAAGAGATCAGTGGGCCTACGAACGCGCGGCTTTACTCCGCGCGTTCGTCATTTTCGTCGTTTCGTCATTTAAAGCAATCGTCGTGGTTATAATAAGTCACTTTTTGTTCTGAAAACCGGAAAGCGCCCTCTGTTGGCGCGAACACGCGTTCAGGTTCACCGACCAATATGTTATTTAAGGTGGATGCGCTAAGGTAGCCCGCGAAATTCAAATTTTCTTACGTTTTTTGCAATTTGCAGGTCAGTATCAGGTTATGGAGGAGCAGCTGTGGCCCAGTGGTAACGGCCCCGACTTACGAGTTGTAGGTCGTAGGTTCGAACACCGACAAGCGCTTTACCTACTTTGTGTAAATTATTTCATCGCCACTGCTCTCAAAACGGTGAAGGAAAACATCGTGAGGAAACCGGCATGTCCTAGAACCAAAAAATCGAAGACATGTGACATATACCAACCCGCACTGGGCCCGCGTGGTGGATTACGGCCCGCTCCCTCTCACAGAGAGTGGGAACATTATAGGCTGATTATGCTTATGCTATCAGGTTATATGTTGATCTAAATATAATTTGCAACCGTAACAAATATGGATTTACAGAATTATAAACATTAGAATCAGCAATAAAACTCTCTAAGTTCATATAATGACGATTTCATGAAAAAGTCATTCAATGCACTTACATGAACTTAAAGAGTTGAATACGTGGTCGCACCGACAGAGGGCGTTTACCGGTTTTCCGAACAAAAACTGCCTATGCACGCGACAGATCGCGTATTCGCGCCACGATAGGACACAAGATACGGCCATATGATATTTATATTTCGATTCAAAAACCGCTTGATTTCATTTTACGCTTACGTCCTGCGTTTGTGCTAGGATCTCATACGGCATATTCTTCTAAGAAAACGTAGTAGTGGTCATGCTACACGTGCAGGTTAATCTACCTTATTGAAATTTAACCATAGTCTCGTTATTAATTCCAGTCACCCTTCACCAGTACGTACAGCTTCGCAGCGTCTCCCTCAGCGTGTGGGACATGCAGGAGTGTCAGGACATAGCGGGAAAATCACGAAAGCTCCCCAATGGGGTTCTCCCTGATAGCCACATGTGTGCCGGTGACAGGGGTGGGTGGCATGACACTTGTCTGGTAAGAAGTGAGACTGATTGGGCCATAATCCAGCACGCGGAAACAGTGCGGGTTGGTAGATGTCACGAATTTTTGGTTCTACGACATACTGGTTTCCTCATGATGTGCCCCTTCACCGTATTGAGTAAGGATTAAAATAAATCACGCAAAGTAAAATGCCTGCCTAGGTTTGAACCCAGGCACCCAAGACAAAATCTTAAATCTCGAAAAATCTGTACTTATGGTTCACGACATTGGTTTAAGACATTAAACCAGTGTAGTTCTAATGAATGATCTTTCCTAAGAACCCAAATGACCTCGGAGTTAGTTTCGGTGTGGTTTATAACCAAAGCAAAGCGCTACTGCTTTTTCTAGGAATTTCTCAGTAGCTGCACGGAGTATCGATTTGTGCCCGGTTGAAAGCAATAGGCTCGCCCCCTATTACATGGGACTTTAACATAACTGGCGAAATGTGGAAGTAGTGCACACCCCTACCTACCTCTTCGGAAGGCGTGATGTTATGTTACGATATTCGGTTGAGTTGAATGGTGCTGATAGTGAATTGACACCGGCAGTTGAGACTGGTCATCTCTAACTGCCGGGGCTTAAGGACCATTTAGACGGGGCCAATCCCCGAGACAATAAATGAAGCCGCTCCAATTGCTTGAATACAATCCAATGCAGTGGACTGTCTCTATTTACACGATGCTACTTTAGATGTATGAGGATCAGGTGTAAAGTTCATTCATCCTCTATAGAAAAGGGAGGAACCTTCGACCAGGCGGGTGTTGTGTCTGGTGAGTTACTGCCCAGCGATTGATGTCGGGGTCTTGTATATATGTCCATCGGGCGGTAAACTCTAATTGCGCGATGCAGGATTTATAAGTTTATAAGTGACGTCAAGATTTTGTGTGACGTCAGATCTTTTTGATGCGTAGTTCGCATGTATCGATGTAGATGCCGCCACACTATTATTGGATTGTCTCGGGGATTGGCCCCGTGTAAATAGATTGTCCATTATCTTTTATCTGTTCTTTTGAATTGTTTTATATTGTTTATTTATACATTGTTCTTACATAAAGAAGCAACAAGAATAATTTACCCAGTATTTTGTAATATCGTGATTTAAAAGAGTGGAGTTTCTTGGTGTTCTTTGGAATGGGCAACTAGCTTCAATTTTGTGACTAACTGAATGACTCCCAGAAAAATCAAAAGTTAAAAAAAATTGAAATAAATGGTTTGAGTTTCATAAATCATATTTTTTCCACAGGGTGATGGCGGTGGTCCAGTACAGATTCAAGATGGCTGCTTGTGGCGTGTAGTCGCTGTGACGTCATTAGGTCGCCGATCTTGCGGAGTCATTAATTTCCCTGGGTTGTACGCTGTCATACCGCATGCGTTTGTAGCCGCTCAGGTATTTGATGAGGTATCATTACAATAAAATAAAGATATTTAAGGAATGTGTGCATTTTTATTTTAAAAAAATTGGGCTGTCATGCTCCATCATGAGTCACAGTGTACTGTTATGGCGCAACGATGGAAAAACCAAAGAAGCGATGGATGGATAGAATAGATATAATATTAGTATGTACTAAGTATTGGCCATAACAAAAGGAAAACATTTAAGGAATGAGGAATGGATTGTGTGAAAGTTGACATGGGTAGAGAGGAGGTGACTACTGATATGACGGCTGATAGAGATGTATGGAAGAAGAAATGCTTTGCATTTGGACACGGAACTGTTTTATAATTATGTTGGGTAAATACCATAGATATCCGGTAAATACCTACCTAAACACTATCAAGAAATAAGGTATATTATAAATAGATCATTTTGTGTTAGCTAACATGATGATTCATCGTTCAAACGTCATGACTTCTGCATGAGGTCAAAAATAACCAAAGAATGATATACCTATGTATTGTTATCTACTCTTCTGAGGAACAGGGAAACACCGTATTCCCCGGGTTTTTGTGATCATAATGCAACAATTTGTGATAGGGAACATGATTAGTCACCTGATCTATTTTATTATGATATTCGTTTTATATCATCGGCCGTGATCAACCCATCATGAAGACTTGGATCGTGGGTTCAAAAGTTCAAAACCTAATTTTTTTTCAATGGTTTTTTATGGTTGCCAGTCAAGAACTGGTTGCTATGTATTTTCTGGTGTACAATAAAGTATATATATGTTAACGGAAAAGTGTATACAATTCCTAGGAAATGTGTAAAATTCCTAAAATAGATAGGAAATATATGATATATTTTGTAATAGGCACTTTTCCTAGGAAATCTATACATTTCCTAAATAGCAATCGGAAATGTATTACGTTCTTGATGTTTGTAAGTACAGTGGGGATAGCGGAGCGAGAGTAAATCGCCAACTCGTCCTACATGCTTACGGCCCATTTAGAAAGACTTGCAGAAAATCAAAAGAACGTCCTAATGGGCCTTACGCATGTAGGACGAGTTGAAGAATTACTCCGGAGCGAGGGGCAAGATGCCTGTGCTATAAAATTAAACTATTGTGTACTTCAAAGTGCCACTCAAGCTTACTTTGCAAAAATAAATAAATTCTTCAGCTGAAATACTAGTGGGCCTCACATGCAGCTGGACACTGTGACGCCAGCGCCAGAAGCTATTTTGCAGTCATGTGATAGATTCTAATTGTATGTATCTAGCCCATAGAAATATAAAAAACAGGAGAAGTGGCATGGGAGCGTGTCTGTGTCCGCGCCGCATGTCCGAAATGCTCATGCACTTGGCAAATGGCCGACTCCGCGAACTAGTGCGCTTTCGACCGTGATCGTGAAAACTTATAAGAATGCCGAGTTGTTATGTGGTTTCTTGCAAAAACCGAAGCCAAATCAAAATTTTTGTGAATAATGGAATCATTTGCCATATGTAGGTACAAGTATTTCTCAGTATTTTTCTTTAAAATCATGAAAAACAACAAATCGAAAAATATTTCTTGGTTTTACTATGATAGTTTTGTTTTCAAATATCACAGCGACTGTATTATTTTTGCACTAAATACATTGCTCCTTAACCACTACCTAAATATTGTCTCGCGGTGACTGGACAAACAATGTAAAAATCACAAAACGATATTACAACTGTACGAATGCATCGGTGGTACGGACGCTGTGTCTTGCGCCGAGCTAGTGATGTGCTTGTGCAGATCTACTAACGTAGGCTATCGACAACAATCGTTTTCGATTAGCGAATAGATTCTTGAATGTTCTGTAAATCGTTTTACGTGGTTGGAAAATCGATGTGAAATAATGAGTTTTACTTATTTTGATTATTTTACAGCGTAGTAGATAAATGCATAAACAACAATCGTAAAGTAAGATAATAAAATTTTATGTTAATGTCGGCGGAGTGTTATTGGGTTTGAATTATCGTATCTTAACCTGTCATTAGGAGCAGTGGTGGCCCAGTGGTAACGGCCACGACTTACGAGTTGTAGGTCGTAGGTTCGAACCCCGACAGGCGCTTTACTTTGTGTAAATTATTTCATCGCCACTGCTCTCAAAACGGTGAAGGAAAACATCGTGAGGAAACCGGCATGTCTTAGAACCAAAAATTCAAAGACATGTGACATCCACCAACCCGCACTGGGCCCGCGTGGTGGATTACGGCCCAGTCCCTCTCACAGAGAGGAGGCCTGTGTCCCAGCAGTGGGAACATTATAGGCTGATTATGCTAACCTGTCATAGTCTATTGAAACGGTAGATATTGTTGAACCCTGTTAAGATGAGGGAACCAGTTAGGTGGCCGGCCTGTGGCAGCAATCCATTCCTTCTTTAAATTCGCATCTTTTGGGAAGCTGAAAGGTAGGTACAATTACAGCGTATTTATCATTTAAATATTATCCTAAGCAGTTACTTCGATACCATGCACGAAGCAGATAATATGCTTTTGTCATTAAAAAATGCCTAGTTAATAAAGAAATAGCAAATATGTAGAAAACAAACACACACCCATGCATAACAAATAAATACTTAGTATGAATATTTTGACTTATTTTATCAAAAGTCACTAATATTATTATCTTACTTAACCATGCAGATAACTATAGCACATTCGAAGCTTTTGAAAACTTTAACGGAAGTAAAATACCAAAACCATAAAAAAGTAAGAGATTAAGCTTAAATAATGCGAGGATAGAGCTTAAACCAACTTAACCGGATTTTTTCGTTGTTTTAATTTTTTATATTTTTTTAGCTACTAATTGTTATTTTTATTATACTTAATATTCTCTGGACTTATCGTTTTTTATTTATTTTATTTTCAGGACCCCAAAAATATTTTAGTACAATAAAAAAATCGATAACTTTCCGATTTAGTCAATCACTAGCGTATATGGAAAATAAATGGCTTTTGCACAGCAAATCGATAGCGACCATTGCTTTAGTGTGAGTAAGTTGTACGGTGCACGTTAAATGCGCGCTGTGTTGGATGTTATAAGGTCTATAATTGATTGTGTAGTACGTTCTGATTTATGAAATGTGGGTGTGTGCGCGACTGCGTAGCTATTGCTCTTACTGAACTGCATGTGTAGTAGTTGGTGCGGAGTGGGGATGTTTTGGAGACAGTGGGTTCTAATACATTTTCAACTACCGGGCATATCTCCTTCTTTCTTATATCTATGGACGCATGATAGACCATTGTAAGTACCTAAATAAAGAATTCCTTGGAAACGAGTTAGAACAGAAAAACCTGTTTTAGCCGATGCCAGACTTCCACGTTCCAACACATTGTCAACATATTTATTATTCCGTGCTGCACTTCATCTCACAATACGCTGCAAGCGTCTATACAGGGTTATTGGTAAAACACCAGCAACCTCTAAGGAGTCATTGTACTCATGATTATGAAGATGATTTTTTTCGCGATTTCATATTTGCTCCCATAGTAAAAGTTGTTCATAATGATGAGTACAATGACTCCTGAAGAGGTTGCTGGTGTTTTACCAATAACCCTGTATAATGAGGCAACAACTCATCTGTTAATAGGTCAAACTGGAAGTTCAGGAAAACTGCTTGCCGTATCGTAACGCCGACTGACCGTGTGCGTCATAAACTCATAATACAAGTTAAGCTCAGACGTAGTTTCACATTTAAGTCGACATCTCGTGTACCAAGAAACAGCATTTTAGATTTTAAAAAAACATTTGCAAAATCGAATGAAAATAATAAAAGTGTCATCAAAAACAAAATCTACAAAAAGAATCGAACTCTAATTTTGAATTAGACATTTCAGTGTTCTTTTCAAAAATTTGACAATTCTCAAAAAAAAATTTTTTTTAAATGTTATTTGGTTTTTTGTGGTTGTGGTTAAGGACCATTTAGACGGGGCCAATCCCCGAGACAATAAATGAAGCCGCTCCAATGGCTTGAAGACAATCCAATGCAGTGGACTGTCTCTATTTAAACGATGTTATTTTAGACATATGAGGAACAGGGTGTAAAGTTCACTCATCCTCTATAGAAAAGGGAGGAACCTTCGACCAGGCGGGTGTTGTGTCTGGTGGGTTACTGCCTAACGATTGATGTCGGCGTCTTGTATATAATTTATAAGTGACGTCAGGATTTTGTGTGATGTCAGGTCTTTTTGATGCGTAGTTTGCATGTGTGGCGATGTAGATGCCGCCACACTATTATTGGATTGGCTTAGTGGATTGTCTCGGGGATTGACCCCGAGTAAATAAATGTTCCATTATCTTTTATCTGTTCTTTTGAATTGTTTTATACTGTTTATTTTTACATTGTTCTCACATAAAGAAGCAACAAGAATAATTTAGCTAGGATTTTGTAATATCTTGATATAAAAGAGTGGAGTTTCTTGGTGTTCTTTGGAATGGGCAAATAGCTTCAATTTTATGACTAACTGACTGACTCCCAGACAAATAAAAAGTTAAAAAAAAAAATTGAAATAAATGGTTTGAGTTTCATAAATAATATTTTTTTCACAGGGTGATGGCGGTGGTCCAGTACAGATTCAAGATGGCTGCTTGTGGCGTGTAGTCGCTGTGACGTCATTAGGTCGCCGATCTTGCGGAGTCATTAATTTCCCTGGGTTGTACGCTGTCATACCGCATGCGTTTGTAGCCGCTCAGGTATTTGATGAGGTATCATTACAATAAAATAAAGATATTTAAGGAATGTGTGCATTTTTTTTTTTTTTAATTGGGCTGTCATGCTCCATCATGAGTCACAGTGTACTGTTATGGCGCAACGATGGGAAACCAAAGAAGCGATGGATGGATAGAATAGATATAATATTAGTATGTACTAAGTATTGGCCATAACAATAGGAAAACATTTAAGGAATGAGGAATGGATTGTGTGAAAGATGACATGGGTAGAGAGGAGGTGACTACTGAGATGACGGCTGATAGAGATGTATGGAAGAAGACATGCTTTGCATTTGGACACGGAACTGTTTTATAATTATGTTGGGTAAATACCATAGATATCCGGTAAATACCTACCTAAACACTATCAGGAAATAAGGTATGTTATAAATAGATCATTTTGTGTTAGCTAACATGATGATTCATCGTTCAAACGTCATGACTTCTGCATGAGGTCAAAAATAACCAAAGAATGATATACCTATGTATTGTTATCTACTCTTCTGAGGAACAGGGAAACACCGTATTCCCCGGGTTTTTGTGATCATAATGCAAAAATTTGTGATAGGGAACATGATTAGTCACCCGATCTATTTTATTATGGTATTCGTTTTATATCATCGGCCGTGATCAACCCATCATGAAGACTTGGATCGTGGGTTCAAAAGTTCAAAACCTAATTTTTTTTCAATGGTTTTTTATGGTTGCCAGTCAAGAACTGGTTGCTATGTATTTTCTGGTGTACAATAAAGTATATATATGTTAACGGAAAAGTGTATACAATTCCTAGGAAATGTGTAAAATTCCTAAAAATAGATAGGAAATATATGATATATTTTGTAATAGGCACTTTTCCTAGGAAATCTATACATTTCCTAAATAGCAATCGGAAATGTATTACGTTCTTGATGTTTGTAAGTACAGTGGGGATAGCGGAGCGAGAGTAAATCGCCAACTCGTCCTACATGCTTACGGCCCATTTAGAAAGACTTGCAGAAAATCAAAAGAACGTCCTAATGGGCCTTACGCATGTAGGACGAGTTGAAGAATTACTCCGGAGCGAGGGGCAAGATGCCTGTGCTATAAAATTAAACTATTGTGTACTTCAAAGTTCCACTCAAGCTTACTTTGCAAAAATAAATAAATTCTTCAGCTGAAATACTAGTGGGCCTCACATGCAGCTGGACACTGTGACGCCAGAAGCTATTTTGCTGTCATGTGATAGATTCTAATTGTATGTATCTAGCCCATAGAAATATAAAAAACAGGAGAAGTGGCATGGGGGCGTGTCTGTGTCCGCGCCGCATGTCCGAAATGCTCATGCACTTGGCAAATGGCCGACTCCGCGAACTAGTGCGCTTTCGACCGTGATCGTGAAAACTTATAAGAATGCCGAGTTGTTATGTGGTTTCTTGCAAAAACCGAAGCCAAATCAAAAACTTTGTGAATAATGTAATCATTTGCCATATGTAGGTACAAGTATTTCTCAGTATTTTTCTTTAAAATCATGAAAAACAACAAATCAAAAAATATTTCTTGGTTTTACTATGATAGTTTTGTTTTCAAATATCACAGCGACTGTATTATTTTTGCACTAAATACATTGCTCCTTAACCACTACCTAAATATTGTCTCGCTGTGACTGGACAAGCAATGTAAAAATCACAAAACGATATTACATCTGTACGAATGTATCGGTGGTACGGCCGTTGTGTCTTGCGCCGAGCTAGTGATGTGCTTGTGCAGATCTACTAACTTAGGCTATCGACAACAATCGATTTCAATTAGCGAATAAATTCTTCAATGTTCTGTAAATCGTTTTACGTGGTTGGAAAATCGATGTGAAATAATGAGTTTTACTTATTTTGATTATTTTACAGCGTAGTAGATAAATGCATAAATAACAATCGTAAAGTAAGATAATAAAATTTTATGTTAATGTCGGCGGAGTGTTATTGGGTTTGAATTATCGTATCTTAACCTGTCATTATGAGCAGTGGTGGCCCAGTGGTAACGGCCACGACTTACGAGTTGTAGGTCGTAGGTTCGAACCCCGACCGGCGTTTTACTTTGTGTAAATTATTTAATCGCCACTGCTCTCAAAACGGTGAAGGAAAACATCGTGAGGAAACCGGCATGTCTTAGAACCAAAAATTCGAAGACATGTGACATCCACCAACCCGCACTGGGCCCGCGTGGTGGATTACGGCCCAGTCCCTCTCACAGAGAGGAGGCCTGTGTCCCAGCAGTGGGAACATTATAGGCTGATTATGCTAACCTGTCATAGTCTATTGAAACGGTAGATATCGTTGAACCCTGTTAAGATGAGGGAACCAGTTAGGTGGCCGGCCTGTGGCATCAATCCATTCCTTCTTTAAATTCGCATATTTTGGGAAGCTGAAAGGTAGGTACAATTACAGCGTATTTATCATTTAAATATTATCCTAAGCAGTTACTTCGATACCATGCACGAAGCAGATAATATGCTTTTGTCTTTAAAAAATGCCTAGTTAATAAAGAAATAGCAAATATGTAGAAAACAAACACACACCCATGCATAACAAATAAATACTTAGTATGAATATTTTGACTTATTTTATCAAAAGTCACTAATATTATTATCTTACTTAACCATGCAGATAACTATAGCACATTCGAAGCTTTTGAAAACTTTAACGGAAGTAAAATACCAAATCCAATAAAAAAGTAAGAGATTAAGCTTAAATAATGCGAGGATAGAGCTTAAACCAACTTAACCGGATTTTTTCGTTGTTTTAATTTTTTATATTTTTTTAGCTACTAATTGTTATTTTTATTATACTTAATATTCTCTGGACTTATCGTTTTTTATTTATTTTATTTTCAGGACCCCAAAAATATTTTAGTACAATAAAAAAATCGATAACTTTCCGATTTAGTCAATCACTAGCGTATATGGAAAATAAATGGCTACTGCACAGCACATCGATAGCGACCATTGCTTTAGTGTGAGTAAGTTGTACGGTGCACGTTAAATGCGCGCTGTGTTGGATGTTATAAGGTCTATAATTGATTGTGTAGTACGTTCTGATTTATGAAATGTGGGTGTGTGCGCGACTGCGTAGCTATTGCTCTTACTGAACTGCATGTGTAGTAGTTGGCGCGGAGTGGGGATGTTTTGGAGACAGTGGGTTCTAATACATTTTCAACTACCGGGCATATCTCCTTCTTTCTTATATCTATGGACGCATGATAGACCATTGTAAGTACCTAAATAAAGAATTCCTTGGAAACGAGTTAGAACAGAAAAACCTGTTTTAGCCGATGCCAGACTTCCACGTTCCAACACATTGTCAACACATTTATTATTCCGTGCTGCACTTCATCACCCAATACGCTGCAAGCGTCTATACAGGGTTATTGGTAAAACACCAGCAACCTCTAAGGAGTCATTGTACTCATCATTATGAACAAGTTTTACTATGGGAGCAAATATGAAATCGCGAAAAAGTAAACAGCTGCTCCGTCCATTTTGACGAGTTATGCGAACATAAATGTACTGAACAGCTGTTTTTTTTTCGCGATTTCATATTTGCTCCCATAGTAAAAGTTGTTCATAATGATGAGTACAATGACTCCTGAAGAGGTTGCTGGTGTTTTACCAATAACCCTGTATAATGAGCTAAGAATAAGCTAAAAATAAACATAGAAAAAACACAATTTATGACGTTCCAACAAAGAACAAACAAACAAATTTTAAATATATGTTACGCAGACAAAAAAATACCTGAAACCAACAGTGCCAGATTTCTAGGACTCTACTCGGATTGTCATCTAAACTGGAAATGTCATGTAGAAACTGTCTGTAAAAAACTTAACCAGTATGCGCTTTATAATCTTGCAAAAATAGCAAATGAGTCCGTAGTTTTGATAGCATACAAAGCGTATGTCTTTGCAACGTTACGTTTTGGAATAATGTATTGGGGAAATTCCACTGACAAGGAAATTTCTTTCAAAGCTCAAAAGAAGTGTGTACGTGCTGTGTTTAAGCTAAAAAAAACTGATAGTTGTAGTCCGTTCTTTAAGAAATATAAACTTCTTACTTTGCCCTGTTTATACATTTAAGAGACAGCAGTATTTGTTAAATCAAACTTGCATTTGTTTCCAACATTTAAATCAAAACGACACAACAGAGAGATATGTGCTATTCCACACAAGACTGCGCTATACTCAAAAAACTATTTAGGAATGGCACCCAAAATATACAACAAGATACCCAATCCAATAAAAGATCTTGGCATGCACCATTTTAAAAAGGCTGTTCTTAATTTATTAAATATAAGAGCATATTACACAATAAATGAATACCTAGATGACAAATTATAATCATTGAATTTTATTTTTTTTCAACTCTTATTAAATTAAATTGAATTTTAATGTTTTTATGTGATATAATATAATATTGATAATTATGATAATTGATTGAAATAATGAATGATTTTTTATGTATTAATTTTGAACTGAATTGTTATGTTAAATTGTTAATTTAAATGTTTTGTTGTATTTATTAATAATTAATTTGAAACTAGTAGAATATTTGTGCGCCGTTGACGGCAAGACATAGTGTTCACTTTTATTAATATTGACATCTGTATTTACCTATGTTCGACAAATAAAAATATTTGAATTTGAATTTGAATTTGAAACTGGAAGTTCAGAAAAACTGCTTGCCGTATCGCAGGACCGCCCGCCCGTAGCCAGGAATTCATTTCGGGGGGGGGGTGCCAACTTTTTATTTAAGAAATTAAGTATGTATTTCTGATTTCAGAGAGGGTAAAAAAATTGTACAGATTAAAAAAAAAGAATTTATAATTTTTTGAATAGCAATTTTCCTCATTTTCGGAAATAAAAAAAAAAACGAATTTTGGTATCCAGCTTCGAATTAGTTAGGTTTTCTTTCTCTTTGAACGATCATACAGAAATAGAAGTAACTTTATCGACTTATGCAGAAAAGTTTGAGAGGGATGATGCAGAAAAGTATGCAAGAGCGAGCGAAGCGAGCTCGAAAATTTTAGCACCCCGCCTGAGAGAGGCTGGGGGATGTTAGAATATCTCAGAGAATGCTGAAGTTGCAGGAATTTATTCAATACAAAGTCAGAGTCGATAAAAATACAGTATTTGAGCATACTCTTACTGGTACCTATTGTATTGTAGATTATAAAGTGCCTATGCGAAATAGATTACAATTATCTGTTTAAGGAGGTACCCTAGGGGGTCGATCTCTGGATTGAGAATCTGGTTTCTCGCATTTCCGGGGGGTTTTGCCTACGGCCCTGCCATATCGTGAAATGTAGTGGGGTTCCGTTTGCACCATTCGGGCGCAGAACCCTAAAAGACAAAGCACTAAGCTATCCGTTGCCAAGTGTACTGACTTTTATGTGGTACATGACTATTTAGTGGTCAATAGAAGGAAAACATATTGAGGATGAGTTATTACAAATCTCTTAGTCACCAACCACACGATGCGGTGCGGCGGCGGCGCGGCGCCGGAGCGGTGTCGCTGCGGCGTCCTACATATAAAAATGTATGGTATGGCACACGGTGCCGCCCGGTGCGCCCCGATGCTGCACTCAAGCCGTCGCGCCATACGTCGCAACGGTGCCGCAAAACGTTACGGCGCCGCACTCACCGTATGGTCGGTAGTCCGGCGAGATGACCTGCGGTGCGGCGACGCACCGCATCGTGTGGCATGGCTCTAACGCCGACTGACCGTGTGCGTCATAATACAAGTTTAGCTCATACGTAGTGTCACATTTAAGTTGACATCTCGCATAACAAGAAACAACATTTTAGATAATAACAATACATTTACAAAATCGTAAGATAAATTATAAAAGTGTCATCGCGCGTGCGCTGGCGACGACGAAGGTAAGGGTGGGAGCGAGACAAAACACTGTATATTCTCATGTATACCCCATTTGAAATAAGATTAGACATTAAAACAAACCCTTTTACAGTCCGTTCAACCGACTTTGACTTCTATACCGTAGGCATAAGGATAGCATTAAAAGCAAAAAAAAGTTACAATACCTACTATCTACTGCGGCTGCCATTTGTCATGCCACTAACGCAATTGAATTCAAAATCGGTTGAACGGAATGTAAAAAAGGCTTATCTATACGTCTAATCTTATTTCAAATGGAGTATAGGTACCCACATTATTTATTTATGTACGCACAGTGATGAATTTTCACGTTACCTATCTAATAATATTTATTATATTTCGTTCTGCTTAAAGTTAAATTATATTATAAGTACTGTTTATTTTATTCTATTTATTACCTATTTATTATGTACAAATCGTTAAACCTGACTTGATTTCCGTACGTCTTTTTTTCGGGTGACTACTGAAAATCAGCGCTGAGCTGTGGGTCCCCCATATCGCAGTATCATGCTGAGTGGAAGCCTTCTTGTCACAGTCATGACGTGCAGCTGCCGATTATTTATCTTTATACTCGTGATCTCATAATTGTACTTAGATCTATAATTAGTTTAATGTTTTTATATTGCTGATTACTGTTATCTTTTAGTATGCACGTGTTTCTGTGACAAATAAACCTATTTTTCTTTCTTTCTTTCTTCTTTCATCAAAAACCAAATGTAGGTACAAAAAAAATCGAACTCTAATTTTGAATTTGACATTTCAAAGTGTTCTTTTGTTGTCAAAAAGCTGAGTTTTTTTTAAAATTCTATTTGGTTTCTTGTGGTAGATTTTTTATTGTTTTTTACAAAGTGATAAGTGATGTGGACCTGATAGACAAAGTGTCTATTATTAAATCAGTTTGCATGCCGTAAGGTATTTCTGTTTGTTTTCCCTTCTACCCCCAGGTAAAAAAGAAATTGTATCTAATAACATACATGGAACATTTAATTTTGTGCACCCGAAGTGTTAATAATATCCCCCACCTCAAAACTAATTTGTAATGTACGTAGGTAGGTATGTTGATAAAAATATGATTCACGACTGTAGAAAACAAATAATGTATTTACAGAATAATAATCATTAACTTCATTTTCCCTATTGAATCATGACTATTTCATGAAATCATGACATTTGAGACCAATTCTTACTTACGGCGAAATGTTGTACTATAGGAACACCTCTGTCTAACCCTTCGGTGATTACAGGCGTGATGTTATGTTATGTATAAAATAATAAAAAAACTTTTGACAAAAAAAAAGCCCTCTCTGGGTTATTTTTGGAAGACGGTTGTTTTTTTTTTGTAAAAAGTTTGTATGTATGTATGTTCATGTGTTGCCTCATATCTTCTAAACTACTCGTCACAATTGGCCAAATCGGGTATCGTTGGAAGCGTCTTGATCGTCTGCTGGATAAAGGCTATGTGACGTCACTTTAAATTGAATATGGCTCCCTTCCTTTAGCTTGCTTTCCTTCCTTTTTCCTTTTCACAAAGTGATGATTTTTTTTTTTTTTTGGAACCGTGTTTGCGATCAAATGAAATGGCTTAATTAGCATATTTCAAAAATTTATATATTAGTAACCCCAAAAAAATTTAAAATAAAAATAAAAGTTATACAAAAAAAAAACAACCGACTTCCAAAAAAAACACTAAAAAAGTGAAAAATAACTTTAATTTCGGAAGTCGGTGTCTTTGCTTTTCAATTTCTGTTTTTTGCCACCGACTTCCGAAATTAAAGTTATTTTTCACTTTTTTTGTGTTTTTCTTGGAAGTCGGTTGTTTTTTTTTTTGTAAAAAGTTTTTATTTTTTACTTTTTAGTTGTGGTACCTACCCCACACAAATCCGAATACCGGTACCTGCTATGTAAATAACAGTGAAAGAGTCAAACAGGATATCGCCTAGATAAACTAAGTGGGAAAAATACGTAATATTGAAGCTAACTCAAAAATTACGTAGGCAAAGTTAATAAAATTTATATGGGACCACCTCGGAAGCATGACCTACCAAAAAAAAAGAATCATCAAAATCGATTCATAATTGGCGGAGTAATCGCGTAACAAACATACAAAAAAAAAAAAAAAAAACATACAGACGAATTGAGAACCTCCTCCTTTTTGAAGAAGTCGGTTAAAAACTAAAACCCAACTACGACAAAAAATTCAACTAAACAGGTATAAAGACATCACAGACAGACAAATTAAAATCCGGGGTCACACTTCTGTATCAGTTTGGTTTATGCCGTAACACGTGACTCCGGATGTTTAATTTGTCTGTCTCTGATGTCTTGTTTATACCTTTTTAGATGAATTTTTGGTCGAAGTTGGGTTTTATTTTTTATTTTTTTATTTTGTGGTACCTACCCCTCACAAATTCGAATACCACTACCTGCTATGTAAATATCAGTGACAGGATCTTGTTATATCATCATCCATACAGAGCAAGTGGGAAAAATACATATTATTGAAGCTAACTCAAAAACTACCTGAGCAAAGCTAAGAACATTTATATAGGACTACCGCGCAAGCTTCCTCTACATCTAATGATTATTTTTTATAAAATCGGTCCACAATTTTAACGAAAATATCGATGAAAATACAAAAACCAAAAAAAATACATAAAGTCAAACATAGAACCTCTTCCTTTTTGGAAAGCGGTTAAAAAGGCGTAATCATTCTGAGGTATCTACTGTATTTCTCATGTTTGTGTGTTTGTTCCAGACAATAATGCGATCATGGGGGCCAGCTATGCCCTCACTAACCCTGCTGGTGCTCACCGTGATAACAGTCACCAGGGGACAGACACAATACTTTGGTAAAATAATAAAGAACTCTGCTTCTTTAGTCCGCAAAGGTAGCCCGCGACATTCAAATTTTCTTACGTTTTTTGCAATTTGCAGTTTTTTTTTTATGTTGATCAAAATATGATTCGCGACCTTTACAAATATGTTTTAACATTATTATAATCATTAATACATTAAGCTCCGAGAGAGGCTTTGCGGAGCCCTAGGACTCCGCGGAGCACACTTTGAGTATGCCTGCACTATACTTACTTTATTACACGACTGCCCAAAAAGGAGTATAATGTTTTGAGGGTTCATGTATTCATGTTCATTTAACTAACTTACATACGTATGTTAGTTTCTTTATTCCACCATAGCTTCAAAATGCCTGAACGGATTTGGATATGTGGGGTATCGTTCGAATCCTTACATTATCCCGAGTGACATAGACATAGGCATAGGGATATGAAATAAAACAATATGGCGGCAGTATGGCTCCATTTTCAAATGTGAAAAATAAAAATAAACTTCAATTATTTACAATATGGGTATCTAATTGAAGGCCTTGATGACCACATTCCAAACCTATAAAATGTATTGGCATAAATTTTTCATAGGTAGAGTGTACATGTAAAAAAATCATTTCATTTTTGGCTGCAAACGATTTAATCAGACTTTAGTAACACTGCAAATATCTAAATGAGTGAATGGTTTGGTAGATGATTGAGTTATTATTAGAATTCTTTCATCATCACACAGTATACTGAGGCAAGTAATTAAAAAAAATTGTTAACATTAACACAATGCCAACTATTGCATAGTGGTAAACAAAAAAGTGCCTACACTTCCAAAAGAATAAAACTTGTCACCAAAACATAAAATAAAAAACACGTACCCTTCTAAAAAACGAACTAAAAAGTAAAAAACAAGTTGATAAAATTGTCATTGCAGTCGGGGGACCGTTCTGTGGAACACTTTTTATTCTAAGAGGTCCCCAAGGGCAGTCGGGATTTTTTTATTATTTTTACTATTATTACTAGCTGCCCGCTATCGAATTTTTCCGATATTTAAATAGTTCTTCTGCTATTCTGGGCGGAGACAAATCCAAAAAATCAAAGATCATCAAAATCGGTTCAGTAGTTCTCGAGTTATAATTGCTTGAACAAACACGACTTTATTTTAATTAATAATTCATAAAATAACTAGATGATGCCCGCGAATTCAATCGCGAAGATGTCGGTTATTATATACTAAAACTATATATACTAAAACTTATATACTAAAACTTACTCGAGGACCACTCTATTAATTGGTGAAAACAGCATGATTATCGGTGCAGTAGTTTTTGAGTAAATCGCGTACAGGACGACAGACAGACGCGGACAGACTTTGTTTTATAATAATTATGTAACGATAATAATATAAGATATAAGAGAAAAAGAAGAAGGAAAGAAGATATAGTTATAGAAGATATAATATAAGAAGATATATACAAAATTGACGCAGGCATCACACGCACCTACCTATTTCTAAATGACCATCTCTTTTTTTTTCCAGACACCCTCAAAGGACTGCAACATGTATTCCAGCCGTATCTAGGCAATGAGAACATAAACCAATTCAATGGGGCCACAAGCGCCCCACACAAACAGACGAACAGACAAGAAAGCAAGAAAAAAACTGTCATCAGACATCGGATTGAAGAAAGACTAACAAACCAACCTCCTCCCATGTACCAATATGATACCGTCTTCGCTACGACGGAAAAACCGAGTCGAAAAACAACAAAATTGATTTCAAGTCAAAACAATAACTCTAGTACTTTCAACAACATGAATGAACAAAGCAACATATTTTTTGGAGAATATCCTTATGAAATACCAACTAAAGGTAATAGAGTTAAAACTACAAATACAACTAAAGCTGCCTACTTCAACTATGAAGGGAACAGACGAACGATACAAAATGTTTTCAGTAACAACTCTAATGTCGCCAGACCAGTTACTGAGAATGGCAATCACAAAGAGACATTTGCTGTTAATAACCAAACAACTGCAGCTGACAATAATAACTTTGGTAATACAGGAGTCGGTTTCAATAATAAAGGGACTACAAATAATAATAATACCAGAGGAAATTCTAACAACAATACCAATACTTCCAACAGCGATTCAACCAACAATACCAACACTTCCAACAGCGATTCAACCAACAATTCCAACAATCTCAACCAACGTAACAACTTCGGTGGTTTTAACTACTCAGACACTCCCCTGATCAACCAACCCGAGGTACAACCATCCCCAGTAGACGTTGGTTCACCACCGATCACCAACAGACCAGCATCAAACAATAATAACTTTGGGGACTTCAATAGACCTTCAGACACAAGTTCAGGAACGTTCACTGATCAACCTGATCAGGAACCAGAGCTTTTGATTGGACCTAATGAAGATGATATGACTGAATCTCAGAAAAAAGAATATGCGGAGAAGGCGGAGAGGAGTGAGTATGATTTTCTATGTGAAAACTTCTTTAGGCGCGTTGAGCCATTTTTGGTAGGGGGTAAAGTTATGTATTTCATAGTGCTTTACTTAAAAATATAGATGGCGTTAGTACCAGTTTTAAGTTTTATAATAGTAGGTATTGTTTTTTTTGTGGGGATACAGGGCAACAGAATGATGATGATGGTGATGGTGATGATGATGGTGCAAATACCAGTTTAGTGTTTTCACTTCTATCGACAGTCCCCATGACTGCTTATTTTTGACCGACTTCAAACAGGTGGAGGTTCTCAAACTGACTATTTTTTTTACTATTGGGTGTGTCCATCAGGAATTGCTCAGTAATTGTTTTTTTTAGCATATCGATAGCAATCGATAGCAAAGGAGCTCATGGCTAAGTAATAACAGCCGCACGGGTCGATCCATCAGGTTAAGCGACGCTTGCCGGGGTTGGTCCGTGGATGGATGATCATCTTTACACACCGAGACTCCTCCGTGCATCGGAAATCACGTCAAGCAGTTGGTCCCGGCTGTCATTCGTAGATCTTTGACAGTTGTTACGGGTCGTCACAAGCCCGAAAGTCTGACAAACAGTCTTACCATGGGGTATCAAATTACCCAGTTACTGGGTTGTGGAGGTCAGATAGGCAGTCGCTCCATATAAAATACTGGTATTCAGCAGCATCCGGTTGGAAGCTGGAAGCCGACCCCAACATAGATGGGAAAAGGCTTGGCAGATTTGATAGCAATTTTATTGAGTCGGCCCAGAATTTGGCAACAAGTTTAGCGCCTATGTATCCTGTACGCTGAATTTGTGCCCGCTTTATAGCAATATTCCTGTTCTCTTAGGACTTAAACATAATTGGCGAATTGTACCACCTTACCCTTTAGGGAATACCTACAGGTATTATGATGCTGTAAGTATTATGTAATTTTTTTCATCCAACTCAAACTCAAAGTATTTATTTCAAATAAACCAATTACAGGCACTTTTGAATTGTCAAGCGGTCTGTGAGTCAGAAAGATGAAGTTAGTTGCCCATTCCAAAGAGTAGTAGGAAGGTACTGGGCAAGGAACTCCACGGGCACTCTTTTAAATCAAAATTGTTACACAATATTGGTTACTTACATGATTCATGTTAAAATTGTACATGTGAGAACAATGTAGTGTCCGCAATAATAAGATAAAAACCAAAACAACAAAAACATTAAAATAAATTAAAAACAAGCCGTGGCAGCTAACTGATGACCAATCCCTACTGACAGCGCCTGTTCACGAACATGACGCACCATTCAGGTCAACCATTTTGAAGGGAACTTTTAATGATCCAACACACACGCCAGCACCAGCGATCTTTCTAACATTCTTTCAATTCCTCTTTTCCAGTGTGTGATTACTACAAGTCCTTCGCAGTGAAAAAGGCCTTATCTCGGATACTGTCGCCAGACCCCGGAGCAATCAAGGCGTCTGTCTGTGCACCCATCAACGTGCCTCTGGTCATCGGGGGATCAGTTACCAGCATCCGTGAGTTCCCACACATGGCTCTTGTGGGTTGGTTTAAATGGGTAAGTTTTAATACTCTGAGCACTCTGATGACAAGCAAAACCAAATTATGAAAACCTGGTCACACCGTGTACAGAAGAGCTGATCAGCATCGTTGTGTGTGGATATGAAGGTTTTGAGCGACTTTTGCGTATTAGGCGCTTCTTGTCTAGGTCTTCAAGACGATTTGTTTCAAAGCATTCAGTTGTTTTTCTACATATATATAAACTAGAGTTTGACCGGACCGCTATACCGCGCATTAGGTATGTGTGAAGCGGATACAGGAGGGCAGTGCGCCGCTCATTCGTCAACGCTGGCCCGCCGGGCGCGGTACAGCGGTCTCGTTCAAACTATAGTTACACACGAGTTTGTTTGTATCTATAATACAATCTCTGGAAGTACTGATAGAAAAAAATATTTCACTGATAAAAAGGGAGACAGATCCTGAAAGTGCACGATTCCTGTGGTGTCGTGAAGTCGCCTATTTTATAAGTTTATTGCCATGGTTATTAGTCCAGGGCCAAACCGAGTTTGAAACACCCGAATTGCAAAAAAAATCTTAGCAATATGTTGGTCGGATTTAGTATAAATTATAAGCAAATGAAAAAAATGAAGAGAACACGGTGAAAGTTCCGGAAAAGGGGTGGGGGTAGGGAAATAGCCGTTTGGGGGGGGGGGGGATGAATAATGATTTTTACGATTTGCGGCTTAAAAGCTACACCTCCTATCGGAAAAGTTAAAAGTAAAAGTTGTTTATAATCAAAATATCTTCAAATTTTGCATTTACATATTTTTTATTTACAAAAAAAAAAAAAATGTCTGCTACTTCCATACATCTCTATCAGCCGTCATCTCAGTAGTCGGGTTAGGGTTTCATAGTCAACAATGAATCCTTATAGTTTCGCCATGTCCGTCCGTCTGTCTGTCTGTCCGCGGCATAGCTCAGATGCTCTTTGTACTAGAAAGCTGTTATTTGGCATGGGTATTAATATTAATCAGGCTGACAAAAAGGTAAAATAAAATCATGAATATTTTTTAGGGTACCACCCCTACACGTAAACTTGTTTGTTTTAAAATTATATATCCCATGATGTGGAGTATCGATGAAAAGATCGATCGGCTTCCGGGGCGGACTATCCACTGAAAGTGCAGTTTTGTGTGTCAAGCATGCTGTCAAATACTACACAAGACGTCAAACATCAGTTCACGCATGCTTTCTTGATCTTTCGAAAGCCTTTGACCTGGTTTCCTATGATATGCTGTGGGAAAAGTTAGAAAACACTAATCTACCAATGGAACTCATCAACATTTGTAAGAACTGGTACGGAAACCAGCTCAATGGCGTGCGTTGGTCGGGAATCATGTCGCAGTCGTACAGGTTGGAGTGCGGGGTGAGGCAGGGGGGATTGTCCTCGCCAACCCTATTTAACCTATATATGAACGATCTGATTGTGGCACTCAGTAGCACCCGGGTAGGTTGTCACATAGACGGAATTAATGTTAATAATATAAGCTATGCTGATGACATGGTGCTACTGAGTGCATCGGTATGTGGCATAAGGAAACTGCTTACCATCTGTGAAGCATATGCCGAGCAACACGGATTGAAATATAATCCACTCAAAAGTGAAGTCATGGTCTTTGAGCCCAGAGGAAACAGTACTGGTAATGTAATTCCCGGCATTACGCTTAATGGTACAGCTTTGCGTAGGGTGTCCTAATTTAAGTACTTAGGACATATGCTGACCTCTGACCTCAGGGACAATGATGACATCGAGAGGGAACGGAGGGCGCTGGCAGTGCGGGCGAACATGATAGCCCGCAGGTTTGCACGTTGTTCGACAGAAGTAAAAATTACGCTTTTTAGGTCGTATTGTACCTACATCATTCTACACGTGCAGCCTGTGGGCCGACTACACTCAAAAGTCCTACAGTGCCCTCCGAGTCCAATTTAATAATGCGTTCAGGGTGCTGATGGGGCTGAGGCGATTCTGTAGTGCATCAGGGAAGTTTCTTGAACGACGCGTAGACTGCTTTTACGCTACGATGCGTAAAAGGTGCGCATCCCTGGTGCGTAGAGTACGTGGCAGCACCAACAGCATCCTTAGCATGATCGCTAGTCGTCTGGACTGTGGTTACATCAGTCATTGTTGCGCCATTTGTCATGGAATGGCGCGGTAGTGATTGTTGAGTCTACTTTATAAATATGTTTTGTTGTGGGTAGTTTTAAGTATTGCTAACACTAGTCTATAAGAACTTTGTTACTAACAAAATGGATACCATGGTCTGAAATAAAGTAATTTATTTATTATTATTAAAAGGTCGTTCAATAAAAAAACCGAAAAGTGAAGTTTAACCTTTAATTTCAGAAGTCGGTGTCTTTGCTTTTCAATTTTCGTTTTTTTTCCACCGACTTCCGAAATTAAAGTTATTTTTCTCTTTTTTAGTGTTTTTTTTGGAAGTCGGTTGTTTTTTTTTGTAAAAATATTTAATTTTTTCACTTTTTAGTTGCGGTATCTACCCCACACTAATTCGAATACCACTACCTGCTATGTAACGTACCACTACAGTAACGGAGTCAAATATATCATCTACATGTACTAAGTGAAAAAAATACGTAATTATTGAAGCTAACTCAAAAACTACGCAAGCAAAGTTAATAAAATTTATATGGGACCAGCTCTGACGCATGACCTACCAAAAAAAGAAAAACTTCAAAATCGATTCATTAATTGACGGAGAAATCGAGTAAGACACAAACAAAAAAATAAAAACATACAGATGAATTAAGAACCTCCTCCTTTTTGAAGAAGTCGGTTAAAAATATGTTAAGGGTGTAAAAGCCATTTTTGGACTCAAAGATCCGTTTGCGAAATATTAAGCTTTAAAGTGCTAAATTTTACTAGAGCCAAATGCCCCCTACCAGCTAAATGGTTAGTTTTGGATATGTGAAAAAAATCACGACAGTAGTTTTACATATAACGAAATTAAAAGGAAAACTATCACAGATAAGTAGGCTGTACAAGTTAACGAGTAATAATCGACCAATTTAAAGCAGTTACAAAAACATGTTCTCTCATACATTTCGTATGAGAAAACATGTTTTTCAACTACAATGTTTTTGTTCTTGGGATAAATTTCTTCCCAACTACGGAACCCTTCATTGTGCGTGTTCCGACACGCACTTGGCCGGTTTTTTATTTAATTTTATGTGCATTAATATTATGTATGACGATGTTTCCAGGACGTCGGCGCCGGCTACTACTGGAGGTGTGGGGGCTCTCTGATCAGCGACCGCTACGTCCTGACTGCGGGGCACTGCGCCCTTCCTGTTTACAAGTATGTCACTTTTGCTATTACTTGCCAGCGTTAATCTTGGCTATTATCGAGTACAAGTCAGACTGGACCAATGGGCACATTGCCCAGCTTGTAACTTTGAGGAATTAGTACCTGGTTACTGGTTACTGTCACCATTTATCATCCCACTGTGGACCAAACGCCGCGAAGTGGCTTCATGTAAAATACTGTTAATCAGCTGCATCTGGTTAGACAAAAGTTAGGAAAAGGCTAGGCATAATTATTGACCAAAGTCCCAAAGGCAATTATTAGTTGACCAAAGGCCTCTCCCCATGACTTCATAAAAATAATTATTAGGTACTTTTTTATTATGTATTAAAATATGACATACTTAGGGCCGAGTCAACCAAACCCAGATACCTAACTTTTATTCGAGGAATAAAATAATTGACGTCTGACGGTTTTTGTATAGTAAATCTGTCAAAAATTTAATATTTACTCTCTGGATTAGACTTATACTAGGGATAAAAGCTTGAGACATGAAACTTTAATATTTTCCTAACAGCTTCAGGCTTATCTTAAAGTGTAAGAAGGACGTTTACGCCTTCTTACACTGACATTTTGCCTTTGGTCAATTAATATGCCTAGCCTTCACTTCTTAATTAAAATTTCATTTCTCTGAAAAAATTACAATTCTAGACAAAAAATTCTGTGGATTTTAACCCACAGTTTTGCTCCAACCAAACCTCTCCAAGTACGTCACTGATGACGTCGCTATACCGTTAGGCCGTCCTTGACGTTACACTCGAAGATGTCACTGCTGACATGTCGTCACATCTGTGGCCGACACCGTCTCCGAAGGGGCAAAGTCTTCACGACACTGGTGGTGCCTGTTTACGCCAAACCTCGTCGCACCGCTGATCACCACATCGGTGATGAACTAGGTCCTTCAGGATAATCAACCCTGTTTTCCGCGTCACACACTCAAAAAAGCTATGAAAAATCCGGCTCGAAGGACCAATAATGTTAGTGCACCCGACACCTGCCCAATAAACCAAATAAAACAAAGTTTGCAAGCGAGTACAATGTGAATTTAAAAACGATTTACAACATCACATTTACGGAAAATCAATAACAGCAGGTCCATAGTTGGTTAATTGCTGATAATTTAGTATTAAATGGGAAAAAAAACTAAATGCATAAGATTTGCTTTACCTAATGTTAAAAGCAGTGATTGAATTCGTTGATAAAACTGTTTTTTTTTGGGAATCACACTCGACTCAAGGCTGCAATTGGGTCCTAATTTGACATCTCTTGCGAAACGGCTAAGTTCAGCAGCATATACTGTGAGAAAATTCCGTCAATTCACTGATGTAGACACCGCGAGGCTAGTCTATTTCAGTTACTTTCATAGTATTATCATAATATCATCACATCATAGTGTTTTACGACATTTTATTTAGGAGACGGGCTGCTGATGTCAAGTCTATTTTTATTCTGCAGAAAGGAGCCATCAGAGCAATAATATGGGCTTCATAGGCGCGATTCTCTAAGGGAACTGTTGAAAGATATTAACATCATGACGGTACCTTGTCAATACTATATCTATGAAAACATCATAATTATGAACGTAAGGAAAAATCTAAGTCTTTTCAGTAAAAGAGGTGAAAGACACACCTATGGGACACGAAATAGGGACCAATTAGTTCAACCGGGTTTCAGACTGGCTAAAGTAGACTCATCCTTTATGGTACTGTTTAAAATGTTACAAATATAAAAACTTTTTCCAAAAAAACAACCGACTTTCAAAAACCACAAAAAAGTGAAAAATAGCTTTAATTTCGGAAGTTGGTGTCTTTGCTTTTTAGTTTTTGTTTTTTGCCACCGACTTCCAAAATTAAGGTTATTTTTCACGGTAGTTTAGTTTTTGTAAAACGTTTTTATTTTTCACTTTTTAATTAGGGTACCTACCCCACGCAAATTCGAATACCACACAGTGACGGAGTCACATAGAACATCATCTCATGTAGACGATGTTCTATGTGACTCCGTCACTGTTATTTTACTAAGTGGGAAAAATACGTAATATTAAACCTAACTCAAAAACTACGCACGCAAAGTAATAGTATAATTATTAGTGAATAAAGGACGGATTTAAAGCGAGGGCCATCGATGAATCACGAGCAAGTGAAGGATTCTAACAACTGAATCACGACCGTAGGGAGTGATTCATGATGATTGAATCACGAGCATAGCGAGTGATTGAAGTGTTAGAATCCTGAGCGACGCGAGCGATTCATGGCCCTCGATATAAATCCGTTTTATTCATGATAAAACGGATTTATATCGAGTCATACAGTCTGTTTAAATGAACTTAAAGAGAAAAACAAACAAGTGGATGTAATATGCGTTACTGAACATTTTATGATGGAAGGCTACGAAAACCAGCTGAGCATTCCAAACTATTGCTTAGCTGCTCAGTACCGTAGAAAGGAAGTTAAGAGAGGCGGATCATGTATCCTAATTAGAAATGGGCATGAATGGAACGAGCTATTAAAAATATCGAAAATGTCAATAACAGGAACTTTTGAATGCTGTGCCATTGAGCTTACCAAGTATAACACTGCCTTTGTATGTGTGTACCGAATTCCAAATATGAACAATCTCAATATTTTTTTTAATCAGTTTGAAACAGTTTTACTGGAATTATCTAAGAATTCATATAAAAATATTGTCATAGCTGGCGATTTCAATATAGAAATGTTGAAAAGGAATTACCAGTCGGTGGAGTTTGAATACATCCTACTTAGTTTCAACCTAAAACTAGCAATAAATCAACCTACTCGAATGGAAAGTCGGACATGTATCGATAATTTTGCGCATAATTATAATAAAAAATGTGAATCTGAAGTCTTAGAGTTTGCCCTTTCGGACCACACTGCCCAGCTTTTAAAATGTCCCGTGAATAAAATATGTACTATCGACAAATACTGTACTATTAGACGCGACTACAATAAAGAAAATATAACTAAATTTAAAGATTGTATGAGCAAAATTAATTATTCTGAAATATATGAAACAGACGACCCGAACATTGCCTACTACAACTTTCATGAAGTATTTTCGCTTTTCTACAACCTCTGTTTTCCTAAAAAATTGATTAAAATAAATGTAATAAACAAGCAAAGTTGGTTATCTAAGGGAATTAAATCATGTAGTAAAAAAAGCGGCAACTTCTGTGGACCTACAGATTAAATCCAAGTAAACTAAATAGAACTCGCTTTAAAAATTACTCTAAGTTATTTAGAAAAATCATCACTCTGACACAGCGTTCACAAAACAACTACAGAATTAAAATATCAGACAATAAATGTAAAACTGCCTGGCAAATAATAAATCGAGGAAAATTTAATGTACCTAAAAATTATATTTCAAAAATTAAAATCAATAACGACAAGATAACGGACGCGAAACAAATTGCAAATGAGTTTAATAACTATTTTATCAATAAAATACAACCAATACAGACTAGTAATAAAACTACAATACCCATCGTTAATAGCAAAAACTCAATGTTTATGGCACCCTGTACACCACAACAGGCACATAAAATCATTATGGGTTTGAAAAACACTAATAGCGTGGGTTACGATGGTATCTCAACTAAAATAATAAAATCAGTAGCATCTGAAATAAGCCACCATTTGTCTCACATCATTAATCTCAGTATTATGGCTGGCAAGTTTCCTGACGCCCTAAAGATGGCTATCGTTAAACCATTATTTAAGAAAGAAGACAGAGAGCTGATGGAATACTACAGGCCTATTTCTCTGATACCTATCTTCTCTAAAATATTTGAGAAATTCATTCAAAAGGAATTAAACGGTTATATAGAAAAAAATTATATACTATGTAATGAGCAAAAAGGATTTCGCGAAAATAAGACTATAAGTATGGCCATCTATGACTTTTTATACACCGTATTGACAAAAGTAGATAAAAAAACACATGTATGTGCTATCTTCTGCGATATGACTCAAGCATTTGACTATGTAAAACATGACATTTTAATTAGAAAACTTGACGCGTATGGTATTAGAGGTAATGTACTTAATTTATTTGAATCTTATTTAAGCAATAGAAAGCAAAAGACCGAAATCACTAGAATTAATACCAATACCAAAAAGGAAGAGATTTACTTATCAGAGGAACGTCTCACTACCTTTGGTGTTCCACAAGGAAGTGTTTTGGGACCTCCGCTTTTTACACTATATATTAATGACTTACCTACATCAATTTCACATCCTATGACTTTGTTTGCGGATGATAGCACGGTGACAATCTCTAATAATAACAGTGACATGATCCAATATAAACTTGTTATTCACAATACTCTGACATCAATAATAAAGTGGTTAAATAATAATAATTTAAAAATTAATCTAGATAAAACTAAAATCATACATTTTAGTCAACGTTCGACTGTAGAAAACATGGACATAAATATAACGAATAAAACAATTGAAAGCGTAAATAGTACGAAATTCCTTGGACTAATGATTGATAAAAGGCTTGACTGGAAATCGCATATAGAGAACCTTTGCAAAAAAAAATGTAGTTCTGCATTTTCATTGCACTCTCTAGCTGCAGTTGTGAATGTAGACACCTTGATTGCAGCTTACTATGGCTTAGCTGCGTCTCACCTAAGATACGGCATTATATTCTGGGGAAATTCTACCGACGTTAACACGGCATTCAAGGCTCAAAAGAGATGTATTAGATCTATGTTTGGGTTAAAAACGGTTGATACATGTAAACCATATTTTAGAAAGTACAAAATATTAACACTTCCCTGTATGTATATTCTCGAAACCGCAATGTTTGTTAAAACTAACCCCAAACTGTTCCCACGTCTAGAGGACGCCGTACCGCATAACAGAAGAGATGCGACTATTCTTCGCATCTATCCAGCAAAAACGGCACTCATGCGCAAGAGTATCGTCTGCATGGCTCCCACTATATTTAATATACTGCCTAAACGATGGAAAGAGTTAAATAGGAATGCATTCAAGCGTCAATTAAAACTGTTCCTTTTGCATAAAGCATATTACAGTGTCTCCGAATTTCTAGCCGAAAAAGTTTTTTAGTTTGACATAAATCCTGTAATCTGAACATTTAACTCATAATTTTGACATAAATCCTGTAATTTTGACATAAATCCTGTAATTTTGACATTCATCTTGTAATTTGACATGATCTAGACGTTCACATTGTAATTTAGCAATCAACATTGTAAAATCGACATAAATCTGTTAATTTGGACTTTGGTTGTAATTTTGACATGTATCTTTCAAATTTGACATACATTTTTAAACTTTGACATTGTTCTTGTATTTGTGATTTATTTTTTCAATCTGAATGTTGACATTATGTTATAATAATAATTTCGAATTAACAGGTCTCTAAGTTAAAAAAAAATTGTATTTGCAATTCTGGGTAACTTTCTTTCTTTTTGTGAAATTTTATAATAATATAACTCATAACTTTCTTTCTTTTTGTGAAATTTTATAATTTTTTAGTTGTCAATAAAAAGAATAATAGTTTTCAATATTATAGAAATATTTGTACGCCGATACTTACGGCTAAACATGACTGGACTTAAACAATTGATTTTAATCTTGCATGCTCTTGTATGTATACCATGTTTAGACAAATAACGAATATCTTATCTTATCTTATCTTATTCAAGAGTTGCATACTATACTTTATACCATGACTACGAGAAAAAGAATTTGCAACTTCAAGTATGCTGTTATGTCATTGTTATGCCTTGTTTTTATAGTGCTCCGTAGCATAAAATACATACTTAATAATGTCGATGACTTCTTTTTCTTCGACAACTCATTAAAATAAGTTAGGAAAACAGATTCTGAAAATGTGCCAGAAGCTTGATTTTCATTTTTCCATTTGAAGCATGACTTACCAAACAAAAAAATCTTCAAAATCATAGGGCCTTATACAGCTCTTATAACGCTTAAATGGGGACAAATTATTTAGCCTTAAGTTCACGTAGCTGCTTAGGAGCTGTGTAGCAGCAATTTAATAGTGTTATAAAGGGTAACGACAGTACTATGCGCTGAATATCGACTGACTAAGAGACCACAAGTTACTCTTTATTCAGTAAATATGTCACATCTATGCTCTTAATAGATGTTTTAAACCGTAAAAGACTGCTTGCGGCCAGTATAAAAGTGAACATATTTGTTGTAGCAAACATATAGAAGCAAATATAACCCTAGCTGCCAATGAATTGAATGACTGAATTATACGTGGATAATTTTCATATCCCCAGCTGTACATTGTTTTACATATTAATAAAAGAAAAATGAATGGGAATGTAATTTCACTGACATTATACATATATGTTGTCTAAGAAAATTTCAAGTTGTTTGTTGTTGTTTAAGAAAATATTCTGTTTTTAATATTAAAAACAGAATATTTTATAAGCCGTGATGAAAACTTGAATAAACAATTTTTAGTGCTTTGAAAAGAATTATAAGATAAAAAGTTATTATTATGTTATCAGGAAGTAAAAACGAATGCAATACATTTCTAATTCATACACAAAACATCATAAAAGTTGAAAAATGAATCAGTATATTTATAGGTTATACAACACAATGTTAAACAGCGACGTGAATAGTTAAAACTCTTATCTGCTGCAAAAGGCTGTCTAATAGTTCACTAGTGTACTGTTAATCAGCAAAAAACTGAATAAAATTACACATGTGAACCACTATAAAATAGAAGCCGTTAATTCGATACCTAGTTGCGAGGCATCTAGTGAATGTTTAAACAGCCGCTATGCAGACACTATTAATGGCAGTGTAAAGGCTGATTAGCGGTAGACATATTCAGCAATAAGCTGTAATGTGGGCCACAGATCATCCATTAACGTTATAATAGTTCACACGTGGCCCTTTAATAAATCAGTCTAATAGAAGTTCACAAATACCTTCTTATACAGCATTATTAACGTAACTTCATCCACTAAACAGGCCTTATTACGGTTAAGGCATTAGAAAAGGTTAAAAGCTGAATAGAGTCGTTGAAAATATACCTTTATAGCACTCTTAGCGTATTAATGGTAGATTTTCGGTTTTAATCAGCCTTAATGCAGCTCTTAAACACTCTTTTTTTTTTTTGGTACGTCATCAAATTACTTCTCCCGCTCTGGGCGGAGCGGAAGGGCGTGACAGACTTTAACTGACTAAAACCCGCCCGTGCTCCTTCACTTGCCTGTTGCCAGGGTCCCGGTATCCCTTTCGGACTCTTCCGCAACCCTGGCAGGCATCGGTCCTAACGGACCCCGTCAGGTGTGCTGAAGCGATATTTAAACAGCTTAGGGTGATTAAGATCACCCTAAGCTGTTTAAATATCACTGACAGCTATTATGCAGCTGTAGGATCACCAGTGTACCCTTAAAATAGTCTTAATACGCATAGAGTTTCAAATAGGTCTAAAAGTGAGTAGTTATACAGCTATCTGTGCTACTTGGGCATTTACTAGATACGTCTTTCATTGACTTGAATGTGCCCTGGCGGCTGTGAGTATGTCATGCTCACTCAGATGTCTCGCTGATGGTGGCGCGTGTGTTGGATCATTAAGTTCCCTACAAAATGGTTGAGCTAAATAGTGCTGATCCATGCGTTATGTTCGTGAACGGGCGCCGCCGCCGTCAGTAGGGACTGGTCATCTCTTAGCCACGGCTTACTTTTAATTTATTTTAATTGTTTTTGTTTTTATCTTTTAATTACGAACGTTTTTAACGTGCACATCTTTTTTTTTACATTGTTCTCAAGGTATTGTCTTGTTTGCCATAATTTCATTTGCCATAATATTGTTTTCCATAATCGTCCTCAGTCATAATATTTACTTGCCCTATCATTTATACTAATAACGTTTGTCATATCAACTTATTAGTCATAACTTTTATTTGCCATAAATAACGTGATGTGTCATAATCATTACTTTATATAAGTAACACATTACATAATCGATACTTGACATAAGGAACATTTAATATAATTTAGAAGCGTTTATTGTTTTGTACAAAAAATTGGTAGGGAGCACCTATTTTTTGTATAGCCCTAGCTATGTATAGATTGTTAGTCCTAAAAAAAATGCTCAAAATTAGGTTTTAGTGACAGAAACGCCTCGCTGTAAATCCGACTCCACGCAGTCTTGTATGCCCTAGACTGTAATTTAAAATCGCGGAGGGGCGAGGTGGCCCGCGTGTTGAGGAGCAGGTGGTTGTAACGCTCGCCGCTGCAGCTGAGGCTGGCCGGCCTTCTATGAATATGTTAATATAAAAATTATTCAGTTTAACATAACATCCAAATTGCAGGCGCTTGTACTGAACTAGCATTGTTGTGCTGTTATGGGCAAATTAATATTAATTACGAACGTAAACGATGCAAAAGGAGTGTGTAAAGTTGCCGTCCACCAGTATGCGGCACAGTATTATTATGATGAATAAATGGTATGGAAAACAACATTATGAAAATAAAATGAAAAATATAGCAAATAAATATTATGACACTTGATCGATTATGACCAATGAAAATTGAGGAAAATGATTTTATGTCATTTGACGATTATGGCAACTGAAGCGTTATTTCTAATGAAATTATGGCAAGCAATAGTAAACCTGTTCTCACGTCATGTACCATTTCAACATGAATGATGTAAACAATATATTATTGTAATCATTTTTTCATTTAAAAGTGTGTCCGTGGAGTTTCTTGCCCTCTTTCTCCATAGGGAACTACTACGCTTTGGAATGGGCAACTAGCTTCATCTTTCTGACTGAACAACCCCTTGACAATTCAAAAGTACCTGGAATTGGTTTATTTGAAATAAATGCTTTGAGTTTGAGTTTGAGCGAGATTTAGAAAATGGTACAACGCCATCTATCGAGCGTTGAGGAAGCTCTCACTCAAACACTATTCCTATCCAAAAGTATTTTACTATTAACGAACTTTACAGAGTCCAGCCTCAAGCTGTACAACTCGGTTCCTCATACCGGGACGATCGTGAAGCCCTCGTCGTGAAGATATCCGCCATCATACTCCACCCGAAGTATAAGCCGCCAATTGCATACCATGATGTAGCGCTCATCAAGATGGTTTCAAAAGTCAAGTGAGTAAAGTTGAAACATATAACATCACGTCTGTAATCCCCGAAGGGTTAGACAGAGGTGTACCTATAGTACACCCCAGCGGCGAGGGGTGAATTTTTATGAGAGGGAAGCCGAAGCGGTGCTGGTCTTAACTTACTTACTTATGAATAAAGTAATTACTTATTAAGTGTTAACTTAAAAATAAAAGTCTCTCCGTAACTGATTTTAACACCATCTGTCGCCTAGTAGCAGAACCAAAAATAGATTCGCATAAAATATCTTTCAATTTTTTACAGAAATAAACTCAAATATAATTTTAAAATGAATAAAGGAATTCATAGAATCTAATAAAATACACTTGAACAGGTGAAAACGAAATAAAATGTGCAATATTCCTCCATCTCGTTCTTGCTCACGCATTTTTTATATATCTGTCTCTATCGTAACCCGTTGTACACCGGCTTGCTCTCATACTTTTCAAGCGGCGCCACGTGACCTCATGACGGGATCGCTATTGTATGAATGTTTAGTTCCCGATTCTGACGTTTTGGCGCCGGGTTATTTTAGATGTCAAAATTTTGTTCCGTATTTTAAAAATTAGTTTTAATTATTTTTAAGTGTAATTTAGGTGAAATAATATTACTAAATGTGAAATAACTGCATAAATACTAAGGATTATTGTTTTCCTTAAAATATTCATATTAAAACACAGTGTTTGGTTGCCTACCGCTACCGGTAACCTAACTCGAACAGCTGATGTTCGACCTGCGGATCTAAACGGGGAGTATTGTTATTTATATTGTTTAATTATCACACAGTCGTATCTTAGACTCTGTAACACGCCTTCATTGATCCCTAGAATAACCATTCTTGATTGATTTGGCACTCTGCAGTGGGTCCAAGTCGCTTTGTTTACCTTATTTAATTAAGATAACGAAACTTTAGTGAATTTTTCATAATAATTTTAATAGATTATTAGAATTACACAACAACAAGAACGTTGTTTAACGTTTTTTTTGCATTATCGTAATGTAAAACTATTTTTTTTATTTTAATCTAGACCTCCTACCCACATTAAGAAAAGTAAAATCATAAGAAAGAATCAGTGAAACTTTGTGATCTGATCTAATCTGGTTGCTTTAAATTAGATTAAACAGCCTACCTCATTTCTCTATAAAGCAACACTAACTTCTCCCATTTTTTCCTGTCATTTCTAGCATTCTTTCCTTTGTTTGTCTGTCTAAGTAGTTCTCACCGTTCCTTTAATTCTATTTTCAGTACTAATTCCTGAAACCATGCCTGTGATGACCCGTAAGGCTGCTGCTCAGGAGTAGGAGCTTAAATTGAGAACGGCCGTTCATGATCTGGCGGCTTCAAACAGTAAATGTCAACAGCTGTTACAGGAGATAGATGAAAGTGAGAAGGAAGTCGAGAACGTCGTTTTCAAAAACACAGGCTTAAAACAGGAGCTAGTGATCCTACATCAGCAATATCTAGATGTTGTTGATGAACGGGACAAACTGCGGGTGGTCACAGATGGTTTCAACAACTGCAGTAACATATATGAGGAGGCTTTATGTAAGGTTAGGGACCTAGAGGAAGAATTAGGTCATGCAAATACACAAATTTATAAGTTACAGAAACAAAAAGAATGTACTCAGGCTAGGGAAACGAATAATTTGTATAGTGAATTATTAAACACTAATTGCAACCAGCACTCATTAATAACAATAGACCTCACTGAAGATTCTTTAATGAAACATAATAATAGTAGTTATAAATTAAGTCAAAATAAAATTAAAAAATATGCAAAGCTAAATAGAATCATAAATAAATGCAATAAATATAGGAAACAACAAAAACACAGTTCCAATAATATTAAGTTAAGGAAAGAACGTGGTTTTCTTATAAATAAATTAAATAACTACCAAATAAAATTAGAAGACAGTAAGAACATTTATGAGTTTGACACTCAACACTTACAGTCTGAAATTCAGGTACTAGAAGCTTCACTTCATTCACTCTATACTAAGTATGTGAGGTCTGAAAAACAAATTCAGGAGCACATCCTTGCAGCTAATGAGTTAGTGGACATGTGCAACTCTAATGCAGACAAAGTGGACCCGCTGACTATCAGCACCCCTGAAATTTCACTGCATAGTGAGTCGAATCTTGGCACTCACCAACCTGAGGCAACAGAGGACCCATACCAGTCAGGAAGTGCTCAGGTCTCGATTCCCGGTGGGGTTACACCAGGTGCTGAACAAGGTCCATTGCAAGTATTTCAGACAGAAGCTAGTTCTCTCACTTGTAGTAGTAAAGTTTGTTGCTGCTCCATTATGTTTTCTGATAGTTTTGGAAAAGGGTTAGGAAAATTACTTAGTAACAACCTGAGTCATTCTTCTCAAAACTATTGCATGCCTCAGACTTCCTATAATCAAATAATGTCTACAATAAAATAACTAGGAATGAATATGACCCTAATGCCATTATAACTGTTCTTATAGGTAATAGTTTAAATGTTAAAAAAGATGATATCACTGACAGTGTCACCGAGCTACTGAAGTTAAATTGTAAGAAAATAATATTGTGTGCTTTTCCATACTTTGAGCACTTGTCAAATAGGCAAAATAACTTCATTCATATATTAAATAATTACATGCATTTTTTAGTTAGTCACCATAGTGACAAGTTTATATTTTTTGACACCAACATTTTTGTTGATAAGCTTAGGTCGACTAGGGATACTGTGTATCTGCCCATTAGTTTTAGACGTCAAATAGCTAGGCTATTAGCTTTTAATATTAACCCAGACATAATTAGTATGTCGAAGTCATGTTTAATTAGCACCACAATTAGTAATAGTACTAATGATAAGGTGTTTCAAATTAGTAATTTAAACTAGTTTGTAAGACAACAGAAGGTACCAATAGCAGTATAGTTGCACTTAATAACAAAAAGGTATTTTCTAGCACTAACAAAGGTAACTGCACAAAAGGGGCTAAGCAGAAATCCTTGAAATTATTTCATCAAAATATTCAAGGTTTTTCTTCCAAACAATTGGAAATTGAATTGTTTTTAGAAAAAACAATGTTTGACATTATTTGTTTAACTGAGCATTGGTTAAAAGACTATGAAATGTTAATTAATTATGAAAATTATAGTGTGGCCAGTTGTTTTAACCGAAAATCAATGCTGCGTGGTGGTTCACTAATTTTAATTAAAAGTTGTATTAAATCAAAAACCCGTAACGACATAGTTGAACTATCGGTTGAACATAGCATTGAGCTGTCTTGTGTTGAGCTAGATAAGCATGTTATAGTGTGCGTTTACAGACCCCCAAATTATCAAAACTACTCTTTATTTGAGTCAGTAATGGAAGATGTTTTGTCAAAACTTGCAACTGGGAATAAATCGGTAATATTAACATTTTAGAAAATAATTCTAATACCAGTAGATTATTAAATTTGTTTAAATCCTTCAACTTGTCAAATGTGTTTGTAGAGCCAACCCGAATAACTACGACTACTGCTACATGTATTGATAATGTGTTTTGTTCCTGCGACTATTTAGATAAAGCCATCGTTAATTATCTCCCTTCTGATCACAGTGGGCAAACAGTAACTTTTGAATCCAACTTACCCATAAAAAAAGTGCAGATACAATTCAGACCAGTTACCGCTGTTAATTTAAATAAATTTAATAGCACTTTAGTTTGTAAATTAAGTAATCAGGACCTTACAATAAACAATGTCAATATTCTGTATAAAGAATTCTTTTCGGTAGTCCAAACCGAGTTCAATAATACTTTTAAGAAAAGCACTAAAACTATCAGCCCTAAGTTTTTATTTAGTGATTGGGCAACTAAAGGACTCAAGAAAAGTAGGGAAAGACTTTTCGAACTGTATGGCCTTAAGCCTTATATTAACACGGAAAGTTTTAATAAGTATGTTGCTACTTATTCTAGAACTTTTAAGAGCACTTGTAAGGCAGCTAAAGCCTTATACATTAGCAACAAAGTTAAATCAGCGGACAACAAAATACAGACGGTTTGGAAATTTATCAATAATGAAACGAATAGGAGCAAAAAGCATAATTCCGATTACACACTGGAGACGTCAAGTGGTGGTCTCATTTAAGATAGCAAAGAAGTGGCTCAAGAATTTGTACATTTCTTTACCAGTATCCCACTTAAAACTACTGAAACCTTAAACTCCTCGCCATCGCTCTCTTTTGATTTAGTAAGGGCGAACGTTCCAGCCTGCCTGATTGATTTTAACTTTAAGCATATTAACCCCGTTACTGTAATAAAAGCTTTTAAGCAAATCAAGATCAAATTGACCGAGGATCTTTGGGGAATGTCCATTAAAGTCTGTACCTCCATAATTGAGACCATAGCGCCTTACTTAGCCTTAATATTTAATTTGTGTGTGGATCAAGGAGTCTTCCCGGATTTAATGAAATACAGTAAGGTAATACCACTTTTCAAATCCGGGGACAGTAAGTAGTAAAGACTCCAATAATTATAGGCCTGTATCCGTGCTGCCGGTTTTCAGCAAGGTGTTTGAAAAGGTAGGTAATGCTGAATCAAATGCTCAATCATTTTAACACAAATAAAATCCTTCACGACCAACAGTACGGTTTCACCAAAGGACGTTGTACGACTGACGCCGGTGTAACCTTATTAAGACACATTTTTAACGCATGGGAAGAAGCCCAAGACGCCATAGGAATCTTTTGTGACCTCTCCAAGGCATTTGATTGCGTCGATCACGAAACCTTACTCTTGAAACTTGAGCATTACGGACTAGGTAAACTTGCGCTCAGTTTAGTAAAATCTTATTTAAATGATAGACAACAGCAAGTTCAAATAAACGGTATCAACTCACTAGGTTTAAAAGTAAAGATGGGTGTTCCACAAGGCTCGATTTTGGGTCCTTTCCTCTTTTTAGTGTACATTAATGATCTACTCCATTTATTAAAAAATCAGCCGCACATGGTGTTATTTGCTGACGATACTTCCTTAATTTTTAAGGTAGATAGACGTGCTACAAATTTTGACGAAGTAAATAACGCCCTAATGCAGGTCCAAAATTGGTTCACTGCTAATAATTTAGTATTAAATGGAAAAAAGACTAAGTGCATAAAATTTTCTTTACCAAATGTCAAAAGTAGGGATTGTGAGATTATATTGAATCAAGAGAAACTAGAATTCGTCGATAAAACTGTTTTCCTGGGGATCACGCTCGACTCAAGGCTACAATGGGGTCCTCATTTAACATCTCTTGCAGGACGGCTGAGTTCAGCAGCATATGCTGTCAGAAAAATCCGTCAATTTACTGATGTAGATACCGCGAGGCTAGTCTATTTTAGTTACTTTCATAGCATAATGTCTTACGGTATTTTACTATGGGGACGGGCTGCAGACATCGAGTCTATCTTTATTCTGCAGAAAAGAGCGATCAGAGCCATTTATAATCTACGCAGGCGCGATTCTTTAAGGGAACTGTTTTAGGATATTAACATCATGACGGTACCATGTCAATATATATATGAAAACATCTTGCACGTAAGAAAAAATTTACATCTTTTTAGTAAAAGAGGCGATAGACATAATTATAGTACTAGAAATAGGGACTTATTAGTTCAACCAGGTTTCAGACTGGCTAAAGTAGACTCATCTTTCATGGGGTACTGTTTAAAATGTTACAATAAAATCCCTCCCCACATACTTCAACTGAATGAGACGAAATTCAAAACTTGTATAAAACGCACACTATGTAGGCAGGCATATTATAAGTTGGAGGATTACATCTCTGATAAAAATGCTTGGCTTAATGCTGGTCCTGCTCCACAACCACAACTAACTAATTAACATTCGAAAATGCTGTTGGAGCTGCTGAAGATTGTAAGACTATCTTTGCATTGTATAAACTCAATCTCTCCTTTGTATTATATAATTGCACAGGTGTGAGTACTATGTACTATAGAGCTACCATTTACCGGGTATTTTGTCTTTCATTGACTTGGATGTGCCCTGGCGGCTGGGAATGTCATGCTCACTCAAATGTCTCGCTGGTGGTGGCGTATGTGTTGGATCATTTAGCTCCCTTCAAAATGGTTGAGCTGAATGGTGCTGATCCATGCGTCATGTTCGTGAACGGGCGCCGTCAGTTGTGACTGGTCATTTCTTAGCTGCCATGGCTTATTTAAATTTTTGAATTGTGCTTATTTTGTAATTGCGGACGCTTTTAACGTGATTTCTACATTGTTCTCACATGTATAATTTCAACATGAATAATGTAACCATTATATTGTAACAATATTTTGATTTAAAAGAGTGTCCATGGAGTTTCTTGCCCGTTCTTCTCCATAGGTACCTACTACGCTTTGGAATGGGCAACTAGCTTCATATTTCTGACTGACTGACTCCTTGACAATTCAAAAGTGCCTGTAAATGGTTTAATTGAAATAAATGCTTTGAGTTTGAGTTTGAGTTTGAACATTTTTGTTGTTTGCTAATTCAAAGCTAGCTATTTTTGTTGTTTGCTAATGCAAAGCTAGGCGTTTTTGTTGTTTGAATGTTATGGTGAATTAAATACCCTGTAACTATATTTTTTGCAATAGTAGAAGCTATTGACTGTGCCATTGTTCGACTTGCTGATGCGAAACTCCAAAGGGAAGCCCGTAGGAAACGAGTTCTATGGTCCTTTCGCCACTGGTACACCCACATTTCGCCAGTCATGTTTAAGCTCAGTGTAACAGGGAACGATATTGTTGTTACGAACGACTATTGTCATCAACAGGGCACAAATCCAGACACCGGGTTGCTATTGAGAAATTCAAAAAAACCCAATAGGTAACACTTTGCCCGACCTGGGAATCGAACTCAGGACCAGCAGCAGCAGCGCTTGCTTACTAGTATCCACTAGACCAGAGGTTCTCAAACTTATTTCATCTACCGCCCACTTTGCAAATCAATTATTTTTTCAGCGCCCCCCAATTTTTTATTACCAATCTTAAAAAACCACAGTTACATTCATTACTTTAATTTTTTAATTATAGTGTACTATATTAGTCGAATTTAAACTTACATTCTAAACGAGACATTTTTACCAGTGAGGGCAATTAAAGCGCAACATTATAATATTAAGAGTATCTTTTATTCGATTTAAAACAAACATATAGGTCTTTACCTATGAAATTGCCGTTTTGTATGAAAAAAATTAAACGAATTTTTTTCATGAATTTTTTATTTGTATTAATCGAAGTAATCACCCATGCAATCAATGCATCTTTGCCATCGCAGTGGCAGTTTATTGATGCCCTTCTTAAAGAAATCAGCTGGACGGGAGGCAACAAATTCTTCAAAGGCATTTTGTACTGCCTCTCGGGTATTGAATTTTTTTCCCGCCAAGAAGTTATCCAAATTCTGGAAAAAGTAGTAGTCTGTAGGCGCAAGGTCTGGTGAGTAGGGCGGATGACGGAGAGCTTCCAACCCCAGTTCTTGCAACTTGGAGACCGTCTGCTGTGCAGTATGAGGTCGCGCGTTGTCGTGCAGGAGCAGCGGAGACGAGCGATTGACCAATGCTGGTTGGAGATGCGCCAGCTTCTCCATCATTGTGTTCAGTTCTTCACAGTACACATCTGCAGTAATGCTCACCCCGTTTGGTAAGAAGCTGTGATGAATCACACCGGCGCTAGACCACCAAACAGTGACCATCACTTTTCTAGGGGTAAGTTTTCGTTTAGGGCATTGTTTAGGTGCTGAACCAGGATCCAACCAACTTGCTGAGCGCTTGCGGTTATCAAACAGAATCCATTTTTCATCGCAGGTAACAATGCGGTTCAAAATTCCTTCATTTGTGTGTCTGTTGAGCAGTGCAAGGCACGTCTCGACGCGTACTTCGCGCTGGCGATCATTGAGTTCGTGGGGCACCCATTTGTCAAGCTTTTTTACCTTGCCAATTTGACGCAAATGGACCAATATTGTTTTGACGCTAACGTCGAAAGCTGCTGCTAATTCAGCCGTAGATTGTGTATCATCAGCTTCCACAATCGCCTTTAATTCGTCATTGTCGACCAAAGTCTTCGGACGACCGCGAGGTTCATTTTTCAGGTCGAAATTTCCAGAACGGAAGCGAGCAAACCAATAACAGGTGGTGCGTTGGTTTGTAGTGTTAGCTCCGTAAACGTCGTTGATGTTGCGTGCCGCTTGTGCCGCGTTGCTGCCACGACGGTACTCATATTCCATAATTACTCGAATTTTTAACGTATCCATGATGACGAAAAAGATTGAAATGCGATAAAAATGTAACAGTAATCAATAAAGAAATGACTACTTTTGGAAAAAAAAATCCATGTTTTTAAAATAAAATTAATTTGAAATTAGAATTCTTAGCCAAACAAAAATTATTTTGATTTGAAATGGCCAGTACTGCAGAACGGAAATTTCATAGGTAAAGACCTGACTTGTTTGCTCTCCAGCCTATCTTGCCAAACTTCATATCATCGACAACCTTATTTTATTTATACAGCCAAACCAGCAGATTGATACAGGATTGCACAAATCGCGTTAGTTAACAGAAATTTGTTAAAACTTGATTGCTCACGGGCTATTCTACGAAAGCTATGTTAAATATTTTTAGTGTTTTTACAATAAAACAGGGCAGAAAATATATGAACTAAATAATAAATGTTGTGTAGTAGGTAGGATTTAATTTCAGTGAATTTTAAAATATGAAGTAGATGAAATTACAAATCAGCCATCGCCCCCCTAAACCACTTCAACACAAAACAATTTTTTGGGCCCCTTACCGCCCCCTCTAGGCCTCCAGCGGCCAGAAGGGGGCGTTATCGCCCACTTTGGGAAACACTGCACTAGACCGAAGAGAGTAAAAAAATACCAACCGAGTTTTAAGAGTCAAGACAGGAGTGGATATCATTTGTCCCTGATTTTGTGGTTCTAGGACATGCTGGCTTCCTGACGATGTATACCTTCACTGGTTTGAGAGTAGGTGGTGATAACTGGGTCTAAATGAAAAATGCGAGCAAGGAACAGACACAGGCTTGATTATCATAATAATTCCAGGTTCTCGGACGTGATCCGTCCAGCGTGTTTGGGAGTACCACCACCAACGGGCAGGAGCATCTTAGCCACTGGATGGGGGATCACTGAGCTTGACCGTGAGTTTCTTTTTCTAAATTATGATTTAAAATAATTGATAAATTAGGTGATTGGTTACTGCTCTCAAAAGTAAATACTCTTGTCACAGTAAGTCATCTCCATAATGGACGACATGGTTCCATAGAACCAACACCATCTTTCATTGTCGTTTCAGCAACTGAAGAAACGAAAGATAAAATTACAGATTGAAGAAAGTATACGGCGCCATGTCAAAAATTAACAAATGAACGCTCACTTTGTATGGAAAGAGATCATGGTCCTACGAACGCGCGGAGTAAAGCCGCGTCTTATTTAAAGCGATCGTCGCGGTCATAATACGTCACTTTTTGTTCTGAAAACCGGAAAGCGCCCTCTGTTGGCGCGAACACGCGTTCAGGTAAGGTAGCCCACGAAATTCAAATTTTCTTACGTTTTTTGCAATTTGCAGGTCAGCCTCAGGTTGTATGTTGATCTAAATATTATTTGCAACCGTAACGAATATGGATTTACAGAATTATAATCATTAGAATCAGCAATACAACTCTCTAAGTTCATGTAAGTGCATTGAATGACTTTTTCTGATTAATTTATGGAGTTGAATGCGTGGTCGCACCGACAGAGGGCGTTTTCCGGTTTTCCGAACAAAAAGTGACTATTCATGCGATCGATCGCGTATTCGCGCCACGATAGGATACAGGATACGGCCATATGATATTTATATTTCGATTCAAAAACCGTTTGATTTCACTTTACGCTTACGTCCTGCGTTTGTGCTAGGATCTCATACGGCATATTCTTCTAAGAAAAGATAGTAGTGGTCATGCTACACGTGCAGGTTAATCTACCTTATTCAAATTTAACCATAGTTTCGTTATTAATTCCAGTCACCCGTCACCAGTACGTACAGCTTCGCAGCATCTCCCTCAGCGTGTGGGACATGCAGGAGTGTCAGGACATAGCGGGAAAAACACGAAAGCTCCCCAATGGGGTTCTCCCCGATAGCCACATCTGTGCCAGTGACAGGGTTGGGGGGCATGACACTTGTCTGGTAAGAAGTGAGACTGATTGGGCCATAATCCAGCACGCGGAAACAGTGCGGGTCGGTAGATGTCACGAATTTTTGGTTCTACGACATACTGGTTTCCTCATGATGTGCCCCTTCACCGTTTTGAGTAGGGATTAAATTAAATCACGCAAAGTAAAATGCCTGCCTGGGTCTGAACCCAGGCAGGGCCGTAGCCAGGAATTCATTTCGGGAGGGGGTTAGGATTGCTACAATATTTTGAAAAAATAAAATATAAGTAGTTCTGATTTCTGAAATGGTAAATTAAAAGTAGGTTTATAAAAAAGAGTATTATTTATTGTTATTTTTAAAACAGAATTTTTTGGTCTTTTTGCGCGAAATCATTAAAAATAAAATATTTCACGATTTTAGACATTCTAAGTTAAAATTCAAATTGGTGGAGACCTTATTTATTATCAATTTTAATAAAGCCGTGTTTCTCTTTTCCCATCACTTTGCAATCATGACTATATTAGGGCATATTAGGGCTGCTATGGAGAATATTATATTATTACGTACCTATATGATGCAAGAGCGAGCGAAGCAAGCTCGAAATTTTTTGCATCCCTTTGACCGTTCATACAGTTATAGAACTATTAGTTTTTCGACTTATGCAGAAAAGTTAGAAAATTAAAAGAATGTAAGATGCGAAACATTTTCATTCAATACAGGGTTCATAAAAATACAGTATGTACATAGGTAAGCGTACTCATACTGCTTTTGTAGATTATAAAGTCCGTATTGGCGAAATATGTAGATTACAATACGTACCTTAAGGTCGATCTTTGTATTGAGATGCTGGTTTCTCACATTTCGGGGGGTTTGAATCCCCAAAACCCCCCCTCTGCCTACGGCCCTGGACCCAGGCACCCAAGACAAAATCTTAAATCTCAAAAAATCTGTACTTATGGTTCACGACATTGGTTTAAGACATTAAACCACTGTAGTTCTAATTAATGATCTTTTCTAAGAACCCAAGGACCTCGGAGTTAGTTTCGGTGTGGTTATAACCAAAGCAAAGCGCTACTGCTTTTTCTTTAAGGAATTTCTGAGAAGCAGCCCGGAGTCTCGGTTTGTGCCCGGTTGATGAAGCGCTACTGCTTTTTCTTTAAGGAATTTCTCAGTAGCAGCACGGAGTCTTGATTGTTGCCTGGTAAATAATGCCTGGCAACAGGCTCGCCTCCTATTACATGGGACTTTAACATAACTGGCGAAATGTGGAAGCTGTGCACACGCCTACCTACCTCTTCAGAAATGCAGGCGTGATGTTATGTTACGATATTCGGTTGAGTTGAATGGTGCTGATCGTGAATTGCCACCGGCAGTTGAGACTGGTCATCTCTAACTGCCAGGGCTTAAGGACCATTTAGACGGGGCCAATCCCCGAGACAATAAATGAAGCCGCTCCATTAATTTGCGTAATCAATGGCTTGAGGTCAATCCAATGCAGTGGACTGTCTCTATTTACACGATGCTATTTTACACATTTGAGGAACAGGGTGTAAAGTTCACTCATCCTCATGTCGGGGTCTTGTATATATGTCCATTGCGCGGTAAACTCTAATTGCGCGATGCAGGATTTATAAGTGACGTCAGGATTTTGTGTGACGTCAGGTCTTTTTGATGCGTAGTTCGCATGTAGCGATGTAGATGCCGCCAAACTATTATTGGATAGGCTTAGTGGATTGTCTCGGGGATTGGCCCCGTGTAAATAAATGGTCCATTACCTATCTTTTATCTGTTTTTTGAATATCGTTACAGATTCGATTTAGAGCATTACGTTACAATCGGCCTCCCTGACTAACGAGCATTCGCCTGTAATTATTAAAATAATTGTTCTATATTGTATATCTATAGATTGTTCTCACATAAAGAAGCAACAAGACCAATTTACCCAGGATTTTGTAATATCTTGATTTAAAAGAGTGGAGTTTCTTGGTGTTCTTTGAAATGGGCAACTAGCTTCAATTTTGTGACTAACTGACTGACTCCCAGACAAACCAAAAGTTAAAAAAAAAAAATGAAATGGTTTGAGTTTCATGAATAATATTTTTTCCACAGGGTGATGGCGGTGGTCCAGTACAGATTCAAGATGGCTGCTTGTGGCGTGTGGTCGCTGTGACGTCATTAGGTCGCCGAATTTGCGGCGTCCTTGATTTCCCTTCGTTGTACGCTGTCATACCGCATGCGTTTGTAGCCGCTCAGGTATTTGATGAGGTATCATTAGAATAAAATAAAGATAATATATGTAAGGAACTGCGTGCATTTTTATTTTTTTAAATTGCCTATCATCCTCCATCATGGCCCACAGTGTACTGTTATGGCGCAACGATGTGAAAACCAAAGACGCGATGGATGGATAGTATCGATATGTCGTAGATTATAAAAGTTGAGCGATAATAGTCTCTCAATTTATTACTGTAGTGCGAAGGTGAGGTAAACGCCGTGACGCGCTCGCTAGAGTGGGGCGGCACGTGGACAGAGTCGTGTTAAGAGCAGAGCGACGAGTCAGTGTTGTGAGGGCAACGAACGGATGCAGACCTGAGACCTCCACTTCTCTTACGCGAAACTGTCTGTTTGCTCGAACGTGGAAAGTAGTGCGTGAACATTATTAGTATTGCACCTACTGTGATGCTTGTTCTGAAAGTGAAATACTAACTGATTTGCTGTGTCATCGTGTTTTATTGTTAACCTGCACTATGGAGTCCGTACCACCGAATAGAAATGATGGCGGCACTATCGCTCAGCCATCTCTGACGCCGTCAGATATAAGTAATATTAGTAGTGTTGGCTATAACAATAAGAAAACATTAAGGAATGAGGAATGGATTGTGTGAAAGATGACATGGGTAGAGAGGAGGTGACTACTGAGATGACGACTGATAGAGATGTATGGAAGCAGACATGCTTTGCATTTGGACACGGAACTGTTTTATAATTATGTTGGGTAAATACCTACCTAAACACTATCAGGAAATTAGGTATGTTATAAATAGATCATTTTATGTTATCTGACATAATGATTCAGCGTTCAAACGTCATGACTTCTGCATGAGGTCAAGAATAACAAAGAATTATAATATTATGTATTGTTATCTACTCTTCTGAGGAACAAAGGGAACACCGTATTCCCCGGGTTTAGTGATCGTGACGAGGCAATATTTTTTATAGGAATCAAATCAAAAATATTTATTTGCTAGAAAATGGTACATAAGGTGTTACAGTAGGTTTGTTTCAGCATATCTTGCCACAACATGGCGTGCAAATGTGTTTACAATCAGCGATGTCAATTAGTCTAGCTTATAAATGATAGATTCTATTGATCTGTCTTCTAAATAGTGTATAATAACTTTTAAATATTAGTAGTTAGAAAAATATTCACGACGCGCGAGAAAACACGATTAGTCACGATCTATGATATTAGTTTTATATCATCGGTCGTAATCGATCATGAAGACTTGGGTCGTGGGTTAAAAAGTTCAAAAACTATTTTTAATGGTAGGTAATGGTTGTCAATCAAGAAAGAAAGAAAGTACATTTATTTAGCTCAGACTAAAATGCACACAATATAATATACATCAGATAACAAAATAAAATATCTAAAAATCAAATAAAAAGTGTAAAAGTGCGATGTAGGAATGTAACACGGCTGCGCCAAAAAGGCCCAGTTCAGCAAAAATGCCAGAGAACTAGTGCCTGACGCTGGTTTCCAACCGAACCTGGGTGAGGTGACGAATGTAAATCGGATTTATAATGTAATGTGTGTATGCATACGTACATAAATTTTGTGTCTTATAATAATAATAACGAATAAGTTAATTAAATAGTGTGATTGTGTATAAAGTTGCAAAACAAAACAGAAAAGACTGTTAAATAAATGAATAAATGAGACGGACGCATGATAGACCGTTGTAAGTACGTAACGTACCGTTATAAGTAAATAAAGAAATCCTTGGAAACGAGTCAGAACAAAAAATCCTGTTTTAGCCGATGCCAGACTTCCACGGTCCAACACATTGTCATTATTTATTATTCCGTGCTGCACTTCATCACACAACACGCTGCAAGCGTCTGTATAATGAGGCAACAACTCATCTGTTAAGGACGCATCAACACTTTTCTCCAAATATCACTGTTTTTTCGGTACCCTGTACAGGGATTAGGAATCATGACTGCGAGGATTTCATGGTCTCAAATTAAAGATAATTTATTCATCTCCTGAATTCCCTCATAAAAATGGTATAGCCTCATATTAAATTTTCTCTCAAATAACTTTTCACCACCACAATAATCGCGCAAATTTGAAAGAATATGGGGTCTGAATAGGAACCCGTATATCTAGACCCAATACATATTATGATTTCAAAATAATAAGATATTGTGGCTTATATAGTCCTTAATACGTGATGTAAATATTACGTACCTAAATAAATAACTTTTTCATTTATGAGAAAATTAAAGAACACTCTCATATTTCTTCATACATTTCGTCCATGCGACGTGCCAGTCCGCGCTGAACCGCGCTCGTGAAAGGAAGGGTATATCGCTTTTTTGCAAAAAAATATTACGTGAATAAGTGAGTGTTGAGTTCACGGTGTTGTATACTGTGGTTGGACGAAGTTGATACTTTTTCGGACCGAAATAAAAGTAAGTACGATTATTTAAATTTATTCAGAAATAATTACATAGTTGTCATTTTTTGTGGGTGTAGATTACGGATAAAGATAAAGATTACGAATAATTATATGAAAACATTATTTTTGAGAAATTCGGTTCAATTGTCGATTATTGGGATTTGGGGTGGTGATTACGAATAGGTTTTAGGCCTTATTTTTAATTCAAAAAGGGGGTGGACTTAAAAAAATTTAAAAAATACGTTTTTGTCAATTGTGCTGGGCTTGAAGGTGGTGATTACGAATATACCATCTTATTTTTGATTCAAGATGTAATATTTTTTTAATAATCGGATTTATGAATTTGGCAACTTGCCAAATTCATAAATCCAGAATAGTAGAGTAGCAGCGTTTGAAAATCAAACAGGCGCATGGTTATAACTTTCGACAACGAGAAGGATTTTTCTTTGTTTTGTGCATTGTTAAAATATTTATATTTGTTATTATAGATGCCACGAGTTCGGAAATTCGGACAAAAGACAAGAAAAACTGCACACGTAGCAGTAAACAAAAGTAACGAGACTTTGTAAGTATTTTCTTTCAGAAATCACAAATCTACTCTAGAGTTTTGTTATATCTTGTATTAGAAAATATAGTAGGTTTTTTTATTTAACAGGGACAGAAGCTTGGATGTCTCCGTAGGCGATGATTATTTTAATTTCACTTACAAGTGAAAGTTTATCAACCTCTGTTGGTAATTTGTTCTATTTGATTTACCTTAGGTTCTTTTTTTTTTCGTGTGGTTAGTTACCTTAGGAAAGTACTATCAGCTAAGCTACCGCATGTTCTCCTATACTCCATTTGAAATAAGGCATTTAAACAAAAGTACTATCAGCTAAGCTACCGCATGTTCTCCTATACTCCATTTGAAATAAGGCATTTAAACAAACCTTTTTACAGTCCGTTCAACCGATTTTGACTTCTAAACCGTAGATATAAGGATGGCATTAAAAGTTAAAAAGATTACACAATACCAACTCTCTACTGCAGCTGCCATTTTTCATGCCACCAACGCAATAGAAGTCAAAATCGGTTGAACGGACTGTAAAAAAGGCTTATTTAAATGTCTAATCTTATTTCAAATGGGGTATAGTCGATAATCGCATGGCACGGCTCACGGCTCGATCGCCCGATGCATGCGTTTTGACTATAATGTATGAATATGTGTCATAAAAGAAAAGAAGCAAGTTACGTAATACTAATTGTTTAGAAATTGATAAAGGTATATTTTTCTTTACAATTAGTATTTGAACTAATAGTTGCCGCTGTTTATACAATATTATCAGAGTCTTTTGTTTATTGATGTCGCAACTGCGGTAAAAATAAGTTCATTATCTAATTACCATTGTTATTTAGTGGGAACGTCTAAAAATCCGGTTTAACAATAGGAAGACTTAATAGAAGGGCCATAAAATACGTTCTATAGTACCTACAGGTGTTGTCTTTTTTATTTTCAGGAGCAGGAATGCGTGATAAAAGAATATAAGCCAGAAAGTAGAAGAATAATCGAGATTGAATACCTTTTTGAGCAGCCAATCCGTATAACACTTCTCTCTAATTTGTTTATTGTCTATTTTTTCACAGTTACTTAAACTACGGTGTACATTTCGTTATTGACCTGACTTTATTTAATATATAATATTTTTTACTACGTGCTTTTGTTTTAATTTTTATCAAAAATACCTTCTGAACTCGCGGCCCAGTCAGTAAATCTTACTTTTTTATAAGTATTTCTGGGAGTGATTATTTTTAAATATCACAACGAAAGATTATGATAAACTCCCAAGCTAGTATTTTATTATGTAATGCTCCAACAATTGTCAGTAAAAATAATATTTATAAATATGTACTTAGATACTTTCAAAGCAGCCTGGGATAATCGTAGGCGTTCCTTGTAACAGTAAAATTTCAAAGTCGCTAGTTTCCGTAAGAATATGGTATTTAATCCATATAGCCAGCGGTTGAAATTTTTGGGTACCTACGTAATGTACGTAATGACTGATGCACTTCAAAAATACTTCAAAAATAGTACTTAGAAAAGTTACCAAATTCGATTGCAAACTTCCAACTAACTTTACTCAATCATTATCAGTAAAATTAAAAAATAATACCTTCAAGCACCAAGATTAGTTAATTTACGTATAAAACCGAGCGGACAGCGGTTTCAATGTGTGCGTGCGGGTAATGTCGTTGTGTTGCGATGCAGATACGTAAACTTGAGCGAGTTCAAAATGTAACAGCTTCCTTAATAGGTCAAACTGGAAGTTCAGGAAAACTGCTTGCCGTATCGTGAATCGAAAGTACAGATATATTCGATTGAAAAAAATTGTGTTTGTCATAACACACACACATTTTTCACGAACCGACTGTATTTGCATAAAAATACAGTCGGTTGTCATAACACACACACATTTTTCACGAACCAACTGTATTTTCATTAAAATACAGTCGGTTTTTAACTTGAATTGAGCGCAAGCCACTGAAGCCACCACTCGCTCATTATGCCAATTTAGTGTTTGGGTTTTCTAAAAAACTGGCCAAGTGCGAGACGGACTTGCACACGAAGGGTTTCGTAACGTATTAAGATCGAGCAAAAAACTCAGAAAAAAAAACACGTTTCTTGTATACTCACTTATTACGGTTCATGAGATACAGCGTCTGTCCGTCAGCGGACAGACAGACGGACAGCGGACGTTTAGTAATAGGGTTCCGTTTGCAACATTCGGTGCCTACTTTTATGTGGTAGGTGACTATTTAGTGGTCAATAGAAGGAAAACATATATTTAGAATGACTAGTTATTACCTAACGCCGCCTGACCGTGTGCGTCATAAAACAAGTTTAGCTCAGACGTAGTTTCACATTCAAGTCGACATCTCGTACAGCAAGAAACAACATTTTAGATTAAAAAAAAACATTTTGCAAAATCGAATGAAAATTATAAAAGTGTCATCAAAAACAAAATCTACAAAAAGAATCGAACTCGAGTTTTGAATTTGACATTTCAAAGTGTTCTTTTATTCTCAAAAAGTTGTGATATTTTTTTTTGTGGCCGATTTTTTTTTTTGTTTTTTACATAGTGATGGACCTGATAGACATATAATTGTCTATCATTAAATCAGTTTGCGTGCCGTAAGGTTTTTCTGACTGTTTTTATTAATAATATACCACCTCAAAACTAAATTGTGATGTACGTAGGTATGTTGATGAAAATAAGATTCGCGACTGTAAAAGAAAAAATGTATTTACAGAATAATAATCATTAATATAACCAGGGATATCGAGGGATATGGCTTGGAGGCGTGGTACATGTCGCCTGACCTTGGCCAACCTGGGTATATGCGCCTGACGACGGTGCGCACCGTGTATTCTATGTTTCCATCGAAACGTGTCACTGTCATTTCGTATTTTTACAAAATGCCGAATTGTTCCGTGCTTATTTGCAAAAATAGGACAATTACAGCAAACCTTAAGACAAGTGGCGTGTCCTACCACTGATAAGTAAAAAATCAAAGCATTCATTATAATATTTAAGGGTTTTATAAATATTTAATTGTGACATTTCAAAACGATGCATTAGTGGTGTGCAGCGCTGAGATATGGATATCGATAATTGTTAGTTGTTCTTACGGATTTATATAATATACTAACATTTGCTAATTAATCTATATTCATTAATTTTATATTATAAAGCTGAAGAGTTTGTTTGTTTGTTTGAACGCGCTAATCTCAGGAAGTACTGGTTGGCATTGAAAAAATATTTTTGTGTTGGATAGTCCATTTAACGAGGAAGGTAATAGGCTATATAACATCACACTACACTACGACCAATAGGAGCGGAGCATACATGAAAAAGTCGCAAAAACGGGAGAAATCCTTTTTGAGAGCTTTCGTTGCGTTTGCGTGCGCACGTTACGCAAATATCATGTATGATGGAATTGTTCCTCTTTAAAAGTTCTCAAAAAAAGTACGCGACACCACGTCTATCTTTTAAGATTGACTCACTATAACCTTTTTTATTCTAATCAAATTTGTTCGAAATTAATGCTTTCTTTCCGAAGGAGTTTTAGCGCCGACGCCGCGACTTTCCCTACTGTTGAGAGGAGAGGATGGGCACTCGAGTAGACCATGATCTGGAATAGGACATAGGATACATTTTATCCCTATATTCCCACGGGACCGTGATCGACCTACGCGGGTGAAATTGCGGGGCACAGCTAGTATAAAATAATATTATTGGAGTTTGTTTACTCCTTAAGAATCGATTTTCATATAAGGCCCCCGGAATGGATATTTTATGAGGAGAGAAATTTATAGAATAACACCTTGTTTTATTCGTAAATAACACGGATAAAAATTTTGAAAATACGTCTTAGACCCTTAGAGATACCTAGAGCTGCTTGTGTGCGTACAGTCGCTGTATCTATACTTTCTAATGCCCGCCCCTTTTGAGCATGTGTGCATTAAATAAAAACAAATGTGTTACGCATATTTGGTTGTGTGAGTGCGATAAAAGCATAATGTGTGCAGTATGAGTGAGTTTCGAGAGTGGGGAAAAGGTGGCGACACTTGAACTTGAACAAATATAGATAGAAGGCATATCTCCGGATATCTATGAATATTACTCTCTAACTTTATTTACCCTATTGAGTGACTATTTCATGAAATTGTGACATTTGTACTATATGAACACCTCTGTCTAAAATAAAATAAACTTTTTACAAAAAAAAAAAACAACCGACTTTCAAAAAAACACTATAAAGTGAAAAATAACTTTTTTTTTAAATATCTTAACGTGGCATCCAGTCGCGAACACGAGAAAGAAGAGGTGAAACACGAGTCGATTTCTTACAGGGTTTTATATGACTCTTGAGGAAAATATAGGGTGTCCTCATGTTCAATAGTGAATAAAAGAAAAACAACAATGTTATTCTCATATTTTATTTAAACAAAATGGAGTTTGACAATGCGGATTTTATGTCTTAAAAATAAAACATCGCTTATATGCCGTCTATTTCTCTCAAAATCAAAGCAAAAAGTTCAATGGCAGCAACTTACCAGCGGATATTTTCTTTTAGGGCCTGAATTGTTCGAGGATTGTCACTGTTAACCCTCGACTTAGGTATCCCCACAAAAAAAAAGTCGCACGTTGTAAGATCCGGCGATCGAGGTGCCCAGGGTATGTCTCCGTACTTGCTGATTCATTTATTGAGAAACATTTCCCTTAGATCCTGCATAAGAACCCTTGCTGTGTGTGGAGTTGCCCCCCATTGCTGAAATTGTGTTTTGTTGTTCAACCCGAGGAACCGCTGCAGTTGCAGTACCAAAAACTCGTCCATCATCCGGCTGAAATCTTCCATATCGATTGACGAGAATTACGCATAATTTCACGTCAAAATTGAGCCACATGTTCTGATGTCGCTGATAACGTTCATGGTCCCGGAGGAGTTCGGTTAACCATTGGCCCTTCTTGTCTGAACTATTGGACCCACAACCAGATAAGTTGTTTGCTCGGTCCATCATTTACTGGTCGAAAATTATAGTGAGTACAAAAAGTGCGACGCGCACAGACCAAAGAATCACCGCACTTTAAATATGCTAACCCCGAACGCGCGATGCGCTCCCAACCAGTGACTTATTGCGATAAGTAAATCCGCAAATCAAGCGCGTTCAACAATACCCCTATCACTTCCCTCACCGCTAGTTAAGGAGTAATTACAATTTAAAGTACAAAATTTTCCACTGGACACCCTATAGTTAAGCGGAATAGGTTAATAAAATTATATTTGTGTCTATTGTATTTTATAATGGTTTGTTTGTTCCAGACAATAATGCGATCATGGGGAACAGCTGTGCTCTCACTAACCCTGCTGGTGCTCACCGTGATAACAGTCGCAAGGGGGCAGACACAATACTTTGGTAAATATAATAAAGAACTCTGCTTCTTTAGTCCGCAAAGGTAGCCCGCGAAATTCAAATAACAGGTGTTGTATCTTGATCAAAATATGATTCGCGACCTTAAAAATATATTTTTTACAATAATATAATCATTAATACATCTCTCTAAGTTAGATTTGTTCCATCGAATGACTTTTTCATGAAATCATGAGATTTGAGAACAAATTACCCGGAAAAGAACTGGATTTACCGACATAGACTGCAGAATAAGCAAGCTGAAGATGCAGCTGGCCATGTTGGTCGCAGGACCGATGGCCGGTGGAGCAGACGAGTCCTAGAGTGGAGACCGCGTATCGGCAAGCGTAGTGTGGGACGCTCCCCTGCTAGATGGGCCGACGACCTCAATAGTTGGCTGGGACAGACTGGAAGGCGGAGGACAGGGTGTTGTGGCGCAGCCTGGGAGAGGCCGATGTCCAGCAGTGGACTGCGATATCCTTTTTTTTTTTGAGTTTGGTAAATCATCAAATGTTTTCTCCCGCTCTGGGCGGAGCGGAAGGACACAGGGAATTTGTTATCGGTGCCGATTCTCTTGTCACAAAATTCTCTAAACTAAACTAAAAATCACTGAAATTTAGTTTAGTCCCGTCAAACGATCAAACTCATTCTGAAATAGACTTTATATGACACAACTTAACTATAATTTAGTTTGACAGCACTAAGATGGCACTGAGATTAGTTTAGTGAAAATGCTATTCTGAATTTGACGATTTAACCTAAAATGTTAAAAATGTGTGGAATAAAATTAGATGTCATGAACTAAAATTCAAACCAACACCTCGACTTAACAAAAAACAGTACTGTATTTTTTTATTTTCTTTTGCTTATATCTCGAAAACGGTGTGTCCTATCGCAAAAATAATGAAAATTTCGACCCCCTTTAGACCGAGACCCATAAACCCCTAATTCTCAACATGTTGGTAATTATTTTTTATTTTTTTTCGTTATTTTCCATACAAAAACTGAAAAATTCCATTAAAAACACGTCGAGGCAGCCGTGCATGCGCGCCTCTGGCTCTAAAACAAAACACGGGGTAGGGAAAACAAGTACCAAATGGAGGCGCGCGGTTGTCAAATTCGATTTAAGTTGTGTCAAAATAAGTTTTAAATTTAGAGAATTTATTTGGCAGAATAGCTCCAAGATTCCCATAGTCAAAAGTAAGGAATTTTAGTGATAGTTTAGTTAGTTTAGTTCGGTGTACAAGAGAATCGGCACCATTGTCGCAAATCATAATAATTTTGATCAAAATACAGCCTGACACTGACTTGCAAAATACATACAGTAAATATGTTTATGTGCCTAAAATATTACCTGTATTAATTTGACATTACGTAGGTATTTATTATATATTACGCGATTACTCCGCCATTTATGAATCGATTTTGATGATTCTTTTTTTGTTTGTTATGCTTCAGAGGTAGTTTTTGAGTTAGCTTCAATAATTACGTATTTTTCCCACTTAGTCTATGTAGATGATATCTTATTTGACTCCTTCACTGTTATTTACATAGCAGGTAGTGGTATTCGAATTTGTGTGGGGTAGGTACCACAACAAAAAAGTGAAAAATAAAAACTTTGTACAAAAAACACATAACCGACTTCCAAAAAAAAAAAACACAAAAACAGTGAAAAATAACTTTAATTTCGGAAGTCGGTGGCAAAAAACGAAAATTGAAAAGCAAAGACACACACTTCCGAAATTAAAGTTATTTTTCTCTTTTTTTGTGTTTTCTTTTTGGAAGTCGTTTTTTTTTTTTTAATTTGTAATTATGCTCAAACAACAGACCCCAGACCCCAGAATGATCAAAATAGAAATGTAAATCCCAATAATTCCAACAATCTCAACCCAGGTAACAACTTCGGTGGCTTTAACTACTCAGACACTCCCCTGATCAACCAACCCGAGGTACAACCATCCCCAGTTGACGTTGGTGTACCACCGATCACCAACAGACCAGCATCAAACAATAATAACTTTGGGGACTTCAATAGACCATCTGTTCAGATTGGTCAGGAACCAGAGGTTTTGATTGGACCTAATGAAGATAATATGACTGAATCACAGAAAAAACAATATGTGGAGAAGGCGGAGAGGAGTGAGTATGATTTTGTTTAAAAAATGAAAACTTCTTTAGACGCGTTGAGCAATTTTTGGTAGGGGATAAAGTTATGGATACAGTAGTGCACTACATTAAAATATAAATACCAGTTTTAAGTTTTATTTTTTTGTGTGTTTGAAAACATTAAAAAACCGGACGAATTGAGAACCTCGTCCTCTTTGAAGAATTCGGTTAAAAACAATAAATTCAAAAATTACAAGCCGTATGACCAGTCCCTACTGACGGCGCCCGTTCACGACCATGACAAACCATTCAGCTTAACCATTTTAAGGGGACTTAATGATTCAACACACGCCACCTCCAGCGACCTTTCTAACATTCCTTCAATTCTTCTGTTCCAGTGTGTGACTACTACAAGTCTTTCGCAATGAAGAAGGCCGTATCTCGGATACTGTCGCCAGACCCCGGAGCAATCAAGGCGTCTGTCTGTGCACCCATCAACGTGCCTCTGGTCATCGGGGGATCAGTTACCAGCATCCGAGAGTTCCCACACATGGCTCTCGTGGGTTGGATGAAACTTAATGTAAGTTTTAATACTCAGCGAATCAGACTAATTTTCTTTTCTTTCGTGAGTACTCTGATGACTCATCATATAATAATATAATCTCTAGAAATACTGACAGCAAAAAATATTTCACTGATAAAAAGAGAGACAGATGCTATTACCCCGAAAATGCACGATTCCTGTGGTATACACCACGGGATAACTCACAGGGGGTGGCCCTATCGTGAAGTCGCATAATTTATAAAACTTATTGCTATGGCTAAGGAGATGAACCCGCTTTATGTTCTTCTGCGAGATGACATGGAAGGCTTCCTAGGCGGACATCTCTCAGGTTAAAACAATGGAGAAACACGGACTCTGGTAAGAGTACTCTCTCCCAATTTATGAATGCAGCATGTATGTCAGCGCAGTAGTCACTGATTCTAGCTCCTTTTTATTTAATTTTATGTGCATAAGTATGTATGACGATGTTTCCAGGACACCGGCTACTCCTGGAGGTGTGGGGGCTCTCTGATCAGCGACCGCTACGTCCTGACTGCGGGGCACTGCAGCTATCAGAATATTGTCCGCAAGGCTGTCGGGTATGTCACTGTTGCTAATACTTCCCAGCGTTAATTTAGGCTATTATTAAGTACAAGTTAGACTGGACCAATGGGCACATTGCCCAACTTGTATCTTTGAGGAATTAGTACCTGGTTACGGTCACCATTTATCATTCCACTGTGGACTTTGGTCCGCAGTCGCATCATGTAAAATACTGGTATTCAGCTGCATCCCGTTAGACTGCAAGCTGACCCCGACATAGTTGGGAAAAGGCTAGGAAAAGGCTAGAAAAGGCTAGCATATTAATAGTTGACCGAATGCCTTTCCCCATGACTTCCTAAAAACAATAATTAGGTATATTTTTATAATGTATTAAAATATGACATACTATTACTTAGAAGAATAATTTGTTCATGGTCTAAAAAACATGAATTCAATGATATTATGTGTAGATAAAAGATTTGTAACTCATGCAGTTTTCCACAAAAATAATTCATACATTGGCGAAGACTAGACATGAAATTAATAGTAGTGTCACATTATGAACCAACCAATCCATGTATTGACCTCAGCAAGCACCGATCCACTTCGACTAAAAACCAGCGGCCGAAATCATCTATATTACCAGTAACGAACTTTACAGAGGACCCCCTCGAGCTGTACAACTCGGTTCCTCATACCGGGACGATCGTGAAGCCCTCGTCGTGAAGATATCCGCCGTGATTCAACACCCGAAGTATGACCCGAAAAGGTCATACCATGATGTAGCGCTCATCAAGATGGTTTCAAAAGTCATGTGAGTAAAACTTAAACATATAACATCACGTCTGTAATCCCCGAAGGGTTACACAGAACTGTAGCTACAGTACACCCACATTTTGCCAGAAGTGTTTAAGTCTTGTAACAGGAAACGAGCCTATTGTCATCAAACGAGATCCAAATCCAGACTCCGGGTTGCTACTGAGAAATTCAAAAACCCAATAACACTTTGCCCTACCTGGGAATCAAACCCAGGGACCAGCAGCAGTAGAGCTTGCGTCTACTAGGCTGAAGTGAGTAAAATAATACCGACCGAGTTTTTTAGTCAAGATAGGTGGATGGGTGTCACATGTCTCTGAATTTGGGTTCTAGGACATGCTGGCTTCCTGACGATGTTTTCCTTCACTGGTTTGAGAGTAGGTGGTGATGAGTGAGTCAAAATGAAGAATGCCAGGAAGGAACAGTCACAAAATGATTGATAACAACTCGATTATCATAATAATTTCAGGTTCTCGGAGGTGATTCGTCCAGCGTGTTTGGGAGTACCACCACCAACGGACAGGAGCATCTTCGCCACTGGATGGGGGAGGACTGAGACACGTGAGTTTCTTTTTTAACCGACTTCTTCAAAATGGAGGAGGTTCTCAATTCGTCTGTATGTTTTTTTTTTTTTTTTGTATGTTTGTTACGCGATTACTCCGCCAATTATGAATCGATTTTGATGATTCTTTTTTTGTTTGGTAGGTCATGCTTCCGAGATGGTCCCATATAAATTTTATTAACTTTGCTTATGTGATTTATGAGTTAGCTTCAATATTACGTATTTTTCCCACTTAGTTTATCTAGACGATATCTTGTTTGACTCCTTCACTGTTATTTACATAGCAGGTAGTGGTATTCGGATTTGTGTGGGGTAGGTACTACAACTAAATAACTTTAATTTCGGAAGTCGGTGGCAAAAAACGGAAATTGAAAAGCAAAGACACCGACTTCCGAAATGAGTTATTTTTCACTTTTTTAGTGTTTTTTTTGGAAGTCGGTTGTTTTTTTTTTGTAAAAAGTTTTATTAAAATTAAGATTTAAAATAACTACTTACTTACGTTACTGCTCTCAAAAATTAAATAGTCTTGTCACACCAAGTCTCTCCATAATGGGCAACGACGTGGTTCCATAGAACCAACACCATCTCTCATTGTAGTTTCAGCAACGGAAGAAACGAAAGAAAAATTACAGATTGAAGAAAGTATACGGCGCCATGTCAAAAATTAACAAATGAACTCACTTTGTATAAAAAGAGATCATTGGGTCTTCGAGCGCGTCCTATTTAAAACGATCGTCACGCGAATAGATACGCGATCGTCGCGTTCATAATAGTGTGCGTTACCCTAGCAAAATGTTGTCGAAAATGGACATTTAAAGCTTATAGATAATTAGTTGCCTAGCGTAAATTAATTGCCTACTTCTGTAAATGTTGCGCACATTTTTAAATTTGTTGCACTTATAGTTTTTTTTTAATTTCACAAAAACAGTTCCTGCTGGAATAACGGTTCAAACGTTACCCCAGACAGACATTTTTCAAAAAAATGGGAATCTTGAAATAAATGTTAGCTATATAATTAGTTGTCTGGACGAGGTAAATGTTGCACCAAATTTTTTTTTTTTCTTCTGCTGCGTATTTGTTCGAAATCCTGCTGGAGTAACGTTTGTGGTTTTGCTGGATCTCTGAAACGGTTAAGCGGATTCTTATCATCTTTTGTACATGACTTCTAAGGAATTCGTTTTAATTTGTTGTGCAATAAAAAAAACAAAATAATTCACCATTTATGGGGTATTTAATTAAATATAAAAACACTTCAAAAGGTCCTTACACTCTAAATAAGAGCTCTAAAGACTTACTTTAAACGTTATTTTGTAGCTTGTAACGGCATTTAAATGTATGTGAAGTCTCATTAGTATACCGTAAGTAATTAAAAAAATATGATGTTTTCAGTTCTCCACGTTCACGGTCACAATGCGCGCGGAGTTATTTGGCCACCAGTAAACCTGTATGTGGATATATGTATAAACTGAATTTTATATAATTTTTAGTTGTTCAGTTCAGTTTTATGCCTGTAAAATTTCAGCGTAGTAAATATAGAAATTAACGAGATAAAAAAATAAAAGTGATTAGGAAGTCCAAGACCGTGGTAACCCTACCAAGTATAGGTGGTTACAAAAAAGCGCCCGCCTAGTACATTAATGCGATCTTCTAAAATATGTAGGAAAAAAACAAAATGTTTTTTTTAAGAATTTTTATTTATAGGTAAGAAACTCCACGGTTAGTGGTTACTCTTTAAAAAATAATTGGCTTATACAATGTTTTCAAATTACAGTGTTAGTGCATGGGAGGACAGTGTAGGCCTTTCAACAAGTACCAGGTACTTAACAAAATAGAAGATGATCAATAAATCTACAGTCCACTAAGCTTACAACGTTCTCACACAAGTACCCTTAAATTAAAAATTTAATAAAACCCCGAAAAAAACAAAGCATCTAATAAACGTTTTTTTAACCGACTTCTTCAAAAAGGAGGAGGTTCTCAATTCGTCTGTATGTTTTTTTTTTTTTTTTGTATGTTTGTTACTCGATTACTCCGCCAATTATGAATCGATTATGATGATTCTTTTTTTGTTTGGTAGGTCATGCTTCTGAGGTGGTCCCATATAAATTTTATTAACTTTGCTTGCGTAATTTTTGAGTTAGCTTCAATATTACGTATTTTTCCCACTTAGTTTATCTAGACGATATCCTGTTTGAGTCCTTCACTGTTATTTACATAGCAGGTAGTGGTATTCGGATTTGTGTGGGGTAGGTACCACAACTAAAAAGTGAAAAATAAAAACTTTTTACAAAAAAAAACAACCGACTTCCAAAAAAAACACTGAAAAACTTTTTACAAAAAAAAAACAACCGACTTCCAAAAAAAACACTAAAAAAGTGAAAAATAACTTTAATTTCGGAAGTCGGTGTCTTTGCTTTTCAATTTCCGTTTTTTGCCACCGACTTCCGAAATTAAAGTTATTTTTCACTTTTTTAGTGTTTTTTTTGGAAGTCGGTTGTTTTCTTTTGTAAAAAGTTTTTTAGTGTTTTTTTTGGAAGTCGGTTGTTTTTTTTGTTTTATATCTAAGAACACTCTCGATCAAGTCACCTTTCAAACAAAACAAAAAAAAAAACAAAATCGGTTCAGGCGTTTGGCAGCTACGATGGTGCAGACAGACACAGATACACACGTTAAACTTATAACTTGTATCTTTTTCCGTCGGGGGTTGAAAAGACAAATAATCAAAAAGTAATAAAATAGTATATTATGCAATTGGAGTGGGGAGTGATTCATGATCAAGTGTTAGAATCCTGAGCGACGCGAGTGATTCATTGCCCTCGATATAAATTTTATTCAAGAATTGCATACTATACTTTATACCATGACTACGAGAAAAAGAACTTGCAACTTCGAGTATGTTGTTATGTCAAGGTTAAGCCTTGTTATAGTACACCGTAGCATAGATAATACATACTCCATAATGTCAATGACTTCTTTTTCTTCTGCAACTCATTAAAATAAGTTGGGAAAACAGACTCTGAAAATGTGCCAGAAGCTTGATTTTCATTTTTCCATTTGCAAAACTCATCGTAGGCTTTGATGTAAGCCAGCCGTGATTTGTTGGGTAGCAAGTTTTCTACTATATCGGCCGTCCTCTCTTTCATAAACTCAGGTGTTAATACATCTTTTTCATCACTTGAATGCACTTTGTGTTCGTACTTACAGTATTTAAAATAGCGCCAATTTACTAATGACAGCAAAGAACACAAAACAATTTTTATTCTAATGTTATACTCCTTGTCGAAAATGTGCACCAATCAGATCGAAGTTTGTATCGAGTATAGTTTTTCGCAAGGAGGTTGTACAGCATTGAGATGGAGTTCGAATAATTATATTGTTGTGTTCTAAATTCAAACACCAAAACACTGACTAAAAGTGCTTTTTATTCACTGTTTTCAGTGAATAAAATAAGTTCTTTAGAGGGGGAATGGTATAAAAGTTATTTAAACCACACGACGTGCTTGCTATTACATGTTACAAATTGAATAATTATCATGTCCACAAAAGCGACTATTATAGAGTTCAAATTAAATTGTAACGCGTGAATACGCGATAGCTTGGTGAATCTGAAGCCGTTGTCGCGCCGACAGAGGGCGCTTTCTGGTTTTCCGATCAAAAAGTGACACTATGCTCGCGACCTTTCGCGTATTCGCGCGACGATTGCTTTTAAATAGGACACGGGCCCCGACTATTATAATAATTATGATAATATTAAGGGAGTGCCTCCGCTGCCGGCGCCGGCTCCCATAATGGACACCGGCGGCCTGGCGTTTATGGAAACTCTTCCAGTATTCAGAACCCCAACTAACTAACCCTAACAGCATTGTAGTCGTTTTCGAGCGGTGCCGCGGTAGAGCGGCGCGCCGCTACCGCGGCACCGCTCGCTACGCTCGCTCGGCTCGTGCGTAGGGGTCACAGTTCTAACCTAACCTAACCTTTTTTTGTGATTACAAATATTTGGCTAATCTAACTAGTTCGGTTCCGGGTAGTATATACTTTATTACTCGAATAGGGACATTAATGAATATGAAAAAAAAATACATGATTTTTAATTATGCCAAATTGACAACCAAAGTCTGCGCCGGCAGCCAATTCAGCGACCAGCGCCGGCAGCGGAGGCACTTCCTAATATTTATATTTCGATTAAAAAACCGTTCGATTTCACGTTAAGCTTACGTTCCACGTTCGTTCTAGGATCTCATACGGTATATTTCTTCATAAGAAGGGATAGTACTGGTCATGCTACACGTGCAGGTCCATCTGCCTTATTCAAATCTAACCATCGTCTCGTTATTAATTCCAGGAGGTGGCTTCAACATACAGCTACGCAGCATCTCCCTCAGCGTGTGGGACATGCAGGAGTGTCAGGATATATGGGGAAAATTACCACCGCTCCCCAATGGGGTTCTCCCCGATAGCCACATCTGTGCCGGTGACAGGGGTGGGGGGCATGACACTTGTCTGGTAAGAAATTAGACTAATTGGGCCATAATCCAGCACCCGGTAACAGTGCGGGTTGGTAGATATCATGAATTTTTGGTTCTACGACATACCGGTTACCTCACGATGTGTCCCTTCACCGTTTTGAGTAAGCATTAAATAAATCACGCAAAGTAAAATGCCTGTCTGGGTTTGAAAATCTTAAATCTCAAAATCTGTACTTATGGTGCAAGAGACCATTTAAGACATATACCAGTTTAGTTCTAATGAATGAAGTCGTTGAGCTCCTTAAGCTCTGAGTTGAGCTCCTCGGTTACTGACAAATGCTTGCACTGACTGGACAGGTCCACTCAAATCTGTGTGGTTCTTTCATCAAAAGACCATTTCAGACTCTAATCTACATGGTCCTCATATGGCCTGACCAAGATTATGTCTGGACTTTAAAAGAGACTGTGCCCTCTGAGTTTGTTTCGGCCTTCTCAGAGTAGTCAGATAGGAAACGCCGGCCTCATCTAGCTTATTTTTAATATTTTTTTTAATATGACGTGTAAAAGTGATTTCAATATCCTATAACAGAATAAACAATTTCATTTCAAAATAATCTTTTTTAAGCACCCAAATGACCTCTGAGTTAGTTTCGTTGTGGTTTATAACCAAAGCAAAGCGCTACTGCTTTTTCTTTAAAGAATTTCTCAGTAGCAGCACGGAGTCTTGATTGTTGCCTGGTAAATAATGCCTGGCAATAGGCTCGCCTCCTATTACATGGGACTTTAATATAACTGGCGAAATGTGGACGTTGTGTACACGCCTACCTGCCTCTTCGGAAATGCAGTCGTGATGTTATGTTACGACATTCGGTTGAGTTGAATGGTGCTGATCGTGAATTACCACCGGCAGTTGAGACTGGTCATCTCTAACTGCCAGGGCTTAAGGACATTTAGACGGAGCCAATCTCCGAGACAATAAATGAAGCCGCTCCATTAATTTGCTTCATCAATGGCTTGAAGACAATCCAATGCAGTGGACTGTTTCTATTTACAAGATGCTATTTTAGAGATATGAGGAACAGGGGAAAGTTCACTCATCCTCTATAGAAAAGGGAGGAAACTTCGACCAGATGGGTGTTGTGTGTGATGGGCAATTGCCCAACGATTGATGTCGGCATCTTGTATATAATGATGTCGCGATGCTGGATTTATAAATGCGTTTTTGTGTGACGTCTGGTAATTTTGATGCGTAGTTCGCATGTAGCGATGTAGATGCAACCACACTATTATTGGATTGGCTTATTGGATTGTCTCGGGGATTGGCCCCGTCTAAAATGGTCCATTTAATCTGTTCTTTTAAATTGTTTATTTATACATTGTTCTTACATAAAGAAGCAACAAGAATAATTTACCCAGGACTTTGTAATATCTTGATTTAACCCGTCGTATGCCGTAATTACAGACACAATTAAAAATCCATTGTTTCTCAACGAGATCCACGTTCCGGCATACCAAAGGTTAAAAGAGTGGAGTTTCTTGGTGTTCTTTGGAACGTACAACTAGCTTCAATTTTGTGTTTAACTGACCGATTGCTTGACAAAAGAAACGTTTAAAAAAAAAAGAAATAAATTGTTTGAGTTTTATAAATATTTTTTCCACAGGGTGATGGCGGTGGTCCAGTACAGATTCAAGATGGCTGCTTGTGGCGTGTGGTCGCTGTGACGTCATTAGGTCACATATCTTGCGGATCTCCTGATATTCCGTCGTTGTACGCTGTCATACCACATGCGTTTGTAGCCGCTCAAGTATTTGATGAGGTATCATTACAATAAAATAAAGATATTTAAGGAACTGTGTGCATTTTTATTTAAATACAATTGGGCTATCATCCTCCATCATGGCCCACAGTGTGCTGTTATGGCGCAACGATGGGAAAGCCAAAGAAGCGATGGATGGATAGAATAGATTATGAAATTAGTATGGACTAAGTGTTGGCTATAACAATAGGAAAACATTAAAGGAATGAGGAATGGAAACGTAAGAAAATTAGAATATCGCGGGCTACCTTTGCGAATCCATATTATACTATGATTTGCATGGAAAAAATCTTCCATTTATTACTAAGTTTCGAATGGTAGGTACAGTCACGGACTTTAATTGATGAGCCACTTGACACTGTTCGCATTTTAGCCGTGTAATGCAAATCGGGCTTAGTCGGTTATACTCGTACATCCAGACACGGAAAGTCATGTCTTCGTATTATAGAAGAAGAAAATTATATTTAATATATTTACCGGTTGGCTAACCTGAGAGCCAGAACTACAAACTCAACCACCACCCAAAGTCAACCAATTGCAGGTCTAGCAACCGTAACCTAGCGACGATTGTTTTAGCGTAGCCATAGTAACGTTAGCATAGGGAGAAAGTCGTCATTTCGACAAATTCAAAATTATCGTCTTTGACATCGACATTTCAACTGTCAGTCACTGTCTTCGGATAGGTTTTCAGAATTATCGAGTTAATGAACTCTGATTCAAAGAAAGTTAGTATCAAATAGATTCGATAAACATTGTATTTATTTTTTATTGAGAACTTATTAGTCAACCTCTATGTATAAGACTATTTCCGATTACTAGTAATTGGTCATCTTGTTTACGAGCATGCGATTTGACTTCGTGTTTAATCGTGTAATCTCGTGAATGTATGAAACTGCAAAATTGAAAAGTTTGGAAGTGGCTTATGAATTAAAGTCCGTGACTGTACAAAGCCTTTTGCATACCTGAGTCTGAGTCAAGATGCGCATGCAACCGCTAACTTGTCATTTACCCCAACCAGTTCTGTAGGGTTGGCAAAACTTAGTTAATTATTCATAACTTAATATTTTTAACCGACTTCTTCAAAAAGGAGGAGGTTCTCAATTCGTCTGTATGTTTTTTTTTTTTTTTTTTGTATGTTTGTTACGCTATTACTCCGCCAATTATGAATCGATTTTGATGATTCTTTTTTTGTTTGGTAGGTCATGCTTCCGAGGTGGTCCCATATAAATTTTATTAACTTTCCTTGCGTAATTTTTAAGATCGCTTCAATATTACGTATTTTTCCCACTTAGTTTATCTAGACGATATCCTGTTTGACTCCTTCACTGTTATTTACATAGCAGGTAGTGGTATTCGGATTTGTGTGGGGTAGGTACCACAACTAAAAAGTGAAAAATCTTTGCTTTTCAATTTCCGTTTTTTGCCACCGACTTCCAAAATTAAAGTTATTTTTCACATTTTTTGTGTTTTTTTTGGAAGTCGGTTGTTTTTTTTTTGTAAAAAGTTTTTATTCGTAGGTATCTACATAACTGGCGATATGTGGGTGTACTATAGGTTCACATTGCCTTACCCTTCAGGAAATGGCCGTTTCGCTACCGTCACAGGGCGTAAGGTGAAAAATTTATTCACTTTTCATTACTTTCCTGTTATACAATAGTTAATTGACCGAGCGAGCGTAGCGAGCGAAGCGTCTCTGCATCAAGTCTGGCAAAATCGGCAAGTTTGTCAGTTTGTACGTACTCGTCTACAGGTCGTATTTTACAACCGATCTGGACGAAATTTGGTGTACAGGTAAAATGTTTTTTTTGTAATTTTTTGTCGTCGGGAATTTTTGATTGGAGTTCTACTTCCTCCAAAATGGGGCAAAAAGGGGGCTACTAGATATCTCCGCCTTATGAGATCCAATAACGATGGTTCTTTGTTTATTTGAAAGGTGGTAACTCTAAGTAGGTCTCAAAAAAAATTGGTGAAGATCTGATAAGGATCTTCGGCATGATGAGCAGAATAGCTTCTCAAAATGCAGTAAATGGCTCAATATTTATTAAAACCTATTTGTTAATTTTTGTAGCTGGCCTACAAATTTTTACTCATAATTTTTCTGGCTTTTATGGTTCTGTAGTAGTCAACAAACCCTAAGAATTTTGATGATCCATCAGTGAGTCAGTGAGTGACGAAATCGGGGTTTTTAGATATCAATAAAATCGAAAGTATAAGAGCTATGCAATTGAAACTTTCTTCTTTTAATATAATAAATCTACTATTAACATCATATCCAGATATTTTTTTTATCTGGTATAATCAAAATACAAGTTATGAGGGTTCAAAAAACGACGAAGTTCTTCGAGTAAAAGTAGGTAGTGCCCTTTTTGCGCATCACTTGGCTCGTCTTGGCGGGGGCACTACCATGCCCCCAGATATTACAACTTTGTCTCTAAAAGCAGCGCGCCTACAATCTGCCTAGCCTTTTTCCCAACTATGTTGGGGTCGGCTTCCAGTCTAACCGAATGCAGCTGAATACCAGTATTTTACATGGAGCGACTGCCTATCTGACCTCCACAACCCAGTACCTGGGTAATACGATACCCCTTGGTTAGACTGGTGTCAGACTTTCGGGCTTCTGACGACTCTTAACGACTGTCAAAGATCTACAAATGACAGTCGGGACCAACGGCTTAACGTGCTTTCCGAGGCACGGAGGAGTCTCGATATGTGAAAATGGTCACCCATTCACGGACCAACCCCGGCAAGCGTAGCTTAACCTGATGGATCGACCCGTGCGGCTGTTATTACGTAGCCACGAGCTCCTCAAAAAAAAAGCAGCGCGCCTATATGTAATGTAAAGAATTTTGGGGTTTAAAGGGTCTTACATACTGGCGCGACTTCTCGCGCGACGCGACGCAGCCGCATTGTCCGCCGTGAAGTTTTCTTAGAAATCGTTGTATTAAAATCGCGTCGCAATGTCGCGTGGTGCCTGTTTGTGGAAGGCTTAAGTCTTGTCAAAAGAATGATGAAAAAAAATAGAAAAAAACGCAAGCACTAAGCAGTCTGCTGAAGGTGACTATTTAGCGGTCAATAGAAGGAAAACATATTGAGGATAACTAGTTATTACAAATCTCTTACTCACCAACCCTAACGCCGACTGACCGTGTGCGTCATAATACAAGTTTAGCTCAGACGTAGTGACACATTCAGCGGTTAAGTCGACATCTCGTGTACCAAGAAACAATATTTGAGACTAAAACAAAAACATTAACAAAATCGTATGAAAAATTATAAAAGTATCATGAAAAACAAAATCTACAATTTGACATTTCAAAGTGTTGTTTTTTAATTCTCAAAAATTTGTGTACAATTTTTTTTTTAATTCCAGTTGGTTTTTGTGAGCGATTTTTTTATTGTTTTTTGCTAAGTTGTCAGTGATATGGATCAGATAGATATTAATTAATTGTCTATCATTAAATTAGTTTGCGTGGCGTAAGGTGGGTAATCGTGGGAATAATTGTTTTATTAATAACTAGCTGTGTCCCGCGGTTTCACCCGCGTAGGTCTCGATCCCGTGGGAATATCGGGATAAAACATATCCTATGTCCTATTCCAGGTCATGGTCTACCCGTGTGCCCATCCTCTCCTCTCTAGAGTAAGGAACACTCGGCGGCGCGGCGCCGGCGCCAAACGGTTCGCTTATTGCATTTTATACTCGTGATAACTTCGAAATTAAATGTCCGATTCGATTGAATTAAAAAGTATTTTGCTGCTACATAAATACCCTTGATGTTAAAACTATTTATTTGAATAAGAATTAATATTATGTTGATAAAACTCCTTCGCAAATAATGCATTAATTTCGAACAAATTAGATTACCATAAAAAAAGGTTATAGTGAGTCAATCTTAAAAGATAGACATATGCTGTCGGGGATTTTTTTTTAGAACTTTTAAAATGGAACAATTCCATCTTACATGATATAAACCGTATAAGCAGCGCACGCAACGAAAGCTCTCAAAAAGGAATAATTTTTCCCATTTTTACAACATTTTTAATTCATGGTCCGCTCCTATTGGTCGTAGAGTGATGTTATATACCTATAACCTTCCTCGATAAATGCAATATCTAACACAAAAATATTTTTTCAAATCAAAGCAGTAGTTCGAGATTAGCGCGTTCAAACAAACAAACTCTTCAGCTTTATAATATTAGTATAGATTATTGGTATAGTTATTGATTTCTTTTAGTTTTTTTGTTAATTTAGTTTATGAAGTTTACCCAATGAATATATTTTATCAATTAAAAAAAAAACTTTACGTCAAACATAGAACCTCTTCCTTTTTGGAAGTCGGTTAAAAAGGCGCAATCAGACCCTATCTACTGTATTTCTCATGTTTTTTTGTTTGTTCCAGACAATAATGCGATCATGGGGGCCAGCTGTACTCCCACTAACCCTGCTGGTGCTCACCGTGATAACAGTCACCAGGGGACAGACACAAGACTTTGGTAAATACAATAAAGAACTCTGCTTCCTTAGTCCGCAAAGGTAGCCCGCGAAATTAAAATTTTATTCAGGTTTTTGTAATTTGCAGGTGTTGATCAAAATATGATTCGCAACCTTAACAAATATGTTTTTATAATATTATAATAATTAATACGTTAAGCCCCCGCATCAGTGTGCCCCACGGAGCACACTTTGAGTATGCCTGCACTATACTTACTTTATACTATTACTAGCTGCCCGCCTCGGCTTCGCACGGGTAGCACTAAGTAGTACCTACCTACCTACCCTACCCTATCAACCTAAAACCCACCCCACCCTACCTACCTACCTACTTTGTTTTGAGTTTATCGCGTACAGGACGACAGACAGACGCGGCTGAGGACTTTTTTTAATAATAATTTTGTAACGATAATAATATAAAAGATAAGAGAAGAAGAAGGGAAGAATATATATTTATAGAAGATAATATATAATATAAGAAGATATATAGAAAATTATCCCAGGCATCACACGCAAATACCTACCTATTTCTAAATGATCATCTCTTTTTTTTTCCAGACTCCCTCCAAGGACTGCAACAGCTATTCCAGCCGTATCTAGGCAATGAGAACATAAACCTATTCAATGGCGCCACAAGCGCCCCACACAAACAGACGAACAGACAAGAAAGCAAGAAAAAAACTGTCATCAGACATCGGATTGAAGAAAGACTAACAACGGAACCTCCTCCCATGTACCAATATGATTACGTCTTTGCTACGACGGAAAAACCGAGTCAAAAAACTACAAAATCGATTTCAAGTCAAAACAATAACTCTAGTACTTTCAACAACATGAATGAACAAAGCAACATAGTTAAAGTTAAAACTACAACAACAACTGAAGCTAGCTACTTCAACTATGATGGGAACAGAGGAACGACACAAAATGTTTTCAGTAACAACACTAATGTCGCCAGACCAGTTACTGAGAATGTCAATCACAGAGAGACATTTGCTGTTAATAACCAAACAGCTGCAGCTGACAATAACCCAGGTTTTAATAACTTTGGTAATACAGGAGTCAGTTTTAATAGTACAGGCACTACAAATAATAATAATACCAGAGGAAATTCTAACAACAATACCAACGATTCAACCAACAATTCCAACAATCTCAACCAAGATAACAACTTCGGTGGCTTTAACTACTCAGACACTCCCCTGATCAACCAACCCGAGGTACAACCATCCCCAGTAGACGTTGTTGTACCACCGATCACCAACAGACCAGCATCAAATTATAATAATTTTGAGGACTTCAATAGACCTTTAGACCCAAGTTCAGTAACGTCGACTGATCAACCTGATCAGGAACCAGAGATTTTGATTGGACCTAATGAAGATGATATGACTGAATCTCAGAAAAAAGAATATGTGGAGAAGGCGGAGAGGAGTGAGTATGATTTTCTATTAATATTATGTGAAAACTTCTTTAGGCGCGTTGAGCCATTTTTGCTTTAAATTAAAATATAGATGGCGCTAATACCAGTTAAGTTGTTTAATAGTGTTGTTTTTTTTGTGGAGATACTGGGCAACAGAATGGTGATGATGGTAATGATGATGGTGCTAATACCAGTTTTAAGTTTTCACTTCTGTCGGCAGTCCCCATGACTACCTATTTTTACCCGACTACGGCGAAACAAAAAGGAGGATTATGATTTTGACCGGTAGGTATTTAGGGGTATGAGGAACAGGGTGTAAAGTTCACTCATCCACCATAGAAAAGGGAGGATCCTCCGACCAGCCGGGTGTTGTGTCTTAACTTCCCAACGATTGATGTCGGGTTCTTGTATATATGTCCACTGCACGGTAAACTTTAATTGCGCGATGCAGGATTTATGTGACGTCTGTCTGACGTCAGGTCTTTGATGCGTCGTTCGTATGTGGCGATGTAGATACCGCCACATCACTCCCCTCCGGAGACCGGAGGTCTATAGTGGGCTGAATCTTGAATCTTGCGATGCTTCCCAGTGCCAGTTGTGGTTCCAGTGAGTCGAAACCGGGTGCCGCATTGTTCGCGGTGGGTCGGAACTGTTTGCGGCGGTTGTGGTGATTGAGGTGATTGCGGTGATTCCCCAGTGGGTCGGGGTGATGAGGTGATTGAGGTGATTTTCCAGTGGGTCGAGGTGATGAGGCTGAGGGTGATGACCACGAATGCGCGTTCGCTGCATGCTGGTGGTCAGGATACCCGTTGACGCCTCGGGTGTTGGCTTGGCTGTGTGACTCGCCTCACTGAAAGCTTGCGGGAGTGATGATGATGACGTCACCCTGGAGTAGTTGCACGAAGGCTGCGTTGACGTTCATATTCGGCCGAGATCACCAATTTTTAGGGTATGAGAAACATGAGGGTAGGGTATGTGTAAAGTTCACTCATCCACCATGGAAAAGGGAGGATCCTCCGACCAGCCGGGTGTTGTGTCTTAACTTCCCAACGATTGATGTCGGGTTCTTGTATATATGTCCACTGCACGGTAAACTTTAATTGCGCGATGCAGGATTTATGTGACGTCTGTCTGACGTCAGGTATTTGATGCGTCGTTCGCATGTGGCGATGTAGATACCGCCACAGTTATGTATGTTCATCTGATAACTTCGAAACTACTCATCATAATTTGACAAATGAGGTATCATTGTAGGCGTCTTGATCGTCCATTGGCTATAGGCCATGTGACGTCACATTAAATTGAATACGGCGCCTTCTAGAGGACTTAATGTCATGAACTAAAATATTTTTTCAGATATTTCATTTCAACATATATAATTAAGTACCTATATCATAACCCCAAAAAAAATCAATAAAATTAAAAGCTATAAAACTAAAACCAAACTACGACCAAACGGTCAACTAATAAAAACTTTTTATAAAAAAAAAACCGGCTTCCAAAAAAACACTCAAAACTGAAAAATAACTTTAATTTCGGAAGTCGGTGACACAAAACGAAAATTGGAAATCAAAGACACCGACTTCCGAAATTACAGTTATTTTTCAGTTTTGAGTGTTTTTTTGGAAGCCGGGTTTTTTTTGTAAAAATTTTTAGTTTTCAGTTTTTAGTTGTGGTACCTACGCAACACAAATTCGAATACCACTAGCTGATGTAAAATAACAGTGAAGGAGTAAATGAAAACATGGTGTAGATAAACTAAGTGGGAAAAATACGTAATATTGAAGCTAACTCAAAAACTACGCAACCACAATTAATAAAATTTATATGGGACCACCTCGGAAGCATGACCTACCATACAAAAAAGAATCATAAAAATCGATTCATAATTGGCGGAGTAATCGCGTCACAAACATACAAATAAAAAAAAACATACAGACGATTTGAGAACCTCCTCCTTTTGAAGAAGTCGGTTAAAAAAGTATAAACAAGACATCACAGACAGACAAATTAAAAATCCGGAGTCACACGTAATCTGTTCGATTTATGTCCTAACACGTGTGACATCTATGATCAAATTGATCATAGATTTCAATGAAGTGATCCCAGAAGATTTGAGATGATAAAGTCTACCTTTGTACTCATATTACAATTTATGTCTTATCTTTATGTATTTTGTGTGTAGTAAAATAAATAAATAAAGTCTAAGATAAGAAGATCTAGTGGTTGTTTGAGCATGAGGACCTGGGCCCGATCCCTAGGTTGTGCACTATTATTGGGTGGCAAGGAACTCCACGGACACTCTTTTAAATCAAAATATTGGTTACCTACATCATTCATGTTGAAATTATACATGCGAGGACAATGTAGAAAAACGTGCATGTTAAAAGCGTGCGTAATAAAAAGACAAAAACCAAAACAGTTAAAAAATTAAAAATATGCCATGGCAGCTAAGAGATGACCAGTCCCTACTGACGGCGCCTGTTCACGAACATGACGCACCATTCAGCTCAACCATTTTGAAGGGAAATTTTAATTATCCAACACACACGCCAGCACCTGTGATCTTTTTAACATTCCTTCAATTCCTCTGTTACAGTGTGTGACTACTACAAGTCCTTCGCAGTGAAGAAGGCCTTATCTCGGAGATTGTCTCCAGACCCCGTAGAAATGAAGGTGTCTGCCTGTGCACCTATCAACGTGCCTCTGGTCATCGGGGGATCAGTTACCAGCATCCGAGAGTTCCCACACATGGCCCTCGTGGGTTGGAAGAAAGTTACGGTAAGTTTTAATACTCAGCGAACCAGACTAATTTTCTTTTCTTTCGTGAGCACTCTGATGACTAGCAAAAACAAATTATGAAAACCTGGTCACACCGTGTACAGAAGAGCTGATCAGCATCGTTGTATGTGGATAGGAAGGTTTTGAGCGATTTTTGCGTATTTGGCGTTTCTTCAAGACGGATTGTTTCAAAGCATTCAGTTGCTTTTCTACATATTATCTAAAATATAGTTTGACCGGACCGGTGTACCGCCCATTAGGGGTGTGTGCAGCGATACAGGGGGGCAGTGCGCCGCTCATTCGTCAACTCAAGCTCAAAGCATTTATTTCAATTAAACCATTTACAGGCACTTTTGAATTGTCTAGGAGTCAGTCAGTCAGAAATATGAAGCTAGTTGCCCATTCCAAAGCCTAGTAGGTGCCTATGGAGAAGAACGGGCAAGAAACTCCATGGACAGTCTTTTAAATCAAAATATTGTTACAAAATTTTGATGCCGCCCCGCTGGCCCGCCCCGCATTTCTAAGGCGTGGTTCAACGGTCTCCTTCAAACTATAGTTACAAATGAGTTTGTTTTTATGTATAATACAATCTCTGGAAGTACTGATAGAAAAAAAAATTTCACTGATAAAAAGGGAGACAGATCCTGAAAGTGCACGATTCCTGTGGTGTCGTGAAGTCGCCTATTTTATAAGTTTATTGCCAATGTTATTAGTCCAGGGCCAAACCGAGTTTGAAACACCCGAATTGCAAAAAAAATCTTAGCAGTATGTGGTTGGTCGGATTTAGTATAAATTATAAGCAAATGAAAAAAATTAAGAGAACACGGTGAAAGTTCCGGAAAAGGGGTGGGGTAGGGAAATAGCCGTTTTGGGGGGGTGAATAATGATTTTTACGATTTGCGGCTAAAAAGCTACACCTCCTATCGGAAAAAGTTAAAAGTAAAAGTTGTTTACAATAAAATATCTTCAAAGGAGAATGGGCCCCTACTTATGGGGTTATGACCTGAAGCCCAATAAAAATAAGATATATACCAATGGAAAGAGCTTTTCATGGAGAAACTTTGCTACTAACACGACTTTTGCTAATTGTCAGTCAGTTCGGAGTTAATGACCTAAATAAATGTGACTTCTGGGACTCCGAAGTTAAGGAATTTTCTTAACCCGATAGCCATAAGATATACACCAATGAAAAGAGCTTTTCGAAGAAAACCCTTGCTTCTAACATAATGTTGCCAATTGTTAGTCAGTTCGGAGATAATGACCTAAATAGGTAATAAATTGCGCACCGAAGTTAAGGAATTCTTGACGTCCAATAGCCATAAGATATATACCACTGAAAAGAGCTCTTCAGGGATAACCTTTGTTACAAACACGACTTTTGCCTATTATTAGTCAGTTCAGAGTTAATGACCTAAATAGATGATGAATTTCAATAATGCCTAATTACTCACATTTAGAGCTATGTAGCTGCTTTCGTACTAACAATCGAGAGAAACGTCATATCACGAAATATTTCCTTTGAAGAGATCTTTCCATTGGCATATATCTTAACTCTTTTGTAGGATGCGGCAGGCTTAACGAAGGCTTAACGATCTGTACGGCCGATCGATTCTTAAAAACATTGTTCCCAAAACGGCATCTAGGAGGCCAACGTTTTAAAATGTCCATTTATAGGTTTGCAAAATCATTTTTGCAAGGCTCAAAGTTAATAAAAGTTATTTAATTGTCTAAATACCTACCAGAATTTCACTAATGGTTAATTACTCACATTTAGAGCTCTGTAGCTCCTATCGTACTAACAATCGAGAGAAGCGTGCTATCACAAACTATTAGCCTTGAAAAGATCTTCCCATTGGCATATATCTCAACTCTATTGGGGTAACCGTCAGGCTTAACGATCCGTCCGGTCGACTGACTCTTAAATACACTGTGTCTAAAATGGCATCTATTGGAGACCAATGTTTTAAAATTTTCGCTTATAGGCTTCAAAGATGATGTTTGCAGGGCACTGAATCTTTAAAAGTTATTGTTTGACGAAATACTAGAATTCCAATAACATTTAATCACTCACATTTAAAGCTCTGTAGCTCGTTTCGTACTAACGATCAAGAGAAGTCTTCATAATAAGAAATATTCTTCTTGATGAGTTCTTTCCATTGGTATACATCTTAACGCTATCGGGCTCCAGGGCAGAAACGCGCAATCTCCTTTTATTAACCAAATTTTTGGTTTGAAAATTCACCTTTTTTACCCGACTGCTCCAGAAGGAGGGTAATGTTTTTCGAGAGTATGTATGTATTTGAATGTATGTTTGTCAAACTCAAACTCAACTCAAACTCGAAGCATTTATTTCAAATAAAGCAATTACAGGTACTTTTGAATTGTCAAGGGGTCGGTCAGTCAAAAAAATGAAGCTAGTTGCCCATTCCAAAGCGTAGTAGGTTCCTATGGAGAAGAACGGGCAAGAAACTCTACGGACACTCTTTTAAATCAAAATATTGTTACAATATATTGGTTACATCATTCATTTTGAAATTAAACATGTGAGAACAATGTAAAAAAGAAAAAAAAAGAGACGTGCTCGTTAAAAGCGTCCGTAATTAAAGATCAAAAACAATTCAAAAATTAAAATAAATAATAAATAAGCCGTGGCAGCTTAGAGATGACCAGTCGCTACTGGCGGCGCCCGTTCACGAACATGACGCATGGATCAGCACCATTCAGCTCAACCATTTTGAAAGGAACTTAATGATCCAACACACACGAGCGAGACATTTGAGTGAGCATGACATACTCTCAGCCGCCAGGGCACATTCAAGTCAATGAAAGACGTACCTAGAAAATGGTAGCTTTAAAGTAGGTATGTACATAGTGCTCACATATGTGCTATGAAATTATACAATACTAGGAGATTGAATTTATACAATGTCAAGATAGTTTTTATAGTCTTCAGCAGCTCCAACAATATTTTCGAATGCCAATCAATTAGTTAAGCGACCTGTGGAGCTGGACCAGCGCTAAGCCATGCATTTTTGCCAGTGATGTAATCCCCCAATTTATAATATGATCCGTGACCCCGGCAAATGACCTCTGCGCTACAGTTCTTTAAGTACAGGTTGCTCCAGGATGGTAGCTTAGAAAATTTTAAATAAATCAATAAATAATAGCGTTTAATGAAATTCAAATATTTTCATAAAACGAATACGCGAAATCGTATACGTGTGTTAAATTAATGTCACCATTGTAGCGGCACGTTGTATGACGAAATTAAAAGGAAAACTATCACAGATAAGTAGGCTGTACAAGTTAACGAGTAATAAACATGTTCTCACATACATTTCGTATGAGAAAACATGTTTTTAAACTACAATGTAAAGTTTGTTCTTGGGATAAATTCATCCCAACTACGGAACCCTTAATTGTGCGTGGCCCGACACGCACTAGGCCGGTTTTTTATTCAATTTTATGTGCATAAATATGTATGACGATGTTTCCAGGACGCCGGCTACTTCTGGAGGTGTGGGGGCTCTCTGATCAGCGACCGCTACGTCCTAACTGCGGCGCAATGCACCCTTCCTGTTCACAAGTATGTCACTGTTGGTATTTCTTCCCAGCGTTAATCTTGGCTTTTATTGAGCACAAGTTAGACTGGACCAATGGGCACATTGCTCAGCTTGTAACTTTGAGGAATTAATAATAATATGGCCTCTCCCCATGACTTCATGAAAAATAGTTATTAGGTACCTTTTTTATTATGTACTAGCTGCCCCGCTCCGGCTTCGCACGGGTAGCTCTAAGTACCTACCCTACCCTACCTATCTACCCTACTATAATAATAATTATAATAATAATAATAATTTGTTTATTTATAAGAAGGGACACGTTTACAACAAATACAGTAACCATTTAAAATAGAGCACAGTTGCTTATTTGCCTGAACTAGGTTGAACCTGTGCTTCAGGCTAGAAAGTGCATAGATACTTATTTTAATAAATTAACAATGAGTACAAAATTAAAAACTACAATAAAACTTATGTATATAAAAGCAAAAAGGCATGTTAGCGGTTCTATTTGCAGACAACAAGTAGATCTTCCGTCTGTGCATAATCTAGGGTTAGTAAATAATTAAGTATAATTTTTTTACAGCCAAAGTAATTTAAATTATAGATACTAAGTATTCTATTTAATCTATTATACAAAAATGGTCCTAAAAATGTAAAAAATCTTTCTACAAAGACATGCTTTGAGGTTGCATTTGATGTGCACACTATATCATTCCGTCTCTTGTTAGTATTGTCAGCTGTAAAGGTAAGCATGGTGTGCTTTTTTAATACTAAGTGCATAATGAAAAGCTGGCGAACCGTCAGTACGTTACAGGATCTATATAGCTGATCTGTGGGAAAGAAGAAGGGATGGAAGTTGGCTACCTTTAAAATTGCTCTCTGAGCTCTTTCAAGAGGTAGTAAATTAGTTTTGGGTGCGCCACCCCAAGAAGTGATACAGTAATGAATTATAGATTGACATAGGGCCAAATAAACTTGTTTGATTAATTTTGAATCAGCAAAAGATCGTAATTTAAAAAAAACATATATTAGCTTGCGCACTCTTTTAACTAAACTGTCGATATGCTTTCTAAAAGAGAGTGTTTCGTCTATTATTACCCCGAGGTATTTCAAGTTGCTCGTTTTGAGGATAACAGGACAATTACACATGTTGACTGTACGGTTTGCACATTGATGGGCATATAGGTGAGGGTTAGTAATGTTAAGTTGAGGCTTGCGCATGGAAAAGTGAATATATTTTGTCTTGTCAGCATTTAATGTTAGTAAATTGCTTTGAAGCCAGTTAGTCACAGTATTAAAACCTAGTTGAGAGATTTCAAACAGTTCGCTACTGGTTTTAGCGCTAAATATTAACGCCGTGTCGTCAGCATAAGATATAATTTTGCCGTCTTTTATATTAAGACCACACAAGTCGTTAATGTAGATCAGGAATAGCGTAGGGCCCAGAATACTCCCTTGCGGAACACCAAAACCAGTATTTTTCTACCTACTACTACTCTACCTACCCTACCTACCTACCTACCCTACCCTACCCTACCTACCCTACCAACCTTCCCTACCTACTAACCTACCCTACCAATCTATCTACCTACCAACCTATACTATCTACCTACATGCCTACCTACCCTACACCTACTAAACGTACAAATTATCCAAATCGGTCCAGCTGCTCACGAGATAACACATTCAGCGATTCATTTTTATATTATAGATTAAATTATGACATACTTAGAAGAATAATTTGTTTATGGTCTAAATAAAATTTAAGTAAAAACCTTTTTAAAAACAACCTTTTACTCAACTAAAAAGTACGAAATGAACGAAATGACGAAATGACGTCGCTGTACCGTTAGGCCGTCCTTGACGTTACACTCGAAGATGTCACTGCTGACATGTCGTCACATCTGTGGCCGACACCGTCTCCGAAGGGCCAAAGTCTTCACGACACTGGTGGTGCCTGTTTACGCCAAACCTCGTCGCACCGCTGATCACCACTTCGGTGATGAACTAGGTCCTTCAGGGTAATCGACCCTGTTTTCCGCGTCACACACTCAAAAAAGCAATGAGTAATCCGGCCCGAAGGACCAAAAATGCTGCCCAATAAAACAAAGTTTGCAAGCGAGTACAATGTGAATTTAAAAACGATTATTAAAAACGACGACACAACATTACATTTACGGAAAATCAATAACAGCAGGTTCATAATCTGTTCACTGCTGTAATTTAGTATTCAATGGGAAAAAAACTAAATGCATAAGGTTTGCTTTACCGAATGTTAAAAGCAGTGATTGTTGAATAGGGAGAAATTTGAATTCGTCTCTCTAATTTAACATCTTTTGCGAAACGGCTAAGTTCAGCAGCATATACTGTGAGAAAATTCCGTCAATTCACTGATGTAGATACCGTGAGGCTAGTCTATTTCAGTTACTTTCATAGAAAAATAATCACCCTGTAGCTTTATCATACCGATCGAAAGGCTTCATCATAAGGATTATTTTTTGCTAAATAACATAGTATCACAAATAAAAGGAAGGCCACGAATTTTAACATTTATGTGATTATTTTTCTCATGTAACGGATTCGATTCCCGGTTCAATCATGTAATTATTTAAATATCTATGAATGCATTAAATTGTTTTTTAAATTAAAATAATGTCTTCTTTCAGTAAAATGTTCCATCTACAATATTCAAGGTACTTTCCTTCCATGTGGCATATCCGTGGGACGCCCTGTATTGTGCACTATCCTAACCGAGATTTATACTCTAAGCCCTAATCCCATTTGCGTATTATTAACATTATTATATTTTTATAAAGGCTGTTCAGCGGTATGACCAGTGCCGCTATTTACACCCGCGCCGCAAAACAAAACCAGCCGCCATTTTCCATAAATATTTGTTAACTTATTTGTTGTGTGGTTAAAATCATTATTAAAAATGACGATTTCCCGTAGGGGAGAAGAGCGTAAATAATTATAAATAGATTTGACTCCGCCGGACAAACTAATAACCTGCAATATGGTGTAACTTTAGTTTGTCCCCGTCTGCAATACCTTACAAAAAACAAAATTCAATGCTTGTTTTTCTCTTTTAGGTTTTTGTAGTGGGGTTTTTTGTTTTTTAAATAATTTGTTTCATTTCAAGCTTTTTATTTTTATTATTATAGGTATATATTTGGAATTAACTCATTACTAGCTTTTATTTGATACCTACCAATATTGTTATAATTTTTTTTTTTTTAAACCTTCACCTCCGTATTTTTTCTATTTGCAGATGAAATATATAAAAAAATATAGCCTATGTCACTCCCACAATTAAGACGAACCTAACGACACCTGGTATGTTAAAATCCATCAAGCCGTTTAGGCTACAGAGCGTGCCAAAGAAATAGACATAGGTACATACATACAAACATACGTACATACTCTCGAAAAACATTAACCTACTTTTGGAGCAGTCGAGTAAAAATACCTCCCCACATACTTCAACTGAATGAAACGAAATTTAAATCTTGTATAAAACGCACACGCCAACCATAATTATTATATTGTAAATTGGGGGATAACATCGCTGATTTAGGGGTATGAGGAACAGGGTGTAAAGTTCACTCATACTCCATAGAAAAGGGAGGATCCTCCGACCAGACGGGTGTTGTGTCTGGCGGGCAACTGCCCAACGATTGATGTTGGGTTCTCGTATATATGTCCACTGCACGGTAAACTTTAATTGCGCGATGCAGGATTTATGTGACGTCTGTCTGACGTCAGGTCTTTGATGCGTAGTTCGCATGTGGCGATGTAGATACCGCCACACTGACAATTATGCTTGGCTCAGCGCTGGTCCAGCTCCACAAGGGCGCATTGTAAAAACTATCTTTACATTGTATAATTTAAACCTCCAAACATTAGTAAACCTGTTCTCACATGTATAATTTCAACATGAATGATGTAACCAATATATTATTGTAATCATTTTTTCATTTAAAAGAGTGTCCGTAGAGTTCCTTGCCCGTTCTTCTCCATAGGGACCAACTACGCTTTGGAATGGGCAACTAGCTTCATTTTTTTGACTGACCGACCCCTTGACAATTCAAAAGTACCTGTAATTGGTTTATTTGAAATAAATAGTTTGAGTTTGTTTAGAAAATGGTACAACGCCATCTATAGATCTTTGAGGAAGCTCTTACTCAAACACTATTCCTATTCCTATCCAAATGTATTTTACCAGTAACGAACTTTACAGAGCCCTGCCTCGAGCTGTACAACTCGGTTCCTCATACCGGGACGACCGTGAAGCCGTCGTCGTGAAGATATCCGCCATCATACGCCACCCGAAGTATAAGCCGCCAAGTGCATACCATGATGTAGCGCTCATCAAGATGGTTTCAAAAGTCAAGTGAGTAAAATTAAAACAATTATAACATCACGTCTGTAATCTCCGAAGGGCTAGACAGAGGTGTATTTATAGTACACCCACATTTCGCCAGTCATGTTTAAAAGCTCTGTGTAACAGAGAACGATATTCTTGTAACGAAAGCCTATTGTCATCAACCGGGCACAAATCCAGACTCCGGGTTGCTACTAAGAAATTCAAAAAACCCAATAACACTTTGCCCGACCTGGGAATCGAACTCAGGACCAGCAGCAATAGCGCTTGCGTCCACTAGACCGAAGAGAGTAAAAAAATACCGACCGAGTTTTAAGAGTCAAGACACGGGGTGGATGTCACATGTCTCTGAATTGTTGGTTCTAGGACATGCTGGCTTCCTTACGAAGTATGCCTTCACTGGTTTGAGAGTAGCTGGTGATAATTGGGTCTAAATGAAAAATGCGAGCATCGAACAGACACAAGCTTCATTATCATAATAATTCCAGGTTCTCGGACGTGATCCGTCCAGCGTGTTTGGGAGTACCACCACCAACGGGCAGGAGCATCTTTGCCACTGGATGGGGGATCACTAAGATTGACCGTGAGTTTCTTTTTAACCGACTTCTTCAAAAAGGAGGAGGTTCTCAATTCGTCTGTACGTTTTTTTTTTTTTTTTGTATGTATGTTACGCGATTACTCCGCCAAATATGAATCGATTTTGATGATTCTTTTTTGTTTGGTAGGTCATGCTTCCGAAGTGGTCCCATATAAATTTTATTAACTATGCTTGCGTAGTTTTTGAGTTAGCTTCAATATTACGTATTTTTCCCACTTAGTATATCTAGACGATGTTGTCATTTACTCCTTCACTGTTATTTACATCAGCTAGTGGTATTCGAATTTGTGTGGGGTAGGTACCACAACTAAAAAGTGAAAAATAAAAACTTTATACAAAAAAAAAAACAGACTTCCAAAAAAACACTCAAAAGTCGGTGGCAAAAATCGAAAATTGAAAAGCAAAGACACCGACTTCCGAAATAAAGTTATTTTTCAGTTATGACTGTTTTTTTTTTTTTTGCAAGTCGGCTTTTTTATGTTATTCTATATTATGGTTTAAAATAATTGATAAATTAGGTGATTGGTTACTGCTCTCTCAAAGTAAATACTCTTGTCACACCACGTCATCTCCATAATAAGTGACGTGGTTCCATAGAACCAACACCATCTCTCATTGTCGTTTCAGCAGTCGTTCGTTTCGGAAGAAACGAAAGAAAAATGACAGATTGAAGAAAGTATACGGTGCCATGTTAAAATTAACAAATGAACGCTCACTTTGTATGGAAAGAGGTTTCATTGGGCCTACGAACGCGCGGCTTTACTCCGCGCGTTCGTCATTTTCGTCGTTTCGTCATTTAAAGCAATCGCCGCGGTTATAATACGTCACTTTTTGTTCTGAAAACCGGAAAGCGCCCTCTGTTGGCGCGAACACGCGTTCAGGTTCACCGACCAATATGTTATTTAAGGTGGATGCGCTAAGGTAGCCCGCGAAATTCAAATTTTCTTACGTTTTTTGCAATTTGCAGGTCAGTATCAGGTTATGGAGGAGCAGCTGTGAGAGAAGTGGCATGGGGGCGTGTCTGTGTCCGCGCCGCATGTCCGAAATGCTCATGCACTTGGCAAATGGCCGACTCCGCGAACTAGTGCGCTTTCGACCGTGATCGTGAAAACTTATAAGAATGCCGAGTTGTTATGTGGTTTCTTGCAAAAACCGAAGCCAAATCAAAAACTTTGTGAATAATGTAATCATTTGCCATATGTAGGTACAAGTATTTCTCAGTATTTTTCTTTAAAATCATGAAAAACAACAAATCGAAAAATATTTCTTGGTTTTACTATGATAGTTTTGTTTTCAAATATCACAGCGACTGTATTATTTTTGCACTAAATACATTGCTCCTTAACCACTACCTAAATATTGTCTCGCTGTGACTGGACAAGCAATGTAAAAATCACAAAACGATATTACAACTGTACGAATGCATCGGTGGTACGGACGCTGTGTCTTGCGCCGAGCTAGTGATGTGCTTGTGCAAATCTACTAACGTAGGCTATCGACAATAATCGATTTCGATTAGCGAATAAATTCTTCAATGTTCTGTAAATCGTTTTACGTGGTTGGAAAATCGATGTGAAATAATGAGTTTTACTTATTTTGATTATTTTACAGCGTAGTAGATAAATGCATAAACAACATTAACATAAAATTTTATTATCTTACTTTACGATTGGTAAAGTAAGATAATAAAATTTTATGTTAATGTCGGCGGAGTGTTATTGGGTTTGAATTATCGTATCTTAACCAGTCATTAAGAGTAGTGGTGGCCCAGTGGTAACGGCCACGACTTACGAGTTGTAGGGCGTAGGTTCGAACACCGACCAGCGCTTAACCTACTTTGTGTAAATTATTTCATCGCCACTGCTCTCAAAACGGTGAAGGAAAACATCGTGAGGAAACCGGCATGTCCTAGAACCAAAGATTCGAAGACATGTGACATCTACCAACCCGCACTGGGCCCGCGTGGTGGATTACGGCCCGCTCCCTCTCACAGAGAGGAGGCCTGTGTCCCAGCAGTGGGAACATTATAGGCTGATTATGCTTATGCTATCAGGTTATATGTTGATCTAAATATAATTTGCAACCGAAACAAATATGGATTTACAGAATTATAAATATTAGAATCAGCAATACAACTCTCTAAGTTCATGTAAATGCATTGAATGACGATTTCATGAAAAAGTCATTCAATGCACTTACATAAACTTAAAGAGTTGAAAGCGTGGTCGCACCGACAGAGGGCGTTTACCGGTTTTCCGAAAAAAAAGTGCCTATGCACGCGACAGATCGCGTATTCGCGCCACGATAGGACACAAGATACGGCCATATGATATTTATATTTCGATTCAAAAACCGCTTGATTTCATTTTACGCTTACGTCCTGCGTTTGTGCTAGGATCTCATACGGCATATTCTTCTAAGAAAACGTAGTAGTGGTCATGCTACACGTGCAGGTTAATCTACCTTATTGAAATTTAACCATAGTCTCGTTATTAATTCCAGTCACCCTTCACCAGTACGTACAGCTTCGCAGCGTCTCCCTCAGCGTGTGGGACATGCAGGAGTGTCAGGACATAGCGGGAAAATCACGAAAGCTCCCCAATGGGGTTCTCCCCGATAGCCACATGTGTGCCGGTGACAGGGGTGGGTGGCATGACACTTGTCTGGTAAGAAGTGAGACTGATTGGGCCATAATCCAGCACGCGGAAACAGTGCGGCTTGGTAGATGTCACGAATTTTTGGTTCTACGACATACTGGTTTCCTCATGATGTGCCCCTTCACCGTATTGAGTAAGGATTAAAATAAATCACGCAAAGTAAAATGCCTGCCTAGGTTTGAACCCAGGCACCCAAGACAAAATCTTAAATCTCGAAAAATCTGTACTTATGGTTCACGACATTGGTTTAAGACATTAAACCAGTGTAGTTCTAATGAATGATCTTTCCTAAGAACCCAAATGTCCTCGGAGTTAGTTTCGGTGTGGTTTATAACCAAAGCAAAGCGCTACTGCTTTTTCTAGGAATTTCTCAGTAGCAGCACGGAGTCTCGATTTGTGCCCGGTTGAAAGCAATAGGCTCGCCCCCTATTACATGGGACTTTAACATAACTGGCGAAATGTGGAAGTAGTGCACACCCCTACCTCCTCGGAAGGCGTGATGTTATGTTACGATATTCGGTTGAGTTGAATGGTGCTGATAGTGAATTGACACCGGCAGTTGAGACTGGTCATCTCTAACTGCCGGGGCTTAAGGACCATTTAGACGGGGCCAATCCCCGAGACAATAAATGAAGCCGCTCCAATGGCATGAAGACAATCCAATGCAGTGGACTGTCTCTATTTACACGATGCTACTTTAGATGTATGAGGATCAGGTGTAAAGTTCACTCATCCTCTATAGAAAAGGGAGGAACCTTCGACCTGGCGGGTGTTGTGTCTGGTGAGTTACTGCCCAGCGATTGTTGTCGGGGTCTTGTATATATATGTCCATCGGGCGGTAAACTCTAATTGCGCGATGCAGGATTTATAAGTTTATAAGTGACGTCAAGATTTTGTGTGACGTCAGATCTTTTTGATGCGTAGTTCGCATGTAGCGATGTAGATGCCGCCACACTATTATTGGATTGTCTCGGGGATTGGCCCCGTGTAAATAAATTGTCCATTATCTTTTATCTGTTCTTTTGAATTGTTTTATATTGTTTATTTATACATTGTTCTTACATAAAGAAGCAACAAGAATAATTTACCCAGTATTTTGTAATATCTTGATTTAAAAGACTGGAGTTTCTTGGTGTTCTTTGGAATGGGCAACTAGCTTCAATTTTGTGACTAACTGAATGACTCCCAGAAAAATCAAAAGTTAAAAAAAAATTGAAATAAATGGTTTGAGTTTCATAAATAATATTTTTTCCACAGGGTGATGGCGGTGGTCCAGTACAGATTCAAGATGGCTGCTTGTGGCGTGTAGTCGCTGTGACGTCATTAGGTCGCCGATCTTGCGGAGTCATTAATATCCCTGGGTTGTACGCTGTCATACCGCATGCGTTTGTAGCCGCTCAGGTATTTGATGAGGTATCATTACAATAAAATAAAGATATTTAAGGAATGGGTGCATTTTTATTTAAAAAAATTGGGCTATCATGCTCCATCATGAGTCACAGTGTACTGTTATGGCGCAACGATGGGAAAACCAAAGAAGCGATGGATGGATAGAATAGATATAATATTAGTATGTACTAAGTATTGGCCATAACAATAGGAAAACATTTAAGGAATGAGGAATGGATTGTGTGAAAGATGACATGGGTAGAGAGGAGGTGACTACTGAGATGACGGCTGATAGAGATGTATGGAAGAAGACATGCTTTGCATTTGGACACGGAACTGTTTTATAATTATGTTGGGTAAATACCATAGATATCCGGTAAATACCTACCTAAACACTATCAAGAAATAAGGTATATTATAAATAGATCATTTTGTGTTAGCTAACATGATGATTCATCGTTCAAACGTCATGACTTCTGCATGAGGTCAAAAATAACCAAAGAATGATATACCTATGTATTGTTATCTACTCTTCTGAGGAACAGCGAAACACCGTATTCCCCGGGTTTTTGTGATCATAATGCACCAATTTGTGATAGGGAACATGATTAGTCACCCGATCTATTGTATTATGATATTCGTTTTATATCATCGGCCGTGATCAACCCATCATGAAGACTTGGATCGTGGGTTCAAAAGTTCAAAACCTAATTTTTTTTCAATGGTTTTTTATGGTTGCCAGTCAAGAACTGGTTGCTATGTATTTTCTGGTGTACAATAAAGTATATATATGTTAACGGAAAAGTGTATACAATTCCTAGGAAATGTGTAAAATTCCTAAAATAGATAGGAAATATAAGATATATTTTGTAATAGGCACTTTTCCTAGGAAATCTATACATTTCCTAAATAGCAATCGGAAATGTATTACGTTCTTGATGTTTGTAAGTACAGTGGGGATAGCGGAGCGAGAGTAAATCGCCAACTCGTCCTACATGCTTACGGCCCATTTAGAAAGACTTGCAGAAAATCAAAAGAACGTCCTAATGGGCCTTACGCATGTAGGACGAGTTGAAGAATTACTCCGGAGCGAGGGGCAAGATGCCTGTGCTATAAAATTAAACTATTGTGTACTTCAAAGTGCCACTCAAGCTTACTTTGCAAAAATAAATAAATTCTTCAGCTGAAATACTAGTGGGCCTCACATGCAGCTGGACACTGTGACGCCAGAAGCTATTTTGCTGTCATGTGATAGATTCTAATTGTATGTATCTAGCCCATAGAAATATAAAAAACAGGAGAAGTGGCATGGGGGCGTGTCTGTGTCCGCGCCGCATGTCCAAAATGCTCATGCACTTGGCAAATGGCCGACTCCGCGAACTAGTGCGCTTTCGACCGTGATCGTGAAAACTTATAAGAATGCCGAGTTGTTATGTGGTTTCTTGCAAAAACCGAAGCCAAATCAAAAACTTTGTGAATAATGGAATCATTTGCCATATGTAGGTACAAGTATTTCTCAGTATTTTTCTTTAAAATCATGAAAAACAACAAATCGAAAAATATTTCTTGGTTTTACTATGATAGTTTTGTTTTCAAATATCACAGCGACTGTATTATTTTTGCACTAAATACATTGCTCCTTAACCACTACCTAAATATTGTCTCGCTGTGACTGGACAAGCAATGTAAAAATCACAAAACGATATTACAACTGTACGAATGCATCGGTGGTACGGCCGCTGTGTCTTGCGCCGAGCTAGTGATGTGCTTGTGCAGATCTACTAACGTAGGCTATCGACAACAATCGATTTCGATTAGCGAATAAATTCTTCAATGTTCTATAAATCGTTTTACGTGGTTAGAAAATCGATGTGAAATAATGAGTTTTACTTATTTTGATTATTTTACAGCGTAGTAGATAAATGCATAAACAACAATCGTAAAGTAAGATAATAAAATTTTATGTTAATGTCGGCGGAGTGTTATTGGGTTTGAGTTATCGTATCTTAACCTGTCATTAGGAGCAGTGGTGGCCCAGTGGTAACGGCCACGACTTACGAGTTGTAAATTATTTCATCGCCACTGCTCTCAAAACGGTGAAGGAAAACATCGTGAGGAAACCGGCATGTCTTAGAACCAAAAATTCAAAGACATGTGACATCCACCAACCCGCACTGGGCCTGCGTGGTGGATTACGGCCCAGTCCCTCTCACAGAGAGGAGGCCTGTGTCCCAGCAGTGGGAACATTATAGGCTGATTATGCTAACCTGTCATAGTCTATTGAAACGGTAGATATTGTTGAACCCTGTTAAGATGAGGGAACCAGTTAGGTGGCCGGCCTGTGGCATCAATCCATTCCTTCTTTAAATTCGCATCTTTTGGGAAGCTGAAAGGTAGGTACAATTACAGCGTATTTATCATTTAAATATTATCCTAAGCAGTTACTTCGATACCATGCACGAAGCAGATAATATGCTTTTGTTAATAAAAAATGCCTAGTTAATAAAGAAATAGCAAATATGTAGAAAACAAACACACACCCATGCATAACAAATAAATACTTAGTATGAATATTTTATCAAAAGTCACTAATATCTTACTTAACCATGCAGATAACTATAGCACATTCGAAGCTTTTGAAAACTTTAACGGAAGTAAAATACCAAAACCATAAAAAAGTAAGAGATTAAGCTTAAATAATGCGAGGATAGAGCTTAAACCAACTTAACCGGATTTTTTCGTTGTTTTAATTTTTTATATTTTTTTAGCTACTAATTGTTATTTTTATTATACTTAATATTCTCTGGACTTATCGTTTTTTAATTATTTTATTTTCAATCAAAAAATCGATAACTTTCCGATTTAGTCAATCACTAGCGTATATGGAAAATAAATGGCTTTTGCACAGCTCATCGATAGCGACCATTGCTTTAGTGTGAGTAAGTTGTACGGTGCACGTTAAATGCGCGCTGTGTTGGATGTTATAAGGTCTATAATTGATTGTGTAGTACGTTCTGATTTATGAAATGTGGGTGTGTGCGCGACTATCTATTGCTCTTAATGAACTGCATGTGTAGTAGTTGGCGCGGAGTGGGGATGTTTTGGAGACAGTGGGTTCTAATACATTTTCAACTACCGGGCATATCTCCTTCTTTCTTATATCTATGGACGCATGATAGACCATTGTAAGTACCTAATAAAGAATTCCTTGGAAACGAGTTAGAACAGAAAAACCTGTTTTAGCCGATGCCAGACTTCCACGTTCCAACACATTGTCAACACATTTATTATTCCGTGCTGCACTTCATCACACAATACGCTGCAAGCGTCTGTATAATGAGGCAACAACTCATCTGTTAATAGGTCAAACTGGAAGTTCAGGATAACTGCTTGCCGTATCGTAACGCCGACTGACCGTGTGCGTCATAAACTCATAATACAAGTTTAGCTCAGACGTAGTTTCACATTTAAGTCGACATATCGTGTACCAAGAAACAACATTTTAGATTTAAAAAAAAACATTTGCAAAATCGAATGAAAATCATAAAAGTGTCATCAAAAACAAAATCTACAAACAGAATCGAACTCTAATTTTGAATTAGACATTTCAGTGTTCTTTTCAAAAATTTCACAATTCTCAAAAAGTTTTTTTTAATAATGTTATTTGGTTTTTTGTGGTCGATTTTTTTTTTTGTTTTTACAAAGTGATAAGTGATGTGGACCTGATAGACATTTAATTGTCTATCATTAAATCAGTTTGCGTGCCGTAAGGTTGTTCTGACTTATTAATAATATCCCCCACCATGTATGTTGATTTAAATATGATTCGTAACTGTAAAATAAAATAAAAATTATCAAAAAAAACAAGCGACCAAAAAAATACTACAAAGTGAAAAATAACGAAGTAAAAAAAGTTACTAATAATACTTTTCAATTCTCAACGTGGCATCCAGTCGCGAACACGAGAAAGAAGAGGTGAAACACGTCGGAATATATAAAATACAATAGACGCACTATTATATTTTATAATGGATTTCCGAAAACTGATGCCTGAAATAATTAACTGTATTTCTCATGTTTGTTTGTTTGTTCCAGACAATAATGCGATCATGGGGGCCAGCTGCGGTCTCACTAACCCTCCTGGTGCTCACCGTGATAACAGTCGCCAGGGGACAGACACAATACTTTGGTAAATATAATAAACAACTCTGCTTCTTTAGGCCGCAAAGGTAGCCCGCGAAATTGTGTTGTATGTTGATCAAAATATGATTCGCGACCATAAAAATATGTTTTTTACTTTATTATAATCATTAATACATCTCTCTAAGTTAAATTTGTTTCATTGAATGACTTTTCATGAAATCATGACATTTGAGAACAAATTACCCGGAAAAGAACTGGTTTTACCGACATAGCCTGCAGAATAAGCAAGCTGAAGTAGCAGTGCGCTGGCCATGTTGGCCAAAGGGTCGATGGCCGGTGGAGAAGACGAATTGTAGAGTGGAGACCGCGTATTGGCAACGTAGTGTGGGACGCCCCCCAGCTAGATGGGCCGACGACTTTAAAAGTTGGTTGGGACAGACTGCATGCGGAAGGCGGAGGACAGGATGCCATAGGCTGAGTTGATTGATTGATACCTACCTACTTATTTGTTATTGTCGCAAATCATAATTATTTTGATCAAATTATAGCCTGACACTGACTTGCAAAATACATTAAATATGTATAAGTGCTTAAAATACTACCTGTATTAATTTGACATTTCAAGTGATTATTGTTTGTTTTTTCAATTTGGAGTTTGACATTTGCACCTGTCAAATTAGTTTATGAGATTAAAAAACAGACTTCTATTATGATTTCGCCGTTTTGCGATGAGATGATACTAATCTCGATAAACTGGTTATATTCAATAAGTAAGCCAAGTTTCTAATGATGCTTTTGACCTCGTAATGTTCAAGGTGATCTAATTGTTTTTTTAGGGTTCCGTAGTCAACAAGGAACCCTTATAGTATCGCTATGTCCATCTGTCCGTCTGTCCGCGGCTTAGCTCAGAGGCCGTGGGTACTAGAAAGCTTTAATTTTGTATGGATATAAATATGAACAACGCCGACAAAGTGGTAAGAAAAAATCGTAAGAAATATTTTTTTTTAGGTTACCTCCCCTACACGTAAAGTGGGGATGTTTTTTTTTTTCTCGTCAATCCCATGGTGTCGGATATCGTTGGAAAGGTTGTTTAAAAATAATGGGAGTTTATGAAAACCATTTTCTGATTAAGGGATCCGTTTGCGGAATATTAAGCTTTAAAGTGGTAATTTTTGTTAGAGCCAAGTGTCCCCCCCCCTGCCAGATATGTGAAAAAATTCACGGCAGTAGTATATATAACGAAATTAAAAGGAAAACTATCACTGCTACGTAGGCTCCACAAGTTACCGAGTAATAATCGACCAACTTAAATTTGCAGTTGTAAAAACACATTCACACAAGTTTTTCAACTACAATGTTAGGTTTGTTTTATAAATTCATCCCAACTACGGAACCCTTCATTGTGCATGGTACGACATGCACTTGTTTTTTATTTTAAATAATTTACGTTCATTACTTTTTTGTAATAATATTATTTTTATTTCTTGTTTTTGTTTGGATTACCATTATACAATATGTTAACAAACAAAGGGCGTTCCCGCTAAAATTATTAAATATTCACAAAATTGATACGTAAAAGAATCACTCCGTAGTCAAAATTGATATCTACGTAAAAGAATCACACTTGTATTTCAACGTAGAAAGGCAAGTTTGCAGAGTGTTTCTTTGACTGGACATAGACCATAGGCGGAGCCCTAGGCCTCCGCGGAGCAGACGTTGAGCGTGGCAGCACTATACTTTGGACGTAGGCATCACACGCAAATACCTACCTATTTCTAAATGATCATCTCTTTTTTCCAGACATTCTCCAAGGACTGCAACAGCTATTCCAGCCGTATCTACGCAATGAGAACATAAACCTATTCAACGGGGCCACAAGCGCCCCACACAAACAGACGAACAGACAAGAAAGTAAGAAGAAAACTGTCAAGAACAGACATCGGACTGAACAACGACGAACAAAGAAACCTCCTCCCACGAACCAATACGATTACGTCTTCGCTACGACGGAAAAACCGAGTCGAAAAACCACAAAATCGGATTCTAATGAAAACAATAACTCTAGTACTTTCAACAACATGAATGAACAAAGCAACATATTTTTGGGACAATACCCTTATGAAATAACAACAAAAGTTAAAGTTAAAACTACAACAACAACTGAAGCTAACTACTACAACTATGATGGGATCAGAGAAACGACACAAAATGTTTTCAGTAACAACTCTAATGACACCAAACCAGTTACTGTGAATGTCAATCGCAGAGAGACATTTTCTATCAATAATCAACCCGGGCCTGCTAATTTAATCAGCAATGGAGCCAGTCTTGATATCAACAACGATAATGATAACTTTACGAACGATAGTTTTGCTGGCAATACAAACAACAGACCCCAGAATGATCAAAATAGTAATAGTAATGTAAATACCACTAACAGGGGTTCAATAAACACTGAAAAAACTCCTATTCTACCGGAAAACAACATAAATAATAATGGTTTCTTAAATACTGACAATAACCCAGGTTTTGATAACTTTGGTAATACAGGAGTCGGTTTCAATAATACAGGGACTACAAATAATAATAATAATAATACCAGAGAAAATTCTAACAACAATACCAACAATTCCAACAACAATTCCGACACCAATTCTAACAACAATTCCACCAACAATTTCACCAACAATTCCAACAATGGTAACAATTTCGGTGGCTTTAACTACTCAGACACTCCCCTGATCAACCAACCCGAGGTACAACCATCCCCAGTAGACGTTGTTGTACCACCGATCACCAACAGACCAGCATCAAACTATAATAACTTTGAGGACTTCAATAGACCTTCAGAACCAAGTTCAGTAACGTTGACTGATCAACCTGATCAGGAACCAGAGATTTTGATTGGACTTAATGAAGATGATATGACTGAATCTCGGAAAAAACAATATACGGAGAACGCAGAGCGGAGTAAGTATGATTTTGTATTAATATTAAGTGAAAACTTCTTTAGGCGCGTTGAGCTTGATTTTGATGAGTCTGTTTTGTTTGGTAGGTCATGCTTCAGAGGTGGTCCCATATATTTTTGTTTACCTTTGCTTTCGTCATTTTTGAGTTACCTTCAATATTAGTTATACTCTATTTGAAATAAGATTAGACGTATAGATAAGCCTTTTTTACATTCCGTTCAACCGATGTTGAATTCTATTGCGTTGGTGGCATGACAAATGGCAGCCGCAGTAGATAGTTGGTATTGTGTAACTTTTTTTGCTTTTAATGCTATCCTTATGCCTACGGTATAGAAGTCAAAATCGGTTGAACGGACTGTAAAAGGGTTTGTTTTAATGTCTAATCTTATTTCAAATGGGGTATACTTAGTTTCAATATACTGAGGATGTTGTGGTCTGAGTAGTTATTAATCTATTAATAATTGACTGTAAACACGCAACAAAAACACCAAAAAAACAGACGTATTGAGAACCTCCCCCTTTTTGAAGAAGTCGGTTAAAAATAATAAATTCAAAAATTACAAGCCGTATGACCAGTCCTTACTGAAGGCGCCCGTTCACGACCATGACAAACCATTCAGCTCAACACAATGATTGTTGAATCATCAATGATTCAACACACACGCCACCTCCAGCGATCTTTCTAACATTCCTTCAATTCCTCTGTTCCAGTGTGTGACTACTATAAGTCCTTCGCAGTGAAGAAGGCCTTATCTCGGATACTGTCGCCAGACCCCGGAGAAAAGAAGGTGTCTGACTGTGCACCTATCAACGTGCCTCTGGTCATCGGGGGATCAGTTACCAGCATCCGAGAGTTCCCTCACATGGCCCTCGTGGGTTGGATGAAACTTAAGGTAAGTTTTAATATTCAGCGAAACAGATTAATTTTCTTTTCTTTCGTGAGTACTCTGATGACTCATCAACATCATCATCATCAGCCTATAGTAGTGCACTGCTGGACATAGGCCTCTCCAATTGCCGCCATTCAGCTCGATTTTCGGCAACCCTGTCCAACCCTGTCCACAGCTGTCATCGGTTCTACGGCTAATATAACCGGCCCATTGCCGCTTCAGCTTGCTTATTCTGTGAGCTATGTCGACAACTTCGGTTCTCTGCCGGATCATCTCGTTCCGGATTCGATCCCTCAGAGAGCTCTCTAAGCATAGCCCGTTGCATAGCTCGCTGCAACCTTGAATTTATGGACCAGCCGTACCGTGAGTGTCCACTCTGATGATTAGGAAACCCAAATTTGGTTTTGAAAACCCGGTCACACTGTGTACAGAAGAGCTGATCAGCATCGTTGATTCCCGTGCCTCAGGTATGTGTGGTGCAGCGGGGTGGCAGTGCAGGCCGCTCATTCGTCAACGCTCACGGCCTTTCGTCTCTCATTCGTCAACGCTGCCCCGGCTATACCGAAATCCCATGATCCGCGATTTTGCGGACGGAAACCGACGAGCGCGCACGACGGACTGTGGAAGGTGTACGTGCCGGGTATCGTGGACATCGGAAGCTCCTCGGTGCGCGATGGGTGTCGGTCTGTGGTCGTCTGCCGTGCGTGCCCGTCTGCAATATTGCTGATCGTGGGATTCCACTATTAAGCCCGGTACAGCGGTCTCGGTCAAACTATACTTACAAATGAGTTCGTTTGTATGTATAATAATATAATCTTTGGAAATACTGATAGCAAAAAAATCTTTACTGATAAAAAGAGAGACAGATGCTTTTATCCTGAAAATGCACGATTCCTGTGGTATATACCACGGGATACCTCACAGGGGGCGGCCCTATCGTGAAGTCAAATAATTCATAAAATTTATTGCTATGGCTAGGAGATGAACCCGCTTTATGTTCTTCTGCGAGATGACATGGAAGACCTTCTAGGCTGACATCTCCCAGGTTAAAATAATGGAGAAACACAGGCTCCGGAAATAGTACTCTCTCCCAATTTATTAATGCAGCATGTCTGCTACTTCCATACATCTCTATCAGTCGTCATCTCAGTAGTCAACTTGATTCTAGCTCCTTTTTATTTAATTTGATGTGTATAAGTATGTATGACGATGTTTCCAGGACGCCGGCTACTCCTGGAGGTGTGGGGGCTCTCTGATCAGCGACCGCTACGTCCTGACTGCGGGGCACTGCAGCTATCAGAACATTGTCCGCAAGGCTGTCGGGTATTTCACTGCTGCTAATACTTCCCAGCGTTAATTTTGGCTATTATTGAGTACAAGTTAGACTGGACCAATGGGCACATTGCTCAGCTTGTATCTTTGAGGAATTAGTACCTGATTACGGCCACCATTTTCCATTCCACCAGTATTGACCGCAGCAAGCACCGATCCACTTCGACTAAAAACCAGCGACCGAAATCATCTATTTTACCAGTAACGAACTTTACAGAGGACCCCCTCGAGCTGTACAACTCGGGTCCTCATACCGGGACGATCGTGAAGCCCTCGTCGTGAAGATATCCGCCGTGATTCAACACCCGAAGTATAACCCGAAAAGGTCATACCATGATGTAGCGCTCATCAAGATGGTTTCAAAAGTCATGTGAGTAAAACTTAAACATATAACATCACGTCTGTTTTCCCCGAAGGGTTAGACAGAACTGTAGCTATAGTACACCCACATTTTGCCAGAAGTGTTTAAGTCCTGTAACAGGAAACGAGCCTATTGTCATCAAACGAGATCCAAATCCAGACTCCGGGTTGCTACTGAGAAATTCAAAAACCCAATAACACTTTGCCCTACCTGGGAATCAAACCCAGGGAAACCAACCAATACCAGCAGCAGTAGCGCTTGCGTCTACTAGGCTGAAGTGAGTAAAATAATACCGACCGAGTTTTTTAGAGTCAAGATAAGGGGATGGGCGTCTCATGTCTTTGAATTTGGGTTCAGGACATGCTTCCTGACGATGTTTTCCTTCACTGGTTTGAGAGTAGGTGGTGATGAGTGGGTCAAAATGAAGAATGCCAGGAAGGAACAGTCACAAAATGATTGATAACAACTCGATTATCATAATAATTTCAGGTTCTCGGAGGTGATTCGTCCAGCGTGTTTGGGAGTACCACCACCAACGGACAGGAGCATCTTCGCCACTGGATGGGGGAGGACTGAGACACGCGAGTTTCTTTTTTTTAAATTAAGATTTAAAATAACTACTTACGTACGTTGAACGAAGAAAGTAGACGACGCTATGTCAAAAATTAACAAAGGAAGGTGCAGGTCAGTCTACCTTATTCAAATCTAACCATCGTTTCGTTATTCCAGGAGGTGATTACCACTTACAGCTTCGCAGCGTCTCCCTCAGCGTGTGGGACATGCAGGAGTGTCAGGACATATGGGGAAAATTACCACCGCTCCCCAATGGGGTTCTCCCCGAGAGCCACATCTGTGCCGGTGACAGGGGTGGGTGGCATTCCACTTGTCAGGTAAGAAGTGAGACTGATTGGGCCATAATCCAGCACGCGGAAACAGTGCGGGTTGGTAGATGTCACAAATTTTTGGTTCCACGACATACCGGTTTCCTCACGATGTTTACCTTCACCGTTTTGAGTGGGGATTAAATAAATCACGTATAAATCAATCATATTAATTGCTTCATCTATGGCTTGAGGAGCTCTTGGCTAAGTAATAACAGCCGCACGGGTCGATCGGTCAGGTTAAGGTACGCTTGCCGGGGTTGGTCCGTGGATGGGTGACTATCTTTACAAATCGAAACTCCTCCGTGCCTCGTAAAGCACATTAAGCCGTTGGTCCCGGCTATCATTGACCTTTGGCAGTCCAAGGGGTATCGTATTACCCAGTTACTGGGTTGTAGAGGTCAGATAGGCAGTCGCTCCATGTAAAATACTGATATTCAGCTGCATCCGGTGAGACTGGAAGCCGACCCCAACATACTTGGTCGGACAATCCAATGCCGTGGACTGTCTCTATTAACACGATAATAACATCGTGTTGGATTGGCTTAGTGGATTGTCTCGAGAATAGGCCCCGTCTAAATGGTCCATTATGTTTAATCTGTTATTTTGAATTGTTTTATATTGTTTATTTTTAGGTTTCCGTACCCAAAGGGTAAAACGGGACCCTATTATGAAGGCTCCGCTGTCTGACTGTCTGTCCGTCTGTCACCAGGCTGTATCTTATGAACCGTGATAGTTAGACAGTTGAAATTTTCACAGATGATGTATTTCTGTTGCCGCTATAACAACAAATACATACTAAAAAACCGAATAAAATAAATATTTAAGTGGCTCCGATCCAACAATAGTGATTTTTTTGCTCGATATTGATAACGGCAACAGGTAGACGCTTGAAATATTCACAGAATATTTAGTAATATATTCACTGTAAAAATAAATTATTAAATTAATAAAAAAACAAATATTTGAGGGGGGCTCCCATACAACAGACACGTTTTTTTTTGCCGTTTTATAGATAATGGTACGGAACCCTTCGAGCGCGAGTCCGCCTCGCACTCGGCCGGTTTTTACATTGTTATAGAAGCAACAAGAATAATGTACATACTTACCCAGGATTTTGTAATATCTAGATTTTAAAAGAGTGTCCTTGCCTTGGAGTTTCTTGCTGTTCTTTGGTATGGGCAACCAAACCTATCTTCAACTTTCTGACTGAACGACTCCTTGATAACAACCAACTTCCAAAAATAACACAAAAAAAAGAGAAAAATAACTTTAATTTCGGAAGTAGGTGGAAAAACAAAAATTCACATCCAAAATTACTTTTTTTTTTCACTTTCTAGTTATGGTACCCACGCCACACAAATTCGAATACCACTAACTGGGCCAAGTCTACTAATTTACAAACGTGTCAATGGTCTCACAATGATCAGTTTTTGACAGATTTTGTATGGCATATCTGTCAAAAACGGATCAGTGTGAGACCACTGACACGTTTGTAAATTAGTAGACTTGGCCCCGTGTTATGTGACGGGAACTTAACGCATCATCCGTAAAGGCTAAGTGGGAAAATACGTATTATTGAAGGTAACTCAAAAACTACGCAAGCAAAATTAATAAATATGGGGCCACCTCTGAAGCATAATACGAGTAGTTCATGCTTCCAAACAAAAAACAAATCATCAAGATCAATGCATATTTGGCGGAGTAATCGCGCACCTCCTCCTTTTTGAAGTCGGTTAAAAAGTGCCTGTCAATGTTTGAATTGAAATAAATGCTTTGAGTTTATTATGGTTAATGGTTTAATTAAACCATTTACGGGCACTTTTGAATTGTCAAGGAGTCGATCAGTCAGAAATATGAAGTTAGTTGCCCATTCCAAAGCGTAGTAGGTACCTATGGAGAAGAACGGGCAAGAAACTCCATGGACACTCTTTTAAATCAAAATATTGTTACAATATGTATATTGGTTACTTACATCATTAATTTTGAAAGTATACATGTGAGAACAATGTAGAAAGCACGTTAAAAGCGTCCGCAATTATAACATAAAACAATTCAAAAATTAAAATAAGCCATGGCAGCTAAGAGATGACCAGCCACAACTGACGGCGCCCGTTCACGAACATGACGCATCTTGACAACCTTCTTTGAGATAAATGAAATTGATGTACTGGTCAAAAACAAGTGACGATGCGGCCGGCAATGTTACTATGAAAATCCATATCTGTCGCGTGTTTAGCGGCCAAATAAATTTCTATGAAAACTCATATCTGTCGAGTTATTTAATACAAAAAAAAAACCAACTTCAAAAAAAAACACTCAAAACTGAAAAATAACTTTAATTTCGGAAGTCGGTGTCGTTGCTTTTCAATTTTCGTTTTTTGCCACCGACTTCCAAAATTAAAGTTATTTTTCAGTTTTGTGTGTTTTTTTTGGAAGTCGGTTTTTTTTTTGTAAAAAGTTTTTATTTTGCACTTTTTAGTTGTGGTACCTACCCCCCACAAATTCGAATACCACTAGCTGATGTAAATAACAGTGAAGGAGTAAATGAAGACATCATCTAGATAAACTAATTGGGAAAAATACGTAATATTGAAGCTAACTCAAAAACTACGCAAGCAAAGTTAATAAATTTATATGGGATCACCTCGGAAGCGTGAATACAAAAAAAATAATCATCAAAATCGATTCATAATTGGCGGAGTAATCGCGTAACAAACATAAAAAAACATACAGACGAATTGAGAACCTCCTTTTTGAAGAAGTCGGTTAAAAATGGAATGAACTCTTTACTTCAACACACCGCAACCAAGGAGGTAACTTATCAAATATTTTATTTAAATTTCGATTTGAAGAAAAGTACTGGACTGAGTAAGACTCACGTATGTGAGCCTCGGCTTCGCCTCGGCCCACATTTTCACAATCGTCCATCAATCTCCTTAATGCTGGCCGCGACAGTAATGTACTATTTCCACAGGGTGATTCCGGTGGTCCAGTACAGATTCAAGAAGGCTGCTTGTGGCGTGTGGTCGCTGTGAAGTCATTAGGTATGGGATCTTGCAGAGGTGATACCCCTGGGTTGTACGCTGTCATACCGCATGCGTTCGTAGCCGCTCAGGTGTTTGATGAGGTATCATTACAATAAAATAAAGATATATAAGGAAATGTGAGCATTTTTATTTTAAACTAGCTTTTGCCCGCGGCTTCGCCCGCGTGGATGTCGGAAATTATCCCACGGGAATGTGCTACCGGGATAAAAGTAGTCCCATAACCCACGTGGTCTGTCTAGGCGACCTAGGCGTTACGGGGTAAAAGTAACAGACATGAGACAGCCAGTAACTTTATATATTAGTGGTAGTCCATATCTATATTGTGGTGATAGTGTGGATAGTATGGACAGCAGTATGAAACTGTCGGAAAGATTAATGAAAAAATATTGTATAAAGATTAATGAAAAAACTATGGCATATTGTATGGACGATGGAAACTAAGGCGAAAGCTTTGGGGGAGCCTGCCAAATTCAAATTTTCTTATGTTTTTTACAGGTCAGTATTGAGTTTTATGTTGATCTAAATAATGAGTCGCAGTTGTATCAAATATTTATTAATCTAATCTAACTAATATTGCAGGAGTTGTATTCCTGTATCTAATGGTTATTATTCTGTAAAGCTACTATTTGCTACGGTCGCGAATCATATTTTAATCTATTGACATTCGAAACTTACCCATTAAACGATTTAAAAGCTGTATTAAAACCAAATTTTGTAAAAAAGGGTACTATACAATTTCAGATTATTTAGAAGACAAAAAGCATGGGATTGAGCTGCTCGCTCTGCTAACATTTTGTCATTTTGGCATTGTGACATTTTGAAGAGAGTCACGCAAAAATGTACCTAAATAATGAGTACTTACATGTGAATTTTAAAATCAAGAGGGTAAAGAAGGGTTTTTCCTCTCATGAGGGATGATTTTAGAAAAAAAATCACAGCCCTAACTTTAAAAAATACCGGCCAAGTGCGTGTCGAACCATGCACAATGAAGGGTTCCGTAGTTGGGATGAATTAATTTATCAAACAAACTTTCGCAAAGTTTTATTGTTATTACGTCTATGGGCGTTTACTGTCCCTCAAAGTGTTAACATTGTAGTTAAAAAACTTGTTCTCGCATAAAGAATGTTTGGGTTTTTGCAACTGCACATGTAAGTTGGTCGATTAAAAGTTTTTGAGCTAAGTCGCAGACAGACAGACAGACAGACAGACAGACGGACATGGCGAAACTATAAAGCTTCCTTGTTGACTACGGAACTCTAAAAATGATAGGTTTCACATAAAGACTTTCATCCCCTATATCTCCCCCCCTTAAATTTGTTTTTGAGAAAATAATTACCTATGTTCTTCCCCGGGATGCCATCTATCTCTTTACCAAATTTTATCGAGATCCGTTCAGTGGATCAGGCGTGAAAAGGTAACATACAGAATTACAGACGGATAGACAGACAGAGTTACTATCGAATTTATAATTTAAGCATCGATTAGTATGGATTATGTGTTCAATTCAAAATGAGCCAAATGCTCGATAATTATTAATTCGGCGAAAGTTCTTCTACGGAGACTCTTAACACCGCGATTCAGAAAATGACGTTAAATGAACAACGCCATCTATCGAGCACGAAGTGATACTGTCAAAATATATGGGAAAACGTTCGAACACTCTGTAAGCTATGTAGAAAAGACTGTTTTTAGGGTTTAGGACTGTTTTTAGGGTTTACGTTAGTTCAAAATTCTCATTACATCGCGCGCTCGCTCGCACTTTGATTGATTTGATTCCGCCCTTACGTGTTCAAACTTTATAATGGATTTAAACTGCGAAGGTCAACAGTTATGATTGAGAGTGTTTGTTTTGTCGGCACCTCACATTTATAGGGAACAGCAATTTCAGGGTTGGTCTCATCTCACTCCTAAAGTAAAAGTTGTTCTGATGAGTACAATGACCCCTTTTCAGAATTTCAATTATACAACCTATAGTTACAGTATTATTTATGAGTTTAAGGATCCAATTTTGATTTGGAATTGAATAACTTAGTTAATAGTACCTATTATTTATCTATGTACTGTCGAGATCGCTAATATAGCCCATAAAGCAAACAACAAAGGTGACTGGTTATTTGACCAATGTGATGCTTTACGTATCTCAATTATTCTTGTGCCAATACGAAAGAAAACAAAGATCCATAACAGAAACAATATAAATTCATCAGGAGTCTAGGCCTCCTCTCTGTTGTGCCAAGCTTCCCTGGTCTGTGCGAGTCTCTACCAGGTCTATGCTTAATGCTTCATCTACCATCACCCCGTCTTGCCAACCTGCACCTCCTTTTCAGAGCTACTCCCGTATCGGACGTCTTAGACTTTAGTTCTACGTTGGATTTCTGAGTGACAGACTCAGTCTCGCAACGATAGACCTAACGTATGTACCTACATGTAATCTAATTTTTAACCTATAAATTGTTTAAACCCATACCTAAATAAGCAGTAGCCCAACGAAAACAACACAATGTCCAAAAAGCCTGTGATCTCCTTACGCAATGAATGCTGAAAACAGCACAGGCAATGAAGTGACACCAATTATTCGCGATTCAGAAAATGACGTTAAATGAACAACGCCATCTATCGAGCACGAAGTGATACTGTCAAAATATATGGGAAAACGTTCGAACACTCTGTAAGCTATGTAGAAAAGACTGTTTTTAGGGTTCCATGACTGACTTGACCTGACTTGACCTGACTTGACCTAACTTGACCTAACTTGATTTGGATTGAGTTGAGTTAACCTTGAGCAGGTATGTTTTATCGCGGCAAGTACATTGGTAGTTGAAAGAAAAGTAGATTACGTACCTTGCTAAAGTGAGTAATTAATGCACTCGTGTTAATTTAGTAAGCGCATTCGTGCCTTTGCTCGATTTAACAATCTACAATTTTTAAGAAATTAACATTTATCACCATTTATTCATGATTAATTTGTATCATGATTTAAAAGATAGATAGCGCCACCTATGGCACTACTACCAAACAATGGATTTGGAAAACTTGAATTAACGAAACTTTAGATTGGGTAAATTCACAATGTATCGCGTTATGTTTCCGCGCGAAGTATGTGAACATAATGATCGTGTGTTACACACGTTCTCACAAACCTACCTGATTTTACGCTAGTGTCATTTTACGTCAATAGATGTCGTTACGTGTATCTACATTACGTACCTAATGAAAATTTATTCTTGAATACTTTAAACTCTTATATCTTTTGATATTTTGAAGCGATTGCGATGAAACAAAGACTAAATAAAACATCGAGTTACACACAATATTTGAGTGTATAAGTTAACCATATTGATTTCGTACTTTTTACGTGATACTGGAACAATCAAACAAACGAACAGAAAAACAGACAAACATACAAACAGACAAAAATGGTAGAAATGGCATCTGTTGGTTATTCTTGGACACTCAACCTACGTTTTTTTTTTTTTTTTCATTGTACAGAAACGCCTCGTCTACAGATTTATTATATGTATATAGATAAAATTGGGCTATCATTTTAAATAAAATTGGGCTATCATCCTCCATCATGGCCCACAGTGTACTGTTATGGCACAACGATGGGAAAACCAAAGAAGCAATGGATGGATAGAATAGCTATATTAGTATGAACTAAGTGTTGGCTATAACAATAAGAAAACATGTAAGGAATGAGGAATGGATTGTGTGAAAGATGACATGGGTAGAGAGGAGGTGACTACTGAGATGACGGCTGATAGAGATGTATGGAAGAAGACATGCTTTGCATTTGGACACTGAACTGTTTTATAATTATGTTGGGTAAATACCTACCTTAACAATAACAGGAAATTAGGTATATGTATTATAAATAGATCATTTCATGTTATCTGACATGATGATTCGGCGTTCAAACGTCATAACTTCTACATGAAGTCAGGGGGGGGCCTAAAACAACCATATTTGCAATTCCTCTAAAAGCAATTCGTTTCCTGAATTCCCAGCATTCATTAGCAATTCCTCTAATTTGACACAAAAGCAAAAGCAAATCGTTTCCTGAATTCCCAGCATTCATTAGCAATTCCTCTAATTTGACACAAAAGCAATTCATAATTTGTGGACCATTTTACGAATCTCCATAGAAAACTGTCAAACAGATGAATTATTTCGTAATATGAATCGCACGCAGATCATATTAGGTATGAATTGTCAGTTTGTGACATTTTACAATGATTCATCATAGTTTCCTATTATGATTCTGCCTAAGTGTCATTTAGGCACATATTATGAATTGCCTTGTGTGTCAAATTAGAGGAATTGCTAATGACAGCTGGAAATTCTGGAAATGAAATGCTTTTAGAGGAATGGCGAATGTGGCCGATATAGGCCCACCGAAATAACAAAGAATCAATTATGTAGGTATTGTTATGTACTCTTCTGAGGAACAGGGGAAATAACGGACACGGGACACCCCGGGTTTTTGTGATCGTGACGCGGAAATATTTGTTATAGGAAACACGATTAGTCACGATCTATTGTATTATGATATTAGTTTTGTATCATCGGTCGTGATCAATCGATCATGAAGTCTTGGGTCGTGGGTTCAAAAGTTCAAAAACTATTTTTTAATGATAGATAATGGTTGCCAATCAAGAAAATACATTTATTTAGCACAGACTAAAATGCACACAATATAATATACAGCAGATAAAAAAATAAAATCAGAATCAAATAAAAAGTGTAAAAGTGCGATTTAGGAAATTATGCTGCAAGCGTTTATTAAGAATAAGAATAAGAATAAGAATAATTTATTTCTAAGTATATGGTGCATTGAGATCTAAAATTAAACATTGATTCACATATACTACCATTGCTGGTGTAGAAAAATTAAATAAGCTAAGTGCATGCAAATCGTAGACATTACAATAAAAGTTATATTAAATTATCAAAATTGGTTTAAATTTATATTTTATACAATAATATTGATTCAGATTAATTGAATAGTATTATTTGTAATGTCAAAATATTAATTATTATGTCAAAAAGCATAGAATATTAATTACTATGTCAAAAAGTATGATTTAAAAATTCATTAACAGAATAGAAACACATGTCTAAGAGCCAAGTAAACATTTTACATTTGAATTTATTAATTGGTAACATTCTCAAGCCAGGTGGTAATTTATTATACATTTTTACTGTCATACAACTGGCATTTCTACTATATAGTTGCAATCTCTGAGGAGGTACTAGCAATTCCCCGGCATGTTTTTTCTTCAGTCTTTGGGAGACTTGTTCATTTAATAGGAATAAATGTGGGTATTTTTTTACAAATAAACAAGCCTCAAAAATATAAAGGCACGGGAGCGGAAGAATTTTTAATTCTTTAAATAATGGCCTGCAATGGTCTAAGTATTCTGCTCCGCTCATGGCTCTGATACATTTTTTTTGTACTTTAAATGCTCTGCCCACATCCACTGAATTACCCCATATCACTAGGCCGTAACGCAGTACTGATGAAACATACCCATGATATGCATTGAGGACAGTTTGTTTACTGGACACCAGTCTTAACTTGCGAAGGGCATATACAAACTTATCAAGCTTGTTACATACTCTATCTACATGCTCCTTCCAGTTCAGTTTATTGTCAATTATTATACCTAAAAATAAAGCCGATGGTTCTGGTTGCAAAATTGTATTATCATGTCGAATTGTTGTTGGTGTTACCGACATGTTGCATGTTTGAAATTGAACAATTTTGGTTTTATTAATATTAACATTAAGATTATTGTCCCCGAGCCATTTTATTACATTAATTAATTCAATGTTAGTATTAGTTTCTATGTCAGTTTTGTTGGAAGATTTAATAGTCAAAGTAGTGTCGTCAGCAAATTGGATACATTCATATTTTAAACATTTTTTGAGGTCATTTATGTATAATATAAATAGTGGCGGGCCCAGTACGCTTCCTTGTGGAACGCCAGATTTATTAATTTTTAATTCTGAGCTATATGTCGTCCTAGTGCTTTGTTCTATTTTAGAAATAACTGTTCTCTGTTGGCGATCAGACAAATAGCTTTTAAGCCAATCATGCGCCTTGCCTCTTATTCCATATCTCTCTAGTTTGTAGAGTAGTCGCTCATGTGAGACAAAATCAAATGCCTTGCTCATATCTAGGAATACCGATAAAGCAGACATCTTGCTATCCAGAGCTTCGGTAATTAGTTTTACTAATGAAAAACAGGCTAGAGCCGTTGAACAATTTTTTTCTGAAACCAAACTGACTCTCTGCAATTAGATTGTGTTTAGTTAAAAAGCTATTTAATTTGTCATGCATTGCTTTTTCAAAAATTTTTGCAAAGATTGGGATCAGTGTGATTGGCCTATAATTACCGATATCAGAACAGTTACCCTTTTTGAATAATGGTTTAATTATAGATTCCTTTAATGTCGATGGAAAAACACCTTCTTCAAATGAGAGGTTTATTAGGTAGCTAAGTGGGGATGCTATAATTTTCGCGCTTAATTTAATTATTTTGGTGGTTACTTCGTCATATCCCGTAGAATTTGTATTATTTAGTGAATAAATTATTTTAATAATGTCAATTTCATTTACAGGAGTCAGAAATAAAGTATTTATGTTATTGTCAATGTCAATGTTGTTTATGTCATGATTATTATTGTTAATTTTTTGTGTCAGCTCGATAAAATAATTATTAAATTGGTTACATATGTCATTAGGATTATGAATTTTTTTGTCATTAATTATTAATTCATTTGTAGTTATTATTATTAGATTTATTTAAGTTATTTTTTATGATTGTCCATGTCGCTTTACATTTATTCTTAGAATTATTGAAAAAAATGTTATTATTGATCTGCTGTGATTTTGATATGCATCTTTTAAAAATCTTAGTGTAATTGCGGTATTTTTTCTTGTGGTGTGCTTTACTTATAGCATCGTGTTGATATGCGTAATATAAAGCTCTCTTTTTAATGCATGATATTTTTAGACCCTTACTGAGCCATTTGTTTTTTATGGGTTTATTGGTCCTTTTGACAAGTATTTCGGGAAAACATAATTTGTAGAAGAGCGTGAATATGTCATGGAAAATATTAAATGCTTTATTGCAGTCTGTCTCTTCATACATTTCACCAAAACTTAAAGCTGCTAAGCAATCTAAAAATTTTGCTATGTTACTCTTATCGTAATCTCTCTTCGTTTCATACCAGAATTGTACAGTTTTTAATTTATTATTATTCATCTCTTCAATGTAAAAAGTTAATGACTGTCCAGTGTCGTGATCGGAGAGAGCTAAATTATGTATATTGCATTTAAAATCAACTGCTGGGAGATTGCTAGCTATTTGATCTATGCTAGTATTTTTCCGAGTAGGCATCCTAACATGTAGGGAAATATTAAAATTGTTCATTATTGATATTAATTCTCTAGAATATTTGTTATCTTTCAATATGTCTATGTTCCAATCTCCGCACAGAATAATATTTTTTTTAACTTTGCGGGTTAGATTGCGTAGTAATGATACAAGATTAAAAAAAAAAATAGACACATCAGAATCTGGAATTCTATATATGCACACTAAAATTAAATTATGAGTCAATATTTCGACGCCACAGCATTCAAAGCAATATTCGATGGCCAGTTCATCAGTTATAGGTAACGGGCTAAAACTTAGACCTTTTTTTATTAAAACGCATGTTCCACCGCGTTTCTTCCCGTGTCTTGTGTAACTGGCAGCTAAGTTGTAGTGTGTAAGTGCTAGATTACTTTCATGCCCTGATTTTATAAAAGTTTCACTCAGACAAATAAAATCTAAATTGCCAATCTGATTTGCTAAGTCGGCAATTGTGATTTCGAATAGATCAGTTTTATTTAAAATTCCAGCTATGTTTTGGTGTAACAGTATAAATTTTTGTTTTCTTTTAGAACTTTCACTACTAACAGTAACCTTTTTACTTGATGGAACGAAAAAGAGTTTTTTGGGCATCTTTTGGCGATTTTGGAGAATCAAAGTTACTACCGTGGTTCTCCAAAATCGTATCATACTCAGTTGGATAGGTCTCAATATCAACAAGTAGGCGACGGAATATATTATCATAAATACGTTTTTGACCGAGTTTGTTAAGCTTACCGGTATTATATGAGAATGTTTCATCAGATAGGTCAAAATTACTGTCAAAAAAATAAGCATAGTTATGATTTTCTATGTCCATGAAAAGCAATCTATTAAACATTTCGATTTTGTAATTGTGTATCAGAGCCCCTTGTACATATGTAGGGCAGCATATAATGACATTTGTATTAGTTAGACTTATAAGAGATTCTCTAATTAACTTGATTATTTCAATTGATTCCCCGATGCCTTTAAAATCTTGCTCGCCAATCATAATAATACAGTAGTCATCTAAAGTATAATTCTGTATCTTATTAACTATATTAGATAAAATGTCTTTTACACTACTATTACGTGATAAGTAATGACAGAACTCGAAATGTCGACCAAAAGTGTTTTCTAATATTTCTAGTGTGCCGCTGTGGTTGCAGTTATTGAGAATGCAGAGCTTTCTTTTTTTCCTACCCTCTTTTGTTATTACCCGTTGATCTTGTGGTGTCTTGTTGTGTTTATTAATTTCTTTTTGGACATAATTGCTATACTCAGCTAATTCTGATGCTTCTGTTTGTGTTTGCTTATCCTCATATATTGCTACAGACACTGTTTTAGGTGATGTATGACAAGTAGGTGACTCTAATAATATATTTGAGCCGTCAATGCAGTGTCTTTCAATGTTACTGGGTGATTGTTCTTGGTCTAGGGATGCAACACGCAGATTATCAGTAATAGACCGTCTATTTCTTTTTCTCGCAGAGAATAACTTTAGTCTTTGCGACTTTGTAGGACTACTGGTACAAAGATCTTTTAATGTATCAATATAAGTTTGCTGTCGTAAAACTGTTTCTTTAAGTTCATTATTGTCGCATATCACCTTGTCCAGTTCATTTTGTGTTAATTCAAATTGGTATTTTAATTGCTGTATTTCAACCTTCATTTCTTCTAATTCATTTTTGCTAATACCCGTTGAAAGATCAAGACTTCTTGTGACTATGTCCGAATTCGTTTTGTCCAATGATGAGTCATTACTGAATGAATCTATCGACTTAGATCTAAACAGTTGCTTTCTTCGTCGCAATGTTACGTTGTCGTTTTTTTCCATAGACATGGTTGAGAAATAGACAATTTACAAAAAGACTTCTTGTCGCGGGGATTGAACTCGAGCCCCGCCGTATGGTGCACGATGCTTTATCGATGGAGCTATTTGAACTGTTAAGATTATTGACGAAATAGTCCCTCTCAATGTACATAGATACACGATTTTTGAACGAATGAGTGGCGGTTATTATGATTCATGTACTGGAAATTTTTGCACTGTTTCTTTGTTCACTTGATTTTTAAATAACAAATAATTTTAGTTATTTAGGATTGGTCTTTCACTTTTTATTATTGGTTTTAGGTTATTATTTATTCGTAATGTTTTTATTGTAGATATTCACTTTAATTACTTTAGTTATATTTGGTTGTTATTGTTTTGTTGTCACTGTTTTTAAAGATATATGTGTTCACTTTTTGTCCTGGTAACATGCTCACTTCTAGGTTATAGTTATTCTTAAACTCTAGTACTTAGAATTAGTCAAAAACAGTATTAGAACTAATTTTAAATATTTTTTTATACGGAGCTTCATAGGGATCGAACTCACGACTTGGAGCGCGCGCTCTCTTATATTATAATGAGGCAACAACTCATCTGTTAATAGGTCAATCTGGAAGTTCAGAAAAATTGCTTGCATGTATCGCAGGACCGCCCGCCCCACAGTGGTTCGAAATCGACGCTCCGTGGACATTGAAATCAAAATTTCTTTAGACGAGAAATAAAAATCGGAATGGCTTTATTTCAGTATTATTTATAATATTTGGTAATATGACAGCTATAGACAGCACCATCTCCGAAAAAAAATATATTTAATATTTTTTTGTATGAAGAAAAACACGAAAGTCGTTTTTTCTCATAACTTAATAAAACTTAAAGCCTGCGGCTTACATGGGGTGTTGTCCTACATGAGGCGATTCCGAAATGCTATAACACGCACACCCATGCGCGCCGCTTCACTCACAGCAGAGTGTTGAATTTCGAGAAATTCAGTTAGAGATTTTTACGTTGATTTATGTGTGATCTTGAAAATATACAAAGTAATTGACTTTAGTTTGCTAATTTGATTAGTTTTAATGAGAAATAATGGAATATAAAAATACAAAAAAAAACACTCAAATTGAGACTCATTTACAATATAAATAGATTTTGCAATCTTTCTTATAATAATTTAATTCGGTGTTAGTAGATACACAGTTTGACTTCTTAATTAACATTAAAAAAAAAAAGTCCAAAAACTTATAACTAAAACAGAAAAATACTAAGAATAAGCAATTGTATAATTGAGAAATATATTATTTCACCACTTCACTCAGAGCAGAGTAATGAACTTCAAGAAATTCAGTGGATTTCTCGAAGGAATTTAATACTATATTATTTGATATCTTTGGGATAGGTGCACATACCAATGGGCAACGATAATTACATAGTAATGATTGTTTGATGTAAGCTGTTCGTAATCTCAAGTTTAGCAGGAAATCAATGCTTAATGCATGCTAATTAACTTATGATGGTAATTTAGTCTCATCTCATTAGTGCATGTTGCAAATATTGTTAACGAGTTAAGATACATTAGTTAAGGGCTATTTTTACGAAGTGTTTAACTAACTACTATTAATTAAGATACGATTAAGAGGGTACTTTTATATAAATAGGCACAACATCGTCAAAATCATTAGTTTTTGTCAGCAACTGTTCGCGCTATAACATTAACTTCTTGCTTACGTACTTACTTATTATCATGGAAGGATTTTATACAAATTTGGACATATTCATATTTGTGAAAACAAAAAGTTGCTTTTCGCAGCCTAGTATTTTGTTAGAAGCACTTCTAACCAAAGCGACAAATTTGTCTAAAGAAGAACAAAAAAAATTAAAACAGTTTTGTCAAGTGTATATGTGTGTTTTGCATAGAAATTGGAAATCGTGTAATCGAACAATGCATACATTTGTCAAGAAGTATGAGACATGGCTAGAAAAAGAGATCAAATGGCCCAACTTCATTAAAGACAGATTTGTACAAAGTGAAGAAATTGGATTGGTATCAATCGACTCTGTTACTGATACTGTTGAACCTTCAACCTCAAGTGCTAGTGGTATAAATGATGGTGCATCCACGTCCAAAGTAACTACATGTACTGTTAGCACTACAACACTAAAAAGGAGCCCAAGAAAACCTTTCTCAGAATTATGCCAAAAACAGAAGAAGAGAAGAATAGAAGAACTTTTAACGCACGACTCTCAGGAACTTGCATATGCTACTGCAGTGAGATGTGGTGAGGAGAATGAGGACGTGAAAGATTTAATAAAATATATTACCGAGCATCCTGAAAAAGCAGCAGAGATCAAGATTTTTTTGAAAGGCAAGACAACTACTAACAAGTATTCAGCAGAGAAAGCGTTGGGTATATTTATTTCTTTGAAATTGTCGAAGTGGCAGTATATAACTTTAAGGGAAACTGCGAAAGAAAGTGGTGTAGATTTGTACCCATCATATTATTCGGTTTTAAATGCCAAGAAGGCATGCTATCCTCCTGAGAGCGATATTGAAGTGACCGAACGAGGAGTTAAAGTAAAACTTCAAGCTATTTTGGACATCACTGTCACTCGACTTGCCAAAACATTAAACTTGGACCATTTGCAAGATAAAGAACTGATCTTAATCTGCAAATGGGGCTTCGATGGTGCGTCAAATCAAAGCAACTACAAGCAATGCATGAATGCAGATGAAGACGACTCTAGTGTTTTTATGAGCTCTTTTGTACCCTTGTGTGTGAGGTGTGTGGTGAGGATTTGGTCTGGGAAAACCCAAAACCTTCTTCTACAATGCTTTTCAGACCAATTTATTTCAAGTTTGTCAGCGAAAATAAGTTGGACATGAAGGAGGAAATGGGTTTGATCGATGCTGAAATTAAAGCATTGAAGCCATCTATCATTGAAAATAATATACAAGTTAAACATTCAATGTTAATGACCATGATAGATGGCAAAATAACGTCTCACCTGTCACAAACCTCTATGCAAACATGTGACATCTGTAAAGCTGTACCAAGTGAAATGAATGATTTGGAGAAGATTCACATGTAAGTTGAATATTGGAAATGTATGTTAATTTTTTTTATTTTTTTCTTATTGAAAAACACTTTTAACCTTTTTATTCATATTTTAGGAAATCTGTATCATCTGATATTTACAAGTACGGTTTGTCGACTTTGCATGCATGGATCAGATCCATGGAATGCCTGCTGCATATCGCTTACCGATTAGATTTTAAAAAATGGCAAGCCAGAGATGAAGCTAGTAAAGCAGCTTTGAAAAGTCGCAAACAGACGATACAGCGAAAATTTCGAGAGGAAATGGGACTCCTGGTGGATATCGTAAAACAAGGTTAGTTGATTTATTTATTTTGTATAATATCAAAGGGTTTTTTAGTTAGTGTAATACTATAAAACTTATCTTATAATGTTCTCATATCAGTATTTTTTATATAAAGGTGCTGGGACCACGAATGATGGCAACACGGCTAGAAATTTTTTCCAGTGTCCTGAGAAGACTGCAAATATCACTGGATTGAGTCCGGAGCTCATCCAAAAATTCGCAACTATTCTCCGTGTTGTATCATCAGGACAGTCTATTAATATTGATTTGTTTGCCAATTATCTCAACGAAACTGCGCAGCTGTATGTGGAACTGTATGGCTGGTATTTCATGCCTTCCAGTATCCACAAACTTCTGCTGCATGGAGCTGAAATAATAAAACATTTCAACATTTTGCCTATAGGAAAGCTATCAGAAGAGGCATCTGAGGCCCGAAACAAAGATTTTAGAAAACTCAGGGAACATCATACGCGGAAATTTTGTCGCAGAGCGACAAACCATGACATCTTTAATGGTTTCATCGTATCCTCAGACCCATATTTGTCAAGCATTCGACCTAAACTGACAAATAAGAGTAGAAATGATTTAACTGAAGAAATGAAGTCTCTTCTTTTAATTGACCCGGATACCATGGATAAGGAAAACATTGAATTTGTTGAGGTGCCAAGTATGATGGATTCTGATTTTGAATTCTTTGATAGCGATGACGAAACTCAGTAGACAAAATTTTAATCTTTGATGTTTTTGTGTAAATTTTATATATTTCTCAATTATACAATTGCTTATTCTTAGTATTTTTCTGTATTAGTTATAAGTTTTTGTACTTTTTTTTTTAAATGTTAATTAAGAAGTCAAACTGTGTATCTACTAACACCGAATTAAATTATTATAAGAAAGATTGCAAAATCTATTTATATTCTAAATGAGTCTCAATTTGAGTGTTTTTTTTTGTATTTTTATATTGTATATTCCATTATTTCTCATTATAACTAATCAAATTAGCAAACTAAAGTCAATTACTTTGTATATTTTCAAGATCACACATAAATCAACGTAAAAATCTCTAACTGAATTTCTCGAAATTCAACACTCTGCTGTGAGTGAAGCGGCGCGCATGGGTGTGCGTGTTATAGCATTTCGGAATCGCCTCATGTAGGACAACACCCCATGTAAGCCGCAGGCTTTAAGTTTTATTAAGTTATGAGAAAAAACGACTTTTGTGTTTTTCTTCATACAAAAAAATATTAAATATATTTTTTTTCGGAGATGGTGCTGTCTTTAGCTGTCATATTACCAAATATTATAAATAATACTGAAATAAAGCCATTCCGATTTTTATTTCTCGTCTAAAGAAATTTTGATTTCAATGTCCACGGAGCGTCGATTTCGAACCACTGTGCGCCCGTAGCCAGGAAATCATTTCGGGGGGGGGTGCCAACTTTTTATTTAAGAAATTAAGTATGTATTTCTGATTTCAGCGAGGGTAAAAAAATTGTACAGATTAAAAAAAAAAAAAAATTTTTTTTTGAATAGCAATTTTCCTCATTTTCGGAAAAAAAAAAAACATTTTTGGTATCCAGCTTCGAATTAGTTAGGTTTTCTTTCTCTTTGACCGATCATACAGAAATAGAAGTAACTTTATCGACTTATGCAGAAAAGTTTGAGAAAGATGATGCAGAAAAGTATGCAAGAGCGAGCGAAGCGAGCTCGAAAATTTTAGCACCCCGCCTGGGAGAGGCTGGGGGATGTTAGAATATCTCAGAGAATGCTGAAGTTGCAGGAATTTATTCAATACAAAGTCAGAGTCGATAAAAATACAGTATTTAAGCATACTCTTACTGGTACCTATTGTATTGTACATTATAAAGTGCCTATGCGAAATAGATTACAATTATCTGTTTAAGGAGGTACCCTAGGGGGTCGATCTCTGGATTGAGATTCTGGTTTCTCGCATTTCCGGGGGGTTTTGCCTACGGCCCTGCCATATCGTGAAATGTAGTGGGGTTCCGTTTGCACCATTCGGGCGCAGAACCCTAAAAGACAAAGCACTAAGCTATCCGTTGCCAAGTGTACTGACTTTTATGTGGTACATGACTATTTAGTGGTCAATAGAAGGAAAACATATTGAGGATGAGTTATTACAAATCTCTTAGTCACCAACCACACGATGCGGTGCGGCGGCGGCGCGGCGCCGGAGCGGTGTCGCTGCGGCGTCCTACATATAAAAATGTGTGGTATGGCACACGGCGCCGCTCCCCGACTAATAATAATAATGATCCTATTTTGAGCCAGCCCGTCCCGCCTTGCCGCCCTCCCGTCAGTGACGCCCTAAGCCGAGGTCCGTACCCCACAGGGGGTGCGCTTAGCGAGCGCTCACTTAGTATTAATTTAGAATAGTTTTATGCCCCTGGCTGGAGGCTTTGAGTGTAGTAGCTTAAGGCAGCCACAGGAAAGTCCGGTTAAATAGTTACGGTTTTCTTATAAAATCAACTATGAGATGCCCTAGACAAAAAAAAAAAAAAAACACGGCGCCGCCCGGTGCGCTCCGGCGCTGCATTCAAGCCGTCGCGCCATACGTCGCAACGGTGCCGCAAAACGTTGCAGCGCCGCACTCACCGTATGGTCGGTAGTCCGGCGAGATGACCTGCGGTACGGCGACGCACCGCATCGTGTGGCATGGCTCTAACGCCGACTGACCGTGTGCGTCATAATACAAGTTTAGCTCACACGTAGTGTCACATTTAAGTCGACATCTCGCATAACAAGAAACAACATTTTAGATAATAACAATACATTTACAAAAACGTAAGAAAAAATATTATAAAAGTGTCATCGAGCGTGCGCTGGCGACGACGAAGGTAAGGGTGGGAGCGAGACAAAACACTGTATATTCTCATGTAGGTACCCACATTATTTATTTATGTACGCACAGTGATGAATTTTCACGTTACCTATTTAATAATATTTATTATATTTCGTTCTGCTTAAAGTTAAATTATATTCTAAGTACTGTTTATTTTATTCTATTTATTACCTATTTATTATGTACAAATCGTTAAACCTGACTTGATTTCCGTACGTCTTTTTTTCGGGTGACCACTGAAAATCAGCGCTGAGCTGTGGGTCCCCCATATCGCAGTATCATGCTGAGTGGAAGCCTTCTTGTCACAGTCATGACGTGCAGCTGCCGATTATTTATCTTTATACTCGTGATCTCATAATTGTACTTAGATCTATAATTAGTTTAATGTTTTTATATTGCAGATTACTGTTATCTTTTAGTATGCACGTGTTTCTGTGACAAATAAACCTATTTTTCTTTCTTTCTTTCTTCTTTCATCAAAAACCAAATGTAGGTACAAAAAAAATCGAACTCTAATTTTGAATTTGACATTTCAAAGTGTTCTTTTGTTGTCAAAAAGCTGAGTTTTTTTTTAAATTCTATTTGGTTTCTTGTGGTAGATTTTTTATTGTTTTTTACAAGGTGATAAGTGATGTGGACCTGATAGACAAAGTGTCTATTATTAAATCAGTTTGCATGCCGTAAGGTATTTCTGATTGTTTTCCCTTCTACCCCCAGGTAAAAAAGAAATTGTATCTAATAACATACATGGAACATTTAATTTTGTGCACCCGAAGTGTTAATAATATCCCCCACCTCAAAACTAATTTGTGATGTACGTAGGTAGGTATGTTGACAAAAATATGATTCACGACTGTAGAAAACAAATAATGTATTTACAGAATAATAATCATTAACTTCATTTTCCCTATTGAATGACTATTTCATGAAATCATGACATTCGAGAACAATTCTTACTTACGGCGAAATGTTGTACTATAGGAACACCTCTGTCTAACCCTTCGGGGATTACAGGCGTGATGTTATGTTATGTATAAAATAATAAAAAAACTTTTGACAAAAAAAAAGCCCTCTCTGGGTTATTTTTGGAAGACGGTTGTTTTTTTTTTGTAAAAAGTTTGTATGTATGTATGTTCATGTGTTGCCTCATATCTTCTAAACTACTCGTCACAATTGGCCAAATCGGGTATCGTTGGAAGCGTCTTGATCGTCTGCTGGATAAAGGCTATGTGACGTCAATTGAATATGGCTCCCTTCCTTTAGCTTGCTTTCCTTCCTTTTTCCTTTTCACCGTGTGAAACCGTTTTTTTTGGAACCGTGTTTGAGATCAAATGAAATGGCTTAATTAGCATATTTCAAAAATTTATATATTAGTAACCTCAAAAAAAATAAAAATAAAAATAAAAGTTATACAAAAAAAAAAACAACCGACTTCCAAAAAAAACACTAAAAAAGTGAAAAATAACTTTAATTTCGGAAGTCGGTGTCTTTGCTTTTCAATTTCTGTTTTTTGCCACCGACTTCCGAAATTAAAGTTATTTTTCACTTTTTTTGTGTTTTTCTTGGAAGTCGGTTGTTTTTTTTTTTTGTAAAAAGTTTTTATTTTTTACTTTTTAGTTGTGGTACCTACCCCACATAAATCCGAATACCTGCTATGTAAATAACAGTGAAAGAGTCAAACAGGATATCGCCTAGATAAACTAAGTGGGAAAAATACGTAATATTGAAGCTAACTCAAAAATTACGTAGGCAAAGTTAATAAAATTAATATGGGACCACCTCGGAAGCATGACCTACCAAAAAAAAAGAATCATCAAAATCGATTCATAATTGGCGGAGTAATCGCGTAACAAACATACAAAAAAAAAAAAAAAAAACATACAGACGAATTGAGAACCTCCTCCTTTTTGAAGAAGTCGGTTAAAAACTAAAACCCAACTACGACAATAAATTCAACTAAACAGGTATAAAGACATCACAGACAGACAAATTAAAATCCGGGGTCACACTGTATCAGTTTGGTTTATGCCGTAACACGTGACTCCGGATGTTTAATTTGTCTGTCTCTGATGTCTTGTTTATACCTTTTTAGATGAATTTTTGGTCGTAGTTGGGTTTTATTTTTTTATTTTGTGGTACCTACCCCTCACAAATTCGAATACCACTACCTGCTATGTAAATATCAGTGACAGGATCTTATTATATCATCATCCATACATACCAAGTGGGAAAAATAAATATTATTGAAGCTAACTCAAAAACTACCTGAGCAAAGCTAATAACATTTATATAGGACTATCGCGCAAGCTTCCTCTACATCAAATGATTTTTTTTTAAAGTAAAATCGGTCCAGTATTTTGACGAAATTTCGATACAAAAACAAAAAAAAAGACATAAAGTCAAACATAGAACCTCTTCCTTTTTGGAAAGCGGTTAAAAAGGCGCAATAATTCTGAGGTATCTACTGTATTTCTCATGTTTGTGTGTTTGTTCCAGACAATAATGCGATCATGGGGCCCAGCTATGCTCTCACTAACCCTGCTGGTGCTCACCGTGATAACAGTCACCAGGGGACAGACACAATACTTTGGTAAAATAATAAAGAACTCTGCTTCTTTAGTCCGCAAAGGTAGCCCGCGAAATTCAAATTTTCTTACGTTTTTTGCAATTTGTAGTTTTTTTTTTATGTTGATCAAAATATGATTCGCGACCTTTACAAATATGTTTTAACATTATTATAATCATTAATACATTAAGCTCCGAGAGAGGCTTTGCGGAGCCCTAGGACTCCGCGGAGCACACTTTGAGTATGCCTGCACTATACTTACTTTATTACACGACTGCCCAAAAAGGAGTATAATGTTTTGAGGGTTAGTTTCTTTATTCCACCATAGCTTCAAAATGCCTGAACGGATTTGGATATGTGGGGTATCGTTCGAATCCTTACATTATCCCGAGTGACATAGACATAGGCATAGGGATATGAAATAAAACAATATGGCGGCAGTATGGCTCCATTTTCAAATGTGAAAAATAAAAATAAACTTCAATTATTTACAATATGGGTATCTAATTGAAGGCCTTGATGACCACATTCCAAACCTATAAAATGTATTGGCATAAATTTTACATAGGTAGAGTGTACATGTAAAAAAATCATTTCATTTTTGGCTGCAAACGATTTAATCAGACTTTAGTAACACTGCAAATATCTAAATGAGTGAATGGTTTGGTAGATGATTGAGTTATTATTAGAATTCTTTCATCATCACACAGTATACTGAGGCAAGTAATTAAAAAAAATTGTTAACATTAACACAATGCCAACTATTGCATAGTGGTAAACAAAAAAGTGCCTACACTTCCAAAAGAATAAAACTTGTCACCAAAACATAAAATAAAAAACACGTGTACCCTTCTAAAAAACGAACTAAAAAGTAAAAAACAAGTTGATAAAATTGTCATTGCAGTCGGGGGACCGTTCTGTGGAACACTTTTTATTCTAAGAGGTCCCCAAGGGCAGTCGGGATTTTTTTATTATTTTTACTATTATTACTAGCTGCCCGCTATCGAATTTTTCCGATATTTAAATAGTTCTTCTGCTATTCTGGGCGGAGACAAATCCAAAAAATCAAAGATCATCAAAATCGGTTCAGTAGTTCTCGAGTTATAATTGCTTGAACAAACACGACTTTATTTTAATTAATAATTCATAAAATAACTAGATGATGCCCGCGAATTCAATCGCGAAGATGTCGGTTATTATATACTAAAACTATATATACTAAAACTTATATACTAAAACTTACTCGAGGACCACTCTATTAATTGGTGAAAACAGCATGATTATCGGTGCAGTAGTTTTTGAGTATATCGCGTACAGGACGACAGACAGACGCGGACAGACTTTGTTTTATAATAATTATGTAACGATAATAATATAAGATATAAGAGAAAAAGAAGAAGGAAAGAAGATATAGTTATAGAAGATATAATATAAGAAGATATATACAAAATTGACGCAGGCATCACACGCACCTACCTATTTCTAAATGACCATCTCTTTTTTTTTCCAGACACCCTCAAAGGACTGCAACATGTATTCCAGCCGTATCTAGGCAATGAGAACATAAACCAATTCAATGGGGCCACAAGCGCCCCACACAAACAGACGAACAGACAAGAAAGCAAGAAAAAAACTGTCATCAGACATCGGATTGAAGAAAGACTAACAAAGCAACCTCCTCCCATGTACCAATATGATTACGTCTTCGCTACGACGGAAAAACCGAGTCGAAAAAAAACAAAATTGATTTCAAGTCAAAACAATAACTCTAGTACTTTCAACAACATGAATGAACAAAGCAACATATTTTTTGGAGAATATCCTTATGAAATACCAACTAAAGGTAATAGAGTTAAAACTACAACAACAACTAAAGCTGCCTACTTCAACTATGAAGGGAACAGACGAACGATACAAAATGTTTTCAGTAACAACTCTAATGTCGCCAGACCAGTTACTGAGAATGGCAATCACAAAGAGACATTTGCTGTTAATAACCAAACAACTGCAGCTGACAATAATAACTTTGGTAATACAGGAGTCGGTTTCAATAATAAAGGGACTACAAATAATAATAATACCAGAGGAAATTCTAACAACAATACCAATACTTCCAACAGCGATTCAACCAACAATACCAACACTTCCAACAGCGATTCAACCAACAATTCCAACAATCTCAACCAACGTAACAACTTCGGTGGTTTTAACTACTCAGACACTCCCCTGATCAACCAACCCGAGGTACAACCATCCCCAGTAGACGTTGGTTCACCACCGATCACCAACAGACCAGCATCAAACAATAATAACTTTGGGGACTTCAATAGACCTTCAGACACAAGTTCAGGAACGTTCACTGATCAACCTGATCAGGAACCAGAGCTTTTGATTGGACCTAATGAAGATGATATGACTGAATCTCAGAAAAAAGAATATGCGGAGAAGGCGGAGAGGAGTGAGTATGATTTTCTATGTGAAAACTTCTTTAGGCGCGTTGAGCCATTTTTGGTAGGGGGTAAAGTTATGTATTTCATAGTGCTTTACTTTAAAATATAGATGGCGTTAGTACCAGTTTTAAGTTTTATAATAGTAGGTATTGTTTTTTTTGTGGGGATACAGGGCAACAGAATGATGATGATGGTGATGGTGATGATGATGGTGCAAATACCAGTTTAGTGTTTTCACTTCTATTGACAGTCCCCATGACTGCTTATTTTTGACCGACTTCAAACAGGTGGAGGTTCTCAAACTGACTATTTTTTTACTATTGGGTGTGTCCATCAGGAATTGCTCAGTAATTGTTTTTTTTAGCATATCGATAGCAATCGATAGCAAAGGAGCTCATGGCTAAGTAATAACAGCCGCACGGGTCGATCCATCAGGTTAAGCGACGCTTGCCGGGGTTGGTCCGTGGATGGATGATCATCTTTACACACCGAGACTCCTCCGTGCATCGGAAATCACGTCAAGCCGTTGGTCCCGGCTGTCATTCGTAGATCTTTGACAGTTGTTACGGGTCGTCACAAGCCCGAAAGTCTGACAAACAGTCTTACCATGGGGTATCGAATTACCCAGTTACTGGGTTGTGGAGGTCAGATAGGCAGTCGCTCCATATAAAATACTGGTATTCAGCAGCATCTGGTTGGAAGCTGGAAGCCGACCCCAACATAGATGGGAAAAGGCTAGGCAGATTTGATAGCAATTTTATTGAGTCGGCCCAGAATTTGGCAACAAGTTTAGCGCCTATGTATCCTGTACGCTGAATTTGTGCCCGCTTTATAGCAATATTCCTGTTCTCTTAGGACTTAAACATAATTGGCGAATTGTACCACCTTACCCTTTAGGGAATACCTACAGGTATTATGATGCTGTAAGTATTATGGAATTTTTTTCATCCAACTCAAACTCAAAGTATTTATTTCAAATAAACCAATTACAGGCACTTTTGAATTGTCAAGCGGTCTGTGAGTCAGAAAGATGAAGTTAGTTGCCCATTCCAAAGAGTAGTAGGAAGGTACTGGGCAAGGAACTCCACGGGCACTCTTTTAAATCAAAATTGTTACACAATATTGGTTACTTACATGATTCATGTTAAAATTGTACATGTGAGAACAATGTAGTGTCCGCAATAATAAGATAAAAACCAAAACAACAAAAACATTAAAATAAATTAAAAACAAGCCGTGGCAGCTAACTGATGACCAATCCCTACTGACAGCACCTGTTCACGAACATGACGCACCATTCAGGTCAACCATTTTGAAGGGAACTTTTAATGATCCAACACACACGCCAGCACCAGCGATCTTTCTAACATTCTTTCAATTCCTCTTTTCCAGTGTGTGATTACTACAAGTCCTTCGCAGTGAAAAAGGCCTTATCTCGGATACTGTCGCCAGACCCCGGAGCAATCAAGGCGTCTGTCTGTGCACCCATCAACGTGCCTCTGGTCATCGGGGGATCAGTTACCAGCATCCGAGAGTTCCCACACATGGCTCTTGTGGGTTGGTTTAAATGGGTAAGTTTTAATACTCTGAGCACTCTGATGACAAGCAAAACCAAATTATGAAAACCTGGTCACACCGTGTACAGAAGAGCTGATCAGCATCGTTGTATGTGGATATGAAGGTTTTGAGCGACTTTTGCGTATTAGGCGCTTCTTGTCTAGGTCTTCAAGACGATTTGTTTCAAAGCATTCAGTTGTTTTTCTACATATATATAAACTAGAGTTTGACCGGACCGCTATACCGCGCATTAGGTATGTGTGAAGCGGATACAGGAGGGCAGTGCAACTCATTCGTCAACGCTGGCCCGCCGGGCGCGGTACAGCGGTCTCGTTCAAACTATAGTTACACACGAGTTTGTTTGTATCTATAATACAATCTCTGGAAGTACTGATAGAAAAAAATATTTCACTGATAAAAAGGGAGACAGATCCTGAAAGTGCACGATTCCTGTGGTGTCGTGAAGTCGCCTATTTTATAAGTTTATTGCCATGGTTATTAGTCCAGGGCCAAACCGAGTTTGAAACACCCGAATTGCAAAAACAATCTTAGCAATATGTTGGTCGGATTTAGTATAAATTATAAGCAAATGAAAAAAATGAACAGAACACGGTGAAAGTTCCGGAAAAGGGGTGGGGGTAGGGAAATAGCCGTTTGGGGGGGGGGGGGATGAATAATGATTTTTACGATTTGCGGCTTAAAAGCTACACCTCCTATCGGAAAATTTAAAAGTAAAAGTTGTTTATAATCAAAATATCTTCAAATTTTGTATTTACATATTTTTTATTTACAAAAAAAACAACATGTCTGCTACTTCCATACATCTCTATCAGCCGTCATCTCAGTAGTCGGGTTAGGGTTTCGTAGTCAACAATGAATCCTTATAGTTTCGCCATGTCCGTCCGTCTGTCTGTCTGTCCGCGGCATAGCTCAGATGCTCTTTGTACTAGAAAGCTGTTATTTGGCATGGGTATTAATATTAATCAGGCTGACAAAGTGGTAAAATAAAATCATGAATATTTTTTAGGGTACCACCCCTACACGTAAACTTGTTTGTTTTAAAATTATATATCCCATGATGTGGAGTATCGATGAAAAGATCGATCGGCTTCCGGGGCGGACTATCCACTGAAAGTGCAGTTTTGTGTGTTAAGCATGCTGTCAAATACTACACAAGACGTTAAACATCAGTTCACGCATGCTTTCTTGATCTTTCGAAAGCCTTTGACCTGGTTTCCTATGATATGCTGTGGGAAAAGTTAGAAAACACTAATCTACCAATGGAACTCATCAACATTTGTAAGAACTGGTACGGAAACCAGCTCAATGGCGTGCGTTGGTCGGGAATCATGTCGCAGTCGTACAGGTTGGAGTGCGGGGTGAGGCAGGGGGGATTGTCCTCGCCAACCCTATTTAACCTATATATGAACGATCTGATTGTGGCACTCAGTAGCACCCGGGTAGGTTGTCACATAGACGGAATTAATGTTAATAATATAAGCTATGCTGATGACATGGTGCTACTGAGTGCATCGGTATGTGGCATAAGGAAACTGCTTACCATCTGTGAATCATATGCCGAGCAACACGGATTGAAATATAATCCACTCAAAAGTGAAGTCATGGTCTTTGAGCCCAGAGGAAACAGTACTGGTAATGTAATTCCCGGCATTACGCTTAATGGTACAGCTTTGCGTAGGGTGTCCTAATTTAAGTACTTAGGACATATGCTGACCTCTGACCTCAGGGACAATGATGACATCGAGAGGGAACGGAGGGCGCTGGCAGTGCGGGCGAACATGATAGCCCGCAGGTTTGCACGTTGTTCGACAGAAGTAAAAATTACGCTTTTTAGGTCGTATTGTACCTACATCATTCTACACGTGCAGCCTGTGGGCCGACTACACTCAAAAGTCCTACAGTGCCCTCCGAGTCCAATTTAATAATGCGTTCAGGGTGCTGATGGGGCTGCGGCGATTCTTTAGTGCATCAGGGATGTTTCTTGAACGACGCGTAGACTGCTTTTACGCTACGATGCGTAAAAGGTGCGCATCCCTGGTGCGTAGAGTACGTGGCAGCACCAACAGCATCCTTAGCATGATCGCTAGTCGTCTGGACTGTGGTTACATCAGTCATTGTTGCGCCATTTGTCATGGAATGGCACGGTAGTGATTGTTGAGTCTACTTTATAAATATGTTTTGTTGTGGGTAGTTTTAAGTATTACTAACACTAGTCTATAAGAACTTTGTTACTAACAAAATGGATACCATGGTCTGAAATAAAGTAATTTATTTATTATTATTAAAAGGTCGTTCAATAAAAAAACCGAAAAGTGAAGTTTAACCTTTAATTTCAGAAGTCGGTGTCTTTGCTTTTCAATTTTCGTTTTTTTTCCACCGACTTCCGAAATTAAAGTTATTTTTCTCTTTTTTAGTGTTTTTTTTGGAAGTCGGTTGTTTTTTTTTGTAAAAATATTTAATTTTTTCACTTTTTAGTTGCGGTATCTACCCCACACTAATTCGAATACCACTACCTGCTATGTAACGTACCACTACAGTAACGGAGTCAAATATATCATCTACATGTACTAAGTGAAAAAAATACGTAATTATTGAAGCTAACTCAAAAACTACGCAAGCAAAGTTAATAAAATTTATATGGGACCAGCTCTGACGCATGACCTACCAAAAAAAGAAAAACTGCAAAATCGATTCATTAATTGACGGAGAAATCGTGTAAGACACAAACAAAAAAATAAAAACATACTGATGAATTAAGAACCTCCTCCTTTTTGAAGAAGTCGGTTAAAAATATGTTAAGGGTGTAAAAGCCATTTTTGGACTCAAAGATCCGTTTGCGAAATATTAAGCTTTAAAGTGCTAATTTTTACTAGAGCCAAATGCCCCCTACCAGCTAAATGGTTAGTTTTGGATATGTGAAAAAAATCACGACAGTAGTTTTACATATGACGAAATTAAAAGGAAAACTATCACAGATAAGTAGGCTGTACAAGTTAACGAGTAATAATCGACCAATTTAAAGCAGTTACAAAAACATGTTCTCTCATACATTTCGTATGAGAAAACATGTTTTTCAACTACAATGTTTTTGTTCTTGGGATAAATTTCTTCCCAACTACGGAACCCTTCATTGTGCGTGTTCCGACACGCACTTGGCCGGTTTTTTATTTAATTTTATGTGCATTAATATGTATGACGATGTTTCCAGGACGTCGGCGCCGGCTACTACTGGAGGTGTGGGGGCTCTCTGATCAGCGACCGCTACGTCCTGACTGCGGGGCACTGCGCCCTTCCTGTTTACAAGTATGTCACTTTTGCTATTACTTGCCAGCGTTAATCTTGGCTATTATCGAGTACAAGTCAGACTGGACCAATGGGCACATTGCCCAGCTTGTAACTTTGAGGAATTAGTACCTGGTTACTGGTTACTGTCACCATTTATCATCCCACTGTGGACCAAACGCCGCGAAGTGGCTTCATGTAAAATACTGTTAATCAGCTGCATCTGGTTAGACAAAAGTTAGGAAAAGGCTAGGCATAATTATTGACCAAAGTCCCAAAGGCAATTATTAGTTGACCAAAGGCCTCTCCCCATGACTTCATAAAAATAATTATTAGGTACTTTTTTATTATGTATTAAAATATGACATACTTAGGGCCGAGTCAACCAAACCCAGATAACTTTTATTCGAGGAATAAAATAATTGACGTCTGACGGTTTTTGTATAGTAAATCTGTCAAAAATTTAATATTTACTCTCTGGATTAGACTTATACTAGGGATAAAAGCTTGAGACATGAAACTTTAATATTTTCCTAACAGCTTCAGGCTTATCTTAAAGTGTAAGAAGGGCGTTTACGCCTTCTTACACTGACATTTTGCCTTTGGTCAATTAATATGCCTAGCCTTCACTTCTTAATTAAAATTTCATTTCTCTGAAAAAATTACAATTCTAGACAAAAAATTCTGTGGATTTTAACCCACAGTTTTGCTCCAACCAAACCTCTCCAAGTACGTCACTGATGACGTCGCTGTACCGTTAGGCCGTCCTTGACGTTACACTCGAAGATGTCACTGCTGACATGTCGTCACATCTGTGGCCGACACCGTCTCCGAAGGGGCAAAGTCTTCACGACACTGGTGGTGCCTGTTTACGCCAAACCTCGTCGCACCGCTGATCACCACATCGGTGATGAACTAGGTCCTTCAGGATAATCGACCCTGTTTTCCGCGTCACACACTCAAAAAAGCTATGAAAAATCCGGCTCGAAGGACCAATAATGTTAGTGCACCCGACACCTGCCCAATAAACCAAATAAAACAAAGTTTGCAAGCGAGTACAATGTGAATTTAAAAACGATTTACAACATCACATTTACGGAAAATCAATAACAGCAGGTCCATAGTTGGTTAATTGCTGATAATTTAGTATTAAATGGGAAAAAAACTAAATGCATAAGATTTGCTTTACCTAATGTTAAAAGCAGTGATTGAATTCGTTGATAAAACTGTTTTTTTTTGGGAATCACACTCGACTCAAGGCTGCAATTGGGTCCTAATTTGACATCTCTTGCGAAACGGCTAAGTTCAGCAGCATATACTGTGAGAAAATTCCGTCAATTCACTGATGTAGACACCGCGAGGCTAGTCTATTTCAGTTACTTTCATAGTATTATCATAATATCATCACATCATAGTGTTTTACGACATTTTATTTAGGAGACGGGCTGCTGATGTCGAGTCTATTTTTATTCTGCAGAAAGGAGCCATCAGAGCAATAATATGGGCTTCATAGGCGCGATTCTCTAAGGGAACTGTTGAAAGATATTAACATCATGACGGTACCTTGTCAATACTATATCTATGAAAACATCATAATTATGAACGTAAGGAAAAATCTAAGTCTTTTCAGTAAAAGAGGTGAAAGACACACCTATGGGACACGAAATAGGGACCAATTAGTTCAACCGGGTTTCAGACTGGCTAAAGTAGACTCATACTTTATGGTACTGTTTAAAATGTTACAAATATAAAAACTTTTTCCAAAAAAACAACCGACTTTCAAAAACCACAAAAAAGTGAAAAATAGCTTTAATTTCGGAAGTTGGTGTCTTTGCTTTTTAGTTTTTGTTTTTTGCCACCGACTTCCAAAATTAAGGTTATTTTTCACGGTAGTTTAGTTTTTGTAAAACGTTTTTATTTTTCACTTTTTAATTAGGGTACCTACCCCACGCAAATTCGAATACCACACAGTGACGGAGTCACATAGAAATGTAGACGATGTTCTATGTGACTCCGTCACTGTTATTTTACTAAGTGGGAAAAATACGTAATATTAAACCTAACTCAAAAACTACGCACGCAAAGTAATAGTATAATTATTAGTGAATAAAGGACGGATTTAAAGCGAGGGCCATCGATGAATCACGAGCAAGTGAAGGATTCTAACAACTGAATCACGACCGTAGGGAGTGATTCATGATGATTGAATCACGAGCATAGCGAGTGATTGAAGTGTTAGAATCCTGAGCGACGCGAGCGTTCATGGCCCTCGATATAAATCCGTTTTATTCATGATAAAACGGATTTATATCGAGTCATACAGTCTGTTTAAATGAACTTAAAGAGAAAAACAAACAAGTGGATGTAATATGCGTTACTGAACATTTTATGATGGAAGGCTACGAAAACCAGCTGAGCATTCCAAACTATTGCTTAGCTGCTCAGTACAGTAGAAAGGAAGTTAAGAGAGGCGGATCATGTATCCTAATTAGAAATGGGCATGAATGGAACGAGCTATTAAAAATATCGAAAATGTCAATAACAGGAACTTTTGAATGCTGTGCCATTGAGCTTACCAAGTATAACACTGCCTTTGTATGTGTGTACCGAATTCCAAATATGAACAATCTCAATATTTTTTTTAATCAGTTTGAAACAGTTTTACTGGAATTATCTAAGAATTCATATAAAAATATTGTCATAGCTGGCGATTTCAATATAGAAATGTTGAAAAGGAATTACCAGTCGGTGGAGTTTGAATGCATCCTACTTAGTTTCAACCTAAAACTAGCAATAAATCAACCTACTCGAATGGAAAGTCGGACATGTATCGATAATTTTGCGCATAATTATAATAAAAAATGTGAATCTGAAGTCTTAGAGTTTGCCCTTTCAGACCACACTGCCCAGCTTTTAAAATGTCCCGTGAATAAAATATGTACTATCGACAAATACTGTACTATTAGACGCGACTACAATAAAGAAAATATAACTAAATTTAAAGATTGTATGAGCAAAATTAATTATTCTGAAATATATGAAACAGACGACCCGAACATTGCCTACTACAACTTTCATGAAGTATTTTCGCTTTTCTACAACCTCTGTTTTCCTAAAAAATTGATTAAAATAAATGTAATAAACAAGCAAAGTTGGTTATCTAAGGGAATTAAATCATGTAGTAAAAAAAGCGGCAACTTCTGTGGACCTACAGATTAAATCCAAGTAAACTAAATAGAACTCGCTTTAAAAATTACTCTAAGTTATTTAGAAAAATCATCACTCTGACACAGCGTTCACAAAACAACTACAGAATTAAAATATCAGACAATAAATGTAAAACTGCCTGGCAAATAATAAATCGAGGAAAATTTAATGTACCTAAAAATTTTATTTCAAAAATTAAAATCAATAACGACAAGATAACGGACGCGAAACAAATTGCAAATGAGTTTAATAACTATTTTATCAATAAAATACAACCAATACAGACTAGTAATAAAACTACAATACCCATCGTTAATAGCAAAAACTCAATGTTTATGGCACCCTGTACACCACAACAGGCACATAAAATCATTATTGGTTTGAAAAACACTAATAGCGTGGGTTACGATGGTATCTCAACTAAAATAATAAAATCAGTAGCATCTGAAATAAGCCACCATTTGTCTCACATCATTAATCTCAGTATTATGGCTGGCAAGTTTCCTGACGCACTAAAGATGGCTATCGTTAAACCATTATTTAAGAAAGAAGACAGAGAGCTGATGGAATACTACAGGCCTATTTCTCTGATACCTATCTTCTCTAAAATATTTGAGAAATTCATTCAAAAGGAATTAAACGGTTATATAGAAAAAAATTATATACTATGTAATGAGCAAAAAGGATTTAGCGAAAATAAGACTATAAGTATGGCCATCTATGACTTTTTATACACCGTATTGACAAAAGTAGATAAAAAAACACATGTATGTGCTATCTTCTGCGATATGACTCAAGCATTTGACTATGTAAAACATGACATTTTAATTAGAAAACTTGACGCGTATGGTATTAGAGGTAATGTACTTAATTTATTTGAATCTTATTTAAGCAATAGAAAGCAAAAGACCGAAATCACTAGAATTAATACCAATACCAAAAAGGAAGAGATTTACTTATCAGAGGAACGTCTCACTACCTTTGGTGTTCCACAAGGAAGTGTTTTGGGACCTCCGCTTTTTACACTATATATTAATGACTTACCTACATCAATTTCACATCCTATGACTTTGTTTGCGGATGATAGCACGGTGACAATCTCTAATAATAACAGTGACATGATCCAATATAAACTTGATATTCACAATACTCTGACATCAATAATAAAGTGGTTAAATAATAATAATTTAAAAATTAATCTAGATAAAACTAAAATCATACATTTTAGTCAACGTTCGACTGTAGAAAACATGGACATAAATATAACGAATAAAACAATTGAAAGCGTAAATAGTACGAAATTCCTTGGACTAATGATTGATAAAAGGCTTGACTGGAAATCGCATATAGAGAACCTTTGCAAAAAAAAATGTAGTTCTGCATTTTCATTGCACTCTCTAGCTGCAGTTGTGAATGTAGACACCTTGATTGCAGCTTACTATGGCTTAGCTGCGTCTCACCTAAGATACGGCATTATATTCTGGGGAAATTCTACCGACGTTAACACGGCATTCAAGGCTCAAAAGAGATGTATTAGATCTATGTTTGGGTTAAAAACGGTTGATACATGTAAACCATATTTTAGAAAGTACAAAATATTAACACTTCCCTGTATGTATATTCTCGAAACCGCAATGTTTGTTAAAACTAACCCCAAACTGTTCCCACGTCTAGAGGACGCCGTACCGCGTAACAGAAGAGATGCGACTGTTCTTCGCATCTATCCAGCAAACACGGCACTCATGCGCAAGAGTATCGTCTGCATGGCTCCCACTATATTTAATATACTGCCTAAACGATGGAAAGAGTTAAATAGGAATGCATTCAAGCGTCAATTAAAACTGTTCCTTTTGCATAAAGCATATTACAGTGTCTCCGAATTTCTAGCCGAAAAAGTTTTTTAGTTTGACATAAATCCTGTAATCTGAACATTTAACTCATAATTTTGACATAAATCCTGTAATTTTGACATAAATCCTGTAATTTTGACATAAATCCTGTAATTTTGACATAAATCCTGTAATTTTGACATTCATCTTGTAATTTGACATGATCTAGACGTTCACATTGTAATTTAGCAATCAACATTGTAAAATCGACATAAATCTGTTAATTTGGACTTTGGTTGTAATTTTGACATGTATCTTTCAAATTTGACATACATTTTTAAACTTTGACATTGTTCTTGTATTTGTGATTTATTTTTTCAATCTGAATGTTGACATTATGTTATAATAATAATTTCGAATTAACAGGTCTCTAAGTTAAAAAAAAATTGTATTTGCAATTCTGGGTAACTTTCTTTCTTTTTGTGAAATTTTATAATAATATAACTCATAACTTTCTTTCTTTTTGTGAAATTTTATAATTTTTTAGTTGTCAATAAAAAGAATAATAGTTTTCAATATTATAGAAATATTTGTACGCCGATACTTACGGCTAAACATGACTGGACTTAAACAATTGATTTTAATCTTGCATGCTCTTGTATGTATACCATGTTTAGACAAATAACGAATATCTTATCTTATCTTATCTTATTCAAGAGTTGCATACTATACTTTATACCATGACTACGAGAAAAAGAATTTGCAACTTCAAGTATGCTGTTATGTCATTGTTATGCCTTGTTTTTATAGTGCTCCGTAGCATAAAATACATACTTAATAATGTCGATGACTTCTTTTTCTTCGACAACTCATTAAAATAAGTTAGGAAAACAGATTCTGAAAATGTGCCAGAAGCTTGATTTTCATTTTTCCATTTGAAGCATGACTTACCAAACAAAAAAATCTTCAAAATCATAGGGCCTTATACAGCTCTTATAACGCTTAAATGGGGACAAATTATTTAGCCTTAAGTTCACGTAGCTGCTTAGGAGCTGTGTAGCAGCAATTTAATAGTGTTATAAAGGGTAACGACAGTACTATGCGCTGAATATCGACTGACTAAGAGACCACAAGTTACTCTTTATTCAGTAAATATGTCACATCTATGCTCTTAATAGATGTTTTAAACCGTAAAAGACTGCTTGCGGCCAGTATAAAAGTGAACATATTTGTTGTAGCAAACATATAGAAGCAAATATAACCCTAGCTGCCAATGAATTGAATGACTGAATTATACGTGGATAATTTTCATATCCCCAGCTGTACATTGTTTTACATATTAATAAAAGAAAAATGAATGGGAATGTAATTTCACTGACATTATACATATATGTTGTCTAAGAAAATTTTGATGCGCCCCGAAAATATTCTGTTTTTAATATTAAAAACAGAATATTTTATAAGCCGTGATGAAAACTTGAATAAACAATTTTTAGTGCTTTGAAAAGAATTATAAGATAAAAAGTTATTATTATGTTATCAGGAAGTAAAAACGAATGCAATACATTTCTAATTCATACACAAAACATCATAAAAGTTGAAGAATGAATCAGTATATTTATAGGTTATACAACACAATGTTAAACAGCGACGTGAATAGTTAAAACTCTTATCTGCTGCAAAAGGCTGTCTAATAGTTCACTAGTGTACTGTTAATCAGCAAAAAACTGAATAAAATTACACATGTGAACCACTATAAAATAGAAGCCGTTAATTCGATACCTAGTTGCGAGGCATCTAGTGAATGTTTAAACAGCCGCTATGCAGACACTATTAATGGCAGTGTAAAGGCTGATTAGCGGTAGACATATTCAGCAATAAGATGTAATGTGGGCCACAAATCATCCATTAACGTTATAATAGTTCACACGTGGCCCTTTAATAAATCAGTCTAATAGAAGTTCACAAATACCTTCTTATACAGCATTATTAACGTAACTTCATCCACTAAACAGGCCTTATTACGGTTAAGGCATTAGAAAAGGTTAAAAGCTGAATAGAGTCGTTGAAAATATACCTTTATAGCACTCTTAGCGTATTAATGGTAGATTTTCGGTTTTAATCAGCCTTAATGCAGCTCTTAAACACTCTTTTTTTTTTTTTTTGGTACGTCATCAAATTACTTCTCCCGCTCTGGGCGGAGCGGAAGGGCGTGACAGACTTTAACTGACTAAAACCCGCCCGTGCTCCTTCAGTTGCCTGTTGCCAGGGTCCCGGTATCCCTTTCGGACTCTTCCGCAACCCTGGCAGGCATCGGTCCTAACGGACCCCGTCAGGTGTGCTGAAGCGATATTTAAACAGCTTAGGGTGATTAAGATCACCCTAAGCTGTTTAAATATCACTGACAGCTATTATGCAGCTGTAGGATCACCAGTGTACCCTTAAAATAGTCTTAATACGCATAGAGTTTCAAATAGGTCTAAAAGTGAGTAGTTATACAGCTATCTGTGCTACTTGGGCATTTACTAGATACGTCTTTCATTGACTTGAATGTGCCCTGGCGGCTGTGAGTATGTCATGCTCACTCAGATGTCTCGCTGATGGTGGCGCGTGTGTTGGATCATTAAGTTCCCTACAAAATGGTTGAGCTAAATAGTGCTGATCCATGCGTTATGTTCGTGAACGGGCGCCGCCGCCGTCAGTAGGGACTGGTCATCTCTTAGCCACGGCTTACTTTTAATTTATTTTAATTGTTTTTGTTTTTATCTTTTAATTACGAACGTTTTTAACGTGCACATCTTTTTTTTACATTGTTCTCAAGGTATTGTCTTGTTTGCCATAATTTCATTTGCCATAATATTGTTTTCCATAATCGTCCTCAGTCATAATATTTACTTGCCCTATCATTTATACTAATAACGTTTGTCATATCAACTTATTAGTCATAACTTTTATTTGCCATAAATAACGTGATGTGTCATAATCATTACTTTATATAAGTAACACATTACATAATCGATACTTGACATAAGGAACATTTAATATAATTTAGAAGCGTTTATTGTTTTGTACAAAAAATTGGTAGGGAGCACCTATTTTTTGTATAGCCCTAGCTATGTATAGATTGTTAGTCCTAAAAAAAATGCTCAAAATTAGGTTTTAGTGACAGAAACGCCTCGCTGTAAATCCGACTCCACGCAGTCTTGTATGCCCTAGACTGTAATTTAAAATCGCGGAGGGGCGAGGCGGCCCGCGGGTTGAGGAGCAGGTGGTTGTAACGCTCGCCGCTGCAGCTGAGGCTGGCCGGCCTTCTATGAATATGTTAATATAAAAATTATTCAGTTTAACATAACATCCAAATTGCAGGCGCTTGTACTGAACTAGCATTGTTGTGCTGTTATGGGCAAATTAATATTATGATGAATAAATGGTAAGGAAAACAACATTATGAAAATAAAATGAAAAATATAGCAAATAAATATTATGACACTTGATCGATTATGACCAATGAAAATTGAGGAAAATGATTTTATGTCATTTGACGATTATGGCAACTGAAGCGTTATTTCTAATGAAATTATGGCAAGCAATAGTAAACCTGTTCTCACGTCATGTACCATTTCAACATGAATGATGTAAACAATATATTATTGTAATCATTTTTTCATTTAAAAGTGTGTCCGTGGAGTTTCTTGCCCTCTTTCTCCATAGGGAACTACTACGCTTTGGAATGGGCAACTAGCTTCATCTTTCTGACTGAACAAACCCTTGACAATTCAAAAGTACCTGGAATTGGTTTATTTGAAATAAATGCTTTGAGTTTGAGTTTGAGCGAGATTTAGAAAATGGTACAACGCCATCTATCGAGCGTTGAGGAAGCTCTCACTCAAACACTATTCCTATCCAAAAGTATTTTACTATTAACGAACTTTACAGAGTCCAGCCTCAAGCTGTACAACTCGGTTCCTCATACCGGGACGATCGTGAAGCCCTCGTCGTGAAGATATCTGCCATCATACTCCACCCGAAGTATAAGCCGCCAATTGCATACCATGATGTAGCGCTCATCAAGATGGTTTCAAAAGTCAAGTGAGTAAAGTTGAAACATATAACATCACGTCTGTAATCCCCGAAGGGTTAGACAGAGGTGTACCTATAGTACACCCCAGCGGCGAGGGGTGAATTTTTATGAGAGGGAAGCCGAAGCGGTGCTGGTCTTCACTTACTTACTTATGAATAAAGTAATTACTTATTAAGTGTTAACTTAAAAATAAAAGTCTCTCCGTAACTGATTTTAACACCATCTGTCGCCTAGTAGCAGAACCAAAAATAGATTCGCATAAAATATCTTTCAATTTTTTACAGAAATAAACTCAAATATAATTTTAAAATGAATAAAGGAATTCATAGAATCTAATAAAATACACTTGAACAGGTGAAAACGAAATAAAATGTGCAATATTCCTCCATCTCGTTCTTGCTCACGCATTTTTTATATATCTGTCTCTATCGTAACCCGTTGTACACCGGCTTGCTCTCATACTTTTCAAGCGGCGCCACGTGACCTCATGACGGGATCGCTATTGTATGAATGTTTAGTTCCCGATTCTGACGTTTTGGCGCCGGGTTATTTTAGATGTCAAAATTTTGTTCCGTATTTTAAAAATTAGTTTTAATTATTTTTAAGTGTAATTTAGGTGAAATAATATTACTAAATGTGAAATAACTGCATAAATACTAAGGATTATTGTTTTCCTTAAAATATTCATATTAAAACACAGTGTTTGGTTGCCTACCGCTACCGGTAACCTAACTCGAACAGCTGATGTTCGACCTGCGGATCTAAACGGGGAGTATTGTTATTTATATTGTTTAATTATCACACAGTCGTATCTTAGACTCTGTAACACGCCTTCATTGATCCCTAGAATAACCATTCTTGATTGATTTGGCATTCTGCAGTGGGTCCAAGTCGCTTTGTTTACCTTGGTTAATTAAGATAACGAAACTTTAGTGAATTTTTCATAATAATTTTAATAGATTATTAGAATTACACAACAACAAGAACGTTGTTTAACGTTTTTTTGCATTATCGTAATGTAAAACTATTTTTTTTATTTTAATCTAGACCTCCTACCCATATTAAGAAAAGTAAAATCATAAGAAAGAATCAGTGAAACTTTGTGATCTGATCTAATCTGGTTGCTTTAAATTAGATTAAACAGCCTACCTCATTTCTCTATAAAGCAACACTAACTTCTCCCATTTTTTCCTGTCATTTCTAGCATTCTTTCCTTTGTTTGTCTGTCTAAGTAGTTCTCACCGTTCCTTTAATTCTATTTTCAGTACTAATTCCTGAAACCATGCCTGTGATGACCCGTAAGGCTGCTGCTCAGGAGTTGGAGCTTAAATTGAGAACGGCCGTTCATGATCTGGCGGCTTCAAACAGTAAATGTCAACAGCTGTTACAGGAGATAGATGAAAGTGAGAAGGAAGTCGAGAACGTCGTTTTCAAAAACACAGGCTTAAAACAGGAGCTAGTGATACTACATCAGCAATATCTAGATGTTGTTGATGAACGGGACAAACTGCGGGTGGTCACAGATGGTTTCAACAACTGCAGTAACATATATGAGGAGGCTTTATGTAAGGTTAGGGACCTAGAGGAAGAATTAGGTCATGCAAATACACAAATTTATAAGTTACAGAAACAAAAAGAATGTACTCAGGCTAGGGAAACGAATAATTTGTATAGTGAATTATTAAACACTAATTGCAACCAGCACTCATTAATAACAATAGACCTCACTGAAGATTCTTTAATGAAACATAATAATAGTAGTTATAAATTAAGTCAAAATAAAATTAAAAAATATGCAAAGCTAAATAGAATCATAAATAAATGCAATAAATATAGGAAACAACAAAAACACAGTTCCAATAATATTAAGTTAAGGAAAGAACGTGGTTTTCTTATAAATAAATTAAATAACTACCAAATAAAATTAGAAGACAGTAAGAACATTTATGAGTTTGACACTCAACACTTACAGTCTGAAATTCAGGTACTAGAAGCTTCACTTCATTCACTCTATACTAAGTATGTGAGGTCTGAAAAACAAATTCAGGAGCACATCCTTGCAGCTAATGAGTTAGTGGACATGTGCAACTCTAATGCAGACAAAGTGGACCCGCTGACTATCAGCACCCCTGAAATTTCACTGCATAGTGAGTCGAATCTTGGCACTCACCAACCGGAGGCAACAGAGGACCCATACCAGTCAGGAAGTGCTCAGGTCTCGATTCCCGGTGGGGTTACACCAGGTGCTGAACAAGGTCCATTGCAAGTATTTCAGACAGAAGCTAGTTCTCTCACTTGTAGTAATAAAGTTTGTTGCTGCTCCATTATGTTTTCTGATAGTTTTGGAAAAGGGTTAGGAAAATTACTTAGTAACAACCTGAGTCATTCTTCTCAAAACTATTGCATGCCTCAGACTTCCTATAATCAAATAATGTCTACAATAACTAGGAATGAATATGACCCTAATGCCATTATAACTGTTCTTATAGGTAATAGTTTAAATGTTAAAAAAGATGATATCACTGACAGTGTCACCGAGCTACTGAAGTTAAATTGTAAGAAAATAATATTGTGTGCTTTTCCATACTTTGAGCACTTGTCAAATAGGCAAAATAACTTCATTCATATATTAAATAATTACATGCATTTTTTAGTTAGTCACCATAGTGACAAGTTTATATTTTTTGACACCAACATTTTTGTTGATAAGCTTAGGTCGACTAGGGATACTGTGTATCTGCCCATTAGTTTTAGACGTCAAATAGCTAGGCTATTAGCTTTTAATATTAACCCAGACATAATTAGTATGTCGAAGTCATGTTTAATTAGCACCACAATTAGTAATAGTACTAATGATAAGGTGTTTCAAATTAGTAATTTAAACTAGTTTGTAAGACAACAGAAGGTACCAATAGCAGTATAGTTGCACTTAATAACAAAAAGGTATTTTCTAGCACTAACAAAGGTAACTGCACAAAAGGGGCTAAGCAGAAATCCTTGAAATTATTTCATCAAAATATTCAAGGTTTTTCTTCCAAACGATTGGAAATTGAATTGTTTTTAGAAAAAACAATGTTTGACATTATTTGTTTAACTGAGCATTGGTTAAAAGACTATGAAATGTTAATTAATTATGAAAATTATAGTGTGGCCAGTTGTTTTAACCGAAAATCAATGCTGCGTGGTGGTTCACTAATTTTAATTAAAAGTTGTATTAAATCAAAAACCCGTAACGACATAGTTGAACTATCGGTTGAACATAGCATTGAGCTGTCTTGTGTTGAGCTAGATAAGCATGTTATAGTGTGCGTTTACAGACCCCCAAATTATCAAAACTACTCTTTATTTGAGTCAGTAATGGAAGATGTTTTGTCAAAACTTGCAACTGGGAATAAATCGGTAATTATCTGCGGGGACTTTAATATTAACATTTTAGAAAATAATTCTAATACCAGTAGATTATTAAATTTGTTTAAATCCTTCAACTTGTCAAATGTGTTTGTAGAGCCAACCCGAATAACTACGACTACTGCTACATGTATTGATAATGTGTTTTGTTCCTGCGACTATTTAGATAAAGCCATCGTTAATTATCTCCCTTCTGATCACAGTGGGCAAACAGTAACTTTTGAATCCAACTTACCCATAAAAAAAGTGCAGATACAATTCAGACCAGTTACCGTTGTTAATTTAAATAAATTTAATAGCACTTTAGTTTGTAAATTAAGTAATCAGGACCTTTCAATAAACAATGTCAATATTCTGTATAAAGAATTCTTTTCGGTAGTCCAAACCGAGTTCAATAATACTTTTAAGAAAAGCACTAAAACTATCAGCCCTAAGTTTTTATTTAGTGATTGGGCAACTAAAGGACTCAGGAAAAGTAGGGAAAGACTTTTCGAACTGTATGGCCTTAAGCCTTATATTAACACGGAAAGTTTTAATAAGTATGCTGCTACTTATTCTAGAACTTTTAAGAGCACTTATAAGGCAGCTAAAGCCTTATACATTAGCAACAAAGTTAAATCAGCGGACAACAAAATACAGACGGTTTGGAAATTTATCAATAATGAAACGAATAGGAGCAAAAAGCATAATTCCGATTACACACTGGAGACGTCAAGTGGTGGTCTCATTTGCGATAGCAAAGAAGTGGCTCAAGAATTTGTACATTTCTTTACCAGTATCCCACTTAAAACTACTGAAACCTTAAACTCCTCGCCATCGCTCTCTTTTGATTTAGTAAGGGCGAACGTTCCAGCCTGCCAGATTGATTTTAACTTTAAGCATATTAACCCCGTTACAGTAATAAAAGCTTTTAAGCAAATCAAGATCAAATTGACCGAGGATCTTTGGGGAATGTCCATTAAAGTCTGTACCTCCATAATTGAGACCATAGCGTCTTACTTAGCCTTAATATTTAATTTGTGTGTGGATCAAGGAGTCTTCCCGGATTTAATGAAATACAGTAAGGTAATACCACTTTTCAAATCCGGGGACAGTAAAGACTCCAATAATTATAGGCCCGTATCCGTGCTGCCGGTTTTCAGCAAGGTGTTTGAAAAGGTAATGCTGAATCAAATGCTCAATCATTTTAACACAAATAAAATCCTTCACGACCAACAGTACGGTTTCACCAAAGGACGTTGTACGACTGACGCCGGTGTAACCTTATTAAGACACATTTTTAACGCGTGGGAAGAAGCCCAAGACGCCATAGGAATCTTTTGTGACCTCTCCAAGGCATTTGATTGCGTCGATCACGAAACCTTACTCTTGAAACTTGAGCATTACGGACTAGGTAAACTTGCGCTCAGTTTAGTAAAATCTTATTTAAATGATAGACAACAGCAAGTTCAAATAAACGGTATCAACTCACTAGGTTTAAAAGTAAAGATGGGTGTTCCACAAGGCTCGATTTTGGGTCCTTTCCTCTTTTTAGTGTACATTAATGATCTACTCCATTTATTAAAAAATCAGCCGCACATGGTGTTATTTGCTGACGATACTTCCTTAATTTTTAAGGTAGATAGACGTGCTACAAATTTTGACGAAGTAAATAACGCCCTACTGCAGGTCCAAAATTGGTTCACTGCTAATAATTTGTATTAAATGGAAAAAAGACTAAGTGCATAAAATTTTCCTTACCAAATGTCAAAAGTAGGGATTGTGAGATTATATTGAATCAAGAGAAACTAGAATTCGTCGATAAAACTGTTTTCCTGGGGATCACGCTCGACTCAAGGCTACAATGGGGTCCTCATTTAACATCTCTTGCAGGACGGCTGAGTTCAGCAGCATATGCTGTCAGAAAAATCCGTCAATTTACTGATGTAGATACCGCGAGGCTAGTCTATTTTAGTTACTTTCATAGCATAATGTCTTACGGTATTTTACTATGGGGACGGGCTGCAGACATCGAGTCTATCTTTATTCTGCAGAAAAGAGCGATCAGAGCCATTTATAATCTACGCAGGCGCGATTCTTTAAGGGAACTGTTTAAGGATATTAACATCATGACGGTACCTTGTCAATATATACATGAAAACATCTTGCACGTAAGAAAAAAATTACATCTTTTTAGTAAAAGAGGCGATAGACATAATTATAGTACTAGAAATAGGGACTTATTAGTTCAACCAGGTTTCAGACTGGCTAAAGTAGACTCATCTTTCATGGGGTACTGTTTAAAATGTTACAATAAAATCCCTCCCCACATACTTCAACTGAATGAGACGAAATTCAAAACTTGTATAAAACGCACACTATGTAGGCAGGCATATTATAAGTTGGAGGATTACATCTCTGATAAAAATGCTTGGCTTAATGCTGGTCCTGCTCCACAACCACAACTAACTAATTAACATTCGAAAATGCTGTTGGAGCTGCTGAAGATTGTAAGACTATCTTTGCATTGTATAAACTCAATCTCTCCTTTGTATTATATAATTGCACAGGTGTGAGTACTATGTACTATAGAGCTACCATTTACCGGGTATTTTGTCTTTCATTGACTTGGATGTGCGCTGGCGGCTGGGAATGTCATGCTCACTCAAATGTCTCGCTGGTGGTGGCGTATGTGTTGGATCATTTAGCTCCCTTCAAAATGGTTGAGCTGAATGGTGCTGATCCATGCGTCATGTTCGTGAACGGGCGCCGTCAGTTGTGACTGGTCATTTCTTAGCTGCCATGGCTTATTTTAATTTTTGAATTGTGCTTATTTTGTAATTGCGGACGCTTTTAACGTGATTTCTACATTGTTCTCACATGTATAATTTCAACATGAATAATGTAACCATTATATTGTAACAATATTTTTGATTTAAAAGAGTGTCCATGGAGTTTCTTGCCCGTTCTTCTCCATAGGTACCTACTACGCTTTGGAATGGGCAACTAGCTTCATATTTCTGACTGACTGACTCCTTGACAATTCAAAAGTGCCTGTAAATGGTTTAATTGAAATAAATGCTTTGAGTTTGAGTTTGAGTTTGAACATTTTTGTTGTTTGCTAATTCAAAGCTAGCTATTTTTGTTGTTTGCTAATGCAAAGCTAGGCGTTTTTGTTGTTTGAATGTTATGGTGAATTAAATACCCTGTAACTATATTTTTTGCAATAGTAGAAGCTATTGACTGTGCCATTGTTCGACTTGCTGATGCGAAACTCCAAAGGGAAGCCGGTAGGAAACGAGTTCTATGGTCCTTTCGCCACTGGTACACCCACATTTCGCCAGTCATGTTTAAGCTCAGTGTAACAGGGAACGATATTGTTGTTACGAACGACTATTGTCATCAACCGGGCACAAATCCAGACACCGGGTTGCTATTGAGAAATTCAAAAAAACCCAATAGGTAACACTTTGCCCGACCTGGGAATCGAACTCAGGACCAGCAGCAGCAGCGCTTGCTTACTAGTATCCACTAGACCAGAGGTTCTCAAACTTATTTCATCTACCGCCCACTTTGCAAATCAATTATTTTTTCAGCGCCCCCCAATTTTTTATTACCAATCTTAAAAAACCACAGTTACATTCATTACTTTAATTTTTTAATTATAGTGTACTATATTAGTCGAATTTAAACTTACATTCTAAACGAGACATTTTTACCAGTGAGGGCAATTAAAGCGCAACATTATAATATTAAGAGTATCTTTTATTCGATTTAAAACAAACATATAGGTCTTTACCTATGAAATTGCCGTTTTGTATGAAAAAATTTAAACGAATTTTTTTCATGAATTTTTTATTTGTATTAATCGAAGTAATCACCCATGCAATCAATGCATCTTTGCCATCGCAGTGGCAGTTTATTGATGCCCTTCTTAAAGAAATCAGCTGGACGGGAGGCAACAAATTCTTCAAAGGCATTTTGTACTGCCTCTCGGGTATTGAATTTTTTTCCCGCCAAGAAGTTATCCAAATTCTGGAAAAAGTAGTAGTCTGTAGGCGCAAGGTCTGGTGAGTAGGGCGGATGACGGAGAGCTTCCAACCCCAGTTCTTGCAACTTGGAGACCGTCTGCTGTGCAGTATGAGGTCGCGCGTTGTCGTGCAGGAGCAGCGGAGACGAGCGATTGACCAATGCTGGTTGGAGATGCGCCAGCTTTTCCATCATTGTGTTCAGTTCTTCACAGTACACATCTGCAGTAATGCTCACCCCGTTTGGTAAGAAGCTGTGATGAATCACACCGGCGCTAGACCACCAAACAGTGACCATCACTTTTCTAGGGGTAAGTTTTCGTTTAGGGCATTGTTTAGGTGCTGAACCAGGATCCAACCAACTTGCTGAGCGCTTGCGGTTATCAAACAGAATCCATTTTTCATCGCAGGTAACAATGCGGTTCAAAATTCCTTCATTTGTGTGTCTGTTGAGCAGTGCAAGGCACGTCTCGACGCGTACTTCGCGCTGGCGATCATTGAGTTCGTGGGGCACCCATTTGTCAAGCTTTTTTACCTTGCCAATTTGACGCAAATGGACCAATATTGTTTTGACGCTAACGTCGAAAGCTGCTGCTAATTCAGCCGTAGATTGTGTATCATCAGCTTCCACAATCGCCTTTAATTCGTCATTGTCGACCAAAGTCTTCGGACGACCGCGAGGTTCATTTTTCAGGTCGAAATTTCGAGAACGGAAGCGAGCAAACCAATAACAGGTGGTGCGTTGGTTTGTAGTGTTAGCTCCGTAAACGTCGTTGATGTTGCGTGCCGCTTGTGCCGCGTTGCTGCCACGACGGTACTCATATTCCATAATTACTCGAATTTTTAACGTATCCATGATGACGAAAAAGATTGAAATGCGATGAAAATGTAACACTAATCAATAAAGAAAGTCATTTCTTTAAGTTCAAAGGTTTTAAGGTCAAAGTTCCAAAAGTAGTCATACTTTTGGAAAAAAAAATCCATGTTTTTAAAATAAAATTAATTTGAAATTAGAATTCTTAGCCAAACAAAAATTATTTTGATTTGAAATGGCCAGTACTGCAGAACGGAAATTTCATAGGTAAAGACCTGACTTGTTTGCTCTCCAGCCTATCTTGCCAAACTTCATATCATCGACAACCTTATTTTATTTATACAGCCAAACCAGCAGATTGATACAGGATTGCACAAATCGCGTTAGTTAACAGAAATTTGTTAAAACTTGATTGCTCACGGGCTATTCTACGAAAGCTATGTTAAATATTTTTAGTGTTTTTACAATAAAACAGGGCAGAAAATATATGAACTAAATAATAAATGTTGTGTAGTAGGTAGGATTTAATTTCAGTGAATTTTAAAATATGAAGTAGATGAAATTACAAATCAGCCATCGCCCCCCTAAACCACTTCAACACAAAACAATTTTTTGGGCTCCTTACCGCCCCCTCTAGGCCTCCAGCGGCCAGAAGGGGGCGTTATCGCCCACTTTGGGAAACACTGCACTAGACCGAAGAGAGTAAAAAAATACCAACCGAGTTTTAAGAGTCAAGACAGGAGTGGATATCATTTGTCCCTGATTTTGTGGTTCTAGGACATGCTGGCTTCCTGACGATGTATACCTTCACTGGTTTGAGAGTAGGTGGTGATAACTGGGTCTAAATGAAAAATGCGAGCAAGGAACAGACACAGGCTTGATAATCATAATAATTCCAGGTTCTCGGACGTGATCCGTCCAGCGTGTTTGGGAGTACCACCACCAACGGGCAGGAGCATCTTAGCCACTGGATGGGGGATCACTGAGCTTGACCGTGAGTTTCTTTTTCTAAATTATGATTTAAAATAATTGATAAATTAGGTGATTGGTTACTGCTCTCAAAAGTAAATACTCTTGTCACAGTAAGTCATCTCCATAATGGACGACATGGTTCCATAGAACCAACACCATCTTTCATTGTCGTTTCAGCAACTGAAGAAACGAAAGATAAAATTACAGATTGAAGAAAGTATACGGCGCCATGTCAAAAATTAACAAATGAACGCTCACTTTGTATGGAAAGAGATCATGGGCCTACGAACGCGCGGAGTAAAGCCGCGTCTTATTTAAAGCGATCGTCACGGTCATAATACGTCACTTTTTGTTCTGAAAACCGGAAAGCGCCCTCTGTTGGCGCGAACACGCGTTCAGGTAAGGTAGCCCACGAAATTCAAATTTTCTTACGTTTTTTGCAATTTGCAGGTCAGCCTCAGGTTGTATGTTGATCTAAATATTATTTGCAACCGTAACGAATATGGATTTACAGAATTATAATCATTTGAATCAGCAATACAACTCTCTAAGTTCATGTAAGTGCATTGAATGACTTTTTCTGATTAATTTATGGAGTTGAATGCGTGGTCGCACCGACAGAGGGCGTTTTCCGGTTTTCCGAACAAAAAGTGACTATGCATGCGATCGATCGCGTATTCGCGCCACGATAGGACACAGGATACGGCCATATGATATTTATATTTCGATTCAAAAACCGTTTGATTTCACTTTACGCTTACGTCCTGCGTTTGTGCTAGGATCTCATACGGCATATTCTTCTAAGAAAACGTAGTAGTGGTCATGCTACACGTGCAGGTTAATCTACCTTATTGAAATTTAACCATAGTCTCGTTATTAATTCCAGTCACCCTTCACCAGTACGTACAGCTTCGCAGCGTCTCCCTCAGCGTGTGGGACATGCAGGAGTGTCAGGACATAGCGGGAAAAACACGAAAGCTCCCCAATGGGGTTCTCCCCGATAGCCACATGTGTGCCGGTGACAGGGGTGGGTGGCATGACACTTGTCTGGTAAGAAGTGAGACTGATTGGGCCATAATCCAGCACGCGGAAACAGTGCGGGTCGGTAGATGTCACGAATTTTTGGTTCTACGACATACTGGTTTCCTCATGATGTGCCCCTTCACCGTTTTGAGTAGGGATTAAATTAAATCACGCAAAGTAAAATGCCTGCCTGGGTCTGAACCCAGGCAGGGCCGTAGCCAGGAATTCATTTCGGGGGGGGTTAGGATTGCTACAATTTTTTGAAAAAATAAAATGTAAGTAGTTCTGATTTCAGAAATGGTAAATTAAAAGTAGGTTTATAAAAAAGAGTATTATTTATTGTTATTTTTAAAACAGAATTTTTTGGTCTTTTTGCGCGAAATCATTAAAAATAAAATATTTCACGATTTTAGACATTCTAAGTTAAAATTCAAATTGGTGGAGACCTTATTTATTATCAATTTTAATAAAGCCGTGTTTCTCTTTTCCCATCACTTTGCAATCATGACTATATTAGGGCATATTAGGGCTGCTATGGAGAATATTATATTATTACGTACCTATATGATGCAAGAGCGAGCGAAGCAAGCTCGAAATTTTTTGCATCCCTTTGACCGTTCATACAGTTATAGAACTATTAGTTTTTCGACTTATGCAGAAAAGTTAGAAAATTAAAAGAATGTAAGATGCGAAACATTTTCATTCAATACAGGGTTCATAAAAATACAGTATGTACATAGGTAAGCGTACTCATACTGCTTTTGTAGATTATAAAGTCCGTATTGGCGAAATATGTAGATTACAATACGTACCTTAAGGTCGATCTTTGTATTGAGATGCTGGTTTCTCACATTTCGGGGGGTTTGAATCCCCAAAACCCCCCCTCTGCCTACGGCCCTGGACCCAGGCACCCAAGACAAAATCTTAAATCTCAAAAAATCTGTACTAATTAATGATCTTTTCTAAGAACCCAAGGACCTCGGAGTTAGTTTCGGTGTGGTTATAACCAAAGCAAAGCGCTACTGCTTTTTCTTTAAGGAATTTCTGAGAAGCAGCCCGGAGTCTCGGTTTGTGCCCGGTTGATGAAGCGCTACTGCTTTTTCTTTAAGGAATTTCTGAGAAGCAGCCCGGAGTCTCGGTTTGTGCCCGGTTGATGAAGCGCTACTGCTTTTTCTTTAAGGAATTTCTGAGAAGCAGCCCGGAGTCTCGGTTTGTGCCCGGTTGATGAAGCGCTACTGCTTTTTCTTTAAGGAATTTCTCAGTAGCAGCACGGAGTCTTGATTGTTGCCTGGTAAATAATGCCTGGCAACAGGCTCGCCTCCTATTACATGGGACTTTAACATAACTGGCGAAATGTGGAAGCTGTGCACACGCCTACCTACCTCTTCAGAAATGCAGGCGTGATGTTATGTTACGATATTCGGTTGAGTTGAATGGTGCTGATCGTGAATTGCCACCGGCAGTTGAGACTGGTCATCTCTAACTGCCAGGGCTTAAGGACCATTTAGACGGGGCCAATCCCCGAGACAATAAATGAAGCCGCTCCATTAATTTGCGTAATCAATGGCTTGAGGTCAATCCAATGCAGTGGACTGTCTCTATTTACACGATGCTATTTTACACATTTGAGGAACAGGGTGTAAAGTTCACTCATCCTCATGTCGGGGTCTTGTATATATGTCCATTGCGCGGTAAACTCTAATTGCGCGATGCAGGATTTATAAGTGACGTCAGGATTTTGTGTGACGTCAGGTCTTTTTGATGCGTAGTTCGCATGTAGCGATGTAGATGCCGCCAAACTATTATTGGATAGGCTTAGTGGATTGTCTCGGGGATTGGCCCCGTGTAAATAAATGGTCCATTACCTATCTTTTATCTGTTTTTTGAATATCGTTACAGATTCGATTTAGAGCATTACGTTACAATCGGCCTCCCTGACTAACGAGCATTCGCCTGTAATTATTAAAATAATTGTTCTATATTGTATATCTATAGATTGTTCTCACATAAAGAAGCAACAAGACCAATTTACCCAGGATTTTGTAATATCTTGATTTAAAAGAGTGGAGTTTCTTGGTGTTCTTTGAAATGGGCAACTAGCTTCAATTTTGTGACTAACTGACTGACTCCCAGACAAACCAAAAGTTAAAAAAAAAAAATGAAATGGTTTGAGTTTCATGAATAATATTTTTTCCACAGGGTGATGGCGGTGGTCCAGTACAGATTCAAGATGGCTGCTTGTGGCGTGTGGTCGCTGTGACGTCATTAGGTCGCCGAATTTGCGGCGTCCTTGATTTCCCTTCGTTGTACGCTGTCATACCGCATGCGTTTGTAGCCGCTCAGGTATTTGATGAGGTATCATTAGAATAAAATAAAGATAATATATGTAAGGAACTGCGTGCATTTTTATTTTTTTAAATTGCCTATCATCCTCCATCATGGCCCACAGTGTACTGTTATGGCGCAACGATGTGAAAACCAAAGACGCGATGGATGGATAGTATCGATATGTCGTAGATTATAAAAGTTGAGCGATAATAGTCTCTCAATTTATTACTGTAGTGCGAAGGTGAGGTAAACGCCGTGACGCGCTCGCTAGAGTGGGGCGGCACGTGGACAGAGTCGTGTTAAGAGCGGAGCGACGAGTCAGTGTTGTGAGGGCAACGAACGGATGCAGACCTGAGACCTCCACTTCTCTTACGCGAAACTGTCTGTTTGCTCGAACGTGGAAAGTAGTGCGTGAACATTATTAGTATTGCACCTACTGTGATGCTTGTTCTGAAAGTGAAATACTAACTGATTTGCTGTGTCATCGTGTTTTATTGTTAACCTGCACTATGGAGTCCGTACCACCGAATAGAAATGATGGCGGCACTATCGCTCAGCCATCTCTGACGCCGTCAGATATAAGTAATATTAGTAGTGTTGGCTATAACAATAAGAAAACATTAAGGAATGAGGAATGGATTGTGTGAAAGATGACATGGGTAGAGAGGAGGTGACTACTGAGATGACGGCTGATAGAGATGTATGGAAGAAGACATGCTTTGCATTTGGACACGGAACTGTTTTATAATTATGTTGGGTAAATACCTACCTAAACACTATCAGGAAATTAGGTATGTTATAAATAGATCATTTTATGTTATCTGACATAATGATTCAGCGTTCAAACGTCATGACTTCTGCATGAGGTCAAGAATAACAAAGAATTATAATATTATGTATTGTTATCTACTCTTCTGAGGAACAAAGGGAACACCGTATTCCCCGGGTTTAGTGATCGTGACGAGGCAATATTTTTTATAGGAATCAAATCAAAAATATTTATTTGCTAGAAAATGGTACATAAGGTGTTACAGTAGGTTTGTTTCAGCATATCTTGCCACAACATGGCGTGCAAATGTGTTTACAATCAGCGATGTCAATTAGTCTAGCTTATAAATGATAGATTCTATTGATCTGTCTTCTAAATAGTGTATAATAACTTTTAAATATTAGTAGTTAGAAAAATATTCACGACGCGCGAGAAAACACGATTAGTCACGATCTATGATATTAGTTTTATATCATCGGTCGTATTCGATCATGAAGACTTGGGTCGTGGGTTAAAAAGTTCAAAAACTATTTTTAATGGTAGGTAATGGTTGTCAATCAAGAAAGAAAGAAAGTACATTTATTTAGCTCAGACTAAAATGCACACAATATAATATACATCAGATAACAAAATAAAATATCTAAAAATCAAATAAAAAGTGTAAAAGTGCGATGTAGGAATGTAACACGGCTGCGCCAAAAAGGCCCAGTTCAGCAAAAATGCCAGAGAACTAGTGCCTGACGCTGGTTTCCAACCGAACCTGGGTGAGGTGACGAATGTAAATCGGATTTATAATGTAATGTGTGTATGCATACGTACATAAATTTTGTGTCTTATAATAATAATAACGAATAAGTTAATTAAATAGTGTGATTGTGTATAAAGTTGCAAAACAAAACAGAAAAGACTGTTAAATAAATGAATAAATGAGACGGACGCATGATAGACCGTTGTAAGTACGTAACGTACCGTTATAAGTAAATAAAGAAATCCTTGGAAACGAGTCAGAACAAAAAATCCTGTTTTAGCCGATGCCAGACTTCCACGGTCCAACACATTGTCATTATTTATTATTCCGTGCTGCACTTCATCACACAACACGCTGCAAGCGTCTGTATAATGAGGCAACAACTCATCTGTTAAGGACGCATCAACACTTTTCTCCAAATATCACTGTTTTTTCGGTACCCTGTACAGGGATTAGGAATCATGACTGCGAGGATTTCATGGTCTCAAATTAAAGATAATTTATTCATCTCCTGAATTCCCTCATAAAAATGGTATAGCCTCATATTAAATTTTCTCTCAAATAACTTTTCACCACCACAATAATCGCGCAAATTTGAAAGAATATGGGGTCTGAATAGGAACCCGTATATCTAGACCCAATACATATTATGATTTCAAAATAATAAGATATTGTGGCTTATATAGTCCTTAATACGTGATGTAAATATTACGTACCTAAATAAATAACTTTTTCATTTATGAGAAAATTAAAGAACACTCTCATATTTCTTCATACATTTCGTCCATGCGACGTGCCAGTCCGCTTATATCGCTTTTTTGCAAAAAAATATTACGTGAATAAGTGAGTGTTGAGTTCACGGTGTTGTATACTGTGGTTGGACGAAGTTGATACTTTTTCGGACCGAAATAAAAGTAAGTACGATTATTTAAATTTATTCAGAAATAATTACATAGTTGTCATTTTTTGTGGGTGTAGATTACGGATAAAGATAAAGATTACGAATAATTATATGAAAACATTATTTTTGAGAAATTCGGTTCAATTGTCGATTATTGGGATTTGGGGTGGTGATTACGAATAGGTTTTAGGCCTTATTTTTAATTCAAAAAGGGGGTGGACTTAAAAAAATTAAAAAAATACGTTTTTGTCAATTGTGCTGGGCTTGAAGGTGGTGATTACGAATATACCATCTTATTTTTGATTCAAGATGTAATATTTTTTTAATAATCGGATTTATGAATTTGGCAACTTGCCAAATTCATAAATCCAGAATAGTAGAGTAGCAGCGTTTGAAAATCAAACAGGCGCATGGTTATAACTTTCGACAACGAGAAGGATTTTTCTTTGTTTTGTGCATTGTTAAAATATTTATATTTGTTATTATAGATGCCACGAGTTCGGAAATTCGGACAAAAGACAAGAAAAACTGCACACGTAGCAGTAAACAAAAGTAACGAGACTTTGTAAGTATTTTCTTTCAGAAATCACAAATCTACTCTAGAGTTTTGTTATATCTTGTATTAGAAAATATAGTAGGTTTTTTTATTTAACAGGGACAGAAGCTTGGATGTCTCCGTAGGCGATGATTATTTTAATTTCACTTACAAGTGAAAGTTTATCAACCTCTGTTGGTAATTTGTTCTATTTGATTTACCTTAGGTTCTTTTTTTTTTCGTGTGGTTAGTTACCTTAGGAAAGTACTATCAGCTAAGCTACCGCATGTTCTCCTATACTCCATTTGAAATAAGGCATTTAAACAAACCTTTTTACAGTCCGTTCAACCGATTTTGACTTCTAAACCGTAGACATAAGGATGGCATTAAAAGTTAAAAAGATTACACAATACCAACTCTCTACTGCAGCTGCCATTTGTGATGCCACCAACGCAATATAAGTCAAAATCGGTTGAACGGACTGTAAAAAAGGCTAATTTAAATGTCTAATCTTATTTCAAATGGGGTATAGTCGATAATCGCATGGCACGGCTCACGGCTCGATCGCCCGATGCATGCGTTTTGACTATAATGTATGAATATGTGTCATAAAAGAAAAGAAGCAAGTTACGTAATACTAATTGTTTAGAAATTGATAAAGGTAGGTATATTTTTCTTTACAATTAGTATTTGAACTAATAGTTGCCGCTGTTTATACAATATTATCAGAGCCTTTTGTTTATTGATGTCGCAACTGCGGTAAAAATAAGTTCATTATCTAATTACCATTGTTATTTAGTGGGAACGTCTAAAAATCCGGTTTAACAATAGGAAGACTTAATAGAAGGGCCATAAAATACGTTCTATAGTACCTACAGGTGTTGTCTTTTTTATTTTCAGGAGCAGGAATGCGTGATAAAAGAATATAAGTCAGAAAGTAGAAGAATAATCGAGATTGATTATCTTTTTAAGCAGCCAATCCGTATAACACTTCTCTCTAATTTGTTTATTGTCTATTTTTTCACAGTTACTTAAACTACGGTGTACATTTCGTTATTGACCTGACTTTATTTAATATATAATATTTTTTACTACGTGCTTTTGTTTTAATTTTTATCAAAAATACCTTCTGAACTCGCGGCCCAGTCAGTAAATCTTACTTTTTTATAAGTATTTATGGGAGTGATTATTTTTAAATATCACAACGAAAGATTATGATAAACTCCCAAGCTAGTATTTTATTATGTAATGCTCCAACAATTGTCAGTAAAAATAATATTTATAAATATGTACTTAGATACTTTCAAAGCAGCCTGGGATAATCGTAGGTGTTCCTTGTAACAGTAAAATTTCAAAGTCGCTAGTTTCCGTAAGAATATGGTATTTAATCCATATAGCCAGCGGTTGAAATTTTTGGGTACCTACGTAATGTACGTAATGACTGATGCACTTCAAAAATACTAAAAACATGAATATATTACGCAGATAGTACTTAGAAAAGTTACCAAATTCGATTGCAAACTTCCAACTAACTTTACTCAATCATTATCAGTAAAATTAAAAAATAATACCTTCAAGCACCAAGATTAGTTAATTTACGTATAAAACCGAGCGGACAGCGGTTTCAATGTGTGCGTGCGGGTAATGTCGTTGTGTTGCGATGCAGATACGTAAACTTGAGCGAGTTCAAAATGTAACAGCGTCCTTAATAGGTCAAACTGGAAGTTCAGGAAAACTGCTTGCCGTATCGTGAATCGAAAGTACAGATATATTCGATTGAAAAAAATTGTGTTTGTCATAACACACACACATTTTTCACGAACCGACTGTATTTTCATAAAAATACAGTCGGTTTTTAACTTGAATTGAGCGCAAGCCACTGACGCCACCACTCGCTCATTATGCCAATTTAGTGTTTGGGTTTTCTAAAAAACTGGCCAAGTGCGAGTCGGACTCGCACACGAAGGGTTTCGTAACGTATTAAGATCGAGCAAAAAACGCAGAAAAAAAAACACGTTTCTTGTATACTCACTTATTACGGTTCATGAGATACAGCGTCTGTCCGTCAGCGGACAGACAGACGGACAGCGGACGCTTAGTAATAGGGTTCCGTTTGCAACATTCGGTGCCTACTTTTATGTGGTAGGTGACTATTTAGTGGTCAATAGAAGGAAAACATATATTTAGAATGACTAGTTATTACCTAACGCCGCCTGACCGTGTGCGTCATAAAACAAGTTTAGCTCAGACGTAGTTTCACATTGAAGTCGACATCTCGTACAGCAAGACACAACATTTTAGATTAAAAAAAAAAAACATTTTGCAAAATCGAATGAAAATTATAAAAGTGTCATCAAAAACAAAATCTACAAAAAGAATCGAACTCGAGTTTTGAATTTGACATTTCAAAGTGTTGTTTTATTCTCAAAAAGATGTGATAATTTTTTTTTGTGGCCGATTTTTTTTTTTTTTTTACACAGTGATAAGTGTTATGGACCTGATAGACATATAATTGTCTATCATTAAATCAGTTTGCGTGCCGTAAGGTTTTTCTGACTGTTTTTATTAATAATATACCACCTCAAAACTAAATTGTAATGTACGTAGGTATGTTGATGAAAATAGGATTCGCGACTGTAAAAGAAAAAATGTATTTAAAGAATAATAATCATTAATATAACAACGGATTTCGAGGGATATGGCTTGGAGGCGTGGTACATGTCGCCTGACCTTGGCCAACCTGGGTATATGCGCCTGACGACGGTGCGCACCGTGTATTCTATGTTTCCATCGAAACATGTCACTGTCATTTCGTATTTTTACAAAATGCCGAATTGTTCCGTGCTTATTTGCAAAAATAGGACAATTCCAACAAACCTTAAGTCAAGTGGCGTGTCCTATCACCGATAAGTAAAAAATCAAAGCATTCATTATAATATTTAAAGATTTTATAAATATTTAATTGTGACATTTCAAAACGATGCATTAGTGGTGTGCAGCGCTGAGATATGGATATCGATAATTGTTAGTTGTTCTTACGGATTTATATAATATACTAACATTAGCTAATTAATCTATATTCACTAATTTAATATAATAAAGCTGAAGAGTTTGTTTGTTTGTTTGAACGCGCTAATCTCAGGAATTACTGGTTGGCATTGAAAAATTCTTTTTGTGTTGGATAGTCCATTTAACGAGGAAGGTAATAGGCTATATAACATCACACTACACTACGACCAATAGGAGCGGAGCATACATGAAAAAGTCGCAAAAACGGGAGAAATCCTTTTTGAGAGCTTCCGTTGCGTGCGCACGTTACGCAAATATCATGTATGATGGAATAGTTCCTCTTTAAAAGTTCTCAAAAAAAGTCCGCGACACCAAGTCTATCTTTTAAGATTGACTCACTATAACCTTTTTTATTCTAATCAAATTTGTTCGAAATTAATGCTTTCTTTCCGAAGGAGTTTTAGCGCCGACGCCGCGACTTTCCCTACTGTTGAGAGGAGAGGATGGGCACTCGAGTAGACCATGACCTGGAATAGGACATAGGATACATTTTATCCCTATATTCCCACGGGACCGTGATCGACCTACGCGGGTAAAATTGCGGGGCACAGCTAGTATAAAATAATATTATTGGGGTTTGTTTACTCCTTAAGAATCGATTTTCATATAAGGCCCCCGGAATGGATATTTTATGAGGAGAGAAATTTATAGAATAACACCTTGTTTTATTCGTAAATAACACGGATAAAAATTTTAAAAATACATCTTAGAGATACCTAGAGCTGCTTGTGTGCGTACAGTCGCTGTATCTATACTTTCTAATGCCCGCCCCTTATGAGCATGTGTGCATTAAATAAAAACAAATGTGTTACGCATATTTGGTTGTGTGAGTGCGATAAAAGCATAATGTGTGCAGTATGAGTGAGTTTCGAGAGTGGGGAAAAGGTGGCGACACTTGAACTTGAACAAATATAGATAGAAGGCATATCTCCGGATATCTATGAATATTAATCTCTAACTTTATTTACCCTATTGAGTGACTATTTCATGAAATTGTGACATTTGTACTATATTTACACCTCTGTCTAAAATAAAATAAACTTTTTACAAAAAAAAAACAACCGACTTTAAAAAAACACTACAAAGTGAAAAATAACTTTTTTTTTTATCTCTTAACGTGGCACCCGCGAACACGAGAAAGAAGAGGTGAAACACGTGTCGATTTCTTACAGGGTTTTATAGGGCAGGGCTCTTGAGGAAAATATAGGGTGTCCAGCGGAAAATTTTCATGTTCAATAGTGAATAAAAGAAAAACAACAATGTTATTCTCATATTTTATTTAAACAAAATGGAGTTTGACAATGCGGATTTTATGTCTTAAAAAAAAACATCGCTTATTTATGCCACCTATTTCTCTCAAAATCAAAGCAAAAAGTTCAATGGCAGCAACTTACCAGCGGATATTTTCTTTTAGGGCCTGAATTGTTCGAGGATTGTCACTGTTAACCCTCGAATTAGGTATCCCCACAAAAAAAAAGTCGCACGTTGTAAGATCCGGCGATCGAGGTGCCCAGGGTATGTCTCCGTACTTGCTGATTCATTTATTGAGAAACATTTCCCTTAGATCCTGCATAAGAACCCTTGCTGTGTGTGAAGTGGCCCCCATTGCTGAAATTGTGTTTTGTTGTTCAACCCGAGGAACCGCTGCAGTTGCGGTACCAAAAACTCGTCCATCATCCGGCTGAAATCTTCCATATCGATTGACGAGAATTGCGCATAATTTCACGTCGAAATTGAGCCACATGTTCTGATGTCGCTGATGACGTTCATGGTCCCGGAGGATTTCGGTTAACCATTGGCCCTTCTTGTCTGAACTATTGGACCCACAACCAGATAAGTTGTTTGCTCGGTCCATCATTTACTGGTCGAAAATTATAGTGAGTACAAAAAGTGCGACGCGCACAGACCAAAGAATCACCGCACTTTAAATATGCTCAACCGCGAACGCGCGATGCGCTCCCAACCAGTGACTTATTGCGATAAGTATATCCGCAAATCAAGCGCGTTCAACAATACCCCTATCACTTCCCTCACCCCGCTAGTTAAGGAGTAATTACAATTTAAAGTAGAAAATTTTCCACTGGACACCCTATAGTTAAGCGGAATAGGTTAATAAATATATTTGTGTCTATTGTATTTTATAATGGATTTCCGAAAAGTCACGCCTGAATCAATTAACTGTATTTCTCATGTGTGTTTGTTTGTTCCAGACAACAATGCGATCATGGGGGCCAGCTGTGCTGTCACTAACCCTGCTGGTGCTCACCGTGATAACAGTCACAAGGGGGCAGACACAATACTTTGGTAAATATAATAAAGAACTCTGCTTCTTTAGTCCGCAAAGGTAGCCCGCGAAATTCAAATTACAGGTGTTGTATCTTAATCAAAATATGATTCGCGACCTTAAAAATATATTTTTTACAATAATATAATCATTAATACATCTCTCTAAGTTAGATTTGTTCCATCGAATGACTTTTTCATGAAATCATGAGATTTGAGAACAAATTACCCGGAAAAGAACTGGATTTACCGACATAACCTGCAGAATAAGCAAGCTGAAGATGCAGCTGGCCATGTTGGTCGAAGGGCCGATGGCTGGTGGAGAAGACGAGTCCTAGAGTGGAGACCGCGTATCGGCAAGCGTAGTGTGGGACACCCCCAGCTAGATGGACCGACGACCTTAAAAGTTGGTTGGGACAGACTGGATGCGGAACCCTTTTAAACCCCTAATTCTCAACATGTTGGTAATTATTTTATATTTTCTTTCGTTATTTTCCATACAAAAACTGAAAAATTCCATTAAAAACACGTCGAGGCAGCCGTGCATGCGCGCCTCTGGCTCTAAAACAAAACACGGGGTAGGGAAAACAAGTACCAAATGGAGGCGCGCGGTTGTCAAATTCGATTTAAGTTGTGTCAAAATAAGTTTTAAATTTAGAGAATTTATTTGGCAGAATAGCTCCAAGATTCCCGTAGTCAAAAGTAAGGAATTTTAGTGATAGTTTAGTTAGTATAGTTCGGTGTACAAGAGAATCGGTACCATTGTCGCAAATCATAATAATTTTGATCAAAATACAGCCTGACACTGACTTGCAAAATACATACAATAAATATGTTTATGTGCCTAAAATATTACCTGTATTAATTTGACATTACGTATTTATTATATATTACGCGATTACCCCGCCATTTATGAATCGATTTTGATGATTCTTTTTTTGTTTGTTATGTTTCAGAGGTGGTCCCATATAAATTTTATTAACTTTTCTTGCGTAGTTTTTGAGTTAGCTTCAATAATTACGTATTTTTCCCACTTAGTCTATGTAGATGATATCTTATTTGACTCCTTCACTATTATTTACATAGCAGGTAGTGGTATTCGAATTTGTGTGGGGTAGGTACCACAACAAAAAATATGATATGGATAAAAAAACTTTGTACAAAAAACACATAACCGACTTCCAAAAAAAAAAAAACACTAAAATAGTGAAAAATAACTTTAATTTCGAAAGTGTGTGTCTTTGCTTTTCAATTTTCGTTTTTTGCCACCGACTTCCGAAATTAAAGTTATTTTTCACTGTTTTTGTGTTTTTTTTTTTGGAAGTCGGTTGTTTGTTTTTTTAATTTGTAATAATTTTATTTTTACTAATTGTTTTTGTTTGGATTACAAAGTATTGCATTATACAGTTTATTAACTAACAAAGGGCATGATAATAACATGAAAAAAAAAATACATCCAAAAACAAAAAAAAGTTGTGAAATATTCACAAAACAATTAAATATTCACAAAATTTATACGTAAAAGAATCACTCTGTACACGCACACAAAGACAGAGTGTTTCTTTGAGTGAACATAGACCATAGGCTAATTAAATTTTCGCGAAGCCCCCAGAGAGGCTTTGTGGAGCCATAGGAATCCGCGGAGCAGACGTTGAGCATGGCAGCACTATACTATTGACGCAGGCATCACACGCAAATACCTACCTATTTCTAAATGATCATCTCTTTATTCCAGACACCCTCAAAGGAGTGGAACAGCTATTCCAGCCGTATCTAGGCAATGCGAACATAAGCCTATTTAATGAAATGAACAGACAAGAAAGCCGGAAGAAAACTGATGAGAACAGACATCAATCTGAAGAACGACTAACAAAGAAACCTCCTACCACGAACCAATACGATTACGTCGTCGCTACGACGGAAAAACCGAGTCAAAATACAACAAAATCGGATTCTAGTGAAAACAATAAGTCTAGTACTTTCAAAAACATGAATGAACAAAGCAACATACTTTTTGGAGAATATCCTTATGAAATAACAACTAAAGTTAAAGTTAAAACTACAACAACAACTGAAGCTAGCTACTTCAACTATGATGGGAACAGAGGAACGACACAAAATGTTTTCAGTAACAACTCTAATGTCGCCAGACCAGTTACTGAGAATGTCAATCACAGAGAGACAATTGCTGTTAATAACCAACCTAGGCCTGCTAATATAATCAGCAATGGAGCCAGTCTTGATAGCAACAACAATTCTGCTGGCAATACAAACAACATACCCCAGAATTATCAAAATAGTAATGTAAATCCCAACAATTCCAACAATCTCAACCAAGGTAACAACTTCGGTGGCTTTAACTACTCAAACACTCCCCTGATCAACCAACCCGAGGTACAACCATCCCCAGTTGACGTTGGTGTACCACCGATCACCAACAGACCAGCATTAAACAATAATAACTTTGGGGACTTCAATAGACCATCTGTTCAGATTGGTCAGGAACCAGAGGTTTTGATTGGACCTAATGAAGATAATATGACTGAATCACAGAAAAAACAATATGTGGAGAAGGCGGAGAGGAGTGAGTATGATTTTGTTTAAAAAGTGAAAACTTCTTTAGACGCGTTGAGCAATTTTTGGTAGGGGATAAAGTTATGGATTCGGTAGTGCTCTACATTAAAATATAGATGAAGCAAATACCAGTTTTAAGTTTTATTTAGTATTGTTTTTTTTGTGTGTTTGAAAACATTAAAAAACCGGACGAATTGAGAACCTCGTCCTGTTTGAAGAATTCGGTTAAAAACAATAAATTCAAAAATTACAAGCCGTATGACCAGTCCCTATTGACGGCGCCCGTTCACGACCATGACAAACCATTCAGCTCAACCATTTTAAGGGGACTTAATGATTCAACACACGCCACCTCCAGTGTTCCTTTCTAACATTCCTTCAATTCCTCTGTTCCAGTGTGTGACTACTACAAGTCTTTCGCAATGAAGAAGGCCGTATCTCGGATACTGTCGCCAGACCCCGGAGCAATCAAGGCGTCTGTCTGTGCACCCATCAACGTGCCTCTGGTCATCGGGGGATCAGTTACCAGCATCCGAGAGTTCCCACACATGGCTCTCGTGGGTTGGATGAAACTTAATGTAAGTTTTAATACTCAGCGAATCAGACTAATTTTCTTTTCTTTCGTGAGTACTCTGCTGACTCATCATATAATAATATAATCTCTAGAAATACTGACAGCAAAAAATATTTCACTGATAAAAATAGAGATAGATGCTATTATCCCGAAAATGCACGATTCCTGTGGTATACACCACGGGATAACTCACAGGGGGTGGCCCTATCGTGAAGTCGCATAATTTATAAAACTTATTGCTATGGCTCAGGAGATGAATCCGCTATAAGTTCTTCTGCGAGATGACATGGAAGGTTTCCTAGGCTGACATCTCTCAGGTTAAAACAATGGAGAAACACGGACTCTGGTAAGAGTACTCTCTCCCAGCATGTATGTCAGCGCAGTAGTCACCTTGATTCTAGCTCCTTTTTAACCGACTTCTTCAAAAAGGAGGAGGTTCTCAATTCGTCTGTATGTTTTTTTTTTTTTTTGTATTTTTGTTACGCGATTACTCCGCCAATTATGAATCGATTTTGATGATTCTTTTTTTGTTTGGTAGGTCATGCTTCCGAGGTAGTCCCATATAAATTTTATTAACTTAGCTTGCGTAATTTTTGAGTTAGCTTCAATATTACGTATTTTTCCCGCTTAGTTTATCTAGACGATATCCTGTTTGACTCCTTCACTGTTATTTTCATAGCAGGTAGTGGTATTCGGATTTGTGTGGGGTAGGTACCACAACTAAAAAGTGAAAACTAAAAACAATTAAAAAAAAAAAACAACCGACTTCCAAACAAAAACACTAAAAAAGTGAAAAATAACTTTAACCGGTCGGTGACAAAAAACGGAAATGGAAAAGCAAAGACACCGACTTCCGAAATTAAAGTTATTTTTCACTTTTTTAGTGCTTTTTTTTAAGAGTCGGTTGTTTTTTTTTTGTAAAAAGTTTTTATTTAATTTTATGTGCATAAGTATGTATGACGATGTTTCCAGGACGCCGGCTACTCCTGGAGGTGTGGGGGCTCTCTGATCAGCGACCGCTACGTCCTGACTGCGGGGCACTGCAGCTATCAGAACATTGTCCGCAAGGCTGTCGGGTATGTCACTGTTGCTAATACTTCCCAGCGTTAATTTAGGCTATTATTAAGTACAAGTTAGACTGGACCAATGGGCACATTGCCCAACTTGTATCTTTGAGGACTTAGTACCTGGTTACGGTCACCATTTATCATTCCACTGTGGACTTTGGTCCGCAGTCGCATCATGTAAAATACTGGTATTCAGCTGCATCCCGTTAGACTGCAAGCTGACCCCGACATAGTTGGGAAAAGGCTAGGAAAAGGCTAGAAAAGGCTAGCATATTAATAGTTGACCGAATGCCTTTCCCCATGACTTCCTAAAAACAATAATTAGGTATATTTTTATAATGTATTAAAATATGACATACTATTACTTAGAAGAATAATTTGTTCATGGTCTAAAAAACATGAATTCAATGATATTATGTGTAGATAAAAGATTTGTAACTCATGCAGTTTTCCACAAAAATAATTCATACATTGGCGAAGACTAGACATGAAATTAATAGTAGTGTCACATTATGAACCAACCAATCCATGTATTGACCTCAGCAAGCACCGATCCACTTCGACTAAAAACCTTCGACCGAAATCATCTATTTTACCAGTAATGAACTTTACAGAGGACCCCCTCGAGCTGTACAACTCGGTTCCTCATACCGGGACGATCGTGAAGCCCTCGTCGTGAAGATATCCACCGTGATTCAACACCCGAAGTATAACCCGAAAAGGTCATACCATGATGTAGCGCTCATCAAGATGGTTTCAAAAGTCAAGTGAGTAAAATTTAAACATATAACATCACGTCTGTAATCCCTGAAGAGTTAGACAGAACTGTAGCTATAGTACACCCACATTTTGCCAGTCGTGTTTAAGTCTTTTGTAACACGAAACGAGCCTATTGTCATCAACCGAGGTCCAAATCCAGAATCCGGGTTGCTACTGAGAAATTCAAAAACCCAATAACACTTTGCCCGACCTGGGAATCAAACCCAGGGACCAGCAGCAGTAGCGCTTGCGTCTACTAGGCTGAAGTGAGTAAAATAATACCGACCGAGTTTTTTAAAGTCAAGATAGGGGGGGTCAACATGGGTGTCACATGTCTTTGAATTTGGGTTCAAGGACATGCTTCCTGACGATGTTTTCCTTCACTGGTTTGAGAGTAGGTGGTGATGAGTGGGTCAAAATGAAGAATGCCAGGAAGGAACAGTCACAAAATGATTGATAACAACTCGATTATCATAATAATTTCAGGTTCTCGGAGGTGATTCGTCCAGCGTGTTTGGGAGTACCACCACCAACGGACAGGAGCATCTTCGCCACTGGATGGGGGAGGACTGAGACACGTGAGTTTCTTTTTTTTTAAATTAAGATTTAAAATAACTACTTACTTACGTTACTGCTCTCAAAAATTAAATAGTCTTGTCACACCAAGTCTCTCCATAATGGGCAACGACGTGGTTCCATAGAACCAACACCATCTCTCATTGTAGTTTCAGCAACGGAAGAAACGAAAGAAAAAATTACAGATTGAAGAAAGTATACGGCGCTATGTCAAAAATTAACAAATGAACTCACTTTGTATCAAAAGAGATCATTGGGCCTTCGAACGCGTCCTATTTAAAACGATCGTCACGCGAATAGATACGCGATCGTCGCGTTCATAATAGTGTGCGTTACCCTAGCAAAATGTTGTCGAAAATGGACATTTAAAGCTTATAGATAATTAGTTGCCTAGCGTAAATTAATTGCCTACTTCTGTAAATGTTGCGCACATTTTTAAATTTGTTGCACTTATAGTTTTTTTTTAATTTCACAAAAACAGTTCCTGCTGGAATAACGGTTCAAACGTTACCCCAGCAAGACATTTTTCAAAAAAATGGGAATATTGAAATAAATGTTAGCTATATAATTAGTTGTCTGGACGAGGTAAATGTTGCACCAAATTATTATTATTTTTTCTTCGGCTGCGTATTTATTCGAAATCCTGCTGGAGTAACGTTTGTGGTTTTGCTGGATCTCTGAAACGGTTAAGCGGATTCTTATCATCTTTTGTACATGACTTCTTAGGAATTCGTTTTAATTTGTTGTGCAATAAAAAAAACAAAATAATTCACCATTTATGGGGTATTTAATTAAATATAAAAACACTTCAAAAGGTCCTTACACTCTAAATAAGAGCTCTAAAGACTTACTTTAAACGTTATTTTGTAGCTTGTAACGGCATTTAAATGTATGTGAAGTCTCATTAGTATACCGTAAGTAATTAAAAAAATATGATGTTATTCAGTTCTCCACGTTCACGGTCACAATGCGCGCGGAGTTATTTGGCCACCAGTAAACCTGTATGTGGACATATAAACTGAATTTTATATAATTTTTAGTTGTTTAGTTCAGTTTTATGCCTGTAAAATTTCAGCGTAGTAAATATAGAAATTAACGAGAGAAAAAAATAAAAGTGATTAGGAAGTCCAAGACCGTGGTAACCCTACCAAGTATAGGTGGTTACAAAAAAGCGCCCGCCTAGTACATTAATGCGATCTTCTAAAATATGTAGGAAAAAAACAAAATGTTTTTTTTAAGAATTTTTATTTATAGGTAAGAAACTCCACGGTTAGTGGTTACTCTTTAAAAAATAATTGGCTTATACAATGTTTTCAAATTACAGTGTTAGTGCATGGGAGGACAGTGTAGGCCTTTCAACAAGTACCAGGTACTTAACAAAATAGAAGATGATCAATAAATCTACAGTCCACTAAGCTTACAACGTTCTCACACAAGTACCCTTAAATTAAAAATTTAATAAAACCCCGAAAAAAACAAAGCATCTAATAAACGTTTTTTTTATATCTAAGAACACTCTCGATCAAGTCACCTTCCAAACAAAACAAAAAAAAAACAAAATCGGTTCAGGCGTTTGGCAGCTACGATGGTGCAGACAGACACAGATACACACGTTAAACTTATAACTTGTATCTTTTTCCGTCGGGGGTTGAAAAGACAAATAATCAAAAAGTAATAAAATAGTATATTATGCAATTGGAGTGGGGAGTGATTCATGATCAAGTGTTAGAATCCTGAGCGACGCGAGTGATTCATTGCCCTCGATATAAATTTTATTCAAGAATTGCATACTATACTTTATACCATGACTACGAGAAAAAGAACTTGCAACTTCGAGTATGTTGTTATGTCAAGGTTAAGCCTTGTTATAATACACCGTACCATAGATAATACATACTCCATAATGTCAATGACTTCTTTTTCTTCTGCAACTCATTAAAATAAGTTGGGAAAACAGACTCTGAAAATGTGCCAGAAGCTTGATTTTCATTTTTCCATTTGCAAAACTCATCGTAGGCTTTGATGTAAGCCAGCCGTGATTTGTTGGGTAGCAAGTTTTCTACTATATCGGCCGTCCTCTCTTTCATAAACTCAGGTGTTAATACATCTTTTTCATCACTTGAATGCACTTTGTGTTCGTACTTACAGTATTTAAAATAGCGCCAATTTACTAATGACAGCAAAGAACACAAAACAGTTTTTATTCTAATGTTATACTCCTTGTCGAAAATGTGCACCAATTAGATCGAAGTTTGTATCGAGTAGTTTTTCGCAAGGAGGTTGTACAGCATTGAGATGGAGTTCGAATTTATTGTTGTGTTCTAAATTCAAACACCAAAACAGTGACTAAAAGTGCTTTTTATTCATTGTTTTCAGTGAATAAAATAAGTTTTTTAGAGGGGGAATGGTATAAAAGTTATTTAAACCACATGACGTGCTTGCTATTACATGTTACAAATTGAATAATTATCATGTCCACAAAAGCGACTATTATAGAGTTCAAATTAAATTGTAACGCGTGAATACGCGATAGCTTGGTGAATCTGAAGCCGTTGTCGCGCCGACAGAGGGCGCTTTCTGGTTTTCCGATCAAAAAGTGACACTATGCTCGCGACCTTTCGCGTATTCGCGCGACGATTGCTTTTAAATAGGACACGGGCCACGACTATTATAATAATTATGATAATATTAAGGGAGTGCCTCCGCTGCCGGCGCCGGCGTCCAAAAATAACGCCATTGGAAACCGGCAGTGACATTACTGCTGGCAGCCGGTGTTTTTAATCTCGGCTGCCGGCAGTAATGTCACCGCCGGCTCCTACTACTCGAATAGGGACATTAATGAATATGGAAAAAAAAGACATGTCTTTTAATTATGCCAAATTGACAACCAAAGTCAGCGCCGGCAGCCAATTCAGCGACCAGCGCCGGCAGCGGAGGCACTTCCTAATATTTATATTTCGATTAAAAAACCGTTCGATTTCACGTTAAGCTTACGTTCCACGTTCGTTCTAGGATCTCATACGGTATATTTCTTCATAAGAAGGGATAGTACTGCTCATGCTACACGTGCAGGTCCATCTGCCTTATTCAAATCTAACCATCGTCTCGTTATTAATTCCAGGAGGTGGCTTCAACATACAGCTACGCAGCATCTCCCTCAGCGTGTGGGACATGCAGGAGTGTCAGGATATATGGGGAAAATTACCACCGCTCCCCAATGGGGTTCTCCCCGAGAGCCACATCTGTGCCGGTGACAGGGGTGGGGGGCATGACACTTGTCTGGTAAGAAATTAGACTAATTGTGCCATAATCCAGCACCCGGTAACAGTGCGGGTTGGTAGATGTCATGAATTTTTGGTTCTACGACATACCGGTTACCTCACGATGTGTCCCTTCACCGTTTTGAGTAAGCATTAAATAAATCACGCAAAGTAAAATGCCTGTCTGGGTTTGAAAATCTTAAATCTCAAAATCTGTACTTATGGTGCAAGAGACCATTTAAGACATAAACCAGTTTAGTTGTAATGAATGAAGTCGTTGAGCTCCTTAAGCTCTGAGTTGAGCTCCACTATCACTGACAAATGCTTGCACTGACTGGACAGGTCCACTCAAATCTGTGTGGTTCTTTCCTCAAAAGACCATTTCAGACTCTTATCTACATGGTCCTCATATGACCTGACCAAGATTATGTCTGGACTTTAAAAGAGACTGTGCCCTCTGAGTTTGTTTCGGCCTTCTCAGAGTAGTCAGATAGGATATATTTTAATTTTTTTTTTTAATATGACGTGTAAAAGTGATTTCAATATCCTATTTACAGAATAAACAATTTCATTTCAAAATAATCTTTTTTAAGCACCCAAATGACCTCTGCGTTAGTTTCGTTGTGGTTTATAACCAAAGCAAAGCGCTACTGCTTTTTCTTTAAGGAATTTCTCAGTAGCAACATGGAGTCTTGATTGTTGCCTGGTAAATAATGCCTGGCAATAGGCTCGCCTCCTATTACATGGGACTTCAATATAACTGGCGAAATGTGGACGTTGTGTACACCCCTACTTACCTCTTCGGAAATGCAGGCGTGATGTTATGTTACGACATTCGGTTTAGTTGAATGGTGCTGATCGTGAATTTCCACCGGCAGTTGAGACTGGTCATCTCTAACTGCCAGGGCTTAAGGACCATTTACACGGGGCCAATCCCCGAGACAATAAATGAAGCCGCTCCATTAATTTGCTTCATCAATGGCTTGAAGACAATCCAATGCAGTGGACTGTTTCTATTTACAAGATGCTATTTTAGAGATATGAGGAACAGGGGAAAGTTCACTCATCCTCTATAGAAAAGGGAGGAAACTTCGACCAGGCGGGTGTTGTGTGTGATGGGCAATTGCCCAACGATTGATGTCGGGTCTTGTATATAATTATGTCCATCGCTCGGTAAACTTTAATTGCGCGATGCAGGATTTATAAATGCGTTTTTGTGTGACGTCTGGTAATTTTGATGCGTAGTTCGCATGTAGCGATGTAGATGCAACCACACTATTATTGGATTGGCTTATTGGATTGTCTCGGGGATTGGCCCCGTGTAAAATGGTCCATTTAATCTATTCTTTTAAATTGTTTATTTATACATTGTTCTTTCATAAAGAAGCAACAAGAATAATTTACCCAGGACTTTGTAATATCTTGATTTAAAAGAGTGGAGTTTCTTGGTGTTCTTTGGAACGTACAACTAGCTTCAATTTTGTGTTTAACTGACCGATTCCTTGACAAATGAAACGTTTAAAAAAAATGAAATAAATGGTTTGAGTTTTATAAATATTTTTTCCACAGGGTGATGGCGGTGGTCCAGTACAGATTCAAGATGGCTGCTTGTGGCGTGTGGTCGCTGTGACGTCATTAGGTCACATATCTTGCGGATCTCCTGATATTCCGTCGTTGTACGCTGTCATACCACATGCGTTTGTAGCCGCTCAAGTATTTGATGAGGTATCATTACAATAAAATAAAGATATTTAAGGAACTGTGAGCATTTTTATTTAAATAAAATTGGGCTATCATCCTCCATCATGGCCCACAGTGTGCTGTTATGGCGCAACGATGGGAAAGCCAAAGAAGCGATGGATGGATAGAATAGATTATGAAATTAGTATGGACTAAGTGTTGGCTATAACAATAGGAAAACCTTAAAGGAATGAGGAATGGAAACGTAAGAAAACTAGAATATCGCGGGCTACCTTTGCGAATCTACATCATACTATGATTTGCATGGAAAAAATCTTCCGTTTATTACTAAGTTTCGAATGGTAGGTACAGTCACGGACTTTAATTGATGAGCCACTTGACACTGTTCGCATTTTAGCCGTGTAATGCAAATCGGGCTTAGTCGGTTATACTCGTACATCCAGACACGGAAAGTCATATCTTCGTATTATAGAAGAAGAAAATTATATTTAATATATTTACCGGTTGGCTAACCTGAGAGCCAGAACTACAAACTCAACCACCACCCAAAGTCAACCAATTGCAGGTCTAGCAACCGTAACCTAGCGACGATTGTTTTAGCGTAGCCATAGTAACGTTAGCATAGGGAGAAAGTCGTCATTTCGACAAATTCAAAATTATCGTCTTTGACATCGACATTTCAACTGTCAGTCACTGTCTTCGGATAGGTTTTCAGAATTATCGAGTTAATGAACTCTGATTCAAAGAAAGTTAGTATCAAATAGATTCGATAAACATTGTATTTATTTTTTATTGAGAACTTATTAGTCAACCTCTATGTATAAGACTATTTCCGATTACTAGTAATTGGTCATCTTGTTTACGAGCATGCGATTTGACTTCGTGTTTAATCGTGTAATCTCGTGAATGTATGAAACTGCAAAATTGAAAAGTTTGGAAGTGGCTTATGAATTAAAGTCCGTGACTGTACAAAGCCTTTTGCATACCTGAGTCTGAGTCAAGATGCGCATGCAACCGCTAACTTGTCATTTACCCCAACCAGTTCTGTAGGGTTGGCAAAACTTAGTTAATTATTCATAACTTAATATTTTTAACCGACTTCTTCAAAAAGGAGGAGGTTCTCAATTCGTCTGTATGTTTTTTTTTTTTTTTTTTTTTTTGTATGTTTGTTACGCTATTACTCCGCCAATTATGAATCGATTTTGATGATTCTTTTTTTGTTTGGTAGGTCATGCTTCCGAGGTGGTCCCATATAAATTTTATTAACTTTCCTTGCGTAATTTTTAAGATCGCTTCAATATTACGTATTTTTCCCACTTAGTTTATCTAGACGATATCCTGTTTGACTCCTTCACTGTTATTTACATAGCAGGTAGTGGTATTCGGATTTGTGTGGGGTAGGTACCACAACTAAAAAGTGAAAAATCTTTGCTTTTCAATTTCCGTTTTTTGCCACCGACTTCCGAAATTAAAGCTATTTTTCACATTTTTAGTGTTTTTTTTGGAAGTCGGTTGTTTTTTTTTTGTAAAAAGTTTTTATTCGTAGGTATCTACATAACTGGCGATATGTGGGTGTACTATAGGTTCACATTGCCTTACCCTTCAGGAAATGGCCGTTTCGCTACCGTCACAGGCGTAACGTGAAAAGTTTATTCACTTTTCATTACTTTCCTGTTATACAATAGTTAATTGACTGAGCGAGCGTAGCGAGCGAAGCGTCTCTGCATCAAGTCTGGCAAAATCGGCAAGTTTGTCCGTTTGTACGTTCTCGTCTACAGGTCGTAATTTACAACCGATCTGGACGAAATTTGGTGTGCAGGTATAATGGTTTTTTTGTAATTTTTTGTCGTCGGGAATTTTTGATTGGAATTCTACTTCCTCCAAAATGGGGCAAAAAGGGGGCTATTAGATATCTCCGCCTTATGAGATCCGATAACGATGGTTCTTTGTTCATTTGAAAGGTGGTAACTCTAAGTAGGTCTAAAAAAAAATTGGTGAAGATCTGATAAGGATCTTCGGCATGATGAGCAGAATAGCTTCTCAAAATGCAGTAAATGGCTCACTATTTATTAAAACCTATTTGTTAATTTTTGTAGCTGGCCTACAAATTTTTACTCATAATTTTTCTGGCTTTTATGGTTCTGTAGTAGTCAACAAACCCTAAGAATTTTGATGATCCATCAGTGAGTCAGTGAGTGACGAAATCGGGGTTTTTAGGTATCAATAAAATCGAAAGTATAAGAGCTATGCAATTGAAACTTTCTTCTTTTAATATAATAAATCTACTATTAACATCATATCCAGATATTTTTTTTATCTGGTATAATCCAAATACAAGTTATGAGGGTTCAAAAAACGACGAAGTTCTTCGAGTAAAAGTAGGTAGTGCCCTTTTTGCGCATCACTTGGCTCGTCTTGGCGGGGGCACTACCATGCCCCCAGATATTACAACTTTGTCTCTAAAAGCAGCGCGCCTACAATCTGCCTAGCCTTTTTCCCAACTATGTTGGGGTCGGCTTCCAGTCTAACCGGATGCAGCTGAATACCAGTATTTTACATGGAGCGACTGCCTATCTGACCTCCACAACCTGGGTAATACGATACCCCTTGGTTAGACTGGTGTCAGACTTTCGGGCTTCTGACGACTCTTAACGACTGTCAAAGATCTACAAATGACAGTCGGGACCAACGGCTTAACGTGCTTTCCGAGGCACGGAGGAGTCTCGATATGTGAAAATGGTCACCCATTCACGGACCAACACCGGCAAGCGTAGCTTAACCTGATGGATCGACCCGTGCGGCTGTTATTACGTAGCCACGAGCTCCTCAAAAAAAAAGCAGCGCGCCTATATGTAATGTAAAGAATTTTGGGGTTTAAAGGGTCTTACATACTGGCGCGACTTCTCGCGCGACGCGACGCAGCCGCATTGTCCGCCGTGAAGTTTTCTTAGAAATCGTTGTATTAAAATCGCGTCGCAATGTCGCGTGGTGCCTGTTTGTGGAAGGCTTAAGTCTTGTCAAAAGAATGATGAAAAAAAATAGAAAAAAAACGCTAGCACTAAGCCGTCTGCTGAAGGTGACTATTTAGCGGTCAATAGAAGGAAAACATATTGAGGATAACTAGTTATTACAAATCTCTTACTCGCCAACCCTAACGCCGACTGACCGTGTGCGTCATAATACAAGTTTAGCTCAGACGTAGTGTCACATTCAGCGGTTAAGTCGACATCTCGTGTACCAAGAAACAGCATTTTAGACTAAAACAAAAACATTAACAAAATCGTATGAAAAATTATAAAAGTATCATGAAAAACAAAATCTACAATTTGACATTTCAAAGTGTTCTTTTTTAATTCTAAAAGTTGTGTACAATTTTTTTTTTAATTCCTGTTGGTTTTTGTGAGCAATTTTTTTATTGTTTTTTGCTAAGTTGTCAGTGATATGGATCAGATAGATATTAATTAATTGTCTATCATTAAATTAGTTTGCGTGGCGTAAGGTGGGTAATCGTGGGAATAATTGTTTTATTAATAACTAGCTGTGTCCCGCGGTTTCACCCGCGTAGGTCTCGATCCCGTGGGAATATAGGGATAAAACATATCCTATGTCCTATTCCAGGTCATGGTCTACCCGTGTGCCCATCCTCTCCTCTCTAGAGTAGGGAACACTCGGCGGCGCGGCGCCGGCGCCAAACGGTTCGCTTATTGCATTTTATACTCGTGATAACTTCGAAATTAAATGTCGGTTTCGATTGAATTAAAAAGTATTTTACTGCTAAATAAATACCCTTGATGTTAAAACTATTTATTTGAATAAGAATTAATATTATGTTGATAAAACTCCTTCGCAAATAATGCTTTAATTTCGACCAAATTAGTTTACCATAAAAAAAGGTTATAGTGAGTCAATCTTAAAAGATAGACATATGCTGTCGGGGATTTTTTTTTAGAACTTTTAAAATGGAACAATTCCATCTTACATGATGTAAACCGTATAAGCAGCGCACGCAACGAAAGCTCTCAAAAAGGAATAATTTTTCCCATTTTTACAACATTTTTAATTCATGGTCCGCTCCTATTGGTCGTAGCGTGATGTTATATACCTATAACCTTCCTCGATAAATGCAATATCTAACACAAAAATATTTTTTCAAATCCAACCAGTAGTTCCTGAGATTAGCGCGTTCAAACAAACAAACAAACTCTTAAGCTTTATAATATTAGTATAGATTATTGGTATAGTTATTGATTCCTTTTAGTTTTTTTGTTAATTTAGTTTATGAAGTTTACCCAAAGAATATATTTTATCAATTAAAAAAAAAAACTTTGCGTCAAACATAGAACCTCTTCCTTTTTGGAAGTCGGTTAAAAAGGCGCAATCAGACCCTATCTACTGTATTTCTCATGTTTTTTTGTTTGTTCCAGACAATAATGCGATCATGGGGGCCAGCTGTGCTCTCACTAACCCTGCTGGTGCTCACCGTGATAACAGTCACCAGGGGACAGACACAAGACTTTGGTAAATACAATAAAGAACTCTGCTTCCTTAGTCCGCAAAGGTAGCCCGCGAAATTAAAATTTTATTCTGGTTTTTGTAATTTGCAGGTGTTGATCAAAATATGATTCGCAACCTTAACAAATATGTTTTTATCATATTATAATAATTAATACGTTAAGCCCCCGCATCAGTGTGCCCAACGGAGCACACTTTGAGTATGCCTGCACTATACTTACTTTATACTATTACTAGCTGCCCGCCCTGGTTTCGCACGGGTAGCAGCACTAAGTAGTACCTACCTACCTACCCCACCCTACCTACCAACCTACTTAGTTTTGAGTTTATCGCGTACAGGACGACAGACAGACGCGGCGAAGGACTTTTTTAAATAATAATTTTGTAACGATAATAATATAAAAGATAAGAGAAGAAGAAGGGAAGAATATATATTTATAGAAGATAATATATAATATAAGAAGATATATAGAAAATTATCCCAGGCATCACACGCAAATACCTACCTATTTCTAAATGATCATCTCTTTTTTTTTCCAGACTCCCTCCAAGGACTGCAACAGCTATTCCAGCCATATCTAGGCAATGAGAACATAAACCTATTCAATGGCGCCACAAGCGCCCCACACAAACAGACGAACAGACAAGAAAGCAAGAAAAAAACTGTCATCAGACATCGGATTGAAGAAAGACTAACAACGGAACCTCCTCCCATGTACCAATATGATTACGTCTTTGCTACGACGGAAAAACCGAGTCAAAAAACAACAAAATCGATTTCAAGTCAAAACAATAACTCTAGTACTTTCAACAACATGAATGAACAAAGCAACATAGTTAAAGTTAAAACTACAACAACAACTGAAGCTAGCTACTTCAACTATGATGGGAACAGACGAACGACACAAAATGTTTTCAGTAACAACTCTAATGTCACCAGACCAGTTACTGAGAATGTCAATCACAGAGAGAAATTTGGTGTTAATAACCAAACAGCTGCAGCTGACAATAACCCAGGTTTTAATAACTTTGGTAATACAGGAGTCAGTTTTAATAGTACAGGCACTACAAATAATAATAATACTAGAGGAAATTCTAACAACAATACCAACACTTCCAACAGCGATTCAACCAACAATTCCAACAATCTCAACCAAGATAACAACTTCGGTGGCTTTAACTACTCAGACACTCCCCTGATCAACCAACCTGAGGTACAACCATCCCCAGTAGACGTTGGTGTACCACCGATCACCAACAGACCAGCATCAAACAATAATAACTTTGGGGACTTCAATAGACCTTCAGACACAAGTTCAGGAACGTTCACTGATCAACCTGATCAGGAACCAGAGGTTTTGATTGGACCTAATGAAGATGATATGACTGAATCTCAGAAAAAAGAATATGTGGAGAAGGCGGAGAGGAGTGAGTATGATTTTCTATTAATATTATGTGAAAACTTCTTTAGGCGCGTTGAGCCATTTTTGGTAAGGGGTAAAGTTATGGATTCGGTAGTGCTTTAAATTAAAATATAGATGGCGCTAATACCAGTTAAGTTGTTTAATAGTGTTGTTTTTTTTGTGGAGATACTGGGCAACAGAATGGTGATGATGATAATGATGATGGTGCTAATACCAGTTTTAAGTTTTCACTTCTGTCGGCAGTCCCCATGACTACCTATTTTTACCCGACTACGGCGAAACAAAAAGGAGGATTATGATTTTGACCGGTAGGTATTTAGGGGTATGAGGAACAGGGTGTAAAGTTCACTCATCCACCATAGAAAAGAGAGGATCCTCCGACCAGACGGGTGTTGTGTCTGGCGGGCAACTGCCCAACGATTGATGTCGGGTTCTTGTATATATGTCCACTGCACGGTAAACTTTAATTGCGCGATGCAGGATTTATGTGACGTCTGTCTGACGTCAGGTCTTTGATGCGTGGTTCGCATGTGGCGATGTAGATACCGCCACATCACTCCCCTCCGGAGACCGGAGGTCGATAGTGGGCTGAGTCTTGTATCTTGCGCTGCCTGCCAGTGCCAGTTGTGGTTCCAGTGAGTCGGAACCGGTTGCCGCATTGTTCGCGTTGGGTCGGAACTGTTTGCGGCGGTTGTGGTGATTAAGGTGATTGCGGTGATTCCCCAGTGGGTTGGGGTGATTAGGTGATTGAGGTGATTCCCCAGTGGGTCGAGGTGATGTGTGTAGTAAAATAAATAAATAAAGTCTAAGATAAGAAGATCTAGTGGTTGTTTGAGCATGAGGACCTGGGCCCGATCCCTAGGTTGTGCACTATTATTGGGTGGCAAGGAACTCCACGGGCACTCTTTTAAATCAAAATATTGGTTACCTACATCATTCATGTTGAAATTATACATGCGAGGACAATGTAGAAAAACGTGCATGTTAAAAGCGTGCGTAATAAAAAGACAAAAACCAAAACAGTTAAAAAATTAAAAATATGCCATGGCAGCTAAGAGATGACCAGTCCCTACTGACGGCGCCTGTTCACGAACATGACGTACCATTCAGCTCAACCATTTTGAAGGGAAATTTTAATTATCCAACACACACGCCAGCACCTGTGATCTTTTTAACATTCCTTCAATTCCTCTGTTACAGTGTGTGACTACTACAAGTCCTTCGCAGTGAAGAAGGCCTTATCTCGGAGATTGTCTCCAGACCCCGTAGAAATGAAGGTGTCTGCCTGTGCACCTATCAACGTGCCTCTGGTCATCGGGGGATCAGTTACCAGCATCCGAGAGTTCCCACACATGGCCCTCGTGGGTTGGAAGAAAGTTACGGTAAGTTTTAATACTCAGCGAACCAGACTAATTTTCTTTTCTTTCGTGAGCACTCTGATGACTAGCAAAAACAAATTATGAAAACCTGGTCACACCGTGTACAGAAGAGCTGATCAGCATCGTTGTATGTGGATAGGAAGGTTTTGAGCGATTTTTGCGTATTTGGCGTTTCTTCAAGACGGATTGTTTCAAAGCATTCAGTTGCTTTTCTACATATTATCTAAAATATAGTTTGACCGGACCGGTGTATCGCCCATTATGTGTGTGTGCAGCGATACAGGGGGGCAGTGCGCCGCTCATTGGTCAACTCAAACTCAAAGCATTTATTTCAATTAAGCCATTTACAGGCACTTTTGAATTGTCTAGGAGTAAGTCAGTTAGAAATATGAAGCTAGTTGCCCATTCCAAAGCCTAGTAGGTGCCTATGGAGAAGAACGGGCAAGAAACTACATGGACACTCTTTTAAATCAAAATACTGTTACAATATTTTGATTTAAAACGCTGCCCGGCTGGCCCGCCCCGCATTTCTAAGGCGTGGTTCAACGGTCTCCTTCAAACTATAGTTACAAATGAGTTTGTTTTTATGTATAATACAATCTCTGGAAGTACTGATAGAAAAAAATATTTCACTGATAAAAAGGGAGACAGATCCTGAAAGTGCACGATTCCTGTGGTGTCGTGAAGTCGCATATTTTATAAGTTTATTGCCAATGCTATTAGTCCAGGGCCAAACCGAGTTTGAAACACCCGAATTGCAAAAAAAATCTTAGCAGTATGTGGTTGGTCGGATTTAGTATAAATTATAAGCAAATGAAAAAAATTAAGAGAACACGGTGAAAGTTCCGGAAAAGGGGTGGGGGTAGGGAAATAGCCGTTTTGGGGGGGTGAATAATGATTTTTACGATTTGCGGCTAAAAAGCTACACCTCCTATCGGAAAAAGTTAAAAGTAAAAGTTGTTTACAATAAAATATCTTCAAAGGAGAATGGGCCCCTACTTATGGGGTTCTGCCCTGATGCCCAATAAAAATAAGATATATACCAATGGAAAAAGCTTTTCATGGAGAACCTTTGCTACTAACACGACTTTTGCTAATTGTCAGTCAGTTTGGAGTAAATGACCCAAACAGGTGTGAATACATGGGCACCGAAGTTACGGAATCTTCTTGGCCCAATAGCCATAAGATATACACCTATATAAATAGCTTTCCAAGGAAAACCTTTCCTACTAAAACGACTTTTGCTAATTGTTAGTCAGTTTGGAGTTAATGAACTAAATAAGTGTTACTACTGGGGCACTGAAGTTAAGGAATTTTCTTGACCCAATAGCCATAAGATATACATCCATGAAAAGAGCTTTTCGAAGAGAACCCTTGCTTCTAACATAATGTTGCCAATTGTTAGTCAGTTCGGAGATAATTACCTAAATAGGTAATAAATTGCGCACCGAAATTTAGGAATTCTTGGCGTCCAATAGCCATAAGATGTATACCACTGAAAAGAGCTTTTCAGGGATAACCTTTGCTACAAACACGACTTTTGCCTATTATTAGTCAGTTCAGAGTTAATGACCTAAATCTATGATGAATTTCAATAATGCCTAATTACTCACATTTAGAGCTCTGTAGCTGTTTTCGTACTAACAATCGAGAGAAACGTCATATCACGAAATATTTCCTTTGAAGAGATCTTTCCATTGGCATATATCTTAACTCTTTTGTAGGATGCGGCAGGCTTAACGAAGGCTTAACGATCTGTACGGCCGATCGATTCTTAAAAACATTGTTCCCAAAACGGCATCTAGGAGGCCAACGTTTTAAAATGTCCGTTTATAGGTTTGCAAGATCATGTTTGCAAGGCTCAAAGTTAATAAAAGTTATTTAATTGTCTATATACCTACCAGAATTTCACTAATGGTTAATTACTCACATTTAGAGCTCTGTAGCTCCTATCGTACTAACAATCGAGAGAAGCGTGCTATCACAAACTATTAGCCTTGAAGAGATCTTCCCATTGGCATATATCTCAACTCTATTGGGGTAACCGTCAGGCTTAACAATCCGTCCGGTCGACCGACTCTTAAAAACATTGTTTCTAAAATGGCATCTATTGGAGACCAACGTTTTAAAATTTTCGCTTATAGGTTTCAAAGATGATGTTAGCAGGGCACTGAATCATTAAAAGTTATTTAATTGACGAAATACCAGAATTCCAATAATATTTAATCACTCACATTTAAAGCTCTGTAGCTCCTTTCGTACTAACGATCAAGAGAAGTCTTCATAATAAGAAATATTCTTCTTGATGAGTTCTTTCCATTGGTATACATCTTAACGCTATTGGGCTCCAGGGCAGAAACGCCCAATCTCCTTTTATAAACTTTTAGCTAAGAATGGCATTCTGAAAGTCATTGCGGCTCGCTTTGACTGCCCCATTCAAAAACACTGGGTAAGGGTAGTGAATGGTCTTGTATAGGTAGTAAGTAGTCTACATAAAGATGAGTACTAACAATACTAACATAATTGTAAGCTAATATTGTTGCTTATATACTAATAAGATATGGATTTAAATTATCTGAAATAAATTATTCTATTCTATTAACCAAATTTTTGGTTTGAAAATTCACCTTTTTTACCCGACTGCTCCAGAAGGAGGGTAATGTTTTTCGAGAGTATGTATGTATTGGAATGTATATTTGTCAAACTCAAACTCAACTCAAACTCAAAGCATTTATTTCAAATAAAGCAATTACAGGTACTTTTGAATTGTCAAGGGGTCGGTCAGTCAGAAAAATGAAGCTAGTTGCCCATTCCAAAGCGTAGTAGGTTCCTATGGAGAAGAACGGGCAAGAAACTCCACGGACACTTTTTTAAATCAAAATATTGTTACAATATATTGGTTACATCATTCATTTTGAAATTAAACATGTGAGAACAATGTAAAAAGAAAAAACAAGAGACGTGCACGTTAAAAGCGTCCGTAATTAAAGATCAAAAACAATTCAAAAATTAAAATAAATAATAAATAAGCCGTGGCAGCTTAGAGATGACCAGTCGCTACTGGCGGCGCCCGTTCACGAACATGACGCATGGATCAGCACCATTCAGCTCAACCATTTTGAAGGGAACTTAATTATCCAACACACACGCCACCACCAGCGAGACATTTGAGTGAGCATGACATACTCTCAGCCGCCAGGGCACATTCAAGTCAATGAAAGACGTACCTAGAAAATGGTAGCTTTAAAGTAGGTAAGTACATAGTGCTCACATATGTGCTATGAAATTATACAATACTAGGAGATTGAATTTATACAATGTCAAGATAGTTTTTATAGTCTTCAGCAGCTCCAACAATATTTTCGAATGCCAATCAATTAGTTAAGCGACCTGTGGAGCTGGACCAGCGCTAAGCCATGCATTTTTGTCAGTGATGTAATCCCCCAATTTATAATATGATCCGTGACCCCGGCAAATGACCTCTGCGCTACAGGTCTTTAAGTACAGGTTGCTCCAGGATGGTAGCTTAGAAAATTGTAAATAAATCAATAAATAATAGCGTTTAATGAAATTCAAATATTTTCATAAAACGAATACGCGAAATCGTATACGTGTGTTAAATTAATGTCACCATTGTAGCGGCACGTTGTATGACGAAATTAAAAGGAAAACTATCACAGATAAGTAGGCTGTACAAGTTAACGAGTAATAAACATGTTCTCACATACATTTCGTATGAGAAAACATGTTTTTAAACTACAATGTTAAGTTTGTTCTTGGGATAAATTCATCCCAACTACGGAACCCTTAATTGTGCGTGGTCCGACACGCACTAGGCCGGTTTTTTATTTAATTTTATGTGCATAAATATGTATGACGATGTTTCCAGGACGCCGGCTACTTCTGGAGGTGTGGGGGCTCTCTGATCAGCGACCGCTACGTCCTGACTGCGGCGCAATGCACCCTTCCTGTTCACAAGTATGTCACTGTTGGTATTTCTTCCCAGCGTTAATCTTGGCTTTTATTGAGCACAAGTTAGACTGGACCAATGGGCACATTGCTCAGCTTGTAACTTTGAGGAATTAATAATAATATGGCCTCTCCCCATGACTTCATGAAAAATAGTTATTAGGTACCTTTTTTTATTATGTACTAGCTGCCCCGCTCCGGCTTCGCACGGGTAGCTCTAAGTACCTACCCTACCCTACCTACCCTACCAACCTTCCCTTCCCTACCTACTAACCTACCCTACCAATCTATCTACCTACCAACCTATACTACCTACCTACATGCCTACCTACCCTACACCTACTAAACGTACAAATTATTCAAATCGGTCCAGCTGCTCTCGAGATTTGCGTTTAGCAACACATTCAGCGATTCATTTTTATATTATAGATTAAAATATGACATACCTACTTAGAAGAATAATTTGTTTATGGTCTAAATAAAATTTGTTAACGCCTGCGCCATCTATCGGCATAAAGAACCAAGATGGCGACCTGAAGTTGCCGCTGACCGTGTGTTTGCGAAATGTCATCTTCCAATTAGCGTCAAGCATGTCGGCCAATCATCGCAGAGCATCTCCCACCTACTTCAGACGTCTTGATTTTTCCGTTTGTCGTATTTGTCGATATACTTCGCGCGCCTCCATTTTTTATACTTAAAGATGTTATTATATTCATCCGTCCAATGTACGAATGTGCAACAATAAATGCCTTTCTACAATCAAATAAATGCAATCATTGAAGTACCTAAACCCAAACCCGAAGACGAACGGAAGAGGAGGCAGCAGCCCTCACCCTGACTCGAGCATCGAAATCAACATTGGTCCTATCGAGACGGATCTTCGCATCGCATCGAGGATCAGCAAGAAACGGTCAGGCCAGTCGTTCCTGTTCTTCCCATCCCATTTTGCATTGTCTAATACAGTACTGTGATTTTGAAATTCCAGTTAAAATACATCGCGCAAAGTTCGCAACACGTGTCGCCATTTTGTTCAGCTGTTGGTGTTTAACCGTAAGTAGCTTCTGTCTTTCATAAGCCGTTAAGATGAGTGACGACGATTACAGTGAAGCTGGTCATATTTCGAATATAGGGGATCTTAAAAAGCAAAGGGGGACACTAAAAGGTCGACTAACTTTATTTGAAAAATATATTGCCAAATATGAAAACGTTGAGATGTCTGAACGACAGCAGGCAGAACTTCTCTTACGCATGGAGTCTGTCTCCAGTGTGCTAATCGCTTTTACTAAAATTCAAGACAAAATTGAACAAATATTAGATGACAGTGAATTAGATAAACAAATAGAGTATAGGGCATCTTTTGAGGATCAATATTTTAGTATCATGTCCATTGCAAAATGCTTAACCGATGTTGTAAAAATAAGAGATTCGAGTGATAGTGTTATACGTTCAAGTGTGCAATATAGTAATTGTAGTACTATTAAATTACCGCAGATTACACTCCCCTCCTTCGACGGTTCATATGATCACTGGCTCGAGTATAAAAATTCCTATTTATCTATGATTCATAAACGAAGTGATTTAGACGCAATTCAGAAGTTCCATTACCTGAAGTCTTCTCTCAGTGGTTCAGCACTCCAGGTTATAAGTGCATTAGAGTTTACCGCCGCTAATTATACCCACGCATGGGAGTTGTTGGAGAATAGGTACCATAATAATCGTCTGTTAATCCACAACCATGTGAAATCTTTGTTTACTGCACAATCCATTAATAAAGAATCCCCTTCGTTAATCAGAGAACTAATCGATGTAGTGTTATATAATATGAGGCCTTATTTATCCGAAAGGCTACGAGAACAACTAGTGGAAACCCTGGTTCTGTCTAGGTTGAACTACGCTGACACGGTTTACGGTCCGCGCCTATTAGCTCGAACAGACCGCCTCATCCAAAGGGTACAAAACGCTTGCGCTCGGTTCTGTTACAATATCCCTCGCAGAAGCCATGTAACACCGTTCTTGAACAAGCACTTTACGCTGAAAATGAAGTCCAGACGCAAACTGCACTTGGCTTGCCTTCTGTTCGGTGTAGTTAAATATCAGAAACCGGACTACCTATTCAACAAGCTTAGTTGGGTTACGAGTAGGCGGGAATGCGGGAGAAGGCAATGCTCACAACAACTCTCGATTCGGTCACAGGGTACAGCCGCTTTTAGAGGCAGCTTCCGGTATGCGGCTTCCAAAATATGGAATAACCTGCCACCACCGATTAGGGTAATTAACGCGATAGACACTTTTAGACGACGCTTACGGCAGTACCTCATAGATACGCAACGGAAGCTGGATATGGTCACACTTAATGTCTCAATTATATGATGTGCATTGTACCTACTCACTTGAGTATGTGTTAGTGTTTCTGTCGGTTACGCAGTCTCATTGCTGGGAATGGCTCTCGTTCATTCATGCCTGCACTCGGCTCGCCTCACTAGATTTTGTTCCCCCTGTGATTTCGTTCCGTAGGGTGTTGTTGCGTTGTCCGCGACATCGTCGCGTTCCATTCACAGATGTGAGACCTATAAAATAAAGACAACGGTTGAAAAAAGCGTTTATCACCAACTTATACATTGCCAAACCGCGTTGCTTTTCAACATTACCTAATGTGTCTGGCCTGCTTGCACGCGACTGAGACGTACGATGTCGGGAAGGCGCCGTTTCACCCATGCAAGACCGGGACCTGGCGGTGGGCGAACCACTACTGTCCAGTCTGTGATCTGTCTTCCCCGTAGACAAGAATATGACTGTTGAAAGGAAACAAAATTTAAAACGGGTGGGTGGGCACTTACCTACCAACTTCACATTATAAAAAAATCTCCCACAAACATTAATAATATTGACTAGCGGCTTACCTTTCGTCCGTATCTCCTTAGTATAACTAAACATGTTTTTGACTACATTCCACTTTCGACATCAATTTTTGGCTGACTTACATACCTATATTTAAATGATATTTAAGTGTTACTTTATGACCATCGTATTGAATCAATCTAAATGCAAACTTAAACCATAACTAAGACAAGTTTAAAAAGCAAAAGGTCTGCTGGCTGTCCGTGACTAGTCCGCCACGCTCGGCTGCTTGCAGCGTATTGTGTGATGAAGTGGGTAGCAAGTGCACGGAAACACAAATTAATTATTATGACTATGTGTTTGGAACGTGGAAGTCAGGCATCGGCTAAAACAGGTTTTTTTGTTTTTTTGGTTCTGACTCGTTGCGAAGGATTTATTTATTTTATTTACATACCTCCTATAAACAATCAATAAACAACAACAATGGTCTAGCATGCGTCCGTCTCATTTATTTATTTATCAGCCTTCTAATTTATTTCATTTTTATTTGGTCTGCAATACAATTTATACACAATCACACTAATTATGTAGGTATATATATATATAAATATTAATGTGTACTTCGTTATTATTATTATGTGACACTTATTTTGTTTTATTTTATTTAAGTAGGTATGCATACACACATCACAATATAAAACTGATTTGCATCCGTAACTTCACACTTTCGGGTCCGGTTGAAAACCAGCGTCAGGCACTAGTTGTCTGGCATTTTTGCTGAACTGGGCCTTTTTGGCGCAGCCGTGAGGCACACTCCCCTGATAATGTCCTTCTTTACCTCCTCAATTTGGTTCCTTATTTTTATTTTGTTATCTGCTGTATATTATGTATATTGTGTGCCTTTTAGTCTGTGCTGAATAAATGTATTTTCTTTCTTTCTTTCTTTCTTTTTCTTTGTTACGTAACCTACGAGCGCTCAAATCCCTTGACGAGCCCACCGAAACGTGGGATACTTTAGTCATTCACATTATAGTATCGAAGCTAGATTCTTCTACTGCGCGTGAATGGGAGAATTACTTAGGCTCGATTTCTACTGGTATTCATAAAACCAAAACAAAATTAGATGATTTGTTGTGTTTTTTACGCAATCGCGCCGATATGTTAGATATGGTTCATAGTAACCATACTCGAAGTACACAGGAGAATAAACCTAACAATAAATCTGATAATAATAAAAGGCACACGAGTCCTGCAGTACACCAATCACATAGCTATGTGTCGACGCGTAAAAATACCGGTACATCTGAAACATCAAAACAGTCCTGTTTTTTGTGTGGGCAAAATCACCCGTTATTTATTTGTTTTAAATTTCTAAACATGGCAGTTCCGGACAGAATTAAATTCATTGATAATGCCAAGGACATGTGTCGTAATTGTTTACGTACCGGTCACTTAATATCCGAGTGCATATTCGGGCCGTGCAAGCAGTGCCAGGAAAAACACAATACCTTACTGCATAACGAAAATAACAATGTTATGGCAACCATGCCGGCAACGTCAGCGGCGAGTGCTGATGAAAAACCGGTCTCTGTCGTAACATGTGCGAATAATTTGCTAATCGATCATGCGCCTTCCGTACCGTTACCACAGGTATTACTATCCACTGCACTAGTCGAAGTCATGGATAGTAATAGGAAATATCATACAGCTCGAGCACTGATAGATAGTGGTAGCCAAAATTGCTTTATTTCTGAAAAGCTTTGTAAACGTTTAAACGTGTCCGTAATACAGTCCACTATACGAATATCAGGCGTGGGACAATCCGTCTCACAATCGAATAAATTATGCGATATCAACATGCGATCAAAAACGAGCAACTTTAATATTGATCTTAGATGTTTTGTTTTACCGTGCATTACGACGAGTTTGCCGGCAACTCATATTGTCTATGACACAATCCACATCCCGGACGACGTATGTCTTGCGGACCCTACGTTCAACATACCGTCAGAGATCGATGTACTGATTGGTGCGGACGTGTTTTGGGATTTGTTGGATATGGATCGAATCCGACTATCCAATGGTCCATACCTACAGAATTCAAAAGTAGGTTGGTTAATTTCGGGACCCGTTCATAATAAATCAAACGTTAATAATATTCAGTGTAACTTTGTACAGCAATCGAATATAGATACACAACTACGTAAATTTTGGGAACTAGAAGAACTTGTGAGTTCAGGTTCTATTCTTACCGAAGAAGATCGTAAGTGTGAAGAATGTTTTGTTAGCACTACTACACGAGATAGTAGTGGTAGGTTCTCAGTCAGAATTCCATTGAAGGAATCAGCTGACGCGCTCGGTGATTCATACGAAAACGCAAAATCTCGTTTCATGTCATTGGAACGCAAGTTAGATCGATCTCCTGCTTATAAAATGTTGTACCGTGACTTTATACGGGAATATATTGAACTAGGGCACATGTCTCGAATAAACAAATACTCATGGCCACACTATTTTCTCCCGCATCACGGAGTATTCCGCGAACACAGCACGACTACAAAATTGCGTGTAGTGTTTGATGCTAGTGCCACAACTACTTCAAATAAGTCATTGAACGACATACAGATGATAGGGCCTCCTCTTCAAAACGATATTTTTTCTATTTTACTTCGGTTTCGGCAATATAAATATGTCGCCTGCGCTGACGTGGAGAAGATGTACAGGCAAGTACTGGTACATCACGATCAGCGCAACCTTCAGTTAATATTATGGCGGGAAAATGCATCGGATGAATTAAATGTATACCGACTCAACACAGTTACCTACGGAACCGCGTCTGCTCCATACCTAAGTATGCGTTGTTTACGTCAACTCGCACAGGAAACGGAAGATAAGGTCATTGCTAAGGTCATAAACGAAGATTTCTTTGTCGATGATTTAATTACTGGTGATAACGATCCCAAAATGTTGTTAAATACATGCGAAAAACCTTCGGAGGTTCTAAAATCGGCCTGCTTTCCTTTGCGGAAGTGGACATTCAGTTATGACGTAAACATGGAAGCATCTAAGGAGTTAGCTATCGGGGAACATTGCCAAAATAAAACTCTCGGTTTAGGTTGGCAAGTTGATAAAGACGAACTTTATTTTACCACTAACTTAGAAAATAAATCTAATAAAATTACTAAGCGAAGTATGATGTCGGTTATTTCACAAATCTATGACCCACTAGGGATTTTGTCGCCGACAGTAATCATAGCAAAAATATTACTTCAAAAATTGTGGCTATGTAAAATCGATTGGGATGATTCGGTTCCTAACGATATCGAATGCTTGTGGAATCAATTCCTTCAAGACTTATCCTCATTAGGCAATATTCGTGTCCCTCGTTACGTCATGAGTGAATGTACATATAATAGTGAGTTACATATTTTCACTGACGCTTCACAAGACGCGTACGGTGCCTGCGCATACGTACGTACTTACACGGACGACTCATCTATAGCAACGAAGTTGTTATGTGCTAAGAGTAAGGTCGCGCCAGTCAAAACTGTATGCACCATTCCGCGACTTGAGTTATGTGGCGCCTTACTGGGCGCACGATTATATCACAAAATTATACATTCATTGAGACTGACGTTCACTAAAGTAGTTTTCTGGACTGATTCCACCATAGTCATGGGCTGGATCAGAATGTCACCTCATAGTTTAAAAACCTTTGTTCAGAATCGTGTCTCACAAATAAACGAGCTTACGGGTGATGCAATTTGGTTGCATGTTAAGGGCGATAGTTTCCTCACTGACCTTGAGCATGTGGGCGGAGCTAAACTCCCTACTCCCCGAATACGTAAAACGCGTGCGGTGGCGCGCTAAACTAAAACGGCGATCAAAGAAAATACAAGGGCGCAGAGTTGCGCGCATAGGACGCCTATTTTGCCTACGATTCCAGAAAGGAATGGCGGAGATGCAAGGCTGACATTTGTATAGATAGATACATAAGTTACATATATTTTAAGTTTTTACTGGATATTATTTTTTAGCATGTCTTTGGATGAAAATAAAAGGTGTATCTTTTTATACACGTGATACTTTATGTAATAATACAATAACAAATATTAAACTTCATAAAAAAACAAAAATAAGAATGAATAGATTATAAATAAACATAAATAGTTAAAATAATAACTAACATTGTTGCTTAGAATACTTATAAATAATTATGATGGTTTCAAAAAACAAATATCGCTTCGGATTCGATCCCGGTCGTCTTCGATTGCGGATCCATTGCTTACCCCTTACGGCTACAAGTACATGTTAAATTTACGCGAATTTTAGCAATGCAATGGTAAGAATAGGTTGCCACTATAACGCGTATTCTAAATGCAACAGAAAAACCTATGTCATGTAGGTCTGTGCTGGAGTTTTAAACGTTTACTAAGTACAACATGTAGATATAAAAGTATGTAGGTATATGTAGGTAGGTATTCTAGGTATGTAGGTAGGTATTCTAGGTATGTATGTAGGTAAGTATGTAGGTAGGTATGTAGTTAAGAAATATTTTAATGGGTCATTGTACACACGGCTACACTTCAAGCTATAGGTACATTGCCAGTATAAGCTGACCTCGCGTTGTACGGAAATTCTATACAATGCGAGATCAGTATAAACTGGAAATGTATAGCTTGATGTGTAGCCGTGTGCATATGGGACCAACGCTGAAATCGCGAAAAAAGTGTCAGCTGTTCTACATTTTGACGAGCTATGCGAACATAAAGTAAAGTGATTTCAGGCTTGGTCCCATAGTGAAAGCTGTTCGTGATGATGAGTACAATGACCCCTTAAAATATTTCGTGTATAAAAGATACACCTTTTATTTTCGTCCAATTTTGGATATGAGAAAAAATTCACAGCAGTAGTATATAATGTATGACGAAATTAAAAGGAAAACTATCACAGCTATAGGCTATACCAGGTTCTACAAGTTAACGAGTAGGTAATAATCTACCAACTTAAATTTGCAGTTACAAAAACATGTTCTCCCGTACATTTCGTATGGGAGAACATGATTTCAACTACAATGTTAAGTTTGTTCTTGGCATAAATTCATTCCAACTACGGAAACCTTCATTGGTGCCGATTCTCTTGTACACCGAACTAAACTAACAAAACTATCACTAAAATTCCTTACTTTTGACTATGGGAATCTTGGAGCTATTCTGCCAAATGAATTCTCTAAATTTAAAACTTATTTTGACACAACTAAAATCGAATTTGACAACCGCGCGCCTCCACTTGGTACTTGTTTTCCCTACCCCGTGTTTTTTTTTAGAGCCAGAGGCGCGCCTGCACGACAGCCTCGACGTGTTTTTAATGGAATTTTTCAGTTTTTGTATGGAAAATAAAGAAAAAAAATTAAAAATAATTACCAACATGTTGAGAATTTGGGGTTTAAGGGTTTTCTAAAGGGGATCGAAATTTTCATTAATTTTGCGATAGGACACACCGTTTTCGAGATATAAGCAAAAGAAAATAAAAAAATACAGTACTGTTTTTTGTAACTGAAGTTGAGGTGTTGGTTTGAATTTTAGTTCATGACATCTCATTTTATTCCACACATTTTTAATCGCGATATATATATATATATATAGTCAGATTTAGTTAGAGGATTTTAGATATAGGACAAATTTTTAGTTTAAATCGTCAAATTCAGAATAGCATTTTCACTAAACTAATCTCAGTGCCATCTTAGTGCTGTCAAACTAAATTATAGTTAAGTTATGTCATTTAAAGTCTATTTCAGAATGAGTTTGATCGTTTGACAGGACTAAACAAAATTTTAGTGATTTTTAGTTTAGTTTAGAGAATTTTGTGACAAGAGAATCGGCACCATTATGTGTGGTCCGACACGCACTCTGTCGGTTTTTCTATCTGGGATTGCTCAGTAGCAGCCCAGAGTCTCGATTTGTGCCTGGTTGATGGCAATAGGCTCGCCCCTATTACATGCGACATAACTGGCAAAATGTGAGTGTACTAACTAAAGGTACACCTTTGCCTAACCCTTCGGGGAATACAGGCGTGATGTTATGTTACATTAACATATTTTTTTGGTCTACTTATATTATAAATTTGTATGTAAATTATGTGAATAAATAAAAAAAGTATTAATAAGTAATTGCATGTTAAAAAAAAAACTCAACAACAAAGCGCCTACGCGCACAATTGACTTGGGCTCTCTGCAGCGAGCTAGTCTATAAACGCACATTGATACAATTCGTTCGTAAATATTTGCACTAACACACGCAAACGTGCATAGTCGGTCGATAGCCGGGGCGGAGCAGCGAGCGACACAGCCGTCCCGTAGCAATGCTAACTCGGGACTGCCGCCCGCGCCCCGCGCAGAGCACCTCTGAACCTCTATCTCTAAGTGGGGTAATATTCTTAAAAATATTGATTAATTTACATTTATGCAACGAACAATCTGTAGTACCTCTAACCATCAATTTTTCAGTATATAAATATTTCCAAACATCAAAGCCGTTTAGTAGTTATTAGGCAACAATTGCGTCTTGGTAGATATTTTTTTAAGGCAAAAGTATTAGTCTTACGAAAAAAACTGCTCGATTAAAATGTTGTACATGAATCTATGGCAAACATGTATTTTTTTCAGATCTTTTATCCAAGTCGTTAATGAGGAGTAGGCTTTTTAAATTGACCATGTTACGGTACTGAACGGGACCAAGCGCCTTAACGGTAAAGATAACCCGGCTGATATTGTGTCGAGAGGTCTTCCTCTAAACGAGCTTCAAACCAATAATACGTGGTGGCACGGGCCAGCCTTTTTACGACAGCATAAATTCAATTATTCAAGCGATATTTCCATAGATATAGATCAATTGCCCGAATTAAAGGCACAACATTTTAGTATGGTGTGTAGTAATTCAAATGATAATGCTGGTCTAATAGATTTTAACAGATTCTCCTCATTTAATCGGTTACGGCGAGCGACAGCCTATGTACTACGTTTTATCGGTAACACGCGTGTGAGTAAAAAACATCGCAGAACCGGTTCGTTATCTGTTGATGAGTTAGACGCCTCAGTTGTAGTACTCGCACGGCTCGCGCAAATGCAATCATTTTACAACGAATATAATGATTTAACTAAGCGATCAGTAATAAAATCTAAAATAATAATAGGTTTAAATGTTTTTCTTGATAAATTTAAATTAATACGCGTTGGGGGAAGATTAAGTAACTCGTCATATTTCGATAATAATAAAAAACATCCAGTGCTATTGTGTAGTAAGCATAGATTCACAGTGTTGTTGTTTTTACACGAACATAAACAATTGATGCATGGTGGACCTCAGCTCCTGTTGGCTTGTGTGCGTGAGGCTTGGTGGCCGCTCGGAGGACGAAACCTAGCAAGGAAAACGGTACACGACTGTGTCACGTGCACACGCATCAAAGGGAAGACTATACAGCCCCTCATGGGTAACTTGCCAGCTGAACGCCTGGAACCTGGCTTCCCTTTTATGCGCTGCGGCGTTGACTACGCCGGGCCGGTGATGATTTTGAGCCGTAGGGGCAGGGGGGCTAGTCTAACTAAAGGTTACATATGTTTATTTGTTTGTTTGTGTACCCGTTCCATTCATCTCGAATTAGTTACAAGTCTGTCAACAAAGGACTACATACTCGCATTAAAACGTTTCATATCACGTAGAGGTAAGCCAGCCGAGATAATTTCAGATAACGGTAAGAATTTTGTGGGGGCTGAAAAAGAATTTGTTTCTTTCATTGAAAATAATAGTAAGGATATTAGTGATTTCGCTTCAAATAACAATATTAAATTCAGCTTCATTCCTCCGTACGCTCCTCATTTTGGCGGTTTGTGGGAAGCAGGGGTGAAATCTTGTAAGCACCACCTGCGACGAGTAGTGGGGGGCACTAATCTCACTTACGAGGAATTCAGTACGGTGTTAGCACAAACTGAAGCCATTCTGAATTCCCGTCCCTTAACAGCTCTGTCCACAGATCCTAACGACCTACAGCCCCTTACCCCTGCCCATTTCCTTATCGGCCGGCCACTGACCGCCCCAGTCCACCAAGACTTGACTGCTACACCGAGTCATCGCCTACAACGCTACGAAGTGATCGAGCAGATCAGGCAAAATTTCTGGAAGCGATGGGCAACAGAATATGTGTCAGAGCTTCAGACGCGGACTAAATGGAAGACTCATCAAGACTCCATTACGCTCAATCAACTCGCTTTAATCAAAGACGATAACCTGCCCCCACTCAGGTGGAAACTAGGAAGGATTATACGAATTCATCCAGGTGCTGATGGAATCTCAAGAGTGGCTGACCTACTCACTACTTCAGGCGTCACACGCAGAGCGTTTTCAAAAATATGCCCGCTGCCAGTGCCGCTGTCAGTATCTGACGTGCCATCCTGCTGATCCTGTTGGAACCTGCGACTTCCAAGGCCGGGCCTATGTTAACGCCTGCGCCATCTATCGGCATAAAGAACCAAGATGGCGACCTGAAGTTGCCGCTGACCGTGTGTTTGCGAAATGTCATCTTCCAATTAGCGTCAAGCATGTCGGCCAATCATCGCAGAGCATCTCCCACCTACTTCAGACGTCTTGATTTTTCCGTTTGTCGTATTTGTCGATATACTTCGCGCGCCTCCATTTTTTATACTTAAAGATGTTATTATATTCATCCGTCCAATGTACGAATGTGCAACAATAAATGCCTTTCTACAATCAAATAAATGCAATCATTGAAGTACCTAAACCCAAACCCGAAGACGAACGGAAGAGGAGGCAGCAGCCCTCACCCTGACTCGAGCATCGAAATCAACAAAATTTAAGTAAAAACCTTTTTAAAAACAAGCTTTTACTCAACTAAAAAGTACGAAATGAAACTTACGTAAACATGGAATTTTATTATTTTCCTAACAGCTTCAGGGTTATCTTATGTAAGAAGGATATTTACGCCTTCGCCAAGTACGTCACTGATGACGTCGCTGTACCGTTAGGCGTTGACGTTACACTCGAAGATGTCACTGCTGACATGTCGTCACATCTGTGGCCGACACCGTCTCCGAAGGGGCGAAGTCTTCACGACACTGGTGGTGCCTGTTTACGCCAAACCTCGTCGCACCGCTGATCACCACTTCGGTGATGAACTAGGTCCTTCAGGGTAATCGACCCTGTTTTCCGCGTCACACACTCAAAAAAGCAATGAGTAATCCGGCCCGAAGGACCAAAAATGCTGCCCAATAAAACAAAGTTTGCAAGCGAGTACAATGTGAATTTAAAAACGATTCACAACATTACATTTACGGAAAATCAATAACAGCAGGTTCATAATTGGTTCACTGCTGATTCAATGGGAAAAAAACTAAATGCATAAGATTTGCTTTACCGAATGTCAAAAGCAGTGATTGTTGAATAGGGAGAAATTTGAATTCGTCTCTCTAATTTAACATCTTTTGCGAAACGGCTAAGTTCAGCAGCATATACTGTGAGAAAATTCCGTCAATTCACTGATGTAGATACCGTGAGGCTAGTCTATTTCAGTTACTTTCATAGAAAAATAATCACCCTGTAGCTTTATCATACCGATCGAAAGGCTTCATCATAAGGATTATTTTTTTGCTAAATAACATAGTATCACAAATAAAAGGAAGGCCACGAATTTTAACATTTATGTGATTATTTTTCTCATGTAACGGATTCGATTCCCGGTTCAATCATGTAATTATTTAAATATCTATGAATGCATTAAATTGTTTTTTAAATTAAAATAATGTCTTCTTTCAGTAAAATGTTCCATCTACAATATTCAAGGTACTTTCCCTCCATGTGGCATATCCGTGGGACGCCCTGTATTGTGCACTATCCTAACCGAGATTTATACTCTAAGCCCTAATCCCATTTGCGTATTATTAACATTATTATATTTTTATAAAGGCTGTTCAGCGGTATGAACCGCTATTTACACCCGCGCCGCAAAACAAAACCAGCCGCCATTTTCCATAAATATTTGTTAACTTATTTGTTGTGTGGTTAAAATCATTATTAAAAATGACGATTTCCCGTAGGGGAGAAGAGCGTAAATAATTATAAATAGATTTGACTCCGCCAGACAAACTAATAACCTGCAATATGGTGTAACTTTAGTTTGTCCCCGTCTGCAATACCTTACAAAAAACAAAATTCAATGCTTGTTTTTCTCTTTTAGGTTTTTGCAGTGGGGTTTTTTGTTTTTTAAATAATTTGTTTCATTTCAAGCTTTTTATTTTTATTATTATAGGTATATATTTTGAATTAACTCATTACTAGCTTTTATTTGATACCTACCAATATTGTTATAATTTATTTTTTTAAAACCTTCACCTCCGTATTTTTTCTATTTGCAGATGAAATATATAAAAAAATATAGCCTATGTCACTCCCACAATTAAGACGAACCTAACGACACCTGGTATGTTAAAATCCATCAAGCCGTTTAGGCTATAGAGCGTGCCAAAGAAATAGACATACATACATACAAACATACAAACATACAAACATACGTACATACTCTCGAAAAACATTACCCTACTTTTGGAGCAGTCGAGTAAAAATACCTCCCCACATACTTCAACTGAATGAAACGAAATTTAAATCTTGTATAAAACGCACACGCCAACCATAATTATTATATTGTAAATTGGGGGATAACATCGCTGATTTAGGGGTATGAGGAACAGGGTGTAAAGTTCACTCATACTCCATAGAAAAGGGAGGATCCTCCGACCAGACGGGTGTTGTGTCTGGCGGGCAACTGCCCAACGATTGATGTTGGGTTCTCGTATATATGTCCACTGCACGGTAAACTTTAATTGCGCGATGCAGTATTTATGTGACGTCTGTCTGACGTCAGGTCTTTGATGCATAGTTCGCATGTGGCGATGTAGATACCGCCACATCACTCCCCTCCGGAGACCGGAGGTCGATAGTGGGCTGAGTCTTGTATCTTTCGATGCTTGCCAGAGCCAGTTGTGGTTCCAGTGAGTCGGAACCGGTTGCCGCATTGTTCGCGGTGGGTCGGAACTGATTGCGGTGGTTGTGGTGATTGAGGTGATTGCGGTGATTCCCCAGTGGGTCGGGGTGATGAGGTGATTGCGGTCATTCCCCAGTGGGTCGGGGTGATGAGGTGATTGAGGTGATTCCCCAGTGGGTCGGGGTGATGAGGCTGAGGGTGATGACCAGGAATGCGCGTTCGCTGCATGCTGGTGGTCAGGATACCCGTTGACGCCTCGGGTGTTGGCTTGGCTGTGTGACTCGCCTCACTGAAAGGTTGCGGGAGTGATGATGATGACGTCACGCTGGAGTAGTTGCACGAAGGCTGCGCTGACGTTCATATTCGGGGTCACTAATTTAGGGGTATGAGGAACAGGGTGTAAAGTTCACTCATACTCCATAGAAAAGGGAGGATCCTCCGACCAGACGGGTGTTGTGTCTGGCGGGCAACTGCCCAACGATTGATGTTGGGTTCTCGTATATATGTCCACTGCACGGTAAACTTTAATTGCGCGATGCAGGATTTATGTGACGTCTGTCTGACGTCAGGTCTTTGATGCGTAGTTCGCATGTGGCGATGTAGATACCGCCACACTGACAAAAATGCTTGGCTCAGCGCTGGTCCAGCTTTACAAGGGCGCATTGTAAAAACTATCTTTACATTGTATAATTTAAATCTCCAAACATTAGTAAACCTGTTCTCACATGTATAATTTCAACATGAATGATGTAACCAATATATTATTGTAATCATTTTTTCATTTAAAAGAGTGTCCGTAGAGTTCCTTGCCCGTTCTTCTCCATAGGGACCTACTACGCTTTGGAATGGGCAACTAGCTTCATTTTTTTGACTGACCGACCCCTTGACAATTCAAAAGTACCTGTAATTGGTTTATTTGAAATAAATAGTTTGAGTTTGTTTAGAAAATGGTACAACGCCATCTATAGATCTTTGAGGAAGCTCTTACTCAAACACTATTCCTATTCCTATCCAAATGTATTTTACTATTAACGAACTTTACAGATCCCTGCCTCGAGCTGTACAACTCGGTTCCTCATACCGGGACGATCGTGAAGCCGTCGTCGTGAAGATATCCGCCATCATACGCCACCCGAAGTATAAGCCGCCAAGTGCATACCATGATGTAGCGCTCATCAAGATGGTTTCAAAAGTCAAGTGAGTAAAATTAAAACAATTATAACATCACGTCTGTAATCTCCGAAGGGCTAGACAGAGGTGTATTTATAGTACACCCACATTTCGCCAGTCATGTTTAAGCTCTGTGTAACAGGGAACGATATTATTGTAACGAAAGCCTATTGTCATCAACCGGGCACAAATCCAGACTCCGGGTTGCTACTGAGAAATTCAAAAAACCCAATAACACTTTGCCCGACCTGGGAATCGAACTCAGGACCAGCAGCAATAGCGCTTGCGTCCACTAGACCGAAGAGAGTATTAAAATACCAACCGAGTTTTAAGAGTCAAGACAGGGGTGGATGTCACATGTCTCTGAATTGTTGGTTCTAGGACATGCTGGCTTCCTTACGAAGTATTCCTTCACTGGTTTGAGAGTAGCTGGTGATAATTGGGTCTAAATGAAAAATGCGAGCATCGAACAGACACAAGCTTCATTAACATAATAATTCCAGGTTCTCGGACGTGATCCGTCCAGCGTGTTTGGGAGTACCACCACCAACGGGCAGGAGCATCTTTGCCACTGGATGGGGGATCACTAAGATTGACCGTGAGTTTCTTTTTAACCGACTTCTTAAAAAAGGAGGAGGTTCTCAATTCGTCTGTACGTTTTTTTTTTTTTTGTATGTATGTTACGCGATTACTCCGCTAATTATGAATCGATTTTGATGATTCTTTTTTGTTTGGTAGGTCATGCTTCCGAAGTGGTCCCATATAAATTTTATTAACTATGCTTGCGTAGTTTTTGAGTTAGCTTCAATATTACGTATTTTTCCCACTAAGTATATCTAGACGATGTTGTCATTTACTTCTTCACTGTTATTTACATCAGCTAGTGGTATTCGAATTTGTGTGGGGTAGGTGCCACAACTAAAAAGTGAAAAATAAAAACTTTATACAAAAAAAAAAATACCGACTTCCAAAAAAACACTCAAAAGTCGGTGGCAAAAATCGAAAATTGAAAAGCAAAGACACCGACTTCCGAAATAAAGTTATTTTTCAGTTATGACTGTTTTTTTTTTTTTGGAAGTCGGCTTTTTTAATGTTATTCTATACTAGCTTTTGCCCGCGGCTTCGCCCGCGTGGATGTCGGAAATTATCCCACGGGAATGTGCTACCGGGATATAAGTATCCTATGTCCCATAACCCACGTGGTCTGTCTAGGCGACCTAGGCGTTACGGCGTAAAAGTAACAGAAATGAGACAGCCAGTAACTTTATATATTAGTGGTAGTCCATATCTATATTGTGGTGATAGTGTGGATAGTATGGACAGCAGTATGAAACTGTCGGAAAGATTAATGAAAAAATATTGTATAAAGATTAATGAAAAAACTATGGCATATTGTATGGACGATGGAAACTAAGGCGAAAGCTTTGGGGGAGCCTGCGATATTCAAATTTTCTTATGATTTTGCTTTTTACAGGTCAGTATCAAGTTTTATGTTGATCTAAATAATGAGTCGCAGTTGTTTCAAATATTTATTTATCTAATCTAACTAATATGGCAGGAGTTGTATTCCTGTATCTAATGGTTATTATTCTGTAAAGCTACTATTTGCTACGATCGCGAATCATATTTTAATCATATTGACATTCGAAACTTACCCATTAAACGATTTAAAAGCTGTATTAAAACCAAACTTTGTAAAAAAGGGTACTATACAATTTCAGAGTATTTAGAAGACAAAAAGCATGGGATTGAGCTGCTCGCTCTGCTAACATTTTGTCATTTTGGCATTGTGACATTTTGAATAAGTGAAAATCATCAAAATATACCTACCAGTTTTATATACAAATTCACATTATTGAATATTATATGTAGGATATTGACAAAATTTTATTTATTTATTTATTTATCATCATACATCTACCCTTACAGCTAACCAATGCGGTAAATGTGCCTTAACATGAAAATGACATGATTGCTTTGTAAAGTATTGTATTATTGTGAATGTGAGGACTATGTGGATGTTTATTTTGTTTTTATTCTTATATTTTTTCGTTCTCAGTTAGTTTTAACAATGGTCTGGCAATTTGAGAACTTGATGCGGCCTACACAAATGTCCTTTCTTTGGTATTGTTCGTCGAGTCGTTGAGCTCCTTAAGTTCTGAGCTGAGCTCCACTATTACTGACAAATGCTTGCAGTGACAGGACAGGTTCACTCAAATCTGTGTGGTTCATTCCTCAAAAGACCATTTCAGACTCTTATCTACATGGCCCTCATAGGGCCTGACCAATATGCCAATATCTGACCTAGGTATGTCCGGACTTTAAAAGAGACTGTGAGTTGGTTTCGGCCTTTCTTCTCAGAGTAGTCAGATAGGAAACGCCGACCTCATCTAGCTTAATTTTACAGTTTTTTGATATTATTACGACGTGTAAAAGTGATTCCAATAACCTATTTACAGAATAAATAATTTCATTTTAACATACAACCTGCCTGACACTGACTTGCAAATTGCAAAAAATTTAAGATTTGAATTTCGCGGGCTACCGGCGCATCCCCCTTAAGAAAATCGCATCATTTGCAAAACGCCATCTATCGAGTAAGTACTCACTGGTAAACTCAAACTCTTCGTTCCAAGCCAAGAGCCAAGTAGTAATAACTTTTGATTGAGTGGACAGATTCTCAAGATACGGACTATGACTATATTCTCAATCCCTTAACGCTCTTGAAGAGAGTCCCGCAAAAATGTCAATAATAAGTACTTACATGTGAATTTTAAAATCAAGAGGGTAAAGAAGGGTTTTTACCCTCATGAGGGATGATTTTAGAAAAACGTAACTCTTTGTTAGTTACAAAAAGCATAAATTTTCACAGCCCTAACTTAAAAAAAAACCGGCCAAGTGCGTGTCGAACCATGCACAATGAAGGGTTCCGTAGTTGGGATGAATTATTTTATCAAACAAACTTTCGCAAAGTTTTATTGTTATTACGTCTATGGGCGTTTACTGTCCCTCAAAGTGTTAAAAAACTTGTTCTCGCATACAGAATGTTTGGGTTTTTGCAACTGCACATGTAAGTTGGTCGAATAAAAGTTTTTGAGCTAAGTCGCGGACAGACAGACAGACAGACGGACATGGCGAAACTATAAAGCTTCCTTGTTGACTACGGAACTCTAAAAATGATAGGTTTCCCATAAAAACTTTCATCCCCTATATCCCCCCCCCCCTTAAATTTGTTTTTGAGAAAATAATTGCCTATGTTCTTCGCCGGGATGCCATCTATCTCTCCAATTTTTTTTTTATTTTTTTTTTTTTAATTTATTTAAAATCTAGGAGTTACTATCGAATTTATACTTTTAAGCATCGATTAGTATGGATTATGTGTTCAATTCAAAATGAGCTAAATGCTCGATAATTATGAATTCGGCGAAAGTCATTCTTCTACGGAGACTCTTAACACCGCGATTCAGAAAATGACGTTAAATGAACAACGCCATCTATCGAGCACGAAGTGATACTGTCAAAATATATGGGAAAACGTTCGAACACTCTGTAAGCTATGTAGAAAAGACGTAGGGTTCCATGACTGACTTGACTTGACTTGACTTGACTTGGCTTGACTTGACTTGACTTGACTTGGCTTGACTTGACTTGACTTGACTTGACCTGACTTGACCTGACTTGACCTGAACTTGACCTAACTTGATTTGGGTTGAGTTGAGTTAACCTTGAGCAGGTATATTTTATCGCAGCAGGTACATTGGTAGTTGAAAGAAAAGTAGATTACTCGTGTTTATTTAGTAAGCGCATTCGTGCCTTAATTACTCACTTTTTGCTCGATGTAAGAATCTACAATTTTTTAGAAATTAAAATTTGTCACCATTTTTTCATGATTAATATTAGTATCATGATTTAAAAGATAGATAGCGCCACCTATGGCACTACTACCAAACAATAGATTTGGAAAACTTGAATTAACCAAACTTTAGACTGGGTGAATTCACAATGTATCGCGTTATGTTTACGCGCGAAGTATGTGAACATATGATGATTATGATCGTGTGTTACACACGTTCTCACAAACCTACCTGATTTTACGCTAGTGTCATTTTACGACAATAGATGTCGTTACGTGTATCTACATTACGTACCTAATGAAAATTTCTTCTTGAATACTTTAAACTCTTATATCTTTTGATATTTTGAAGCGATTGCGATGAAACAAAGACTAAATGAAACATCGAGTTACACACAATATTTGAGTGTATAAGTTAACCATATTGATTTCGTACTTTTTACGTGATACTGGAACAATCAAACAAACGAACAGACAAACAGACAAACAGACACACAGACAAACAGACAAAAATTCCAAAAATGGTAGAAATGGCATCTGTTGGTTATTCTTGGACACTCCAACTACGTTTTTTTTTTTTTTTTTCATTGTACAGAAACGCCTCGTCTACAGTTTTATTATATGTATAGATTATGGTTTAAAATAATTGATAAATTAGGTAAATTAGGTGATTGGTTACTGCTCTCTCAAAGTAAATACTCTTGTCACACCACGTCATCTCCATAATGAGTGACGTGGTTCCATAGAAACAACACCATCTCTCATTGTCGTTTCAGCAACGGAAGAAACGAAAGAAAAATGACAGATTGAAGAAAGTATACGGCGCCATGTCAAAAATTAACAAATGAACGCTCAATTTATATGGAAAGAGATCAGTGGGCCTACAAACGCGCGGCTTTACTCCGCGCGTTCGTCATTTTCGTCGTTTCGTCATTTAAAGCAATCGCCGCGGTTATAATACGTCACTTTTTGTTCTGAAAACCGGAAAGCGCCCTCTGTTGGCGCGAACACGCGTTCAGGTTCACCGACCAATATGTTATTTAAGGTGGATGCGCTAAGGTAGCCCGCGAAATTCAAATTTTCTTACGTTTTTTGCAATTTGCAGGTCAGTATCAGGTTATGGAGGAGCAGCTGTGGCCCAGTGGTAACGGCCACGACTTACGAGTTGTAGGTCGTAGGTTCGAACACCGACAAGCACTTTACCTACTTTGTGTAAATTATTTCATCGCCACTGCTCTCAAAACGGTGAAGGAAAACATCGTGAGGAAACCGGCATGTCCTAGAACCAAAAATTCGAAGACATGTGACATCTACCAACCCGCACTGGGCCCGCGTGGTAGATTACGGCCCACTCCCTCTCACAGAGAGGAGGCCTGTGTCCCAGCAGTGGGAACGTTATAGGCTGATTATGCTTATGCTATCAGGTTATATGTTGATCTAAATATAATTTGCAACCGTAACCAATATGGATTTACAGAATTATAAATATTAGAATCAGCAATACAACTCTCTAAGTTCATGTAAGTGCATGTAATGACGATTTCATGAAAAAGTCATTCAATGCACTTACATGAACTTAAGGAGTTGAAAGCGTGGTCGCACCGACAGAGGGCATTTACCGGTTTTCCGAACAAAAAGTGCCTATGCACGCGACAGATCGCGTATTCGCGCCACGATAGGACACAAGATACGGCCATATGATATTTATATTTCGATTCAAAAACCGCTTGATTTCATTTTACGCTTACGTCCTGCGTTTGTGCTAGGATCTCATACGGCATATTCTTCTAAGAAAACGTAGTAGTGGTCATGCTACACGTGCAGGTTAATCTACCTTATTGAAATTTAACCATAGTCTCGTTATTAATTCCAGTCACCCTTCACCAGTACGTACAGCTTCGCAGCGTCTCCCTCAGCGTGTGGGACATGCAGGAGTGTCAGGACATAGCGGGAAAATCACGAAAGCTCCCCAATGGGGTTCTCCCCGATAGCCACATGTGTGCCGGTGACAGGGGTGGGTGGCATGACACTTGTCTGGTAAGAAGTGAGACTGATTGGGCCATAATCCAGCACGCGGAAACAGTGCGGGTTGGTAGATGTCACGAATTTTTGGTTCTACGACATACTGGTTTCCTCATGATGTGCCCCTTCACCGTATTGAGTAAGGATTAAAATAAATCACGTAAAGTAAAATGCCTGCCTAGGTTTGAACCCAGGCACCCAAGACCAAATCTTAAATCTCGAAAAATCTGTACTTATGGTTCACGACATTGGTTTAAGACATTAAAAAAGTGTAGTTCTAATGAATGATCTTTCCTAAGAACCCAAATGTCCTCGGAGTTAGTTTCGGTGTGGTTTATAACCAAAGCAAAGCGCTACTGCCTTTTCTAGGAATTTCTCAGTAGCAGCATGGAGTCTCGATTTGTGCCCGGTTGAAAGCAATAGGCTCGCCCCCTATTACATGGGACTTTAACATAACTGGCGAAATGTGGAAGTAGTGCACACCCCTACCTACCTCTTTGGAAGGCGTGATGTTATGTTACGATATTCGGTTGAGTTGAATGGTGCTGATAGTGAATTGACACCGGCAGTTGAGACTGGTCATCTCTAACTGCCGGGGCTTAAGGACCATTTAGACGGGGCCAATCCCCGAGACAATAAATGAAGCCGCTCCAATGGCTTGAAGACAATCCAATACAGTGGACTGTCTCTATTTACACTCATCCTCTATAGAAAAGGGAGGAACCTTCGACCAGGCGGGTGTTGTGTCTGGTGAGTTACTGCCCAGCGATTGATGTCGGGGTCTTGTATATATATGTCCATCGGGCGGTAAACTCTAATTGCGCGATGCAGGATTTATAAGTGACGTCAAGATTTTGTGTGACGTCAGGTCTTTTTGATGCGTAGTTCGCATGTAGCGATGTAGATGCCGCCACACTATTATTGGATTGTCTCGGGGATTGGCCCCGTGTAAATAAATTGTCCATTATCTTTTATCTGTTATTATATTGTTTATTTATACATTGTTCTTACATAAAGAAGCAACAAGAATAATTTACCCAGTATTTTGTAATATCTTGATTTAAAAGACTGGAGTTTCTTGGTGTTCTTTGGAATGGGCAACTAGCTTCAATTTTGTGACTAACTGAATGACTCCCAGAAAAATCAAAAGTTAAAAAAAAATTGAAATAAATGGTTTGAGTTTCATAAATAATATTTTATCCACAGGGTGATGGCGGTGGTCCAGTACAGATTCAAGATGGCTGCTTGTGGCGTGTAGTCGCTGTGACGTCATTAGGTCGCCGATCTTGCGGAGTCATTAATATCCCTGGGTTGTACGCTGTCATACCGCATGCGTTTGTAGCCGCTCAGGTATTTGATGAGGTATCATTACAGTAAAATAAAGATATTTAAGGAATGGGTGCATTTTTATTTAAAAAAATTGGGCTATCATGCTCCATCATGAGTCACAGTGTACTGTTATGGCGCAACGATGGGAAAACCAAAGAAGCGATGGATGGATAGAATAGATATAATATTAGTATGTACTAAGTATTGGCCATAACAATAGGAAAACATTATAGGAATGAGGAATGGATTGTGTGAAAGATGACATGGGTAGCGAGGAGGTGACTACTGAGATGACGGCTGATAGAGATGTATGGAAGAAGACATGCTTTGCATTTGGACACGGAACTGTTTTATAATTATGTTGGGTAAATACCATAGATATCCGGTAAATACCTACCTAAACACTATCAGGAAATAAGGTATGTTATAAATAGATCATTTTGTGTTAGCTAACATGATGATTCATCGTTCAAACGTCATGACTTCTGCATGAGGTCAAAAATAACCAAAGAATGATATACCTATGTATTGTTATCTACTCTTCTGAGGAACAGGGAAACACCGTATTCCCCGGGTTTTTGTGATCATAATGCAACAATTTGTGATAGGGAACATGATTAGTCACCCGATCTATTGTATTATGATATTCGTTTTATATCATCGGCCGTGATCAACCCATCATGAAGACTTGGATCGTGGGTTCAAAAGTTCAAAACCTAATTTTTTTTCAATGGTTTTTTATGGTTGCCAGTCAAGAACTGGTTGCTATGTATTTTCTGGTGTACAATAAAGTATATATATGTTAACGGAAAAGTGTATACAATTCCTAGGAAATGTGTAAAATTCCTAAAATAGATAGGAAATATATGATATATTTTGTAATAGGCACTTTTCCTAGGAAATCTATACATTTCCTAAATAGCAATCGGAAATGTATTACGTTCTTGATGTTTGTAAGTACAGTGGGGATAGCGGAGCGAGAGTAAATCGCCAACTCGTCCTACATGCTTACGGCCCATTTAGAAAGACTTGCAGAAAATCAAAAGAACGTCCTAATGGGCCTTACGCATGTAGGACGAGTTGAAGAATTACTCCGGAGCGAGGGGCAAGATGCCTGTGCTATAAAATTAAACTATTGTGTACTTCAAAGTGCCACTCAAGCTTACTTTGCAAAAATAAATAAATTCTTCAGCTGAAATACTAGTGGGCCTCACATGCAGCTGGACACTGTGACGCCAGAAGCTATTTTGCAGTCATGTGATAGATTCTAATTGTATGTATCTAGCCCATAGAAATATAAAAAACAGGAGAAGTGGCATGGGGGCGTGTCTGTGTCCGCGCCGCATGTCCGAAATGCTCATGCACTTGGCAAATGGCCGACTCCGCGAACTAGTGCGCTTTCGACCGTGATCGTGAAAACTTATAAGAATGCCGAGTTGTTATGTGGTTTCTTGCAAAAACCGAAGCCAAATCAAAAACTTTGCGAATAATGGAATCATTTGCCATATGTAGGTACAAGTATTTCTCAGTATTTTTCTTTAAAATCATAAAAAACAACAAATCGAAAAATATTTCTTGGTTTTACTATGATAGTTTTGTTTTCAAATATCACAGCGACTGTATTATTTTTGCACTAAATACATTGCTCCTTAACCACTACCTAAATATTGTCTCGCTGTGACTGGACAAGCAATGTAAAAATCACAAAACGATATTACAACTGTACGAATGCATCGGTGGTACGGCCGCTGTGTCTTGCGCCGAGCTAGTGATGTGCTTGTGCAGATCTACTAACGTAGGCTATCGACAACAATCGATTTCGATTAGCGAATAAATTCTTCAATGTTCTATAAATCGTTTTACGTGGTTAGAAAATCGATGTGAAATAATGAGTTTTACTTATTTTGATTATTTTACAGCGTAGTAGATAAATGCATAAACAAAAATCGTAAAGTAAGATAATAAAATTTTATGTTAATGTCGGCGGAGTGTTATTGGGTTTGAGTTATCGTATCTTAACCTGTCATTAGGAGCAGTGGTGGCCCAGTGGTAACGGCCACGACTTACGAGTTGTAAATTATTTCATCGCCACTGCTCTCAAAACGGTGAAGGAAAACATCGTGAGGAAACCGGCATGTCTTAGAACCAAAAATTCAAAGACATGTGACATCCACCAACCCGCACTGGGCCTGCGTGGTGGATTACGGCCCAGTCCCTCTCACAGAGAGGAGGCCTGTGTCCCAGCAGTGGGAACATTATAGGCTGATTATGCTAACCTGTCATAGTCTATTGAAACGGTAGATATTGTTGAACCCTGTTAAGATGAGGGAACCAGTTAGGTGGCCGGCCTGTGGCATCAATCCATTCCTTCTTTAAATTCGCATCTTTTGGGAAGCTGAAAGGTAGGTACAATTACAGCGTATTTATCATTTAAATATTATCCTAAGCAGTTACTTCGATACCATGCACGAAGCAGATAATATGCTTTTGTCATTAAAAAATGCCTAGTTAATAAAGAAATAGCAAATATGTAGAAAACAAACACACACCCATGCATAACAAATAAATACTTAGTATGAATATTTTGACTTATTTTATCAAAAGTCACTAATATTATTATCTTACTTAACCATGCAGATAACTATAGCACATTCGAAGCTTTTGGAAACTTTAACGGAAGTAAAATACCAAAACCATAAAAAAGTAAGAGATTAAGCTTAAATAATGTGAGGATAGAGCTTAAACCAACTTAACCGGATTTTTTCGTTGTTTTAATTTTTTATATTTTTTTAGCTACTAATTGTTATTTTTATTATACTTAATATTCTCTGGACTTATCGTTTTTTATTTATTTTATTATCAGGACCCCAAAAATATTTTAGTACAATAAAAAAATCGATAACTTTCCGATTTAGTCAATCACTAGCGTATATGGAAAATAAATGGCTACTGCACAGCACATCGATAGCGACCATTGCTTTAGTGTGAGTAAGTTGTACGGTGCACGTTAAATGCGCGCTGTGTTGGATGTTATAAGGTCTATAATTGATTGTGTAGTACGTTCTGATTTATGAAATGTGGGTGTGTGCGCGACTGCGTAGCTATTGCTCTTACTGAACTGCATGTGTAGTAGTTGGCGCGGAGTGGGGATGTTTTGGAGACAGTGGGTTCTAATACATTTTCAACTACCGGGCATATCTCCTTCTTTCTTATATCTATGGACGCATGATAGACCATTGTAAGTACCTAATAAAGAATTCCTTGGAAACGAGTTAGAACAGAAAAACCTGTTTTAGCCGATGCCAGACTTCCACGTTCCAACACATTGTCAACACATTTATTATTCCGTGCTGCACTTCATCACACAATACGCTGCAAGCGTCTGTATAATGAGGCAACAACTCATCTGTTAATAGGTCAAACTGGAAGTTCAGGAAAACTGCTTGCCGTATCGTAACGCCGACTGACCGTGTGCGTCATAAACTCATAATACAAGTTTAGCTCAGACGTAGTTTCACATTTAAGTCGACATATCGTGTACCAAGAAACAACATTTTAGATTTAAAAAAAACATTTGCAAAATCGAATGAAAATCATAAAAGTGTCATCAAAAACAAAATCTACAAACAGAATCGAACTCTAATTTTGAATTAGACATTTCAGTGTTCTTTTCAAAAATTTCACAATTCTCAAAAAGTTTTTTTTAATAATGTTATTTGGTTTTTTGTGGTCGATTTTTTTTTTGTTTTTACAAAGTGATAAGTGATGTGGACCTGATAGACATTTAATTGTCTATCATTAAATCAGTTTGCGTGCCGTAAGGTTGTTCTGACTTATTAATAATATCCCCCACCATGTATGTTGATTTAAATATGATTCGTAACTGTAAAATAAAATAAAAATTATCAAAAAAAACAAGCGACCAAAAAAATACTACAAAGTGAAAAATAACGAAATAAAAAAAGTTACTAATAATACTTTTCAATTCTCAACGTGGCATCCAGTCGCGAACACGAGAAAGAAGAGGTGAAACACGTCGGAATATATAAAATACAATAGACGCACTATTATATTTTATAATGGATTTCCGAAAACTGATGCCTGAAATAATTAACTGTATTTCTCATGTTTGTTTGTTTGTTCCAGACAATAATGCGATCATGGGGGCCAGATGCGGTCTCATTAACCCTCCTGGTGCTCACCGTGATAACAGTCACCAGGGGACAGACACAATACTTTGGTAAATATAATAAAGAACTCTGCTTCTTTAGTCCGCAAAGGTAGCCCGCGAAATTGTGTTGTATGTTGATCAAAATATGATTCGCGACCATAAAAATATGTTTTTTACTTTATTATAATCATTAATACATCTCTCTAAGTTAAATTTGTTTCATTGAATGACTTTTCATGAAATCATGACATTTGAGAACAAATTACCCGGAAAAGAACTGGACTTACCGACATAGCTTGCAGAATAAGCAAGCTGAAGTAGCAGTGCGCTGGACATGTTGGTCGAAGGACCGATGGCGGTGGAGCAGACGAGTCTTGTCCCTGGCACAGACTGGATGCGGAAGGCGGAGGACAGGGTGTTGTGGCGCAGCCTGGGAGAGGCCTATGTCCAGCTGTGGACTGCGATAGGCTGATTTGATTGATTGATACCTACCTACTTATTTGTTATTGTCGCAAATCATAATTATTTTGATCAAATTATAGCCTGACACTGACTTGCAAAATACATTAAATATGTATAAGTGCTTAAAATACTACCTGTATTAATTTGACATTTCAAGTGATTATTGTTTGTTTTTTCAATTTGGAGTTTGACATTTGCACCTGTCAAATTAGTTTATGAGATTAAAAAACAGACTTCTATTATGATTTCGCCGTTTTGCGATGAGACGATACTAATCTCGATAAACTGGTTATATTCAATAAGTAAGCCAAGTTTCTAATGATCCTTTTGACCTCGTAATGTTCAAGGTGATCTAATTGTTTTTTTAGGGTTCCGTAGTCAACAAGGAACCCTTATAGTTTCGCCATGTCCATCTGTCCGTCTGTCCGCGGCTTAGCTCAGAGGCCGTGGGTACTAGAAAGCTGTAATTTAGTATGGATATAAATATGAACAACGCCGACAAAGTGGTAAGAAAAAAATGTAAAAAATATTTTTTTTTAGGGTACCTCCCCTACACGTAAAGTGGGGATGGTTTTTTTTTTTCTCGTCAATCCCATGGTGTGGGATATCGTTGGAAAGGTTGTTTAAAACTAATGTGAGTTTATGAAAACCATTTTTGTATTCAGGGATCCGTTTGCGGAATATTAAGCTTTAAAGTGGTAATTTTTGTTAGAGCCGAGTGTCCCCCCCCCCCCTGCCAGATATGTGAAAAAATTCACGGCAGTAGTATATATAACGAAATTGAAAGGAAAACTATCACTGCTACGTAAGCTCCACAAGTTATCGAGTAATAATCGACCAACTTAAATTTGCAGTTGTAAAAACACATTCACACAAGTTTTTCAACTACAATGTTAAGTTTGTTTTATAAATTCATCCCAACTACGGAACCCTTCATTTTGCATGGTACGACATGCACTTGTTTTTTATTTTAAATAATTTACGTTCATTACTTTTTTGTAATAATATTATTTTTATTTCTTGTTTTTGTTTGGATTACCATTATACAATATGTTAACAAACAAAGGGCGTTCCCTCTAAAATTATTAAATATTCACAAAATTGATACGTAAAAGAATCACTCCGTAGACAAAATTGATATCTACGTAAAAGAATCACACTTGTATTTCAACGTAGAAAGACAAGTTTGCAGAGTGTTTCTTTGACTGGACATAGACCATAGGCGGAGCCCTAGGCCTCCGCGGAGCAGACGTTGAGCGTGGCAGCCCTATACTTTGGACGTAGGCATCACACGCAAATACCTACCTATTTCTAAATGATCATCTCTTTTTTCCAGACATCCTCCAAGGACTGCATCAGCTATTCCAGCCGTATCTACGCAATGAGAACATAAACCTATTCAATGTGGCCACAAGCGCCCCACACAAACAGACGAACAGACAAGAAAGTAAGAAGAAAACTGTCAAGAACAGACATCGGACTGAAGAACGACGAACAAATAAACCTCCTCCCACGAACCAATACGATTACGTCTTCGCTACGACGGAAAAACCGAGTCGAAAAACCACAAAATCGGATTCTAATGAAAACAATAACTCTAGTACTTTCAACAACATGATTGAACAAAGCAACATATTTTTGGGACAATACCCTTATGAAATAACAACAAAAGTTAAAGTTAAAACTACAACAACAACTGAAGCTAACTACTACAACTATGATGGGATCAGAGAAACGACACAAAATGTTTTCAGTAACAACTCTAATGACACCAAACCAGTTACTTTGAATGTCAATCGCTGAGAGACATTTTCTGTCAATAATCAACCCAGGCCTGCTAATTTAATCAGCAATGGAGCCAGTCTTGATATCAACAACGATAATGATAACTTTACGAACGATAGTTTTGCTGGCAATACAAACAACAGACCCCAGAATGATCAAAATAGTAATAGTAATGTAAATACCACTAACAGGGGTTCAATAAACACTGAAAAAACTCCTAGTCTACCGGAAAACAACATAAATAATAATGGTTTCTTAAATACTGACAATAACCCAGGTTTTGATAACTTTGGTAATACAGGAGTCGGTTTCAATAATACAGGGACTACAAATAATAATAATAATAATACCAGAGGAAATTCTAACAACAATACCAACAATTCCAACAACAATTCCGACACCAATTCTAACAACAATTCCACCAACAATTTCACCAACAATTCCAACAATTCCAACCAAGGTAACAATTTCGGTGGCTTTAACTACTCAGACACTCCCCTGATCAACCAACCCGAGGTACAACCATCCCCAGTAGACGTTGTTGTACCACCGATCACCAACAGACCAGCATCAAACTATAATAACTTTGAGGACTTCAATAGACCTTCAGAACCAAGTTCAGTAACGTTGACTGATCAACCTGATCAGGAACTAGAGATTTTGATTGGACTTAATGAAGATGATATGACTGAATCTCGGAAAAAACAATATACGGAGAACGCAGAGCGGAGTAAGTATGATTTTGTATTAATATTAAGTGAAAACTTCTTTAGGCGCGTTGAGCTTGATTTTGATGAGTCTGTTTTGTTTGGTAGGTCATGCTTCAGAGGTGGTCCCATATATTTTTGTTTACCTTTGCTTTCGTCATTTTTGAGTTACCTTCAATATTAGTTATACTCTATTTGAAATAAGATTAGACGTATAGATAAGCCTTTTTTACATTCCGTTCAACCGATTTTGAATTCTATTGCGTTGGTGGCATGAGAAATGGCAGCCGCAGTAGATAGTTGGTATTGTGTAACTTTTTTTGCTTTTAATGCTATCCTTATGCCTACGGTATAGAAGTCAAAATCGGTTGAACTGACTGTAAAAGGGTTTGTTTTAATGTCTAATCTTCTTTCAAATGGGGTATACTTAGTTTCAATATACTGAGGATGGTTGTACCTCGGGTTGGTTGATCAGAGGAGTGTCTGAGTAGTTATTAATCTATTAATAATTGACTGTAAACACGCAACAAAAACACCAAAAAAACAGACGTATTGAGAACCTCCCCCTTTTTGAAGAAGTCGGTTAAAAATAATAAATTCAAAAATTACAAGCCGTATGACCAGTCCTTACTGAAGGCGCCCGTTCACGACCATGACAAACCATTCAGCTCAACACAATGATTGTTGAATCATCAATGATTCAACACACACGCGACCTCCAGCGATCTTTCTAACATTCCTTCAATTCCTCTGTTCCAGTGTGTGACTACTATAAGTCCTTCGCAGTGAAGAAGGCCTTATCTCGGATACTGTCGCCAGACCCCGGAGAAAAGAAGGTGTCTGACTGTGCACCTATCAACGTGCCTCTGGTCATCGGGGGATCAGTTACCAGCATCCGAGAGTTCCCTCACATGGCCCTCGTGGGTTGGATGAAACTTAAGGTAAGTTTTAATATTCAGCGAACCAGATTAATTTTCTGACTCATCACCATCATCATCATCAGCCTATAGCAGTGCACTGCTGGACATAGGCCTCTCCAATTGCCGCCATTCAGCTCGATTTTCGGCAACCCTGTCCAACCCTGTCCACAGCTGTCATCGGTTCTACGGCTAATATAACCGGCCCATTGCCGCTTCAGCTTGCTTATTCTGTGAGCTATGTCGACAACTTCGGTTCTCTGCCGGATCATCTCGTTCCGGATTCGATCCCTCAGAGAGCTCTCTAAGCATAGCCCGTTGCATAGCTCGCTGCAACCTTGAATTTATGGACCAGCCGTACCGTGAGTGTCCACTCTGATGATTAGGAAACCCAAATTTGGTTTTGAAAACCCGGTCACACTGTGTACAGAAGAGCTGATCAGCATCGTTGATTCCCGTGCCTCAGGTATGTGTGGTGCAGCGGGGTGGCAGTGCAGGCCGCTCATTCGTCAACGCTCACGGCCTTTCGTCTCTCATTCGTCAACGCTGCCCCGGCTATACTGAAATCCCATGATCCGCGATTTTGCGGACGGAAACCGACGAGCGCGCACGACGGACTGTGGAAGGTGTACGTGCCGGGTATCGTGGACATCGGAAGCTCCTCGGTGCGCGATGGGTGTCGGTCTGTGGTCGTCTGCCGTGCGTGCCCGTCTGCAATATTGCTGATCGTGGGATTCCACTATTAAGCCCGGTACAGCGGTCTCGGTCAAACTATACTTACAAATGAGTTCGTTTGTATGTATAATAATATAATCTTTGGAAATACTGATAGCAAAAAAATCTTTACTGATCAAAAGAGAGACAGATGCTTTTATCCTGAAAATGCACGATTCCTGTGGTATATACCACGGGATACCTCACAGGGGGCGGCCCTATCGTGAAGTCAAATAATTCATAAAATTTATTGCTATGGCTAGGAGATGAACCCGCTTTATGTTCTTCTGCGAGATGACATGGAAGACCTTCTAGGCTGACATCTCCCAGGTTAAAATAATGGAGAAACACAGGCTCCGGAAATAGTACTCTCTCCCAATTTATTAATGCAGCATGTCTGCTACTTCCATACATCTCTATCAGTCGTCATCTCAGTAGTCAACTTGATTCTAGCTCCTTTTTATTTAATTTGATGTGTATAAGTATGTATGACGATGTTTCCAGGACGCCGGCTACTCCTGGAGGTGTGGGGGCTCTCTGATCAGCGACCGCTACGTCCTGACTGCGGGGCACTGCAGCTATCAGAACATTGTCCGCAAGGCTGTCGGGTATTTCACTGCTGCTAATACTTCCCAGCGTTAATTTTGGCTATTATTGAGTACAAGTTAGACTGGACCAATGGGCACATTGCTCAGCTTGTATCTTTGAGGAATTAGTACCTGATTACGGCCACCATTTTCCATTCCACCAGTATTGACCGCAGCAAGCACCGATCCACTTCGACTAAAAACCAGCGACCGAAATCATCTATTTTACCAGTAACGAACTTTACAGAGGACCCCCTCGAGCTGTACAACTCGGGTCCTCATACCGGGACGATCGTGAAGCCCTCGTCGTGAAGATATCCGCCGTGATTCAACACCCGAAGTATAACCCGAAAAGGTCATACCATGATGTAGCGCTCATCAAGATGGTTTCAAAAGTCATGTGAGTAAAACTTAAACATATAACATCACGTCTGTAATCCCCGAAGGGTTAGACAGAACTGTAGCTATAGTACACCCACATTTTGCCAGAAGTGTTTAAGTCTTGTAACAGGAAACGAGCCTATTGTCATCAAACGAGATCCAAATCCAGACTCCGGGTTGCTACTGAGAAATTCAAAAACCCAATAACACTTTGCCCTACCTGGGAATCAAACCCAGGGAAACCAACCAATACCAGCAGCAGTAGCGCTTGCGTCTACTAGGCTGAAGTGAGTAAAATAATACCGACCGAGTTTTTTAGAGTCAAGATAAGGGGATGGGCGTCTCATGTCTTTGAATTTGGGTTCAGGACATGCTTCCTGACGATGTTTTCCTTCACTGGTTTGAGAGTAGGTGGTGATGAGTGGGTCAAAATGAAGAATGCCAGGAAGGAACAGTCACAAAATGATTGATAACAACTCGATTATCATAATAATTTCAGGTTCTCGGAGGTGATTCGTCCAGCGTGTTTGGGAGTACCACCACCAACGGACAGGAGCATCTTCGCCACTGGATGGGGGAGGACTGAGACACGTGAGTTTCTTTTTTTTAAATTAAGATTTAAAATAACTACTTACGTACGTTGAACGAAGAAAGTAGACTACGCTATGTCAAAAATTAACAAAGGAAGGTGCAGGTCAGTCTACCTTATTCAAATCTAACCATCGTTTCGTTATTCCAGGAGGTGATTACCACTTACAGCTTCGCAGCGTCTCCCTCAGCGTGTGGGACATGCAGGAGTGTCAGGACATATGGGGAAAATTACCACCGCTCCCCAATGGGGTTCTCCCCGAGAGCCACATCTGTGCCGGTGACAGGGGTGGGTGGCATTCCACTTGTCAGGTAAGAAGTGAGACTGATTGGGCCATAATCCAGCACGCGGAAACAGTGCGGGTTGGTAGATGTCACGAATTTTTGGTTCCACGACATACCAGTTTCCTCACGATGTTTACCTTCACCGTTTTGAGTGGGGATTAAATAAATCACGTATAAATCAATCATATTAATTGCTTCATCTATGGCTTGAGGAGCTCTTGGCTAAGTAATAACAGCCGCACGGGTCGATTGGTCAGGTTAAGGTACGCTTGCCGAAATTCGACACACAAATTCGAAAACCATTAGCTGATGTAAATAACAGTGAAGGAGTAAATGAAGACATCATCTAGATAAACTAATTGGGAAAAATACGTAATATTGAAGCTAACTCAAAAACTACGTAAGCAAAGTTAATAAATTTATATGGGACCACCTCGGAAGCATGACCTACCATACAAAAAAAGAATCATCAAAATCGATTCATAATTGGCGGAGTAATCGCGTAACAAACATAAAAAAAACATACAGATGAATTGAGAACCTCCTTTTTGAAGAAGTCGGTTAAAAATGGAATGAACTCTTTAATTCAACACAACACACCAAGGAGGTAACTGATCAAATATTTTATTTAAATTTCGATTTGGTTTGCAAATAGAACTGTTGAAAGTAAAGAAGAACATTGACATTTATTATTACAGACACACAATGAACATTTATTATTGGCGCGTGAAAAATTATAGTAGTTCGCCATTGATTCTGGAATTTTTAGTTTGAATTTCCAAGTATTATTTGAGAAAAGTACTATACAAGCCTTGGCCGCAATCAGGAATTGATGGACTCACGTATGTGTGCCTCGGCTTCGCCTCGGCCCACATTTTCACAATCGTCCAACAATCCCCTTAATGCTGGCCGCGACAGTAATGTACTATTTCCACAGGGTGATTCCGGTGGTCCAGTACAGATTCAAGAACGCTGCTTGTGGCGTGTGGTCGCTGTGAAGTCATTAGGTATGGGATCTTGCAGAGGTGATACCCCTGGGTTGTACGCTGTCATACCGCATGCGTTCGTAGCCGCTCAGGTATTTGATGAGGTATCATTAGAATAAAATAAAGATATATAAGGAAATGTGAGCATTTTTATTTAAAAAAAATTGGGCTATCATCCTCCATCATGGTCCACAGTGTACTGTTATGGCGCAACGATGGGAAAACCAAAGAAGCAATGGATGGATATAATTCCTGGCTAATGAACAGCATAAATGAATATGAACTAAGTGTTGGCTATAACAATAAGAAAACATGTAAGGAATGAGGAATGGATTGTGTGAAAGATGACATGGGTGGAGAGGAGGTGACTACTGAGATGACGGCTGATAGAGATGTATGGAAGCAGACATGCTTTGCATTTGGACACGGAACTGTTTTATAATTATGTTGGGTAAACATCTAACTTAACAATAACAGGAAATTAGTTATTTGTATTATAAATAGATCATTTCATGTTATCTGACATGATGATTCGGCGTTCAAACGTCATAACTTCTACATGAAGTCAGGGGGGGGGCCTAAAACGACCACATTTGCAATTCCTCTAAATGCAATTTGTTTCCTGAATTCCCAGCATTCATTAGCAATTGATCTAATTTGACACAAAAGCAATTCATAATTTGTGGACCATTTTACGAATCTCCATAGAAAACTGTCAAACAGATGAATTATTTCGTAATATGAATCGCACGCAGATCATATTAGGTATGAATTGTCAGTTTGTGACATTTTACAATGATTCATCATATTTTCCTATTATGATTCTGCCTAAGTGTCACTTAGGCACATAATATTATGAATTGCTTTTGTGTCAAATTAGAGGAATTGCTAATGACAGCTGGAAATTCTGGAAATGAAATGCTTTTAGAGGAATGACTAATGTGGCCGATATAGGCCCACCGAAATAACAAAGAATCAATTATGTAGGTATTGTTATGAACTCTTCTGAGGAACAGGGAAAATAACGGACACGGGACACCCCGGGTTTTTGTGATCATGACGCGGCAATATTTGTTATAGGAAACACGATTAGTCACGATCTATATGTATTATGATATTAGTTTTCAATCGAATCAATCGATCATGAAGTCTTGGGTCGTGGGTTCAAAAGTTCAAAAACAATTTTTTTAATTATAGATAATGGTTGCCAATCAAGAAAATACATTTATTTAGCACAGACTAAAATGCACACAATATAATATACAGCAGATAAAAAAATAAAATCAGAATCAAATAAAAAGTGTAAAAGTGCGATTTAGGAAATTATGCTGCAAGCGTTTATTATAATGAGGCAACAACTCATCTGTTAATAGGTCAAACTAAGAATAAGCTAAAAATAAACATAGAAAAAACACAATTTATGACGTTCCAACAAAGAACAAACAAACAAATTTTAAATATATGTTACGCAGACAAAAAAATACCTGAAACCAACAGTGCCAGATTTCTAGGACTCTACTCGGATTGTCATCTAAACTGGAAATGTCATGTAGAAACTGTCTGTAAAAAACTTAACCAGTATGCGCTTTATAATCTTGCAAAAATAGCAAATGAGTCCGTAGTTTTGATAGCATACAAAGCGTATGTCTCTGCAACGTTACGTTTTGGAATAATGTATTGGGGAAATTCCACTGACAAGGAAATTTCTTTCAAAGCTCAAAAGAAGTGTATACGTGCTGTGTTTAAGCTAAAAAAAACTGATAGTTGTAGTCCGTTCTTTAAGAAATATAAACTTCTTACTTTGCCCTGTTTATACATTTAAGAGACAGCAGTATTTGTTAAATCAAACTTGCATTTGTTTCCAACATTTAAATCAAAACGACACAACAGAGAGATATGTGCTATTCCACACAAGACTGCGCTATACTCAAAAAACTATTTAGGAATGGCACCCAAAATATACAACAAGATACCCAATCCAATAAAAGATCTTGACATGCACCATTTTAAAAAGGCTGTTCTTAATTTATTAAATATAAGAGCATATTACACAATAAATGAATACCTAGATGACAAATTATAATCAATGAAATTTTTTTTTTTCAACTCTTATTAAATTAAATTGAATTTTAATGTTTTTATGTGATATAATATAATATTGATAATTATGATAATTGATTGAAATAATGAATGATTTTTTATGTATTAATTTTGAACTGAATTGTTATGTTAAATTGTTAATTTAAATGTTTTGTTGTATTTATTAATAATTAATTTGAAACTATTACAATATTTGTGCGCCGTTGACGGCAAGACATAGTGTGCACTTTTATTAATATTGACATCTGTGTTTACCTATGTTCTACAAATAAAAATATTTGAATTTGAATTTGAATTTGAAACTGGAAGTTCAGAAAAACTGCTTGCCGTATCGCAGGACCGCCCGCCCGTAGCCAGGAATTCATTTCGGGGGGGGGGGTGACAACTTTTTATTTAAGAAATTATGTATGTATTTCTGATTTCAGAGAGGGTAAAAAAATTGTACAGATTTAACAAAAAAAAAAAAATTTTTTGAATAGCAATTTTCCTCATTTTAGGAAATTAAAAAAAAAACGATTTTTGGTATCCAGCTTCGAATTAGTTAGGTTTTCTTTCTCTTTGACCGATCATCCATAAATAGAAGTAACTTTATCGACTTATGCAGAAAAGTTTGAGAGGGATGATGCAGAAAAGTATGCAAGAGCGAGCGAAGCGAGCTCGAAAATTTTAGCACCCCGCCTGAGAGAGGCTGGGGGATGTTAGAATATCTCAGAGAATGCTGAAGTTGCAGGAATTTATTCAATACAAAGTCAGAGTCGATAAAAATACAGTATTTAAGCATACTCTTACTGGTACCTATTGTATTGTAGATTATAAAGTGCCTATGCGAAATAGATTACAATTATCTGTTTAAGGAGGTACCCTAGGGGGTCGATCTCTGGATTGAGATTCTGGTTTCTCGCACTTCCGGGGGGGTTTTGCCTACGGCCCTGCCATATCGTGAAATGAAGTGGGGTTCCGTTTGCACCATTCGGGCGCAGAACCCTAAAAGACAAAGCACTAAGCTATCCGTTGCCAAGTGTACTGACTTTTATGTGGTACATGACTATTTAGTGGTCAATAGAAGGAAAACATATTGAGGATGAGTTATTACAAATCTCTTAGTCACCAACCACACGATGCGGTGCGGCGGCGGCGCGGCGCCGGAGCGGTGTCGCTGCGGCGTCCTACATATAAAAATGTATGGTATGGCACACGGTGCCGCCCGGTGCGCTCCAGCGCTGCACTCAAGCCGTCACGCCATACATTGCAACGGTGCCGCAAAACGTTACGGCGCTGCACTCACCGTATGGTCGCTAGTCCGGCGAGATGACCTGCGGTACGGCGACGCACCGCATCGTGTGGCATGGCTCTAACGCCGACTGACCGTGTGCGTCATAATACAAGTTTAGCTCACACGTAGTGTCACATTTAAGTTGACATCTCGCATAACAAGAAACAACATTTTAGATAATAACAATACATTTACAAAATCGTAAGAAAAATTATAAAAGTGTGATCGCGCGTGCGCTGGCGACGACGAAGGTAAGGGTGGGAGCGAGATAAAACACTGTATATTCTCATGTATACCCCATTTGAAATAAGATTAGACATTAAAACAAACCCTTTTACAGTCCGTTCAACCGACTTTGACTTCTATACCGTAGGCATAAGGATAGCATTAAAAGCAAAAAAAAGTTACACAATACCTACTATCTACTGCGGCTGCCATTTGTCATGCCACTAACGCAATTGAATTCAAAATCGGTTGAACGGAATGTAAAAAAGGCTTATCTATACGTCTAATCTTATTTCAAATGGAGTATAGGTACCCACATTATTTATTTATGTACGCACAGTGATGAATTTTCACGTTACCTATCTAATAATATTTATTATATTTCGTTCTGCTTAAAGTTAAATTATATTATAAGTACTGTTTATTTTATTCTATTTATTACCTATTTATTATGTACAAATCGTTAAACCTGACTTGATCTCCGTACGTCTTTTTTTCGGGTGACCACTGAAAATCACGCTGAGCTGTGGGTCCCCCGTATCGCAGTATCATGCTGAGTGGAAGCCTTCTTGTCACAGACACGACGTGCAGCTGCCGATTATTTATCTTTATACTCGTGATCTCATAATTGTACTTAGATCTATAATTAGTTTAATATTTTTATATTGCTGATTAGGGTAGAGGTGTGCAAGATTGCGCTGTGTACAAGAATACGCAGAGCGATTCCACCAGTCAGGAAACAGTCTTCTGCGGCCGACTTCGGTTGGCAAACCACCATCAACATTTTAAACGTGGCGGCACAAGAATTTTCGTTTTTAATATAATTTCTAAAGATTTATTCGAAAAAAACTAAATTTGATACCTGTGTTACAATATTTAGGTGCTTTGAAAATGTGATTGTAATAAATGTAATCCAGGTAAACTGTTTTTATGTGTTTATTTCTATCAAAGCACTATCGAAACGTGTTTCACTTGAGTTAATACGACGTCCTACCCAAAAGATGTCAGTAGTGATGTTTCAAAAGTGCTCCATGTGCAAGAGTGCGCATGGCCATCGTGTACAAGAATGCGCGCGCAGTCTTGTACACTGTATGAGACTTATAATTAACATGTTATATATTTTATAATGAAATGTGCTTACAGCTATGCTAATAAACTAATTATTTATATTTTTATGATGTCAAGAAAAAAGAAGATACGAATGTAACAAAACAAGTCTAATTACTGGAGTTGTCGCCGTATCCAAAGTCATATGTCGCGGGACCGTTAACAGGAGCAAATGGTCTGAAATTTTAAGCAGCTCTCTACATAAAAGAATACTCGAAGAAGAATTTACAAAGAACAATGAAAAACGATTACCTAAGAAGAGTAAGACTGTTAATCAAAGAAGCTAGCAATTGCACCAAAGAAGAAAAATTGGGCATGCCCAGGTTGCTCAGAAGTGCTTAGAGAACCAATTATAGAAGAGTGTATCGAGTTTATTCCTTGCAAAAACTGTTAACACAAAAAATGCATAGCATACGTAGGCCATGGCAGCATCAAATGTGACTTTTGTGAGTGATGCGCATTCTTGACGTTATGCGCAAACTTGCACATTTAGCTGCGCACTCTTGTCCTCATACGTTGTGCAAAAGTGCGCATTATGGATGCTGCAACTTATTTTAATAGTTCCTAAACCGTTACCTTTAATTTGTTTTTTTTTGGTTTTCTTACTAGGCAGATAACCTAGGTAAATGAATTAAGACCGATGTTGCTTTTAAAACGCTTCGTCTATATTTTAGAGAACATAGTCTCAAAAGTGCGCAGTGCTGCACACCCCTACCCTACTGTTATCTTTTAGTATGCACGTGTTTCTGTGACAAATAAACCTATTTTTCTTTCTTCTTTCATCAAAAACCAAATGTAGGTACAAAAAAAATCGAACTCTAATTTTGAATTTGACATTTCAAAGTGTTCTTTTGTTGTCAAAAAGCTGAGTTTAAAAAAAAAGTTCTATTTGGTTTCTTGTGGTAGATTTTTTATCGTTTTTTACAAAGTTTTAAGTGATGTGGACCTGATAGACATTTAATTGTCTATCATTAAATCAGTTTGCGTGCCGTAAGGTTTTTCTGATTGTTTTCTCTTCTACCCCCAGGAAAATAAGAAATTGTATCTAATAACATACATGGAACATTTAATTTTGTGCACTCAAAGTGTTAATAATATCCCCCACCTTAAAACTAATTTGTGATGTACGTAGGTAGGTATGTCGATTAAAATATGATTCACGACTGTAGAAAACAAATAATGTATTTACAGAATAATAATCATTAACTTCATTTTCCCTATTGAATGACTATTTCATGAAATCATGACATTCGAGAACAATTCTTACTTACGGCGAAATGTTGTACTATAGGAACACCTCTGTCTAACCCTTCGGGGATTACAGGCGTGATGTTATGTTATGTATAAAATAATAAAAAAACTTTTGACAAAAAAAAAGCCCTCTCTGGGTTATTTTTGGAAGACGGTTGTTTTTTTTTTGTAAAAAGTTTGTATGTATGTATGTTCATGTGTTGCCTCATATCTTCTAAACTACTCGTCACAATTGGCCAAATCGGGTATCGTTGGAAGCGTCTTGATCGTCTGCTGGATAAAGGCTATGTGACGTCAATTGAATATGGCTCCCTTCCTTTAGCTTGCTTTCCTTCCTTTTTCCTTTTCACCGTGTGAAACCGTTTTTTTTGGAACCGTGTTTGAGATCAAATGAAATGGCTTAATTAGCATATTTCAAAAATTTATATATTAGTAACCTCAAAAAAAATAAAAATAAAAATAAAAGTTATACAAAAAAAAAAACAACCGACTTCCAAAAAAAACACTAAAAAAGTGAAAAATAACTTTAATTTCGGAAGTCGGTGTCTTTGCTTTTCAATTTCTGTTTTTTGCCACCGACTTCCGAAATTAAAGTTATTTTTCACTTTTTTTGTGTTTTTCTTGGAAGTCGGTTGTTTTTTTTTTTTGTAAAAAGTTTTTATTTTTTACTTTTTAGTTGTGGTACCTACCCCACATAAATCCGAATACCTGCTATGTAAATAACAGTGAAAGAGTCAAACAGGATATCGCCTAGATAAACTAAGTGGGAAAAATACGTAATATTGAAGCTAACTCAAAAATTACGTAGGCAAAGTTAATAAAATTAATATGGGACCACCTCGGAAGCATGACCTACCAAAAAAAAAGAATCATCAAAATCGATTCATAATTGGCGGAGTAATCGCGTAACAAACATACAAAAAAAAAAAAAAAAAAACATACAGACGAATTGAGAACCTCCTCCTTTTTGAAGAAGTCGGTTAAAAACTAAAACCCAACTACGACAAAAAATTCAACTAAACAGGTATAAAGACATCACAGACAGACAAATTAAAATCCGGGGTCACACTGTATCAGTTTGGTTTATGCCGTAACACGTGACTCCGGATGTTTAATTTGTCTGTCTCTGATGTCTTGTTTATACCTTTTTAGATGAATTTTTGGTCGTAGTTGGGTTTTATTTTTTTATTTTGTGGTACCTACCCCTCACAAATTCGAATACCACTACCTGCTATGTAAATATCAGTGACAGGATCTTATTATATCATCATCCATACATACCAAGTGGGAAAAATAAATATTATTGAAGCTAACTCAAAAACTACCTGAGCAAAGCTAATAACATTTATATAGGACTATCGCGCAAGCTTCCTCTACATCAAATGATTTTTTTTTAAAGTAAAATCGGTCCAGTATTTTGACGAAATTTCGATACAAAAACAAAAAAAAAGACATAAAGTCAAACATAGAACCTCTTCCTTTTTGGAAAGCGGTTAAAAAGGCGCAATAATTCTGAGGTATCTACTGTATTTCTCATGTTTGTGTGTTTGTTCCAGACAATAATGCGATCATGGGGCCCAGCTATGCTCTCACTAACCCTGCTGGTGCTCACCGTGATAACAGTCACCAGGGGACAGACACAATACTTTGGTAAAATAATAAAGAACTCTGCTTCTTTAGTCCGCAAAGGTAGCCCGCGAAATTCAAATTTTCTTACGTTTTTTGCAATTTGTAGTTTTTTTTTTATGTTGATCAAAATATGATTCGCGACCTTTACAAATATGTTTTAACATTATTATAATCATTAATACATTAAGCTCCGAGAGAGGCTTTGCGGAGCCCTAGGACTCCGCGGAGCACACTTTGAGTATGCCTGCACTATACTTACTTTATTACACGACTGCCCAAAAAGGAGTATAATGTTTTGAGGGTTAGTTTCTTTATTCCACCATAGCTTCAAAATGCCTGAACGGATTTGGATATGTGGGGTATCGTTCGAATCCTTACATTATCCCGAGTGACATAGACATAGGCATAGGGATATGAAATAAAACAATATGGCGGCAGTATGGCTCCATTTTCAAATGTGAAAAATAAAAATAAACTTCAATTATTTACAATATGGGTATCTAATTGAAGGCCTTGATGACCACATTCCAAACCTATAAAATGTATTGGCATAAATTTTACATAGGTAGAGTGTACATGTAAAAAAATCATTTCATTTTTGGCTGCAAACGATTTAATCAGACTTTAGTAACACTGCAAATATCTAAATGAGTGAATGGTTTGGTAGATGATTGAGTTATTATTAGAATTCTTTCATCATCACACAGTATACTGAGGCAAGTAATTAAAAAAAATTGTTAACATTAACACAATGCCAACTATTGCATAGTGGTAAACAAAAAAGTGCCTACACTTCCAAAAGAATAAAACTTGTCACCAAAACATAAAATAAAAAACACGTGTACCCTTCTAAAAAACGAACTAAAAAGTAAAAAACAAGTTGATAAAATTGTCATTGCAGTCGGGGGACCGTTCTGTGGAACACTTTTTATTCTAAGAGGTCCCCAAGGGCAGTCGGGATTTTTTTATTATTTTTACTATTATTACTAGCTGCCCGCTATCGAATTTTTCCGATATTTAAATAGTTCTTCTGCTATTCTGGGCGGAGACAAATCCAAAAAATCAAAGATCATCAAAATCGGTTCAGTAGTTCTCGAGTTATAATTGCTTGAACAAACACGACTTTATTTTAATTAATAATTCATAAAATAACTAGATGATGCCCGCGAATTCAATCGCGAAGATGTCGGTTATTATATACTAAAACTATATATACTAAAACTTATATACTAAAACTTACTCGAGGACCACTCTATTAATTGGTGAAAACAGCATGATTATCGGTGCAGTAGTTTTTGAGTATATCGCGTACAGGACGACAGACAGACGCGGACAGACTTTGTTTTATAATAATTATGTAACGATAATAATATAAGATATAAGAGAAAAAGAAGAAGGAAAGAAGATATAGTTATAGAAGATATAATATAAGAAGATATATACAAAATTGACGCAGGCATCACACGCACCTACCTATTTCTAAATGACCATCTCTTTTTTTTTCCAGACACCCTCAAAGGACTGCAACATGTATTCCAGCCGTATCTAGGCAATGAGAACATAAACCAATTCAATGGGGCCACAAGCGCCCCACACAAACAGACGAACAGACAAGAAAGCAAGAAAAAAACTGTCATCAGACATCGGATTGAAGAAAGACTAACAAAGCAACCTCCTCCCATGTACCAATATGATTACGTCTTCGCTACGACGGAAAAACCGAGTCGAAAAAAAACAAAATTGATTTCAAGTCAAAACAATAACTCTAGTACTTTCAACAACATGAATGAACAAAGCAACATATTTTTTGGAGAATATCCTTATGAAATACCAACTAAAGGTAATAGAGTTAAAACTACAACAACAACTAAAGCTGCCTACTTCAACTATGAAGGGAACAGACGAACGATACAAAATGTTTTCAGTAACAACTCTAATGTCGCCAGACCAGTTACTGAGAATGGCAATCACAAAGAGACATTTGCTGTTAATAACCAAACAACTGCAGCTGACAATAATAACTTTGGTAATACAGGAGTCGGTTTCAATAATAAAGGGACTACAAATAATAATAATACCAGAGGAAATTCTAACAACAATACCAATACTTCCAACAGCGATTCAACCAACAATACCAACACTTCCAACAGCGATTCAACCAACAATTCCAACAATCTCAACCAACGTAACAACTTCGGTGGTTTTAACTACTCAGACACTCCCCTGATCAACCAACCCGAGGTACAACCATCCCCAGTAGACGTTGGTTCACCACCGATCACCAACAGACCAGCATCAAACAATAATAACTTTGGGGACTTCAATAGACCTTCAGACACAAGTTCAGGAACGTTCACTGATCAACCTGATCAGGAACCAGAGCTTTTGATTGGACCTAATGAAGATGATATGACTGAATCTCAGAAAAAAGAATATGCGGAGAAGGCGGAGAGGAGTGAGTATGATTTTCTATGTGAAAACTTCTTTAGGCGCGTTGAGCCATTTTTGGTAGGGGGTAAAGTTATGTATTTCATAGTGCTTTACTTTAAAATATAGATGGCGTTAGTACCAGTTTTAAGTTTTATAATAGTAGGTATTGTTTTTTTTGTGGGGATACAGGGCAACAGAATGATGATGATGGTGATGGTGATGATGATGGTGCAAATACCAGTTTAGTGTTTTCACTTCTATTGACAGTCCCCATGACTGCTTATTTTTGACCGACTTCAAACAGGTGGAGGTTCTCAAACTGACTATTTTTTTACTATTGGGTGTGTCCATCAGGAATTGCTCAGTAATTGTTTTTTTTAGCATATCGATAGCAATCGATAGCAAAGGAGCTCATGGCTAAGTAATAACAGCCGCACGGGTCGATCCATCAGGTTAAGCGACGCTTGCCGGGGTTGGTCCGTGGATGGATGATCATCTTTACACACCGAGACTCCTCCGTGCATCGGAAATCACGTCAAGCCGTTGGTCCCGGCTGTCATTCGTAGATCTTTGACAGTTGTTACGGGTCGTCACAAGCCCGAAAGTCTGACAAACAGTCTTACCATGGGGTATCGAATTACCCAGTTACTGGGTTGTGGAGGTCAGATAGGCAGTCGCTCCATATAAAATACTGGTATTCAGCAGCATCTGGTTGGAAGCTGGAAGCCGACCCCAACATAGATGGGAAAAGGCTAGGCAGATTTGATAGCAATTTTATTGAGTCGGCCCAGAATTTGGCAACAAGTTTAGCGCCTATGTATCCTGTACGCTGAATTTGTGCCCGCTTTATAGCAATATTCCTGTTCTCTTAGGACTTAAACATAATTGGCGAATTGTACCACCTTACCCTTTAGGGAATACCTACAGGTATTATGATGCTGTAAGTATTATGGAATTTTTTTCATCCAACTCAAACTCAAAGTATTTATTTCAAATAAACCAATTACAGGCACTTTTGAATTGTCAAGCGGTCTGTGAGTCAGAAAGATGAAGTTAGTTGCCCATTCCAAAGAGTAGTAGGAAGGTACTGGGCAAGGAACTCCACGGGCACTCTTTTAAATCAAAATTGTTACACAATATTGGTTACTTACATGATTCATGTTAAAATTGTACATGTGAGAACAATGTAGTGTCCGCAATAATAAGATAAAAACCAAAACAACAAAAACATTAAAATAAATTAAAAACAAGCCGTGGCAGCTAACTGATGACCAATCCCTACTGACAGCACCTGTTCACGAACATGACGCACCATTCAGGTCAACCATTTTGAAGGGAACTTTTAATGATCCAACACACACGCCAGCACCAGCGATCTTTCTAACATTCTTTCAATTCCTCTTTTCCAGTGTGTGATTACTACAAGTCCTTCGCAGTGAAAAAGGCCTTATCTCGGATACTGTCGCCAGACCCCGGAGCAATCAAGGCGTCTGTCTGTGCACCCATCAACGTGCCTCTGGTCATCGGGGGATCAGTTACCAGCATCCGAGAGTTCCCACACATGGCTCTTGTGGGTTGGTTTAAATGGGTAAGTTTTAATACTCTGAGCACTCTGATGACAAGCAAAACCAAATTATGAAAACCTGGTCACACCGTGTACAGAAGAGCTGATCAGCATCGTTGTATGTGGATATGAAGGTTTTGAGCGACTTTTGCGTATTAGGCGCTTCTTGTCTAGGTCTTCAAGACGATTTGTTTCAAAGCATTCAGTTGTTTTTCTACATATATATAAACTAGAGTTTGACCGGACCGCTATACCGCGCATTAGGTATGTGTGAAGCGGATACAGGGCAGTGCAACTCATTCGTCAACGCTGGCCCGCCGGGCGCGGTACAGCGGTCTCGTTCAAACTATAGTTACACACGAGTTTGTTTGTATCTATAATACAATCTCTGGAAGTACTGATAGAAAAAAATATTTCACTGATAAAAAGGGAGACAGATCCTGAAAGTGCACGATTCCTGTGGTGTCGTGAAGTCGCCTATTTTATAAGTTTATTGCCATGGTTATTAGTCCAGGGCCAAACCGAGTTTGAAACACCCGAATTGCAAAAACAATCTTAGCAATATGTTGGTCGGATTTAGTATAAATTATAAGCAAATGAAAAAAATGAACAGAACACGGTGAAAGTTCCGGAAAAGGGGTGGGGGTAGGGAAATAGCCGTTTGGGGGGGGGGGGGATGAATAATGATTTTTACGATTTGCGGCTTAAAAGCTACACCTCCTATCGGAAAATTTAAAAGTAAAAGTTGTTTATAATCAAAATATCTTCAAATTTTGTATTTACATATTTTTTATTTACAAAAAAAACAACATGTCTGCTACTTCCATACATCTCTATCAGCCGTCATCTCAGTAGTCGGGTTAGGGTTTCGTAGTCAACAATGAATCCTTATAGTTTCGCCATGTCCGTCCGTCTGTCTGTCTGTCCGCGGCATAGCTCAGATGCTCTTTGTACTAGAAAGCTGTTATTTGGCATGGGTATTAATATTAATCAGGCTGACAAAGTGGTAAAATAAAATCATGAATATTTTTTAGGGTACCACCCCTACACGTAAACTTGTTTGTTTTAAAATTATATATCCCATGATGTGGAGTATCGATGAAAAGATCGATCGGCTTCCGGGGCGGACTATCCACTGAAAGTGCAGTTTTGTGTGTTAAGCATGCTGTCAAATACTACACAAGACGTTAAACATCAGTTCACGCATGCTTTCTTGATCTTTCGAAAGCCTTTGACCTGGTTTCCTATGATATGCTGTGGGAAAAGTTAGAAAACACTAATCTACCAATGGAACTCATCAACATTTGTAAGAACTGGTACGGAAACCAGCTCAATGGCGTGCGTTGGTCGGGAATCATGTCGCAGTCGTACAGGTTGGAGTGCGGGGTGAGGCAGGGGGGATTGTCCTCGCCAACCCTATTTAACCTATATATGAACGATCTGATTGTGGCACTCAGTAGCACCCGGGTAGGTTGTCACATAGACGGAATTAATGTTAATAATATAAGCTATGCTGATGACATGGTGCTACTGAGTGCATCGGTATGTGGCATAAGGAAACTGCTTACCATCTGTGAATCATATGCCGAGCAACACGGATTGAAATATAATCCACTCAAAAGTGAAGTCATGGTCTTTGAGCCCAGAGGAAACAGTACTGGTAATGTAATTCCCGGCATTACGCTTAATGGTACAGCTTTGCGTAGGGTGTCCTAATTTAAGTACTTAGGACATATGCTGACCTCTGACCTCAGGGACAATGATGACATCGAGAGGGAACGGAGGGCGCTGGCAGTGCGGGCGAACATGATAGCCCGCAGGTTTGCACGTTGTTCGACAGAAGTAAAAATTACGCTTTTTAGGTCGTATTGTACCTACATCATTCTACACGTGCAGCCTGTGGGCCGACTACACTCAAAAGTCCTACAGTGCCCTCCGAGTCCAATTTAATAATGCGTTCAGGGTGCTGATGGGGCTGCGGCGATTCTTTAGTGCATCAGGGATGTTTCTTGAACGACGCGTAGACTGCTTTTACGCTACGATGCATAAAAGGTGCGCATCCCTGGTGCGTAGAGTACGTGGCAGCACCAACAGCATCCTTAGCATGATCGCTAGTCGTCTGGACTGTGGTTACATCAGTCATTGTTGCGCCATTTGTCATGGAATGGCACGGTAGTGATTGTTGAGTCTACTTTATAAATATGTTTTGTTGTGGGTAGTTTTAAGTATTACTAACACTAGTCTATAAGAACTTTGTTACTAACAAAATGGATACCATGGTCTGAAATAAAGTAATTTATTTATTATTATTAAAAGGTCGTTCAACAAAAAAACCGAAACGTGAAGTTTAACCTTTAATTTCAGAAGTCGGTGTCTTTGCGTTTTTTTTCCACCGACTTCCGAAATTAAAGTTATTTTTCTCTTTTTTAGTGTTTTTTTTGGAAGTCGGTTGTTTTTTTTTGTAAAAATATTTAATTTTTTCACTTTTTAGTTGCGGTATCTACCCCACACTAATTCGAATACCACTACCTGCTATGTAACGAACCACTACAGTAACGGAGTCAAATATATCATCTACATGTACTAAGTGGAAAAAATACGTAATTATTGAAGCTAACTCAAAAACTACGCAAGCAAAGTTACTAAAATTTATATGGGACCAGCTCTGACGCATGACCTACCAAAAAAAGAAAAACTTCAAAATCGATTCATTAATTGACTGAGAAATCGAGTAAGACACAAACAAAAAAATAAAAACATACAGATGAATTAAGAACCTCCTCCTTTTTGAAGAAGTCGGTTAAAAATATGTTAAGGGTGTAAAAGCCATTTTTGGACTCAAAGATCCGTTTGCGAAATATTAAGCTTTAAAGTGCTAATTTTTACTAGAGCCAAATGCCTACCAGCTAAATGGTTAGTTTTGGATATGTGAAAAAAATCACGACAGTAGTTTTACATATAACGAAATTAAAAGGAAAACTATCACAGATAAGTAGGCTGTACAAGTTAACGAGTAATAATCGACCAATTTAAAGCAGTTACAAAAACATGTTCTCTCATACATTTCGTATGAGAAAACATGTTTTTCAACTACAATGTTTTTGTTCTTGGGATAAATTTCTTCCCAACTACGGAACCCTTCATTGTGCGTGTTCCGACACGCACTTGGCCGGTTTTTTATTTAATTTTATGTGCATTAATATGTATGACGATGTTTCCAGGACGTCGGCGCCGGCTACTACTGGAGGTGTGGGGGCTCTCTGATCAGCGACCGCTACGTCCTGACTGCGGGGCACTGCGCCCTTCCTGTTTACAAGTATGTCACTTTTGCTATTACTTGCCAGCGTTAATCTTGGCTATTATCGAGTACAAGTCAGACTGGACCAATGGGCACATTGCCCAGCTTGTAACTTTGAGGAATTAGTACCTGGTTACTGGTTACTGTCACCATTTATCATCCCACTGTGGACCAAACGCCGCGAAGTGGCTTCATGTAAAATACTGTTAATCAGCTGCATCTGGTTAGACAAAAGTTAGGAAAAGGCTAGGCATAATTATTGACCAAAGTCCCAAAGGCAATTATTAGTTGACCAAAGACCCCATGACTTCATAAAAATAATTATTAGGTACTTTTTTATTATGTATTAAAATATGACATACTTAGGGCCGAGTCAACCAAACCCAGATACCTAACTTTTATTCGAGGAATAAAATAATTGACGTCTGACAGTTTTTGTATAGTAAATCTGTCAAAAATTTAATATTTACTCTCTGGATTAGACTTATACTAGGGATAAAAGCTTGAGACATGAAACTTTAATATTTTCCTAACAGCTTCAGGCTTATCTTAAAGTGTAAGAAGGACGTTTACGCCTTCTTACACTGACATTTTGCCTTTGGTCAATTAATATGCCTAGCCTTCACTTCTTAATTAAAATTTCATTTCTCTGAAAAAATTACAATTCTAGACAAAAAATTCTGTGGATTTTAACCCACAGTTTTGCTCCAACCAAACCTCTCCAAGTACGTCACTGATGACGTCGCTGTACCGTTAGGCCGTCCTTGACGTTACACTCGAAGATGTCACTGCTGACATGTCGTCACATCTGTGGCCGACACCGTCTCCGAAGGGGCAAAGTCTTCACGACACTGGTGGTGCCTGTTTACGCCAAACCTCGTCGCACCGCTGATCACCACATCGGTGATGAACTAGGTCCTTCAGGATAATCGACCCTGTTTTCCGCGTCACACACTCAAAAAAGCTATGAAAAATCCGGCTCGAAGGACCAATAATGTTAGTGCACCCGACACCTGCCCAATAAACCAAATAAAACAAAGTTTGCAAGCGAGTACAATGTGAATTTAAAAACGATTTACAACATCACATTTACGGAAAATCAATAACAGCAGGTCCATAGTTGGTTAATTGCTGATAATTTAGTATTAAATGGGAAAAAAAACTAAATACATAAGATTTGCTTTACCTAATGTTAAAAGCAGTGATTGAATTCGTTGATAAAACTGTTTTTTTTTGGGAATCACACTCGACTCAAGGCTGCAATTGGGTCCTAATTTGGCATCTCTTGCGAAACGGCTAAGTTCAGCAGCATATACTGTGAGAAAATTCCGTCAATTCACTGATGTAGACACCGCGAGGCTAGTCTATTTCAGTTACTTTCATAGTATTATCATAATATCATCACATCATAGTGTTTTACGACATTTTATTTAGGAGACGGGCTGCTGATGTCGAGTCTATTTTTATTCTGCAGAAAGGAGCCATCAGAGCAATAATATGGGCTTCATAGGCGCGATTCTCTAAGGGAACTGTTGAAAGATATTAACATCATGACGGTACCTTGTCAATACTATATCTATGAAAACATCATAATTATGAACGTAAGGAAAAATCTAAGTCTTTTCAGTAAAAGAGGTGAAAGACACACCTATGGGACACGAAATAGGGACCAATTAGTTCAACCGGGTTTCAGACTGGCTAAAGTAGACTCATCCTTTATGGTACTGTTTAAAATGTTACAAATATAAAAACTTTTTCCAAAAAAACAACCGACTTTCAAAAACCACAAAAAAGTGAAAAATAGCTTTAATTTCGGAAGTCTTTGCTTTTTAGTTTTTGTTTTTTGCCACCGACTTCCAAAATTAAGGTTATTTTTCACGGTTGTTTAGTTTTTGTAAAACGTTTTTATTTTTCACTTTTTAATTAGGGTACCTACCCCACGCAAATTCGAATACCACACAGTGACGGAGTCACATAGAACATCATCTCATGTAGACGATGTTCTATGTGACTCCGTCACTGTTATTTTACTAAGTGGGAAAAATACGTAATATTAAACCTAACTCAAAAACTACGCACGCAAAGTAATAGTATAATTATTAGTGAATAAAGGACGGATTTAAAGCGAGGGCCATCGATGAATCACGAGCAAGTGAAGGATTCCAACAACTGAATCACTCCCGTAGGGAGTGATTCATGATGATTGAATCACGAGCATAGCGAGTGATTGAAGTGTTAGAATCCTGAGCGACGCGAGCGATTCATGGCCCTCGATATAAATCCGTTTTATTCATGATAAAACGGATTTATATCGAGTCATACAGTCTGTTTAAATGAACTTAAAGAGAAAAACAAACAAGTGGATGTAATATGCGTTACTGAACATTTTATGATGGAAGGCTACGAAAACCAGCTGAGCATTCCAAACTATTGCTTAGCTGCTCAGTACAGTAGAAAGGAAGTTAAGAGAGGCGGATCATGTATCCTAATTAGAAATGGGCATGAATGGAACGAGCTATTAAATATATCGAAAATGTCAATAACAGGAACTTTTGAATGCTGTGCCATTGAGCTTACCAAGTAATAACACTGCCTTTGTATGTGTGTACCGAATTCCAAATATGAACAATCTCAATATTTTTTTTAATCAGTTTGAAACAGTTTTACTGGAATTATCTAAGAATTCATATAAAAATATTGTCATAGCTGGCGATTTCAATATAGAAATGTTGAAAAGGAATTACCAGTCGGTGGAGTTTGAATGCATCCTACTTAGTTTCAACCTAAAACTAGCAATAAATCAACCTACTCGAATGGAAAGTCGGACATGTATCGATAATTTTGCGCATAATTATAATAAAAAATGTGAATCTGAAGTCTTAGAGTTTGCCCTTTCAGACCACACTGCCCAGCTTTTAAAATGTCCCGTGAATAAAATATGTACTATCGACAAATACTGTACTATTAGACGCGACTACAATAAAGAAAATATAACTAAATTTAAAGATTGTATGAGCAAAATTAATTATTCTGAAATATATGAAACAGACGACCCGAACATTGCCTACTACAACTTTCATGAAGTATTTTCGCTTTTCTACAACCTCTGTTTTCCTAAAAAATTGATTAAAATAAATGTAATAAACAAGCAAAGTTGGTTATCTAAGGGAATTAAATCATGTAGTAAAAAAACGGCAACTTCTGTGGACCTACAGATTAAATCCAAGTAAACTAAATAGAACTCGCTTTAAAAATTACTCTAAGTTATTTAGAAAAATCATCACTCTGACACAGCGTTCACAAAACAACTACAGAATTAAAATATCAGACAATAAATGTAAAACTGCCTGGCAAATAATAAATCGAGGAAAATTTAATGTACCTAAAAATTATATTTCAAAAATTAAAATCAATAACGACAAGATAACGGACGCGAAACAAATTGCAAATGAGTTTAATAACTATTTTATCAATAAAATACAACCAATACAGACTAGTAATAAAACTACAATACCCATCGTTAATAGCAAAAACTCAATGTTTATGGCACCCTGTACACCACAACAGGCACATAAAATCATTATGGGTTTGAAAAACACTAATAGCGTGGGTTACGATGGTATCTCAACTAAAATAATAAAATCAGTAGCATCTGAAATAAGCCACCATTTGTCTCACATCATTAATCTCAGTATTATGGCTGGCAAGTTTCCTGACGCACTAAAGATGGCTATCGTTAAACCATTATTTAAGAAAGAAGACAGAGAGCTGATGGAATACTACAGGCCTATTTCTCTGATACCTATCTTCTCTAAAATATTTGAGAAATTCATTCAAAAGGAATTAAACGGTTATATAGAAAAAAATTATATACTATGTAATGAGCAAAAAGGATTTCGCGAAAATAAGACTATAAGTATGGCCATCTATGACTTTTTATACACCGTATTGACAAAAGTAGATAAAAAAACACATGTATGTGCTATCTTCTGCGATATGACTCAAGCATTTGACTATGTAAAACATGACATTTTAATTAGAAAACTTGACGCGTATGGTATTAGAGGTAATGTACTTAATTTATTTGAATCTTATTAAAGCAATAGAAAGCAAAAGACCGAAATCACTAGAATTAATACCAATACCAAAAAGGAAGAGATTTACTTATCAGAGGAACGTCTCACTACCTTTGGTGTTCCACAAGGAAGTGTTTTGGGACCTCCGCTTTTTACACTATATATTAATGACTTACCTACATCAATTTCACATCCTATGACTTTGTTTGCGGATGATAGCACGGTGACAATCTCTAATAATAACAGTGACATGATCCAATATAAACTTGATATTCACAATACTCTGACATCAATAATAAAGTGGTTAAATAATAATAATTTAAAAATTAATCTAGATAAAACTAAAATCATACATTTTAGTCAACGTTCGACTGTAGAAAACATGGACATAAATATAACGAATAAAACAATTGAAAGCGTAAATAGTACGAAATTCCTTGGACTAATGATTGATAAAAGGCTTGACTGGAAATCGCATATAGAGAACCTTTGCAAAAAAAAATGTAGTTCTGCATTTTCATTGCACTCTCTAGCTGCAGTTGTGAATGTAGACACCTTGATTGCAGCTTACTATGGCTTAGCTGCGTCTCACCTAAGATACGGCATTATATTCTGGGGAAATTCTACCGACGTTAACACGGCATTCAAGGCTCAAAAGAGATGTATTAGATCTATGTTTGGGTTAAAAACGGTTGATACATGTAAACCATATTTTAGAAAGTACAAAATATTAACACTTCCCTGTATGTATATTCTCGAAACCGCAATGTTTGTTAAAACTAACCCCAAACTGTTCCCACGTCTAGAGGACGCCGTACCGCGTAACAGAAGAGATGCGACTATTCTTCGCATCTATCCAGCAAAAACGGCACTCATGCGCAAGAGTATCGTCTGCATGGCTCCCACTATATTTAATATACTGCCTAAACGATGGAAAGAGTTAAATAGGAATGCATTCAAGCGTCAATTAAAACTGTTCCTTTTGCATAAAGCATATTACAGTGTCTCCGAATTTCTAGCCGAAAAAGTTTTTTAGTTTGACATAAATCCTGTAATCTGAACATTTAACTCATAATTTTGACATAAATCCTGTAATTTTGACATAAATCCTGTAATTTTGACATAAATCCTGTAATTTTGACATTCATCTTGTAATTTGACATGATCTAGACGTTCACATTGTAATTTAGCAATCAACATTGTAAAATCGACATAAATCTGTTAATTTGGACTTTGGTTGTAATTTTGACATGTATCTTTCAAATTTGACATACATTTTTAAACTTTGACATTGTTCTTGTATTTGTGATTTATTTTTTCAATCTGAATGTTGACATTATGTTATAATAATAATTTCGAATTAACAGGTCTCTAAGTTAAAAAAAAAATTGTATTTGCAATTCTGGGTAACTTTCTTTCTTTTTGTGAAATTTTATAATAATATAACTCATAACTTTCTTTCTTTTTGTGAAATTTTATAATTTTTTAGTTGTCAATAAAAAGAATAATAGTTTTCAATATTATAGAAATATTTGTACGCCGATACTTACGGCTAAACATGACTGGACTTAAACAATTGATTTTAATCTTGCATGCTCTTGTATGTATACCATGTTTAGACAAATAACGAATATCTTATCTTATATTATCTTATTCAAGAGTTGCATACTATACTTTATACCATGACTACGAGAAAAAGAATTTGCAACTTCAAGTATGCTGTTATGTCATTGTTATGCCTTGTTTTTATAGTGCTCCGTAGCATAAAATACATACTTAATAATGTCGATGACTTCTTTTTCTTCGACAACTCATTAAAATAAGTTAGGAAAACAGATTCTGAAAATGTGCCAGAAGCTTGATTTTCATTTTTCCATTTGAAGCATGACTTACCAAACAAAAAAATCTTCAAAATCATAGGGCCTTATACAGCTCTTATAACGCTTAAATGGGCACAAATTATTTAGCCTTAAGTTCACGTAGCTGCTTAGGAGCTGTGTAGCAGCAATTTAATAGTGTTATAAAGGGTAACGACAGTACTATGCGCTGAATATCGACTGACTAAGAGACCACAAGTTACTCTTTATTCAGTAAATATGTCACATCTATGCTCTTAATAGATGTTTTAAACCGTAAAAGACTGCTTGCGGCCAGTATAAAAGTGAACATATTTGTTGTAGCAAACATATAGAAGCAAATATAACCCTAGCTGCCAATGAATTGAATGACTGAATTATACGTGGATAATTTTCATATCCCCAGCTGTACATTGTTTTACATATTAATAAAAGAAAAATGAATGGGAATGTAATTTCACTGACATTATACATATATGTTGTCTAAGAAAATTTTGATGCGCACCGAAAATATTCTGTTTTTAATATTAAAAACAGAATATTTTATAAGCCGTGATGAAAACTTGAATAAACAATTTTTAGTGCTTTGAAAAGAATTATAAGATAAAAAGTTATTATTATGTTATCAGGAAGTAAAAACGAATGCAATACATTTCTAATTCATACACAAAACATCATAAAAGTTGAAAAATGAATCAGTATATTTATAGGTTATACAACACAATGTTAAACAGCGACGTGAATAGTTAAAACTCTTATCTGCTGCAAAAGGCTGTCTAATAGTTCACTAGTGTACTGTTAATCAGCAAAAAACTGAATAAAATTACACATGTGAACCACTATAAAATAGAAGCCGTTAATTCGATACCTAGTTGCGAGGCATCTAGTGAATGTTTAAACAGCCGCTATGCAGACACTATTAATGGCAGTGTAAAGGCTGATTAGCGGTAGACATATTCAGCAATAAGCTGTAATGTGGGCCACAAATCATCCATTAACGTTATAATAGTTCACACGTGGCCCTTTAATAAATCAGTCTAATAGAAGTTCACAAATACCTTCTTATACAGCATTATTAACGTAACTTCATCCACTAAACAGGCCTTATTACGGTTAAGGCATTAGAAAAGGTTAAAAGCTGAATAGAGTCGTTGAAAATATACCTTTATAGCGTATTAATGGTAGATTTTCGGTTTTAATCAGCCTTAATGCAGCTCTTAAACACTCTTTTTTTTTTTTTGGTACGTCATCAAATTACTTCTCCCGCTCTGGGCGGAGCGGAAGGGCGTGACAGACTTTAACTGACTAAAACCCGCCCGTGCTCCTTCAGTTGCCTGTTGCCAGGGTCCCGGTATCCCTTTCGGACTCTTCCGCAACCCTGGCAGGCATCGGTCCTAACGGACCCCGTCAGGTGTGCTGAAGCGATATTTAAACAGCTTAGGGTGATTAAGATCACCCTAAGCTGTTTAAATATCACTGACAGCTATTATGCAGCTGTAGGATCACCAGTGTACCCTTAAAATAGTCTTAATACGCATAGAGTTTCAAATAGGTCTAAAAGTGAGTAGTTATACAGCTATCTGTGCTACTTGGGCATTTACTAGATACGTCTTTCATTGACTTGAATGTGCCCTGGCGGCTGTGAGTATGTCATGCTCACTCAGATGTCTCGCTGATGGTGGCGCGTGTGTTGGATCATTAAGTTCCCTACAAAATGGTTGAGCTAAATAGTGCTGATCCATGCGTTATGTTCGTGAACGGGCGCCGCCGCCGTCAGTAGGGACTGGTCATCTCTTAGCCACGGCTTACTTTTAATTTATTTTAATTGTTTTTGTTTTTATCTTTTAATTACGAACGTTTTTAACGTGCACATCTTTTTTTTACATTGTTCTCAAGGTATTGTCTTGTTTGCCATAATTTCATTTGCCATAATATTGTTTTCCATAATCGTCCTCAGTCATAATATTTACTTGCCCTATCATTTATACTAATAACGTTTGTCATATCAACTTATTAGTCATAACTTTTATTTGCCATAAATAACGTGATGTGTCATAATCATTACTTTATATAAGTAACACATTACATAATCGATACTTGACATAAGGAACATTTAATATAATTTAGAAGCGTTTATTGTTTTGTACAAAAAATTGGTAGGGAGCACCTATTTTTTGTATAGCCCTAGCTATGTATAGATTGTTAGTCCTAAAAAAAATGCTCAAAATTAGGTTTTAGTGACAGAAACGCCTCGCTGTAAATCCGACTCCACGCAGTCTTGTATGCCCTAGACTGTAATTTAAAATCGCGGAGGGGCGAGGCGGCCCGCGTGTTGAGGAGCAGGTGGTTGTAACGCTCGCCGCTGCAGCTGAGGCTGGCCGGCCTTCTATGAATATGTTAATATAAAAATTATTCAGTTTAACATAACATCCAAATTGCAGGCGCTTGTACTGAACTAGCATTGTTGTGCTGTTATGGGCAAATTAATATTAATTACGAACGTAAACGATGCAAAAGGAGTGTGTAAAGTTGCCGTCCACCAGTATGCGGCACAGTATTATTATGATGAATAAATGGTATGGAAAACAACATTATGAAAATAAAATGAAAAATATAGCAAATAAATATTATGACACTTGATCGATTATGACCAATGAAAATTGAGGAAAATGATTTTATGTCATTTGACGATTATGGCAACTGAAGCGTTATTTCTAATGAAATTATGGCAAGCAATAGTAAACCTGTTCTCACGTCATGTACCATTTCAACATGAATGATGTAAACAATATATTATTGTAATCATTTTTTCATTTAAAAGTGTGTCCGTGGAGTTTCTTGCCCTCTTTCTCCATAGGGAACTACTACGCTTTGGAATGGGCAACTAGCTTCATCTTTCTGACTGAACAACCCCTTGACAATTCAAAAGTACCTGGAATTGGTTTATTTGAAATAAATGCTTTGAGTTTGAGTTTGAGCGAGATTTAGAAAATGGTACAACGCCATCTATCGAGCGTTGAGGAAGCTCTCACTCAAACACTATTCCTATCCAAAAGTATTTTACTATTAACGAACTTTACAGAGTCCAGCCTCAAGCTGTACAACTCGGTTCCTCATACCGGGACGATCGTGAAGCCCTCGTCGTGAAGATATCCGCCATCATACTCCACCCGAAGTATAAGCCGCCAATTGCATACCATGATGTATCGCTCATCAAGATGGTTTCAAAAGTCAAGTGAGTAAAGTTGAAACATATAACATCACGTCTGTAATCCCCGAAGGGTTAGACAGAGGTGTACCTATAGTACACCCCAGCGGCGAGGGGTGAATTTTTATGAGAGGGAAGCCGAAGCGGTTCTGGTCTTAACTTACTTACTTATGAATAAAGTAATTACTTATTAAGTGTTAACTTAAAAATAAAAGTCTCTCCGTAACTGATTTTAACACCATCTGTCGCCTAGTAGCAGAACCAAAAATAGATTCGCATAAAATATCTTTCAATTTTTTACAGAAATAAACTCAAATATAATTTTAAAATGAATAAAGGAATTCATAGAATCTAATAAAATACACTTGAACAGGTGAAAACGAAATAAAATGTGCAATATTCCTCCATCTCGTTCTTGCTCACGCATTTTTTATATATCTGTCTCTATCGTAACCCGTTGTACACCGGCTTGCTCTCATACTTTTCAAGCGGCGCCACGTGACCTCATGACGGGATCGCTATTGTATGAATGTTTAGTTCCCGATTCTGACGTTTTGGCGCCGGGTTATTTTAGATGTCAAAATTTTGTTCCGTATTTTAAAAATTAGTTTTAATTATTTTTAAGTGTAATTTAGGTGAAATAATATTACTAAATGTGAAATAACTGCATAAATACTAAGGATTATTGTTTTCCTTAAAATATTCATATTAAAACACAGTGTTTGGTTGCCTACCGCTACCGGTAACCTAACTCGAACAGCTGATGTTCGACCTGCGGATCTAAACGGGGAGTATTGTTATTTATATTGTTTAATTATCACACAGTCGTATCTTAGACTCTGTAACACGCCTTCATTGATCCCTAGAATAACCATTCTTGATTGATTTGGCACTCTGCAGTGGGTCCAAGTCGCTTTGTTTACCTTAGTTAATTAAGATAACGAAACTTTAGTGAATTTTTCATAATAATTTTAATAGATTATTAGAATTACACAACAACAAGAACGTTGTTTAACGTTTTTTTTGCATTATCGTAATGTAAAACTATTTTTTTTATTTTAATCTAGACCTCCTACCCACATTAAGAAAAGTAAAATCATAAGAAAGAATCAGTGAAACTTTGTGATCTGATCTAATCTGGTTGCTTTAAATTAGATTAAACAGCCTACCTCATTTCTCTATAAAGCAACACTAACTTCTCCCATTTTTTCCTGTCATTTCTAGCATTCTTTCCTTTGTTTGTCTGTCTAAGTAGTTCTCACCGTTCCTTTAATTCTATTTTCAGTACTAATTCCTGAAACCATGCCTGTGATGACCCGTAAGGCTGCTGCTCAGGAGTTGGAGCTTAAATTGAGAACGGCCGTTCATGATCTGGCGGCTTCAAACAGTAAATGTCAACAGCTGTTACAGGAGATAGATGAAAGTGAGAAGGAAGTCGAGAACGTCGTTTTCAAAAACACAGGCTTAAAACAGGAGCTAGTGATCCTACATCAGCAATATCTAGATGTTGTTGATGAACGGGACAAACTGCGGGTGGTCACAGATGGTTTCAACAACTGCAGTAACATATATGAGGAGGCTTTATGTAAGGTTAGGGACCTAGAGGAAGAATTAGGTCATGCAAATACACAAATTTATAAGTTACAGAAACAAAAAGAATGTACTCAGGCTAGGGAAACGAATAATTTGTATAGTGAATTATTAAACACTAATTGCAACCAGCACTCATTAATAACAATAGACCTCACTGAAGATTCTTTAATGAAACATAATAATAGTAGTTATAAATTAAGTCAAAATAAAAATAAAAAATATGCAAAGCTAAATAGAATCATAAATAAATGCAATAAATATAGGAAACAACAAAAACACAGTTCCAATAATATTAAGTTAAGGAAAGAACGTGGTTTTCTTATAAATAAATTAAATAACTACCAAATAAAATTAGAAGACAGTAAGAACATTTATGAGTTTGACACTCAACACTTACAGTCTGAAATTCAGGTACTAGAAGCTTCACTTCATTCACTCTATACTAAGTATGTGAGGTCTGAAAAACAAATTCAGGAGCACATCCTTGCAGCTAATGAGTTAGTGGACATGTGCAACTCTAATGCAGACAAAGTGGACCCGCTGACTATCAGCACCCCTGAAATTTCACTGCATAGTGAGTCGAATCTTGGCACTCACCAACCTGAGGCAAAAGAGGACCCATACCAGTCAGGAAGTGCTCAGGTCTCGATTCCCGGTGGGGTTACACCAGGTGCTGAACAAGGTCCATTGCAAGTATTTCAGACAGAAGCTAGTTCTCTCACTTGTAGTAGTAAAGTTTGTTGCTGCTCCATTATGTTTTCTGATAGTTTTGGAAAAGGGTTAGGAAAATTACTTAGTAACAACCTGAGTCATTCTTCTCAAAACTATTGCATGCCTCAGACTTCCTATAATCAAATAATGTCTACAATAACTAGGAATGAATATGACCCTAATGCCATTATAACTGTTCTTATAGGTAATAGTTTAAATGTTAAAAAAGATGATATCACTGACAGTGTCACCGAGCTACTGAAGTTAAATTGTAAGAAAATAATATTGTGTGCTTTTCCATACTTTGAGCACTTGTCAAATAGGCAAAATAACTTCATTCATATATTAAATAATTACATGCATTTTTTAGTTAGTCACCATAGTGACAAGTTTATATTTTTTGACACCAACATTTTTGTTGATAAGCTTAGGTCGACTAGGGATACTGTGTATCTGCCCATTAGTTTTAGACGTCAAATAGCTAGGCTATTAGCTTTTAATATTAACCCAGACATAATTAGTATGTCGAAGTCATGTTTAATTAGCACCACAATTAGTAATAGTACTAATGATAAGGTGTTTCAAATTAGTAATTTAAACTAGTTTGTAAGACAACAGAAGGTACCAATAGCAGTATAGTTGCACTTAATAACAAAAAGGTATTTTCTAGCACTAACAAAGGTAACTGCACAAAAGGGGCTAAGCAGAAATCCTTGAAATTATTTCATCAAAATATTCAAGGTTTTTCTTCCAAACAATTGGAAATTGAATTGTTTTTAGAAAAATCAATGTTTGACATTATTTGTTTAACTGAGCATTGGTTAAAAGACTATGAAATGTTAATTAATTATGAAAATTATAGTGTGGCCAGTTGTTTTAACCGAAAATCAATGCTGCGTGGTGGTTCACTAATTTTAATTAAAAGTTGTATTAAATCAAAAACCCGTAACGACATAGTTGAACTATCGGTTGAACATAGCATTGAGCTGTCTTGTGTTGAGCTAGATAAGCATGTTATAGTGTGCGTTTACAGACCCCCAAATTATCAAAACTACTCTTTATTTGAGTCAGTAATGGAAGATGTTTTGTCAAAACTTGCAACTGGGAATAAATCGGTAATTATCTGCGGGGACTTTAATATTAACATTTTAGAAAATAATTCTAATACCAGTAGATTATTAAATTTGTTTAAATCCTTCAACTTGTCAAATGTGTTTGTAGAGCCAACCCGAATAACTACGACTACTGCTACATGTATTGATAATGTGTTTTGTTCCTGCGACTATTTAGATAAAGCCATCGTTAATTATCTCCCTTCTGATCACAGTGGGCAAACAGTAACTTTTGAATCCAACTTACCCATAAAAAAAGTGCAGATACAATTCAGACCAGTTACCGCTGTTAATTTAAATAAATTTAATAGCACTTTAGTTTGTAAATTAAGTAATCAGGACCTTACAATAAACAATGTAAATATTCTGTATAAAGAATTCTTTTCGGTAGTCCAAACCGAGTTCAATAATACTTTTAAGAAAAGCACTAAAACTATCAGCCCTAAGTTTTTATTTAGTGATTGGGCAACTAAAGGACTCAAGAAAAGTAGGGAAAGACTTTTCGAACTGTATGGCCTTAAGCCTTATATTAACACGGAAAGTTTTAATAAGTATGTTGCTACTTATTCTAGAACTTTTAAGAGCACTTGTAAGGCAGCTAAAGCCTTATACATTAGCAACAAAGTTAAATCAGCGGACAACAAAATACAGACGGTTTGGAAATTTATCAATAATGAAACGAATAGGAGCAAAAAGCATAATTCCGATTACACACTGGAGACGTCAAGTGGTGGTCTCATTTAAGATAGCAAAGAAGTGGCTCAAGAATTTGTACATTTCTTTACCAGTATCCCACTTAAAACTACTGAAACCTTAAACTCCTCGCCATCGCTCTCTTTTGATTTAGTAAGGGCGAACGTTCCAGCCTGCCTGATTGATTTTAACTTTAAGCATATTAACCCCGTTACTGTAATAAAAGCTTTTAAGCAAATCAAGATCAAATTGACCGAGGATCTTTGGGGAATGTCCATTAAAGTCTGTACCTCCATAATTGAGACCATAGCGCCTTACTTAGCCTTAATATTTAATTTGTGTGTGGATCAAGGAGTCTTCCCGGATTTAATGAAATACAGTAAGGTAATACCACTTTTCAAATCCGGGGACAGTAAGTAGTAAAGACTCCAATAATTATAGGCCCGTATCCGTGCTGCCGGTTTTCAGCAAGGTGTTTGAAAAGGTAGGTAATGCTGAATCAAATGCTCAATCATTTTAACACAAATAAAATCCTTCACGACCAACAGTACGGTTTCACCAAAGGACGTTGTACGACTGACGCCGGTGTAACCTTATTAAGACACATTTTTAACGCATGGGAAGAAGCCCAAGACGCCATAGGAATCTTTTGTGACCTCTCCAAGGCATTTGATTGCGTCGATCACGAAACCTTACTCTTGAAACTTGAGCATTACGGACTAGGTAAACTTGCGCTCAGTTTAGTAAAATCTTATTTAAATGATAGACAACAGCAAGTTCAAATAAACGGTATCAACTCACTAGGTTTAAAAGTAAAGATGGGTGTTCCACAAGGCTCGATTTTGGGTCCTTTCCTCTTTTTAGTGTACATTAATGATCTACTCCATTTATTAAAAAATCAGCCGCACATGGTGTTATTTGCTGACGATACTTCCTTAATTTTTAAGGTAGATAGATGTGCTACAAATTTTGACGAAGTAAATAACGCCCTAATGCAGGTCCAAAATTGGTTCACTGCTAATAATTTAGTATTAAATGGAAAAAAGACTAAGTGCATAAAATTTTCTTTACCAAATGTCAAAAGTAGGGATTGTGAGATTATATTGAATCAAGAGAAACTAGAATTCGTCGATAAAACTGTTTTCCTGGGGATCACGCTCGACTCAAGGCTACAATGGGGTCCTCATTTAACATCTCTTGCAGGACGGCTGAGTTCAGCAGCATATGCTGTCAGAAAAATCCGTCAATTTACTGATGTAGATACCGCGAGGCTAGTCTATTTTAGTTACTTTCATAGCATAATGTCTTACGGTATTTTACTATGGGGACGGGCTGCAGACATCGAGTCTATCTTTATTCTGCAGAAAAGAGCGATCAGAGCCATTTATAATCTACGCAGGCGTGATTCTTTAAGGGAACTGTTTTAGGATATTAACATCATGACGGTACCATGTCAATATATATATGAAAACATCTTGCACGTAAGAAAAAATTTACATCTTTTTAGTAAAAGAGGCGATAGACATAATTATAGTACTAGAAATAGGGACTTATTAGTTCAACCAGGTTTCAGACTGGCTAAAGTAGACTCATCTTTCATGGGGTACTGTTTAAAATGTTACAATAAAATCCCTCCCCACATACTTCAACTGAATGAGACGAAATTCAAAACTTGTATAAAACGCACACTATGTAGGCAGGCATATTATAAGTTGGAGGATTACATCTCTGATAAAAATGCTTGGCTTAATGCTGGTCCTGCTCCACAACCACAACTAACTAATTAACATTCGAAAATGCTGTTGGAGCTGCTGAAGATTGTAAGACTATCTTTGCATTGTATAAACTCAATCTCTCCTTTGTATTATATAATTGCACAGGTGTGAGTACTATGTACTATAGAGCTACCATTTACCGGGTATTTTGTCTTTCATTGACTTGGATGTGCCCTGGCGGCTGGGAATGTCATGCTCACTCAAATGTCTCGCTGGTGGTGGCGTATGTGTTGGATCATTTAGCTCCCTTCAAAATGGTTGAGCTGAATGGTGCTGATCCATGCGTCATGTTCGTGAACGGGCGCCGTCAGTTGTGACTGGTCATTTCTTAGCTGCCATGGCTTATTTAAATTTTTGAATTGTGCTTATTTTGTAATTGCGGACGCTTTTAACGTGATTTCTACATTGTTCTCACATGTATAATTTCAACATGAATAATGTAACCATTATATTGTAACAATATTTTGATTTAAAAGAGTGTCCATGGAGTTTCTTGCCCGTTCTTCTCCATAGGTACCTACTACGCTTTGGAATGGGCAACTAGCTTCATATTTCTGACTGACTGACTCCTTGACAATTCAAAAGTGCCTGTAAATGGTTTAATTGAAATAAATGCTTTGAGTTTGAGTTTGAGTTTGAACATTTTTGTTGTTTGCTAATTCAAAGCTAGCTATTTTTGTTGTTTGCTAATGCAAAGCTAGGCGTTTTTGTTGTTTGAATGTTATGGTGAATTAAATACCCTGTAACTATATTTTTTGCAATAGTAGAAGCTATTGACTGTGCCATTGTTCGACTTGCTGATGCGAAACTCCAAAGGGAAGCCGGTAGGAAACGAGTTCTATGGTCCTTTCGCCACTGGTACACCCACATTTCGCCAGTCATGTTTAAGCTCAGTGTAACAGGGAACGATATTGTTGTTACGAACGACTATTGTCATCAACCGGGCACAAATCCAGACACCGGGTTGCTATTGAGAAATTCAAAAAAACCCAATAGGTAACACTTTGCCCGACCTGAGAATCGAACTCAGGACCAGCAGCAGCAGCGCTTGCTTACTAGTATCCACTAGACCAGAGGTTCTCAAACTTATTTCATCTACCGCCCACTTTGCAAATCAATTATTTTTTCAGCGCCCCCCAATTTTTTATTACCAATCTTAAAAAACCACAGTTACATTCATTACTTTAATTTTTTAATTATAGTGTACTATATTAGTCGAATTTAAACTTACATTCTAAACGAGACATTTTTACCAGTGAGGGCAATTAAAGCGCAACATTATAATATTAAGAGTATCTTTTATTCGATTTAAAACAAACATATAGGTCTTTACCTATGAAATTGCCGTTTTGTATGAAAAAAATTAAACGAATTTTTTTCATGAATTTTTTTTTTGTATTAATCGAAGTAATCACCCATGCAATCAATGCATCTTTGCCATCGCAGTGGCAGTTTATTGATGCCCTTCTTAAAGAAATCAGCTGGACGGGAGGCAACAAATTCTTCAAAGGCATTTTGTACTGCCTCTCGGGTATTGAATTTTTTTCCCGCCAAGAAGTTATCCAAATTCTGGAAAAAGTAGTAGTCTGTAGGCGCAAGGTCTGGTGAGTAGGGCGGATGACGGAGAACTTCCAACCCCAGTTCTTGCAACTTGGAGACCGTCTGCTGTGCAGTATGAGGTCGCGCGTTGTCGTGCAGGAGCAGCGGAGACGAGCGATTGACCAATGCTGGTTGGAGATGCGCCAGCTTCTCCATCATTGTGTTCAGTTCTTCACAGTACACATCTGCAGTAATGCTCACCCCGTTTGGTAAGAAGCTGTGATGAATCACACCGGCGCTAGACCACCAAACAGTGACCATCACTTTTCTAGGGGTAAGTTTTCGTTTAGGGCATTGTTTAGGTGCTGAACCAGGATCCAACCAACTTGCTGAGCGCTTGGGGTTATCAAACAGAATCCATTTTTCATCGCAGGTAACAATGCGGTTCAAAATTCCTTCATTTGTGTGTCTGTTGAGCAGTGCAAGGCACGTCTCGACGCGTACTTCGCGCTGGCGATCATTGAGTTCGTGGGGCACCCATTTGTCAAGCTTTTTTACCTTGCCAATTTGACGCAAATGGACCAATATTGTTTTGACGCTAACGTCGAAAGCTGCTGCTAATTCAGCCGTAGATTGTGTATCATCAGCTTCCACAATCGCCTTTAATTCGTCATTGTCGACCAAAGTCTTCGGACGACCGCGAGGTTCATTTTTCAGGTCGAAATTTCCAGAACGGAAGCGAGCAAACCAATAACAGGTGGTGCGTTGGTTTGTAGTGTTAGCTCCGTAAACGTCGTTGATGTTGCGTGCCGCTTGTGCCGCGTTGCTGCCACGACGGTACTCATATTCCATAATTACTCGAATTTTTAACGTATCCATGATGACGAAAAAGATTGAAATGCGATAAAAATGTAACACTAATCAATAAAGAAATGACTACTTTTGGAAAAAAAAATCCATGTTTTTAAAATAAAATTAATTTGAAATTAGAATTCTTAGCCAAACAAAAATTATTTTGATTTGAAATGGCCAGTACTGCAGAACGGAAATTTCATAGGTAAAGACCTGACTTGTTTGCTCTCCAGCCTATCTTGCCAAACTTCATATCATCGACAACCTTATTTTATTTATACAGCCAAACCAGCAGATTGATACAGGATTGCACAAATCGCGTTAGTTAACAGAAATTTGTTAAAACTTGATTGCTCACGGGCTATTCTACGAAAGCTATGTTAAATATTTTTAGTGTTTTTACAATAAAACAGGGCAGAAAATATATGAACTAAATAATAAATGTTGTGTAGTAGGTAGGATTTATTTTCAGTGAATTTTAAAATATGAAGTAGATGAAATTACAAATCAGCCATCGCCCCCCTAAACCACTTCAACACAAAACAATTTTTTGGGCCCCTTACCGCCCCCTCTAGGCCTCCAGCGGCCAGAAGGGGGCGTTATCGCCCACTTTGGGAAACACTGCACTAGACCGAAGAGAGTAAAAAAATACCAACCGAGTTTTAAGAGTCAAGACAGGAGTGGATATCATTTGTCCCTGATTTTGTGGTTCTAGGACATGCTGGCTTCCTGACGATGTATACCTTCACTGGTTTGAGAGTAGGTAGTGATAACTGGGTCTAAATGAAAAATGCGAGCAAGGAACAGACACAGGCTTGATTATCATAATAATTCCAGGTTCTCGGACGTGATCCGTCCAGCGTGTTTGGGAGTACCACCACCAACGGGCAGGAGCATCTTAGCCACTGGATGGGGGATCACTGAGCTTGACCGTGAGTTTCTTTTTCTAAATTATGATTTAAAATAATTGATAAATTAGGTGATTGGTTACTGCTCTCAAAAGTAAATACTCTTGTCACAGTAAGTCATCTCCATAATGGACGACATGGTTCCATAGAACCAACACCATCTTTCATTGTCGTTTCAGCAACTGAAGAAACGAAAGATAAAATTACAGATTGAAGAAAGTATACGGCGCCATGTCAAAAATTAACAAATGAACGCTCACTTTGTATGGAAAGAGATCATGGGCCTACGAACGCGCGGAGTAAAGCCGCGTCTTATTTAAAGCGATCGTCGCGGTCATAATACGTCACTTTTTGTTCTGAAAACCGGAAAGCGCCCTCTGTTGGCGCGAACACGCGTTCAGGTAAGGTAGCCCACGAAATTCAAATTTTCTTACGTTTTTTGCAATTTGCAGGTCAGCCTCAGGTTGTATGTTGATCTAAATATTATTTGCAACCGTAACGAATATGGATTTACAGAGTTATAATCATTAGAATCAGCAATACAACTCTCTAAGTTCATGTAAGTGCATTGAATGACTTTTTCTGATTAATTTATGGAGTTGAATGCGTGGTCGCACCGACAGAGGGCGTTTTCCGGTTTTCCGAACAAAAAGTGACTATGCATGCGATCGATCGCGTATTCGCGCCACGATAGGACACAGGATACGGCCATATGATATTTATATTTCGATTCAAAAACCGTTTGATTTCACTTTACGCTTACGTCCTGCGTTTGTGCTAGGATCTCATACGGCATATTCTTCTAAGAAAAGATAGTAGTGGTCATGCTACACGTGCAGGTTAATCTACCTTATTCAAATTTAACCATAGTTTCGTTATTAATTCCAGTCACCCGTCACCAGTACGTACAGCTTCGCAGCGTCTCCCTCAGCGTGTGGGACATGCAGGAGTGTCAGGACATAGCGGGAAAAACACGAAAGCTCCCCAATGGGGTTCTCCCCGATAGCCACATCTGTGCCGGTGACAGGGTTGGGGGGCATGACACTTGTCTGGTAAGAAGTGAGACTGATTGGGCCATAATCCAGCACGCGGAAACAGTGCGGGTCGGTAGATGTCACGAATTTTTGGTTCTACGACATACTGGTTTCCTCATGATGTGCCCCTTCACCGTTTTGAGTAGGGATTAAATTAAATCACGCAAAGTAAAATGCCTGCCTGGGTCTGAACCCAGGCAGGGCCGTAGCCAGGAAATCATTTCGGGAGGGGGTTAGGATTGCTACAATTTTTTGAAAAAATAAAATATAAGTAGTTCTGATTTCTGAAATGGTAAATTAAAAGTAGGTTTATAAAAAAGAGTATTATTTATTGTTATTTTTAAAACAGAATTTTTTGGTCTTTTTGCGCGAAATCATTAAAAATAAAATATTTCACGATTTTAGACATTCTAAGTTAAAATTCAAATTGGTGGAGACCTTATTTATTATCAATTTTAATAAAGCCGTGTTTCTCTTTTCCCATCACTTTGCAATCATGACTATATTAGGGCATATTAGGGCTGCTATGGAGAATATTATATTATTACGTACCTATATGATGCAAGAGCGAGCGAAGCAAGCTCGAAATTTTTTGCATCCCTTTGACCGTTCATACAGTTATAGAACTATTAGTTTTTCGACTTATGCAGAAAAGTTAGAAAATTAAAAGAATGTAAGATGCGAAACATTTTCATTCAATACAGGGTTCATAAAAATACAGTATGTACATAGGTAAGCGTACTCATACTGCTTTTGTAGATTATAAAGTCCGTATTGGCGAAATATGTAGATTACAATACGTACCTTAAGGTCGATCTTTGTATTGAGATGCTGGTTTCTCACATTTCGGGGGGTTTGAATCCCCAAAACCCCCCCTCTGCCTACGGCCCTGGACCCAGGCACCCAAGACAAAATCTTAAATCTCAAAAAATCTGTACTTATGGTTCACGACATTGGTTTAAGACATTAAACCACTGTAGTTCTAATTAATGATCTTTTCTAAGAACCCAAGGACCTCGGAGTTAGTTTCGGTGTGGTTATAACCAAAGCAAAGCGCTACTGCTTTTTCTTTAAGGAATTTCTGAGAAGCAGCCCGGAGTCTCGGTTTGTGCCCGGTTGATGAAGCGCTACTGCTTTTTCTTTAAGGAATTTCTCAGTAGCAGCACGGAGTCTTGATTGTTGCCTGGTAAATAATGCCTGGCAACAGGCTCGCCTCCTATTACATGGGACTTTAACATAACTGGCGAAATGTGGAAGCTGTGCACACGCCTACCTACCTCTTCAGAAATGCAGGCGTGATGTTATGTTACGATATTCGGTTGAGTTGAATGGTGCTGATCGTGAATTGCCACCGGCAGTTGAGACTGGTCATCTCTAACTGCCAGGGCTTAAGGACCATTTAGACGGGGCCAATCCCCGAGACAATAAATGAAGCCGCTCCATTAATTTGCGTAATCAATGGCTTGAGGTCAATCCAATGCAGTGGACTGTCTCTATTTACACGATGCTATTTTACACATTTGAGGAACAGGGTGTAAAGTTCACTCATCCTCATGTCGGGGTCTTGTATATATGTCCATTGCGCGGTAAACTCTAATTGCGCGATGCAGGATTTATAAGTGACGTCAGGTCTTTTTGATGCGTAGTTCGCATGTAGCGATGTAGATGCCGCCAAACTATTATTGGATAGGCTTAGTGGATTGTCTCGAGGATTGGCCCCGTGTAAATAAATGGTCCATTACCTATCTTTTATCTGTTTTTTGAATATCGTTACAGATTCGATTTAGAGCATTACGTTACAATCGGCCTCCCTGACTAACGAGCATTCGCCTGTAATTATTAAAATAATTGTTCTATATTGTATATCTATAGATTGTTCTCACATAAAGAAGCAACAAGACCAATTTACCCAGGATTTTGTAATATCTTGATTTAAAAGAGTGGAGTTTCTTGGTGTTCTTTGAAATGGGCAACTAGCTTCAATTTTGTGACTAACTGACTGACTCCCAGACAAACCAAAAGTAAAAAAAAAAAAATTAAATGGTTTGAGTTTCATGAATAATATTTTTTCCACAGGGTGATGGCGGTGGTCCAGTACAGATTCAAGATGGCTGCTTGTGGCGTGTGGTCGCTGTGACGTCATTAGGTCGCCGAATTTGCGGCGTCCTTGATTTCCCTTCGTTGTACGCTGTCATACCGCATGCGTTTGTAGCCGCTCAGGTATTTGATGAGGTATCATTAGAATAAAATAAAGATAATATATGTAAGGAACTGCGTGCATTTTTATTTTTTTAAATTGCCTATCATCCTCCATCATGGCCCACAGTGTACTGTTATGGCGCAACGATGTGAAAACCAAAGACGCGATGGATGGATAGTATCGATATGTCGTAGATTATAAAAGTTGAGCGATAATAGTCTCTCAATTTATTACTGTAGTGCGAAGGTGAGGTAAACGCCGTGACGCGCTCGCTAGAGTGGGGCGGCACGTGGACAGAGTCGTGTTAAGAGCGGAGCGACGAGTCAGTGTTGTGAGGGCAACGAACGGATGCAGACCTGAGACCTCCACTTCTCTTACGCGAAACTGTCTGTTTGCTCGAACGTGGAAAGTAGTGCGTGAACATTATTAGTATTGCACCTACTGTGATGCTTGTTCTGAAAGTGAAATACTAACTGATTTGCTGTGTCATCGTGTTTTATTGTTAACCTGCACTATGGAGTCCGTACCACCGAATAGAAATGATGGCGGCACTATCGCTCAGCCATCTCTGACGCCGTCAGATATAAGTAATATTAGTAGTGTTGGCTATAACAATAAGAAAACATTAAGGAATGAGGAATGGATTGTGTGAAAGATGACATGGGTAGAGAGGAGGTGACTACTGAGATGACGACTGATAGAGATGTATGGAAGCAGACATGCTTTGCATTTGGACACGGAACTGTTTTATAATTATGTTGGGTAAATACCTACCTAAACACTATCAGGAAATTAGGTATGTTATAAATAGATCATTTAATGTTATCTGACATAATGATTCAGCGTTCAAACGTCATGACTTCTGCATGAGGTCAAGAATAACAAAGAATTATAATATTATGTATTGTTATCTACTCTTCTGAGGAACAAAGGGAACACCGTATTCCCCGGGTTTAGTGATCGTGACGAGGCAATATTTTTTATAGGAATCAAATCAAAAATATTTATTTGCTAGAAAATGGTACATAAGGTGTTACAGTAGGTTTGTTTCAGCATATCTTGCCACAACATGGCGTGCAAATGTGTTTACAATCAGCGATGTCAATTAGTCTAGCTTATAAATGATAGATTCTATTGATCTGTCTTCTAAATAGTGTATAATAACTTTTAAATATTAGTAGTTAGAAAAATATTCACGACGCGCGAGAAAACACGATTAGTCACGATCTATGATATTAGTTTTATATCATCGGTCGTAATCGATCATGAAGACTTGGGTCGTGGGTTAAAAAGTTCAAAAACTATTTTTAATGGTAGGTAATGGTTGTCAATCAAGAAAGAAAGAAAGTACATTTATTTAGCTCAGACTAAAATGCACACAATATAATATACATCAGATAACAAAATAAAATATCTAAAAATCAAATAAAAAGTGTAAAAGTGCGATGTAGGAAAGTAACACGGCTGCGCCAAAAAGGCCCAGTTCAGCAAAAATGCCAGAGAACTAGTGCCTGACGCTGGTTTCCAACCGAACCTGGGTGAGGTGACGAATGTAAATCGGATTTATAATGTAATGTGTGTATGCATACGTACATAAATTTTGTGTCTTATAATAATAATAACGAATAAGTTAATTAAATAGTGTGATTGTGTATAAAGTTGCAAAACAAAACAGAAAAGACTGTTAAATAAATGAATAAATGAGACGGACGCATGATAGACCGTTGTAAGTACCTAAATAAAGAAATCCTTGGAAACGAGTCAGAACAAAAAATCCTGTTTTAGCCGATGCCAGACTTCCACGGTCCAACACATTGTCATTATTTATTATTCCGTGCTGCACTTCATCACACAACACGCTGCAAGCGTCTGTATAATGAGGCAACAACTCATCTGTTAAGGACGCATCAACACTTTTCTCCAAATATCACTGTTTTTTCGGTACCCTGTACAGGGATTAGGAATCATGACTGCGAGGATTTCATGGTCTCAAATTAAAGATAATTTATTCATCTCCTGAATTCCCTCATAAAAATGGTATAGCCTCATATTAAATTTTCTCTCAAATAACTTTTCACCACCACAATAATCGCGCAAATTTGAAAGAATATGGGGTCTGAATAGGAACCCGTATATCTAGACCCAATACATATTATGATTTCAAAATAATAAGATATTGTGGCTTATATAGTCCTTAATACGTGATGTAAATATTACGTACCTAAATAAATAACTTTTTCATTTATGAGAAAATTAAAGAACACTCTCATATTTCTTCATACATTTCGTACATGCGACGTGCCAGTCCGCGCTGAACCGCGCTCGTGAAAGGAAGGGTATATCGCTTTTTTGCAAAAAAATATTACGTGAATAAGTGAGTGTTGAGTTCACGGTGTTGTATACTGTGGTTGGACGAAGTTGATACTTTTTCGGACCGAAATAAAAGTAAGTACGATTATTTAAATTTATTCAGAAATAATTACATAGTTGTCATTTTTTGTGGGTGTAGATTACGGATAAAGATAAAGATTACGAATAATTATATGAAAACATTATTTTTGAGAAATTCGGTTCAATTGTCGATTATTGGGATTTGGGGTGGTGATTACGAATAGGTTTTAGGCCTTATTTTTAATTCAAAAAGGGGGTGGATTTAAAAAAATTAAAAAAATTCGTTTTTGTCAATTGTGCTGGGCTTGAAGGTGGTGATTACGAATATACCATCTTATTTTTGATTCAAGATGTAATATTTTTTTAATAATCGGATTTATGAATTTGGCAACTTGCCAAATTCATAAATCCAGAATAGTAGAGTAGCAGCGTTTGAAAATCAAACAGGCGCATGGTTATAACTTTCGACAACGAGAAGGATTTTTCTTTGTTTTGTGCATTGTTAAAATATTTATATTTGTTATTATAGATGCCACGAGTTCGGAAATTCGGACAAAAGACAAGAAAAACTGCACACGTAGCAGTAAACAAAAGTAACGAGACTTTGTAAGTATTTTCTTTCAGAAATCACAAATCTACTCTAGAGTTTTGTTATATCTTGTATTAGAAAATATAGTAGGTTTTTTTATTTAACACGGACGGAAGCTTGGATGTCTCCGTAGGCGATGATTAACCAATGGAAATTTCACTTACAAGTGAAAGTTTATCAACCTCTGTTGGTAATTTGTTCTATTTGATTTACCTTAGGATCTTTTTTTTTTCGTGTGGTTAGTTACCTTAGGAAAGTACTATCAGCAAAGCTACCGCATACTCCATTTGAAATAAGGCATTTAAACAAACCTTTTTACAGTCCGTTCAACCGATTTTGACTTCTAAACCGTAGACATAAGGATGGCATTAAAAGTTAAAAAGATTACACAATACCAACTCTCTACTGCAGCTGCCATTTGTGATGCCACCAACGCAATAGAAGTCAAAATCGGTTGAACGGACTGTAAAAAAGGCTTATTTAAATGTCTAATCTTATTTCAAATGGGGTATAGTCGATAATCGCATGGCACGGCTCACGGCTCGATCGCCCGATGCATGCGTTTTGACTATAATGTATGAATATGTGTCATAAAAGAAAAGAAGCAAGTTACGTAATACTAATTGTTTAGAAATTGATAAAGGTATATTTTTCTTTACAATTAGTATTTGAACTAATAGTTGCCGCTGTTTATACAATATTATCAGAGCCTTTTGTTTATTGATGTCGCAACTGCGGTAAAAATAAGTTCATTATCTAATTACCATTGTTATTTAGTGGGAACGTCTAAAAATCCGGTTTAACAATAGGAAGACTTAATAGAAGGGCCATAAAATACGTTCTATAGTACCTACAGGTGTTGTCTTTTTTATTTTCAGGAGCAGGAATGCGTGATAAAAGAATATAAGTCAGAAAGTAGAAGAATAATCGAGATTGATTACCTTTTTGAGCAGCCAATCCGTATAACACTTCTCTCTAATTTGTTTATTGTCTATTTTTTCACAGTTACTTAAACTACGGTGTACATTTCGTTATTGACCTGACTTTATTTAATATATAATATTTTTTACTACGTGCTTTTGTTTTAATTTTTATCAAAAATACCTTCTGAACTCGCGGCCCAGTCAGTAAATCTTACTTTTTTATAAGTATTTATGGGAGTGATTATTTTTAAATATCACAACGAAAGATTATGATAAACTCCCAAGCTAGTATTTTATTATGTAATGCTCCAACAATTGTCAGTAAAAATAATATTTATAAATATGTACTTAGATACTTTCAAAGCAGCCTGGGATAATCGTAGGTGTTCCTTGTAACAGTAAAATTTCAAAGTCGCTAGTTTCCGTAAGAATATGGTATTTAATCCATATAGCCAGCGGTTGAAATTTTTGGGTACCTACGTAATGTACGTAATGACTGATGCACTTCAAAAATACTAAAAACATGAATATATTACGCAGATAGTACTTAGAAAAGTTACCAAATTCGATTGCAAACTTCCAACTAACTTTACTCAATCATTATCAGTAAAATTAAAAAATAATACCTTCAAGCACCAAGATTAGTTAATTTACGTATAAAACCGAGCGGACAGCGGTTTCAATGTGTGCGTGCGGGTAATGCCGTTGTGTTGCGATGCAGATACCTAAACTTGAGCGAGTTCAAAATGTAACAGCGTCCTTAATAGGTCAAACTGGAAGTTCAGGAAAACTGCTTGCCGTATCGTGAATCGAAAGTACAGATACATTCGATTGAAAAAAATTGTGTTTGTCATAACACACACACATTTTTCACGAACCGACTGTATTTTCATAAAAATACAGTCTGTTGTCATAACACACACACATTTTTCACAAACCAACTGTATTTTCATAAAAATACAGTCGGTTTTTAACTTGAATTGAGCGCAAGCCACTGAAGCCACCACTCGCTCATTATGCCAATTTAGTGTTTGGGTTTTCTAAAAAACTGGCCAAGTGCGAGTCGGACTCGCACACGAAGGGTTTCGTAACGTATTAAGATCGAACAAAAACGCAGAAAAAAAAACACGTTTCTTGTATACTCACTTATTATGGTTCATGAGATACAGCGTCTGTCTGTCAGCGGACAGACAGACGGACAGCGGACGTTTAGTAATAGGGTTCCGTTTGCAACATTCGGTGCCTACTTTTATGTGGTAGGTGACTATTTAGTGGTCAATAGAAGGAAAACATATATTTAGAATGACTAGTTATTACCTAACGCCGCCTGACCGTGTGCGTCATAAAACAAGTTTAGCTCAGACGTAGTTTCACATTCAAGTCGACATCTCGTACAGCAAGAAACAACATTTTAGATTAAAAAAAAACATTTTGCAAAATCGAATGAAAATTATAAAAGTGTCATCAAAAACAAAATCTACAAAAAGAATCGAACTCGAGTTTTGAATTTGACATTTCAAAGTGTTCTTTTATTCTCAAAAAGTTGTGATATTTTTTTTTGTGGCCGATTTTTTTTTTTGTTTTTTACATAGTGATGGACCTGATAGACATATAATTGTCTATCATTAAATCAGTTTGCGTGCCGTAAGGTTTTTCTGACTGTTTTTATTAATAATATACCACCTCAAAACTAAATTGTGATGTACGTAGGTATGTTGATGAAAATAAGATTCGCGACTGTAAAAGAAAAAATGTATTTACAGAATAATAATCATTAATATAACCAGGGATATCGAGGGATATGGCTTGGAGGCGTGGTACATGTCGCCTGACCTTGGCCAACCTGGGTTTATATGCGCCTGACGACATTGCGCACCGTGTATTCTATGTTCCATCGAAACATGTCACTGTCATTTCGTATTTTTACAAAATGCCGAATTGTTCCGTGCTTATTTGCAAAAATAGGACAATTACAGCAAACCTTAAGACAAGTGGCGTGTCCTACCACCGATGAGTAAAAAATCAAAGCATTCATAATAATATTTAAGGGTTTTATAAATATTTAATTGTGACATTTCAAAACGATGCATTAGTGGTGTGCAGCGCTGAGATATGGATATCGATAATTGTTAGTTGTTCTTACGGATTTATATAAAATACTAACATTAGCTAATTAATCTATATTCACTAATTTAATATTATAAAGCTGAAGAGTTTGTTTGTTTGTTTGTTTGAACGCGCTAATCTCAGGAAGTACTGGTTGGCATTGAAAAATTCTTTTTGTGTTGGATAGTCCATTTAACGAGGAAGGTAATAGGCTATATAACATCACACTACACTACGACCAATAGGAGCGGAGCATACATGAAAAAGACGCAAAAACGGGAGAAATCCTTTTTGAGAGCTTCCGTTGCGTGCGCACGTTACGCAAATATCATGTATGATGGAATTGTTCCTCTTTAAAAGTTCTCAAACTCCCGCGACACCACGTCTATCTTTTAAGATTGACTCACTATAACCTTTTTTATTCTAATCAAATTTGTTCGAAATTAATGCTTTCTTTCCGAAGGAGTTTTAGCGCCGACGCCGCGACTTTCCCTACTGTTGAGAGGAGAGGATGGGCACTCGAGTAGACCATGACCTGGAATAGGACATAGGATACATTTTATCCCTATATTCCCACGGGACCGTGATCGACCTACGCGGGTGAAATTGCGGGGCACAGCTAGTATAAAATAATATTATTGGAGTTTGTTTACTCCTTAAGAATCGATTTTCATATAAGGCCCCCGGAATGGATATTTTATGAGGAGAGAAATTTATAGAATAACACCTTGTTTTATTCGTAAATAACACGGATAAAATTTTTTGAAAATACATCGTAGAGATACCTGGAGCTGCTTGTGTGCGTACAGTCGCTGTATCTATACTTTCTAATGCCCGCCCCTTTTGAGCATGTGTGCATTAAATAAAAACAAATGTGTTACGCATATTTGGTTGTGTGAGTGCGATAAAAGCATAATGTGTGCAGTATGAGTGAGTTTCGAGAGTGGGGAAAAGGTGGCGACACTTGAACTTGAACAAAATATAGATAGAAGGTATATCTCCGGATATCTATGAATATTACTCTCTAACTTTATTTACTCTATTGAGTGACTATTTCATGAAATTGTGACATTTGTACTATATGAACACCTCTGTCTAAAATAAAATAAACTTTTTACAAAAAAAAACAACCGACTTTAAAAAAAACACTACAAAGTGAAAAATAACTTTTTTTTTTAATATCTTAACGTGGCATCCAGTCGCGAACACGAGAAAGAAGAGGTGAAACACGTGTCGATTTCTTACAGGGTTTTATATGACTCTTGAGGAAAATATAGGGTGTCCTCATGTTCAATAGTGAATAAAAGAAAAACAACAATGTTATTCTCATATTTTATTTAAACAAAATGGAGTTTGATAATGCGGATTTTATGTCTTAAAAAAAAACATCGTTTATATGCCGTCTATTTCTCTCAAAATCAAAGCAAAAAGTTCAATGGCAGCAACTTACCAGCGGATATTTTCTTTTAGGGCCTGAATTGTTCGAGGATTGTCACTGTTAACCCTCGACTTAGGTATCCCCACAAAAAAAAAGTCGCACGTTGTAAGATCCGGCGATCGAGGTGCCCAGGGTATGTCTCCGTACTTGCTGATTCATTTATTGAGAAACATTTCCCTTAGATCCTGCATAAGAACCCTTGCTGTGTGTGGAGTGGCCCCCATTGCTGAAATTGTGTTTTGTTGTTCAACCCGAGGAACCGCTGCAGTTGCAGTACCAAAAACTCGTCCATCATCCGGCTGAAATCTTCCATATCGATTGACGAGAATTACGCATAATTTCACGTCAAAATTGAGCCACATGTTCTGATGTCGCTGATAACGTTCATGGTCCCGGAGGAGTTCGGTTAACCATTGGCCCTTCTTGTCTGAACTATTGGACCCACAACCAGATAAGTTGTTTGCTCGGTCCATCATTTACTGGTCGAAAATTATAGTGAGTACAAAAAGTGCGACGCGCACAGACCAAAGAATCACCGCACTTTAAATATGCTCAACCGCGAACGCGCGATGCGCTCCCAACCAGTGACTTATTGCGATAAGTAAATCCGCAAATCAAGCGCTTCCAACAATACATCACTTCCCTCACCCCGCTAGTTAAGGAGTAATTACAATTTAAAGTAGAAAATTTTCCACTGGACACCCTATAGTTAAGCGGAATAGGTTAATAAATATATTTGTGTCTATTGTATTTTATAATGGTTTGTTTGTTCCAGACAATAATGCGATCATGGGGAACAGCTGTGCTCTCACTAACCCTGCTGGTGCTCACCGTGATAACAGTCACAAGGGGACAGACACAATACTTTGGTAAATATAATAAAGAACTCTGCTTCTTTAGTCCGCAAAGGTAGCCCGCGAAATTCAAATTACAGGTGTTGTATCTTAATCAAAATATGATTCGCGACCTTAAAAATATATTTTTTACAATAATATAATCATTAATACATCTCTCTAAGTTAGATTTGTTCCATCGAATGACTTTTTCATGAAATCATGAGATTTGAGAACAAATTACCCGGAAAAGAACTGGATTTACCGACATAGCCTGCAGAATAAGCAAGCTGAAGTAGCAGTGCGCTGGCCATGTTGGTCGCAGGACCGATGGCCGGTGGAGCAGACGAGTCCTAGAGTGGAGACCGCGTATCGGCAAGCGTAGTGTGGGACGCTCCCCTGCTAGATGGGCCGACGACCTAAATAGTTGGCTGGGACAGACTGGAAGGCGGAGGACAGGGTGTTGTGGCGCAGCCTGGGAGAGGCCGATGTCCAGCAGTGGACTGCGATATCCTTTTTTTTTTTGAGTTTGGTAAATCATCAAATGTTTTCTCCCGCTCTGGGCGGAGCGGAAGGACAAAGGGAATTTGTTATCGGTGCCGATTCTCTTGTCACAAAATTCTCTAAACTAAACTAAAAATCACTGAAATTTAGTTTAGTCCCGTCAAACGATCAAACTCATTCTGAAATAGACTTTATATGACACAACTTAACTATAATTTAGTTTGACAGCACTAAGATGGCACTGAGATTAGTTTAGTGAAAATGCTATTCTGAATTTGACGATTTAACCTAAAATGTTGTCCTTTATCTAAAATCCTCTAACTAAATCTGACTATATTTAATCGCGATTAAAAATGTGTGGAATAAAATTAGATGTCATGAACTAAAATTCAAACCAACACCTCGACTTAACAAAAAACAGTACTGTATTTTTTTATTTTCTTTTGCTTATATCTCGAAAACGGTGTGTCCTATTGCAAAAATAATGAAAATTTCGACCCCCTTTAGACCGAGACCCATAAACCCCTAATTCTCAACATGTTGGTAATTATTTTTTATTTTTTTTCGTTATTTTCCATACAAAAACTGAAAAATTCCATTAAAAACACGTCGAGGCAGCCGTGCATGCGCGCCTCTGGCTCTAAAACAAAACACGGGGTAGGGAAAACAAGTACCAAATGGAGGCGCGCGGTTGTCAAATTCGATTTAAGTTGTGTCAAAATAAGTTTTAAATTTAGAGAATTTATTTGGCAGAATAGCTCCAAGATTCCCATAGTCAAAAGTAAGGAATTTTAGTGATAGTTTAGTTAGTTTAGTTCGGTGTACAAGAGAAACGGCACCATTGTCGCAAATCATAATAATTTTGATCAAAATACAGCCTGACACTGACTTGCAAAATACATACAATAAATATGTTTATGTGCCTAAAATATTACCTGTATTAATTTGACATTACGTATTTATTATATATTACGCGATTACCCCGCCATTTATGAATCGATTTTGATGATTCTTTTTTTGTTTGTTATGTTTCAGAGGTGGTCCCATATAAATTTTATTAACTTTTCTTGCGTAGTTTTTGAGTTAGCTTCAATAATTACGTATTTTTCCCACTTAGTCTATGTAGATGATATCTTATTTGACTCCTTCACTATTATTTACATAGCAGGTAGTGGTATTCGAATTTGTGTGGGGTAGGTACCACAACAAAAAAGTGAAAAATAAAAACTTTGTACAAAAAAAACATAACCGACTTCCAAAAAAAAAAAACACAAAAACAGTGAAAAATAACTTTAATTTCGGAAGTCGGTGGCAAAAAACGAAAATTGAAAAGCAAAGACACACACTTCCGAAATTAAAGTTATTTTTCTCTTTTTTTGTGTTTTCTTTTTGGAAGTCGTTTTTTTTTTTAAATTTGTAATAATTGTATTTTTATTAATTGTTTTTGTTTGGATTACAAAATAATGCATTATACAGTTTGTTAACTAACAAAGGGCATGATAAAAACATGAAAAAAAAAATTACATCCAAAAACAAAAAAAAGTTGTGAAATATTCATAAAACAATTAAATATTCACAATATTTATACGTAAATGAAACACTCTGTACACGCACACTTGTATTTCAACGTAGAAAGACAAGTGTGCAGAGTGTTTCTTTGAGTGGACATAGACCATAGGCTAATTAAATTTTCGCGAAGCCCCCAGAGAGGCTTTGCGGAGCCATAGAAATCCGCGGAGCAGACGTTGAGCATGGCAGCACTATACTATTGACGCAGGCATCACACGCAAATACCTACCTATTTCTAAATGATCATCTCTTTTTTCCAGACATCCTCAAAGGAGTGGAACAGCTATTCCAGCCGTATCTAGGCAATGAGAACATAAACCAATTCAATGGGGCCACAAGAGCCCCACACAAACAGAGGCACAGACAAGAAATCCAGAAGAAAACTGATGAGAACAGACATCAGACTGAAGAACGACTAACAAAGAAACCTCCTACCACGAACCAATACGATTACGTCGTCGCTACGACGGAAAAACCGAGTCAAAATACAAAAAAACCGGATTCTAGTGAAAACAATAAGTCTAGTACTTTCAACAACATGAATGAACAAAGCAACATACTTTTTGGAGAATTTCCTTATGAAATAACAACTAAAGTTAAAGTTAAAACTACAACAACAACTGAAGCTAGCTACTTCAACTATGATGGGAACAGAGGAACAACACAAAATGTTTTCAGTAACAACTCTAATGTCGCCGGACCAGTTACTGAGAATGTCAATCACAGAGAGACAATTGCTGTTAATAACCAACCTAGGCCTGCTAATATAATCAGCAATGGAGCCAGTCTTGATAGCAACAACAATTCTGCTGGCAATACAAACAACAGACCCCAGAATGATCAAAATAGTAATGTAAATCCCAACAATTCCAACAATCTCAACCAAGGTAACAACTTCGGTGGCTTTAACTACTCAAACACTCCCCTGATCAACCAACCCGAGGTACAACCATCCCCAGTAGACGTTGGTTCACCACCGATCACCAACAGACCAGCATCAAACAATAATAACTTTGGGGACTTCGATAGACCATCTGTTCAGATTGGTCAGGAACCAGAGGTTTTGATTGGACCTGATGAAGATAATATGACTGAATCACAGAAAAAACAATATGTGGAGAAGGCGGAGAGGAGTGAGTATGATTTTGTTTAAAAAGTGAAAACTTCTTTAGACGAGTTGAGCAATTTTTGGTAGGGGATAAAGTTATGGATACAGTAGTGCACTACATTAAAATATAGATGAAGCAAATACCAGTTTTAAGTTTTATTTAGTATTGTTTTTTTTGTGTGTTTGAAAACATTAAAAAACCGGGCGAATTGAGAACCTCGTCCTCTTTGAAGAATTCGGTTAAAAACAATAAATTCAAAAATTACAAGCCGTATGACCAGTCCCTACTGACGGCGCCCGTTCACGACCATGACAAACCATTCAGCTTAACCATTTTAAGGGGACTTAATGATTCAACACACGCCACCTCCAGCGACCTTTCTAACATTCCTTCAATTCCTCTGTTCCAGTGTGTGACTACTACAAGTCTTTCGCAATGAAGAAGGCCGTATCTCGGATACTGTCGCCAGACCCCGGAGCAATCAAGGCGTCTGTCTGTGCACCCATCAACGTGCCTCTGGTCATCGGGGGATCAGTTACCAGCATCCGAGAGTTCCCACACATGGTTCTCGTGGGTTGGATGAAACTTAATGTAAGTTTTAATAATCAGCGAATCAGACTAATTTTCTTTTCTTTCGTGAGTACTCTGATGACTCATCATATAATAATATAATTTCTAGAAATACTGACAGCAAAAAATATTTCACTGATAAAAAGAGAGACAGATGCTTTTATCCCGAAAATGCACGATTCCTGTGGTATATACCACGGGATAACTCACAGGGGGTGGCCCTATCGTGAAGTCGCATAATTTATAAAACTTATTGCTATGGCTAAGGAGATGAACCCGCTATAAATTCTTCTGCGAGATGACATGGAAGGTTTCCTAGGCTGACATCTCTCAGGTTAAAACAATGGAGAAACACGGACTCTGGTAAGAGTACTCTCTCCCAGCATGTATGTCAGCGCAGTAGTCACCTTGATTCTAGCTCCTTTTTAACCGACTTCTTCAAAAAGGAGGAGGTTCTCAATTCGTCTGTATGTTTTTTTTTTTTTTTTTTGTATTTTTGTTACGCGATTACTCCGCCAATTATGAATCGATTTTGATGATTCTTTTTTGTTTGGTAGGTCATGCTTCCGAGGTAGTCCCATATAAATTTTATTAACTTAGCTTGCGTAATTTTTGAGTTAGCTTCAATATTACGTATTTTTCCCGCTTAGTTTATCTAGACGATATCCTGTTTGACTCCACTGTTATTTTCATAGCAGGTAGTGGTATTCGGATTTGTGTGGGGTAGGTACCACAACTAAAAAGTGAAAACTAAAAACTATTTACAAAAAAAAAAACAACCGACTTCCAAAAAAAAAACACTAAAAAAGTGAAAAATAACTTTAACCGGTCGGTGACAAAAAACGGAAATTGAAAAGCAAAGACACCGACTTCCGAAATTAAAGTTATTTTTCACTTTTTTAGTGCTTTTTTTTAAGAGTCGGTTGTTTTTTTTTTGTAAAAAGTTTTTATTTAATTTTATGTGCATAAGTATGTATGACGATGTTTCCAGGACACCGGCTACTCCTGGAGGTGTGGGGGCTCTCTGATCAGCGACCGCTACGTCCTGACTGCGGGGCACTGCAGCTATCAGAACATTGTCCGCAAGGCTGTCGGGTATGTCACTGTTGCTAATACTTCCCAGCGTTAATTTAGGCTATTATTAAGTACAAGTTAGACTGGACCAATGGGCACATTGCCCAACTTGTATCTTTGAGGAATTAGTACCTGGTTACGGTCACCATTTATCATTCCACTGTGGACTTTGGTCCGCAGTCGCATCATGTAAAATACTGGTATTCAGCTGCATCCCGTTAGACTGCAAGCTGACCCCGACATAGTTGGGAAAAGGCTAGGAAAAGGCTAGAAAAGGCTAGCATATTAATAGTTGACCGAATGCCTTTCCCCATGACTTCCTAAAAACAATAATTAGGTATATTTTTATAATGTATTAAAATATGACATACTATTACTTAGAAGAATAATTTGTTCATGGTCTAAAAAACATGAATTCAATGATATTATGTGTAGATAAAAGATTTGTAACTCAAGCAGTTTTCCACAAAAATAATTCATACATTGGCGAAGACTAGACATGAAATTAATAGTAGTGTCACATTATGAACCAACCAATCCATGTATTGACCGCAGCAAGCACCGATCCACTTCGACTAAAAACCAGCGACCGAAATCATTGATTTTACCAGTAACGAACTTTACAGAGGACCCCCTCGAGCTGTACAACTCGGTTCCTCATACCGGGACGATCGTGAAGCCCTCGTCGTGAAGATATCCACCGTGATTCAACACCCGAAGTATAACCCGAAAAGGTCATACCATGATGTATCGCTCATCAAGATGGTTTCAAAAGTCATGTGAGTAAAACTTAAACATATAACATCACGTCTGTAATCCCCGAAGGGTTAGACAGAACTGTAGCTATAGTACACCCACATTTTGCCAGAAGTGTTTAAGTCTTGTAACAGGAAACGAGCCTATTGTCATCAAACGAGATCCAAATCCAGACTCCGGGTTGCTACTGAGAAATTCAAAAACCCAATAACACTTTGCCCTACCTGGGAATCAAACCCAGGGAAACCAACCAATACCAGCAGCAGTAGCGCTTGCGTCTACTAGGCTGAAGTGAGTAAAATAATACCGACCGAGTTTTTTAGAGTCAAGATAAGGGGATGGGCGTCTCATGTCTTTGAATTTGGGTTCAGGACATGCTTCCTGACGATGTTTTCCTTCACTGGTTTGAGAGTAGGTGGTGATGAGTGGGTCAAAATGAAGAATGCCAGGAAGGAACAGTCACAAAATGATTGATAACAACTCGATTATCATAATAATTTCAGGTTCTCGGAGGTGATTCGTCCAGCGTGTTTGGGAGTACCACCACCAACGGACAGGAGCATCTTCGCCACTGGATGGGGGAGGACTGAGACACGTGAGTTTTTTTGACCGACTTCTTCAAAAAGGAGGAGGTTCTCAATTCGTCTGTATGTTTTTTTTTTTGTATGTTTGTTACGCGATTACTCCGCCAATTATGAATCGATTTTGATGATTCTTTTTTTGTTTGGTAGTTCATGCTTCCGAGGTGGTCCCATATAAATTTTATTAACTTTGCTTATGTAATTTTTGAGTTAGCTTCAATATTACGTATTTTTCCCACTTAGTTTATCTAGACGATATCTTGTTTGACTCCTTCACTGTTATTTACATAGCAGGTAGTGGTATTCGGATTTGTGTGGGGTAGGTACTACAACTAAATAACTTTAATTTCGGAAGTCGGTGGCAAAAAACGGAAATTGAAAAGCAAAGACATCGACTTCCGAAATGAGTTATTTTTCACTTTTTTAGTGTTTTTTTTGGAAGTCGGTTGTTTTTTTTTTGTAAAAAGTTTTATTAAAATTAAGATTTAAAATAACTACTTACTTACGTTACTGCTCTCAAAAATTAAATAGTCTTGTCACACCAAGTCTCTCCATAATGGGCAACGACGTGGTTCCATAGAACCAACACCATCTCTCATTGTAGTTTCAGCAACGGAAGAAACGAAAGAAAAATTACAGATTGAAGAAAGTATACGGCGCCATGTCAAAAATTAACAAATGAACTCACTTTGTATAAAAAGAGATCATTGGGTCTTCGAGCGCGTCCTATTTAAAACGATCGTCACGCGAATAGATACGCGATCGTCGCGTTCATAATAGTGTGCGTTACCCTAGCAAAATGTTGTCGAAAATGGACATTTAAAGCTTATAGATAATTAGTTGCCTAGCGTAAATTAATTGCCTACTTCTGTAAATGTTGCGCACATTTTTAAATTTGTTGCACTTATAGTTTTTTTTTAATTTCACAAAAACAGTTCCTGCTGGAATAACGGTTCAAACGTTACCCCAGACAGACATTTTTCAAAAAAATGGGTATATTGAAATAAATGTTAGCTATATAATTAGTTGTCTGGACGAGGTAAATGTTGCACCAAATTTTTTTTTTTTCTTCTGCTGCGTATTTGTTCGAAATCCTGCTGGAGTAACGTTTGTGGTTTTGCTGGATCTCTGAAACGGTTAAGCGGATTCTTATCATCTTTTGTACATGACTTCTTAGGAATTCGTTTTAATTTGTTGTGCAATAAAAAAAACAAAATAATGCACCATTTATGGGGTATTTAATTAAATATAAAAACACTTCAAGAGGTCCTTACACTCTAAATAAGAGCTCTAAAGACTTACTTTAAACGTTATTTTGTAGCTCGTAACGGCATTTAAATGAATGTGAAGTCTCATTTGTATACTGTAAGTAATTAAAAAAATATGATGTTATTCAGTTCTCCACGTTCACGGTCACAATGCGCGCGGAGTTATTTGGCCACCAGTAAACCTGTATGTGGACATATAAACTGAATTTTATATAATTTTTAGTTGTTTAGTTCAGTTTTATGCCTGTAAAATTTCAGCGTAGTAAATATAGAAATTAACGAGAGAAAAAAATAAAAGTGATTAGGAAGTCCAAGACCGTGGTAACCCTACCAAGTATAGGTGGTTACAAAAAAGCGCCCGCCTAGTACATTAATGCGATCTTCTAAAATATGTAGGAAAAAAACAAAATGTTTTTTTTAAGAATTTTTATTTATAGGTAAGAAACTCCACGGTTAGTGGTTACTCTTTAAAAAATAATTGGCTTATACAATGTTTTCAAATTACAGTGTTAGTGCATGGGAGGACAGTGTAGGCCTTTCAACAAGTACCAGGTACTTAACAAAATAGAAGATGATCAATAAATCTACAGTCCACTAAGCTTACAACGTTCTCACACAAGTACCCTTAAATAACAAATTTAAAAAAACCCCCGACAAAAACAAAGCATCTAATAAACGTTTTTTTTATATCTAAGAACACTCTCGATCAAGTCACCTTTCAAACAAAACAAAAAAAAAAACAAAATCGGTTCAGGCGTTTGGCAGCTACGATGGTGCAGACAGACACAGATACACACGTTAAACTTATAACTTGTATCTTTTTCCGTCGGGGGTTGAAAAGACAAATAATCAAAAAGTAATAAAATAGTATATTATGCAATTGGAGTGGGGAGTGATTCATGATCAAGTGTTAGAATCCTGAGCGACGCGAGTGATTCATTGCCCTCGATATAAATTTTATTCAAGAATTGCATACTATACTTTATACCATGACTACGAGAAAAAGAACTTGCAACTTCGAGTATGTTGTTATGTCAAGGTTAAGCCTTGTTATAGTACACCGTAGCATAGATAATACATACTCCATAATGTCAATGACTTCTTTTTCTTCTGCAACTCATTAAAATAAGTTGGGAAAACAGACTCTGAAAATGTGCCAGAAACTTGATTTTCATTTTTCCATTTGCAAAACTTATCGTAGGCTTTGATGTAAGCCAGCCGTGATTTGTTGGGTAGCAAGTTTTCTACTATATCGGCCGTCCTCTCTTTCATAAACTCAGGTGCTAATACATCTTTTTCATCACTTGAATGCACTTTGTGTTCGTACTTACAGTATTTAAAATAGCGCCAATTTACTAATGACAGCAAAGAACACAAAACAGTTTTTATTCTAATGTTATACTCCTTGTCGAAAATGTGCACCAATCAGATCGAAGTTTGTATCGAGTAGTTTTTCGCAAGGAGGTTGTATAGCATTGAGATGGAGTTCGAATAATTATATTGTTGTGTTCTAAATTCAAACACCAAAACAGTGACTAAAAGTGCTTTTTATTCACTGTTTTCAGTGAATAAAATAAGCTTTTTAGAGGGGGAATGGTATAAAAGTTATTTAAACCACATGACGTGCTTGCTATTACATGTTACAAATTGAATAATTATCATGTCCACAAAAGCGACTATTATAGATTTCAAATTAAATTGTAACGCGTGAATACGCGATAGCTTGGTGAATCTGAAGCCGTTGTCGCGCCGACAGAGGGCGCTTTCTGGTTTTCTGATCAAAAAGTGACACTATGCTCGCGACCTTTCGCGTATTCGCGCGACGATTGCTTTTAAATAGGACACGGGCCCCGACTATTATAATAATTATGATAATATTAAGGGAGTGCCTCCGCTGCCGGCGCCGGCTCCCATAATGGACACCGGCGGCCCGGCGTTTATTGAAACTCTTCCAGTATTCAGAACCCCAACTAACTAACCCTAACAGCATTGTAGTCGTTTTCGAGCGGTGCCGCGGTAGAGCGGCGCGCCGCTACCGCGGCACCGCTCGCTACGCTCGCTCGGCTCGTGCGTAGGGCTCACAGTTCCAACCTAACCTAACCTTTTTTTGTGATAACAAATATTTGGCTAATCTAACTAGTTCGGTTCCGGGTAGTATATACTTTATTACTCGAATAGGGACATTAATGAATATGGAAAAAAAATACATGATTTTTAATTATGCCAAATTGACAACCAAAGTCTGCGCCGGCAGCCAATTCAGCGACCGGCGCCGGCAGCGGAGGCACTTCCTAATATTATATTTCGATTAAAAAACCGTTCGATTTCACGTTAAGCTTACGTTCCACGTTCGTTCTAGGATCTCATACGGTATATTTCTTCATAAGAAGGGATAGTACTGGTCATGCTACACGTGCAGGTCCATCTGCCTTATTCAAATCTAACCATCGTCTCGTTATTAATTCCAGGAGGTGGCTTCAACATACAGCTCCGCAGCATCTCCCTCAGCGTGTGGGACATGCAGGAGTGTCAGGACATATGGGGAAAATTACCACCGCTCCCCAATGGGGTTCTCCCCGATAGCCACATCTGTGCCGGTGACAGGGGTGGCGGGCATGACACTTGTCTGGTAAGAAATTAGACTAATTGGGCCATAATCCAGCACCCGGTAACAGTGCGGGTTGGTAGATGTCATGAATTTTTGGTTCTACGACATACCGGTTTCCTCACGATGTGTCCCTTCACCGTTTTGAGTAAGCATTAAATAAATCACGCAAAGTAAAATGCCTGCCTGGGTTTGAAAATCTTAAATCTCAAAATCTGTACTTATGGTGCAAGAGACCATTTAAGACATATACCAGTTTAGTTCTAATGAATGAAGTCGTTAAGCTCTGAGTTGAGCTCCTCGGTTACTGACAAATGCTTGCACTGACTGGATAGGTCCACTCAAATCTGTGTGGTTCTTTCCTCAAAATACCATTTCAGACTCTAATCTACATGGTCCTCATATGACCTGACCAAGATTATGTCAGCAGGCGTAGCATGAGCACCGTTTTGTCGACGGAAGAGTAGACAAAAATGACGTTTCGTGTAGACAGTACGACGGCGGCGAATTAGAAAGGGTCAACTGCACTTTTTACGAAATTCACTCTTTTACATAATTCGACTCAGAATTCTTTGTTTTGTAATAGGATTTTTTTTTCTGTTTGATTCTCAATTTTTGCTGATTAAGTCAACTACAAAAAAAAATCTCAAAGTGTCGAAGTACCGTATTTTGAATCAAACAATTTCACAGTAATATTGGCCTTAACTATTTTCTTGGTACTTATAACTACTTATTATTAACTAAATGATGTAAAATAGGAGAAGATAGCTTTGTCCTTCTATTAATTATCACAATTTCGCGTTCAAAACGCTCCCTTGTAAAATCATGATTTTGTAGATAACCGTTTATACTTTGTGGCCGTCGAGTAGAAAGTTTTCTACTGGCGATTCCAAAATCAAATTGTCTTCACTACCATAGACAAATGTCAGTTGTCAGTGTGATTTTGACAGTTTGAGTAGAAATCTTTCTTCCGAAATAGTCTACATATAAAAAGACCTAGACAAAGATCGTTTGAAATGAAAGACAAAATGACAGATTGTAGAAAGATTTCTACGGTGCGATGTCAAAAATGAAGAAACGAAATGTCAGTTTGTATAGAAAATAGTATATAGTTTCGTTGTGGTTTATAACCAAAGCAAAGCGCTACTGCTTTTTCTTTAAGGAATTTCTCAGTAGCAGCACGGAGTCTTGATTGTTGCCTGGTAAATAATGCCTGGCAATAGGCTCGCCTCCTATTACATGGGACTTTAATATAACTGGCGAAATGTGGACGTTGTGTACACGCCTACTTACCTCTTCGGAAATGCAGGCGTGATGTTATGTTACGACATTCGGTTGAGTTGAATGGTGCTGATCGTGAATTACCACCGGCAGTTGAGACTGGTCATCTCTAACTGCCAGGGCTTAAGGACATTTAGACGGAGCCAATCTCCGAGACAATAAATGAAGCCGCTCCATTAATTTGCTTCATCAATGGCTTGAAGACAATCCAATGCAGTGGACTGTTTCTATTTACAAGATGCTATTTTAGAGATATGAGGAACAGGGGAAAGTTCACTCATCCTCTATAGAAAAGGGAGGAAACTTCGACCAGGCGGGTGTTGTGTGTGATGGGCAATTGCCCAACGATTGATGTCGGGATCTTGTATATAATGATGTCGCGATGCTGGATTTATAAATGCGTTTTTGTGTGACGTCTGGTAATTTTGATGCGTAGTTCGCATTTAGCGATGTAGATGCAACCACACTATTATTGGATTGGCTTAGTGGATTGTCTCGGGGATTGGCCCCGTCTAAAATGGTCCATTTAATCTGTTCTTTTAAATTGTTTATTTATACATTGTTCTTACATAAAGAAGCAACAAGAATAATTTACCCAGGACTTTGTAATATCTTGATTTAAAAGAGTGGAGTTTCTTGGTGTTCTTTGGAATGGGCAACTAGCTTAAATTTTGTGTTTAACTGACCGATTCCTTGACAAATGAAACGTTTACAAAAAATGAAATAAATGGTTTGAGTTTTATAAATATTTTTTCCACAGGGTGATGGCGGTGGTCCAGTACAGATTCAAGATGGCTGCTTGTGGCGTGTGGTCGCTGTGACGTCATTAGGTCACATATCTTGCGGATCTCCTGATATTCCGTCGTTGTACGCTGTCATACCACATGCGTTTGTAGCCGCTCAAGTATTTGATGAGGTATCATTACAATAAAATAAAGATATTTAAGGAACTGTGTGCATTTTTAATTAAATAAAATTGGGCTATCATCCTCCATCATGGCCCACAGTGTGCTGTTATGGCGCAACGATGGGAAAGCCAAAGAAGCGATGGATGGATAGAATAGATTATGAAATTAGTATGGACTAAGTGTTGGCTATAACAATAGGAAAACATTAAAGGAATGAGGAATGGGAACGTAAGAAAACTAGAATATCGTGGGCTACCTTTGCGAATCTACATCATACTATGATTTGCATGGAAAAAATCTTCCGTTTATTACTAAGTTTCGAATGGTAGGTACAGTCACGTACTTTAATTGATGAGCCACTTGACACTGTTCGCATTTTAGCCGTGTAATGCAAATCGGGCTTAGTCGGTTACACTCCTACATCCAGACACGGAAAGTCATATCTTCGTATTATAGAAGAAGAAAATTATATTTAATATATTTACCGGTTGGCTAACCTGAGAGCCAGAACTACAAACTCAACCACCAGCCAAAGTCAACCAATTGCAGGTCTAACAACCGTAACCTAGCGACGATTGTTTTAGCGTAGCCATAGTAACGTTAGCATAGGGAGAAAGTCGTCATTTCGACAAATTCAAAATTATCGTCTTTGACATCGACATTTCAACTGTCAGTCACTGTCTTCGGATAGGTTTTCAGAATTATCGAGTTAATGAACTCTGATTCAAAGAAAGTTAGTATCAAATAGATTCGATAAACATTGTATTTATTTTTGATTGAGAACTTATTAGTCAACCTCTATGGATAAGACTATTTCCGATTACTAGTAATTGGTCATCTTGTTTACGAGCATGCGATTTGACTTCGTGTTTAATCGTGTAATCTCGTGAATGTATGAAACTGCAAAATTGAAAAGTTTGAAGTGGCTTATGAATTAAAGTCCGTGACTGTACAAAGCCTTTTGCATACCTGAGTCTGAGTCAAGATGCGCATGCAACCGCTAACTTGTCATTTACCCCAACCAGTTCTGTAGGGTTGGCAAAACTTAGTTAATTATTCATAACTTAATATTTTTAACCGACTTCTTCAAAAAGGAGGAGGTTCTCAATTCGTCTGTATGGTTTTTTTTTTTTTTTGTATGTTTGTTACGCGATTACTCCGCCAATTATGAATCGATTTTGATGATTCTTTTTTTGTTTGGTAGGTCATGCTTCCGAGGTGGTCCCATATAAATTTTATTAACTTTCCTTGCGTAATTTTTGAGTTCGATTCAATATTACGTATTTTTCCCACTTAGTTTATCTAGACGATATATTGTTTGACTCCTTCACTGTTATTTACATAGCAGGTAGTGGTATTCGGATTTGTGTGGGGTAGGTACCACAACTAAAAAGTGAAAAATCTTTGCTTTTCAATTTCCGTTTTTTGCCACCGACTTCCGAAATTAAAGTTATTTTTCACATTTTTTGTGTTTTTTTTGGAAGTCGGTTGTTTTTTTTTTGTAAAAAGTTTTTATTCGTAGGAATCTACATAACTGGCGATATGTGGGTGTACTATAGGTTCACATTGCCTTACCCTTCAGGAAATGGCCGTTTCGCTACCGTCACAGGGCGTAAGGTGAAAAATTTATTCACTTTTCATTACTCTCCTGTTATACAATAGTTAATTGACCGAGCGAGCGTAGCGAGCGAAGCGTCTCTGCATCAAGTCTGGCAAAATCGGCAAGTTTGTCAGTTTGTACGTACTCGTCTACAGGTCGTATTTTACAACCGATCTGGACGAAATTTGGTGTACAGGTATAATGTTTTTTTTGTATTTTTTTGTCGTCGGGAATTTTTGATTGGAGTTCTACTTCCTCCAAAATGGGGCAAAAAGGGGGCTACTAGATATCTCCGCCTTATGAGATCCGATAACGATGGTTCTTTGTTCATTTGAAAGGTGTCAAGTGAAAAAATTTGAAAGGTGGTAACTCTAAGTAGGTCTCAAAAAAAATTGGTGAAGATCTGATAAGGATCTTCGGCATGATGAGCAGAATAGCTTCTCAAAATGCAGTAAATGGCTCACTATTTATTAAAACCTATTTGTTAATTTTTGTAGCTGGCCTACAAATTTTTACTCATAATTTTTCTGGCTTTTATGGTTCTGTAGTAGTCAACAAACCCTAAGAATTTTGATGATCCATCAGTGAGTCAGTGAGTGACGAAATCGGGGTTTTTAGATATCAATAAAATCGAAAGTATAAGAGCTATGCAATTGAAACTTTCTTCTTTTAATATAATAAATCTACTATTAACATCATATCCAGATATTTTTTTTATCTGGTATAATCAAAATACAAGTTATGAGGGTTCAAAAAACGACGAAGTTCTTCGAGTAAAGGTAGGTAGTGCCCTTATTGCGCATCACTTGGCTCGTCTTGGCGGGGGCACTACCATGCCCCCAGATATTACAACTTTGTCTCTAAAAGCAGCGCGCCTACAATCTGCCTAGCCTTTTTCCCAACTATGTTGGGGTCGGCTTCCAGTCTAACCGGATGCAGCTGAATACCAGTATTTTACATGGAGCGACTGCCTATCTGACCTCCACAACCTGGGTAATACGATACCCCTTGGTTAGACTGGTGTCAGACTTTCGGGCTTCTGACGACTCTTAACGACTGTCAAAGATCTACAAATGACAGTCGGGACCAACGGCTTAACGTGCTTTCCGAGGCACGGAGGAGTCTCGATATGTGAAAATGGTCACCCATTCACGGACCAACACCGGCAAGCGTAGCTTAACCTGATGGATCGACCCGTGCGGCTGTTATTACGTAGCCACGAGCTCCTCAAAAAAAAAGCAGCGCGCCTATATGTAATGTAAAGAATTTTGGGGTTTAAAGGGTCTTACATACTGGCGCGACTTCTCGCGCGACGCGACGCAGCCGCATTGTCCGCCGTGAAGTTTTCTTAGAAATCGTTGTATTAAAATCGCGTCGCAATGTCGCGTGGTGCCTGTTTGTGGAAGGCTTAAGTCTTGTCAAAAGAATGATGAAAAAAAATAGAAAAAAAAACGCTAGCACTAAGCCGTCTGCTGAAGGTGACTATTTAGCGGTCAATAGAAGGAAAACATATTGAGGATAACTAGTTATTACAAATCTCTTACTCGCCAACCCTAACGCCGACTGACCGTGTGCGTCATAATACAAGTTTAGCTCAGACGTAGTGTCACATTTAGCGGTTAAGTCGACATCTCGTGTACCAAGAAACAACATTTTAGACTAATACAAAAACATTTACAAAATCGTATGAAAAATTATAAAAGTATCATGAAAAACAAAATCTACAATTTGACATTTCAAAGTGTTCTTTTTTAATTCTCAAAAAGTTGTGTTCAATTTTTTTTTTAATTCCAGTTGGTTTTTGTGAGCGATTTTTTTATTGTTTTTTGCTAAGTTATAAGTGATATGGACCAGATAGATATTAATTAATTGTCTATCATTAAATTAGTTTGCGTGGCGTAAGGTGGGTAATCGTGGGAATAATTGTTTTATTAAGGGTGCTAATTAAGGCAGCTTCTTTAAAATGTCATTCTCGTCTTCAAATATATTTAGTTGTCTAATGAATTAATAGGTCAGCGACGAACTTTTAGCGTCTAATAAATGGTTTTCTAGTGACCATATATTGTAAAACAACTTACTGTTATTATGACGCAGAATGGTGATAATTCTTAAGCAACTAAATTTGTGATATGTCTACGCAGTGCCAGCTAATAAGTGTATCAACTGCATCTATAAAATAATATCAACGTACTCTAATTTCTTATAGTCACCTTTATTTTTATAAGTTAACATAATTAATTGATGAGTGAATCGACTATATTTGAACATAAAATTACCTTATTATTGTCATCAAATAATGGTCAATGAAAGCTCTAATTTCATGTATTCACCTGTCTATTTATAATGTTACCATAAGTAATTGATGACTTGACTATTATACCTACCCAATGGAACATACAAAAAATATTGTAATCAAAAACAAATGCGACGTAATCCACCTTGCGCTAATTAGCCTGCCTGGCTGCGAGCAACTCGGAAGTAGCGCTCGCCGGCCGCTGCCGCGGCACCGCTTGCTTCGCTCGCTCGGCTCGCGCGCGGTTGACACAGTTATAACCTAACCTAACCTAACCCATTTCATATTCCGTTATCTTCCATTTCGACCAGTTCACATTTTTCGTCGCGCCCCTCTCATTGCCAACGAGCGTCAGGTACAGTCCCGCGCTTGTGTTGCTAATTTTCACGAAAAATGAATATGATTTATTAATTTACTTGTTGAATAAAAAACTTTGATTGCTAATTTTGAGGCTGGAATTTGATTTTATTAGCAGACAGCTGATGCATCTCTAAAATATATAAAGTAGCTCACTTACAACATTAGTCGCTGAGTTATCAAGTCAGAAGTAAATATATTTATCGGTAGCTCTAAGTCATATTAATTTACGTTCGTAAATTGTTGCTGGTTTTTAACCGACTTCTTCAAAAAGGAGGAGGTTCTCAATTCGTCTGTATGTTTTTTTTTTTTTTTTTTTGTATATTTGTTACTCGATTACTCCGCCAATTATGAACCGATTTTGATGATTCTTTTTTTGTTTGGTAGGTCATGCTTCCGAGGTGGTCCCATATAAGTTTTATTAACTTTGCTTGCGTAATTTTTAAGTTAGCTTCAATATTACGTATTTTTCCCACTTAGTTTATCTAGACGATATCCTGTTTGACTCCTTCACTGTTATTTACATAGCAGGTAGTGGTATTCGGATTTGTGTGGGGTAGGTACCACAACTAAAAAGTGAAAAATAAAAACTTTTTACAAAAAAAAAAAACAACCGACTTCCAAAAAAATCACTAAAAAAGTGAAAAATAACTTTAATTTCGGAAGTCGGTGGCAAAAAACGGAAATTGAAAAGCTAAGACACCGACTTCCGAAATTAAAGTTATTTTGCACGTTTTTTAGTGATTTTTTTGGAAGTCGGTTGTTTTTTTTTTTGTAAAAAGTTTTTATTTGGTATTCTGTTGGAATAGTAAAGATGATGAATGAATATAATTGAAGCTGTTCTATTAACTCGTAGCCTACATATAAAAAAAGACGTTAGGTTGCAGGTGCTAAAGAAAACTTTTGTTGTTGCACTTATTATTTCCCTTTTATTAATAACTAGCTGTGTCCCGCGGTTTCACCCGCGTAGGTCTCGATCCCGTGGGAATATCGGGATAAAACATATCCTATGTCCTATTCCAGGTCATGGTCTACCCGTGTGCCCATCCTCTCCTCTCTAGAGTAGGGAACACTCGGCGGCGCGGCGCCGGCGCCAAACGGTTCGCTTATTGCATTTTATACTCGTGATAACTTCGAAATTAAATGTCCGATTCGATTGAATTAAAAAGTATTTTGCTGCTACATAAATACCCTTGATGTTAAAACTATTTATTTGAATAAGAATTAATATTATGTTGATAAAACTCCTTCGCAAATAATGCATTAATTTCGAACAAATTAGATTACCATAAAAAAAGGTTATAGTGAGTCAATCTTAAAAGATAGACATATGCTGTCGGGGATTTTTTTTTAGAACTTTTAAAATGGAACAATTCCATCTTACATGATATAAACCGTATAAGCAGCGCACGCAACGAAAGCTCTCAAAAAGGAATAATTTTTCCCATTTTTACAACATTTTTAATTCATGGTCCGCTCCTATTGGTCGTAGCGTGATGTTATATACCTATAACCTTCCTCGATAAATGCAATATCTAACACAAAAATATTTTTTCAAATCCAACCAGTAGTTCCTGAGATTAGCGCGTTCAAACAAACAAACAAACTCTTCAGCTTTATAATATTAGTATAGATTATTGGTATAGTTATTGATTCCTTTTAGTTTTTTTGTTAATTTAGTTTATGAAGTTTACCCAATGAATATATTTTATCAATTAAAAAAAAAACTTTACGTCAAACATAGAACCTCTTCCTTTTTGGAAGTCGGTTAAAAAGGCGCAATCAGACCCTATCTACTGTATTTCTCATGTTTTTTTGTTTGTTCCAGACAATAATGCGATCATGGGGGCCAGCTGTGCTCTCACTAACCCTGCTGGTGCTCACCGTGATAACAGTCACCAGGGGACAGACACAAGACTTTGGTAAATACAATAAAGAACTCTGCTTCCTTAGTCCGCAAAGGTAGCCCGCGATATTAAAATTTTATTCTGGTTTTTGTAATTTGCAGGTGTTGATCAAAATATGATTCGCAACCTTAACAAATATGTTTTTATAATATTATAATAATTAATACGTTAAGCCCCCGCATCAGTGTGCCCAACGGAGCACACTTTGAGTATGCCTGCACTATACTTACTTTATACTATTACTAGCTGCCCGCCCTGGCTTCGCACGGGTAGCAGCACTAAGTAGTACCTACCTACCTACCCCACCCTACCTACCAACCTACTTAGTTTTGAGTTTATCGCGTACAGGACGACAGACAGACGCGGCTGAGGACTTTTTTTAATAATAATTTTGTAACGATAATAATATAAAAGATAAGAGAAGAAGAAGGGAAGAATATATATTTATAGAAGATAATATATAATATAAGAAGATATATAGAAAATTATCCCAGGCATCACACGCAAATACCTACCTATTTCTAAATGATCATCTCTTTTTTTTTCCAGACTCCCTCCAAGGACTGCAACAGCTATTCCAGCCATATCTAGGCAATGAGAACATAGACCTATTCAATGGCGCCACAAGCGCCCCACACAAACAGACGAACAGACAAGAAAGCAAGAAAAAAACTGTCATCAGACATCGGATTGAAGAAAGACTAACAACGGAACCTCCTCCCATGTACCAATATGATTACGTCTTTGCTACGACGGAAAAACCGAGTCAAAAAACTACAAAATCGATTTCAAGTCAAAACAATAACTCTAGTACTTTCAACAACATGAATGAACAAAGCAACATAGTTAAAGTTAAAACTACAACAACAACTGAAGCTAGCTACTTCAACTATGATGGGAACAGAGGAACGACACAAAATGTTTTCAGTAACAACACTAATGTCGCCAGACCAGTTACTGAGAATGTCAATCACAGAGAGACATTTGCTGTTAATAACCAAACAGCTGCAGCTGACAATAACCCAGGTTTTAATAACTTTGGTAATACAGGAGTCAGTTTTAATAGTACAGGCACTACAAATAATAATAATACCAGAGGAAATTCTAACAACAATACCAACGATTCAACCAACAATTCCAACAATCTCAACCAAGATAACAACTTCGGTGGCTTTAACTACTCAGACACTCCCCTGATCAACCAACCCGAGGTACAACCATCCCCAGTAGACGTTGTTGTACCACCGATCACCAACAGACCAGCATCAAACAATAATAACTTTGAGGACTTCAATAGACCTTCAGACCCAAGTTCAGTAACGTCGACTGATCAACCTGATCAGGAACCAGAGATTTTGATTGGACCTGATGAAGATGATATGACTGAATCTCAGAAAAAAGAATATGCGGAGAAGGCGGAGAGGAGTGAGTATGATTTTCTATTAATATTATGTGAAAACTTCTTTAGGCGCGTTGAGCCATTTTTGGTAAGGGGTAAAGTTATGGATTCGGTAGTGCTTTAAATTAAAATATAGATGGCGCTAATACCAGTTAAGTTGTTTAATAGTGTTGTTTTTTTTGTGGAGATACTGGGCAACAGAATGGTGATGATGGTAATGATGATGGTGCTAATACCAGTTTTAAGTTTTCACTTCTGTCGGCAGTCCCCATGACTACCTATTTTTACCCGACTACGGCGAAACAAAAAGGAGGATTATGATTTTGACCGGTAGGTATTTAGGGGTATGAGGAACAGGGTGTAAAGTTCACTCATCCACCATAGAAAAGGGAGGATCCTCCGACCAGCCGGGTGTTGTGTCTTAACTTCCCAACGATTGATGTCGGGTTCTTGTATATATGTCCACTGCACGGTAAACTTTAATTGCGCGATGCAGGATTTATGTGACGTCTGTCTGACGTCAGGTCTTTGATGCGTCGTTCGTATGTGGCGATGTAGATACCGCCACATCACTCCCCTCCGGAGACCGGAGGTCTATAGTGGGCTGAATCTTGAATCTTGCGATGCTTCCCAGTGCCAGTTGTGGTTCCAGTGAGTCGAAACCGGGTGCCGCATTGTTCGCGGTGGGTCGGAACTGTTTGCGGCGGTTGTGGTGATTGAGGTGATTGCGGTGATTCCCCAGTGGGTCGGGGTGATGAGGTGATTGAGGTGATTTTCCAGTGGGTCGAGGTGATGAGGCTGAGGGTGATGACCACGAATGCGCGTTCGCTGCATGCTGGTGGTCAGGATACCCGTTGACGCCTCGGGTGTTGGCTTGGCTGTGTGACTCGCCTCACTGAAAGCTTGCGGGAGTGATGATGATGACGTCACCCTGGAGTAGTTGCACGAAGGCTGCGTTGACGTTCATATTCGGCCGAGATCACCAATTTTTAGGGTATGAGAAACATGAGGGTAGGGTATGTGTAAAGTTCACTCATCCACCATGGAAAAGGGAGGATCCTCCGACCAGCCGGGTGTTGTGTCTTAACTTCCCAACGATTGATGTCGGGTTCTTGTATATATGTCCACTGCACGGTAAACTTTAATTGCGCGATGCAGGATTTATGTGACGTCTGTCTGACGTCAGGTATTTGATGCGTCGTTCGCATGTGGCGATGTAGATACCGCCACAGTTATGTATGTTCATCTGATAACTTCGAAACTACTCATCATAATTTGACAAATGAGGTATCATTGTAGGCGTCTTGATCGTCCATTGGCTATAGGCCATGTGACGTCACATTAAATTGAATACGGCGCCTTCTAGAGGACTTAATGTCATGAACTAAAATATTTTTTCAGATATTTCATTTCAACATATATAATTAAGTACCTATATCATAACCCCAAAAAAAATCAATAAAATTAAAAGCTATAAAACTAAAACCAAACTACGACCAAACGGTCAACTAATAAAAACTTTTTATAAAAAAAAAACCGGCTTCCAAAAAAACACTCAAAACTGAAAAATAACTTTAATTTCGGAAGTCGGTGACACAAAACGAAAATTGGAAATCAAAGACACCGACTTCCGAAATTAAAGTTATTTTTCAGTTTTGAGTGTTTTTTTGGAAGCCGGGTTTTTTTTGTAAAAATTTTTAGTTTTCAGTTTTTAGTTGTGGTACCTACGCAACACAAATTCGAATACCACTAGCTGATGTAAAATAACAGTGAAGGAGTAAATGAAAACATGGTGTAGATAAACTAAGTGGGAAAAATACGTAATATTGAAGCTAACTCAAAAACTACGCAAGCACAATTAATAAAATTTATATGGGACCACCTCGGAAGCATGACCTACCATACAAAAAAGAATCATAAAAATCGATTCATAATTGGCGGAGTAATCGCGTCACAAACATACAAATAAAAAAAAACATACAGACGATTTGAGAACCTCCTCCTTTTGAAGAAGTCGGTTAAAAAAGTATAAACAAGACATCACAGACAGACAAATTAAAAATCCGGAGTCACACGTAATCTGTTCGATTTATGTCCTAACACTTGTGACATCTATGATCAAATTGATCATAGATTTCAATGAAGTGATCCCAGAAGATTTGAGATGATAAAGTCTACCTTTGTACTCATATTACAATTTATGTCTTATCTTTATGTATTTTGTGTGTAGTAAAATAAATAAATAAAGTCTAAGATAAGAAGATCTAGTGGTTGTTTGAGCATGAGGACCTGGGCCCGATCCCTAGGTTGTGCACTATTATTGGGTGGCAAGGAACTCCACGGGCACTCTTTTAAATCAAAATATTGGTTACCTACATCATTCATGTTGAAATTATACATGCGAGGACAATGTAGAAAAACGTGCATGTTAAAAGCGTGCGTAATAAAAAGACAAAAACCAAAACAGTTAAAAAATTAAAAATATGCCATGGCAGCTAAGAGATGACCAGTCCCTACTGACGGCGCCTGTTCACGAACATGACGCACCATTCAGCTCAACCATTTTGAAGGGAAATTTTAATTATCCAACACACACGCCAGCACCTGTGATCTTTTTAACATTCCTTCAATTCCTCTGTTACAGTGTGTGACTACTACAAGTCCTTCGCAGTGAAGAAGGCCTTATCTCGGAGATTGTCTCCAGACCCCGTAGAAATGAAGGTGTCTGCCTGTGCACCTATCAACGTGCCTCTGGTCATCGGGGGATCAGTTACCAGCATCCGAGAGTTCCCACACATGGCCCTCGTGGGTTGGAAGAAAGTTACGGTAAGTTTTAATACTCAGCGAACCAGACTAATTTTCTTTTCTTTCGTGAGCACTCTGATGACTAGCAAAAACAAATTATGAAAACCTGGTCACACCGTGTACAGAAGAGCTGATCAGCATCGTTGTGTGTGGATAGGAAATCATAATATACATAATATTATCTAAAATAAAGGAAAATACATAATATTATCTAAAATAAAGTATGTGTGCAGCGATACAGGGGGGCATTGCGCCGCTCATTCGTCAACTCAAACTCAAACTCAAAGCATTTATTTCAATTAAGCCATTTACAGGCACTTTTGAATTGTCTAGGAGTCAGTCAGTTAGAAATATGAAGCTAGTTGCCCATTCCAAAGCCTAGTAGGTGCCTATGGAGAAGAACGGGCAAGAAACTCCATGGACAGTCTTTTAAATCAAAATATTGTTACAAAATTTTGATGCCGCCCCGCTGGCCCGCCCCGCATTTCTAAGGCGTGGTTCAACGGTCTCCTTCAAACTATAGTTACAAATGAGTTTGTTTTTATGTATAATACAATCTCTGGAAGTACTGATAGAAAAAAATATTTCACTGATAAAAAGGGAGACAGATCCTGAAAGTGCGCGATTCCTGTGGTGTCGTGAAGTCGCATATTTTATAAGTTTATTGCCAATGCTATTAGTCCAGGGCCAAACCGAGTTTGAAACAGCCGAATTGCAAAAAAAATCTTAGCAGTATGTGGTTGGTCGGATTTAGTATAAATTATAAGCAAATGAAAAAAATTAAGAGAACACGGTGAAAGTTCCGGAAAAGGGGTGGGGGTAGGGAAATAGCCGTTTTGGGGGGGTGAATAATGATTTTTACGATTTGCGGCTAAAAAGCTACACCTCCTATCGGAAAAAGTTAAAAGTAAAAGTTGTTTACAATAAAATATCTTCAAAGGAGAATGGGCCCCTACTTATGGGGTTCTGCCCTGATGCCCAATAAAAATAAGATATATACCAATGGAAAAAGCTTTTCATGGAGAACCTTTGCTACTAACACGACTTTTGCTAATTGTCAGTCAGTTTGGAGTAAATGACCCAAACAGGTGTGAATACATGGGCACCGAAGTTACGGAATCTTCTTGGCCCAATAGCCATAAGATATACACCTATATAAATAGCTTTCCAAGGAAAACCTTTCCTACTAAAACGACTTTTGCTAATTGTTAGTCAGTTTGGAGTTAATGAACTAAATAAGTGTTACTACTGGGGCACTGAAGTTAAGGAATTTTCTTGACCCAATAGCCATAAGATATACATCCATGAAAAGAGCTTTTCGAAGAGAACCCTTGCTTCTAACATAATGTTGCCAATTGTTAGTCAGTTCGGAGATAATGACCTAAATAGGTAATAAATTGCGCACCGAAATTTAGGAATTCTTGGCGTCCAATAGCCATAAGATATATACCACTGAAAAGAGCTTTTCAGGGATAACCTTTGCTACAAACACGACTTTTGCCTATTATTAGTCAGTTCAGAGTTAATGACCTAAATCTATGATGAATTTCAATAATGCCTAATTACTCACATTTAGAGCTCTGTAGCTGCTTTCGTACTAACAATCGAGAGAAACGTCATATCACGAAATATTTCCTTTGAAGAGATCTTTCCATTGGCATATATCTTAACTCTTTTGTAGGATGTGGCAGGCTTAACGAAGGCTTAACGATCTGTACGGCCGATCGATTCTTAAAAACATTGTTCCCAAAACGGCATCTAGGAGGCCAACGTTTTAAAATGTCCGTTTATAGGTTTGCAAGATCATGTTTGCAAGGCTCAAAGTTAATAAAAGTTATTTAATTGTCTAAATATCTACCAGAATTTCACTAATGGTTAATTACTCACATTTAGAGCTCTGTAGCTCCTATCGTACTAACAATCGAGAGAAGCGTGCTATCACAAACTATTAGCCTTGAAAAGATCTTCCCATTGGCATATATCTCAACTCTATTGGGGTAACCGTCAGGCTTAACGATCCGTCCGGTCGACTGACTCTTAAATACACTGTGTCTAAAATGGCATCTATTGGAGACCAATGTTTTAAAATTTTCGCTTATAGGCTTCAAAGATGATGTTTGCAGGGCACTGAATCTTTAAAAGTTATTGTTTGACGAAATACTAGAATTCCAATAATATTTAATCACTCACATTTAAAGCTCTGTAGCTCGTTTCGTACTAACGATCAAGAGAAGTCTTCATAATAAGAAATATTCTTCTTGATGAGTTCTTTCCATTGGTATACATCTTAACGCTATTGGGCTCCAGGGCAGAAACGCGCAATCTCCTTTTATTAACCAAATTTTTGGTTTGAAAATTCACCTTTTTTACCCGACTGCTCCAGAAGGAGGGTAATGTTTTTCGAGAGTATGTATGTATTTGAATGTATGTTTGTCAAACTCAAACTCAACTCAAACTCAAAGCATTTATTTCAAATAAAGCAATTACAGGTACTTTTGAATTGTCAAGGGGTCGGTCAGTCAGAAAAATGAAGCTAGTTGCCCATTCCAAAGCGTAGTAGGTTCCTATGGAGAAGAACGGGCAAGAAACTCCACGGACACTTTTTTAAATCAAAATATTGTTACAATATATTGGTTACATCATTCATTTTGAAATTAAACATGTGAGAACAATGTAAAAAAGAAAAAACAAGAGACGTGCTCGTTACAAGCGTCCGTAATTAAAGATCAAAAACAATTCAAAAATTAAAATAAATAAAAAATAAGTCGTGGCTGCTTAGAGATGACCAGTCCCTACTGGCGGCGCCCGTTCACGAACATGACGCATGGATCAGCACCATTCAGCTCAACCATTTTTAAGGGAGCTAAATGATCCAACACACGCGCCACCATCAGCGAGACATTTGAGTGAGCATGACATACTCTCAGCCGCCAGGGCACATTCAAGTCAATGAAAGACGTACCTAGAAAATGGTAGCTTTAAAGTAGGTAAGTACATAGTGCTCACATAATAATATGTGCTATGAAATTATACAATACTAGGAGATTGAATTTATACAATGTCAAGATAGTTTTTATAGTCTTCAGCAGCTCCAACAATATTTTCGAATGCCAATCAATTAGTTAAGCGACCTGTGGACTAGCGCTAAGCCATGCATTTTTGTCAGTGATGTAATCCCCCAATTTATAATATGATCCGTGACCCCGGCAAATGACCTTTGCGCTACAGTTCTTTAAGTACAGGTTGCTCCATGACGGTAGCTTAAAAAATTGTAAATAAATCAATAAATAATAACGTTTAATGAAATTCAAATATTTTCATAAAACGAATACGCGAAATCGTATACGTGTGTTAAATTAATGTCACCATTGTAGCGAAACGTTGGATGACAAAATTAAAAGGAAAACTATCACAGATAAGTAGGCTGTACAAGTTAACGAGTAATAAACATGTTCTCACATACATTTCGTATGAGAAAACATGTTTTTAAACTACAATGTTAAGTTAGTTCTTGGGATAAATTCATCCCAACTACGGAACCCTTAATTGTGCGTGGCCCGACACGCACTTGGCCGGTTTTTTATTTAATTTTATGTGCATAAATATGTATGACGATGTTTCCAGGACGCCGGCTACTTCTGGAGGTGTGGGGGCTCTCTGATCAGCGACCGCTACGTCCTAACTGCGGCGCAATGCACCCTTCCTGTTCACAAGTATGTCACTGTTGGTATTTCTTCCCAGCGTTAATCTTGGCTTTAAGTACAAGTTAGACTGGACCAATGGGCACATTGCTCAGCTTGTAACTTTGAGGAATTAATAATAATATGGCCTCTCCCCATGACTTCATGAAAAATAGTTATTAGGTACCTTTTTTTATTATGTACTAGCTGCCCCGCTCCGGCTTCGCACGGGTAGCTCTAAGTACCTACCCTACCCTACCTATCTACCCTACTCTACCTACCCTACCCTACCTACCTACCTACCCTACCCTACCCTACCTACCCTACCAACCTTCCCTCAGTGGCGTGCCTAGGGGTCAAAATCAGGGGAAACAGACAGGTTTTTTACGATAAAAAAAATATAGCCAAGTTAGCGATTTACGGATTTTCTATGTTGTTCATGGTAACACCATTATTATATAGTGTTATTTTTGTTTTTTTATTGATAGGCTTAATTTTGAAGGCAAGCCGGGCTTTTGGGCTTCTATGGAAGGAACGCCACTGCCTTCCCTACCTACTAACCTACCCTACCAATCTATCTACCTACCAACCTATACTACCTACCTACATGCCTACCTACCCTACACCTACTAAACGTACAAATTATCCAAATCGGTCCAGGTGCTCTCGAGATTTGCGTGTAGCAACACATTCAGCGATTCATTTTTATATTATAGATTAAAATATGACATACCTACTTAGAAGAATAATTTGTTTATGGTCTAAATAAAATTTAAGTAAAAACCTTTTTAAAAACAAGCTTTTACTCAACTAAAAAGTACGAAATGAACGAAATGACGAAATGACGTCGCTGTACCGTTAGGCCGTCCTTGACGTTACACTCGAAGATGTCACTGGGCGAAGTCTTCACGACACTGGTGGTGCCTGTTTACGCCAAACCTCGTCGCACCGCTGATCACCACTTCGGTGATGAACTAGGTCCTTCAGGGTAATCGACCCTGTTTTCCGCGTCACACACTCAAAAAAGCAATGAGTAATCCGGCCCGAAGGACCAAAAATGCTGCCCAATAAAACAAAGTTTGCAAGCGAGTACAATGTGAATTTAAAAACGATTCACAACATTACATTTACGGAAAATCAATAACAGCAGGTTCATAATTGGTTCACTGCTGATAATTTAGTATTCAATGGGAAAAAAACTAAATGCATAAGATTTGCTTTACCGAATGTTAAAAGCAGTGATTGTTGAATAGGGAGAAATTTGAATTCGTCTCTCTAATTTAACATCTTTCGCGAAACGGCTAAGTTCAGCAGCATATACTGTGAGAAAATTCCGTCAATTCACTGATGTAGATACCGTGAGGCTAGTCTATTTCAGTTACTTTCATAGAAAAATAATCACCCTGTAGCTTTATCATACCGATCGAAAGGCTTCATCATAAGGATTATTTTTTGCTAAATAACATAGTATCACAAATAAAAGGAAGGCCACGAATTTTAACATTTATGTGATTATTTTTCTCATGTAACGGATTCGATTCCCGGTTCAATCATGTAATTATTTAAATATCTATGAATGCATTAAATTGTTTTTTTAAATTAAAATAATGTCTTCTTTCAGTAAAATGTTCCATCTACAATATTCAAGGTACTTTCCCTCCATGTGGCATATCCGTGGGACGCCCTGTATTGTGCACTATCCTAACCGAGATTTATACTCTAAGCCCTAATCCCATTTGCGTATTATTAACATTATTATATTTTTATAAAGGCTGTTCAGCGGTATGACCAGTGCCGCTATTTACACCCGCGCCGCAAAACAAAACCAGCCGCCATTTTCCATAAATATTTGTTAACTTATTTGTTGTGTGGTTAAAATCATTATTAAAAATGACGATTTCCCGTAGGGGAGAAGAGCGTAAATAATTATAAATAGATTTGACTCCGCCGGACAAACTAATAACCTGCAATATGGTGTAACTTTAGTTTGTCCCCGTCTGCAATACCTTACAAAAAACAAAATTCAATGCTTGTTTTTCTCTTTTAGGTTTTTGTAGTGGGGTTTTTTGTTTTTTAAATAATTTGTTTCATTTCAAGCTTTTTATTTTTATTATTATAGGTATATATTTGGAATTAACTCCTTACTAGCTTTTATTTGATACCTACCAATATTGTTATAATTTTTTTTTTAAACCTTCACCTCCGTATTTTTTCTATTTGCAGATGAAATATATAAAAAAATACTCCCACAATTAAGACGAACCTAACGACACCTGGTATGTTAAAATCCATCAAGCCGTTTAGGCTACAGAGCGTGCCAATGAAATAGACATACATACATACAAACATACGTACATACTCTCGAAAAACATTACCCTACTTTTGGAGCAGTCGAGTAAAAATACCTCCCCACATACTTCAACTGAATGAAACGAAATTTAAATCTTGTATAAAACGCACACGCCAACCATAATTATTATATTGTAAATTGGGGGATAACATCGCTGATTTAGGGGTATGAGGAACAGGGTGTAAAGTTCACTCATACTCCATAGAAAAGGGAGGATCCTCCGAACAGACGGGTGTTGTGTCTGGCGGGCAACTGCCCAACGATTGATGTTGGGTTCTCGTATATATGTCCACTGCACGGTAAACTTTAATTGCGCGATGCAGGATTTATGTGACGTCTGTCTGACGTCAGGTCTTTGATGCGTAGTTCGCATGTGGCGATGTAGATACCGCCACATCGCTCCCCTCCGGAGACCGGAGGTCGATAGTGGGCTGAGTCTTGTATCTTTCGATGCTTGCCAGTGCCAGTTGTGGTTCCAGTGAGTCGGAACCGGTTGCCGCATTGTTCGCGGTGGGTTGGAACTGTTTGCGGTGGTTGTGGTGATTGAGGTGATTGCGGTGATTCCCCAGTGGGTCGGGGTGATGAGGTGATTGAGGTGATTGCGGTCATTCCCCAGTGGGTCGGGGTGATGAGGTGATTGAGGTGATTCCCCAGTGGGTCGGGGTGATGAGGCTGAGGGTGATGACCAGGAATGCGCGTTCGCTGCATGCTGGTGGTCAGGATACCCGTTGACGCCTCGGGTGTTGGCTTGGCTGTGTGACTCGCCTCACTGAAAGGTTGCGGGAGTGATGATGATGACATCACGCTGGAGTAGTTGCACGAAGGCTGCGCTGACGTTCATATTCGGGGTCACCAATTTAGGGGTATGAGGAACAGGGTGTAAAGTTTACTCATACTCCATAGAAAAGGGAGGATCCTCCGACCAGACGGGTGTTGTGTCTGGCGGGCAACTGCCCAACGATTGATGTTGGGTTCTCGTATATATGTCCACTGCACGGTAAACTTTAATTGCGCGATGCAGGATTTATGTGACGTCTGTCTGACGTCAGGTCTTTGATGCGTAGTTCGCATGTGGCGATGTAGATACCGCCACACTGACAAAAATGCTTGGCTCAGCGCTGGTCCAGCTCCACAAGGGCGCATTGTAAAAACTATCTTTACATTGTATAATTTAAATCTCCAAACATTAGTAAACCTGTTCTCACATGTATAATTTCAACATGAATGATGTAACCAATATATTATTGTAATCATTTTTTCATTTAAAAGAGTGTCCGTAGAGTTCCTTGCCCGTTCTTCTCCATAGGGACCTACTACGCTTTGGAATGGGCAACTAGCTTCATTTTTTTGACTGACCGACCCCTTGACAATTCAAAAGTACCTGTAATTGGTTTATTTGAAATAAATAGTTTGGGTTTGTTTAGAAAATGGTACAACGCCATCTATAGATCTTTGAGGAAGCTCTTACTCAAACACTATTCCTATCCAAATGTATTTTACCAGTAACGAACTTTACAGAGCCCTGGCTCGAGCTGTACAACTCGGTTCCTCATACCGGGACGACCGTGAAGCCGTCGTCGTGAAGATATCCGCCATCATACGCCACCCGAAGTATAAGCCGCCAAGTGCATACCATGATGTAGCGCTCATCAAGATGGTTTCAAAAGTCAAGTGAGTAAAATTAAAACAATTATAACATCACGTCTGTAATCTCCGAAGGGTTAGACAGAGGTGTATCTATAGTACATCCACATTTCGCCAGTCATGTTTAAAAGCTCTGTGTAACAGAGAACGATATTCTTGTAACGAAAGCCTATTGTCATCAACCGGGCACAAATCCAGACTCCGGGTTGCTACTAAGAAATTCAAAAACCCAATAACACTTTGCTCGACCTGGAAATCGAACTCAGGACCAGCAGCAGTAGCGCTTGCGTCTACTAGACCGAAGAGAGTATTAAAATACCAACCGAGTTTTAAGAGTCAAGACAGGGGTGGATGTCACATGTCTCTGAATTGTTGGTTCTAGGACATGCTGGCTTCCTTACGAAGTATTCCTTCACTGGTTTGAGAGTAGCTGGTGATAATTGGGTCTAAATGAAAAATGCGAGCAACGAACAGACACAAGCTTCATTATCATAATAATTCCAGGTTCTCGGACGTGATCCGTCCAGCGTGTTTGGGAGTACCACCACCAACGGGCAGGAGCATCTTTGCCACTGGATGGGGGATCACTAAGATTGACCGTGAGTTTCTTTTTCTAAAATATGATTTAAAATAATGGATAAATTAGGTGACTGGTTACTGCTCTCTAAGAGTAAATACTCTTGTCACAACACGTCATCTCCATAATGAGTGACGTGGTTCCATAGAACCAACACCATCTCTCATTGTAGTTTCAGCAAACGGAAGAAACCAAAGAAAAAATGACAGATTGAAGAAAGTAAACGGCGCCATGTTAAAATTAACAAATGAACGCTCACTTTGTATGGAAAGAGGTTTCATTGGGCCTACGAACGCGCGGCTTTACTCCGCGCGTTCGTCATTTTCGTCGTTTCGTCATTTAAAGCAATCGCCGCGGTTATAATACGTCACTTTTTGTTCTGAAAACCGGAAAGCGCCCTCTGTTGGCGCGAACACGCGTTCAGGTTCACCGACCAATATGTTATTTAAGGTGGATGCGCTAACGTAGCCCGCGAAATTCAAATTTTCTTACGTTTTATGCAATTTGCAGGTCAGTATCAGGTTATGGAGGAGCAGCTGTGGCCCAGTGGTAACGGCCACGACTTACGAGTTGTAGGGCGTAGGTTCGAACACCGACAAGCGCTTTACCTACTTTGTGTTAATTATTTCATCGCCACTGCTCTCAAAACGGTGAAGGAAAACATCGTGAGGAAACCGGCATGAACCAAAAATTCGAAGACATGTGACATCTACCAACCCGCACTGGGCCCGCGTGGTGGATTACGGCCCGCTCCCTCTCACAGAGAGGAGGCCTGTGTCCCAGCAGTGGGAACATTATAGGCTGATTATGCTTATGCTATCAAGTTATATGTTGATCTAAATATAATTTGCAACCGTAACAAATATGGATTTACAGAATTATAAACATTAGAATCAGCAATACAACTCTCTAAGTTCATGTAAGTGCATTGAATGACGATTTCATGAAAAAGTCATTCAATGCACTTACATGAACTTAAAGAGTTGAAATACGTGGTCGCACCGACAGAGGGCGTTTACCGGTTTTCCGAACAAAAAGTGCCTATGCACGCGACAGATCGCGTATTCGCGCCACGATAGGACACAAGATACGGCCATATGATATTTATATTTTTACGCTTACGTCCTGCGTTTGTGCTAGGATCTCATACGGCATATTCTTCTAAGAAAACGTAGTAGTGGTCATGCTACACGTGCAGGTTAATCTACCTTATTAAAATTTAACCATAGTCTCGTTATTAATTCCAGTCACCCTTCACCAGTACGTACAGCTTCGCAGCGTCTCCCTCAGCGTGTGGGACATGCAGGAGTGTCAGGACATAGCGGGAAAATCACGAAAGCTCCCCAATGGGGTTCTCCCCGATAGCCACATGTGTGCCGGTGACAGGGGTGGGTGGCATGACACTTGTCTGGTAAGAAGTGAGACTGATTGGGCCATAATCCAGCACGCGGAAACAGTGCGGGTTGGTAGATGTCACGAATTTTTGTTTCTACGACATACTGGTTTCCTCATGATGTGCCCCTTCACCGTATTGAGTAAGGATTAAAATAAATCACGCAAAGTAAAATGCCTGCCTAGGTTTGAACCCAGGCACCCAAGAAAAAATCTTAAATCTCGAAAAATCTGTACTTATGGTTCACGACATTGGTTTAAGACATTAAACCAGTGTAGTTCTAATGAATGATCTTTCCTAAGAACCCAAATGACCTCGGAGTTAGTTTCGGTGTGGTTTATAACCAAAGCAAAGCGCTACCTACTGCTTTTTCTAGGAATTTCTCAGTAGCAGCATGGAGTCTCGATTTGTGCCCGGTTGAAAGCAATAGGCTCACCCCCTATTACATGGGACTTTAACATAACTGGCGAAATGTGGAAGTAGTGCACACCCCTACCTACCTCTTCGGAAGGCGTGATGTTATGTTACGATATTCGATTGAGTTGAATGGTGCTGATAGTGAATTGACACCGGCAGTTGAGACTGGTCATCTCTAACTGCCGGGGCTTAAGGACCATTTAGACGGGGCCAATCCCCGAGACAATAAATGAAGCCGCTCCAATGGCTTGAAGACAATCCAATGCAGTGGACTGTCTCTATTTACACTCATCCTCTATAGAAAAGGGAGGAACCTTCGACCAGGCGGGTGTTGTGTCTGGTGAGTTACTGCCCAGCGATTGATGTCGGGGTCTTGTATATATATGTCCATCGGACGGTAAACTCTAATTGCGCGATGCAGGATTTATAAGTGACGTCAAGATTTTGTGTGACGTCAGGTCTTTTTGATGCGTAGTTCGCATGTAGCGATGTAGATGCCGCCACACTATTATTGGATTGTCTCGGGGATTGGCCCCGTGTAAATAAATTGTCCATTATCTTTTATCTGTTATTATATTGTTTATTTATACATTGTTCTTACATAAAGAAGCAACAAGAATAATTTACCCAGTATTTTGTAATATCTTGATTTAAAAGACTGGAGTTTCTTGGTGTTCTTTGGAATGGGCAACTAGCTTCAATTTTGTGACTAACTGAATGACTCCCAGAAAAATCAAAAGTTAAAAAAAAATTGAAATAAATGGTTTGAGTTTCATAAATAATATTTTTTCCACAGGGTGATGGCGGTGGTCCAGTACAGATTCAAGATGGCTGCTTGTGGCGTGTAGTCGCTGTGACGTCATTAGGTCGCCGATCTTGCGGAGTCATTAATATCCCTGGGTTGTACGCTGTCATACCGCATGCGTTTGTAGCCGCTCAGGTATTTGATGAGGTATCATTACAGTAAAATAAAGATATTTAAGGAATGGGTGCATTTTTATTTAAAAAAATTGGGCTATCATGCTCCATCATGAGTCACAGTGTACTGTTATGGCGCAACGATGGGAAAACCAAAGAAGCGATGGATGGATAGAATAGATATAATATTAGTATGTACTAAGTATTGGCCATAACAATAGGAAAACATTTAAGGAATGAGGAATGGATTGTGTGAAAGATGACATGGCTAGAGAGGAGGTGACTACTGAGATGACGGCTGATAGAGATGTATGGAAGAAGACATGCTTTGTATTTGGACACGGAACTGTTTTATAATTATGTTGGGTAAATACCATAGATATCCGGTAAATACCTACCTAAACACTATCAGGAAATAAGGTATGTTATAAATAGATCATTTTGTGTTAGCTAACATGATGATTCATCGTTCAAACGTCATGACTTCTGCATGAGGTCAAAAATAACCAAAGAATGATATACCTATGTATTGTTATCTACTCTTCTGAGGAACAGGGAAACACCGTATTCCCCGGGTTTTTGTGATCATAATGCAACAATTTGTGATAGGGAACATGATTAGTCACCCGATCTATTTTATTATGATATTCGTTTTATATCATCGGCCGTGATCAACCCATCATGAAGACTTGGATCGTGGGTTCAAAAGTTCAAAACCTAATTTTTTTTCAATGGTTTTTTATGGTTGCCAGTCAAGAACTGGTTGCTATGTATTTTCTGGTGTACAATAAAGTATATATATGTTAACGGAAAAGTGTATACAATTCCTAGGAAATGTGTAAAATTCCTAAAATAGATAGGAAATATATGATATATTTTGTAATAGGCACTTTTCCTAGGAAATCTATACATTTCCTAAATAGCAATCGGAAATGTATTACGTTCTTGATGTTTGTAAGTACAGTGGGGATAGCGGAGCGAGAGTAAATCGCCAACTCGTCCTACATGCTTACGGCCCATTTAGAAAGACTTGCAGAAAATCAAAAGAACGTCCTAATGGGCCTTACGCATGTAGGACGAGTTGAAGAATTACTCCGGAGCGAGGGGCAAGATGCCTGTGCTATAAAATTAAACTATTGTGTACTTCAAAGTGCCACTCAAGCTTACTTTGCAAAAATAAATAAATTCTTCAGCTGAAATACTAGTGGGCCTCACATGCAGCTGGACACTGTGACGCCAGAAGCTATTTTGCTGTCATGTGATAGATTCTAATTGTATGTATCTAGCCCATAGATATATAAAAAACAGGAGAAGTGGCATGGGAGCGTGTCTGTGTCCGCGCCGCATGTCCGAAATGCTCATGCACTTGGCAAATGGCCGACTCCGCGAACTAGTGCGCTTTCGACCGTGATCGTGAAAACTTATAAGAATGCCGAGTTGTTATGTGGTTTCTTGCAACAACCGAAGCCAAATCAAAAACTTTGTGAATAATGGAATCATTTGCCATATGTAGGTACAAGTATTTCTCAGTATTTTTCTTTAAAATCATGAAAAACAACAAATCGAAAAATATTTCTTGGTTTTACTATGATAGTTTTGTTTTCAAATATCACAGCGACTGTATTATTTTTGCACTAAATACATTGCTCCTTAACCACTACCTAAATATTGTCTCGCTGTGACTGGACAAGCAATGTAAAAATCACAAAACGATATTACAACTGTACGAATGCATCGGTGGTACGGCCGCTGTGTCTTGCGCCGCGCTAGTGATGTGCTTGTGCAGATCTACTAACGTAGGCTATCGACAACAATCGATTTCGATTAGCGGATAAATTCTTGAATGTTCTGTAAATCGTTTTACGTGGTTGGAAAATCGATGTGAAATAATGAGTTTTACTTATTTTGATTATTTTACAGCGTAGTAGATAAATGCATAAACAACAATCGTAAAGTAAGATAATACAATTTTATGTTAATGTCGGCGGAGTGTTATTGGGTTTGAGTTATCGTATCTTAACCTGTCATTAGGAGCAGTGGTGGCCCAATGGTAACGGCCACGGTTGTAGGTCGTAGGTTCGAACCCCGGCAGGCGCTTTACTTTGTGTAAATTATTTCATCGCCACTGCTCTCAAAACGGTGAAGGAAAACATCGTGAGGAAACCGGCATGTCTTAGAACCAAAAATTCAAAGACATGTGACATCCACCATCCCGCACTGGGCCCGCGTGGTGGATTACGGCCCAGTCCCTCTCACAGAGAGGAGGCCTGTGTCCCAGCAGTGGGAACATTATAGGCTGATTATGCTAACCTGTCATAGTCTATTGAAACGGTAGATATTGTTGAACCCTGTTAAGATGAGGGAACCAGTTAGGTGGCCGGCCTGTGGCATCAATCCATTCCTTCTTTAAATTCGCATCTTTTGGGAAGCTGAAAGGTAGGTACAATTACAGCGTATTTATCATTTAAATATTATCCTAAGCAGTTACTTCGATACCATGCACGAAGCAGATAATATGCTTTTGTCATTAAAAAATGCCTAGTTAATAAAGAAATAGCAAATATGTAGAAAACAAACACACACCCATGCATAACAAATAAATACTTAGTATGAATATTTTGACTTATTTTATCAAAAGTCACTAATATTATTATCTTACTTAACCATGCAGATAACTATAGCACATTCGAAGCTTTTGAAAACTTTAACGGAAGTAAAATACCAAAACCATAAAAAAGTAAGAGATTAAGCTTAAATAATGCGAGGATAGAGCTTAAACCAACTTAACCGGATTTTTTCGTTGTTTTAATTTTTTTTATTTATTTAGCTACTAATTGTTATTTTTATTATACTTAATATTCTCTGGACTTATCGTTTTTTATTTATTTTATTTTCAGGACCCCAAAAATATTTTAGTACAATAAAAAAATCGATAACTTTCCGATTTAGTCAATCACTAGCGTATATGGAAAATAAATGGCTACTGCACAGCACATCGATAGCGACCATTGCTTTAGTGTGAGTAAGTTGTACGGTGCACGTTAAATGCGCGCTGTGTTGGATGTTATAAGGTCTATAATTGATTGTGTAGTACGTTCTGATTTATGAAATGTGGGTGTGTGCGCGACTGCGTAGCTATTGCTCTTACTGAACTGCATGTGTAGTAGTTGGCGCGGAGTGGGGATGTTTTGGAGACAGTGGGTTCTAATACATTTTCAACTACCGGGCATATCTCCTTCTTTCTTATATCTATGGACGCATGATAGACCATTGTAAGTACCTAAATAAAGAATTCCTTGGAAACGAGTTAGAACAGAAAAACCTGTTTTAGCCGATGCCAGACTTCCACGTTCCAACACATTGTCAACACATTTATTATTCCGTGCTGCACTTCATCACCCAATACGCTGCAAGCGTCTATACAGGGTTATTGGTAAAACACCAGCAACCTCTAAGGAGTCATTGTACTCATCATTATGAACAAGTTTTACTATGGGAGCAAATATGAAATCGCGAAAAAGTAAACAGCTGCTCCGTCCATTTTGACGAGTTATGCGAACATAAATGTACTGAACAGCTGTTTTTTTTTCGCGATTTCATATTTGCTCCCATAGTAAAAGTTGTTCATAATGATGAGTACAATGACTCCTGAAGAGGTTGCTGGTGTTTTACCAATAACCCTGTATAATGAGGCAACAACTCATCTGTTAATAGGTCAAACTGGAAGTTCAGGAAAACTGCTTGCCGTATCGTAATGCCGACTGACCGTGTGCGTCATAAACTCATAATATAAGTTTAGCTCAGACGTAGTTTCACATTTAAGTCGACATCTCGTATTAGCAAGAAACAACATTTTAGATTTAAAAAAAAAACATTTGCAAAATCGAATGAAAATAATAAGTGTCATCAAAAACAAAATCTACAAAAAGAATCGAACTCTAATTTTGAATTAGACATTTCAGTGTTCTTTTCAAAAATTTCACAATTCTCAAAAAGTTTTTTTTAATAATGTTATTTGGTTTTTTGTGGTCGATTTTTTTTTTTGTTTTTACAAAGTGATAAGTGATGTGGACCTGATAGACATTTAATTGTCTATCATTAAATCAGTTTGCGTGCCGTAAGGTTGTTCTGACTTATTAATAATATCCCCCACCATGTATGTTGATTTAAATATGATTCGTAACTGTAAAATAAAATAAAAATTATCAAAAAAAACAAGCGACCAAAAAAATACTACAAAGTGAAAAATAACGAAGTAAAAAAAGTTACTAATAATACTTTTCAATTCTCAACGTGGCATCCAGTCGCGAACACGAGAAAGAAGAGGTGAAACACGTCGGAATATATAAAATACAATAGACGCACTATTATATTTTATAATGGATTTCCGAAAACTGATGCCTGAAATAATTAACTGTATTTCTCATGTTTGTTTGTTTGTTCCAGACAATAATGCGATCATGGGGGCCAGCTGCGGTCTCACTAACCCTCCTGGTGCTCACCGTGATAACAGTCGCCAGGGGACAGACACAATACTTTGGTAAATATAATAAACAACTCTGCTTCTTTAGGCCGCAAAGGTAGCCCGCGAAATTGTGTTGTATGTTGATCAAAATATGATTCGCGACCATAAAAATATGTTTTTTACTTTATTATGCGTGTTTGGGAGTACCACCACCAACGGACAGGAGCATCTTCGCCACTGGATGGGGGAGGACTGAGACACGTGAGTTTCTTTTTTTTAAATTAAGATTTAAAATAACTACTTACGTACGTTGAACGAAAAAAGTAGACTACGCTATGTCAAAAATTAACAAAGGAAGGTGCAGGTCAGTCTACCTTATTCAAATCTAACCATCGTTTCGTTATTCCAGGAGGTGATTACCACTTACAGCTTCGCAGCGTCTCCCTCAGCGTGTGGGACATGCAGGAGTGTCAGGACATATGGGGAAAATTACCACCGCTCCCCAATGGGGTTCTCCCCGAGAGCCACATCTGTGCCGGTGACAGGGGTGGGTGGCATTCCACTTGTCAGGTAAGAAGTGAGACTGATTGGGCCATATTCCAGCACGCGGAAACAGTGTGGGTTGGTAGATGTCACGAATTTTTGGTTCCACGACATACCAGTTTCCTCACGATGTTTACCTTCACCGTTTTGAGTGGGGATTAAATAAATCACGTATAAATCAATCATATTAATTGCTTCATCTATGGCTTGAGGAGCTCTTGGCTAAGTAATAACAGCCGCACGGGTCGATTGGTCAGGTTAAGGTACGCTTGCCGAAATTCGACACACAAATTCGAAAACCATTAGCTGATGTAAATAACAGTGAAGGAGTAAATGAAGACATCATCTAGATAAACTAATTGGGAAAAATACGTAATATTGAAGCTAACTCAAAAACTACGTAAGCAAAGTTAATAAATTTATATGGGACCACCTCGGAAGCATGACCTACCATACAAAAAAAGAATCATCAAAATCGATTCATAATTGGCGGAGTAATCGCGTAACAAACATAAAAAAAACATACAGATGAATTGAGAACCTCCTTTTTGAAGAAGTCGGTTAAAAATGGAATGAACTCTTTAATTCAACACAACACACCAAGGAGGTAACTGATCAAATATTTTATTTAAATTTCGATTTGGTTTGCAAATAGAACTGTTGAAAGTAAAGAAGAACATTGACATTTATTATTACAGACACACAATGAACATTTATTATTGGCGCGTGAAAAATTATAGTAGTTCGCCATTGATTCTGGAATTTTTAGTTTGAATTTCCAAGTATTATTTGAGAAAAGTACTATACAAGCCTTGGCCGCAATCAGGAATTGATGGACTCACGTATGTGTAACTCGGCTTCGCCTCGGCCCACATTTTCACAATCGTCCAACAATCCCCTTAATGCTGGCCGCGACAGTAATGTACTATTTCCACAGGGTGATTCCGGTGGTCCAGTACAGATTCAAGAAGGCTGCTTGTGGCGTGTGGTCGCTGTGAAGTCATTAGGTATGGGATCTTGCAGAGGTGATACCCCTGGGTTGTACGCTGTCATACCGCATGCGTTCGTAGCCGCTCAGGTATTTGATGAGGTATCATTACAATAAAAATAAAGATATATAAGGAAATGTGAGCATTTTTATTTTAAAAAAATTGGGCTATCATCCTCCATCATGGTCCACAGTGTACTGTTATGGCGCAACGATGGGAAAACCAAAGAAGCAATGGATGGATATAATAGTTATATTAGTATGAACTAAGTGTTGGCTATAACAATAAGAAAACATGTAAGGAATGAGGAATGGATTGTGTGAAAGATGACATGGGTGGAGAGGAGGTGACTACTGAGATGACGGCTGATAGAGATGTATGGAAGAAGACATGCTTTGCATTTGGACACGGAACTGTTTTATAATTATGTTGGGTAAATACCTACCTTAACAATAACAGGAAATTAGTTATTTGTATTATAAATAGATCATTTCATGTTATCTGACATGATGATTCGGCGTTCAAACGTCATAACTTCTACATGAAGTCAGGGGGGGGCCTAAAACGACCACATTTGCAATTCCTCTAAAAGCAATTCGTTTCCTGAATTCCCAGCATTCATTAGCAATTCCTCTAATTTGACACAAAAGCAATTCATAATTTGTGGACCATTTTACGAATCTCCATAGAAAACTGTCAAACAGATGAATTATTTCGTAATATGAATCGCACGCAGATCATATTAGGTATGAATTGTCAGTTTGTGACATTTTACAATGATTCATCATAGTTTCCTATTATGATTCTGCCTAAGTGTCATTTAGGCACATATTATGAATTGCCTTGTGTGTCAAATTAGAGGAATTGCTAATGACAGCTGGAAATTCTGGAAATGAAATGCTTTTAGAGGAATGGCTAATGTGGCCGATATAGGCCCACCGAAATAACAAAGAATCAATTATGTAGGTATTGTTATGTACTCTTCTGAGGAACAGGGGAAATAACGGACACGGGACACCCCGGGTTTTTGTGATCGTGACGCGGCAATATTTGTTATAGGAAACACGATTAGTCACGATCTATTGTATTATGATATTACTTTTGTATCATCGGTCGTGATCAATCGATCATGAAGTCTTGGGTCGTGGGTTCAAAAGTTCAAAAACTATTTTTTTAATGATAGATAATGGTTGCCAATCAAGAAAATACATTTATTTAGCACAGACTAAAATGCACACAATATAATATACAGCAGATAAAACAATAAAATCAGAATCAAATAAAAAGTGTAAAAGTGCGATTTAGGAAATTATGCTGCAAGCGTTTATTATAATGAGGCAACAACTCATCTGTTAATAGGTCAAACTAAGAATAAGCTAAAAATAAACATAGAAAAAACACAATTTATGACGTTCCAACAAAGAACAAACAAACAAATTTTAAATATATGTTACGCAGACAAAAAAATACCTGAAACCAACAGTGCCAGATTTCTAGGACTCTACTCGGATTGTCATCTAAACTGGAAATGTCATGTAGAAACTGTCTGTAAAAAACTTAACCAGTATGCGCTTTATAATCTTGCAAAAATAGCAAATGAGTCCGTAGTTTTGATAGCATACAAAGCGTATGTCTTTGCAACGTTACGTTTTGGAATAATGTATTGGGGAAATTCCACTGACAAGGAAATTTCTTTCAAAGCTCAAAAGAAGTGTGTACGTGCTGTGTTTAAGCTAAAAAAAACTGATAGTTGTAGTCCGTTCTTTAAGAAATATAAACTTCTTACTTTGCCCTGTTTATACATTTAAGAGACAGCAGTATTTGTTAAATCAAACTTGCATTTGTTTCCAACATTTAAATCAAAACGACACAACAGAGAGATATGTGCTATTCCACACAAGACTGCGCTATACTCAAAAAACTATTTAGGAATGGCACCCAAAATATACAACAAGATACCCAATCCAATAAAAGATCTTGGCATGCACCATTTTAAAAAGGCTGTTCTTAATTTATTAAATATAAGAGCATATTACACAATAAATGAATACCTAGATGACAAATTATAATCATTGAATTTTATTTTTTTTCAACTCTTATTAAATTAAATTGAATTTTAATGTTTTTATGTGATATAATATAATATTGATAATTATGATAATTGATTGAAATAATGAATGATTTTTTATGTATTAATTTTGAACTGAATTGTTATGTTAAATTGTTAATTTAAATGTTTTGTTGTATTTATTAATAATTAATTTGAAACTAGTAGAATATTTGTGCGCCGTTGACGGCAAGACATAGTGTTCACTTTTATTAATATTGACATCTGTATTTACCTATGTTCGACAAATAAAAATATTTGAATTTGAATTTGAATTTGAAACTGGAAGTTCAGAAAAACTGCTTGCCGTATCGCAGGACCGCCCGCCCGTAGCCAGGAATTCATTTCGGGGGGGGGGTGCCAACTTTTTATTTAAGAAATTAAGTATGTATTTCTGATTTCAGAGAGGGTAAAAAAATTGTACAGATAAAAAAAAAAAAAATTTTTTTTTTTGAATAGCAATTTTCCTCATTTTCGGAAATAAAAAAAAAAACGAATTTTGGTATCCAGCTTCGAATTAGTTAGGTTTTCTTTCTCTTTGAACGATCATACAGAAATAGAAGTAACTTTATCGACTTATGCAGAAAAGTTTGAGAGGGATGATGCAGAAAAGTATGCAAGAGCGAGCGAAGCGAGCTCGAAAATTTTAGCACCCCGCCTGAGAGAGGCTGGGGGATGTTAGAATATCTCAGAGAATGCTGAAGTTGCAGGAATTTATTCAATACAAAGTCAGAGTCGATAAAAATACAGTATTTGAGCATACTCTTACTGGTACCTATTGTATTGTAGATTATAAAGTGCCTATGCGAAATAGATTACAATTATCTGTTTAAGGAGGTACCCTAGGGGGTCGATCTCTGGATTGAGAATCTGGTTTCTCGCATTTCCGGGGGGTTTTGCCTACGGCCCTGCCATATCGTGAAATGTAGTGGGGTTCCGTTTGCACCATTCGGGCGCAGAACCCTAAAAGACAAAGCACTAAGCTATCCGTTGCCAAGTGTACTGACTTTTATGTGGTACATGACTATTTAGTGGTCAATAGAAGGAAAACATATTGAGGATGAGTTATTACAAATCTCTTAGTCACCAACCACACGATGCGGTGCGGCGGCGGCGCGGCGCCGGAGCGGTGTCGCTGCGGCGTCCTACATATAAAAATGTATGGTATGGCACACGGTGCCGCCCGGTGCGCCCCGATGCTGCACTCAAGCCGTCGCGCCATACGTCGCAACGGTGCCGCAAAACGTTACGGCGCCGCACTCACCGTATGGTCGGTAGTCCGGCGAGATGACCTGCGGTGCGGCGACGCACCGCATCGTGTGGCATGGCTCTAACGCCGACTGACCGTGTGCGTCATAATACAAGTTTAGCTCATACGTAGTGTCACATTTAAGTTGACATCTCGCATAACAAGAAACAACATTTTAGATAATAACAATACATTTACAAAATCGTAAGATAAATTATAAAAGTGTCATCGCGCGTGCGCTGGCGACGACGAAGGTAAGGGTGGGAGCGAGACAAAACACTGTATATTCTCATGTATACCCCATTTGAAATAAGATTAGACATTAAAACAAACCCTTTTACAGTCCGTTCAACCGACTTTGACTTCTATACCGTAGGCATAAGGATAGCATTAAAAGCAAAAAAAAGTTACAATACCTACTATCTACTGCGGCTGCCATTTGTCATGCCACTAACGCAATTGAATTCAAAATCGGTTGAACGGAATGTAAAAAAGGCTTATCTATACGTCTAATCTTATTTCAAATGGAGTATAGGTACCCACATTATTTATTTATGTACGCACAGTGATGAATTTTCACGTTACCTATCTAATAATATTTATTATATTTCGTTCTGCTTAAAGTTAAATTATATTATAAGTACTGTTTATTTTATTCTATTTATTACCTATTTATTATGTACAAATCGTTAAACCTGACTTGATTTCCGTACGTCTTTTTTTCGGGTGACTACTGAAAATCAGCGCTGAGCTGTGGGTCCCCCATATCGCAGTATCATGCTGAGTGGAAGCCTTCTTGTCACAGTCATGACGTGCAGCTGCCGATTATTTATCTTTATACTCGTGATCTCATAATTGTACTTAGATCTATAATTAGTTTAATGTTTTTATATTGCTGATTACTGTTATCTTTTAGTATGCACGTGTTTCTGTGACAAATAAACCTATTTTTCTTTCTTTCTTTCTTCTTTCATCAAAAACCAAATGTAGGTACAAAAAAAATCGAACTCTAATTTTGAATTTGACATTTCAAAGTGTTCTTTTGTTGTCAAAAAGCTGAGTTTTTTTTAAAATTCTATTTGGTTTCTTGTGGTAGATTTTTTATTGTTTTTTACAAAGTGATAAGTGATGTGGACCTGATAGACAAAGTGTCTATTATTAAATCAGTTTGCATGCCGTAAGGTATTTCTGTTTGTTTTCCCTTCTACCCCCAGGTAAAAAAGAAATTGTATCTAATAACATACATGGAACATTTAATTTTGTGCACCCGAAGTGTTAATAATATCCCCCACCTCAAAACTAATTTGTGATGTACGTAGGTAGGTATGTTGATAAAAATATGATTCACGACTGTAGAAAACAAATAATGTATTTACAGAATAATAATCATTAACTTCATTTTCCCTATTGAATCGTGACTATTTCATGAAATCATGACATTTGAGACCAATTCTTACTTACGGCGAAATGTTGTACTATAGGAACACCTCTGTCTAACCCTTCGGTGATTACAGGCGTGATGTTATGTTATGTATAAAATAATAAAAAAACTTTTGACAAAAAAAAAGCCCTCTCTGGGTTATTTTTGGAAGACGGTTGTTTTTTTTTTGTAAAAAGTTTGTATGTATGTATGTTCATGTGTTGCCTCATATCTTCTAAACTACTCGTCACAATTGGCCAAATCGGGTATCGTTGGAAGCGTCTTGATCGTCTGCTGGATAAAGGCTATGTGACGTCACTTTAAATTGAATATGGCTCCCTTCCTTTAGCTTGCTTTCCTTCCTTTTTCCTTTTCACAAAGTGATGATTTTTTTTTTTTTTTGGAACCGTGTTTGCGATCAAATGAAATGGCTTAATTAGCATATTTCAAAAATTTATATATTAGTAACCCCAAAAAAATTTAAAATAAAAATAAAAGTTATACAAAAAAAAAACAACCGACTTCCAAAAAAAACACTAAAAAAGTGAAAAATAACTTTAATTTCGGAAGTCGGTGTCTTTGCTTTTCAATTTCTGTTTTTTGCCACCGACTTCCGAAATTAAAGTTATTTTTCACTTTTTTTGTGTTTTTCTTGGAAGTCGGTTGTTTTTTTTTTTGTAAAAAGTTTTTATTTTTTACTTTTTAGTTGTGGTACCTACCCCACACAAATCCGAATACCGGTACCTGCTATGTAAATAACAGTGAAAGAGTCAAACAGGATATCGCCTAGATAAACTAAGTGGGAAAAATACGTAATATTGAAGCTAACTCAAAAATTACGTAGGCAAAGTTAATAAAATTTATATGGGACCACCTCGGAAGCATGACCTACCAAAAAAAAAGAATCATCAAAATCGATTCATAATTGGCGGAGTAATCGCGTAACAAACATACAAAAAAAAAAAAAAAAAACATACAGACGAATTGAGAACCTCCTCCTTTTTGAAGAAGTCGGTTAAAAACTAAAACCCAACTACGACAAAAAATTCAACTAAACAGGTATAAAGACATCACAGACAGACAAATTAAAATCCGGGGTCACACTTCTGTATCAGTTTGGTTTATGCCGTAACACGTGACTCCGGATGTTTAATTTGTCTGTCTCTGATGTCTTGTTTATACCTTTTTAGATGAATTTTTGGTCGAAGTTGGGTTTTATTTTTTATTTTTTTATTTTGTGGTACCTACCCCTCACAAATTCGAATACCACTACCTGCTATGTAAATATCAGTGACAGGATCTTGTTATATCATCATCCATACAGAGCAAGTGGGAAAAATACATATTATTGAAGCTAACTCAAAAACTACCTGAGCAAAGCTAAGAACATTTATATAGGACTACCGCGCAAGCTTCCTCTACATCTAATGATTATTTTTTATAAAATCGGTCCACAATTTTAACGAAAATATCGATGAAAATACAAAAACCAAAAAAAATACATAAAGTCAAACATAGAACCTCTTCCTTTTTGGAAAGCGGTTAAAAAGGCGTAATCATTCTGAGGTATCTACTGTATTTCTCATGTTTGTGTGTTTGTTCCAGACAATAATGCGATCATGGGGGCCAGCTATGCCCTCACTAACCCTGCTGGTGCTCACCGTGATAACAGTCACCAGGGGACAGACACAATACTTTGGTAAAATAATAAAGAACTCTGCTTCTTTAGTCCGCAAAGGTAGCCCGCGATATTCAAATTTTCTTACGTTTTTTGCAATTTGCAGTTTTTTTTTTATGTTGATCAAAATATGATTCGCGACCTTTACAAATATGTTTTAACATTATTATAATCATTAATACATTAAGCTCCGAGAGAGGCTTTGCGGAGCCCTAGGACTCCGCGGAGCACACTTTGAGTATGCCTGCACTATACTTACTTTATTACACGACTGCCCAAAAAGGAGTATAATGTTTTGAGGGTTCATGTATTCATGTTCATTTAACTAACTTACATACGTATGTTAGTTTCTTTATTCCACCATAGCTTCAAAATGCCTGAACGGATTTGGATATGTGGGGTATCGTTCGAATCCTTACATTATCCCGAGTGACATAGACATAGGCATAGGGATATGAAATAAAACAATATGGCGGCAGTATGGCTCCATTTTCAAATGTGAAAAATAAAAATAAACTTCAATTATTTACAATATGGGTATCTAATTGAAGGCCTTGATGACCACATTCCAAACCTATAAAATGTATTGGCATAAATTTTTCATAGGTAGAGTGTACATGTAAAAAAATCATTTCATTTTTGGCTGCAAACGATTTAATCAGACTTTAGTAACACTGCAAATATCTAAATGAGTGAATGGTTTGGTAGATGATTGAGTTATTATTAGAATTCTTTCATCATCACACAGTATACTGAGGCAAGTAATTAAAAAAAATTGTTAACATTAACACAATGCCAACTATTGCATAGTGGTAAACAAAAAAGTGCCTACACTTCCAAAAGAATAAAACTTGTCACCAAAACATAAAATAAAAAACACGTGTACCCTTCTAAAAAACGAACTAAAAAGTAAAAAACAAGTTGATAAAATTGTCATTGCAGTCGGGGGACCGTTCTGTGGAACACTTTTTATTCTAAGAGGTCCCCAAGGGCAGTCGGGATTTTTTTATTATTTTTACTATTATTACTAGCTGCCCGCTATCGAGTTTTTCCGATATTTAAATAGTTCTTCTGCTATTCTGGGCGGAGACAAATCCAAAAAATCAAAGATCATCAAAATGGGTTCAGTAGTTCTCGAGTTATAATTGCTTGAACAAACACGACTTTATTTTAATTAATAATTCATAAAATAACTAGATGATGCCCGCGAATTCAATCGCGAAGATGTCGGTTATTATATACTAAAACTATATATACTAAAACTTATATACTAAAACTTACTCGAGGACCACTCTATTAATTGGTGAAAACAGCATGATTATCGGTGCAGTAGTTTTTGAGTATGTCGCGTACAGGACGACAGACAGACGCGGACAGACTTTGTTTTATAATAATTATGTAACGATAATAATATAAGATATAAGAGAAAAAGAAGAAGGAAAGAAGATATAGTTATAGAAGATATAATATAAGAAGATATATACAAAATTGACGCAGGCATCACACGCACCTACCTATTTCTAAATGACCATCTCTTTTTTTTTCCAGACACCCTCAAAGGACTGCAACATGTATTCCAGCCGTATCTAGGCAATGAGAACATAAACCAATTCAATGGGGCCACAAGCGCCCCACACAAACAGACGAACAGACAAGAAAGCAAGAAAAAAACTGTCATCAGACATCGGATTGAAGAAAGACTAACAAAGCAACCTCCTCCCATGTACCAATATGATACCGTCTTCGCTACGACGGAAAAACCGAGTCGAAAAACAACAAAATTGATTTCAAGTCAAAACAATAACTCTAGTACTTTCAACAACATGAATGAACAAAGCAACATATTTTTTGGAGAATATCCTTATGAAATACCAACTAAAGGTAATAGAGTTAAAACTACAACAACAACTAAAGCTGCCTACTTCAACTATGAAGGGAACAGACGAACGATACAAAATGTTTTCAGTAACAACTCTAATGTCGCCAGACCAGTTACTGAGAATAGCAATCACAAAGAGACATTTGCTGTTAATAACCAAACAACTGCAGCTGACAATAATAACTTTGGTAATACAGGAGTCGGTTTCAATAATAAAGGGACTACAAATAATAATAATACCAGAGGAAATTCTAACAACAATACCAATACTTCCAACAGCGATTCAACCAACAATACCAACACTTCCAACAGCGATTCAACCAACAATTCCAACAATCTCAACCAACGTAACAACTTCGGTGGTTTTAACTACTCAGACACTCCCCTGATCAACCAACCCGAGGTACAACCATCCCCAGTAGACGTTGGTTCACCACCGATCACCAACAGACCAGCATCAAACAATAATAACTTTGGGGACTTCAATAGACCTTCAGACACAAGTTCAGGAACGTTCACTGATCAACCTGATCAGGAACCAGAGCTTTTGATTGGACCTAATGAAGATGATATGACTGAATCTCAGAAAAAAGAATATGCGGAGAAGGCGGAGAGGAGTGAGTATGATTTTCTATGTGAAAACTTCTTTAGGCGCGTTGAGCCATTTTTGGTAGGGGGTAAAGTTATGTATTTCATAGTGCTTTACTTTAAAATATAGATGGCGTTAGTACCAGTTTTAAGTTTTATAATAGTAGGTATTGTTTTTTTTGTGGGGATACAGGGCAACAGAATGATGATGATGGTGATGGTGATGATGATGGTGCAAATACCAGTTTAGTGTTTTCACTTCTATCGACAGTCCCCATGACTGCTTATTTTTGACCGACTTCAAACAGGTGGAGGTTCTCAAACTGACTATTTTTTTTACTATTGGGTGTGTCCATCAGGAATTGCTCAGTAATTGTTTTTTTTAGCATATCGATAGCAATCGATAGCAAAGGAGCTCATGGCTAAGTAATAACAGCCGCACGGGTCGATCCATCAGGTTAAGCGACGCTTGCCGGGGTTGGTCCGTGGATGGATGATCATCTTTACACACCGAGACTCCTCCGTGCATCGGAAATCACGTCAAGCCGTTGGTCCCGGCTGTCATTCGTAGATCTTTGACAGTTGTTACGGGTCGTCACAAGCCCGAAAGTCTGACAAACAGTCTTACCATGGGGTATCAAATTACCCAGTTACTGGGTTGTGGAGGTCAGATAGGCAGTCGCTCCATATAAAATACTGGTATTCAGCAGCATCCGGTTGGAAGCTGGAAGCCGACCCCAACATAGATGGGAAAAGGCTTGGCAGATTTGATAGCAATTTTATTGAGTCGGCCCAGAATTTGGCAACAAGTTTAGCGCCTATGTATCCTGTACGCTGAATTTGTGCCCGCTTTATAGCAATATTCCTGTTCTCTTAGGACTTAAACATAATTGGCGAATTGTACCACCTTACCCTTTAGGGAATACCTACAGGTATTATGATGCTGTAAGTATTATGTAATTTTTTTCATCCAACTCAAACTCAAAGTATTTATTTCAAATAAACCAATTACAGGCACTTTTGAATTGTCAAGCGGTCTGTGAGTCAGAAAGATGAAGTTAGTTGCCCATTCCAAAGAGTAGTAGGAAGGTACTGGGCAAGGAACTCCACGGGCACTCTTTTAAATCAAAATTGTTACACAATATTGGTTACTTACATGATTCATGTTAAAATTGTACATGTGAGAACAATGTAGTGTCCGCAATAATAAGATAAAAACCAAAACAACAAAAACATTAAAATAAATTAAAAACAAGCCGTGGCAGCTAACTGATGACCAATCCCTACTGACAGCGCCTGTTCACGAACATGACGCACCATTCAGGTCAACCATTTTGAAGGGAACTTTTAATTATCCAACACACACGCCAGCACCAGCGATCTTTCTAACATTCTTTCAATTCCTCTTTTCCAGTGTGTGATTACTACAAGTCCTTCGCAGTGAAAAAGGCCTTATCTCGGATACTGTCGCCAGACCCCGGAGCAATCAAGGCGTCTGTCTGTGCACCCATCAACGTGCCTCTGGTCATCGGGGGATCAGTTACCAGCATCCGTGAGTTCCCACACATGGCTCTTGTGGGTTGGTTTAAATGGGTAAGTTTTAATACTCTGAGCACTCTGATGACAAGCAAAACCAAATTATGAAAACCTGGTCACACCGTGTACAGAAGAGCTGATCAGCATCGTTGTGTGTGGATATGAAGGTTTTGAGCGACTTTTGCGTATTAGGCGCTTCTTGTCTAGGTCTTCAAGACGATTTGTTTCAAAGCATTCAGTTGTTTTTCTACATATATATAAACTAGAGTTTGACCGGACCGCTATACCGCGCATTAGGTATGTGTGAAGCGGATACAGGAGGGCAGTGCGCCGCTCATTCGTCAACGCTGGCCCGCCGGGCGCGGTACAGCGGTCTCGTTCAAACTATAGTTACACACGAGTTTGTTTGTATCTATAATACAATCTCTGGAAGTACTGATAGAAAAAAATATTTCACTGATAAAAAGGGAGACAGATCCTGAAAGTGCACGATTCCTGTGGTGTCGTGAAGTCGCCTATTTTATAAGTTTATTGCCATGGTTATTAGTCCAGGGCCAAACCGAGTTTGAAACACCCGAATTGCAAAAAAAATCTTAGCAATATGTTGGTCGGATTTAGTATGAATTATATGAAATAAGCAAATGAAAAAAATGAACAGAACACGGTGAAAGTTCCGGAAAAGGGGTGGGGGAAGGGAAATAGCCGTTTGGGGGGGGGGGGGGGGGATGAATAATTATTTTTACGATTTGCGGCTTAAAAGCTACACCTCCTATCGGAAAATTTAAAAGTAAAAGTTGTTTATAATCAAAATATCTTCAAATTTTGCATTTACATATTTTTTATTTACAAAAAAAACAACATGTCTGCTACTTCCATACATCTCTATCAGCCGTCATCTCAGTAGTCGGGTTAGGGTTTCGTAGTCAACAATGAATCCTTATAGTTTCGCCATGTCCGTCCGTCTGTCTGTCTGTCCGCGGCATAGCTCAGATGCTCTTTGTACTAGAAAGCTGTTATTTGGCATGGGTATTAATATTAATCAGGCTGACAAAGTGGTAAAATAAAATCATGAATATTTTTTAGGGTACCACCCCTACACGTAAACTTGTTTGTTTTAAAATTATATATCCCATGATGTGGAGTATCGATGAAAAGATCGATCGGCTTCCGGGGCGGACTATCCACTGAAAGTGCAGTTTTGTGTGTCAAGCATGCTGTCAAATACTACACAAGACGTCAAACATCAGTTCACGCATGCTTTCTTGATCTTTCGAAAGCCTTTGACCTGGTTTCCTATGATATGCTGTGGGAAAAGTTAGAAAACACTAATCTACCAATGGAACTCATCAACATTTGTAAGAACTGGTACGGAAACCAGCTCAATGGCGTGCGTTGGTCGGGAATCATGTCGCAGTCGTACAGGTTGGAGTGCGGGGTGAGGCAGGGGGGATTGTCCTCGCCAACCCTATTTAACCTATATATGAACGATCTGATTGTGGCACTCAGTAGCACCCGGGTAGGTTGTCACATAGACGGAATTAATGTTAATAATATAAGCTATGCTGATGACATGGTGCTACTGAGTGCATCGGTATGTGGCATAAGGAAACTGCTTACCATCTGTGAATCATATGCCGAGCAACACGGATTGAAATATAATCCACTCAAAAGTGAAGTCATGGTCTTTGAGCCCAGAGGAAACAGTACTGGTAATGTAATTCCCGGCATTACGCTTAATGGTACAGCTTTGCGTAGGGTGTCCTAATTTAAGTACTTAGGACATATGCTGACCTCTGACCTCAGGGACAATGATGACATCGAGAGGGAACGGAGGGCGCTGGCAGTGCGGGCGAACATGATAGCCCGCAGGTTTGCACGTTGTTCGACAGAAGTAAAAATTACGCTTTTTAGGTCGTATTGTACCTACATCATTCTACACGTGCAGCCTGTGGGCCGACTACACTCAAAAGTCCTACAGTGCCCTCCGAGTCCAATTTAATAATGCGTTCAGGGTGCTGATGGGGCTGCGGCGATTCTTTAGTGCATCAGGGATGTTTCTTGAACGACGCGTAGACTGCTTTTACGCTACGATGCGTAAAAGGTGCGCATCCCTGGTGCGTAGAGTACGTGGCAGCACCAACAGCATCCTTAGCATGATCGCTAGTCGTCTGGACTGTGGTTACATCAGTCATTGTTGCGCCATTTGTCATGGAATGGCACGGTAGTGATTGTTGAGTCTACTTTATAAATATGTTTTGTTGTGGGTAGTTTTAAGTATTACTAACACTAGTCTATAAGAACTTTGTTACTAACAAAATGGATACCATGGTCTGAAATAAAGTAATTTATTTATTATTATTAAAAGGTCGTTCAACAAAAAAACCGAAACGTGAAGTTTAACCTTTAATTTCAGAAGTCGGTGTCTTTGCGTTTTTTTTCCACCGACTTCCGAAATTAAAGTTATTTTTCTCTTTTTTAGTGTTTTTTTTGGAAGTCGGTTGTTTTTTTTTGTAAAAATATTTAATTTTTTCACTTTTTAGTTGCGGTATCTACCCCACACTAATTCGAATACCACTACCTGCTATGTAACGAACCACTACAGTAACGGAGTCAAATATATCATCTACATGTACTAAGTGGAAAAAATACGTAATTATTGAAGCTAACTCAAAAACTACGCAAGCAAAGTTACTAAAATTTATATGGGACCAGCTCTGACGCATGACCTACCAAAAAAAGAAAAACTTCAAAATCGATTCATTAATTGACTGAGAAATCGAGTAAGACACAAACAAAAAAATAAAAACATACAGATGAATTAAGAACCTCCTCCTTTTTGAAGAAGTCGGTTAAAAATATGTTAAGGGTGTAAAAGCCATTTTTGGACTCAAAGATCCGTTTGCGAAATATTAAGCTTTAAAGTGCTAATTTTTACTAGAGCCAAATGCCTACCAGCTAAATGGTTAGTTTTGGATATGTGAAAAAAATCACGACAGTAGTTTTACATATAACGAAATTAAAAGGAAAACTATCACAGATAAGTAGGCTGTACAAGTTAACGAGTAATAATCGACCAATTTAAAGCAGTTACAAAAACATGTTCTCTCATACATTTCGTATGAGAAAACATGTTTTTCAACTACAATGTTTTTGTTCTTGGGATAAATTTCTTCCCAACTACGGAACCCTTCATTGTGCGTGTTCCGACACGCACTTGGCCGGTTTTTTATTTAATTTTATGTGCATTAATATGTATGACGATGTTTCCAGGACGTCGGCGCCGGCTACTACTGGAGGTGTGGGGGCTCTCTGATCAGCGACCGCTACGTCCTGACTGCGGGGCACTGCGCCCTTCCTGTTTACAAGTATGTCACTTTTGCTATTACTTGCCAGCGTTAATCTTGGCTATTATCGAGTACAAGTCAGACTGGACCAATGGGCACATTGCCCAGCTTGTAACTTTGAGGAATTAGTACCTGGTTACTGGTTACTGTCACCATTTATCATCCCACTGTGGACCAAACGCCGCGAAGTGGCTTCATGTAAAATACTGTTAATCAGCTGCATCTGGTTAGACAAAAGTTAGGAAAAGGCTAGGCATAATTATTGACCAAAGTCCCAAAGGCAATTATTAGTTGACCAAAGACCCCATGACTTCATAAAAATAATTATTAGGTACTTTTTTATTATGTATTAAAATATGACATACTTAGGGCCGAGTCAACCAAACCCAGATACCTAACTTTTATTCGAGGAATAAAATAATTGACGTCTGACGGTTTTTGTATAGTAAATCTGTCAAAAATTTAATATTTACTCTCTGGATTAGACTTATACTAGGGATAAAAGCTTGAGACATGAAACTTTAATATTTTCCTAACAGCTTCAGGCTTATCTTAAAGTGTAAGAAGGACGTTTACGCCTTCTTACACTGACATTTTGCCTTTGGTCAATTAATATGCCTAGCCTTCACTTCTTAATTAAAATTTCATTTCTCTGAAAAAATTACAATTCTAGACAAAAAATTCTGTGGATTTTAACCCACAGTTTTGCTCCAACCAAACCTCTCCAAGTACGTCACTGATGACGTCGCTGTACCGTTAGGCCGTCCTTGACGTTACACTCGAAGATGTCACTGCTGACATGTCGTCACATCTGTGGCCGACACCGTCTCCGAAGGGGCAAAGTCTTCACGACACTGGTGGTGCCTGTTTACGCCAAACCTCGTCGCACCGCTGATCACCACATCGGTGATGAACTAGGTCCTTCAGGATAATCGACCCTGTTTTCCGCGTCACACACTCAAAAAAGCTATGAAAAATCCGGCTCGAAGGACCAATAATGTTAGTGCACCCGACACCTGCCCAATAAACCAAATAAAACAAAGTTTGCAAGCGAGTACAATGTGAATTTAAAAACGATTTACAACATCACATTTACGGAAAATCAATAACAGCAGGTCCATAGTTGGTTAATTGCTGATAATTTAGTATTAAATGGGAAAAAAAACTAAATACATAAGATTTGCTTTACCTAATGTTAAAAGCAGTGATTGAATTCGTTGATAAAACTGTTTTTTTTTGGGAATCACACTCGACTCAAGGCTGCAATTGGGTCCTAATTTGGCATCTCTTGCGAAACGGCTAAGTTCAGCAGCATATACTGTGAGAAAATTCCGTCAATTCACTGATGTAGACACCGCGAGGCTAGTCTATTTCAGTTACTTTCATAGTATTATCATAATATCATCACATCATAGTGTTTTACGACATTTTATTTAGGAGACGGGCTGCTGATGTCGAGTCTATTTTTATTCTGCAGAAAGGAGCCATCAGAGCAATAATATGGGCTTCATAGGCGCGATTCTCTAAGGGAACTGTTGAAAGATATTAACATCATGACGGTACCTTGTCAATACTATATCTATGAAAACATCATAATTATGAACGTAAGGAAAAATCTAAGTCTTTTCAGTAAAAGAGGTGAAAGACACACCTATGGGACACGAAATAGGGACCAATTAGTTCAACCGGGTTTCAGACTGGCTAAAGTAGACTCATCCTTTATGGTACTGTTTAAAATGTTACAAATATAAAAACTTTTTCCAAAAAAACAACCGACTTTCAAAAACCACAAAAAAGTGAAAAATAGCTTTAATTTCGGAAGTCTTTGCTTTTTAGTTTTTGTTTTTTGCCACCGACTTCCAAAATTAAGGTTATTTTTCACGGTTGTTTAGTTTTTGTAAAACGTTTTTATTTTTCACTTTTTAATTAGGGTACCTACCCCACGCAAATTCGAATACCACACAGTGACGGAGTCACATAGAACATCATCTCATGTAGACGATGTTCTATGTGACTCCGTCACTGTTATTTTACTAAGTGGGAAAAATACGTAATATTAAACCTAACTCAAAAACTACGCACGCAAAGTAATAGTATAATTATTAGTGAATAAAGGACGGATTTAAAGCGAGGGCCATCGATGAATCACGAGCAAGTGAAGGATTCCAACAACTGAATCACTCCCGTAGGGAGTGATTCATGATGATTGAATCACGAGCATAGCGAGTGATTGAAGTGTTAGAATCCTGAGCGACGCGAGCGATTCATGGCCCTCGATATAAATCCGTTTTATTCATGATAAAACGGATTTATATCGAGTCATACAGTCTGTTTAAATGAACTTAAAGAGAAAAACAAACAAGTGGATGTAATATGCGTTACTGAACATTTTATGATGGAAGGCTACGAAAACCAGCTGAGCATTCCAAACTATTGCTTAGCTGCTCAGTACAGTAGAAAGGAAGTTAAGAGAGGCGGATCATGTATCCTAATTAGAAATGGGCATGAATGGAACGAGCTATTAAATATATCGAAAATGTCAATAACAGGAACTTTTGAATGCTGTGCCATTGAGCTTACCAAGTAATAACACTGCCTTTGTATGTGTGTACCGAATTCCAAATATGAACAATCTCAATATTTTTTTTAATCAGTTTGAAACAGTTTTACTGGAATTATCTAAGAATTCATATAAAAATATTGTCATAGCTGGCGATTTCAATATAGAAATGTTGAAAAGGAATTACCAGTCGGTGGAGTTTGAATGCATCCTACTTAGTTTCAACCTAAAACTAGCAATAAATCAACCTACTCGAATGGAAAGTCGGACATGTATCGATAATTTTGCGCATAATTATAATAAAAAATGTGAATCTGAAGTCTTAGAGTTTGCCCTTTCAGACCACACTGCCCAGCTTTTAAAATGTCCCGTGAATAAAATATGTACTATCGACAAATACTGTACTATTAGACGCGACTACAATAAAGAAAATATAACTAAATTTAAAGATTGTATGAGCAAAATTAATTATTCTGAAATATATGAAACAGACGACCCGAACATTGCCTACTACAACTTTCATGAAGTATTTTCGCTTTTCTACAACCTCTGTTTTCCTAAAAAATTGATTAAAATAAATGTAATAAACAAGCAAAGTTGGTTATCTAAGGGAATTAAATCATGTAGTAAAAAAACGGCAACTTCTGTGGACCTACAGATTAAATCCAAGTAAACTAAATAGAACTCGCTTTAAAAATTACTCTAAGTTATTTAGAAAAATCATCACTCTGACACAGCGTTCACAAAACAACTACAGAATTAAAATATCAGACAATAAATGTAAAACTGCCTGGCAAATAATAAATCGAGGAAAATTTAATGTACCTAAAAATTATATTTCAAAAATTAAAATCAATAACGACAAGATAACGGACGCGAAACAAATTGCAAATGAGTTTAATAACTATTTTATCAATAAAATACAACCAATACAGACTAGTAATAAAACTACAATACCCATCGTTAATAGCAAAAACTCAATGTTTATGGCACCCTGTACACCACAACAGGCACATAAAATCATTATGGGTTTGAAAAACACTAATAGCGTGGGTTACGATGGTATCTCAACTAAAATAATAAAATCAGTAGCATCTGAAATAAGCCACCATTTGTCTCACATCATTAATCTCAGTATTATGGCTGGCAAGTTTCCTGACGCACTAAAGATGGCTATCGTTAAACCATTATTTAAGAAAGAAGACAGAGAGCTGATGGAATACTACAGGCCTATTTCTCTGATACCTATCTTCTCTAAAATATTTGAGAAATTCATTCAAAAGGAATTAAACGGTTATATAGAAAAAAATTATATACTATGTAATGAGCAAAAAGGATTTCGCGAAAATAAGACTATAAGTATGGCCATCTATGACTTTTTATACACCGTATTGACAAAAGTAGATAAAAAAACACATGTATGTGCTATCTTCTGCGATATGACTCAAGCATTTGACTATGTAAAACATGACATTTTAATTAGAAAACTTGACGCGTATGGTATTAGAGGTAATGTACTTAATTTATTTGAATCTTATTAAAGCAATAGAAAGCAAAAGACCGAAATCACTAGAATTAATACCAATACCAAAAAGGAAGAGATTTACTTATCAGAGGAACGTCTCACTACCTTTGGTGTTCCACAAGGAAGTGTTTTGGGACCTCCGCTTTTTACACTATATATTAATGACTTACCTACATCAATTTCACATCCTATGACTTTGTTTGCGGATGATAGCACGGTGACAATCTCTAATAATAACAGTGACATGATCCAATATAAACTTGATATTCACAATACTCTGACATCAATAATAAAGTGGTTAAATAATAATAATTTAAAAATTAATCTAGATAAAACTAAAATCATACATTTTAGTCAACGTTCGACTGTAGAAAACATGGACATAAATATAACGAATAAAACAATTGAAAGCGTAAATAGTACGAAATTCCTTGGACTAATGATTGATAAAAGGCTTGACTGGAAATCGCATATAGAGAACCTTTGCAAAAAAAAATGTAGTTCTGCATTTTCATTGCACTCTCTAGCTGCAGTTGTGAATGTAGACACCTTGATTGCAGCTTACTATGGCTTAGCTGCGTCTCACCTAAGATACGGCATTATATTCTGGGGAAATTCTACCGACGTTAACACGGCATTCAAGGCTCAAAAGAGATGTATTAGATCTATGTTTGGGTTAAAAACGGTTGATACATGTAAACCATATTTTAGAAAGTACAAAATATTAACACTTCCCTGTATGTATATTCTCGAAACCGCAATGTTTGTTAAAACTAACCCCAAACTGTTCCCACGTCTAGAGGACGCCGTACCGCGTAACAGAAGAGATGCGACTATTCTTCGCATCTATCCAGCAAAAACGGCACTCATGCGCAAGAGTATCGTCTGCATGGCTCCCACTATATTTAATATACTGCCTAAACGATGGAAAGAGTTAAATAGGAATGCATTCAAGCGTCAATTAAAACTGTTCCTTTTGCATAAAGCATATTACAGTGTCTCCGAATTTCTAGCCGAAAAAGTTTTTTAGTTTGACATAAATCCTGTAATCTGAACATTTAACTCATAATTTTGACATAAATCCTGTAATTTTGACATAAATCCTGTAATTTTGACATAAATCCTGTAATTTTGACATTCATCTTGTAATTTGACATGATCTAGACGTTCACATTGTAATTTAGCAATCAACATTGTAAAATCGACATAAATCTGTTAATTTGGACTTTGGTTGTAATTTTGACATGTATCTTTCAAATTTGACATACATTTTTAAACTTTGACATTGTTCTTGTATTTGTGATTTATTTTTTCAATCTGAATGTTGACATTATGTTATAATAATAATTTCGAATTAACAGGTCTCTAAGTTAAAAAAAAAATTGTATTTGCAATTCTGGGTAACTTTCTTTCTTTTTGTGAAATTTTATAATAATATAACTCATAACTTTCTTTCTTTTTGTGAAATTTTATAATTTTTTAGTTGTCAATAAAAAGAATAATAGTTTTCAATATTATAGAAATATTTGTACGCCGATACTTACGGCTAAACATGACTGGACTTAAACAATTGATTTTAATCTTGCATGCTCTTGTATGTATACCATGTTTAGACAAATAACGAATATCTTATCTTATATTATCTTATTCAAGAGTTGCATACTATACTTTATACCATGACTACGAGAAAAAGAATTTGCAACTTCAAGTATGCTGTTATGTCATTGTTATGCCTTGTTTTTATAGTGCTCCGTAGCATAAAATACATACTTAATAATGTCGATGACTTCTTTTTCTTCGACAACTCATTAAAATAAGTTAGGAAAACAGATTCTGAAAATGTGCCAGAAGCTTGATTTTCATTTTTCCATTTGAAGCATGACTTACCAAACAAAAAAATCTTCAAAATCATAGGGCCTTATACAGCTCTTATAACGCTTAAATGGGCACAAATTATTTAGCCTTAAGTTCACGTAGCTGCTTAGGAGCTGTGTAGCAGCAATTTAATAGTGTTATAAAGGGTAACGACAGTACTATGCGCTGAATATCGACTGACTAAGAGACCACAAGTTACTCTTTATTCAGTAAATATGTCACATCTATGCTCTTAATAGATGTTTTAAACCGTAAAAGACTGCTTGCGGCCAGTATAAAAGTGAACATATTTGTTGTAGCAAACATATAGAAGCAAATATAACCCTAGCTGCCAATGAATTGAATGACTGAATTATACGTGGATAATTTTCATATCCCCAGCTGTACATTGTTTTACATATTAATAAAAGAAAAATGAATGGGAATGTAATTTCACTGACATTATACATATATGTTGTCTAAGAAAATTTTGATGCGCACCGAAAATATTCTGTTTTTAATATTAAAAACAGAATATTTTATAAGCCGTGATGAAAACTTGAATAAACAATTTTTAGTGCTTTGAAAAGAATTATAAGATAAAAAGTTATTATTATGTTATCAGGAAGTAAAAACGAATGCAATACATTTCTAATTCATACACAAAACATCATAAAAGTTGAAAAATGAATCAGTATATTTATAGGTTATACAACACAATGTTAAACAGCGACGTGAATAGTTAAAACTCTTATCTGCTGCAAAAGGCTGTCTAATAGTTCACTAGTGTACTGTTAATCAGCAAAAAACTGAATAAAATTACACATGTGAACCACTATAAAATAGAAGCCGTTAATTCGATACCTAGTTGCGAGGCATCTAGTGAATGTTTAAACAGCCGCTATGCAGACACTATTAATGGCAGTGTAAAGGCTGATTAGCGGTAGACATATTCAGCAATAAGCTGTAATGTGGGCCACAAATCATCCATTAACGTTATAATAGTTCACACGTGGCCCTTTAATAAATCAGTCTAATAGAAGTTCACAAATACCTTCTTATACAGCATTATTAACGTAACTTCATCCACTAAACAGGCCTTATTACGGTTAAGGCATTAGAAAAGGTTAAAAGCTGAATAGAGTCGTTGAAAATATACCTTTATAGCGTATTAATGGTAGATTTTCGGTTTTAATCAGCCTTAATGCAGCTCTTAAACACTCTTTTTTTTTTTTTGGTACGTCATCAAATTACTTCTCCCGCTCTGGGCGGAGCGGAAGGGCGTGACAGACTTTAACTGACTAAAACCCGCCCGTGCTCCTTCAGTTGCCTGTTGCCAGGGTCCCGGTATCCCTTTCGGACTCTTCCGCAACCCTGGCAGGCATCGGTCCTAACGGACCCCGTCAGGTGTGCTGAAGCGATATTTAAACAGCTTAGGGTGATTAAGATCACCCTAAGCTGTTTAAATATCACTGACAGCTATTATGCAGCTGTAGGATCACCAGTGTACCCTTAAAATAGTCTTAATACGCATAGAGTTTCAAATAGGTCTAAAAGTGAGTAGTTATACAGCTATCTGTGCTACTTGGGCATTTACTAGATACGTCTTTCATTGACTTGAATGTGCCCTGGCGGCTGTGAGTATGTCATGCTCACTCAGATGTCTCGCTGATGGTGGCGCGTGTGTTGGATCATTAAGTTCCCTACAAAATGGTTGAGCTAAATAGTGCTGATCCATGCGTTATGTTCGTGAACGGGCGCCGCCGCCGTCAGTAGGGACTGGTCATCTCTTAGCCACGGCTTACTTTTAATTTATTTTAATTGTTTTTGTTTTTATCTTTTAATTACGAACGTTTTTAACGTGCACATCTTTTTTTTACATTGTTCTCAAGGTATTGTCTTGTTTGCCATAATTTCATTTGCCATAATATTGTTTTCCATAATCGTCCTCAGTCATAATATTTACTTGCCCTATCATTTATACTAATAACGTTTGTCATATCAACTTATTAGTCATAACTTTTATTTGCCATAAATAACGTGATGTGTCATAATCATTACTTTATATAAGTAACACATTACATAATCGATACTTGACATAAGGAACATTTAATATAATTTAGAAGCGTTTATTGTTTTGTACAAAAAATTGGTAGGGAGCACCTATTTTTTGTATAGCCCTAGCTATGTATAGATTGTTAGTCCTAAAAAAAATGCTCAAAATTAGGTTTTAGTGACAGAAACGCCTCGCTGTAAATCCGACTCCACGCAGTCTTGTATGCCCTAGACTGTAATTTAAAATCGCGGAGGGGCGAGGCGGCCCGCGTGTTGAGGAGCAGGTGGTTGTAACGCTCGCCGCTGCAGCTGAGGCTGGCCGGCCTTCTATGAATATGTTAATATAAAAATTATTCAGTTTAACATAACATCCAAATTGCAGGCGCTTGTACTGAACTAGCATTGTTGTGCTGTTATGGGCAAATTAATATTAATTACGAACGTAAACGATGCAAAAGGAGTGTGTAAAGTTGCCGTCCACCAGTATGCGGCACAGTATTATTATGATGAATAAATGGTATGGAAAACAACATTATGAAAATAAAATGAAAAATATAGCAAATAAATATTATGACACTTGATCGATTATGACCAATGAAAATTGAGGAAAATGATTTTATGTCATTTGACGATTATGGCAACTGAAGCGTTATTTCTAATGAAATTATGGCAAGCAATAGTAAACCTGTTCTCACGTCATGTACCATTTCAACATGAATGATGTAAACAATATATTATTGTAATCATTTTTTCATTTAAAAGTGTGTCCGTGGAGTTTCTTGCCCTCTTTCTCCATAGGGAACTACTACGCTTTGGAATGGGCAACTAGCTTCATCTTTCTGACTGAACAACCCCTTGACAATTCAAAAGTACCTGGAATTGGTTTATTTGAAATAAATGCTTTGAGTTTGAGTTTGAGCGAGATTTAGAAAATGGTACAACGCCATCTATCGAGCGTTGAGGAAGCTCTCACTCAAACACTATTCCTATCCAAAAGTATTTTACTATTAACGAACTTTACAGAGTCCAGCCTCAAGCTGTACAACTCGGTTCCTCATACCGGGACGATCGTGAAGCCCTCGTCGTGAAGATATCCGCCATCATACTCCACCCGAAGTATAAGCCGCCAATTGCATACCATGATGTATCGCTCATCAAGATGGTTTCAAAAGTCAAGTGAGTAAAGTTGAAACATATAACATCACGTCTGTAATCCCCGAAGGGTTAGACAGAGGTGTACCTATAGTACACCCCAGCGGCGAGGGGTGAATTTTTATGAGAGGGAAGCCGAAGCGGTTCTGGTCTTAACTTACTTACTTATGAATAAAGTAATTACTTATTAAGTGTTAACTTAAAAATAAAAGTCTCTCCGTAACTGATTTTAACACCATCTGTCGCCTAGTAGCAGAACCAAAAATAGATTCGCATAAAATATCTTTCAATTTTTTACAGAAATAAACTCAAATATAATTTTAAAATGAATAAAGGAATTCATAGAATCTAATAAAATACACTTGAACAGGTGAAAACGAAATAAAATGTGCAATATTCCTCCATCTCGTTCTTGCTCACGCATTTTTTATATATCTGTCTCTATCGTAACCCGTTGTACACCGGCTTGCTCTCATACTTTTCAAGCGGCGCCACGTGACCTCATGACGGGATCGCTATTGTATGAATGTTTAGTTCCCGATTCTGACGTTTTGGCGCCGGGTTATTTTACATGTCAAAATTTTGTTCCGTATTTTAAAAATTAGTTTTAATTATTTTTAAGTGTAATTTAGGTGAAATAATATTACTAAATGTGAAATAACTGCATAAATACTAAGGATTATTGTTTTCCTTAAAATATTCATATTAAAACACAGTGTTTGGTTGCCTACCGCTACCGGTAACCTAACTCGAACAGCTGATGTTCGACCTGCGGATCTAAACGGGGAGTATTGTTATTTATATTGTTTAATTATCACACAGTCGTATCTTAGACTCTGTAACACGCCTTCATTGATCCCTAGAATAACCATTCTTGATTGATTTGGCATTCTGCAGTGGGTCCAAGTCGCTTTGTTTACCTTAGTTAATTAAGATAACGAAACTTTAGTGAATTTTTCATAATAATTTTAATAGATTATTAGAATTACACAACAACAAGAACGTTGTTTAACGTTTTTTTGCATTATCGTAATGTAAAACTATTTTTTTTATTTTAATCTAGACCTCCTACCCATATTAAGAAAAGTAAAATCATAAGAAAGAATCAGTGAAACTTTGTGATCTGATCTAATCTGGTTGCTTTAAATTAGATTAAACAGCCTACCTCATTTCTCTATAAAGCAACACTAACTTCTCCCATTTTTTCCTGTCATTTCTAGCATTCTTTCCTTTGTTTGTCTGTCTAAGTAGTTCTCACCGTTCCTTTAATTCTATTTTCAGTACTAATTCCTGAAACCATGCCTGTGATGACCCGTAAGGCTGCTGCTCAGGAGTTGGAGCTTAAATTGAGAACGGCCGTTCATGATCTGGCGGCTTCAAACAGTAAATGTCAACAGCTGTTACAGGAGATAGATGAAAGTGAGAAGGAAGTCGAGAACGTCGTTTTCAAAAACACAGGCTTAAAACAGGAGCTAGTGATACTACATCAGCAATATCTAGATGTTGTTGATGAACGGGACAAACTGCGGGTGGTCACAGATGGTTTCAACAACTGCAGTAACATATATGAGGAGGCTTTATGTAAGGTTAGGGACCTAGAGGAAGAATTAGGTCATGCAAATACACAAATTTATAAGTTACAGAAACAAAAAGAATGTACTCAGGCTAGGGAAACGAATAATTTGTATAGTGAATTATTAAACACTAATTGCAACCAGCACTCATTAATAACAATAGACCTCACTGAAGATTCTTTAATGAAACATAATAATAGTAGTTATAAATTAAGTCAAAATAAAATTAAAAAATATGCAAAGCTAAATAGAATCATAAATAAATGCAATAAATATAGGAAACAACAAAAACACAGTTCCAATAATATTAAGTTAAGGAAAGAACGTGGTTTTCTTATAAATAAATTAAATAACTACCAAATAAAATTAGAAGACAGTAAGAACATTTATGAGTTTGACACTCAACACTTACAGTCTGAAATTCAGGTACTAGAAGCTTCACTTCATTCACTCTATACTAAGTATGTGAGGTCTGAAAAACAAATTCAGGAGCACATCCTTGCAGCTAATGAGTTAGTGGACATGTGCAACTCTAATGCAGACAAAGTGGACCCGCTGACTATCAGCACCCCTGAAATTTCACTGCATAGTGAGTCGAATCTTGGCACTCACCAACCGGAGGCAACAGAGGACCCATACCAGTCAGGAAGTGCTCAGGTCTCGATTCCCGGTGGGGTTACACCAGGTGCTGAACAAGGTCCATTGCAAGTATTTCAGACAGAAGCTAGTTCTCTCACTTGTAGTAGTAAAGTTTGTTGCTGCTCCATTATGTTTTCTGATAGTTTTGGAAAAGGGTTAGGAAAATTACTTAGTAACAACCTGAGTCATTCTTCTCAAAACTATTGCATGCCTCAGACTTCCTATAATCAAATAATGTCTACAATAACTAGGAATGAATATGACCCTAATGCCATTATAACTGTTCTTATAGGTAATAGTTTAAATGTTAAAAAAGATGATATCACTGACAGTGTCACCGAGCTACTGAAGTTAAATTGTAAGAAAATAATATTGTGTGCTTTTCCATACTTTGAGCACTTGTCAAATAGGCAAAATAACTTCATTCATATATTAAATAATTACATGCATTTTTTAGTTAGTCACCATAGTGACAAGTTTATATTTTTTGACACCAACATTTTTGTTGATAAGCTTAGGTCGACTAGGGATACTGTGTATCTGCCCATTAGTTTTAGACGTCAAATAGCTAGGCTATTAGCTTTTAATATTAACCCAGACATAATTAGTATGTCGAAGTCATGTTTAATTAGCACCACAATTAGTAATAGTACTAATGATAAGGTGTTTCAAATTAGTAATTTAAACTAGTTTGTAAGACAACAGAAGGTACCAATAGCAGTATAGTTGCACTTAATAACAAAAAGGTATTTTCTAGCACTAACAAAGGTAACTGCACAAAAGGGGCTAAGCAGAAATCCTTGAAATTATTTCATCAAAATATTCAAGGTTTTTCTTCCAAACGATTGGAAATTGAATTGTTTTTAGAAAAAACAATGTTTGACATTATTTGTTTAACTGAGCATTGGTTAAAAGACTATGAAATGTTAATTAATTATGAAAATTATAGTGTGGCCAGTTGTTTTAACCGAAAATAAATGCTGCGTGGTGGTTCACTAATTTTAATTAAAAGTTGTATTAAATCAAAAACCCGTAACGACATAGTTGAACTATCGGTTGAACATAGCATTGAGCTGTCTTGTGTTGAGCTAGATAAGCATGTTATAGTGTGCGTTTACAGACCCCCAAATTATCAAAACTACTCTTTATTTGAGTCAGTAATGGAAGATGTTTTGTCAAAACTTGCAACTGGGAATAAATCGGTAATTATCTGCGGGGACTTTAATATTAACATTTTAGAAAATAATTCTAATACCAGTAGATTATTAAATTTGTTTAAATCCTTCAACTTGTCAAATGTGTTTGTAGAGCCAACCCGAATAACTACGACTACTGCTACATGTATTGATAATGTGTTTTGTTCCTGCGACTATTTAGATAAAGCCATCGTTAATTATCTCCCTTCTGATCACAGTGGGCAAACAGTAACTTTTGAATCCAACTTACCCATAAAAAAAGTGCAGATACAATTCAGACCAGTTACCGTTGTTAATTTAAATAAATTTAATAGCACTTTAGTTTGTAAATTAAGTAATCAGGACCTTTCAATAAACAATGTCAATATTCTGTATAAAGAATTCTTTTCGGTAGTCCAAACCGAGTTCAATAATACTTTTAAGAAAAGCACTAAAACTATCAGCCCTAAGTTTTTATTTAGTGATTGGGCAACTAAAGGACTCAGGAAAAGTAGGGAAAGACTTTTCGAACTGTATGGCCTTAAGCCTTATATTAACACGGAAAGTTTTAATAAGTATGCTGCTACTTATTCTAGAACTTTTAAGAGCACTTATAAGGCAGCTAAAGCCTTATACATTAGCAACAAAGTTAAATCAGCGGACAACAAAATACAGACGGTTTGGAAATTTATCAATAATGAAACGAATAGGAGCAAAAAGCATAATTCCGATTACACACTGGAGACGTCAAGTGGTGGTCTCATTTGCGATAGCAAAGAAGTGGCTCAAGAATTTGTACATTTCTTTACCAGTATCCCACTTAAAACTACTGAAACCTTAAACTCCTCGCCATCGCTCTCTTTTGATTTAGTAAGGGCGAACGTTCCAGCCTGCCTGATTGATTTTAACTTTAAGCATATTAACCCCGTTACAGTAATAAAAGCTTTTAAGCAAATCAAGATCAAATTGACCGAGGATCTTTGGGGAATGTCCATTAAAGTCTGTACCTCCATAATTGAGACCATAGCGTCTTACTTAGCCTTAATATTTAATTTGTGTGTGGATCAAGGAGTCTTCCCGGATTTAATGAAATACAGTAAGGTAATACCACTTTTCAAATCCGGGGACAGTAAAGACTCCAATAATTATAGGCCCGTATCCGTGCTGCCGGTTTTCAGCAAGGTGTTTGAAAAGGTAATGCTGAATCAAATGCTCAATCATTTTAACACAAATAAAATCCTTCACGACCAACAGTACGGTTTCACCAAAGGACGTTGTACGACTGACGCCGGTGTAACCTTATTAAGACACATTTTTAACGCGTGGGAAGAAGCCCAAGACGCCATAGGAATCTTTTGTGACCTCTCCAAGGCATTTGATTGCGTCGATCACGAAACCTTACTCTTGAAACTTGAGCATTACGGACTAGGTAAACTTGCGCTCAGTTTAGTAAAATCTTATTTAAATGATAGACAACAGCAAGTTCAAATAAACGGTATCAACTCACTAGGTTTAAAAGTAAAGATGGGTGTTCCACAAGGCTCGATTTTGGGTCCTTTCCTCTTTTTAGTGTACATTAATGATCTACTCCATTTATTAAAAAATCAGCCGCACATGGTGTTATTTGCTGACGATACTTCCTTAATTTTTAAGGTAGATAGACGTGCTACAAATTTTGACGAAGTAAATAACGCCCTACTGCAGGTCCAAAATTGGTTCACTGCTAATAATTTAGTATTAAATGGAAAAAAGACTAAGTGCATAAAATTTTCTTTACCAAATGTCAAAAGTAGGGATTGTGAGATTATATTGAATCAAGAGAAACTAGAATTCGTCGATAAAACTGTTTTCCTGGGGATCACGCTCGACTCAAGGCTACAATGGGGTCCTCATTTAACATCTCTTGCAGGACGGCTGAGTTCAGCAGCATATGCTGTCAGAAAAATCCGTCAATTTACTGATGTAGATACCGCGAGGCTAGTCTATTTTAGTTACTTTCATAGCATAATGTCTTACGGTATTTTACTATGGGGACGGGCTGCAGACATCGAGTCTATCTTTATTCTGCAGAAAAGAGCGATCAGAGCCATTTATAATCTACGCAGGCGCGATTCTTTAAGGGAACTGTTTAAGGATATTAACATCATGACGGTACCTTGTCAATATACCGGATGAATTTTTTTACCGTCTCGACAAACATAGGGTATAGTAGGTGAACGGAGTAGAAGCCTTTGGCGTAGTCAACTTTTTTTTTTTTTGTTTTTTTCAACCTTCAAAGAAATTGATCTATCAGTGAATATTACCCATTTGAAGTAAACTTTTCATACTAAAACAATAAAAACAGTAATTTAAAAAAAAATGAATAAATCGATGAAAAAATATAGAAATCCAAATCATACGCACCCTACTAAACGCGCGGAATTTATCAATGAATTCATAGACCCGTTCCTTTGCGGCCGATAGGTAGTCGCCGCACTTGCCGTCGGCTTCTTTGATATCAGGAGGCGCACGAGCCGCCGCCGCGCCACCGCGCCGCTCGCTCGCGCATCCCCGCCCGCCCGCGTCCCGCCCGCGCTTCAGTCACCTGCGATTAGTCACGGCGGTGTGACGTCGCGCTGTTTGTTTCCGCGTATGCATCGTCCGCCCGGTGATATACTAAACATGTACGAATATTCAAATGTAGAGTACCTCGCAATGGTGCGATTTTATATCCTGTCTGGGGAAAACATAGCCAGTGCGAGGCAAATGTACGCAGAAGAAGAACTTCTTCAGTCGCTGCGAAGGAACGGTATCCCTGTTCCTCAAATTCCAAGCACTTCCCTCATATTACGGACGTTTAAAGAACATGCACATCAAGTTCGTTTCAGTGTAAACGTTTGGGCTGCGATAATTGGTGATCGCATAATTGGTCCAGTTTGGATCGAAGGTCGATTGACGGGAATAACGTATCTACAGATGATACGTTCCGTCATCGACACCATGTTACAAGACGTTCCTGATCCCTATCTGCGAGACATGTATTTCCAGCACGACGGTTGTCCAGCTCACTACGAACGATCTGTGCGCGCATATCTCGATGGCCAATTCGGTGATAAGTGGATAGGTCACGGTGGGCCTGTGAACTGGCCGCCGAGGTCACCAGACCTAACACCCCTTGACTTTTATTTGTGGGCCGAACTAAAACGTTTAGTGTATACCGAAGAAGCTCAAAGTGTCAGTGATTTGAAACAGCGAATAATAGACGCTTTTAATGTTTTAAAAAGTGATAGAGACACGCTTCGAAGTTTAACAAACAATTTGCAAAAACGTGCTAGTTTATGTTTAGAAAGAAACGGTGGACATTTTGAACAATTACTGCGCTTTCGCTAAAAAGGTACAAATCTACATCATTTTTTGTAAATAATAATAATTTTGTGTCATTTTGTAATCAATCAGTGTAATTTGTAAATAAGTTGATTTCGATCTTTTAAATACGCCTAGCATGTTGTAGTAGATACAGTTCGATTCTAACTTAATGGCGGCTCGGAAGTTAGCTACTCGCTGCGCAGTACCCCTTACCCCCCACTGACACATGAAATTGTTACTGCCTAGCGATCCGCCTCATGTTCCGAGTGAGCCACCATTAAGTTTCAATCGAACTGTATACGATTGACAAAAACTTGTAGTAACATTTTATCAATTTACTATGACAAAAGGTATAATTTAACATGGAACTGTTTTCAACTACATCATAATATACGGTCCTAAGCCCGACAAAAGTATGAAGGAATGATCGAAATCACAAAATAATCATAACAAATGGGTCAGCTCGACCTTGGGCGGTTTAGTTAGTGATGGCACAGTGCTGGGTTATGCCATTTACAAAACCATTACAATAGTAATTGAATGCTTTGATAACTTTCATAATAAATACCAATTATGTAGGTACCTACCTAATTTAAAATCATCTTCGCTTAATCTTAACCTCACTTTACGTCAGATTTCCTACAGATAAATGTACATTATACTTACCTAGCCTACAGAAAATGTACCTATTACTATTATTCCATTCAGTGAGTAATCGTATAAGAATTCTACCCAAACATGTTTGTTTACATTTTTACAAAACAGACCAGTACTGTGCCAACGCCTAGTAGGTACCTACATTAGGTACCTACTTTAGGTACCTACTTGCCACGGATAATCATTGCCTCTGAAAGGTACCTACCTAAAGGCCGCTGAGCTGTACGCATTGCATTTTGGGCCAAGGTGCTGGGCCAGTATTTTGGGCCTACGTGTTGAGATCTACTTTGCGTGTGTTGGTAGTTGGCGACCAGCACTGACCGTCCAACCAAATGTTATCAGTTTTTCGGGCACATATCAAAGGATCTTGCCGCGCTCTGCCTCTAACAAAACAATTTCTAAGAAAACTTCACGGTATTACAATTTCCGTTCTCTGCACGAGACTTTCAGGATTCCCAACGTGTTGGGCATCCCATTTTTCGACCCAAAATGCTGCGCCAGCACCTTGGCCCGTGTGTCCTCCTACTCTAACGTCGCGCGTCGCCCCGTGCACGTCGGTCGGTTGCGTCGCCCGCGAGTGCCGGTCAGCTGTTCGGCTCTCGTACATGAACCCGTAGTTGAACTCTCACGCACACGTCAAGTTTCTTTGTGTGTGTGTGTATGCGCAACGCTAAAATAGGCGCGCTGACGTTACTTAGCAACGGGGCGACCGAACGACCTTCTGTCAATGTTCTCGCTCCCGCATGTATGCACGTCCTTTTTATTTTGCTTGGAGTACAGTCGCGTATTCTTGCTTATTCAAGTATTGTTTCGAATTATAAAGAAGATTGAATAGTTTTAAAAGTTCGTTCGTGTCCTTGTTAGGTACTGTTTTCGATTTATTTGTAAGGATGGGCTGGATTGCATTATCTTATTACTTGGTGGGGTTTTTAATTAATTGTGTTTGTTGTGTTTTATTATTGTAGGATAGGTTTTATTATTATTGTGTTAAGGTTATACCTACTTACTACTTATGCTTTTGGTCCGAGGCTTATTTAGTCAATTTGGTATTTGTATTATAAGTTTGTAATTTTTAGGGTACTTTTTATGTTCATTTTACTTCTAGATCAGGTTTATCTTACTTTATTAGTAAGTGGAATATTAATGTTATTGCATTGATTTTGAATTAGATTTGGAAACATTTTAAACACGACTGTACCTACCACGCGAGCGGCCGCATTGTAGGTATACCTACTAAGAGGAAGAAATATGCGTGCGTCTCGCTCGCACGTACAACTTTCATTGATGCGCGATCGCAGCATAAGCCGTTTACTATCTCTTATTTTGGCTATTATTATTTTTACGCACGGGCCGTAGGATGTATAGTTTTCATGATTTTTTAAGGAAATTCTGAACTTTTACAATCTCAATGGTACTAAGCACATATTCTCGGGTATGGCTTCTGTTCCACTTACACAATACACCATATTATTCTCGAGACGGTAAAAAATGTCATCCGGTATACATGAAAACATCTTGCACGTAAGAAAAAATTTACATCTTTTTAGTAAAAGAGGCGATAGACATAATTATAGTACTAGAAATAGGGACTTATTAGTTCAACCAGGTCTCAGACTGGCTAAAGTAGACTCATCTTTCATGGGGTACTGTTTAAAATGTTACAATAAAATCCCTCCCCACATATTTATCTTGCCATGTTTATCTCTGCATCACCCTAAGGTTGACTGGTAGAAAATGCCTCAGGCATTAAGTCCGCCTTTGTACAGTATTTTTTTACTTGTGCATAAAGTTTTAATAAATAAATAAATAAATAAATACTTCAACTGAATGAGACGAAATTCAAAACTTGTATAAAACGCACACTATGTAGGCAGGCATATTATAAGTTGGAGGATTACATCTCTGATAAAAATGCTTGGCTTAATGCTGGTCCTGCTCCACAAACACAACTAACTAATTAACATTTGGAAATACTGTTGGAGCTCCTGAAGATTGTAAGCCCATATTTGCATTGTATAAACTTAATCTCTTTTGTATTGTATAATTGCATAGCACAGGTGTGAGTACTATGTACTATAGATCTATCATTTACCGGGTAATATGTCTTTCATTGACTTGAATGTGCCTTATTGGCGGCTGGGAATATGTCATGCTCACTCAAATGTCTCGCTGATGGTGGCACGTGTGTTGGATCATTTAGCTCCCTTCAAAATGGTTGAGCTAAATGGTGCTGATCCATGCGTCATGTTCGTGATCGGGCGCCGTCAGTTGTGACTGGTCATCTCTTAGCTGCCATGGCTTATTTTAATTTTTGAATATTTTTATTTTATAATTGCGGACGCTTTTAACGTGCTTTCTACATTGTTCTTACATGTATAATTTCAAAATGAATGATGTAACCATTATATTGTAACAATATTTTGATTTAAAAGAGTGTCAATGGAGTTTCTTGCCCGTTATTCTCCATAGGTCCCTACTACGCTTTGGAATGGGCAACTAGCTTCATATTTCTGACTGACTGACTCCTTGACAATTCAAAAGTGCCTGTAAATGGTTTAATTGAAATAAATGCTTTGAGTTTGAGTTTGAGTTTGAACATTTTTGTTGTTTGCTAATTCAAAGCTAGCTATTTTTGTTGTTTGCTAATGCAAAGCTAGGCGTTTTTGTTGTTTGAATGTTATGGTGAATTAAATACCCTGTAACTATATTTTTTGCAATAGTAGAAGCTATTGACTGTGCCATTGTTCGACTTGCTGATGCGAAACTCCAAAGGGAAGCCGGTAGGAAACGAGTTCTATGGTCCTTTCGCCACTGGTACACCCACATTTCGCCAGTCATGTTTAAGCTCAGTGTAACAGGGAACGATATTGTTGTTACGAACGACTATTGTCATCAACCGGGCACAAATCCAGACACCGGGTTGCTATTGAGAAATTCAAAAAAACCCAATAGGTAACACTTTGCCCGACCTGGGAATCGAACTCAGGACCAGCAGCAGCAGCGCTTGCTTACTAGTATCCACTAGACCAGAGGTTCTCAAACTTATTTCATCTACCGCCCACTTTGCAAATCAATTATTTTTTCAGCGCCCCCCAATTTTTATTACCAATCTTAAAAAACCACAGTTACATTCATTACTTTAATTTTTTAATTATAGTGTACTATATTAGTCGAATTTAAACTTACATTCTAAACGAGACATTTTTACCAGTGAGGGCAATTAAAGCGCAACATTATAATATTAAGAGTATCTTTTATTCGATTTAAAACAAACATATAGGTCTTTACCTATGAAATTGCCGTTTTGTATGAAAAAATTTAAACGAATTTTTTTCATGAATTTTTTATTTGTATTAATCGAAGTAATCACCCATGCAATCAATGCATCTTTGCCATCGCAGTGGCAGTTTATTGATGCCCTTCTTAAAGAAATCAGCTGGACGGGAGGCAACAAATTCTTCAAAGGCATTTTGTACTGCCTCTCGGGTATTGAATTTTTTTCCCGCCAAGAAGTTATCCAAATTCTGGAAAAAGTAGTAGTCTGTAGGCGCAAGGTCTGGTGAGTAGGGCGGATGACGGAGAGCTTCCAACCCCAGTTCTTGCAACTTGGAGACCGTCTGCTGTGCAGTATGAGGTCGCGCGTTGTCGTGCAGGAGCAGCGGAGACGAGCGATTGACCAATGCTGGTTGGAGATGCGCCAGCTTTTCCATCATTGTGTTCAGTTCTTCACAGTACACATCTGCAGTAATGCTCACCCCGTTTGGTAAGAAGCTGTGATGAATCACACCGGCGCTAGACCACCAAACAGTGACCATCACTTTTCTAGGGGTAAGTTTTCGTTTAGGGCATTGTTTACGTGCTGAACCAGGATCCAACCAACTTGCTGAGCGCTTGCGATTATCAAACAGAATCCATTTTTCATCGCAGGTAACAATGCGGTTCAAAATTCCTTCATTTGTGTGTCTGTTGAGCAGTGCAAGGCACGTCTCGACGCGTACTTCGCGCTGGCGATCATTGAGTTCGTGGGGCACCCATTTGTCAAGCTTTTTTACCTTGCCAATTTGACGCAAATGGACCAATATTGTTTTGACGCTAACGTCGAAAGCTGCTGCTAATTCAGCCGTAGATTGTGTATCATCAGCTTCCACAATCGCCTTTAATTCGTCATTGTCGACCAAAGTCTTCGGACGACCGCGAGGTTCATTTTTCAGGTCGAAATTTCGAGAACGGAAGCGAGCAAACCAATAACAGGTGGTGCGTTGGTTTGTAGTGTTAGCTCCGTAAACGTCGTTGATGTTGCGTGCCGCTTGTGCCGCGTTGCTGCCACGACGGTACTCATATTCCATAATTACTCGAATTTTTAACGTATCCATGATGACGAAAAAGATTGAAATGCGATGAAAATGTAACACTAATCAATAAAGAAAGTCATTTCTTTAAGTTCAAAGGTTTTAAGGTCAAAGTTCCAAAAGTAGTCATACTTTTGGAAAAAAAAATCCATGTTTTTAAAATAAAATTAATTCGAAATTAGAATTCTTAGCCAAACAAAAATTATTTTGATTTGAAATGGCCAGTACTGCAGAACGGAAATTTCATAGGTAAGAACCTGACTTGTTTGCTCTCCAGCCTATCTTGCCAAACTTCATATCATCGACAACCTTATTTTATTTATACAGCCAAACCAGCAGATTGATACAGGATTGCACAAATCGCGTTAGTTAACAGAAATTTGTTAAAACTTGATTGCTCACGGGCTATTCTACGAAAGCTATGTTAAATATTTTTAGTGTTTTTACAATAAAACAGGGCAGAAAATATATGAACTAAATAATAAATGTTGTGTAGTAGGTAGGATTTAATTTCAGTGAATTTTAAAATATGAAGTAGATGAAATTACAAATCAGCCATCGCCCCCCTAAACCACTTCAACACAAAACAATTTTTTGGGCCCCTTACCGCCCCCTCTAGGCCTCCAGCGGCCAGAAGGGGGCGTTATCGCCCACTTTGGGAAACACTGCACTAGACCGAAGAGAGTAAAAAAATACCAACCGAGTTTTAAGAGTCAAGACAGGAGTGGATATCATTTGTCCCTGATTTTGTGGTTCTAGGACATGCTGGCTTCCTGACGATGTATACCTTCACTGGTTTGAGAGTAGGTGGTGATAACTGGGTCTAAATGAAAAATGCGAGCAAGGAACAGACACAGGCTTGATAATCATAATAATTCCAGGTTCTCGGACGTGATCCGTCCAGCGTGTTTGGGAGTACCACCACCAACGGGCAGGAGCATCTTAGCCACTGGATGGGGGATCACTGAGCTTGACCGTGAGTTTCTTTTTCTAAATTATGATTTAAAATAATTGATAAATTAGGTGATTGGTTACTGCTCTCAAAAGTAAATACTCTTGTCACAGTAAGTCATCTCCATAATGGACGACATGGTTCCATAGAACCAACACCATCTTTCATTGTCGTTTCAGCAACTGAAGAAACGAAAGATAAAATTACAGATTGAAGAAAGTATACGGCGCCATGTCAAAAATTAACAAATGAACGCTCACTTTGTATGGAAAGAGATCATGGGCCTACGAACGCGCGGAGTAAAGCCGCGTCTTATTTAAAGCGATCGTCACGGTCATAATACGTCACTTTTTGTTCTGAAAACCGGAAAGCGCCCTCTGTTGGCGCGAACACGCGTTCAGGTAAGGTAGCCCACGAAATTCAAATTTTCTTACGTTTTTTGCAATTTGCAGGTCAGCCTCAGGTTGTATGTTGATCTAAATATTATTTGCAACCGTAACGAATATGGATTTACAGAATTATAATCATTAGAATCAGCAATACAACTCTCTAAGTTCATGTAAGTGCATTGAATGACTTTTTCTGATTAATTTATGGAGTTGAATGCGTGGTCGCACCGACAGAGGGCGTTTTCCGGTTTTCCGAACAAAAAGTGACTATGCATGCGATCGATCGCGTATTCGCGCCACGATAGGACACAGGATACGGCCATATGATATTTATATTTCGATTCAAAAACCGTTTGATTTCACTTTACGCTTACGTCCTGCGTTTGTGCTAGGATCTCATACGGCATATTCTTCTAAGAAAACGTAGTAGTGGTCATGCTACACGTGCAGGTTAATCTACCTTATTGAAATTTAACCATAGTCTCGTTATTAATTCCAGTCACCCTTCACCAGTACGTACAGCTTCGCAGCGTCTCCCTCAGCGTGTGGGACATGCAGGAGTGTCAGGACATAGCGGGAAAAACACGAAAGCTCCCCAATGGGGTTCTCCCCGATAGCCACATGTGTGCCGGTGACAGGGGTGGGTGGCATGACACTTGTCTGGTAAGAAGTGAGACTGATTGGGCCATAATCCAGCACGCGGAAACAGTGCGGGTCGGTAGATGTCACGAATTTTTGGTTCTACGACATACTGGTTTCCTCATGATGTGCCCCTTCACCGTTTTGAGTAGGGATTAAATTAAATCACGCAAAGTAAAATGCCTGCCTGGGTCTGAACCCAGGCAGGGCCGTAGCCAGGAATTCATTTCGGGGGGGGTTAGGATTGCTACAATTTTTTGAAAAAATAAAATGTAAGTAGTTCTGATTTCAGAAATGGTAAATTAAAAGTAGGTTTATAAAAAAGAGTATTATTTATTGTTATTTTTAAAACAGAATTTTTTGGTCTTTTTGCGCGAAATCATTAAAAATAAAATATTTCACGATTTTAGACATTCTAAGTTAAAATTCAAATTGGTGGAGACCTTATTTATTATCAATTTAAATAAAGCCGTGTTTCTCTTTTCATGTCATCACTTTGCAATCATGACTATATTAGGGCATATTAGGGCTGCTATGGAGAATATTATATTATTACGTACCTATATGATGCAAGAGCGAGCGAAGCAAGCTCGAAATTTTTTGCAACCCTTTGACCGTTCATACAGTTATAGAACTATTAGTTTTTCGACTTATGCAGAAAAGTTAGAAAATTAAAAGAATGTAAGATGCGAAACATTTTCATTCAATACAGGGTTCATAAAAATACAGTATGTACATAGGTAAGCGTACTCATACTGCTTTTGTAGATTATAAAGTCCGTATTGGCGAAATATGTAGATTACAATACGTACCTTAAGGTCGATCTTTGTATTGAGATGCTGGTTTCTCACATTTCGGGGGGTTTGAATCCCCAAAACCCCCCCTCTGCCTACGGCCCTGGACCCAGGCACCCAAGACAAAATCTTAAATCTCAAAAAATCTGTACTAATTAATGATCTTTTCTAAGAACCCAAGGACCTCGGAGTTAGTTTCGGTGTGGTTATAACCAAAGCAAAGCGCTACTGCTTTTTCTTTAAGGAATTTCTGAGAAGCAGCCCGGAGTCTCGGTTTGTGCCCGGTTGATGAAGCGCTACTGCTTTTTCTTTAAGGAATTTCTCAGTAGCAGCACGGAGTCTTGATTGTTGCCTGGTAAATAATGCCTGGCAACAGGCTCGCCTCCTATTACATGGGACTTTAACATAACTGGCGAAATGTGGAAGCTGTGCACACGCCTACCTACCTCTTCAGAAATGCAGGCGTGATGTTATGTTACGATATTCGGTTGAGTTGAATGGTGCTGATCGTGAATTGCCACCGGCAGTTGAGACTGGTCATCTCTAACTGCCAGGGCTTAAGGACCATTTAGACGGGGCCAATCCCCGAGACAATAAATGAAGCCGCTCCATTAATTTGCGTAATCAATGGCTTGAGGTCAATCCAATGCAGTGGACTGTCTCTATTTACACGATGCTATTTTACACATTTGAGGAACAGGGTGTAAAGTTCACTCATCCTCATGTCGGGGTCTTGTATATATGTCCATTGCGCGGTAAACTCTAATTGCGCGATGCAGGATTTATAAGTGACGTCAGGATTTTGTGTGACGTCAGGTCTTTTTGATGCGTAGTTCGCATGTAGCGATGTAGATGCCGCCAAACTATTATTGGATAGGCTTAGTGGATTGTCTCGGGGATTGGCCCCGTGTAAATAAATGGTCCATTACCTATCTTTTATCTGTTTTTTGAATATCGTTACAGATTCGATTTAGAGCATTACGTTACAATCGGCCTCCCTGACTAACGAGCATTCGCCTGTAATTATTAAAATAATTGTTCTATATTGTATATCTATAGATTGTTCTCACATAAAGAAGCAACAAGACCAATTTACCCAGGATTTTGTAATATCTTGATTTAAAAGAGTGGAGTTTCTTGGTGTTCTTTGAAATGGGCAACTAGCTTCAATTTTGTAACTAACTGACTGACTCCCAGACAAACCAAAAGTTAAAAAAAAAAAAATGAAATGGTTTGAGTTTCATGAATAATATTTTTTCCACAGGGTGATGGCGGTGGTCCAGTACAGATTCAAGATGGCTGCTTGTGGCGTGTGGTCGCTGTGACGTCATTAGGTCGCCGAATTTGCGGCGTCCTTGATTTCCCTTCGTTGTACGCTGTCATACCGCATGCGTTTGTAGCCGCTCAGGTATTTGATGAGGTATCATTAGAATAAAATAAAGATAATATATGTAAGGAACTGCGTGCATTTTTATTTTTTTAAATTGCCTATCATCCTCCATCATGGCCCACAGTACTGTTATGGCGCAACGATGTGAAAACCAAAGACGCGATGGATGGATAGTATCGATATGTCGTAGATTATAAAAGTTGAGCGATAATAGTCTCTCAATTTATTACTGTAGTGCGAAGGTGAGGTAAACGCCGTGACGCGCTCGCTAGAGTGGGGCGGCACGTGGACAGAGTCGTGTTAAGAGCGGAGCGACGAGTCAGTGTTGTGAGGGCAACGAACGGATGCAGACCTGAGACCTCCACTTCTCTTACGCGAAACTGTCTGTTTGCTCGAACGTGGAAAGTAGTGCGTGAACATTATTAGTATTGCACCTACTGTGATGCTTGTTCTGAAAGTGAAATACTAACTGATTTGCTGTGTCATCGTGTTTTATTGTTAACCTGCACTATGGAGTCCGTACCACCGAATAGAAATGATGGCGGCACTATCGCTCAGCCATCTCTGACGCCGTCAGATATAAGTAATATTAGTAGTGTTGGCTATAACAATAAGAAAACATTAAGGAATGAGGAATGGATTGTGTGAAAGATGACATGGGTAGAGAGGAGGTGACTACTGAGATGACGACTGATAGAGATGTATGGAAGAAGACATGCTTTGCATTTGGACACGGAACTGTTTTATAATTATGTTGGGTAAATACCTACCTAAACACTATCAGGAAATTAGGTATGTTATAAATAGATCATTTTATGTTATCTGACATAATGATTCAGCGTTCAAACGTCATGACTTCTGCATGAGGTCAAGAATAACAAAGAATTATAATATTATGTATTGTTATCTACTCTTCTGAGGAACAAAGGGAACACCGTATTCCCCGGGTTTAGTGATCGTGACGAGGCAATATTTTTTATAGGAATCAAATCAAAAATATTTATTTGCTAGAAAATGGTACATAAGGTGTTACAGTAGGTTTGTTTCAGCATATCTTGCCACAACATGGCGTGCAAATGTGTTTACAATCAGCGATGTCAATTAGTCTAGCTTATAAATGATAGATTCTATTGATCTGTCTTCTAAATAGTGTATAATAACTTTTAAATATTAGTAGTTAGAAAAATATTAACGACGCGCGAGAAAACACGATTAGTCACGATCTATGATATTAGTTTTATATCATCGGTCGTAATCGATCATGAAGACTTGGGTCGTGGGTTAAAAAGTTCAAAAACTATTTTTAATGGTAGGTAATGGTTGTCAATCAAGAAAGAAAGAAAGTACATTTATTTAGCTCAGACTAAAATGCACACAATATAATATACATCAGATAACAAAATAAAATATCTAAAAATCAAATAAAAAGTGTAAAAGTGCGATGTAGGAATGTAACACGGCTGCGCCAAAAAGGCCCAGTTCAGCAAAAATGCCAGAGAACTAGTGCCTGACGCTGGTTTCCAACCGAACCTGGGTGAGGTGACGAATGTAAATCGGATTTATAATGTAATGTGTGTATGCATACGTACATAAATTTTGTGTCTTATAATAATAATAACGAATAAGTTAATTAAATAGTGTGATTGTGTATAAAGTTGCAAAACAAAACAGAAAAGACTGTTAAATAAATGAATAAATGAGACGGACGCATGATAGACCGTTGTAAGTACGTAACGTACCGTTATAAGTAAATAAAGAAATCCTTGGAAACGAGTCAGAACAAAAAATCCTGTTTTAGCCGATGCCAGACTTCCACGGTCCAACACATTGTCATTATTTATTATTCCGTGCTGCACTTCATCACACAACACGCTGCAAGCGTCTGTATAATGAGGCAACAACTCATCTGTTAAGGACGCATCAACACTTTTCTCCAAATATCACTGTTTTTTCGGTACCCTGTACAGGGATTAGGAATCATGACTGCGAGGATTTCATGGTCTCAAATTAAAGATAATTTATTCATCTCCTGAATTCCCTCATAAAAATGGTATAGCCTCATATTAAATTTTCTCTCAAATAACTTTTCACCACCACAATAATCGCGCAAATTTGAAAGAATATGGGGTCTGAATAGGAACCCGTATATCTAGACCCAATACATATTATGATTTCAAAATAATAAGATATTGTGGCTTATATAGTCCTTAATACGTGATGTAAATATTACGTACCTAAATAAATAAGTTTTTCATTTATGAGAAAATTAAAGAACACTCTCATATTTCTTCATACATTTCGTCCATGCGACGTGCCAGTCCGCGCTGAACCGCGCTCGTGAAAGGAAGGGTATATCGCTTTTTTGCAAAAAAATATTACGTGAATAAGTGAGTGTTGAGTTCACGGTGTTGTATACTGTGGTTGGACGAAGTTGATACTTTTTCGGACCGAAATAAAAGTAAGTACGATTATTTAAATTTATTCAGAAATAATTACATAGTTGTCATTTTTTGTGGGTGTAGATTACGGATAAAGATAAAGATTACGAATAATTATATGAAAACATTATTTTTGAGAAATTCGGTTCAATTGTCGATTATTGGGATTTGGGGTGGTGATTACGAATAGGTTTTAGGCCTTATTTTTAATTCAAAAAGGGGGTGGACTTAAAAAAATTAAAAAAATACGTTTTTGTCAATTGTGCTGGGCTTGAAGGTGGTGATTACGAATATACCATCTTATTTTTGATTCAAGATGTAATATTTTTTTAATAATCGGATTTATGAATTTGGCAACTTGCCAAATTCATAAATCCAGAATAGTAGAGTAGCAGCGTTTGAAAATCAAACAGGCGCATGGTTATAACTTTCGACAACGAGAAGGATTTTTCTTTGTTTTGTGCATTGTTAAAATATTTATATTTGTTATTATAGATGCCACGAGTTCGGAAATTCGGACAAAAGACAAGAAAAACTGCACACGTAGCAGTAAACAAAAGTAACGAGACTTTGTAAGTATTTTCTTTCAGAAATCACAAATCTACTCTAGAGTTTTGTTATATCTTGTATTAGAAAATATAGTAGGTTTTTTTATTTAACAGGGACAGAAGCTTGGATGTCTCCGTAGGCGATGATTATTTTAATTTCACTTACAAGTGAAAGTTTATCAACCTCTGTTGGTAATTTGTTCTATTTGATTTACCTTAGGTTCTTTTTTTTTTCGTGTGGTTAGTTACCTTAGGAAAGTACTATCAGCTAAGCTACCGCATGTTCTCCTATACTCCATTTGAAATAAGGCATTTAAACAAACCTTTTTACAGTCCGTTCAACCGATTTTGACTTCTAAACCGTAGACATAAGGATGGCATTAAAAGTTAAAAAGATTACACAATACCAACTCTCTACTGCAGCTGCCATTTTTCATGCCACCAACGCAATAGAAGTCAAAATCGGTTGAACGGACTGTAAAAAAGGCTTATTTAAATGTCTAATCTTATTTCAAATGGGGTATAGTCGATAATCGCATGGCACGGCTCACGGCTCGATCGCCCGATGCATGCGTTTTGACTATAATGTATGAATATGTGTCATAAAAGAAAAGAAGCAAGTTACGTAATACTAATTGTTTAGAAATTGATAAAGGTATATTTTTCTTTACAATTAGTATTTGAACTAATAGTTGCCGCTGTTTATACAATATTATCAGAGTCTTTTGTTTATTGATGTCGCAACTGCGGTAAAAATAAGTTCATTATCTAATTACCATTGTTATTTAGTGGGAACGTCTAAAAATCCGGTTTAACAATAGGAAGACTTAATAGAAGGGCCATAAAATACGTTCTATAGTACCTACAGGTGTTGTCTTTTTTATTTTCAGGAGCAGGAATGCGTGATAAAAGAATATAAGCCAGAAAGTAGAAGAATAATCGAGATTGAATACCTTTTTGAGCAGCCAATCCGTATAACACTTCTCTCTAATTTGTTTATTGTCTATTTTTTCACAGTTACTTAAACTACGGTGTACATTTCGTTATTGACCTGACTTTATTTAATATATAATATTTTTTACTACGTGCTTTTGTTTTAATTTTTATCAAAAATACCTTCTGAACTCGCGGCCCAGTCAGTAAATCTTACTTTTTTATAAGTATTTCTGGGAGTGATTATTTTTAAATATCACAACGAAAGATTATGATAAACTCCCAAGCTAGTATTTTATTATGTAATGCTCCAACAATTGTCAGTAAAAATAATATTTATAAATATGTACTTAGATACTTTCAAAGCAGCCTGGGATAATCGTAGGCGTTCCTTGTAACAGTAAAATTTCAAAGTCGCTAGTTTCCGTAAGAATATGGTATTTAATCCATATAGCCAGCGGTTGAAATTTTTGGGTACCTACGTAATGTACGTAATGACTGATGCACTTCAAAAATACTTCAAAAATAGTACTTAGAAAAGTTACCAAATTCGATTGCAAACTTCCAACTAACTTTACTCAATCATTATCAGTAAAATTAAAAAATAATACCTTCAAGCACCAAGATTAGTTAATTTACGTATAAAACCGAGCGGACAGCGGTTTCAATGTGTGCGTGCGGGTAATGTCGTTGTGTTGCGATGCAGATACGTAAACTTGAGCGAGTTCAAAATGTAACAGCGTCCTTAATAGGTCAAACTGGAAGTTCAGGAAAACTGCTTGCCGTATCGTGAATCGAAAGTACAGATATATTCGATTGAAAAAAATTGTGTTTGTCATAACACACACACATTTTTCACGAACCGACTGTATTTTCATAAAAATACAGTCGGTTGTCATAACACACACACATTTTTCACGAACCAACTGTATTTGCATAAAAATACAGTCGGTTGTCATAACACACACACATTTTTCACGAACCAACTGTATTTTCATTAAAATACAGTCGGTTTTTAACTTGAATTGAGCGCAAGCCACTGAAGCCACCACTCGCTCATTATGCCAATTTAGTGTTTGGGTTTTCTAAAAAACTGGCCAAGTGCGAGACGGACTTGCACACGAAGGGTTTCGTAACGTATTAAGATCGAGCAAAAAACTCAGAAAAAAAAACACGTTTCTTGTATACTCACTTATTACGGTTCATGAGATACAGCGTCTGTCCGTCAGCGGACAGACAGACGGACAGCGGACGTTTAGTAATAGGGTTCCGTTTGCAACATTCGGTGCCTACTTTTATGTGGTAGGTGACTATTTAGTGGTCAATAGAAGGAAAACATATATTTAGAATGACTAGTTATTACCTAACGCCGCCTGACCGTGTGCGTCATAAAACAAGTTTAGCTCAGACGTAGTTTCACATTCAAGTCGACATCTCGTACAGCAAGAAACAACATTTTAGATTTAAAAAAAACATTTTGCAAAATCGAATGAAAATTATAAAAGTGTCATCAAAAACAAAATCTACAAAAAGAATCGAACTCGAGTTTTGAATTTGACATTTCAAAGTGTTCTTTTATTCTCAAAAAGTTGTGATATTTTTTTTTGTGGCCGATTTTTTTTTTTGTTTTTTACATAGTGATGGACCTGATAGACATATAATTGTCTATCATTAAATCAGTTTGCGTGCCGTAAGGTTTTTCTGACTGTTTTTATTAATAATATACCACCTCAAAACTAAATTGTGATGTACGTAGGTATGTTGATGAAAATAAGATTCGCGACTGTAAAAGAAAAAATGTATTTACAGAATAATAATCATTAATATAACCAGGGATATCGAGGGATATGGCTTGGAGGCGTGGTACATGTCGCCTGACCTTGGCCAACCTGGGTATATGCGCCTGACGACGGTGCGCACCGTGTATTCTATGTTTCCATCGAAACGTGTCACTGTCATTTCGTATTTTTACAAAATGCCGAATTGTTCCGTGCTTATTTGCAAAAATAGGACAATTACAGCAAACCTTAAGACAAGTGGCGTGTCCTACCACTGATAAGTAAAAAATCAAAGCATTCATTATAATATTTAAGGGTTTTATAAATATTTAATTGTGACATTTCAAAACGATGCATTAGTGGTGTGCAGCGCTGAGATATGGATATCGATAATTGTTAGTTGTTCTTACGGATTTATATAATATACTAACATTTGCTAATTAATCTATATTCATTAATTTTATATTATAAAGCTGAAGAGTTTGTTTGTTTGTTTGAACGCGCTAATCTCAGGAAGTACTGGTTGGCATTGAAAAAATATTTTTGTGTTGGATAGTCCATTTAACGAGGAAGGTAATAGGCTATATAACATCACACTACACTACGACCAATAGGAGCGGAGCATACATGAAAAAGTCGCAAAAACGGGAGAAATCCTTTTTGAGAGCTTTCGTTGCGTTTGCGTGCGCACGTTACGCAAATATCATGTATGATGGAATTGTTCCTCTTTAAAAGTTCTCAAAAAAAGTACGCGACACCACGTCTATCTTTTAAGATTGACTCACTATAACCTTTTTTATTCTAATCAAATTTGTTCGAAATTAATGCTTTCTTTCCGAAGGAGTTTTAGCGCCGACGCCGCGACTTTCCCTACTGTTGAGAGGAGAGGATGGGCACTCGAGTAGACCATGATCTGGAATAGGACATAGGATACATTTTATCCCTATATTCCCACGGGACCGTGATCGACCTACGCGGGTGAAATTGCGGGGCACAGCTAGTATAAAATAATATTATTGGAGTTTGTTTACTCCTTAAGAATCGATTTTCATATAAGGCCCCCGGAATGGATATTTTATGAGGAGAGAAATTTATAGAATAACACCTTGTTTTATTCGTAAATAACACGGATAAAAATTTTGAAAATACGTCTTAGACCCTTAGAGATACCTAGAGCTGCTTGTGTGCGTACAGTCGCTGTATCTATACTTTCTAATGCCCGCCCCTTTTGAGCATGTGTGCATTAAATAAAAACAAATGTGTTACGCATATTTGGTTGTGTGAGTGCGATAAAAGCATAATGTGTGCAGTATGAGTGAGTTTCGAGAGTGGGGAAAAGGTGGCGACACTTGAACTTGAACAAATATAGATAGAAGGCATATCTCCGGATATCTATGAATATTACTCTCTAACTTTATTTACCCTATTGAGTGACTATTTCATGAAATTGTGACATTTGTACTATATGAACACCTCTGTCTAAAATAAAATAAACTTTTTACAAAAAAAAAACAACCGACTTTAAAAAAAACACTACAAAGTGAAAAATAACTTTTTTTTTAATCTCTTAACGTGGCATCCAGTCGCAAACACGAGAAAGAAGAGGTTTATATGACTCTTGAGGAAAATATAGGGTGTCCAGCGGAAAATGTTCATGTTCAATAGTGAATAAAAGAAAAACAACAATGTTATTCTCATATTTTATTTAAACAAAATGGAGTTTGATAATGCGGATTTTATGTCTTAAAAAAAACATCGCAAAATTTATTTCTCTCAAAATCAAAGCAAAAAGTTCAATGGCAGCAACTTACCAGCGGATATTTTCTTTTAGGGCTTGAATTGTTCGAGGATTGTCACTGTAAACCCTCGACTTAGGTATCCCCACAAAAAAAAAAGTCGCACGTTGTAAGATCCGGCGATCGAGGTGCCCAGGGTATGTCTCCGTACTTGCTGATTCATTTATTGAGAAACATTTCACTTAGATCCTGCATAAGAACCCTTGCTGTGTGTGGAGTGGCCCCCCATTGCTGAAATTGTGTTTTGTTGTTCAACCCGAGGAACCGCTGCAGTTGCGGTACCAAAAACTCGTCCATCATCCGGCTGAAATCTTCCATATCGATTGACGAGAATTGCGCATAATTTCACGTCGAAATTGAGCCACATGTTCTGATTTCGCTGATGACGTTCATGGTCCCGGAGGATTTCGGTTAACCATTGGCCCTTCTTGTCTGAACTATTGGACCCACAACCAGATAAGTTGTTTGCTCGGTCCATCATTTACTGGTCGAAAATTATAGTGAGTACAAAAAGTGCGACGCGCACAGACCAAAGAATCACCGCACTTTAAATATGCTAACCGCGAACGCGCGATGCGCTCCCAACCAGTGACTTATTGCGATAAGTAAATCCGCAAATCAAGCGCGTTCAACAATACCCCCCATCACTTCCCTCACCCCGCTAGTTAAGGACTAATTACAATTTAAAGTACAAAATTTTCCACTGGACACCCTATAGTTAAGCGGAATAGGTTAATAAAATTATATTTGTGTCTATTGTATTTTATAATGGTTTGTTTGTTCTAGACAATAATGCGATCATGGGGAACAGCTGTGCTCTCACTAACCCTGCTGGTGCTCACCGTGATAACAGTCGCAAGGGGGCAGACACAATACTTTGGTAAATATAATAAAGAACTCTGCTTCTTTAGTCCGCAAAGGTAGCCCGCGAAATTCAAATTACAGGTGTTGTATCTTAATCAAAATATGATTCGCGACCTTAAAAATATATTTTTTACAATAATATAATCATTAATACATCTCTCTTAGTTAGATTTGTTCCATCGAATGACTTTTTCAAGATCATGAGATTTGAGAACAAATTACCCGTAAAAGAACTGGATTTACCGACATAACCTGCAGAATAAGCAAGCTGAAGATGCAGCTGGCCATGTTGGTCGCAGGACCGATAGCCGGTGGAGCAGACGAGTCCTAGAGTGGAGACCGCGTATCGGCAAGCGTAGTGTGGGACACCCCTAGCTAGATGGACCGACGACCTTAAAAGTTGGTTGGGACAGACTGGATGCGGAACCCTTTTAAACCCCTAATTCTCAACATGTTGGTAAATATTTTTTATTTTTTTTCGTTATTTTCCATACAAAAACTGAAAAATTCCATTAAAAACACGTCGAGGCAGCCGTGCATGCGCGCCTCTGGCTCTAAAACAAAACACGGGGTAGGGAAAACAAGTACCAAATGGAGGCGCGCGGTTGTCAAATTCGATTTAAGTTGTGTCAAAATAAGTTTTAAATTTAGAGAATTTATTTGGCAGAATAGCTCCAAGATTCCCATAGTCAAAAGTAAGGAATTTTAGTGATAGTTTAGTTAGTATAGTTCGGTGTACAAGAGAATCGACACCAATGTCGCAAATCATAATCATTTTGATCAAAATACAGCCTGACACTGACTTGCAAAATACATACAATAAATATATTTATGTGCCTAAAATATTACCTGTATTAATTTGACATTACGTATTTATTATATATTACGCGATTGCCCCGCCATTTATGAATCGATTTTGATGATTCTTTTTTTGTTTGTTATGTTTCAGAGGTAAATTTTATTAACTTTTCTTGCGTAGTTTTTGAGTTAGCTTCAATAATTACGTATTTTTCCCACTTAGTCTAAGTAGATGATATCTTATATGACTCCTTCACTGTTATTTACATAGCAGGTAGTGGTATTCGAATTTGTGTGGGGTAGGTACCACAGCCGACCTCCCTAGCGGCGTCAGCGTAGTTTGCTACGCTGACGACACGCTGGTCCTGGCGCAAGGGTCGCACCAGGCGGCGGCCGAACTCGCGACACGCGGGGTTGCGACAATCGTCGATAGAATCCGGCAATTGGGACTCGAGGTGGCCTTGCACAAGTCCGAGGTCATGTGTTTTCATGGCCCTCGGAACGCGCCACTGTCGGGTTCCCAAATCACGATAGGAGGGGTTCACATCGGCGTCGAGTCGACGATGAAGTATCTAGGACTCGTCCTCGACAGCCGGTGGAACTTCGTGGAGCACTTCCGTCGTTTGGCTCCCAGGCTGGACCGGGCCGGGGCCGCCTTGGGGCGGCTCCTGCCCAATCTTGGGGGGCCAAACGCCTCCTGCCGGAGGCTCTACGCGGGGGTCGTGCGGTCCATGGCCCTTTACGGGGCACCGGTGTGGGCGCGTTCCATTAGGCTGCGGCCAGCCCGCCGGTTGAACGCGTCCCAAAGGGTCATGGCCATTCGGCTGGCCCGGGGATACCGCACGGTCTCTCGTGAGGCGGCGAGCCTCCTTGCCGGATTACCGCCATGGGATCTGGAGGCGAAGGTCCTCGCGCACATCTGGGAGTGGCGCGAGGAGATGAAGCGCCGGGGCGTAACTCCGCTGCCGCGAGAAATCGCGGCACAGCGGACAGAGCTCCGGCAGGATCTCATGGCGGCATGGAGAGTGCGATTGTCGCAACCCAGTGCTGGGCACGCCACAATTGCGGCGATAAGTCCCCTCTTTGAGGAGTGGCTGGAGAGGCGCCACGGCGTCCTCACCTTCCGCCTGACGCAGGTCCTCACCGGACATGGCAGCTTCGGGAGGTACCTGTGCAGGATTAGGCGGGAGGAAACGCCCGGGTGTCACCACTGTGCGGATCGTCCGGAGGACACGGTGGAGCATACGGTGGAGGTGTGCCCTGCTTGGGCGGAGCACCGCCGTGTCCTCGTGGAGGCGATTGGCGGCACTGACCTCTCGCGTCCGGCCTTGGTCCAGGCCATGGTACGGAGCGAGAGGGCATGGGAGGCGGTCACCTCCTTCTGCGAAGCAGTGATGCTCGCGAAGGAGGAGGCGGAACGCGTGAGGGAGAGGCAAAGCCTGCGCCCTCACGCCCCTAACCGCCGCCGCTGGAGACACCCTGGGCGTCGGGAATCCCAGGCGGATTCCCGGCCACCATAGGCGCGGGCTTGCAGACGGCGAGCAATGGGTAGCTCGTCGTCCGATAAGGACCAGGCCCGGGTCGATGGCGCGTCGTGTTCCACGCGCGCCTCAAAGAGATGTCAGCACACCTGACGGGGTCCGTTAGGACCGATGCCTGCCAGGGTTGCGGAATAGTCCGAAAGGGATACCGGGACCCTGGCAACAGGCAACCGAAGGAACACGGGTGGGTTTTAGTCAGTAAGAGTCTGACACGCCCTTCCGCTCCGCCCAGAGCGGGAGAAGTCATATGATGATTTCCCACCCAAAAAAAAAAAAAAAAGGTACCACAACAAAAAATATGATATGGATAAAAAAACTTTGTACAAAAAAGTTATTTTTCACTATTTTAGTGTTTTTTTTTTTTGGAAGTCGGTTGTTTGTTTTTTTAATTTGTAATAATTTTATTTTTATTAATTGTTTTTGTTTGGATTACAAAGTAATGCATTATACAGTTTATTAACTAACAAAGGGCATGATAATAACATGAAAAAAAAAATACATCCAAAAACAAAAACAAGTTGTGAAATATTCACAAAACAATTAAATATTCACAAAATTTATACGTAAAAGAATCACTCTGTACACGCACACAAAGACCGAGTGTTTCTTTGAGTGAACATAGACCATAGGCTAATTAAATTTTCGCGAAGCCCCCAGAGAGGCTTTGTGGAGCCATAGGAATCCGCGGAGCAGACGTTGAGCATGGCAGCACTATACTATTGACGCAGGCATCACACGCAAATACCTACCTATTTCTAAATGATCATCTCTTTTTTCCAGACACCCTCAAAGGAGTGGAACAGCTATTCCAGCCGTATCTAGGCAATGAGAACATAAACCAATTCAATGGGGCCACAAGAGCCCCACACAAACAGAGGCACAGACAAGAAATCCAGAAGAAAACTGATGAGAACAGACATCAGACTGAAGAACGACTAACAAAGAAACCTCCTACCACGAACCAATACGATTACGTCGTCGCTACGACGGAAAAACCGAGTCAAAATACAAAAAAACCGGATTCTAGTGAAAACAATAAGTCTAGTACTTTCAACAACATGAATGAACAAAGCAACATACTTTTTGGAGAATTTCCTTATGAAATAACAACTAAAGTTAAAGTTAAAACTACAACAACAACTGAAGCTAGCTACTTCAACTATGATGGGAACAGAGGAACAACACAAAATGTTTTCAGTAACAACTCTAATGTCGCCGGACCAGTTACTGAGAATGTCAATCACAGAGAGACAATTGCTGTTAATAACCAACCTAGGCCTGCTAATATAATCAGCAATGGAGCCAGTCTTGATAGCAACAACAATTCTGCTGGCAATACAAACAACAGACCCCAGAATGATCAAAATAGTAATGTAAATCCCAACAATTCCAACAATCTCAACCAAGGTAACAACTTCGGTGGCTTTAACTACTCAAACACTCCCCTGATCAACCAACCCGAGGTACAACCATCCCCAGTAGACGTTGGTTCACCACCGATCACCAACAGACCAGCATCAAACAATAATAACTTTGGGGACTTCGATAGACCATCTGTTCAGATTGGTCAGGAACCAGAGGTTTTGATTGGACCTGATGAAGATAATATGACTGAATCACAGAAAAAACAATATGTGGAGAAGGCGGAGAGGAGTGAGTATGATTTTGTTTAAAAAGTGAAAACTTCTTTAGACGCGTTGAGCAATTTTTGGTAGGGGATAAAGTTATGGATACAGTAGTGCACTACATTAAAATATAGATGAAGCAAATACCAGTTTTAAGTTTTATTTAGTATTGTTTTTTTTGTGTGTTTGAAAACATTAAAAAACCGGGCGAATTGAGAACCTCGTCCTCTTTGAAGAATTCGGTTAAAAACAATAAATTCAAAAATTACAAGCCGTATGACCAGTCCCTACTGACGGCGCCCGTTCACGACCATGACAAACCATTCAGCTCAACCATTTTAAGGGGACTTAATGATTCAACACACGCCACCTCCAGCGACCTTTCTAACATTCCTTCAATTCCTCTGTTCCAGTGTGTGACTACTACAAGTCTTTCGCAATGAAGAAGGCCGTATCTCGGATACTGTCGCCAGACCCCGGAGCAATCAAGGCGTCTGTCTGTGCACCCATCAATGTGCCTCTGGTCATCGGGGGATCAGTTACCAGCATCCGAGAGTTCCCACACATGGCTCTCGTGGGTTGGATGAAACTTAATGTAAGTTTTAATACTCAGCGAATCAAACTAATTTTCATTTCTTTCGTGAGTACTCTGATGACTCATCATATAATAATATAATCTCTAGAAATACTGACAGAAAAAATATTTCACTGATAAAAAGAGAGACAGATGCTTTTATCCCGAAAATGCACGATTCCTGTGGTATATACCACGGGGTAACTCACAGGGGGTGGCCCTATCGTGAAGTCGTATAATTTATAAAACTTATTGCTATGGCTAAGGAGATGAACCCGCTATAAGTTCTTCTGCGAGATGACATGGAAGGCTTCCTAGGCGGACATCTCTCAGGTTAAAACAATGGAGAAACACGGACTCTGGTAAGAGTACTCTCTCCCAATTTATGAATGCAGCATGTATGTCAGCGCAGTAGTCACTGATTCTAGCTCCTTTTTATTTAATTTTATGTGCATAAGTATGTATGACGATGTTTTCAGGACACCGGCTACTCCTGGAGGTGTGGGGGCTCTCTGATCAGCGACCGCTACGTCCTGACTGCGGGGCACTGCAGCTATCAGAACATTGTCCGCAAGGCTGTCGGGTATTTCACTGCTGCTAATACTTCCCAGCGTTAATTTAGGCTATTATTAAGTACAATTTAGACTGGACCAATGGGCACATTGCCCAACTTGTATCTTTGAGGAATTAGTACCTGGTTACGGTCACCATTTATCATTCCACTGTGGACTTTGGTCCGCAGTCGCATCATGTAAAATACTGGTATTCAGCTGCATCCCGTTAGACTGCAAGCTGACCCCGACATAGTTGGGAAAAGGCTAGGAAAAGGCTAGAAAAGGCTAGGCATATTAATAGTTGACCGAATGCCTTTCCCCATGATGTCCTAAAAACAATAATTAGGTATCTTTTTATAATGTATTAAAATATGACATACTATTACTTAGAAGAATAATTTGTTCATGGTCTAAAAAACATGAATTCAATGATATTATGTGTAGATAAAAGGTTTGTAACTCATGCAGTTTTACACAAAAATAATTCATACATTGGCGAAGACTAGACATGAAATTAATAGTAGTGTCACATTATGAACCAACCCATCCATGGATTGACCGCAGCAAGCACCGATCCACTTCGACTAAAAACCTTCGACCGAAATCATCTATTTTACCAGTAACGAACTTTACAGAGGACCCCCTCGAGCTGTACAACTCGGTTCCTCATACCGGGACGACCGTGAAGCCCTCGTCGTGAAGATATCCACCGTGATTCAACACCCGAAGTATAACCCGAAAAGGTCATACCATGATGTAGCGCTCATCAAGATGGTTTCAAAAGTCAAGTGAGTAAAATTTAAACATATAACATCACGTCTGTAATCCCCGAAGAGTTAGACAGAAGTGTAGCTATAGTACACCCACATTTTGCCAGTCGTGTTTAAGTCTTTTGTAACACGAAACAAGCCTATTGTCATCAACCGAGATCCAAATCCAGACTCCGGGTTGCTACTGAGAAATTCAAAAACCCAATAACACTTTGCCCTACCTGGGAATCAAACCCAGGGACCAGCAGCAGTAGCGCTTGCGTCTACTAGGCTGAAGTGAGTAAAATAATACCGACCGAGTTTTTTAGAGTCAAGATAGGGGGGGGTCAACATGGGTGTCACATGTCTTTGAATTTGGGTTCTAGGACATGCTGGCTTCCTGACGATGTTTTCCTTCACTGGTTTGAGAGTAGGTGGTGATGAGTGGGTCAAAATGAAGAATGCCAGGAAGGAACAGTCACAAAATGATTGATAACAACTCGATTATCATAATAATTTCAGGTTCTCGGAGGTGATTCGTCCAGCGTGTTTGGGAGTACCACCACCAACGGACAGGAGCATCTTCGCCACTGGATGGGGGAGGACTGAGACACGTGAGTTTTTTTGACCGACTTCTTCAAAAAGGAGGAGGTTCTCAATTCGTCTGTATGTTTTTTTTTTTTTTTTTTGTATGTTTGTTACGCGATTACTCCGCCAATTATGAATCGATTTTGATGATTCTTTTTTTGTTTGGTAGTTCATGCTTCCGAGGTGGTCCCATATAAATTTTATTAACTTTGCTTATGTAATTTTTGAGTTAGCTTCAATATTACGTATTTTTCCCACTTAGTTTATCTAGACGATATCTTGTTTGACTCCTTCACTGTTATTTACATAGCAGGTAGTGGTATTCGGATTTGTGTGGGGTAGGTACTACAACTAAATAACTTTAATTTCGGAAGTCGGTGGCAAAAAACGGAAATTGAAAAGCAAAGACATCGACTTCCGAAATGAGTTATTTTTCACTTTTTTAGTGTTTTTTTTGGAAGTCGGTTGTTTTTTTTTTGTAAAAAGTTTTATTAAAATTAAGATTTAAAATAACTACTTACTTACGTTACTGCTCTCAAAAATTAAATAGTCTTGTCACACCAAGTCTCTCCATAATGGGCAACGACGTGGTTCCATAGAACCAACACCATCTCTCATTGTAGTTTCAGCAACGGAAGAAACGAAAGAAAAATTACAGATTGAAGAAAGTATACGGCGCTATGTCAAAAATTAACAAATGAACTCACTTTGTATAAAAAGAGATCATCGGGCCTTCGAACGCGTCCTATTTAAAACGATCGTCACGCGAATAGATACGCGATCGTCGCGGTCATAATAAGTCACATTTTGTTTTGAAAACCGGAAATCGCCCTCTGTTGGGGCAAACACGCGTTCAGGATCACCGAGAAAAAAGTAGAAAGCTTTACACGGTGCGATTTGATTGCTTGTGGCATACCGTAAGTTGAAGCTACTATAAAAGTTGCATCGCTTAAACAATGTTTAAAAATTAGTTTAATCAAAATTAAAATATTTTATTTCACATAAACCTACATGGGCACTTATGAAACGTCAGAAGCTAGGTGCACGGTTCCAATTGGTCGTTTCCTATGGAGAAGAGCCGGCAAGAAACTCCACGGTTATTGGTTACTCTTAAAAATAATTGGCTTATACAATGTTTTCAAATTAAAGTGTTAGTGCATGGGAGTACAGTGTAGGACTTTCAACAAGTACCAGGTACTAAACAAAATAGAAGATGATCAATAAATCTACAGTCCTCTAAGCTTACAACGTTCTCACACAAGTACCCTTAAATTAAAAATTTAATAAACAAAATCGGTTCAGGCGTTTGGCAGCTACGATGGTGCAGACAGACACAGATACACACGTTAAACTTATAACTTGTATCTTTTTCCGTCGAGGGTTGAAAAGACAAATAATCAAAAAGTAATAAAATAGTATATTATGCAATTAGTGAATAAAGGACGGATTTAAAGCGAGGGCCATAGATGAATCACGAGCATGTGAAGGATTCTAACGACTGAATCACGACCGTAGGGAGTGATTCAGTCGTTAGAATCTTCATATTTCTGACTGACTGACTCCTTGACAATTCAAAAGTGCCTGTAAATGGTTTAATAGAAATAAATGCTTTGAGTTTGAGTTTGAGTTTGTTATAGTACACCGTAGAATAGATAATACATACTCCATAATGTCAATGACTTCCTTTTCTTCGACAACTCATTAAAATATGTTAGGAAAACAGACTGAAAATGTGCCAGAAGCTTGATTTACATTATTCCATTTGCAAAAATTCATCGTAGGCTTTGATGTAAGCCAGCCGTGATTTGTTGGGTAGCAAGTTTTCTACTATATCGGCCGTCCTCTCTTTCATAAACTCAGGTGTTAATACATCTTTTTCATCACTTGAATGCACTTTGTGTTCGTACTTACAGTATTTAAAATAGCGCCAATTTACTAATGACAGCAAAGAACACAAAACAATTTTTATTCTAATGTTATACTCCTTGTCGAAAATGTGCACCAATTAGATCGAAGTTTGTATCGAGTAGTTTTTCGCAAGGAGGTTGTATAGCATTGAGATAGAGTTCGAATTTATTGTTGTGTTCTAAATTCAAACACCAAAACAGTGACTAAAAGTGCTTTTTATTCACTGTTTTCAGTGAATAAAATAAGCTTTTTAGAGGGGGAATGGTATAAAAGTTATTTTCACCTCAGCACCTCAAACAAGCAGGTTTTGCTGTCTACAGACAGTGTGGAAAATTCAATTTTGGTGCGAGCGTGAGACAAAGTAACTTTTTTTTTTTTTTTTTCTAATTTCCGAGAACATGTCTTGGTAGACCCATGACATGTTCTCGGAATTTAGAAACTACTCACAAAATTCGAAATATTTGAATTTCACTTTGTTCTGTCACTTTTACTTCAATACGAAAAAAGCGAGAGATAGAAACAAGTCGATTCGACGTTCGATTTTAATTTCGATATCTAGTAGGCCCAAAAAAGAAACAAACAATAAAACGTTCGGATACACATACAGGTTTTAAATGTAATACGTAATTTAACTTTTTTTTTTTATATTGTTCGTTTTACATATATACATGTGGTTTGTTTACCATGTGGTTTACGTTTACCATGTTGTATTTTTTACCTTTAGGCAATAATATGGGTTTAAATATGAAATTGCCGTTTAAACGTACTGGCCACTTTGAATTAAAAATAAACTTGCATCACGGTGTGAGATTCCAGAGTGAAACTTTTTTCAAAAGATTCGATTATTGTTTTTGAACAGTAAAGTACAGTACGACACAACTTAGATGTAGCATAAATGTGAAAATTTGCATTCATTAATTTCAATTTTACGGATGTCTTTGGTTATATAACTTTACAAGTTATTGCGTATGCGTAAAGATAATTTTCACCTAAAGCAGTAATAAAGATTGGTAATTTTAAAGGCGCATTCAGGTCGGATTGTGATCGGTTTTACGAATTTTGCCGATGCTACATGTGAGTTGTGTCGTACTGTACATATATTAAAAATTTGAGTAATTTTTGAATACGAGTTCCGACGTGGAACTAACGAAGTGGAAACAGCTCGCGATATCAATGTTGTGTTGGGAGAGGATACTGCGTTTTTGGTTTAATCGCTTTCGTAGTGGAAACTTCGATTTGAAGAATGAACCCCGAGAAAGACCAGCCTCTACGGTAAATAACGATGAATTAGATGCGATGGTAGAAGCCGCTCCATATCAAACTACCAAGGAACTAGCGGCACGGTTTGATATTAGCTTAAGCATATCCAAAATAATGACCAATTTGCATCAATCGGTGAGACAAAAAGCTTGCATAATAGGTGCCCCATGATTTGACTGATCTGCAGAGAGAAGCGCGTTTTGAAGCTTGCCTTACCTACCTTGTTGAACCTGTACAGAAATGAAGGGGTTTCAATACAAAATGCCTTCACTCAATTTGTTGAGTCCAGGTCCCCAGAGTTCTACCGCAAAGTCATAAATGACCTTCCCAGGAGATAGCAGAAATGTGTAGACAATGGGGAAAATTAAATAAATATATTTTACCTCAGAAAAAAAATGGTTTCCGTTCTTCAGTACAAAACGGAAAATTCATATTTAAACCCCTAATATGTTCTAATATCTCATGTGTTCTCGCTGCTGAGGTGAAAAGTTGTATGTGTTACACGAGACCAAAGTTATTTGCATCTCGTACCTTTGAATCCCTCGCTGTGCTCAGGATTCTAACCTAGAATCACTCGCTATCCTTCGCTTACTCGGGGTTCAAAATCAACACTCGCACCAAAAAACAACTTTGCTCTCTTATTGCACAAATAACTATTAAACCACATGACGTGCTTGCTATTACATGTTACAAATTGAATAATTACCATGTCCACAAAAGCGACTATTATAGAGTTGAAATTAAATTGTAACCCGTTGTCGGTTTTCCGATCAAAAAGTGACACTATGCACGCGACCTTTCGCGTATTTGGGCGACGATTGCTTTTAAATAGGACACGGGCCACGACTATTATAATAATTATGATAATATTTAGGGAGTGCCTCCGCTGCCGGCGCCGGCTCCCAATAATAACGCCATTGGGAACCGGCAGTGACATTACTGTTGGCAGCCGGTGTTTTTAATCTCGGCTGCCGGCAGTAATGTCACCGCCGGCTCCCATAATGGACACCGGCGGCCTGGCGTTTATGGAAACTCTTCCAGTATTCAGAACCCCAACTAACTAACCCTAACAGCATTCTAGTCGTTTTCGAGCGGAGCCGCGGTAGAGCGGCGCGCCGCTACCGCGGCACCGCTCGCTACGCTCGCTCGGCTCGTGCGTAGGGGTCACAGTTCTAACCTAACCTAACCTAACCTTTTTTTGCGATTACAAACATTTGGCCTAATCTACCTAGTTCGGTTCCGGGTAGTATATACTTTATTACTCGAATAGGGACATTAATGAATATGGAAAAAAAAATACATGATTTTTAATTATGCCATATTGACAACCAAAGTCTGCGCCGGCAGCCAATTCAGCGACCAGCGCCGGCAGCGGAGGCACTTCCTAATATTTATATTTCGATTATTAAACCGTTCGATTTCACGTTAAGCTTACGTTCCACGTTCGTTCTAGGATCTCATACGGTATATTTCTTCATAAGAAGGGATAGTACTGGTCATGCTACACGTGCAGGTCCATCTGCCTTATTCAAATCTAACCATCGTCTCGTTATTAATTCCAGGAGGTGGCTTCAACATACAGCTACGCAGCATCTCCCTCAGCGTGTGGGACATGCAGGAGTGTCAGGATATATGGGGAAAATTACCACCGCTCCCCAATGGGGTTCTCCCCGAGAGCCACATCTGTGCCGGTGACAGGGGTGGCGGGCATGACACTTGTCTGGTAAGAAATTAGACTAATTGTGCCATAATCCAGCACCCGGTAACAGTGCGGGTTGGTAGATGTCATGAATTTTTGGTTCTACGACATACCGGTTACCTCACGATGTGTCCCTTCACCGTTTTGAGTAAGCATTAAATAAATCACGCAAAGTAAAATGCCTGCCTGGGTTTGAAAATCTTAAATCTCAAAATCTGTACTTATGGTGCAAGAGACCATTTAAGACATAAACCAGTTTAGTTCTAATGAATGAAGTCGTTGAGCTCCTTAAACTCTGAGTTGAGCTCCACTATCACTGACAAATGCTTGCACTGACTGGACAGGTCCACTCAAATCTGTGTGGTTCTTTCCTCAAAAGACCATTTCAGACTCTAATCTACATGGTCCTCATATGGCCTGACCAACATTATGTCTGGACTTTAAAAGAGACTGTGACCTCTGAGTTTGTTTCGGCCTTCTCAGAGTAGTCAGATAGGAAACGCCGGCCTCATCTAGCTTATTTTTAATATTTTTTTTAATATGGCGTGTAAAAGTGATTTCAATATCCTATTTACAGAATAAACAATTTCATTTCAAAATGATCTTTTTTAAGCACCCAAATGACCTCTGAGTTAGTTTCGTTGTGGTTTATAACCGAAGCAAAGCGCTACTGCTTTTTCTTTAAGGAATTTCTCAGTAGCAGCACGGAGTCTTGATTGTTGCCTGGTAAATAATGCCTGGCAATAGGCTCGCCTCCTATTACATGGGACTTTAATATAACTGGCGAAATGTGGACGTTGTGTACACGCCTACCTGCCTCTTCGGAAATGCAGTCGTGATGTTATGTTACGACATTCGGTTTAGTTGAATGGTGCTGATCGTGAATTACCACCGGCAGTTGAGACTGGTCATCTCTAACTGCCAGGGCTTAAGGACCATTTAGACGGAGCCAATCTCCGAGACAATAAATGAAGCCGCTCCATTAATTTGCTTCATCAATGGCTTGAAGACAATCCAATGCAGTGGACTGTTTCTATTTACACGATGCTATTTTAGAGATATGAGGAACAGGGGAAAGTTCACTCATCCTCTATAGGAAAGGGAGGAAACTTCGACCAGGCGAGTGTTGTGTGTGATGGGCAATTGCCCAACGATTGATGTCGGGATCTTGAATATAATGATGCCGCGATGCAGGATTTATAAATGCGTTTTTGTGTGACGTCTGGTAATTTTGATGCGTAGTTCGCATTTAGCGATGTAGATGCAACCACACTATCATTGGATTGGCTTAGTGGATTGTCTCGGGGATTGGCCCCGTCTAAAATGGTCCATTTAATCTGTTCTTTTAAATTTTTTATTTATACATTGTTCTTACATAAAGAAGCAACAAGAATAATTTACCCAGGACTTTGTAATATCTTGATTTAACCCGTCGTATGCCGTAATTACAGACACAATTAAAAATCCATTGTTTCTCAACGAGATCCACGTTCCGGCATACCAAAGGTTAAAAGAGTGGAGTTTCTTGGTGTTCTTTGGAACGTACAACTAGCTTCAATTTTGTGTTTAACTGACCGATTCCTTGACAAAAGAAACGTTTAAAAAAAAATGAAATAAATGGTTTGAGTTTTATAAATATTTTTTCCACAGGGTGATGGCGGTGGTCCAGTACAGATTCAAGATGGCTGCTTGTGGCGTGTGGTCGCTGTGACGTCATTAGGTCACATATCTTGCGGATCCCCTGATATTCCGTCGTTGTACGCTGTCATACCGCATGCGTTTGTAGCCGCTCAAGTATTTGATGAGGTATCATTACAATAAAATAAAGATATTTAAGGAACTGTGTGCATTTTTATTTAAATACAATTGGGCTATCATCCTCCATCATGGCCCACAGTGTGCTGTTATGACGCAACGATGGGAAAGCCAAAGAAGCGATGGATGGATAGAATAGATTATGAAATTAGTATGGACTAAGTGTTGGCTATAACAATAGGAAAACATTAAAGGAATGAGGAATGGAAACGTAAGAAAATTAGAATATCGCGGGCTACCTTTGCGAATCCATATTATACTATGATTTGCATGGAAAAAATCTTCCATTTATTACTAAGTTTCGAATGGTAGGTACACTCACGGACTTTAATTGATGAGCCACTTGACACTGTTCGCATTTTAGCCGTGTAATGCAAATCGGGCTTAGTCGGTTATACTCGTACATCCAGACACGGAAAGTCATGTCTTCGTATTATAGAAGAAGAAAATTATATTTAATATATTTACCGGTTGGCTAACCTGAGAGCCAGAACTACAAACTCAACCACCACCCAAAGTCAACCAATTGCAGGTCTAGCAACCGTAACCTAGCGACGATTGTTTTAGCGTAGCCATAGTAACGTTAGCATAGGGAGAAAGTCGTCATTTCGACAAATTCAAAATTATCGTCTTTGACATCGACATTTCAACTGTCAGTCACTGTCTTCGGATAGGTTTTCAGAATTATCGAGTTAATGAACTCTGATTCAAAGAAAGTTAGTATCAAATAGATTCGATAAACATTGTATTTATTTTTTATTGAGAACTTATTAGTCAACCTCTATGTATAAGACTATTTCCGATTACTAGTAATTGGTCATCTTGTTTACGAGCATGCGATTTGACTTCGTGTTTAATCGTGTAATCTCGTGAATGTATGAAACTGCAAAATTGAAAAGTTTGGAAGTGGCTTATGAATTAAAGTCCGTGACTGTACAAAGCCTTTTGCATACCTGAGTCTGAGTCAAGATGCGCATGCAACCGCTAACTTGTCATTTACCCCAACCAGTTCTGTAGGGTTGGCAAAACTTAGTTAATTATTCATAACTTAATATTTTTAACCGACTTCTTCAAAAAGGAGGAGGTTCTCAATTCGTCTGTATGTTTTTTTTTTTTTTTTTTTTTGTATGTTTGTTACGCTATTACTCCGCCAATTATGAATCGATTTTGATGATTCTTTTTTTGTTTGGTAGGTCATGCTTCCGAGGTGGTCCCATATAAATTTTATTAACTTTCCTTGCGTAATTTTTAAGATCGCTTCAATATTACGTATTTTTCCCACTTAGTTTATCTAGACGATATCCTGTTTGACTCCTTCACTGTTATTTACATAGCAGGTAGTGGTATTCGGATTTGTGTGGGGTAGGTACCACAACTAAAAAGTGAAAAATCTTTGCTTTTCAATTTCCGTTTTTTGCCACCGACTTCCGAAATTAAAGTTATTTTTCACATTTTTAGTGTTTTTTTTGGAAGTCGGTTGTTTTTTTTTTGTAAAAAGTTTTTATTCGTAGGTATCTACATAACTGGTGATATGTGGGTGTACTATAGGTTCACATTGCCTTACCCTTCAGGAAATGGCCGTTTCGCTACCGTCACAGGCGTAAGGTGAAAAGTTTATTCACTTTTCATTACTTTCCTGTTATACAATAGTTAATTGACCGAGCGAGCGTAGCGAGCGAAGCGTCTCTGCATCAAGTCTGGCAAAATCGGCAAGTTTGTCAGTTTGTACGTACTCGTCTACAGGTCGTATTTTACAACCGATCTGGACGAAATTTAGTGTACAGGTATAATGTTTTTTTTGTAATTTTTTGTCGTCGGGAATTTTTGATTGGAGTTCTACTTCCTCCAAAATGGGTCAAAAAGGGGGCTACTAGATATCTCCGCCTTATGAGATCCGATAACGATGGTTCTTTGTTCATTTGAAAGGTGTCAAGTGAAAAAATTTGAAAGGTGGTAACTCTAAGTAGGTCTCAAAAAAAATTGGTGAAGATCTGATAAGGATCTTCGGCATGATGAGCAGAATAGCTTCTCAAAATGCAGTAAATGGCTCACTATTTATTAAAACCTATTTGTTAATTTTTGTAGCTGGCCTACAAATTTTTACTCATAATTTTTCTGGCTTTTATGGTTCTGTAGTAGTCAACAAACCCTAAGAATTTTGATGATCCATCAGTGAGTCAGTGAGTGACGAAATCGGGGTTTTTAGGTATCAATAAAATCGAAAGTATAAGAGCTATGCAATTGAAACTTTCTTCTTTTAATATAATAAATCTACTATTAACATCATATCCAGATATTTTTTTTATCTGGTATAATCAAAATACAAGTTATGAGGGTTCAAAAAACGACGAAGTTCTTCGAGTAAAAGTAGGTAGTGCCCTTCTTGCGCATCACTTGGCTCGTCTTGGCGGGGGCACTACCATGCCCCCAGATATTACAACTTTGTCTCTAAAAGCAGCGCGCCTACAATCTGCCTAGCCTTTTTCCCAACTATGTTGGGGTCGGCTTCCAGTCTAACCGGATGCAGCTGAATACCAGTATTTTGCATGGAGCGACTGCCTATCTGACCTCCACAACCCAGTACCTGGGTAATACGATACCCCTTGGTTAGACTGATGTCAGACTTTCGGGCTTCTGACGACTCTTAACGACTGTCAAAGATCTACAAATGACAGTCGGGACCAACGGCTTAACGTGCTTTCCGAGGCACGGAGGAGTCTCGATATGTGAAAATGGTCACCCATTCACGGACCAACCCCGGCTAGCGTAGCTTAACCTGATGGATCGACCCGTGCGGCTGTTATTACGTAGCCACGAGCTCCTCAAAAAAAAAGCAGCGCGCCTATATGTAATGTAAAGAATTTTGGGGTTTAAAGGGTCTTACATAGGCCTTTTTTGGCTGAAATAGGTTTTTATTTTTTATTGTTTGTCTTTTATATAGATTATTTTCTATTTTGTGAATGTGAGAACTTTGTAGGCTTATTGGACTGTAGATTTACTGAACATCTATTTTGTTAAGTACCTGGTACTTACTTGTTGAAAGGCCTACATTGTCCTCCCATGCCTACTAATACTGTAATTTGAAAATATTGTAAAAGCCAATTATTTTTAAAAGAGTAACCGTGGAGTTTCTTGCCGGCTCTTCTCCATAGGAAACGACCAATTGGAACCGTGCACCTAGCTTCTGACGTTTCATAAGTGCCCATGTAGGTTTATGTGAAATAAAATATTTTGATTTTGATTTTGATTTTACATACTGGCGCGACTTCTCGCGCGACGCGACGCATTGTCCGCCGTGAAGTTTTCTTAGAAATCGTTGTATTAAAATCGCGTCGCAATGTCGCGTGGTGCCTGTTTGTGGAAGGCTTAAGTCTTGTCAAAAGAATGATGAAAAAAAATAGAAAAAAAACGCTAGCACTAAGCCGTCTGCTGAAGGTGACTATTTAGCGGTCAATAGAAGGAAAACATATTGAGGATAACTAGTTATTACAAATCTCTTACTCACCAACCCTAACGCCGACTGACCGTGTGCGTCATAATACAAGTTTAGCTCAGACGTAGTGACACATTCAGCAGTTAAGTCGACATCTCGTGTACCAAGAAACAATATTTGAGACTAAAACAAAAACATTAACAAAATCGTATGAAAAATTATAAAAGTATCATGAAAAACAAAATCTACAATTTGACATTTCAAAGTGTTGTTTTTTAATTCTCAAAAATTTGTGTACAATTTTTTTTTTAATTCCAGTTGGTTTTTGTGAGCGATTTTTTTATTGTTTTTTGCAAGTTATAAGTGATATGGGCCAGATAGATATTAATTAATTGTCCATCATTAAATTAGTTTGCGTGGCGTAAGGTGGGTAATCGTGGGAATAATTGTTTTATTAATAACTAGCTGTGTCCCGCGGTTTCACCCGCGTAGTTCTCGATCCCGTCGGAATATCGGGATAAAACATATCCTATGTCCTATTCCAGGTCATGGTCTACCCGTGTGCCCATCCTCTCCTCTCTAGAGTAGGGAACACTCGGCGGCGCGGCGCCGGCGCCGAACGGTTCGCTTATTGCATTTTATACTCGTGATAACTTCGAAATTAAATGTCCGATTCGATTGAATTAAAAAGTATTTTGCTGCTACATAAATACCCTTGATGTTAAAACTATTTATTTGAATAAGAATTAATATTATGTTGATAAAACTCCTTCGCAAATAATGCATTAATTTCGAACAAATTAGATTACCATAAAAAAAGGTTATAGTGAGTCAATCTTAAAAGATAGACATATGCTGTCGGGGATTTTTTTTTAGAACTTTTAAAATGGAACAATTCCATCTTACATGATATAAACCGTATAAGCAGCGCACGCAACGAAAGCTCTCAAAAAGGAATAATTTTTCCCATTTTTACAACATTTTTAATTCATGGTCCGCTCCTATTGGTCGTAGCGTGATGTTATATACCTATAACCTTCCTCGATAAATGCAATATCTAACACAAAAATATTTTTTCAAATCCAACCAGTAGTTCCTGAGATTAGCGCGTTCAAACAAACAAACAAACTCTTAAGCTTTATAATATTAGTATAGATTATTGGTATAGTTATTGATTCCTTTTAGTTTTTTTGTTAATTTAGTTTATGAAGTTTACCCAAAGAATATATTTTATCAATTAAAAAAAAAAACTTTGCGTCAAACATAGAACCTCTTCCTTTTTGGAAGTCGGTTAAAAAGGCGCAATCAGACCCTATCTACTGTATTTCTCATGTTTTTTTGTTTGTTCCAGACAATAATGCGATCATGGGGGCCAGCTGTGCTCTCACTAACCCTGCTGGTGCTCACCGTGATAACAGTCACCAGGGGACAGACACAAGACTTTGGTAAATACAATAAAGAACTCTGCTTCCTTAGTCCGCAAAGGTAGCCCGCGAAATTAAAATTTTATTCTGGTTTTTGTAATTTGCAGGTGTTGATCAAAATATGATTCGCAACCTTAACAAATATGTTTTTATCATATTATAATAATTAATACGTTAAGCCCCCGCATCAGTGTGCCCAACGGAGCACACTTTGAGTATGCCTGCACTATACTTACTTTATACTATTACTAGCTGCCCGCCCTGGTTTCGCACGGGTAGCAGCACTAAGTAGTACCTACCTACCTACCCCACCCTACCTACCAACCTACTTAGTTTTGAGTTTATCGCGTACAGGACGACAGACAGACGCGGCGAAGGACTTTTTTAAATAATAATTTTGTAACGATAATAATATAAAAGATAAGAGAAGAAGAAGGGAAGAATATATATTTATAGAAGATAATATATAATATAAGAAGATATATAGAAAATTATCCCAGGCATCACACGCAAATACCTACCTATTTCTAAATGATCATCTCTTTTTTTTTCCAGACTCCCTCCAAGGACTGCAACAGCTATTCCAGCCATATCTAGGCAATGAGAACATAAACCTATTCAATGGCGCCACAAGCGCCCCACACAAACAGACGAACAGACAAGAAAGCAAGAAAAAAACTGTCATCAGACATCGGATTGAAGAAAGACTAACAACGGAACCTCCTCCCATGTACCAATATGATTACGTCTTTGCTACGACGGAAAAACCGAGTCAAAAAACAACAAAATCGATTTCAAGTCAAAACAATAACTCTAGTACTTTCAACAACATGAATGAACAAAGCAACATAGTTAAAGTTAAAACTACAACAACAACTGAAGCTAGCTACTTCAACTATGATGGGAACAGACGAACGACACAAAATGTTTTCAGTAACAACTCTAATGTCACCAGACCAGTTACTGAGAATGTCAATCACAGAGAGAAATTTGGTGTTAATAACCAAACAGCTGCAGCTGACAATAACCCAGGTTTTAATAACTTTGGTAATACAGGAGTCAGTTTTAATAGTACAGGCACTACAAATAATAATAATACTAGAGGAAATTCTAACAACAATACCAACACTTCCAACAGCGATTCAACCAACAATTCCAACAATCTCAACCAAGATAACAACTTCGGTGGCTTTAACTACTCAGACACTCCCCTGATCAACCAACCTGAGGTACAACCATCCCCAGTAGACGTTGGTGTACCACCGATCACCAACAGACCAGCATCAAACAATAATAACTTTGGGGACTTCAATAGACCTTCAGACACAAGTTCAGGAACGTTCACTGATCAACCTGATCAGGAACCAGAGGTTTTGATTGGACCTAATGAAGATGATATGACTGAATCTCAGAAAAAAGAATATGTGGAGAAGGCGGAGAGGAGTGAGTATGATTTTCTATTAATATTATGTGAAAACTTCTTTAGGCGCGTTGAGCCATTTTTGGTAAGGGGTAAAGTTATGGATTCGGTAGTGCTTTAAATTAAAATATAGATGGCGCTAATACCAGTTAAGTTGTTTAATAGTGTTGTTTTTTTTGTGGAGATACTGGGCAACAGAATGGTGATGATGATAATGATGATGGTGCTAATACCAGTTTTAAGTTTTCACTTCTGTCGGCAGTCCCCATGACTACCTATTTTTACCCGACTACGGCGAAACAAAAAGGAGGATTATGATTTTGACCGGTAGGTATTTAGGGGTATGAGGAACAGGGTGTAAAGTTCACTCATCCACCATAGAAAAGAGAGGATCCTCCGACCAGACGGGTGTTGTGTCTGGCGGGCAACTGCCCAACGATTGATGTCGGGTTCTTGTATATATGTCCACTGCACGGTAAACTTTAATTGCGCGATGCAGGATTTATGTGACGTCTGTCTGACGTCAGGTCTTTGATGCGTGGTTCGCATGTGGCGATGTAGATACCGCCACATCACTCCCCTCCGGAGACCGGAGGTCGATAGTGGGCTGAGTCTTGTATCTTGCGCTGCCTGCCAGTGCCAGTTGTGGTTCCAGTGAGTCGGAACCGGTTGCCGCATTGTTCGCGTTGGGTCGGAACTGTTTGCGGCGGTTGTGGTGATTAAGGTGATTGCGGTGATTCCCCAGTGGGTTGGGGTGATTAGGTGATTGAGGTGATTCCCCAGTGGGTCGAGGTGATGTGTGTAGTAAAATAAATAAATAAAGTCTAAGATAAGAAGATCTAGTGGTTGTTTGAGCATGAGGACCTGGGCCCGATCCCTAGGTTGTGCACTATTATTGGGTGGCAAGGAACTCCACGGGCACTCTTTTAAATCAAAATATTGGTTACCTACATCATTCATGTTGAAATTATACATGCGAGGACAATGTAGAAAAACGTGCATGTTAAAAGCGTGCGTAATAAAAAGACAAAAACCAAAACAGTTAAAAAATTAAAAATATGCCATGGCAGCTAAGAGATGACCAGTCCCTACTGACGGCGCCTGTTCACGAACATGACGTACCATTCAGCTCAACCATTTTGAAGGGAAATTTTAATTATCCAACACACACGCCAGCACCTGTGATCTTTTTAACATTCCTTCAATTCCTCTGTTACAGTGTGTGACTACTACAAGTCCTTCGCAGTGAAGAAGGCCTTATCTCGGAGATTGTCTCCAGACCCCGTAGAAATGAAGGTGTCTGCCTGTGCACCTATCAACGTGCCTCTGGTCATCGGGGGATCAGTTACCAGCATCCGAGAGTTCCCACACATGGCCCTCGTGGGTTGGAAGAAAGTTACGGTAAGTTTTAATACTCAGCGAACCAGACTAATTTTCTTTTCTTTCGTGAGCACTCTGATGACTAGCAAAAACAAATTATGAAAACCTGGTCACACCGTGTACAGAAGAGCTGATCAGCATCGTTGTATGTGGATAGGAAGGTTTTGAGCGATTTTTGCGTATTTGGCGTTTCTTCAAGACGGATTGTTTCAAAGCATTCAGTTGCTTTTCTACATATTATCTAAAATATAGTTTGACCGGACCGGTGTATCGCCCATTATGTGTGTGTGCAGCGATACAGGGGGGCAGTGCGCCGCTCATTGGTCAACTCAAACTCAAAGCATTTATTTCAATTAAGCCATTTACAGGCACTTTTGAATTGTCTAGGAGTAAGTCAGTTAGAAATATGAAGCTAGTTGCCCATTCCAAAGCCTAGTAGGTGCCTATGGAGAAGAACGGGCAAGAAACTACATGGACACTCTTTTAAATCAAAATACTGTTACAATATTTTGATTTAAAACGCTGCCCGGCTGGCCCGCCCCGCATTTCTAAGGCGTGGTTCAACGGTCTCCTTCAAACTATAGTTACAAATGAGTTTGTTTTTATGTATAATACAATCTCTGGAAGTACTGATAGAAAAAAATATTTCACTGATAAAAAGGGAGACAGATCCTGAAAGTGCACGATTCCTGTGGTGTCGTGAAGTCGCATATTTTATAAGTTTATTGCCAATGCTATTAGTCCAGGGCCAAACCGAGTTTGAAACACCCGAATTGCAAAAAAAATCTTAGCAGTATGTGGTTGGTCGGATTTAGTATAAATTATAAGCAAATGAAAAAAATTAAGAGAACACGGTGAAAGTTCCGGAAAAGGGGGTGAGGATAGGGAAATAGCCATTTTGTAATGATTTTTACGATTTGCGGCTAAGCTACACCTCCTATCAGAAAAAGTTAAAACTAAAAGTTGTTTATGGGTCAATATCAACAAAGTGCATTTTTCTTTCATTTTGGTGGCGAAATTTTTTCTTCTGTTTTCGTGAAAAATAAGGAACTGGTATAAGAGTAGAAAGTCCAAGCTAGAAGGATCTTCAAGAGGTCTGACAATATCTCGATAACTTTTTGAGATATTTTAGTTTAAAGTCTAGTGTGGCCACCAAAATTGAAAATTTAATCGAAAGTGCCCACCAAAATTAAAAATCAGTGGCACCAAAATTGGATTTCTCTGTCAGAAACCTCAATTTCACTAATTAATATAGCTCAATGTAACCAATCTCACAAATTCTCGGGATGTATCAATAACTTTCATAGGTTTATAAAACTCTCTATTGTTAAAACGTATTTATTACGTATGATTTGTTTGAAAAACTCATAATTTTAAGTTACAAATAAATTCATATTACTGATTTATGCGTAACCCAAATCACTACCTATAACGTGTAGCTTACTATTAAAACACTTTAAAACCAATAGCAAATCGATCCACCAAAAATTTAACAAATCTTGTCCCCCGTGCCACCCAAGATGATAATTACGTTTTTAGCGGGAAATCACAGCACTAATCACACCCCTATTACGCGCAAGTGCCTGCGGCGCACGCCTGAGACATGCGAAATAATAAAACACGATTGAACGCACACGCACGAAACTTTATGTTATAGTAAGTTGAACAAGTGCCACCAAAATTTAGATTTTTGCTTGGACAAAGTTTGATCGAGTATCCTGTGCTTTTAGATAATGTGTCTTGGCATATACTAACGAAATTGTTTATTTTTTATTGTACTTTAAATTGTTACTTTGGTGAACGCAATTATATAAAAAAATGGAGCCAAATAAAAAAGCCATCCAACTTGAATTTTAAGGCGATTTTTTTCCCCCTTATTATTAACATATTTAAAAAAAAATGTGGCCCTAATTGAACCAAGTTACATAGTACACTATAAAAAAAAAGAAACATCCTATCATTTAACACCTCGATTCTCAAAGTGGACACGTATAATTTGCCGCCGGGATATTCACCCTTATAATCAAAATAGCATTTACGCAAAACACAAAAAAACGATTTCTTCGTTACCACGTTATCCAATTAATGCTGAAAATCAAGATGTAAATGATGACGAAGAATCCGAACATCTGCAAGATTTAGACGAACCTGAAGAAATCGGAAGCTACACCAACTCTAACTATGGAGAGACTTGCAAACTTCCGGATGACAGCGATGCGGACAAATACTTCGACGCCTAAAGGTCGCTTTGTTTTTATATTTATTTAGTTAGTCCTTTTAGTTTTAGTTTTTTATGTAAATAGTTAGCAGTGTTCTAAAAATATTGTGTATAGTAATTTTAACATAAACCAAGCTACATGAAATATTAAAAAACAAAAAAGTAAATGTGAAATGATACATTAGGGAGAAGAAAGAAGGTATTTTAAATTTCCTAAAAAGTACTTGAGATTTATGGTTAAAAAATCCAAATTAAAAATATATTGTAATATGTAAAGTAGTAGTAGTTGGGAGAAGGCTAGGCAGATTGATTGAATAAGTAAAGTAGTAAATCATATTTCAATAATATTTTTTTTTCATTTTCATGAGCTTGATGCGTTCATTTTCCTGAATGTTTTAAATATACGGTTATTGTTGAAACAATGTTTTCAGAAATGTTCATAATAGTAAAAGTATAATTAGGTAAAGTTAGTTTGGTATGACATGACTCTTTTGCATTAAACCAGATATACCTAAAATGAAAATCCATAGAATTTAATGAAAAAATAATCTTGAAAAGGAAATTGTTTTGGTTTTTCTTGTTTAACACAAAAAAAGTCAAACATACATTTTTTTTTATTTCATCTTTAAGATGAGTTTCAAAGAACAAAATGAGCACTGGTAAAGTGAAAAAATTGAAATTTTATTAACCAAATTTTTGGTTTGAAAATTCACCTTTTTTACCCGACTGCCCCAGAAGGAGGGTAATGTTTTTCGAGAGTATGTACAGTCACGGACTTTAATTGATGATCCACTTGGCACTGTTCGCATATTAGCCGTGTAATGCAAATTGGGCTTAGTCGGTTATACTCGTACATCCAGACATGGAAAGTCATGTCTTCATATTATAGAAGAAGAAAATTATATTTTAATATCTTTACCGGTTGGCTAACCTGAGAGCCAGAATTACAAACTTGACAGCAGAGTGACTACCCAAAGTCAACCAATTGCAGGTCTAGCAACTGTAGGTAACCTGGCGACGATTGTTTTAGCGTAGCTATAGTAACGTTAGCGTACGGAGAAATTGTAATTAGTCATTTCGACACATTCGAAAATAACGTCTCTGACATCGACATTTCAACTGTCACTGTCTTTGGATAGGCTAGTCAGAATTATCGAGTTAATCAGCTCTGATTCAAAGGAGGTCAGTATCAATTAGATTCGATAAACTTTGTATTTATTTTTTATTGAGAACATAATGGTCAACCTTTATGGATAAGACTATTTCCAATTACTAGTAATTTGTCATTTTTTTTACGAGCATGCGATTTGAGTTCGTGTTTAAACGTGTAATCTCGTGAATGTATGAAACTGCAAAATTGAAAAGTTTGAAAGTGGCTCATCAATTAAAGTCCGTGACTGTATGTATTTTGAATGTGTGTTTGTCAAACTCAAACTCAAAGCATTTATTTCAAATTATTTAAAAAACAAAAAACCCGACTGCAAAAACCTATAACCGAAAATAGAAAAACACGCATTGAACTTTCTTTTTTATAAATTTTTTATAAAAAAATATGTTGAAGTTGTAAAAGCCATTTTTGGACTCAAAGATCCGTTTGCGAAATATTAAGCTTTAAAGTGCTAATTTTTACTAGAGCCAAATGTCCTCCTCCCCTACCAGCTAAATGGTTAGTTTTGGATATGTGAAAAAATTCACTACTAAGAAAAACTATCACAGATAAGTAGGCTGTACAAGTTAACGAGTAATAATCGACCAACTTAAAGCAGTTACAAAAACATGTTCTCACATACATTTCGTATGAGAAAACATGTTTTTAAACTACAATGTTAAGTTTGTTCTTGGGATAAATTCATCCCAACTACGGAACCCTTAATTGTGCGTGGTCCGACACGCACTAGGCCGGTTTTTTATTTAATTTTATGTGCATAAATATGTATGACGATGTTTCCAGGACGCCGGCTACTTCTGGAGGTGTGGGGGCTCTCTGATCAGCGATCGCTACGTCCTAACTGCGGCGCAATGCACCCTTCCTGTTCACAAGTATGTCACTGTTGGTATTTCTTCCCAGCGTTAATCTTGGCTATTATTGAGTTCAAGTTAGACTGGACCAATGGGCACATTGCTCAGCTTGTAACTTTGAGGAATTAATAATAATATGGCCTCTCCCCATGACTTCATGAAAAATAGTTATTAGGTACCTTTTTTTATGATGTACTAGCTGCCCCGCTCCGGCTTCGCACGGGTAGCTCTAAGTACCTACCCTACCCTACCTACCTACCCTACCCTACCTATCTACCCTACTATAATAATAATTATAATAATAATAATAATTTGTTTATTTATAAGAAGGGACACGTTTACAACAAATACAGTAACCATTTAAAATAGAGCACAGTTGCTTATTTGCCTGAACTAGGTTGAACCTGTGCTTCAGGCTAGAAAGTGCATAGATACTTATTTTAATAAATTAACAATGAGTACAAAATTAAAAACTACAATAAAACTTATGTATATAAAAGCAAAAAGGCATGTTAGCGGTTCTATTTGCAGACAACAAGTAGATCTTCCGTCTGTGCATAATCTAGGGTTAGTAAATAATTAAGTATAATTTTTTTACAGCCAAAATAATTTAAATTATAGATACTAAGTATTCTATTTAATCTATTATACAAAAATGGTCCTAAAAATGTAAAAAATCTTTCTACAAAGACATGCTTTGAGGTTGCATTTGATGTGCACACTATATCATTCCGTCTCTTGTTAGTATTGTCAGCTGTAAAGGTAAGCATGGTGTGCTTTTTTAATACTAAGTGCATAATGAAAAGCTGGCGAACCGTCAGTACATTACAGGATCTATATAGCTGATCTGTGGGAAAGAAGAAGGGATGGAAGTTGGCTACCTTTAAAATTGCTCTCTGAGCTCTTTCAAGAGGTAGTAAATTAGTTTTGGGTGCGCCACCCCAAGAAGTGATACAGTAATGAATTATAGATTGACATAGGGCCAAATAAACTTGTTTGATTAATTTTGAATCAGCAAAAGATCGTAATTTTTAAAAAACATATATTAGCTTGCGCACTCTTTTAACTAAACTGTCGATATGCTTTCTAAAAGAGAGTGTTTCGTCTATTATTACCCCGAGGTATTTCAAGTCGCTCGTTTTGAGGATAACAGGACAATTACACATGTTGACTGTACGGTTTTCACATTGATGGGCATATAGGTGAGGGTTAGTAATGTTAAGTTGAGGCTTGCGCATGGAAAAGTGAATATATTTTGTCTTGTCAGCATTTAATGTTAGTAAATTGCTTTGAAGCCAGTTAGTCACAGTATTAAAACCTAGTTGAGCGATTTCAAACAGTTCGCTACTGGTTTTAGCGCTAAATATTAACGCCGTGTCGTCAGCATAAGATATAATTTTGCCGTCTTTTATATTAAGACCACACAAGTCGTTAATGTAGATCAGGAATAGCGTAGGGCCCAGAACACTCCCTTGCGGAACACCAAAACCAGTATTTTTCTACCTACTACTACTCTACCTACCCTACCCTACCTACCTACCTACCCTACCCTACCCTACCTACCCTACCAACCTTCCCTACCTACTAACCTATCCTACCAATCTATCTACCTACCAATCTATACTACCTACCTACATGCCTACCTACCCTACACCTACTAAACGTACAAATTATCCAAATCGGTCCAGGTGCTCTCGAGATTTGCGTTTAGCATTCAGCGATTCATTTTTATATTATAGATTAAAATATGACATACTTAGAAGAATAATTTGTTTATGGTCTAAATAAATATTTAAGTAAAACCTTTTTAAAAACAAGCTTTTACTCAACTAAAAAGTACGAAATGAAACTTACGTAAACATGGAATTTTAATATTTTCCTAACAGCTTCAGGGTTATCTTATGTAAGAAGGATATTTACGCCTTCTTACACTGAAGTTTTGCCTTTGGTCAATTAATATGCCTAGCCTTCACTTCTTAATTCAATTTCTCTTCACTGAAAAAATAACAAGTCTTGACTAAAAATTCTGTGGATTTTAACCCACAGTTTTGCTTCAACCAAACCTCTCCAAGTACGTCACTGATGACGTCGCTGTACCGTTAGGCCGTCCTTGACGTTACACTCGAAGATGTCACTGCTGACATGTCGTCACATCTGTGGCCGACACCGTCTCCGAAGGGGCAAAGTCTTCACGACACTGGTGGTGCCTGTTTACGCCAAACCTCGTCGCACCGCTGATCACCACTTCGGTGATGAACTAGGTCCTTCAGGGTAATCGACCCTGTTTTCCGCGTCACACACTCAAAAAAGCAATGAGTAATCCGGCCCGAAGGACCAAAAATGCTGCCCAATAAAACAAAGTTTGCAAGCGAGTACAATGTGAATTTAAAAACGATTCACAACATTACATTTACGGAAAATCAATAACAGCAGGTTCATAATTGGTTCACTGCTGATAATTTAGTATTCAATGGGAAAAAAACTAAATGCATAAGATTTGCTTTACCGAATGTTAAAAGCAGTGATTGTTGAATAGGGAGAAATTTTAATTCGTCTCTCTAATTTAACATCTTTCGCGAAACGGCTAAGTTTAGCAGCATATACTGTGAGAAAATTCCGTCAATTCACTGATGTAGATACCGTGAGGCTGGTCTATTTCAGTTACTTTCATAGAAAAATAATCACCCTGTAGCTTTATCATACCGATCGAAAGGCTTCATCATAAGGATTATTTTTTGCTAAATAACATAGTATCACAAATAAAAGGAAGGCCACGAATTTTAACATTTATGTGATTATTTTTCTCATGTAACGGATTCGATTCCCGGTTCAATCATGTAATTATTTAAATATCTATGAATGCATTAAATTGTTTTTTAAATTAAAATAATGTCTTCTTTCAGTAAAATGTTCCATCTACAATATTCAAGGTACTTTCCCTCCATGTGGCATATCCGTGGGACGCCCTGTATTGTGCACTATCCTAACCGAGATTTATACTCTAAGCCCTAATCCCATTTGCGTATTATTAACATTATTATATTTTTATAAAGGCTGTTCAGCGGTATGACCAGTGCCGCTATTTACACCCGCGCGGCAAAACAAAACCAGCCGCCATTTTCCATAAATATTTGTTAACTTATTTGTTGTGTGGTTAAAATCATTATTAAAAATGACGATTTCCCGTAGGGGAGAAGAGCGTAAATAATAATAAATAGATTTGACTCCGCCGGACAAACTAATAACCTGCAATATGGTGTAACTTTAGTTTGTCCCCGTCTGCAATACCTTACAAAAAACAAAATTCAATGCTTGTTTTTCTCTTTTAGGTTTTTGCAGTGGGGTTTTTTGTTTTTTAAATAATTTGTTTCATTTCAAGCTTTTTATTTTTATTATTATAGGTATATATTTGGAATTAACTCATTACTAGCTTTTATTTGATACCTACCAATATTTTTATAATTTTTTTTTTTAAAACCTTCACCTCCGTATTTTTTCTATTTGCAGATGAAATATATAAAAAAATATAGCCTATGTCACTCCCACAATTAAGACGAACCTAACGACACCTGGTATGTTAAAATCCATCAAGCCGTTTAGGCTACAGAGCGTGCCAAAGAAATAGACATAGGTACATACATACAAACATACGTACATACTCTCGAAAAACATTAACCTACTTTTGGAGCAGTCGAGTAAAAATACCTCCCCACATACTTCAACTGAATGAAACGAAATTTAAATCTTGTATAAAACGCACACGCCAACCATAATTATTATATTGTAAATTGGGGGATAACATCGCTGATTTAGGGGTATGAGGAACAGGGTGTAAAGTTCACGCATACTCCATAGAAAAGGGAGGATCCTCCGACCAGACGGGTGTTGTGTCTGGCGGGCAACTGCCCAACGATTGATGTTGGGTTCTCGTATATATGTCCACTGCACGGTACACTTTAATTGCGCGATGCAGGATTTATGTGACGTCTGTCTGACGTCAGGTCTTTGAAGCGTAGTTCGCATGTGGCGATGTAGATACCGCCACACTGACAAAAATGCTTGGCTCAGCGCTGGTCCAGCTCCACAAGGGCGCATTGTAAAAACTATCTTTACATTGTATAATTTAAATCTCCAAACATTAGTAAACCTGTTCTCACATGTATAATTTCAACATGAATGATGTAACCAATATATTATTGTAATCATTTTTTCATTTAAAAGAGTGTCCGTAGAGTTTCTTGCCCGTTCTTCTCCATAGGGACCTACTACGCTTTGGAATGGGCAACTAGCTTCATTTTTTTGACTGACCGACCCCTTGACAATTCAAAAGTACCTGTAATTGGTTTATTTGAAATAAATAGTTTGAGTTTGTTTAGAAAATGGTACAACGCCATCTATAGATCTTTGAGGAAGCTCTTACTCAAACACTATTCCTATTCCTATCCAAATGTATTTTACCAGTAACGAACTTTACAGAGCCCTGCCTCGAGCTGTACAACTCGGTTCCTCATACCGGGACGACCGTGAAGCCGTCGTCGTGAAGATATCCGCCGTCATACGCCACCCGAAGTATAAGCCGCCAAGTGCATACCATGATGTAGCGCTCATCAAGATGGTTTCAAAAGTCAAGTGAGTAAAATTAAAACAATTATAACATCACGTCTGTAATCTCCGAAGGGCTAGACAGAGGTGTATTTATAGTACACCCACATTTCGCCAGTCATGTTTAAAAGCTCTGTGTAACAGAGAACGATATTCTTGTAACGAAAGCCTATTGTCATCAACCGGGCACAAATCCAGACTCCGGGTTGCTACTGAGAAATTCAAAAAACCCAATAACACTTTGCCCTGGGACCTGGGAATCGAACTCAGGACCAGCAGCAATAGCGCTTGCGTCCACTAGACCGAAGAGAGTAAAAAAATACCGACCGAGTTTTAAGAGTCAAGACACGGGGTGGATGTCACATGTCTCTGAATTTTTGGTTCTAGCTTCCTGACGAAGTATTCCTTCACTGGTTTGAGAGTAGCTGGTGATAATTGGGTCTAAATGAAAAATGCGAGCATCGAACAGACACAAGCTTTATTATCATAATAATTCCAGGTTCTCGGACGTGATCCGTCCAGCGTGTTTGGGAGTACCACCACCAACGGGCAGGAGCATCTTTGCCACTGGATGGGGGATCACTAAGATTGACCGTGAGTTTCTTTTTCTAAAATATGATTTAAAATAATGGATAAATTAGGTGACTGGTTACTGCTCTCTAAGAGTAAATACTCTTGTCACACCACGTCATCTCCATAATGAGTGACGTGGTTCCATAGAACCAACACCATCTCTCATTGTAGTTTCAGCAAACGGAAGAAACCAAAGAAAAAATGACAGATTGAAGAAAGTATACGGCGCCATGTTAAAATTAACAAATGAACGCTCACTTTGTATGGAAAGAGGTTTCATTGGGCCTACGAACGCGCGGCTTTACTCCGCGCGTTCGTCATTTTCGTCGTTTCGTCATTTAAAGCAATCGCCGCGGTTATAATACGTCACTTTTTGTTCTGAAAACCGGAAAGCGCCCTCTGTTGGCGCGAACACGCGTTCAGGTTCACCGACCAATATGTTATTTAAGGTGGATGCGCTAACGTAGCCCGCGAAATTCAAATTTTCTTACGTTTTATGCAATTTGCAGGTCAGTATCAGGTTATGGAGGAGCAGCTGTGGCCCAGTGGTAACGGCCACGACTTACGAGTTGTAGGGCGTAGGTTCGAACACCGACAAGCGCTTTACCTACTTTGTGTTAATTATTTCATCGCCACTGCTCTCAAAACGGTGAAGGAAAACATCGTGAGGAAACCGGCATGAACCAAAAATTCGAAGACATGTGACATCTACCAACCCGCACTGGGCCCGCGTGGTGGATTACGGCCCGCTCCCTCTCACAGAGAGGAGGCCTGTGTCCCAGCAGTGGGAACATTATAGGCTGATTATGCTTATGCTATCAAGTTATATGTTGATCTAAATATAATTTGCAACCGTAACAAATATGGATTTACAGAATTATAAACATTAGAATCAGCAATACAACTCTCTAAGTTCATGTAAGTGCATTGAATGACGATTTCATGAAAAAGTCATTCAATGCACTTACATGAACTTAAAGAGTTGAAATACGTGGTCGCACCGACAGAGGGCGTTTACCGGTTTTCCGAACAAAAAGTGCCTATGCACGCGACAGATCGCGTATTCGCGCCACGATAGGACACAAGATACGGCCATATGATATTTATATTTTTACGCTTACGTCCTGCGTTTGTGCTAGGATCTCATACGGCATATTCTTCTAAGAAAACGTAGTAGTGGTCATGCTACACGTGCAGGTTAATCTACCTTATTGAAATTTAACCATAGTCTCGTTATTAATTCCAGTCACCCTTCACCAGTACGTACAGCTTCGCAGCGTCTCCCTCAGCGTGTGGGACATGCAGGAGTGTCAGGACATAGCGGGAAAATCACGAAAGCTCCCCAATGGGGTTCTCCCCGATAGCCACATGTGTGCCGGTGACAGGGGTGGGTGGCATGACACTTGTCTGGTAAGAAGTGAGACTGATTGGGCCATAATCCAGCACGCGGAAACAGTGCGAGTTGGTACATGTCACGAATTTTTGGTTCTACGACATACCGGTTTCCTCATGATGTGCCCCTTCACCGTTTTGAGTAAGGATTAAAATAAATCTCGCAAAGTAAAATGCCTGCCTAGGTTTGAACCCAGGCACCCAAGACAAAATCTTAAATCTCGAAAAATCTGTACTTATGGTTCACGACATTGGTTTAAGACATTAAACCAGTGTAGTTCTAATGAATGATCTTTCCTAAGAACCCAAATAACCTCGGAGTTAGTTTCGGTGTGGTTTATAACCAAAGCAAAGCGCTACTGCTTTTTCTAGGAATTTCTCAGTAGCAGCATGGAGTCTCGATTTGTGCCCGGTTGAAGGCAATAGGCTCGCCTCCTATTACATGGGACTTTAACATAACTGGCGAAATGTGGAAGTAGTGCACACCCCTACCTACCTCTTCGGAAGGCGTGATGTTATGTTACGATATTCGGTTGAGTTGAATGGTGCTGATAGTGAATTGACACCGGCAGTTGAGACTGGTCATCTCTAACTGCCGGGGCTTAAGGACCATTTCGACGGGGCCAATCCCCGAGACAATAAATGAAGCCGCTCCAATGGCATGAAGACAATCCAATGCAGTGGACTGTCTCTATTTACACGATGCTACTTTAGATGTATGAGGATCAGGTGTAAAGTTCATTCATCCTCTATAGAAAAGGGAGGAACCTTCGACCAGGCGGGTGTTGTGTCTGGTGAGTTACTGCCCAGCGATTGTTGTCGGGGTCTTGTATATATGTCCATCGGGCGGTAAACTCTAATTGCGCGATGCAGGATTTATAAGTTTATAAGTGACGTCAAGATTTTGTGTGACGTCAGATCTTTTTGATGCGTAGTTCGCATGTAGCGATGTAGATGCCGCCACACTATTATTGGATTGTCTCGGGGATTGGCCCCGTGTAAATAGATTGTCCATTATCTTTTATCTGTTCTTTTGAATTGTTTTATATTGTTTATTTATACATTGTTCTTACATAAAGAAGCAACAAGAATAATTTACCCAGTATTTTGTAATATCTTGATTTAAAACAGTGGAGTTTCTTGGTGTTCTTTGGAATGGGCAACTAGCTTCAATTTTGTGACTAACTGAATGACTCCCAGAAAAATCAAAAGTTAAAAAAAATTGAAATAAATGGTTTGAGTTTCATAAATAATATTTTTTTCACAGGGTGATGGCGGTGGTCCAGTACAGATTCAAGATGGCTGCTTGTGGCGTGTAGTCGCTGTGACGTCATTAGGTCGCCGATCTTGCGGAGTCATTAATTTCCCTGGGTTGTACGCTGTCATACCGCATGCGTTTGTAGCCGCTCAGGTATTTGATGAGGTATCATTACAGTAAAATAAAGATATTTAAGGAATGTGTGCATTTTTATTTTTTTTTAATTGGGCTGTCATGCTCCATCATGAGTCACAGTGTACTGTTATGGCGCAACGATGGGAAACCAAAGAAGCGATGGATGGATAGAATAGATATAATATTAGTATGTACTAAGTATTGGCCATAACAATAGGAAAACATTTAAGGAATGAGGAATGGATTGTGTGAAAGATGACATGGCTAGAGAGGAGGTGACTACTGAGATGACGGCTGATACAGATGTATGGAAGAAGAAATGCTTTGCATTTGGACACGGAACTGTTTTATAATTATGTTGGGTAAATACCATAGATATCCGGTAAATACCTACCTAAACACTATCAAGAAATAAGGTATATTATAAATAGATCATTTTGTGTTAGCTAACATGATGATTCATCGTTCAAACGTTATGACTTCTGCATGAGGTCAAAAATAACCAAAGAATGATATACCTATGTATTGTTATCTACTCTTCTGAGGAACAGGGAAACACCGTATTCCCCGGGTTTTTGTGATCATAATGCAACAATTTGTGATAGGGAACATGATTAGTCACCCGATCTATTGTATTATGATATTCGTTTTATATCATCGGCCGTGATCAACCCATCATGAAGACTTGGATCGTGGGTTCAAAAGTTCAAAACCTAATTTTTTTTCAATGGTTTTTTATGGTTGCCAGTCAAGAACTGGTTGCTATGTATTTTCTGGTGTACAATAAAGTATATATATGTTAACGGAAAAGTGTATACAATTCCTAGGAAATGTGTAAAATTCCTAAAATAGATAGGAAATATATGATATATTTTGTAATAGGCACTTTTCCTAGGAAATCTATACATTTCCTAAATAGCAATCGGAAATGTATTACGTTCTTGATGTTTGTAAGTACAGTGGGGATAGCGGAGCGAGAGTAAATTGCCAACTCGTCCTACATGCTTACGGCCCATTTAGAAAGACTTGCAGAAAATCAAAAGAACGTCCTAATGGGCCTTACGCATGTAGGACGAGTTGAAGAATTACTCCGGAGCGAGGGGCAAGATGCCTGTGCTATAAAATTAAACTATTGTGTACTTCAAAGTGCCACTCAAGCTTACTTTGCAAAAATAAATAAATTCTTCAGCTGAAATACTAGTGGGCCTCACATGCAGCTGGACACTGTGACGCCAGAAGCTATTTTGCTGTCATGTGATAGATTCTAATTGTATGTATCTAGCCCATAGATATATAAAAAACAGGAGAAGGGGCATGGGGGCGTGTCTGTGTCCGCGCCGCATGTCCGAAATGCTCATGCACTTGGCAAATGGCCGACTCCGCGAACTAGTGCGCTTTCGACCGTGATCGTGAAAACTTATAAGAATGCCGAGTTGTTATGTGGTTTCTTGCAAAAACCGAAGCCAAATCAAAAACTTTGTGAATAATGGAATCATTTGCCATATGTAGGTACAAGTATTTCTCAGTATTTTTCTTTAAAATCATGAAAAACAACAAATCGAAAAATATTTCTTGGTTTTACTATGATAGTTTTGTTTTCAAATATCACAGCGACTGTATTATTTTTGCACTAAATACATTGCTCCTTAACCACTACCTAAATATTGTCTCGCTGTGACTGGACAAGCAATGTAAAAATCACAAAACGATATTACAACTGTACGAATGCATCGGTGGTACGGCCGCTGTGTCTTGCGCCGAGCTAGTGATGTGCTTGTGCAGATCTACTAACGTAGGCTATCGACAACAATCGATTTCGATTAGCGAATAAATTCTTCAATGTTCTATAAATCGTTTTACGTGGTTAGAAAATCGATGTGAAATAATGAGTTTTACTTATTTTGATTATTTTACAGCGTAGTAGATAAATGCATAAACAACAATCGTAAAGTAAGATAATAAAATTTTATGTTAATGTCGGCGGAGTGTTATTGGGTTTGAGTTATCGTATCTTAACCTGTCATTAGGAGCAGTGGTGGCCCAGTGGTAACGGCCACGACTTACGAGTTGTAAATTATTTCATCGCCACTGCTCTCAAAACGGTGAAGGAAAACATCGTGAGGAAACCGGCATGTCTTAGAACCAAAAATTCAAAGACATGTGACATCCACCAACCCGCACTGGGCCTGCGTGGTGGATTACGGCCCAGTCCCTCTCACAGAGAGGAGGCCTGTGTCCCAGCAGTGGGAACATTATAGGCTGATTATGCTAACCTGTCATAGTCTATTGAAACGGTAGATATTGTTGAACCCTGTTAAGATGAGGGAACCAGTTAGGTGGCCGGCCTGTGGCATCAATCCATTCCTTCTTTAAATTCGCATCTTTTGGGAAGCTGAAAGGTAGGTACAATTACAGCGTATTTATCATTTAAATATTATCCTAAGCAGTTACTTCGATACCATGCACGAAGCAGATAATATGCTTTTGTTATTAAAAAATGCCTAGTTAATAAAGAAATAGCAAATATGTAGAAAACAAACACACACCCATGCATAACAAATAAATACTTAGTATGAATATTTTGACTTATTTTATCAAAAGTCACTAATATTATTATCTTACTTAACCATGCAGATAACTATAGCACATTCGAAGCTTTTGAAAACTTTAACGGAAGTAAAATACCAAAACCATAAAAAAGTAAGAGATTAAGCTTAAATAATGCGAGGATAGAGCTTAAACCAACTTAACCGGATTTTTTCGTTGTTTTAATTTTTTATATTTTTTTAGCTACTAATTGTTATTTTTATTATACTTAATATTCTCTGGACTTATCGTTTTTTATTTATTTTATTTTCAGGACCCCAAAAATATTTTAGTACAATAAAAAAATCGATAACTTTCCGATTTAGTCAATCACTAGCGTATATGGAAAATAAATGGCTTTTGCACAGCACATCGATAGCGACCATTGCTAGAGTGTGAGTAAGTTGTACGGTGCACGTTAAATGCGCGCTGTGTTGGATGTTATAAGGTCTATAATTGATTGTGTAGTACGTTCTGATTTATGAAATGTGGGTGTGTGCGCGACTGCGTAGCTATTGCTCTTACTGAACTGCATGTGTAGTAGTTGGCGCGGAGTGGGGATGTTTTGGAGACAGTGGGTTCTAATACATTTTCAACTACCGGGCATATCTCCTTCTTTCTTATATCTATGGACGCATGATAGACCGTTGTAAGTACCTAAATAAAGAATTCCTTGGAAACGAGTTAGAACAGAAAAACCTGTTTTAGCCGATGCCAGACTTCCACGTTCCAACACATTGTCAACACATTTATTATTCCGTGCTTCACTTCATCACACAATACGCTGCAAGCGTCTGTATAATGAGGCAACAACTCATCTGTTAATAGGTCAAACTGGAAGTTCAGGATAACTGCTTGCCGTATCGTAACGCCGACTGAACGTGTGCGTCATAAACTCATAATACAAGTTTAGCTCAGACGTAGTTTCACATTTAAGTCGACATCTCGTGTACCAAGAAACAACATTTTAGATTAAAAAAAAACATTTGCAAAATCGAATGAAAACAATAAAAGTGTCATCAAAAACAAAATCTACAAACAGAATCGAACTCTAATTTTGAATTAGACATTTCAGTGTTCTTTTCAAAAATTTCACAATTCTCAAAAAGTTTTTTTTAATAATGTTATTTGGTTTTTTGTGGTCGATTTTTTTTTTTGTTTTTACAAAGTGATAAGTGATGTGGACCTGATAGACATTTAATTGTCTATCATTAAATCAGTTTGCGTGCCGTAAGGTTGTTCTGACTTATTAATAATATCCCCCACCATGTATGTTGATTTAAATATGATTCGTAACTGTAAAATAAAATAAAAATTATCAAAAAAAAGAAGCGACCAAAAAAATACTACATAGTGAAAAATAACGAAGTAAAAAAAGTTACTAATAATACTTTTCAATTCTCAACGTGGCATCCAGTCGCGAACACGAGAAAGAAGAGGTGAAACACGTCGGAATATATAAAATACAATAGACGCACTATTAATATTTTATAATGGATTTCCGAAAACTGATGCCTGAAATAATTAACTGTATTTCTCATGTTTGTTTGTTTGTTCCAGACAATAATGCGATCATGGGGGCCAGCTGCGGTCTCACTAACCCTCCTGGTGCTCACCGTGATAACAGTCGCCAGGGGACAGACACAATACTTTGGTAAATATAATAAACAACTCTGCTTCTTTAGGCCGCAAAGGTAGCCCGCGACATTGTGTTGTATGTTGATCAAAATATGATTCGCGACCATAAAAATATGTTTTTTACTTTATTATAATCATTAATACATCTCTCTAAGTTAAATTTGTTTCATTGAATGACTTTTCATGAAATCATGACATTTGAGAACAAATTACCCGGAAAAGAACTGGTTTTACCGACATAGCCTGCAGAATAAGCAAGCTGAAGTAGCAGTGCGCTGGCCATGTTGGCCAAAGGGTCGATGGCCGGTGGAGAAGACGAATTGTAGAGTGGAGACCGCGTATTGGCAACGTAGTGTGGGACGCCCCCCAGCTAGATGGGCCGACGACTTTAAAAGTTGGTTGGGACAGACTGCATGCGGAAGGCGGAGGACAGGATGCCATAGGCTGAGTTGATTGATTGATACCTACCTACTTATTTGTTATTGTCGCAAATCATAATTATTTTGATCAAATTATAGCCTGACACTGACTTGCAAAATACATTAAATATGTATAAGTGCTTAAAATACTACCTGTATTAATTTGACATTTCAAGTGATTATTGTTTGTTTTTTCAATTTGGAGTTTGACATTTGCACCTGTCAAATTAGTTTATGAGATTAAAAGACTTCTATTATGATTTCGCCTTTTTGCGATGAGATGATACTAATCTCGATAAACTGGTTATATTCAATAAGTAAGCCAAGTTTCTAATGTTCCTTTTGACCTCGTAATGTTCAAGGTGATCTAATTGTTTTTTTAGGGTTCCGTAGTCAACAAGGAACCCTTATAGTATCGCCATGTCCATCTGTCCGTCTGTCCGCGGTTTAGCTCAGAGGCCGTGGGTACTAGAAAGCTGTAATTTAGTATGGATATAAATATGAACAACGCCGACAAAGTGGTAAGAAAAAATCGTAAAAAATATTTTTTTTTAGGTTACCTCCCCTACACGTAAAGTGGGGATGGTTTTTTTTTTCTCGTCAATCCCATGGTGTCGGATATCGTTGGAAAGGTTGTTTAAAAATAATGGGAGTTTATGAAAACCATTTTCGGATTCAGGGATCCGTTTGCAGAATATTAAGCTTTAAAGTGGTAATTTTTGTTAGAGCCAAGTGTCCCCCCCCCTGCCAGATATGTGAAAAAATTCACGGCAGTAGTATATATAACGAAATTAAAAGGAAAACTATCACTGCTACGTAGGCTCCACAAGTTACCGAGTAATAATCGACCAACTTAAATTTGCAGTTGTAAAAACACATTCACACAAGTTTTTCAACTACAATGTTAGGTTTGTTTTATAAATTCATCCCAACTACGGAACCCTTCATTGTGCATGGTACGACAAGCACTTGTTTTTTATTTTAAATAATTTACGTTCATTACTTTTTTGTAATAATATTATTTTTATTTCTTGTTTTTGTTTGGATTACCATTATACAATATGTTAACAAACAAAGGGCGTTCCCGCTAAAATTATTAAATATTCACAAAATTGATACGTAAAAGAATCACTCCGTAGACAAAATTGATATCTACGTAAAAGAATCACACTTGTATTTCAACGTAGAAAGACAAGTTTGCAGAGTGTTTCTTTGACTGGACATAGACCATAGGCGGAGCCCTAGGACTCCGCGGAGCAGACGTTGAACGTGGCAGCACTATACTTTGGACGTAGGCATCACACGCAAATACCTACCTATTTCTAAATGATCATCTCTTTTTTCCAGACATTCTCCAAGGACTGCAACAGCTATTCCAGCCGTATCTACGCAATGAGAACATAAACCTATTCAACGGGGCCACAAGCGCCCCACACAAACAGACGAACAGACAAGAAAGTAAGAAGAAAACTGTCAAGAACAGACATCGGACTGAACAACGACGAACAAAGAAACCTCCTCCCACGAACCAATACGATTACGTCTTCGCTACGACGGAAAAACCGAGTCGAAAAACCACAAAATCGGATTCTAATGAAAACAATAACTCTAGTACTTTCAACAACATGAATGAACAAAGCAACATATTTTTGGGACAATACCCTTATGAAATAACAACAAAAGTTAAAGTTAAAACTACAACAACAACTGAAGCTAACTACTACAACTATGATGGGATCAGAGAAACGACACAAAATGTTTTCAGTAACAACTCTAATGACACCAAACCAGTTACTGTGAATGTCAATCGCAGAGAGACATTTTCTGTCAATAATCAACCCAGGCCTGCTAATTTAATCAGCAATGGAGCCAGTCTTGATATCAACAACGATAATGATAACTTTACGAACGATAGTTTTGCTGGCAATACAAACAACAGACCCCAGAATGATCAAAATAGTAATAGTAATGTAAATACCACTAACAGGGGTTCAATAAACACTGAAAAAACTCCTAGTCTACCGGAAAACAACATAAATAATAATGGTTTCTTAAATACTGACAATAACCCAGGTTTTGATAACTTTGGTAATACAGGAGTCGGTTTCAATAATACAGGGACTACAAATAATAATAATAATAATACCAGAGGAAATTCTAACAACAATACCAACAATTCCAACAACAATTCCGACACCAATTCTAACAACAATTCCACCAACAATTTCACCAACAATTCCAACCAAGGTAACAATTTCGGTGGCTTTAACTACTCAGACACTCCCCTGATCAACCAACCCGAGGTACAACCATCCCCAGTAGACGTTGTTGTACCACCGATCACCAACAGACCAGCATCAAACTATAATAACTTTGAGGACTTCAATAGACCTTCAGAACCAAGTTCAGTAACGTTGACTGATCAACCTGATCAGGAACCAGAGATTTTGATTGGATTTAATGAAGATGATATGACTGAATCTCGGAAAAAACAATATACGGAGAACGCAGAGCGGAGTAAGTATGATTTTGTATTAATATTAAGTGAAAACTTCTTTAGGCGCGTTGAGCTTGATTTTGATGAGTCTGTTTTGTTTGGTAGGTCATGCTTCAGAGGTGGTCCCATATATTTTTGTTTACCTTTGCTTTCGTCATTTTTGAGTTACCTTCAATATTAGTTATACTCTATTTGAAATAAGATTAGACGTATAGATAAGCCTTTTTTACATTCCGTTCAACCGATTTTGAATTCTATTGCGTTGGTGGCATGACAAATGGCAGCCGCAATAGATAGTTGGTATTGTGTAACTTTTTTTGCTTTTAATGCTATCCTTATGCCTATAGAAGTCAAAATCGGTTGAACGGACTGTAAAAGGGTTTGTTTTAATGTCTAATCTTATTTCAAATGGGGTATACTTAGTTTCAATATACTGAGGATGGTTGTACCTCGGGTTGGTTGATCAGAGGAGTGTCTGAGTAGTTATTAATCTATTAATAATTGACTGTAAACACGCAACAAAAACACCAAAAAAACAGACGTATTGAGAACCTCCCCCTTTTTGAAGAAGTCGGTTAAAAATAATAAATTCAAAAATTACAAGCCGTATGACCAGTCCTTACTGAAGGCGCCCGTTCACGACCATGACAAACCATTCAGCTCAACACAATGATTGTTCAATCATCAATGATTCAACACACACGCCACCTCCAGCGATCTTTCTAACATTCCTTCAATTCCTCTGTTCCAGTGTGTGACTACTATAAGTCCTTCGCAGTGAAGAAGGCCCTATCTCGGATACTGTCGCCAGACCCCGGAGAAAAGAAGGTGTCTGACTGTGCACCTATCAACGTGCCTCTGGTCATCGGGGGATCAGTTACCAGCATCCGAGAGTTCCCTCACATGGCCCTCGTGGGTTGGATGAAACTTAAGGTAAGTTTTAATATTCAGCGAACCAGATTAATTTTCTGACTCATCACCATCATCATCATCAGCCTATAGCAGTGCACTGCTGGACATAGGCCTCTCCAATTGCCGCCATTCAGCTCGATTTTCGGCAACCCTGTCCAACCCTGTCCACAGCTGTCATCGGTTCTACGGCTAATATAACCGGCCCATTGCCGCTTCAGCTTGCTTATTCTGTGAGCTATGTCGACAACTTCGGTTCTCTGCCGGATCATCTCGTTCCGGATTCGATCCCTCAGAGAGCTCTCTAAGCATAGCCCGTTGCATAGCTCGCTGCAACCTTGAATTTATGGACCAGCCGTACCGTGAGTGTCCACTCTGATGATTAGGAAACCCAAATTTGGTTTTGAAAACCCGGTCACACTGTGTACAGAAGAGCTGATCAGCATCGTTGATTCCCGTGCCTCAGGTATGTGTGGTGCAGCGGGGTGGCAGTGCAGGCCGCTCATTCGTCAACGCTTACGGCCTTTCGTCTCTCATTCGTCAACGCTGCCCCGGCTATACCGAAATCCCATGATCCGCGATTTTGCGGACGGAAACCGACGAGCGCGCACGACGGACTGTGGAAGGTGTACGTGCCGGGTATCGTGGACATCGGAAGCTCCTCGGTGCGCGATGGGTGTCGGTCTGTGGTCGTCTGCCGTGCGTGCCCGTCTGCAATATTGCTGATCGTGGGATTCCACTATTAAGCCCGGTACAGCGGTCTCGGTCAAACTATACTTACAAATGAGTTCGTTTGTATGTATAATAATATAATCTTTGGAAATACTGATAGCAAAAAAATCTTTACTGATCAAAAGAGAGACAGATGCTTTTATCCTGAAAATGCACGATTCCTGTGGTATATACCACGGGATACCTCACAGGGGGCGGCCCTATCGTGAAGTCAAATAATTCATAAAATTTATTCCTATGGCTAGGAGATGAACCCGCTTTATGTTCTTCTGCGAGATGACATGGAAGACCTTCTAGGCTGACATCTCCCAGGTTAAAATAATGGAGAAACACAGGCTCCGGAAATAGTACTCTCTCCCAATTTATTAATGCAGCATGTCTGCTACTTCCATACATCTCTATCAGTCGTCATCTCAGTAGTCAACTTGATTCTAGCTCCTTTTTATTTAATTTGATGTGTATAAGTATGTATGACGATGTTTCCAGGACGCCGGCTACTCCTGGAGGTGTGGGGGCTCTCTGATCAGCGACCGCTACGTCCTGACTGCGGGGCACTGCAGCTATCAGAACATTGTCCGCAAGGCTGTCGGGTATTTCACTGCTGCTAATACTTCCCAGCGTTAATTTTGGCTATTATTGAGTACAAGTTAGACTGGACCAATGGGCACATTGCTCAGCTTGTATCTTTGAGGAATTAGTACCTGATTACGGCCACCATTTTCCATTCCACCAGTATTGACCGCAGCAAGCACCGATCCACTTCGACTAAAAACCAGCGACCGAAATCATCTATTTTACCAGTAACGAACTTTACAGAGGACCCCCTCGAGCTGTACAACTCGGGTCCTCATACCGGGACGATCGTGAAGCCCTCGTCGTGAAGATATCCGCCGTGATTCAACACCCGAAGTATAACCCGAAAAGGTCATACCATGATGTAGCGCTCATCAAGATGGTTTCAAAAGTCATGTGAGTAAAACTTAAACATATAACATCACGTCTGTTTTCCCCGAAGGGTTAGACAGAACTGTAGCTATAGTACACCCACATTTTGCCAGAAGTGTTTAAGTCCTGTAACAGGAAACGAGCCTATTGTCATCAAACGAGATCCAAATCCAGACTCCGGGTTGCTACTGAGAAATTCAAAAACCCAATAACACTTTGCCCTACCTGGGAATCAAACCCAGGGAAACCAACCAATACCAGCAGCAGTAGCGCTTGCGTCTACTAGGCTGAAGTGAGTAAAATAATACCGACCGAGTTTTTTAGAGTCAAGATAAGGGGATGGGCGTCTCATGTCTTTGAATTTGGGTTCAGGACATGCTTCCTGACGATGTTTTCCTTCACTGGTTTGAGAGTAGGTGGTGATGAGTGGGTCAAAATGAAGAATGCCAGGAAGGAACAGTCACAAAATGATTGATAACAACTCGATTATCATAATAATTTCAGGTTCTCGGAGGTGATTCGTCCAGCGTGTTTGGGAGTACCACCACCAACGGACAGGAGCATCTTCGCCACTGGATGGGGGAGGACTGAGACACGCGAGTTTCTTTTTTTTAAATTAAGATTTAAAATAACTACTTACGTACGTTGAACGAAGAAAGTAGACGACGCTATGTCAAAAATTAACAAAGGAAGGTGCAGGTCAGTCTACCTTATTCAAATCTAACCATCGTTTCGTTATTCCAGGAGGTGATTACCACTTACAGCTTCGCAGCGTCTCCCTCAGCGTGTGGGACATGCAGGAGTGTCAGGACATATGGGGAAAATTACCACCGCTCCCCAATGGGGTTCTCCCCGAGAGCCACATCTGTGCCGGTGACAGGGGTGGGTGGCATTCCACTTGTCAGGTAAGAAGTGAGACTGATTGGGCCATAATCCAGCACGCGGAAACAGTGCGGGTTGGTAGCTGTCACAAATTTTTGGTTCCACGACATACCGGTTTCCTCACGATGTTTACCTTCACCGTTTTGAGTGGGGATTAAATAAATCACGTATAAATCAATCATATTAATTGCTTCATCTATGGCTTGAGGAGCTCTTGGCTAAGTAATAACAGCCGCACGGGTCGATCGGTCAGGTTAAGGTACGCTTGCCGGGGTTGGTCCGTGGATGGGTGACTATCTTTACAAATCGAAACTCCTCCGTGCCTCGTAAAGCACATTAAGCCGTTGGTCCCGGCTATCATTGACCTTTGGCAGTCCAAGGGGTATCGTATTACCCAGTTACTGGGTTGTAGAGGTCAGATAGGCAGTCGCTCCATGTAAAATACTGATATTCAGCTGCATCCGGTGAGACTGGAAGCCGACCCCAACATACTTGGTCGGACAATCCAATGCCGTGGACTGTCTCTATTAACACGATAATAACATCGTGTTGGATTGGCTTAGTGGATTGTCTCGAGAATAGGCCCCGTCTAAATGGTCCATTATGTTTAATCTGTTATTTTGAATTGTTTTATATTGTTTATTTTTAGGTTTCCGTACCCAAAGGGTAAAACGGGACCCTATTATGAAGGCTCCGCTGTCTGACTGTCTGTCCGTCTGTCACCAGGCTGTATCTTATGAACCGTGATAGTTAGACAGTTGAAATTTTCACAGATGATGTATTTCTGTTGCCGCTATAACAACAAATACATACTAAAAAACCGAATAAAATAAATATTTAAGTGGCTCCGATCCAACAATAGTGATTTTTTTGCTCGATATTGATAACGGCAACAGGTAGACGCTTGAAATATTCACAGAATATTTAGTAATATATTCACTGTAAAAATAAATTATTAAATTAATAAAAAAACATATATTTGAGGGGGGCTCCCATACAACAGACACGTTTTTTTTTGCCGTTTTATAGATAATGGTACGGAACCCTTCGAGCGCGAGTCCGCCTCGCACTCGGCCGGTTTTTACATTGTTATAGAAGCAACAAGAATAATGTACATACTTACCCAGGATTTTGTAATATCTAGATTTTAAAAGAGTGTCCTTGCCTTGGAGTTTCTTGCTGTTCTTTGGTATGGGCAACCAAACCTATCTTCAACTTTCTGACTGAACGACTCCTTGATAACAACCAACTTCCAAAAATAACACAAAAAAAAGAGAAAAATAACTTTAATTTCGGAAGTAGGTGGAAAAACAAAAATTCACATCCAAAATTACTTTTTTTTTTCACTTTCTAGTTATGGTACCCACGCCACACAAATTCGAATACCACTAACTGGGCCAAGTCTACTAATTTACAAACGTGTCAATGGTCTCACAATGATCAGTTTTTGACAGATTTTGTATGGCATATCTGTCAAAAACGGATCAGTGTGAGACCACTGACACGTTTGTAAATTAGTAGACTTGGCCCCGTGTTATGTGACGGGAACTTAACGCATCATCCGTAAAGGCTAAGTGGGAAAATACGTATTATTGAAGGTAACTCAAAAACTACGCAAGCAAAATTAATAAATATGGGGCCACCTCTGAAGCATAATACGAGTAGTTCATGCTTCCAAACAAAAAACAAATCATCAAGATCAATGCATATTTGGCGGAGTAATCGCGCACCTCCTCCTTTTTGAAGTCGGTTAAAAAGTGCCTGTCAATGTTTGAATTGAAATAAATGCTTTGAGTTTATTATGGTTAATGGTTTAATTAAACCATTTACGGGCACTTTTGAATTGTCAAGGAGTCGATCAGTCAGAAATATGAAGTTAGTTGCCCATTCCAAAGCGTAGTAGGTACCTATGGAGAAGAACGGGCAAGAAACTCCATGGACACTCTTTTAAATCAAAATATTGTTACAATATGGGTCAATATCAACAAAGTGTATTTTTCTTCAATTTTGGTGGCGAAATTTTTTCTTCTGTTTTCGTGAAAAATAAGGAACTGATATAAGAGTAGAAAGTCCAAGCTAGAAGGATCTTCAAGAGGTCTGAGAATATCTTGATAACTTTTTGAGATATTTTAGTTCAAAGTCCAGTGTGGCCACCAAAATTGAATATTGCCCACCAAAATCGAAACGGCCCACCAAAATTGAAAATCAGTGGCACCAAAATTGAATTTCTCTGTCACAAACCTAAATCTCACTAATTAATAAAGCTTAATGTAACCAATCTCACACATTAACTTTCATAGGTTAATAAAACTCTCTGTTGTTAAAAAATATTTATTATTATTTATCTGATCAACTCATAATGATAATGATGAGTTTATGACACAAAACACGAAATCAAAAAAACCTAAATATTTTTGTTGTTAACAATAGTTATTTGTTATGCAAGGCTGCAAAGTTGGTTTTTGGCGCGAGTACCTATATTGAATCCTGAGCGTTGCGAGGGTTTCAAAGGTACGAGACGCAGAATAACTTTGCTGCCGAGCGAAACACACAACTTTTCACCTCACTACAGCGAGGAAAATGCTAGGTGTCTCCATGCATTGAACAAATATTGTACGCTTCTATGTACTTTTTGCGTAATTTCTCCCGAAAAAAGCTCAATTCGGCATTATGTACCGCTTGCTCTAACTCTGCAATGCTAAACAACTCCAAATGATGGAAAGTAAATTGATTAAACAGATGAAAATTATATTATAAAGTTTTTTGAAGTGAAAAATTCTGTGCGTTGTGCGATTCTTTTTCGTGCTGGCCAGTGCGATTATTCTAAAAATGAGGTTGGCGCACTGACATGAAATAATTATTAATGCATTATCAGTGGACTCGGCGGTATAGAAAATTATTGAATGGAAAGGTTCGAATTTTAAAACGCTTTACTCGCTAGCGGATAAAATGCACTTTTGCACTCAGAATTCAAATGATAAACAGAATCTTTCCGAGCTTGGGAGATGAAAAATTACTTGCTAACAACGAAAGTTTCCCAAACAAAACTAAGAAATAAAACATAATTAACCCTTAAATAAAATATGATTTAAAAAAACAATAACAATTAAATACAATATTAAATCCAAGGTGGAGACACAGTGAAATAGCAAACAGGGGGCCTTAACCGGCCACATTAGCAATTCCTCTAAAAGCAGTTCATATCCAGGTGGCTTTAGCAGAATCATAATATGAAAATATTATGATACATCGTGTAATGCCATTGGTGACATTACAATTCAATGACAATTCATAATATGATATGCGTCTATTTCATATTACGAAGTAATTCATCTGTTTGACCGTTTTCTATGGAGATTCGTAAAATGGTCCACAAATTATGAATTGCTCTTGTGTCAATTTAGAGGAATTTCTTATGATAGCTGGGATTCAGAAAATTAACTGCTTTTAGAGGAATTGCTAATCATGACTATTTCACCAACGCTCTAGTTACAGTTAGTTGTTACATTTAATGTGTTATATTGCTATTCTTCTTCTTTCTGCTATTCTCTTTTTAAGCAGCCTCTCTTCGCTGGTCTGTTTTGGCATTCTAAAAAGCAACAAATCAAAAATGTATGAATAAGAAACTTGATCATTAGTATGCCACCCTTATTATAAATTATTAATAGGTCTTACTTACTGCCAAGTACCTACATATCATTGAGTTTGCTAATCAAACTGTCTTGCAACGTAAAAACAGGCTATATATGTACGAACAATACATAAACAGTACATATTTAAAATTTGGTGGCTGTTTTTCAATTTTGGTGGCGTGAAACCGCCACCAAAGCCACCAAAATTGACCCACCAAAATTGGAACCTGGCATAAAAAAAATCTTTAAAAATAGGGGTTTTAAGTTACAATTAAATTAATATTACTGATTTATGCGTAACCCAAATCACTACCTTTAACGTGTAGCTTACTATTAAAACTCTTTAAAATCAACAGCAAATCGATCCACCAAAAATTGAACAATTCTTGTACCCCCGTGCCACCCAAGATGATACTTACCTTTTTGGCAGGAAATCACAGGACTAATCACGCACCTGTTACGCGCAAGTGCAAGCGCACGACTGAGACATGCGAAATAATAAAACGCGATTGAACACACACGCACGAAACTTTATGTTATAGTAAGTTGAAAAAGTGCCACCAAAATTTTGATTTTTACTTGGACAAACTTTGATCGAGTATCCTGTGCTTTTAAATTAGATTTTCTAATATGGTTTAATTGTTTTTAGATAATGTGTCTTATGCATATACTAACGAAATTGTTTATTTTTTATTTTCTCTTAAATTGATAATTTTATGGACGCAATTATATCAAAAAATGGAGCTGGGACAAGCCACCCAACTTGAATTTTAAGGCGATTTTTTTTTTCCTTATTATTTACATACACTTATATTTTAAAAAAAAGGTGGCCCTAATTGAAGCAAGTTATGTAGAACACTATAAAAAAAATTAAGAAATATCCTATCATTTAACACCTCGATTCTCAACGTGGACACGTATAATTTTCCCCCGGGATATTCACCCATATGTATATTGGTTACTTACATCATTAATTTTGAAAGTATACATGTGAGAACAATGTAGAAAGCACGTTAAAAGCGTCCGCAATTATAACATAAAACAATTCAAAAATTAAAATAAGCCATGGCAGCTAAGAGATGACCAGCCACAACTGACGGCGCCCGTTCACGAACATGACGCATCTTGACAACCTTCTTTGAGATAAATGAAATTGATGTACTGGTCAAAAACAAGTGACGATGCGGCCGGCAATGTTACTATGAAAATCCATATCTGTCGCGTGTTTAGCGGCCAAATAAATTTCTATGAAAACTCATATCTGTCGAGTTATTTAATACAAAAAAAAAACCAACTTCAAAAAAAAACACTCAAAACTGAAAAATAACTTTAATTTCGGAAGTCGGTGTCGTTGCTTTTCAATTTTCGTTTTTTGCCACCGACTTCCAAAATTAAAGTTATTTTTCAGTTTTGTGTGTTTTTTTTGGAAGTCGGTTTTTTTTTTGTAAAAAGTTTTTATTTTGCACTTTTTAGTTGTGGTACCTACCCCCCACAAATTCGAATACCACTAGCTGATGTAAATAACAGTGAAGGAGTAAATGAAGACATCATCTAGATAAACTAATTGGGAAAAATACGTAATATTGAAGCTAACTCAAAAACTACGCAAGCAAAGTTAATAAATTTATATGGGATCACCTCGGAAGCGTGAATACAAAAAAAATAATCATCAAAATCGATTCATAATTGGCGGAGTAATCGCGTAACAAACATAAAAAAACATACAGACGAATTGAGAACCTCCTTTTTGAAGAAGTCGGTTAAAAATGGAATGAACTCTTTACTTCAACACACCGCAACCAAGGAGGTAACTTATCAAATATTTTATTTAAATTTCGATTTGAAGAAAAGTACTGGACTGAGTAAGACTCACGTATGTGAGCCTCGGCTTCGCCTCGGCCCACATTTTCACAATCGTCCATCAATCTCCTTAATGCTGGCCGCGACAGTAATGTACTATTTCCACAGGGTGATTCCGGTGGTCCAGTACAGATTCAAGAAGGCTGCTTGTGGCGTGTGGTCGCTGTGAAGTCATTAGGTATGGGATCTTGCAGAGGTGATACCCCTGGGTTGTACGCTGTCATACCGCATGCGTTCGTAGCCGCTCAGGTGTTTGATGAGGTATCATTACAATAAAATAAAGATATATAAGGAAATGTGAGCATTTTTATTTTAAACTAGCTTTTGCCCGCGGCTTCGCCCGCGTGGATGTCGGAAATTATCCCACGGGAATGTGCTACCGGGATAAAAGTAGTCCCATAACCCACGTGGTCTGTCTAGGCGACCTAGGCGTTACGGGGTAAAAGTAACAGACATGAGACAGCCAGTAACTTTATATATTAGTGGTAGTCCATATCTATATTGTGGTGATAGTGTGGATAGTATGGACAGCAGTATGAAACTGTCGGAAAGATTAATGAAAAAATATTGTATAAAGATTAATGAAAAAACTATGGCATATTGTATGGACGATGGAAACTAAGGCGAAAGCTTTGGGGGAGCCTGCCAAATTCAAATTTTCTTATGTTTTTTACAGGTCAGTATTGAGTTTTATGTTGATCTAAATAATGAGTCGCAGTTGTATCAAATATTTATTAATCTAATCTAACTAATATTGCAGGAGTTGTATTCCTGTATCTAATGGTTATTATTCTGTAAAGCTACTATTTGCTACGGTCGCGAATCATATTTTAATCTATTGACATTCGAAACTTACCCATTAAACGATTTAAAAGCTGTATTAAAACCAAATTTTGTAAAAAAGGGTACTATACAATTTCAGATTATTTAGAAGACAAAAAGCATGGGATTGAGCTGCTCGCTCTGCTAACATTTTGTCATTTTGGCATTGTGACATTTTGAAGAGAGTCACGCAAAAATGTACCTAAATAATGAGTACTTACATGTGAATTTTAAAATCAAGAGGGTAAAGAAGGGTTTTTCCTCTCATGAGGGATGATTTTAGAAAAAAAATCACAGCCCTAACTTTAAAAAATACCGGCCAAGTGCGTGTCGAACCATGCACAATGAAGGGTTCCGTAGTTGGGATGAATTAATTTATCAAACAAACTTTCGCAAAGTTTTATTGTTATTACGTCTATGGGCGTTTACTGTCCCTCAAAGTGTTAACATTGTAGTTAAAAAACTTGTTCTCGCATAAAGAATGTTTGGGTTTTTGCAACTGCACATGTAAGTTGGTCGATTAAAAGTTTTTGAGCTAAGTCGCAGACAGACAGACAGACAGACAGACAGACGGACATGGCGAAACTATAAAGCTTCCTTGTTGACTACGGAACTCTAAAAATGATAGGTTTCACATAAAGACTTTCATCCCCTATATCTCCCCCCCTTAAATTTGTTTTTGAGAAAATAATTACCTATGTTCTTCCCCGGGATGCCATCTATCTCTTTACCAAATTTTATCGAGATCCGTTCAGTGGATCAGGCGTGAAAAGGTAACATACAGAATTACAGACGGATAGACAGACAGAGTTACTATCGAATTTATAATTTAAGCATCGATTAGTATGGATTATGTGTTCAATTCAAAATGAGCCAAATGCTCGATAATTATTAATTCGGCGAAAGTGATTCTTCTACGGAGACTCTTAACACCGCGATTCAGAAAATGACGTTAAATGAACAACGCCATCTATCGAGCACGAAGTGATACTGTCAAAATATATGGGAAAACGTTCGAACACTCTGTAAGCTATGTAGAAAAGACTGTTTTTAGGGTTTAGGACTGTTTTTAGGGTTTACGTTAGTTCAAAATTCTCATTACATCGCGCGCTCGCTCGCACTTTGATTGATTTGATTCCGCCCTTACGTGTTCAAACTTTATAATGGATTTAAACTGCGAAGGTCAACAGTTATGATTGAGAGTGTTTGTTTTGTCGGCACCTCACATTTATAGGGAACAGCAATTTCAGGGTTGGTCTCACCTCACTCCTAAAGTAAAAGTTGTTCTGATGAGTACAATGACCCCTTTTCAGAATTTCAATTATACAACCTATAGTTACAGTATTATTTATGAGTTTAAGGATCCAATTTTGATTTGGAATTGAATAACTTAGTTAATAGTACCTATTATTTATCTATGTACTGTCGAGATCGCTAATATAGCCCATAAAGCAAACAACAAAGGTGACTGGTTATTTGACCAATGTGATGCTTTACGTATCTCAATTATTCTTGTGCCAATACGAAAGAAAACAAAGATCCATAACAGAAACAATATAAATGCATCAGGAGTCTAGGCCTCCTCTCTGTTGTGCCAAGCTTCCCTGGTCTGTGCGAGTCTCTACCAGGTCTATGCTTAATGCTTCATCTACCATCACCCCGTCTTGCCAACCTGCACCTCCTTTTCAGAGCTACTCCCGTATCGGACGTCTTAGACTTTAGTTCTACGTTGGATTTCTGAGTGACAGACTCAGTCTCGCAACGATAGACCTAACGTATGTACCTACATGTAATCTAATTTTTAACCTATAAATTGTTTAAACCCATACCTAAATAAGCAGTAGCCCAACGAAAACAACACAATGTCCAAAAAGCCTGTGATCTCCTTACGCAATGAATGCTGAAAACAGCACAGGCAATGAAGTGACACCAATTATTCGCGATTCAGAAAATGACGTTAAATGAACAACGCCATCTATCGAGCACGAAGTGATACTGTCAAAATATATGGGAAAACGTTCGAACACTCTGTAAGCTATGTAGAAAAGACTGTTTTTAGGGTTCCATGACTGACTTGACCTGACTTGACCTGACTTGACCTAACTTGACCTAACTTGACCTAACTTGATTTGGATTGAGTTGAGTTAACCTTGAGCAGGTATGTTTTATCGCGGCAAGTACATTGGTAGTTGAAAGAAAAGTAGATTACGTACCTTGCTAAAGTGAGTAATTAATGCACTCGTGTTAATTTAGTAAGCGCATTCGTGCCTTTGCTCGATTTAACAATCTACAATTTTTAAGAAATTAACATTTATCACCATTTATTCATGATTAATTTGTATCATGATTTAAAAGATAGATAGCGCCACCTATGGCACTACTACCAAACAATGGATTTGGAAAACTTGAATTAACGAAACTTTAGATTGGGTAAATTCACAATGTATCGCGTTATGTTTCCGCGCGAAGTATGTGAACATAATGATCGTGTGTTACACACGTTCTCACAAACCTACCTGATTTTACGCTAGTGTCATTTTACGTCAATAGATGTCGTTACGTGTATCTACATTACGTACCTAATGAAAATTTATTCTTGAATACTTTAAACTCTTATATCTTTTGATATTTTGAAGCGATTGCGATGAAACAAAGACTAAATAAAACATCGAGTTACACACAATATTTGAGTGTATAAGTTAACCATATTGATTTCGTACTTTTTACGTGATACTGGAACAATCAAACAAACGAACAGAAAAACAGACAAACATACAAACAGACAAAAATGGTAGAAATGGCATCTGTTGGTTATTCTTGGACACTCAACCTACGTTTTTTTTTTTTTTTTCATTGTACAGAAACGCCTCGTCTACAGATTTATTATATGTATATAGATAAAATTGGGCTATCATTTTAAATAAAATTGGGCTATCATCCTCCATCATGGCCCACAGTGTACTGTTATGGCACAACGATGGGAAAACCAAAGAAGCAATGGATGGATATAATAGCTATATTAGGAACTAAGTGTTGGCTATAACAATAAGAAAACATGTAAGGAATGAGGAATGGATTGTGTGAAAGATGACATGGGTAGAGAGGAGGTGACTACTGAGATGACGGCTGATAGAGATGTATGGAAGAAGACATGCTTTGCATTTGGACACTGAACTGTTTTATAATTATGTTGGGTAAATACCTACCTTAACAATAACAGGAAATTAGGTATATGTATTATAAATAGATCATTTCATGTTATCTGACATGATGATTCGGCGTTCAAACGTCATAACTTCTACATGAAGTCAGGGGGGGGCCTAAAACAACCATATTTGCAATTCCTCTAAAAGCAATTCGTTTCCTGAATTCCCAGCATTCATTAGCAATTCCTCTAATTTGACACAAAAGCAAAAGCAAATCGTTTCCTGAATTCCCAGCATTCATTAGCAATTCCTCTAATTTGACACAAAAGCAATTCATAATTTGTGGACCATTTTACGAATCTCCATAGAAAACTGTCAAACAGATGAATTATTTCGTAATATGAATCGCACGCAGATCATATTAGGTATGAATTGTCAGTTTGTGACATTTTACAATGATTCATCATAGTTTCCTATTATGATTCTGCCTAAGTGTCATTTAGGCACATATTATGAATTGCCTTGTGTGTCAAATTAGAGGAATTGCTAATGACAGCTGGAAATTCTGGAAATGAAATGCTTTTAGAGGAATGGCGAATGTGGCCGATATAGGCCCACCGAAATAACAAAGAATCAATTATGTAGGTATTGTTATGTACTCTTCTGAGGAACAGGGGAAATAACGGACACGGGACACCCCGGGTTTTTGTGATCGTGACGCGGCAATATTTGTTATAGGAAACACGATTAGTCACGATCTATTGTATTATGATATTAGTTTTGTATCATCGGTCGTGATCAATCGATCATGAAGTCTTGGGTCGTGGGTTCAAAAGTTCAAAAACTATTTTTTAATGATAGATAATGGTTGCCAATCAAGAAAATACATTTATTTAGCACAGACTAAAATGCACACAATATAATATACAGCAGATAAAAAAATAAAATCAGAATCAAATAAAAAGTGTAAAAGTGCGATTTAGGAAATTATGCTGCAAGCGTTTATTATAATGAGGCAACAACTCATCTGTTAATAGGTCAATCTGGAAGTTCAGAAAAATTGCTTGCCGTATCGCAGGACCGCCCGCCCGTAGCCAGGATATCATTTCGGGGGGGGGTGCCAACTTTTTATTTAAGAAATTAAGTATGTATTTCTGATTTCAGAGAGGGTAAAAAAATTGTACAGATTAAAAAAAAAAAAAAATTTTTTTTTTGCATAGCAATTTTCCTCATTTTCGGAAAAAAAAAAAACATTTTTGGTATCCAGCTTCGAATTAGTTAGGTTTTCTTTCTCTTTGACCGATCATACAGAAATAGAAGTAACTTTATCGACTTATGCAGAAAAGTTTGAGAAAGATGATGCAGAAAAGTATGCAAGAGCGAGCGAAGCGAGCTCGAAAATTTTAGCACCCCGCCTGGGAGAGGCTGGGGGATGTTAGAATATCTCAGAGAATGCTGAAGTTGCAGGAATTTATTCAATACAAAGTCAGAGTCGATAAAAATACAGTATTTAAGCATACTCTTACTGGTACCTATTGTATTGTACATTATAAAGTGCCTATGCGAAATAGATTACAATTATCTGTTTAAGGAGGTACCCTAGGGGGTCGATCTCTGGATTGAGATTCTGGTTTCTCGCATTTCCGGGGGGTTTTGCCTACGGCCCTGCCATATCGTGAAATGTAGTGGGGTTCCGTTTGCACCATTCGGGCGCAGAACCCTAAAAGACAAAGCACTAAGCTATCCGTTGCCAAGTGTACTGACTTTTATGTGGTACATGACTATTTAGTGGTCAATAGAAGGAAAACATATTGAGGATGAGTTATTACAAATCTCTTAGTCACCAACCACACGATGCGGTGCGGCGGCGGCGCGGCGCCGGAGCGGTGTCGCTGCGGCGTCCTACATATAAAAATGTGTGGTATGGCACACGGCGCCGCTCCCCGACTAATAATAATAATGATCCTATTTTGAGCCAGCCCGTCCCGCCTTGCCGCCCTCCCGTCAGTGACGCCCTAAGCCGAGGTCCGTACCCCACAGGGGGTGCGCTTAGCGAGCGCTCACTTAGTATTAATTTAGAATAGTTTTATGCCCCTGGCTGGAGGCTTTGAGTGTAGTAGCTTAAGGCAGCCACAGGAAAGTCCGGTTAAATAGTTACGGTTTTCTTATAAAATCAACTATGAGATGCCCTAGACAAAAAAAAAAAAAAAACACGGCGCCGCCCGGTGCGCTCCGGCGCTGCATTCAAGCCGTCGCGCCATACGTCGCAACGGTGCCGCAAAACGTTGCAGCGCCGCACTCACCGTATGGTCGGTAGTCCGGCGAGATGACCTGCGGTACGGCGACGCACCGCATCGTGTGGCATGGCTCTAACGCCGACTGACCGTGTGCGTCATAATACAAGTTTAGCTCACACGTAGTGTCACATTTAAGTCGACATCTCGCATAACAAGAAACAACATTTTAGATAATAACAATACATTTACAAAAACGTAAGAAAAAATATTATAAAAGTGTCATCGAGCGTGCGCTGGCGACGACGAAGGTAAGGGTGGGAGCGAGACAAAACACTGTATATTCTCATGTAGGTACCCACATTATTTATTTATGTACGCACAGTGATGAATTTTCACGTTACCTATTTAATAATATTTATTATATTTCGTTCTGCTTAAAGTTAAATTATATTCTAAGTACTGTTTATTTTATTCTATTTATTACCTATTTATTATGTACAAATCGTTAAACCTGACTTGATTTCCGTACGTCTTTTTTTCGGGTGACCACTGAAAATCAGCGCTGAGCTGTGGGTCCCCCATATCGCAGTATCATGCTGAGTGGAAGCCTTCTTGTCACAGTCATGACGTGCAGCTGCCGATTATTTATCTTTATACTCGTGATCTCATAATTGTACTTAGATCTATAATTAGTTTAATGTTTTTATATTGCTGATTACTGTTATCTTTTAGTATGCACGTGTTTCTGTGACAAATAAACCTATTTTTCTTTCTTTCTTTCTTCTTTCATCAAAAACCAAATGTAGGTACAAAAAAAATCGAACTCTAATTTTGAATTTGACATTTCAAAGTGTTCTTTTGTTGTCAAAAAGCTGAGTTTTTTTTTAAATTCTATTTGGTTTCTTGTGGTAGATTTTTTATTGTTTTTTACAAGGTGATAAGTGATGTGGACCTGATAGACAAAGTGTCTATTATTAAATCAGTTTGCATGCCGTAAGGTATTTCTGATTGTTTTCCCTTCTACCCCCAGGTAAAAAAGAAATTGTATCTAATAACATACATGGAACATTTAATTTTGTGCACCCGAAGTGTTAATAATATCCCCCACCTCAAAACTAATTTGTGATGTACGTAGGTAGGTATGTTGATAAAAATATGATTCACGACTGTAGAAAACAAATAATGTATTTACAGAATAATAATCATTAACTTCATTTTCCCTATTGAATCATGACTATTTCATGAAATCATGACATTTGAGACCAATTCTTACTTACGGCGAAATGTTGTACTATAGGAACACCTCTGTCTAACCCTTCGGTGATTACAGACGCGATGTTATGTTATGTTTAAAATAATAAAAAACTTTTGACAAAAAAAAAGCCCTCTCTGGGTTATTTTTAGAAGACGGTTGTTTTTTTTTTGTAAAAAGTTTGTATGTATGTATGTTCATGTGTTGCCTCATATCTTCTAAACTACTCGTTACAATTGGCCAAATCGGGTATCGTTGGAAGCGTCTTGATCGTCTGCTGGATAAAGGCTGTGACTGTGAATGTGACGTCACTTTAAATTGAATATGGCTCCCTTCCTTTAGCTTGCTTTCCTTCCTTTTTCCTTTTTCCTTTTCACAAAGTGATGATTTTTTTTTTTTGTAACCCTGTTTGATATCAAATGAAATGGCTTAATTAGCATATTTCAAAAATATATATATTAGTAACCCCAAAAAAAATGAAAAATAAAAATAAAAGTTATAAAACTAAAACCCAACTACGACAAAAAATTCAACTAAAAAGGTATAAAGACATCACAGACAGACAAATTAAAAATCCGGGGTCACACTTCTGTATCAGTTTGGTTTATGCCTTACACGTGACTCCGGATTTTTAATTCTCTGATGTCTTGTTTATACCTTTTTAGTTGAATTTTTTGTCGTAGTTGGGTTTTAGTTTCATACTTTTTTCATTTTTTTATTAGGTGGTACCTACCCCTCACAAATTCGAATACCATTACCTGCTATGTAAATATCAGTGACAGGAACTTATTATGTCATCATCCATACAGACCAAGTGGGAAAAATACATATTATTGAAGCTAACTCAAAAACTACCTGAGCAAAGCTAAGAACATTTATATAGGACTACCGCGCAAGCTTCCTCTACATCTAATGATTATTTTTTTTATAAAATCGGTCCACAATTTTGACGAAAATATCGATGAAATTACACTGAAGATTTATGAGGCATCTCTGTTAAGGTTCTGGGAGATATCATTGAAACTATTGCCCCTGTCCTAACAGGCATATTTAATCAATGTTTGGACACTGGTACGTTTCCTGATTTAATGAAACATAGTAAAGTTGTACCAATTTTCAAATCGGGTAGTAAAAGCGATCCCTCTAACTATAGACCAATATCTGTATTACCAGCATTGAGCAAAATCTATGAAAAAATCATGCTAGACCAGATGCTGTCACATTTTAACTCAAATAGGATTTTACATAGTCACCAGTTTGGTTTCACGAAAGGTAGGTCGACGACAGACGCGGGAGTAAAACTCATCAGTCACATTTTAGAATCCTGGGAGAAGTCCCAGGATGCAATTGGCATTTTCTGTGACCTCTCAAAAGCATTTGACTGCGTCGACCACAATACACTGATCTGTAAATTACACCACTGCGGAATTCGTGGACAAGCTGCTGATCTTGTTCTTTCTTACCTATCAAACAGGCAGCAAAAAGTAAATGTTAACGGGGCAACGTCCTCGGGGTCTCTAGTTAAAATGGGCGTGCCTCAAGGTTCAATACTCGGCCCTTTCTTATTTCTAGTTTATATAAATGACCTTCCTTACATGATGGCTAACTTGTCGGATATAATACTATTCGCTGACGACACTTCTCTTATTTTTAAAATATATAGAAAAGATACAGATGTCTCACATCTCAACGATAGTCTGGCTACTCTTTCGGAATGGTTCGCAGCTAATAATCTATTACTTAATGCGAACAAAACTAAATGTATTAGGTTCTCATTACCAAATGTACCTCAGGTGGGTCTAAATCTAAAACTTGATGGCAAGAAACTAGATGCAATTACAGAAACTATATTTTTAGGAATTAATTTAGATTCAAAATTACAATGGGGCGCCCACATCAGAACTCTTTCAGGTAGACTAAGTTCAGCTGCATATGCAGTAAGAAAAATAAGGCAGTTGACTGATATAGCCACAGCTAGGTTAGTATACTTTGCTTATTTCCACAGTATTATGTCTTATGGCGTTCTGCTGTGGGGATCGGCAGCTGAAGTAGATTCAATTTTCATTTTACAGAAGAGGGCAATCCGCGCGATCTATAAAATGAGTCCTCGCGAGTCCCTTAGAAACAAATTCAAAGAAATTGATATACTGACTCTGTCTTCTCTCTATATCTTTGAAAGTATTTTGTATGTTCGCAAAAACTTAGGACTTTTCAAAATAAGAAGCGATTTCCATAATATAAATACACGTAGTAGACACGAAATTGTCATACCCAAATTTAGATTAACTAAAACAAGCAAGTCATTTCTTATAAACAGTATCCGCTTTTATAACAAGTTGCCAAAGTCGGTTACAGAACTTAGCGATGGAAAATTTAAAACCCATATCAAACGTGTCCTTATCAAAAACGCATATTATAAGATTAAAGACTACGTTGATGACAAGGAAGTTTGGCAATAATTCCTTCTGCACATGTGGCTTCCCTGGTACCTTATAAACGGCATAATTATGTAAAAGTCTATTAACTGCTCCCAAATTACCATGTTTATTTTCTTTACATTCATCCTTGACATAATCATTGTATTTGACATTATTCCTATTTATTATAGATACCTCCAATTTAATTTCAACTCCTAGTGACTTTTGTGGACATGATAATTATTCAATTTGTTACAGTTGTAATAGCAATCACGTCATTTGGCTGAAATAGGTTTATTTTTATTTTTATTGTTTGTCTTTTATATAGATTATTTTCTATTTTGTGAATGTGAGAACTTTGTAGGCTTATTGGACTGTAGATTTGCTGAACATCTATTTTGTTAAGTACCTAGTACTTACTTGTTGAAAGGCCTACATTGTCCTCCCATGCGTACTAACACTGTAATTTAAAAATATTGTAAAAGCCAATTATTTTTAAAAGAGTAACCGTGGAGTTTCTTGCCGGCTCTTCTCCATAGGAAACGACCAATTGGAACCGTGCACCTAGCTTCTGAGGTTTCATAAGTGCCCATGTAGGTTTATGTGAAATAAAATATTTTGATTTTGATTTTGATGAAACTACAAAAACAAAAAAAAAATACTTAAAGTCAAACATAGAACCTCCTCCATTTTAGAAAGCGGTTAACAAGGCGTAATCATTCTGAGGTATCTACTGTATTTCTCATGTTTGTTTGTTTGTTCCAGACAATAATGCGACAATGGGGGCCAGCTGTGCTCTCACTAACCCTGCTGGTGCTAACCGTGATAACAGTCACCAGGGGACAGACACAAAACTTTGGTAAAATAATAAAGAACTCTGCTTCTTTAGTCAAATTTTCTACCTAACCTACCCTACCCTATCTATACATAATGTATGAGAAAACGAATTTTCTTCATATTCTATTTTTGGTGAATTTTTCCGATAGTTTAAGTAGTGTGTAAATTTAAAACAAATCCAACAAATCAAAGATCATCAAAATCGGTTCAGTAGTTCTCGAGTTATAATTGCTTGAACAAACACGACTTTATTTTAATTAATAATTCATAAAATAACTAGCTGATGCCCGCAACTTCGCTCGCGTAGATGTCGGTTATTATATACTAAAACCTTACTCGAGAACCACTCTATTCATTGGTGAAAACAGCATGAAAATCGGTGCAGTAGTTTTTGAGTTTATCGCGTACGCCAGCTAGACAGACGCGGCGGAGGACATTGTTTTATAATAATTATGTAAGGATAATAATATAAGAGAAGAAGAAGAAGGAAAGAAGATATAGTTATAGAAGATATAATATAAGAAGATATAAAAAATTTACGCAGGCATCACACGCAAATACCTACCTATTTCTAAATGACCATCTCTTTTTACCAGACATCCTCCAAGGACTGCAGCAGCTATTCCAGCCGTATCTAGGCAATGAGAACATAAACGTATTCAATGGCGCCACAAGCGCCCCACACAAACAGACGAACAGACAAGAAAGAAAGAAAAAAACTATCATCAGACATCGGACTGAAGAAAGACTAACAAAACAACCTCCTCCCATGTACCAATATGATTACGTCTTCGCTACGACGGAAAATCCGAGTCGAAAAACAACAAAATCGATTTCAAGTCAAAACAATAACTCTAGTACTTTCAACAACATGAATGAACAAAGCAACATATTTTTTGGAGAATATCCTTATGAAATACCAACAAGAGGTAATAGAGTTAAAACTACAACAACAACTGAAGCTAGCTACTTCAACTATGATGGGAACAGAGGAACGACACAAAATGTTTTCAGTAACAACTCTAATGTGGCTAGACCAGTTACTGAGAATGGCAATCACAAAGAGACATTTGCTGTTAATAACCAAACAACTGCAGCTGACAATAATAACTTTGGTAATACAGGAGACGGTTTCAATAATACAGGGAATACAAATAATAATAATACTAGAGGAAATTCTAACAACAATACCAACACTTCCAACAGCGATTCAACCAACAATCCCAACAACAATTCAACCAACAATCTCAACCAAGGTAACAACTTCGGTGGCTTTAACTACTCAGACACTCCCATGATCAACCCACCCGAGGTACAAACGTCCCCAGTAGATGCTGGTGTACCACCGATTACCAACAGACCAGCATCAATCAACAATAACTTTGGGGACTTCAATAGACCTTCAGGCCCGAGTTCAGGAACGTCCACTGATAAACCTATTCAGGAAACAGAGATTTTGATTGGACCTAATGAAGATGATATGACTGAATCTCAGAAAAAACAATATGCGGAGAAGGCGGAGAGGAGTGAGTATGATTTTCTATTAATATTATGTGAAAACTTCTTTAGGCGCGTTGAGCCAGTTTTGGTACTTTACTACTTTAAAATATAAATGGCGTTAGTACCAGTTCTAAGTTTTATAATAGTATTGTTTCTTTTTGTGGGGATACAGGGCAACAGAATGATGATGACGGTGATGATGGTGCAAATACCAGTTTAGTGTTTTCACTTCTGTTGACAGTCCCCATGACTGCTTATTTTAAACAACTTCAAACAGGTAGAGGTTCTCAAACCGACTGTTTTTTTTTCTTGTGTGTTGGTTACACGATAACTCTGCCAATTATGATTTGATTTTGATGATTCTTTTTTGTCGCTCTTTGGTTTGGTAGGTCATACTTCTGAGGTGGTACCATATAAATTTTACTAGCCCGCGCGCATTCTCGCTCAGGACTTTACAGGTTAATTTTACTTGCGTAGTTTTTGAGTTAGCTTCAATATTACGTATTTTTCCCACTAGCCTATACATGTAATATGGATGATGTTTTAACTTCCTGTCACTGTTATTTACATAGCAGCTAGTAGTGTTTGAATTTGTCTGGGGTAGGTACCTACTACAACTAAAAAGTGAAAAATAATAACTTGTAATTTTTTATTTTTTTATCTGCCTGACATTAATTTTCCCACTGCAGGGTTGCTTATTTTGAAACAGGCATTGATCGTAGATTTCTATGAACTGATCCCAGAAGATTTGAGATGATAAAGTCAATTCTAGTGCTTTGTTTTGTTGATCTAGTGGTCACAATTTGCGGCTGCTGAGCATGAGGTCCTGGGCCCGATCCCTAGGTTGTGCACTATTATTGGGTGTGTCCATCAGGAAATTGCTCAGTAATTGTTTTTTTTAGCATATCGATAGCAATCTATAGCAAAGGAGCTTGTGGCTAAGTAATAACAGCCGCACGTCACAAGCCCGAAAGTCTGACAAACAGTCTGACAAACAGTCTTACCATGGGGTATCAAATTACCCAGTTACTGGGTTGTGGAGGTCAGATAGGCAGTCGCTCCATATAAAATACTGGTAGTCAGCAGCATCCGGTTGGAAGCTGGAAGCCGACCCCAACATAGATGGGAAAAGGCTAGGCAGATTTGATACCAATTTTATTGAGTCGGCCCAGAATTTGGCAACAAGTTTAGCGCCTATGTATCCTGTACGCAGAATTTGTGCCCGCTTTATAGCAATATTCCTCTTAGGACTTAAACATAATTGGCGAATTGTACCACCTTACCCTTTAGGGAATACCTACAGGTATTATGATGCTGTAAGTATTGTGTAAATTTTTTCATCCTACTCAAACTCAAAGTATTGATTTCAAATGTATCAATTACAGGCACTTTTGTATTGTCAAAGGGTCTGTCAGTCAGAAAGATGAAGTTAGTTGCCCATTCCAAAGAATAGTAGGAAGGTACTGGGCAAGGAACTCCACGGGCACTCTTTTAAATCAAAATTGTTACACAATATTGGTTACCTACATGATTCATGTTAAAATTGTACATGTGAGAACAATGTAGTGTCCGCAATAATAAGATAATAATAATAATAAAAGATTATTGAGGTAAAAAGGTAAAACACTAAATACAAAGCTTAAATCTACGAAAAATTCAATTATTTTATGTGCCTGAACTAGGTCATCCTGTGTTTCAGGCGAGGCAAGGCATAGTATTTCTAAATAATCACATACTTAATTATAAAAATCTAGTCATCTAATAGGTATGTAAAAAGGTGTAAATACACAATAAAATAAATATACAATAAATCCTACTTGCTAAAGTCTTAGTACTTACATAACCTAACTTAGTTAAACTTAATTAGTACAAATACAATTTTTATTTGAATACAACTAATAATTCCTCTGTATCTTCATAGGACATACTTTGAAGAGCTTCTTTGAGAGTTCTTTTACAATTATTATAATTAAGTGAATAAATTTTGGCTCTCGCATTTAGTCTGTTATAAAGTAATGGTCCTAGGAAGACAAAAAATTTGGCTGCGAAAGCATGTTTTGTACTTTTTGTAGGGCAAACTATGTCTTTCCGTCTCTTTTTAGTTAATTCAGTGCTGTAGGGGAGGGCTGCGTGTTGTTTTAATACAATGCTCATTATGAATAACTGTCGAGCTGTTAGTACTTCACAGGATTCATAGAGCAGGTTAGTGGGAAAAAGGAAAGGGCGGCAAGTAGACACCTTGAGAATCGCTCTTTGAGCTCTCTCGATAGGTAACAGCAAACTTTTGCCTGCTCCACCCCAAGAGGTAATGCAGTAAGTCAAAATTGACTGACAGAGAGCAAAGATGAAAACCAAAAGAACAAAAAAATTAAAATAAATTAAAAACAAGCCGTGGCAGCTAACCGATGACCAATCCTTACTGACAGCGCCTGTTCACGAACATGACGCACCATTCAGCTCAACCATTTTGAAGGGAACTTTTTGTGATCCAACACACGCCACCACCAGCGATCTTTCTAACATTATTTCAATTCCTCTGTTACAGTGTGTGACTACTACAAGTCCTTCACAGTGAAGAAGGCCTTATCTCGGATACTGTCGCCAGAACCCGGAGGAATCAAGGCGTCTGTCTGTGGACCCATCAACGTGCCTCTGGTCATCGGGGGATCAGTTACCAGCATCCGAGAGTTCCCACACATGGCTCTCGTGGGTTGGAAGAAAGTTAAGGTTAGATTTAATACTCAGCGAACCAGACTAACTTTTCTTTTCTTTCCTGAGATGATGACTAGCAAAACCTAATTATGAAAACCTGGTCACACCGTGTACAGAAGAGCTGATCAGCATCGTTGTGTGTGGATAGGAAGGTTTTGAGCGATTTGTGCGAATTTGGCGCTTGTTGTCTAGGTTTTCAAGATTATTCGTTTCAAAGCATTCAGTTGCTTTTCTACATAATTATCTAAAATATACATAGTTTGACTGAAGTAGGTTCTGATAGCAAAAAATCTTTCACTGATAAAAAGGGAAACAGATGCTTTTATTCTGAAAAATGCACGATTCCTGTGGTAGGGTAGGTGTAAGGGTAAACACCGTTATCCTTGAAATCAGTGGTTCCGTTTCATGTGAACGTAAAATCAATCGAAAATTACATTTTTTTTATGAAAATCTATATTTTAATACAAAAGTATTTCACCCTATGCGCTAGGGCAACAAACTTGCGTCTCAACATGGGCGGGGCGCGCGGGGAATCGCCACGTGAGCCAACCCGCGAGCACGACCCCTCCCGCACTCCAGTCAGTCAACTGTTTCGCTAGCGAGCACACGTAATGAAACGCCGCGTCGCAGCGTCGGCGTCGTAGCACCGCTCATTATGTCTTACACAAATGAACAGTGCACCGAAATGGTACGGCTTTATGCTATCGTGGGTGATAACCTGAACGAGGCTCGTAGGATGTACGCAGAATTGTTCCCTGAACAAAGTGTGCTACGTCGTGAAACGATGTTGGCGGCTATACAAAGGATGCATACCTACTTACGGCCAACGTGCCGGCCCACGCTCAGGGTCGTGGCAACCAGCAGCTGCCAGTTGATTTTTAAGAACGGAAATCAAATTTACATGTAGACTCGTCACGCAACACCGACTAGTACTTAAGTATTTTTTGCCTGTCTTAAGCCAGGAAAAGTATGAAGGGAAAGTTGCATCACAGGATAGGTGTTTTGTGTATTTATTCATGTGTTGTGCAGGTATGTAGGACGGGCGGCGTCCATTACAGTTCTACGTCACTCGGGGCATATCCATGAATTTGCGGACGGTGTCAGACCTCAGGCAGGCAGCACAGCTGTCTGTTCAGTTAGAGAAAATTGATTATATACAAAAGTATACAAAATCATTTACATTACATACATAAAACTTAAATCTTATTATTAGCCATATGTCAGCTAGCACAGACCAATATATCAACCACAAAAAAAAAAAAAAAAATGATAAAATAAAAATCGAGAACTACTCAAGCAGAAATAAAAGTTAATGTAAACATAATCTAACTGAATAAAAGCCTCCAGGCACAAAGGGCGTGCTGCTTACATATAGCTATAACTGGAAGTTATAAATGATAAACTAGGACCATCGAAGTAAAATAAATAAAAAGTTAATTACTAATAACATTAACAAAACCGAGATCAGCAAGACGAACAGTCACCACAAGCAGCAGCCGTTCACGAGCATAACGCAAAGATCAGCCATATTTGAGGGAAGGAGGCAACCCGACCTCCGACGCTACCGCAAGCAGTGACATCTAAGGGAGCATGGTGAACCTGCTGCAGGTTGCTCAGGCAAAAATAATAATTATCAATTGTCGATGTCGCTAGCTAATCACAGATTGCAATACAACTCAAACAGAATACATTGTTATGAGTAGATTATGTCAACAATAAATTAAATAAAAAATAATATTAAAATAAATTGACTATACAGTCCAAATAAAATAAAATAATAAAATTATATGAACTCATGTAACCTGTCAGTGGGTAAGCTAATTCTGGAGAAAGAACATAAACATTGTCTTGAGTTAATCACAGCGATCAACTACTCTTATCATTTAAGTAGTCAATTTAATGTTGCTATGTTTCCAGCACGCCGGTTACGCCTGGTATTGTGGGGGCTCTCTGATCAGCGACCGCTACGTACTGACTGCGGGACACTGCACCCATTCATATGACCGTTATTTTGTCAGGTATGTCACTGTTGCTATTAATTAATCTTACTGGTTACGGTCACCATTTATCATCCCACTGTGAACCAAAAGCCGCGAAGTCGCTTCATGTAAAATACTGGTAATCAGCTGCATCTGGTCCGGTTAGACAAAAGTTGGGAAAAGGCTAGATATTAGTCGACCAAAGGCCTCTCCCCATGACTTCCTAAAAACAATTATCAGGTATCTTTTTATCCCGGGTGTCACCACTGTGTGGATCACCCGGAGGACACGGTGGAAATTAGCCCTGCTTGGGCGGATAACCTTGGAGGATAGGTAGTAGTGCAGAGACGTATGTCAACCAACATTGTCGATAAATCAGATAAACAACAAACATTAATAAACTTTTATTTAAAAAAAAAACGTTACCTATTTTAGACTAATTCAAATAAAATTGCTAATTGTTTATTTTATATTTCTTATATTTTTTTGAGATTTTTTGTTCAAATCATCATACATAGACGTGAAAGGCGTTTGGTCAAACAGTTCGCGCTTTTGTTGAAATAATCTGTTCACGTACCTGCATACAGATGGCGTTTTGGTACAAATACAGTTACAATAACAGTTATTGTCATTAGTTGAAATAGCCCCATAGTCGAAATAGCCCCGCCCGACCTTACTTAGAAGAATAATTTATTCATGGTCTAAAAAACATTAATTCGATGTTATATGTGTAGATAAATGTTTGTAGTTAAAACTCAAACTCAAAGCATTTATTTAAAATAAACCAATTACAGGCACTTTTAAACTGGAGGTCAGTCAATCAGAAATATGAAGCTAGTTGCCCATTCCAAAGCGTAGTAGGTTCCTATGGAGAAGAACGGACAAGAAACTCCACTGACACTCTTTTCAACCAGAATATTGTAACAAAATATTAGTTACATCATTGTTGTGAAACCTACAATGTAGAAAAACGTGCACGTTAAAAGTGTCCGTAATTGAAAGATAAAACAAGAAACAAAACAATTCAGAAATTAAAATAAGCCGTGGCAGCTAAGAGATGACCAGTCGTTCACAAACATGACGCATGGATCAGCACCATTCAGCTCAACCATTTTGAAGGGAACTTAATGATCCAACCCACACGCCACCACTAGCAAGACATTAAAGTGAGCATGACATACTCTCAGCCGCCAGGGCAAATTCAAGTCAATGAAAGATATACCTAGTAAATGGTAACTCTCGAGACTCGATATCTGCAGCCCGTCCCCATAGTAAAATATGATACTATGAAAGTAACTGTAATATGTAGACTAGCCTCGCGGTATCTAAATCAGTGAATTGATGGATTTTTCTCACAGCATATGCTACTGAACTTAGCCGTCTCGAGTCGAGCGTGATACCCAGGAAAAGTTTTATCGACGAATTCTAGTTTCTCCATATTCAATACTATGTCACAATCACTACTTTTAACATTCGGTAAAGCAAATCTTATGCATTTAGTTTTTTTCCCCATATTATTATTATTAGCATATTAAGCATATTTTCCAAAATTATTAGCAGTGAACCAATTTTGAACCTGCAGTAGGGCAGTTGTCCACAAAAATAATTCATACAATGGTGAAGACTGGGCATGAAATTAATAGTAGTGTCACATTATGAACCAACCCATCCATGGATGGACCGCAGCAAGCACCGATCCACTTCCACTGCTATTCAGCTCCGAATCACCAATCCATTATACCTCATATGAATTCATCTATTTTACCAGTATTGAACTTTACAGTGAATTCCCTCGAGTTGTACAACTCGGTTCCTCATACCGGGACGATCGTGAAGCCCTCATCATGAAGATATCGGCCATCATTCACCACCCGAAGTTTAAGCCGCCACGTAAATACCATGATGTAGCGCTCATCAAGATGGTTTCAAAAGTCAAGTGAGTAAAATTAAAACAATTATAACATCACGTCTGTAATCTCCGAAGGGTTACACAGAGGTGTATCTAAGTACACATTTCGCCAGTCATGTTTAAGCTCTGTGTAACAGGGAAAGATATTGTTGTAACGAACGCCTATTGTCATCAACCGGGCACAAATCCAGACTACGGTTTGCTACTGAGAAATTCAAAAAATTCAATAACACTTTGCCCAACCTGGAAATCGAACTCAGGACCAGCAGCAGCACTTGCGCCTACTAGACCGAAGAGGGTATAAAAATACCAACCGAGTTTTCAGAGTCAAGACAGGGGTGGATGTCACATGTCTCTATATATTTTGTTCTAGGACATGCTGGCTTCCTGACGATGTTTTCTTTCACTGGTTTGAGAGTAGGTCGTGATGAGTGGGTCAAAATGAAGAATTCCAGCAAGGAACAGACGCATGATGAATGATAACTAACTCGATTATCATAATAATTCCAGGTTCTCGGAGGTGATTCGTCCAGCGTGTTTGGGAGTACCACCACCAACGGGCAGGAGCATCACCGCCACTGGATGGGGGAGCACTGTTGATAGTGAGTTTCATTTGTTAAATTATGATTTAAAATAACCTTGATAAAATGGGTGCATACTTTATTCAAACCTGTCTGTACAGCTTCGCAGCGTCTCCCTCAGCGTGTGGGACATGCAGGAGTGTCAGGACATATTCGGAAAAACACGACATCTCGCCAATGGGATTCTGCCTGATAGCCACATGTGTGCCGGTGACAGGGGTGGGTGGCATGACACTTGTCAGGTAAGAAGTGAGACTGATTGGTCCATAATCCAGCACGCGGAAACAGTGCGGGTTGGTAGATGTCACGAATTTTTGGTTCTACGACATACCAGTTTCCTCACGATGTGTCCCTTCACCGTTTTGATTAGGGATTAAAAATCACGTAAAGTAAAATTCCTGCCTGGATTCTTAAACCTCAAAATCGGTACTTATGGTTCAAGGGATCATTTTAAGACATTAAGGTGGATGCGCCAAGGTATCCCGCGAAATGCAAATTGTCTTACGTTTTTTGCAAATAATATTTAGACCAACATACAACCTGATAATAATAATAAGCCTTTATTTACTATAATATAAAATAAGTTAAACAGAACATAAATATTGCACTTCGGTTCGGTCTTCCCCAAATTCTACAGATGTAATTGCTTGTTTTTCTCTTTTAAGTTATGCATTTTTGCAGGCGGGTTTTAGTTATGCGTAGTTTGCATGTAGCGATGTAGTTGCCGCCACATCACTCCCCTCCGGAGATTGGAGGTCAAAATAGTGGGCCGGGTCTTGTATCTTGCGATGCTTGCCAGTGCCAGTTGTGGTTCCAGTGAGTCGGAACCGGGTGCCGCATGGTTCGCGGTGAGTAGGAACTGTCTGCGGTGATTCCCCAGTGGGTCTGGGTGATGAGGTTGAGGAATGCGCGTTCGCTGCATGCTGGTGATCAGGATACCCGTTGAAGTCGTAGGTGCTGGCTGGCTGTATGACTCGCCTCAAGAAAGATTGCGGGAGTGATGATGATGATGACGTCACTCGAAGGCTGCGTTGACGTTTATATTCAGGGTCACCAATTTAGAGGTATGAGGAACAGGGTGTAAAATTCACTCATCCTCTATAGAAAAGGGAGAATCCTCCGACCAGACGGGTGTTGTGCCTGGTGGGCTACTGCCCAACGAATGATGTGACTTACCGTGCGATGTACATAATAATTATATTGTTTAGTTTTAAATTGTTCTTATAAAGAAGCAAAAAGAATAATTTACCCAGGATTTTGTAATATCTTGATTTAAAAGAGTGGAGTTTCTTGGTGTTCTTTGGAACGTACAACTAGCTTCAATTTTATGACTAACTGACCGACTCCTTGACAAATCAAAAGTGCCTGCAAATGGTTGAATTGAAATAAATGGTTTGAGTTTCATAAATATCTTTTCCACAGGGTGATGGCGGTGGTCCAGTACAGATTCAAGATGGCTGCTTGTGGCGTGTGGTCGCTGTGACGTCATACGGTCGGTCTTGCGGATCACCTGATATCCCTGCGGTGTACGCTGTAATACCGCATGCGTTTGTAGCCGCTCAGGTATTTGATGAGGTATCATTACAATAAAATAAAGATATTTAAGGAACTGTGAGCATTTTTATTTTTTTAAATTTTATCATCCTTCATCATGGCCCACAGTGTACTGTTATGGCACAACGATGGGAAAACCAAAAAAGCAATGGATGGATAGAATAGATATAATAATAAATAAGGAAAACATTATAGGATTGAGGAATGGATTGTGTGAAAGATGACATGGGTAGAGAGGAGGTGACTACTGAGATGACGGCTGATAGAGATGTATGGAAGAAGACATGCTTTGCATTTGGCCAGGGAACTGTTTTATAATTATGTTGGGTAAATAATTTTATTATAACCGACCTGATTATTCGGCGTTCAAACGTCATGACTTCTGCATGAAGTCAAAAATAACAAAAGTTCATTTATGTATTGTTATCTACTCTGTTGTTATCTAAACACATACGGTGTTTCCCTGATCCTCAGAAGAGTCCCCGGGATTTTGTGATCATGACGCGGCAATATATTTTGTTATAGGAAACACGATTAGTCACGAATTCGATCTATTGTATTAGATATTAGTTTTATATCGGTCGTGATCAACTGATCATGAAGTCTTGGGTCGTGGGTTCAAAAGTTCAATAACTATTTTTTTAAAGAAAGAAAGAAAATATATTTATACCATTCCCCCTCTAAAAAGCTTATTTTATTCACTGAAAACAGTGAATAAAAAGCACTTTTAGTCACTGTTTTGGTGTTTGAATTTAGAACACATCAATAAATTCGAACTCCATCTCAATGCTGTACAACCTCCTTGCGAAAAAATACTCGATACAAACTCCGATGTGATTGGTTGAAATTTTCGACAAGGAGTTTAGCATTAGAATAAAAACTGTTTTGTGTTCTTTGCTGTCATTAGTAAATTGGCGCTATTTTAAATACTGTAAGTTGTATGAACACAAAGTTTAGAGTTAATCCATAATAAATCGATTAAAAATGCAATCAAGTGATGAAAAAGATGTGTGTTAACACCCGAGTTTATGAAAGAGAGGGCGGCTGATATAGTAGAAAACTTACTACTTTAGCTACCCAACAAACCACGGCTAGTTTACATCAGCCTAAGATAAGTTTTGCAAATGGAAAAATGAAAATTAAGCTTCTGGAACACTTTCAGAGTCTGTTTTCCTAACTTATTTTCATGAGTTGTCGAAGAAAAACAAGACATCGACATTTGGGAGTACGTATTCTATGCTACGGTGTATTATAAAAACAAGGCATAACATTGACAAAATCACATACTCGAAGTTGCAAGTTCTTTTTTTCGTAGTCATGGTATAAAGTATAGTATGTAACTCTTGAATAAAACGGATTTATATCGAGGGCCACGAATCACTCGCGTCACTCAGGATTCTAACATTTGAATCACTCGCTATGCTCGTGATTAAATCATTATGAATCACTCCGTACGGTCGTGATTCAATCGTTAGAATCCTTCACTTAATCGTGATGCATCTATGGCCCTCGCTTTAAATCCGTCCTTTATTCACTAATTGCATAATATACTAGTATTTAGCACAGACTAAAAGGCACGTAATATTATATACAGCAAATAACAAAATCAAATAAAAAGTGTAAACGTGTGATGTAGGAAATTATCATGGCTGCGCCAAAGAGGGAGTTCAGCGAAAATACAAGACAACTTAAATGCCTGACGCTGGTTTTCAACCGGACAAGGGGACCTAAACCGGCCACATTAGCAATTCCTCTAAAAGCAATTCATTTCCTGAATCCCAGCTGTCAGTAGCAATTCCTCTAATAGGGTATCACGTGACAGTTGAGAAGTTAAAAGCAATTCATAATTTGTGAACTATTTTACGAATCTCCATAGAAAACTGTCAAACAGATGAATTATTTCGTATTAAGAATTATACGCAGATCATATTACGAATTATCAGTTTGTGACATTTTACGATGATTCATGATATTTTCATATTATGATTGTGCTAAAGTGACCGTTTTAAGCCCCCTGAAAGTGTGAGGTGACGGATGTAAATCAGATTTATAATGTAATGTGTATACACACATTCTAGGCATACGCCTAGGTACTTACTTAATGTGTCATATAATAATAATAACGAACAATGTTAGTAAATAAATAGTGTGATTGTGTATAAAATTGCAAAACAAAACAAATAAAAACTTTTCACAAAGAAAAACAACCGACTTCCAAAAAAAAACACAAAATCATTAATTTCGGAAGTCGGTGTCTTTGGTTTTAAACTTTCGTTTTTTGCCACCGACTTCCGAAATTAATAGTTATTTGTGCAACAAGAGAGCAAAGTTGTTTTTTGGTGCGAGTGTTGATTTAGAATCCCGAGCACAGCGAGGTATTCAAAGGCACGAGATGCAAATAACTTTGGTCTCGTGTAACACATACAACTTTTCACCTCAGCAGCGAGAACATATGAGATATTAGAACATATTAGGAGTTTAATTAAATATGAATTTTCCGTTTTGTACTGAAGAACGGAAACCATTTTTTTTCTGAGGTAAAATATATACATTTAATCAAAGTATTTTCCCTATTGTCTACACATTTCTGCCATCTCATGGGAAGGTCATTTATGACTTTGCGGTAGAACTCTGGGGACCTGGACTCAACAAACTGAGTGAAGGCATTTTGTATTGAAACCCCTTCATTTCTGTACAGGTTCAACAAGGTAGGTAAGGCAAACTTCAACACGCACCTATTTTGCAAGCTTTTTGTCTCACCGATTGATGCAAATTGGTCATTATTTTGGATATGCTTAAGATAACATCAAACCGTGCCGCTAGTTCCTTGGTAGTTTGATATGGAGCGGCTTCTACCATCGCATCTAATTCATCGTTATTTACCTTAGAGGCTGGTCTTTCTCGGGGTTCATTCTTCAAATCGAAGTTTCCACTACGAAAGCGATTAAACCAAAAACGCAAGGTTCGTTCATTAGCCGTATCCTCTCCAAACACAACATTGATATTGCGAGCTGTTTCCGCTGCGTTAGTTCCACGTCGGAACTCGTATTAAAAAAATACTCTAATTTTCAATATAAGTACGGTACGAAACAACTCACATGTAGCATCGGCAAAATTCGTAAAGCCGATCACAATCCGACCTGAATGCGCCTTCAAAATCACCAATCTTTATTACTGCTTTAGGTGAAAATGATCTTTACGCATACGCAATAACTTGTAAAGTTATATAACCAAATAGATCCGTAAAATTTAAATTAATGAATGCAAATTTTCACATTTATGCTACATCTAAGTTGTGTCGTACTGTAGTTATCTTTACCGTTAAAAGCTGAATGCAAAAACAATTGAAAGTATAAAATCGAATCTTGTGAAAAACGTTTCACTCCGGAATCTCACACCGTGATGCAAGTTTAATTTTAATTCAAAGTGGCCAGTACGTTTAAACGGCAATTTCATATTTAAACCCTTATTATTGCCTAAAGGTAAAAAATACAACATGGTAAACGTAAACTACATGGTAAACAAACCACATGTATATTTGTAAAACGAACAATATAAAAAAAAAAAAGTTAAATTACTTATTACATTTAAAACCTGTATGTGTATCCGAACGTCTTATTGTTTGTTTCTTTTTTGGGCCTATATCGAAATTAAAATCGAACTTCGAATCGACTTGTTTCTCTCGCTTTTTTCTTATCGAAATAAAAGTGACAGAACAAAGTGAAATTCAAATATTTCGAATTTTGTGAGTTGACCCATGACATGTTCTCGGAATTTAGAAAAAAAATAATTGAAAAGTTACTTTGTCTCACGGTACAAACGGTACCATACGCTACGTCATACCTATCGCGCGAAAATGATTGGTGCTAATTTAAAATATTGTTCCCACACCCCTCTCCTTGAATGTTGTAAAAACCAAGATGGCTATAGACATAATTTGTTCGTTAAAGCTAACGCCTCGTTTTATTAAAAATCCTCAACACAGTCTATAAAAACCTTCAGTTTTCACCAAACCTCACCGCTGCTGCTACATTTTGTGGTCCTTCGAGCCGTCAGTGGAGTAGGAGATCACAACATGCTCCCGGCCTTGGAAGCAGTGGCTTTCAATGGTCTTCAGCAGTGTCGATCACGTCCTGTAGTAGCGGACAAATCTTGGTAAATGCGCGCCTCACCACGCCCGATGACGTCTGTATATCAGCCACCCGGGATATACCATCCTTTCCTGGCATAGTGCAAAGAACACGTCCCAAATGCCACTTCAAAGGTGGGAGGTTATTATCCTTAATAACAACTAAGGAGTTTGGTTTGAGCTCGTCCTTATTCACCGTCCATTTTGTCCGCACCTGCAGCTCGGAGATGTATTCCTTCGCCCATCGGTTCCAGAAGTGTTGGCGTAGTTGTTCTACCCTCTGGTATCGTTGGAGACGACTTGCAGGAACGTCGCGTAGGTCATCGCCGGCTGGCGCAGTCACTGGTCGGCCAATAAGGAAGTGTCCGGGAGTGAGCGGGGAAAAGTCATGAGGATCGGGGGAAAGAGGAGACAGAGGTTGGGAGTATACGGCTTCTATTTGAGCCAATACTGTGCTGTACTCTTCGAACGTGAGATGCGCGTTGCCTATCACACGACGAAGATGGTATTTACTCGACTGTATTCCTGCCTCCCACAGACCACCAAAGTGCGGAGAATAAGGGGGAATAAAATGAAATTTAATACTTTGACTAGATGCAAATTCTAAAATATCACTACTACAGTTAGCTAGAAATTTAAGAAAAATCGTTCTTTACACCTACAAAGTTGCGACCATTATCATCAGTGAAATAAATCTTTTTAAAGTAAGTAAATACGCTTCACTGGAGAGGTCACTGACTAACTCCAGGTGTCACGAAACAGACAAATAGGCAAATGTAGCCTTTGATAAGTCTAGCACCCCTACCCTTGCGGTTCAGAATGAGCACTGGCCCAGCGTAATCCACCCCACACTGAACGAATGGAAGACTAACTAACTCGCTCCCTAGGTAAGTTAGGTACCCATCATAGGACTAAGCGTCTTCCCTCTACAGGTAACACAACTATGCACTACCTGGCGAGCTAAATTTCTGCCTCCGACAGGCCACCATGATTCGCGTAAATGAAAAAGTAATGCCTGCTGAGTAGCGTGGAGAAGCGCTCGTGATGAAATAATAAAGTGGTAAAATAATGCTTACTATGTATTACAATTGGATGTTTTTTACCGTAAATGAATTCATCAGAATTAACTAAACGACCACCTACACGCATTAATTTGTGATCATCTAAAAACAAGTTTAATTTACACAAACAAGCTTTACTTTTAATAGTCTCATTGTTAGATAATGTCTTATATTCAACTGGATAAGATTCCATTTGACAGAGTCGAGCTAATGTTTTTTCTGCATGGTCTAGCTCATCTACACTAAGAACGCCTGTACGCTTATTATTTTTACATCGACTGTTATTTATAAAACGTAACATAAAGACAGCCGCACGCCTCATACGTTTAAATTGAGAGAATCGATGGAAGGGAAACAAAGATAATTCAAAACAATCCTGAGCTACAACAGCAGTGACGCATGACTTGACCTCGGGTAACTCGCGTTGTTTGAACGAGTCCGAACTTTTGTGATCGTCTATAGAAAAATTAGGGTCACGAAGAAATTCAGGACCCTCCCACCACAAGGTAGACGAAGAAAGTTCTTCCAATCGAGCACCACGTGACGCTAGATCGGCGGGATTATCACCACTGCTTACGTGACGCCACGGGACATCTAGTGAAAGGTCATTAATTTCTGCGATCCTATTTTGAACGAATGTCTTAAGTTGGTTCGGCCTCATGCGCAGTCAGCCTAAGACAATAGTGGAATCAGTCCAAAATACAATGCTATTAACTTCTCAACTGTCACGTGATACCCCATAGGTATCATGAACAAAAACGCCCCAACTGTCGATGGCACCTATGGGGTATCATGCGACAATTGTTGCCATTGGTCGATGATTTTTGTCGTTTATTTGCACTTGCAACACGATCTGGCTGTATCATTCGAATAATCGATTAATAGTTTACTGATTTTAGTAACAATTTCTTGGTAACACCACTAAAAACGGAACGAAAACCTAACAAACAAAATCTATCTGTGGTCGTGTGACGCGCGACGCCATATTGGCAAAATTCGTCAAGTGTCAAGTGTTGTTTACGTTTGTTCGCAACAGAATAAAAGAAGAAAACGGTGAGTAATCTTATAAGAATTTTATACAGAATTACTGAGAAATAAGTGTGGATTTCGTATTGAGTGTTAGTTTATCGGAAAGTGATAAATATTTCAGTGAACAAGTAACGAAAGTTTTGTAGTAAACAATTTTGACGCTGTCGCCGCCGTGTTTAGTAATGTATTTACGATAAATATTCTTGTATACTGTTTGAAATACACATAAGTATCTAGCATAATAATCTACGAACATAATTTGGCTAATAGCTACTGATATTATTGCGAATTGTTATCGTAATCGTATTTCCAATTCGGCGATTCCCCCGTACCATGACACAGCGCTCATAGTAGGCGGGGCCAGTAAAAAGTACTATCTGCAAAAAGAATCCAACTAGAATTTTTTGTTCCAATAAGAAAGAAAGAAAGAAAGAAAAAAATAAAGATTACAATTTTATTATTTCTTGCAGTTTACATAACTGACATGTGTAAGAAAAATAAATGTCGAAGTTGTTTTTTTTTTACCGACTTCAAAAAAGGTGAATGTCCTCAAAAAGTATGAATGTTTTTTTTAGGATCATGGTATTTTCCTAGGCCATTAATTTGGTAAATGATTGTTTTATGATATTTTCAGCATGGCGAGGCTGTCCTCGACCTCAAGGTCACGAGTGTGACCCCCGCTCCGTGCAAAAGGGCCCCAGACAGAGCGCCGCCCGTCGCGCTATCATCATGGGGTTCCTTGACGCTACCCCGCGCTCCGATCTGTCCCCATCCCCACCGCGCACCGCGGTAAGTATTTTCAGTATAGCATATTACTATATATATTTATTTAGTTTCAGTGGAATAATTTGTATTTCTTGTCTTTTCAGCCACCCCCATGCTGTCCCGGTTCTAGCGACCCGTCGATACGTGTGTACCTACTACTCTTTGGAATGGGCAACTAGCTTCATCTTTCTAAGTGAACGACTCCTTGACAGTTGAAAAGTGCCTGTAACTGGTTTATTTGAAATAAATGCTTTGAGTATGAGTTTTGTTTTATTTTGTTATAATATATTTCTTGAAAGCAAAATGTGTTTTATTTCAAACTTTTCCTAGCTTTCCGTAAGAAGGTATCCCACATACTTACGAAGAGCTAGGAAAAGTTGCACTAAAAACCGACTACCATTGATACGTTGAGGAGTAAAAATAAACAATAATTACCTCCACTTATTTCGTTGTCCGTCTGTCTGCCAGTCTCTAAAGACCCTTCCTCGACCGTAACAGTAGTTTTGCAGGTATGCCGTGCATTAGACATTCTCTTTTACTATGCGTTTGCACTGGTGAAACATTCACAACAAATCATGTTGAAATCTCTAGTACCTGTCGAAAATTGTATAGAAAATTGAGAGAAAATAGAGATTTCAACATGTTTTGTTGTGAATGTTCCGCCAGTGCAAACGCAGTTATGCACCTGTGCGGTGCATTAGACGTTCCCTCTAGTCTTATGCACCTATGCGGTATCATGTGACATTCTCGTGATAGTAATGCAAATAAAAAACTAATACAACGCTATCAACAGTGACGTGAGGCCGGTTTCGTAAACATGCGTGCCCTTACTGAGGTGTACTTTAATTGTAAGTGTGAGCGTGTGTGCACAGAGGGAAGTAGTTTTGGCATGTTTCACTGTAGGTATTGTTCGCAGCGAATGTCTTGCTTTTTTATTTGCATTACTGTCACGAGAATGTAATATGATACCGCATAGGTGCATAAGACTAGAGGGAATGTCTAATGCACCGCATAGGTGCATAACTGCGGTGCATTAGATATTCTAAAAACCGACTACTATTGATACATGAAGAATTAAAAATTCAAACAGGCATACTTTACCATGATGAATAAACACAATAATTACCTCCACATACTTCGTTATCGCAAAAAATGCGATTACAAACTTACATTTGCAGTTGGAGAATTGACCGTGACGTATGTCGATGTATGGGAGAACATATTTTTCAACTACAAAGTTAAGATTGTTTTTGGGTTAATTTCATCCCTACTACGGAATCCTTCATTGTAGGTGGTCTGACGTTATTGTTTAGGCATAATCGGACTATAATGTTCCCACTGCTGGGACACAGGTCCTCCTGTCCGTGAGAGAGAATGGGTGGGTTGGTAAATGGATTTAGGTACCTACCTATGTAGGTATAGGGAAAGATAGAATAATCATTTATGTAATGTTTTGTCCATAATAATTGTTACACAGCTGTTAGTAAATAAGTGTACCTAGGTACAAATAATGATGAATCATTATTTTCAAAGAAATCGAAATAATAATAATAATTGGGATATCTCAAACCAAAAATTTATTTCGTATGTTTTTTTTAACAGGTCATTATTATTGTAAGAGAACACAAATAGTGAGATAATAAAGAGTAATGTTATGTTATCTAATTTAAAGTAACATAATAAACAGACTAAAGGAACAATAATTTATAATAAAATAATATCGTACTTCAAAATTATAACATACAAATATTCGCAGTCTTTTTACTCTGACGCGCTGACGGTACCTCACGGCTCCCGCGAACCAGTAAAAACCAGTTTTCGGGCCGGCTCTGCGCGCGTCGCTGCGTAATGGCCGCGGAGTATTTACGTTGTGTAAACAAAAAGTTTCTTATCGCAAAGATCGTGTTACAAGTGGAATGAGGTGCTGTTATCGTGTTTATGATTAGGCCTGTACATTGTGCTAACGTTTTCAAGTGTTTGTGACGTGAGTGAATGTGTGTATTAGTGATATTGATAAATAGTTTCTAGATTAGGCGAGTGAAAATAAGAAAAAAGAAAAATTATTTCATCACAGCGAGATCAGGTAAGTCCTTTCGTCTTTTATTATCATTTAAATATATGCTGTAACTCATAAAGAAGTTAGGAAGGTATAATTTATGGTGTGCAAATTACTGCTTGGTGATGAAATCACCATTTTTAGGAAGGCCTACCCAAAAATAAAAAGAAACTTGAGACTAGGTCGACGGGATTTGCATTTTTAGGTAAACCTAGGCATGCGCACTAGGGGTTAAATTTACAACGTAATGAGTTGCGTACTTTGTCATACAAACGAGCTCCTAATAAAGCCCCACAAAGTTCGAGACGTGGTATACTAATAGGTTTTAAAGGCGCGACCTTTGTTTTTGAAAACAATAATTTAACCGATACAGTTAAATCATTGCAAACTGTGCGAACATAAACACATGCGCCGCACGCCGTCTGAGATGCGTCACTAAAAATGTGTAAGTCAATATACATAGGCTGTGTACCTATAGCGTGGCGAGGTATGCGAATAGTATTTAGCGCTTGCAATGAATCAACAAACCGGTCCCACACGCGCGCCGTGCCATCAGGAACGTTATCATCCCAATCTATTTTTAATAGCCATAATTGTTGTAAAAGAACTTTCACAACAATTATGACAGGACTTAACAATCTGAGAGGGTCAAAAATTTGCGAAACGTTCGATAAAATAGACCTCTTTGTAATGGGCTTGTTATTTCCAATCTCAGACGAAGTAAAAAATCTAGACAGACAGCTGCGAACAATAAAGTGAAGCATTCAAAACTACACCAAGCTCTGTGCATACACGCTCGAACGCACACATTTACAACCAAACTACACCAAATCGATTACTTGCAGCTAGTCTGTCAATGAAGCGTCACCCTGAAACAAATTAAATTATTTTACCGCGAAAATGCCGCCTTGTGCGGTGAAAGGGTGCAAAAACAATTCTTAAAAAAATAAAAAGCCAGATGGCATCACGTTTCGTATGTAAGTAAACATAAAAACTAGATGAAAATCCATAATTTTAATAGATCAAAATATGACAGCTTCAAATATGACAAAATCTTAACCAAGTGTTGTCACTAGTATGCGTCACAATTTTCCCTGTTTATTGGGTAAATAATTCATGTGATGCGAGAAGTAACATTATAGGTTCATTTTTCACATTTGGACATGGAGCCATACTGCCGCCATAATGCTTTTTTTAAACGTAGCCTATGTTACTCGGGATGATGTAAGGATTCAAACATACCCCATACATCCAAATCCGTTCAGGCATTTAAAAGTTATGGTGGACTAAAGAAACTCACATACTTAAATACATAGGTACATGAACCCTGAAAACATTACACTACTTTTTGCAGTCATGTAATAATAAAAATGTAGTTACTTTTAACTATTGTTTTATTTTCTTTTCGGAATCAAGCCAGGTACCTATAAACAATTTAAAAAATATATAAGGCTAACCTATCTATTTACTTCTCCAGTCCCCCGCCAGTACTTAAGACAAAATATTAGGGTAATGAGTTTTTACTGAGCGGCAACACTCACTAAGTGCACACATGTTTACGAAACCGGCTTCATGTCACTGTTAACAGCGCTCTGTCTAGATTTTCTACTTCGTCTGAGTTTCCAATATGAATGTGAGAATTAAAATAAAAGTTGTCGCTTGCGTTATGCCAGCCTATTCCTAAGGTTTTACAACTAGAATTTTCATCTAAACTTAAAGGTTTAAACTGACTAGACGACTGACGGTCATCATCGTGTTTAAAATTAAATATCCACTTCCTAAGTGGAAAGCAGCCCGACTGCAGCGTCTTCTGAATTTTGTCACATAGATCTAATAATTTTATTTTATCATCTAAGCCCGTTATGTAATCGTCGACATATAAATCCTCTTTTATAGCTCGAGCGACATCAGGATCAGGAGATTCAGAGGCTAATTGTTTTAGGTACCTCCATACGTCACGGTGTTTGATTTAAATATACCTAACGGCTTTGAGGGATGGTCACGCCACAGAATCATTTGCAAACTGCGCTGACTCTCATCTACCTGGCACTGCTGGTACATCTTCTCCACGTCGGCGCACACGACGTACTTGTGCTGCCGAAAGCGGAGAAGAATGGCAATGAGATCACCCTGTATAGGAGGGCCAACCAATTGCAAATCATTCAGTGACTTACCAGAGCTTGATCATGCGCTTGCATCAAACACCACGCGCAACTTGGTGGTGCTGAGCTCGCGGAACACGCCGTGATGCGGCATGAAATAACACGGGGATTCATAGAAATCTACCTGTGTCATGTGGCCTAAAGTAAGATACTCCTGCAAAAATCGGAATATAGAGCTTTATATTCAGGCGAACGCTGCAGACGTTTTTCGAGCGCAAGAAATCGACGTTCTGCTTGTATATAAGAATCCCCCAAGGTATCAGGTGACTGATGGAGTGGAATGTGCACGCAGAATCTACCCTCACTATTGCGAGTAGTAGCGCGAACAAAGTGATCTTCACATGCACGTTCTTCCTCAGTCTGTGCGTCTCTGACCTTGGATGGTTTCTCAATCTCCCAGAACAATCGAAGTTGCGTATCTAAAGAATTAATAATATTGCAATGAATTGGCGCATTTTTTCGCGTATTATTAAGTATAGGTCCGGAAATAATCCAGCCTAGTTTGGTATTCTGTAGAAATGGACAACTAGTCAAACGAATTTTACCGACTTCTAACAGATTCCAAAACCTATCTGCGCCAATCAAAATGTCAATATTTTTGTAGTCTAGAAACTCCGGATCGGCTAACCGTATGTTGTCTGGAATACAGACTTGCGCGTTTAATTTACATACGGCAGGTATCGAAGCTGTGATCCTAGACAGCACATAACAATTAATGCGCGCAGTAAATGAATTATCGACGCAGGATTTGATAACGATATATCAAGCTTGGGAACAATGTACTATCGAATCACCTACGCCTCGAACTTCGTTTGTGGACTGTATTAATGGTGCGTTTAAGAGTTGACATAATGATTTAGAAACGAAACAGCGCTGGCTTCCAGTATCAAGGAGCGCCCGCGCCTTAGGATATCTACTATGTACATCTGCTACATCAACGATAGCTGTTGACAATAACACAGACTGCACACCTATAGACTTAATCGATTGCGGTTGCATGTGTGCCTTGTTTACTTAAATAGGGACTGTGGAGTCCGAGGCGGCTGGTACGGCCGCGGGGAAGTGCGCAGGCGCTTCACTCGCATTTGCACGCGACGCCGACTCCTCAGTGGTCGTTGTGGAATGCAAAGCAACAGAACTATTAGCGTCATTGTGAAGTAATGAGTTATGTTTTTGATTACAGTGTCTACATGGCCCAAACCTACAATTATTTACCGAATGCTTCGAATTTAAACAATTCTCACATAAATTGTGCTCGCGTACAAGTTTAAGCTTTGCATTCGATAAACTCTTTACACGTATACAGTGGATGATTCGCGTTGCATTTTGCGCATGTTAACTTACCGCGTTGTTTATTTGATTTACTCGGCCCGCTAGAAACATTGCAGTGTGACGTATTGTGACATTTTGAGTGTTGTTTTTTGCTGTCCGTGCTTGAGCTTCTTTGCCATGTGAACGCTGCAATGCTTCCAGCATGTCTGCTTTGTTGCGCTAAAAGTTAATTAAAACATCCACTGTTAAACGTTTGGAACTGTTCTCATTTGGGTTCGGGAACAATGTGCACTTATGAGACCTCCATTTTCTTTCAGTAATTTTATCTAATTTGGACACCGTGATATTAGTAATTAAACTATCCCTGTAGTTTGAAGGCTCACGTAGAACCGTAAAAGTGCGCGTACATTTTTCAAAATAGTGTATATTAATGTTCTTAACGAAGAGGGCGACTCTTTAGTTATTACAGTTATATTTAACAAAGCTTTGATATGGTGATCAATTAAAAGTCCGCAGTTATTATATCTGTTGAGCAACAAGTCCCATGCAACTTGATAATTATCAGCCGAAAATTCTATGGAATGTATTGCATTACTGAAAAATGCTTGAACTGACTAGCCAGGTCCACTCAAATCTGAGTGGTTCTTTCCTCAAAAGACTATTTCAGACTCGAATTTACATGGTCCTCATATGGCTTGACCAAGATTATGTCTGGACTTTAAAAGAGACTGTGACCTCTGAGTTTGTTTCGGCCTTTCTTCTCAGAGTAGTCAGATAGAAAACGCCGACCTCAACTAGCTCATTTTTAATATTTTTTAATATGACTTGTTAAAGTGATTCCAATATCCTATTTACAGAATAAACAATTTCATTTCATTTCATTTGTATAACTAGCTCGGCACTGCCTTTTAGGGATTTGAGATAGTGAAACTGTTGGATTTTAGAAATATCTTCAGCATAAATTCAGCAAGTAATATTAAATTGTAGTAACTATCTTCAAAATGTTCTCTTTGATTTAATTGTTCGCCTAATTCACTATCAGAAACTCTTTCTTCTATTTTAGTTTGAATGTCGTTAAATTCAGAAAATAAAGTACAACCTTGAATCCTCAACTTTAAATCAATGCGTTTATGATTAATTGGAAAATCATGTTTACAGTCTTTTAAAGACTCTAAATAATTATTAAATTTGGTAATCCTGCCCTTAATTATACCACGCTTCATAACTAAATCGCGAACTAACTCACTACTCTCTACACTTAGCAAATTAGGAGATTTGTCACGGGATTTTGCAGAGTCAATAGGCATTTTGGTAGTCAGTGAAAAGAGGAGTACTCACGGTTTTATAATCGTCAACTCAATCCTACACGGAACTGATGCTAGCAACTTCACCAGGCTAGGAATTGGCTGGAAATCCGATATTCCGAGAATACAATGCGGCTCTCACTGAAATAAGAGCACAGACACACTATTGCACCAAATAGTACTCAGGAGATGATAGGAAGAAGTAAGGATTGGCCCCACCGATTGCGTATTATTTTCGATGAAACCTTTTGCGTTTTCTTCTCAATCTAGCGTCGGACGTGGGTGTGCCGCCCATACATTCTTACCCACGATCCTTTACACGAATTGAGAACCTCCTTTTAAAAGTCGATTACAAAGACTGATATAAAAATGAATAAATGAGACGGACGCATGAGAGGCCGTTTTAAGTACCTAAATAAAGAAATCCTTCAAAACGAGTCAGAACAAGAAACCTGTTTTAGCCGATGCCAGACTTCCACGGTCCAACACATTGCACTTCATCACTCAATACGCTGGAAGCGTCTATATAATGACGCAACAACTCATCTGTTAATAGGTCAAACTGGAAGTTCAGGAAAATTGCTTGCCGTATCGTGAATCGAAAGTATAGATACATACATTCGATTGAAAAAAATGTGTGTGTGTTATGAAAATACAGTCGGTTTTTAACTTGAATTGAGCGCAAGCCACTGAAGCCACCAATCGCTCATTATGCCAATTTCGTTTGGGTTTAAAAAAAAACCGGTCAAGTGAGAGTCGGCAGCAAAAAAGACCAAAAAAAAATAATACTTGTATTATTAACTTTATCTATTTTTTATTATTATTTGTTGTTAAAGGGGCAATAGAAATACACAGCAGCAACAACATGCAGAACCACTGCCTTGCGACCTTTTCAAGCGATACTGGTCTTTTAAGTGGTTTACTAATGTTTGCCATAATTTCATATGTCATCATTTCATTAGACATAACGCTTCAGTTGCCATAATCATCAAATGACATAAAATCTTATTCCATAATTTCATTGGTCATAATCGATCAAGTGTCATAATATTAATTTGCTATATTTTTCAGTTTGAATATTGTCGATTTCCATACCATGTATTCATATCATGTTATTAATTTGACCATATTAGCACAAAAATGCTAGTTCAGTACCTACAAGCGCCTACAATTTTGATGTTATGTTAAACTGAATAATTTTGTTAATAGATATATTCATAGAAAAATGCTTTATGCTGCAAGCACAAAAGGCAAAAAAATATAAAAATGCAGCAGCCATAGTTTCTGTCACGGCTCCGGCGCTGCGGGGCTCCGGCGGTCCCACACGAGCTTATCGTCGCAGAAGCTTAGCCACAGCTGCAGCGGCGAGCGTTACAACCACCTGCTCCTCAACTCGCGGGCCGCCTCACCCCTTCGCGCCTACGCGATTTACTTAAATTACACTCTAGGGGTAGGCCATACAAGACTGCGTGGAGTCGGATTTACAGCGATGCATTTGTCACTAAAACCTAATTTTTTGCAAATTAGGTTACTTAGGTGACTATTGTGACTAACAATCTATACATAGCTAGGGCTATACAAAAAAAAGATACACCCTACCAATTTTTTGTACAAAACAATAAACGCTTGAAAGTAATGATTATGACATATGATATATAATATGGCAATATGGCAACTAATTTTATGGCAAGTAAAAGTTATGACTGATAAGTTGATATGACAAACGTTATTAGTACAAGTGATAATATGGCAAGTAAATATTATGACTGAGGACGATTATGGAAAACTATATTATGGCAAATGAAAATATAGCAAACAAGACAATACCCTATTAAGTACGTAGATAAAATTTAAAATTATTTTACACTGAAAGTGCTCGCCGCTTCGCTACCGGCCGCTGCCATTCCGGTCTGACTCGGCCCTTACTCACCAACCCGAACGCCGACTGACCGTGTGCTTTATAATACAAGTTTAGCTCAGACGTAGTTTCACATTTAATTCGACATCTCGTGTATCAAGAAATAACATTTTAGATTACATCAAAAACAGTAACAAAATCGTATGAAAAATAATAAAAGTGTCATCAAAAACAAAATCTACAAAAAGAATCGAACTCGAATTCAGAATTTGACATTTCAAAGTGTTTTTAAAATTCTAATTGGGGTTTTGTGGTCGATTTATTTTTGTTTTTTACAAAGTGATAAGTATTTAGACCAGATAGACATTTAATTGTCTATCATTAAATCAATTTGCGTGCCGTAAGGTAGGTAATTGTGGGAATGACTGCTTTTATAAATATTATCCCTTCTCAAAACTAAATTGTGACGTATGTTTCAACGGAGTTTCTTTATTTATCCAAAACCATACATCTACTTCCATCTAAGTTGATTAAAATATAATTCGCGACTGTAAAAACAAACAATTATGTATTTACAGAATAATAATCATTAATATAATTATGTAACTTCATTTTACTCTATTGAATGACTATTTCATGAAATCATGACATTTGAAACCAATTCTTACTTACGGCGAAACGTAGTATTATAGAAACACCTCTGCCTAGCCCTTCGGGGACTTACAGACGTGATGTTATGTTATGTTTAAAATAAAAATAAACATTTTACAACAAAAAAACCAACTTCCAAAAAAACACTACAAAGTGAAAAATAACTTTAAAAAAATCTCTCAACGTGGCATCCAGTCGCGAACATGAGAAAGAAGAGGTGAAACACGTGTCGATTTCTTACAGGGTTTTATATGACTCTTGAGGAAATAGTTAAGCGGAATAGGTTACTAAATATATCTACGTCTATTGTTATTTATAACGGATTTCCGCAAAGTTACGCCTGAATCAGTTAACAGTATTTCTCACGTTTGTTTGTTTGTTCCAGTCAATAATGCGATCATGGGGGCCAGCTGTGCTCTCACTAACCCTGCTGGTGCTCACTGTGATAACAGTCACCAGGGGACAGACACAATACTTTGGTAAATATAATAAAGAACTCTCCTTCTTTAGTCCGCAAAGGTAGCCCGCGACATTGTGTTGTATGTTGATCAAAATATGATTCGCGACCATAAAAATATGTTTTTTACAATATGATGCTAAATATTATATTACAATATTATGCACACATGTATCTCTTTAAGTTAGATTTGTTCCATTGAATGACTTTTTCATGAAATCATAATATTTGAGAACAAATTATCCGGAAAAGAACCGGATTTATTGACATAGCCTGCAGAATAAGTGGCAGTGGGCTCGCCATGTTGGTCAAAGGACCGATGGCCGGTGGAGAAGACGAGTCCGAGGGTGGAGACCGCCTATCGGCAAGCGTAGAGTGGGACACCCCCCAAGATGGCTGCGAAAGACTGGATGCGGAAGGCGGAGGACAGGGTGTTGTGGCGCAGCCTGGGAGATGCATATGTCCAGCTGTGGACTGCGATACTACCTGTATTAATTTGACATTTTAAGTGATTGTTATTTGTCAAAGAGATTAAAAAACATACTGTTATTTATGATTTCGCCTTTTTGCGATGAGATGATACCAATCTAAGAGAACACGATTTATTTATTTATAGTTAATTAAAACGGAACAACACCAATTACATTAATTAACATAGAAACATTGTTATTTATAATTTAAGCTAACATGGAACAGTGGACTTCCTTGCATACTTTCTCTCACAGAACACTAGACAAATACGCATAATTTTATACCATTCATCCGCAAACACATCACATTCAGGGTTGGCAATCAGAAGGGTGTTGAGCATCTTCAAAGTGCGACATACTGGGGATTCAGCTCTGGCGACAGTTTTGGATGGCGGTTGCGCGAAAAGATTGTGCCGGCGGCTAGGAAGGTGTCCGATGTATTTGTCGGGCACAAATAGTCGGCAGAAAAGGCCGTGGAGCTCTGGGCAGACTATTCCTCCCCGTAAAGTTTTACAGGCTACCGTAAGCTGATCAAGGCCTCTTCTCACCTCCAATGAGTTAAAGCCCAACATCCCTAAAAGATAGTTGGTAGGGTACATATAGGGAAAGAAATGGTATAACCTTTAGAAGAGGCATCTTAAGAAGGTTTTCTATAGGGGTGCCAAACACAGGCACTAAATCCCAGGCGCCTGAAAGATTCCTTTGTAAGGGTAGAAACGTGATCTTTAAAAGTAAGACAGCGGTCGAAAGTCACTCCTAGGTCCTTTATGTTGGTGACACGAGTAATTACCTCACCACCCAAACTTTAGTCGTAATGGATTGGTCGCCGCCCTCGACCGTATGTCATGATGTAGCACTTGCTAGGATTGAAAGATAGCTTATTCTTATTGCTCCACTCAAAAACGGCGTCAATATCCCTTTGCAGGAGTTTGCAATCTTCGTCTGTTTTGATGTGTGCGACAAGCTTTAGGTCGTCAGCATAGAGAAGGCATTTGGCAAACTTAATATTTGCTATGAGATCGTTGATCATGATCAGGAACAGAGGCGGCCCCAACACAGATCCCTGACTTACGCCCGAGCGTGTGCTGTAAGGCTTGGACTCGATAAACTGGTTATATTCAATCCCAATTCTTACTTTCAATAATCCTTTTGACTTTGTAATGTTCAAGAGGATTTAATCAATTTTTTTGTAATAATACAAGTTTCGTTTGTTTTTTGTAATATTAACTGCGTCACCAGTTCTTTTCTTGAATTTGGCTTGACACGCTGCCGCATGTCTAGATTTATTTATTTTTGTTTGGATTAAAAAATAATGTTTAAATGTTTTTGCTTTTTTTAAATGTATTATTGAAATGAAAACTTCTTAGGCACGTTGAGCGAACTTTTGATATGCTACTGTTGATCAAATTAAAAATCCGGAGTCACACTTAATCTGTTCGATTTTGACACGTGTGACTCCAGATTTTTAATTTATCTGTCTGTGGTGTATTGATTATACCTTTTTAGTCGTAGTTGGGTTTTAGTTTTTATTACTTTATTTTTTTTGTATGTACTGCTGTTGGTGTACCAAATAAATAAATAAATAAATTATCAAATAAAAATGAGGAAATATTTTAAAAAATCGTGATCTGAATTTTGTTTTGGCCGTCCTGTAAAATTTATGCTTTTCGATTAGTGGCCCTTTTGTATTCAGTGAGCGAAATATATAACAACAAGATAGCTAAAAAGTCTGAAACAGCGGTTCGATTGCATGTGAGCCAGCAAAACTTAACAAACAGCGTTCATTTGGGAAAAGGGTGGCAAGGCATCAGCAATAACCCTGGTGTTGTGGATGTCTATGGGCGGCGGTGATTGCCTAATTCCCTTAAATAAAAAATTCAAGTCGCAATATCATCTCAGCGACAATCAGTGTCAAAAACTCGATAACTACAACGCTAAGCGCCATCTCTTATCGAAAAACAAATTGTTCTCGCAGACGGAACAGAATGTTGCCAGCAATAAATATTGTATTTTTCTAAACACTTAGTAATTTATTTTATTTCTTATTTTGTTATTATTCATTCATTATATGCTGCACCGATTGACGTCATGACGTCAACGCCGGCTGTCACTCAAAACCAGCGCAGGGGCTCTGTCTCGCATAGGGTCGCAGCATTATGCTGAGTGATGGCCGTTTTGCGTGAATGTGACGCATATTTTCCCGCAACTGGTTATTTTAATATTATTATATTTATATTTGTCCTTTCTAAGCGTCATGTTTGCCGCAAATAAACGTATTTTCTTTCTTTCTTTCTTACTTTAAAAGCAGATTAATTTAGTGAATACTTACCTTCATTTTTCTTAGTTTCCTGAACTTTTAGACTCGTGACTTTTTTATCTGCAAACTGTAGGATACAACTATTGCAAAAATAAAACAATATTTGCTGCACATTGATTTCGACACCTAGGCAGGCGCCCATAGTCTTACTGGTCATGTCATTTTAAAGTACCTAACGTTTCGTCATTTATTGGAACTGTAGCTTTGTTTGCCTCTACAGGGTGAAATTTAATTCGTGGGCGTCCTCTTAAGGGGTCATTGTACTCATAATTATGAACAACTTTCACTATGGGACCAACCTTGCCATGAAATTACGAGAAAAATTGAATTTTAAATAGCTTAACGTTATTTACAGAAACGTCCACTGATCAACCTGATCAGGACCCAGAGATTTTGATTGGACCTAATGAAGATGATATGACTGAATCTCAGAAAAAAGAATATGCGGAGAAGGCGGAGAGGAGTGAGTATGGTTTTGTATTTATATTCATTGAAAACTTCTTTAGGCGCGTTGTTATTTTGGGAACTTTTAATGATCCAACACACACGCCACCACCAGCGATCTTTCTAACATTCCTTCAATTCCTCTGTTCCAGTGTGTGACAACTACAAGTCCTTCGCAGTGAAGAAGGCCTTATCTCGGATACTTTCGCCATACCCCTTAGAAAAGAAGGTGTCTGCCTGTGCACCTATCAACGTGCCTCTGGTCATCGGGGGATCAGTTACCAGCATCCGAGAGTTCCCACACATGGCTCTCGTGGGTTGGAAGAAAGTTAAGGTTAGTTTTAATACTCAGCGAACCAGACTAATTTTTCTTTTCTTTCTGATGATGACTAGCAAAACCGATTTTTTGCTATCAGTACCTACACTGATAGCAAAAAATCTTTCACTGATAAAAAGGGAAACAAATGCTTTTATCCTGAAAACTGCACGATTCCTGTGGTATACAGGGTGTAAGGGTAAATACCGTTATCCTTGAAACCAGTGGTTTCGTTTCATTTATAGAACGTAAAATCAATGGAAAATTACATTTTTTCTAGTTTTTTTATGAAAATCTATATTTTACCACAAAAGTATTTCACCCTATGCGCTACGGCAACGAACTTGCGTCTCTACATGGGCGGGGCGCGCGGGTAATACGCCACGTGAGCCAACCCGCGAGGGCGACCCCGCCCTCACCCCAGTCAGTCGGTTGTTTCGCTAGCGAGCGCACGTAATGAAACGCCGCGGCGCAGCGCCGCGCGCCGCTCATTTTTCGTGCATAAATAATAATGGTCGTTATGTGATTGAAGAGTTCTTACACGAATGAACAGTGCTCCGAAATGGTACGGCTTTACGCTATCGCGGGTGATAACCTGAACGACACTCGAAGGATGTAAGCAGAATTGTTCCCTGAACAACGTGTGCTACATCGTGAAACGATGTTGGCGGCTACATAAAGAATGCGTACCTACTTACGGCCAGTTCACCGTGCCGGCCCACGCTCAGGGTCGTGGCAACCAGCAGCCGCCAGTTAATTTTCAAGAACGAAAATCAAATTTACATGTAGACTCGTCACGCAACACCAACTAGTACTTAAGTATTTTTGCCTGTCTTAAGCCAGGAAAAGTATGAAGGGATCTTTGCGTCACAGGATAGCTGATTGTGTATTTATTCATGGGTTGTGCAAGTATGTAGGACGGGCGGCGTCCGTTACAGTTTTACGTCACTTGGGCCCATATCCATGAATTTGCGGACGGTGTCGGACATTTTAAAATATTTTAAAGAAAATAACGTTTTTATTTCTTGATTCTCGTCCATTTATTTCTATATTTAAATCAACTACTCATGGTTTTGACAACGGTCTTTACCTTTACATCCTGTATACCACGGGATACCTCACAGAGGGTTGCCATATCGTGAAGTCGCATAATTTATAAGGTAAAAATATGTAAGTTCTTCTGCGAGATATGACATGTAGAAAGACCTCCTAGGCTGATATATCTCAGATTAAAACAATGGAGAAACACGGACTCCTTTAAAAGTACTCTCTCCCAATTTATTAATGCAGCATGTCTGCTACTTCCATACATATCTATCAGTCGTCTTCTCAGTAGTCACCTTGTTTCTAGCTCCTTTTATATTTAATTTTATGTGCAAAAGTATGTATGACTATGTCAAATCAAATCAAAACTCAAACTCAAACTCAAAACTCAAACTCAAAGCATTTATTTCAATTAAACCATTTACAGGCACTTTTGAATTGTCAAAGAGTCGGTCAGTTAGTCAGAGAGTTGAAGCTAGTTGCCCATTCCAAAACGTAGATCTCTATGGAGAAGAACGGGCAAGAAACTCCAAGGACACTCTTTTAAAAAATGGATATAGATATTACAAAATCCTGGGTACAGTATTCATGTTGCTTCTATATGTGAGAACAATGTAAAACAAAAAAAGAATCAAAAGCAATTCAAAATTTAATATTAAAAATAAGCTCTGGCAAATAAGAGGTGACCAGTCTCAACTGACGGCGCCCGTTCACGAACATGACATGTGGATCAGCACCATCCAGCTCAACCATTTTGTAGGGAACCGAATAATCCAACACACGTGCCACCATCAGCGAGACATTTAAGTGAGCATGACATACTCTCATCTGCCATGCTATTTCAAGTCAACATACATCATACCATACTAAACGGCTCCATGGTACTCACATTTACAATAATTGAAAAAATGCTTCTAAATTATACAAAACTAGTTTGCAAAGAAATTGAGCAATTAGTATAATATTATTTTCAGATAAGTTAAATAAGAATAAACAATAATTTCGTAATGTCAGGAAAAAAAAATAAAAAATAGTAAAAAGGGGGAAGCAACACTTCCAATTATGAAATTTTAACTAGTGAGCCCAAGTGCCTGTGGAGTAGGACCAGCGTTAAGCCAAGCATTTTTATCTACGATATAATCATCCAACTTATAATATGCTTGTCTACATAGTGTGCGTTTAATGCATGTTTTAAATTTCTTCTCATTTAGTTGAAGAATATCGAGTGGAATTTTATTATAACATTTTACACAATACCCCATAAAAGAAGTATGTACTTTAGACAATCTGAAACGTGGTTGATCTAATTTGTTCCTATTTCTAGTGTTAAAATTATGCCTGTCACTTATTTTACTAAAAAGATGTAGATTTTTCCGAACGTACATAATGTTTTCATATATATACTGACAAGGTACCGTCAACATGTTAATTTTTTTAAACAGTTCCCTTAGAGACTCGCGTCTGCGGAGGTTGTAGATGGCTCGAATAGCTCTCTTTTGCAGAATAAAGATAGAATCAATATCTGCAGCCCGTCCCCACAGCAAAATACCGTAAGACATGATGCTATGAAAGTAACTAAAATAGACCAGTCTCGCGGTATCCACGTCTGTTAGTTGGCGGATTTTCCAAACAGCGTATGCGGCTGAACTAAGTCGCCCTGCAAGTGATGTTAAATGAGGACCCCACTGTTATTTTGAATCAAGCGTAATCCCCAGGAAAACCGTCTTTTCGACGAATTGTAGTATCTCCTTATTCAGTACAACTTGACAATCACTACTTCTAACATTCGGTAACGCGAATCTAATGCATTTTGTTTTCTTCTCATTTAATACCAAATTATTTACAGTAAACCAATTATGGACCTTAAGCATAGCGTTATTTACGTCGTCAAACTCCTGTGCATGTCTATTTACTTTAAAAATCAGTGATGTGTCATCAGCAAATAACACCATTTGTGGTCGGTTTTTCAGTAGATGAGGTAAATCATTTATATATACTAAAAAAAGGAATGGACCCAATATCGAGCCCTGTGGTACACCCATTTTGACTTTTAAACCTAATGAATTCACACCGTTTATTTGAACTTGCTGCAGTCTGTCATTCAAATAGGATTTTACTAAGCTAAGCGCAAGTTTACCCAGTCCGTAATGCTCAAGTTTCAAGAGCAGTGTTTCGTGATTCACGCAATCAAATGCCTTAGATAGGTCGCAAAAGATGCCTATTGCATCTTGAGCCTCTTCCCATGCGTTAAAGATGTGTTTTAATAAGGTGACACCGGCGTCGGTTGTGCAACGTCCTTTGGTGAAACCATACTGTTGATCGTGTAGGATGTTATTACGATTAAAATGATTGAGCATTTGATTTAACATTACTTTTTCAAACACCTTACTGAAAACCGGCAAAACCGAAACGGGTCTATAATTATTAGTGTCTTTGCTGTCCCCGGATTTGAAAAGTGGAATAACTTTACTGTACTTCATTAAATCTGGGAATACCCCTTGATCAACACACAAATTAAATATTAAAGCTAAATAGGGTGCAATTGTCTCAATAATGGATTGACAAACTTTAGTAGACATGCCCCACAGATCTTCGGTAATTTTGATCTTGAGTTGCTTAAAAGCTATTACAACGACCCCAGGGTTTATATGTTTAAATTTAAATTCTATAGGACAAGTTGAAACTTTCGCTTTTAGTAAATCAATAGCAAGTGAGGGCGAGGAATATAAAGTTTCCGTAGTCTTAATTGGAATATTGGTAAAGAAAGTTGCAAATTCCTGAGCAACATCAATGTTAGCGCTAATGAGACCGCGGGAAGTGTCCAGTGTGTAATCAGTGTTACGTCTTTTGTTCTTGTTAGTTTCATTGTTTATAATTTTCCAAACTGTCTTTATTTTATTGTCTGCTGATTTAACCTTGTTGCTAATAAAAGAAGCTTTAGCTGCTTTGCAGACTATTTTAAACGTTTTTGAGTAAGTAGCAACATACTTATTAAAAGTTTCCGTGTTAATATACGGCTTAAGGCCATACAGTTCAAATAATCTTTCCCTACTTTTCCTGATGCCTTTAGTTGCCCAGTCACTGAATAAAAACTTAGGGCAAATAGTTTTGGTTTTTTTCTTAAATGAGTTATTAAACTCTGTTTGCACTAATAAAAAGAATTTTTCATACAAAATATTACCATTGTCTATATTTAGGCCCTGAGTACTTAACTTGCTAATTAGAGTGCTATTAAACCTATTTAAATTACCCGAAGTTATTGGTCTAGTTTGTATCTGCACTTTTTGTAGTGGTGTGTCGGACTCAAAAACAACGGTTTGACCGCTGTGATCAGATGGGAGATAATTTACAATGGCTTTATCTAAATAGTCGCAGCTACAAAAGACATTATCAATACATGTAGCAGTAGTCGTAGTAATTCGCGTTGGTTCCAAAAACACATTTGATAGATTGAATGATTTGAAGAGACTTAATAATCTACTGCTATTTGAATTATTTTCCAAAATATTAATATTAAAGTCACCACAAATAATGACTGATTTATTACCCGTTACAAGTTTTGCCAAAACATCTTCCATTACTGACTCGAATATAGAGTAGTTTTGATAATTGGGAGGTCGGTATACGCACACTATGTAATGCTTATCCAGCTCAACACACGACAGTTCAATGCAATGTTGCACCGATAGTTCAACTATGTCATTACGAGTCTTAGATTTTATACAATTTTTAATTAAGATTAGTGAACCTCCACGCAGCATGGATTTTCGGTTAAAACAACTGCCCACCCTATAGTTTTCAAAATTAATTAATGTTTCATAATCTTTCAACCAGTGTTCGGTTATGCAAATAATATCAAGCATTGTTTTTTCTAAAAACAATTCAATTTCTAATTGTTTGGAAGAAAAACCTTGAATATTTTGGTGAAACAATTTCAAGGAATTCTGCTTAGCCCCTTTTTTACAAATATTGTTAACTAATTGAGTGCTAGAAGATACCTTGTGAATGGTGACATTGACTACATTGTTACTGGTACCTTCTGTTGTCTTACTGACTAGTTTAAACTATCGCTAACCACCTTAATATTAGTATTATTACTAATTTTTGTGGTGCTTATTACATGAGACTTCGACATACTACTTATGTCTGAGTTTATAATATTAAAAGCTAATAGCCATGCTATTTGACGTCTAAAACTAATGGGCAGATACGCAGTATCCCTGGTCGATTTTAATTTCTCAACAAAAGTGTTGGTGTCAAAAAATATAAGTTTATCACTATAGTGATTAGCTAATAAATGCATATGGTTATTTAGCATATGTATATAATGATTTTGCCTACTTGACAAGTGCTCGAAGTATGGAAAAGCACACAATATTATTTTCTGACAATTAATCTTTAAGATTTCAGTGACACTGTCAGTAATGTCATCTTTTTTAACATTAGTACTATTGCCTACAAATACAGAAATAATGGCTTTCGGATCGTATTTATTCCCCGTTATTGATGAAATTATGTCTTTGTAGGATTTCCCTGGCATACAATAATTAACAGCAGATGTACTCAGGTTGTTACTTAACAATTTACATAACCCTCTCCCTAAACTATCTGAAAACATAATAGAACAATAAGAAACTTTACTTGAACAAGAATCTGTCTGTACTACTTGAGATGAGGTTTGTACATGAACAACATGTGGTATATCTTGATGGGGGATTGAGTCCTGAGCCTCTCCAGACTGGGACTGGTCCTCCTTTGCTTCAGGTTGAAGAGCCTCAAGGTTGGACTCCCTTTGACAACAACATGGAGTCGTGCTGAGAGTCATAGGGACCACTCTGTCTGCCTCATCGTTACACATTTCTACTAACTCGTTTGCAGCAAGGATGTGTTCCTTTATTTGTTTTTGAGAGCTCACATACTTAATATAAAGTGAATGTAGTGACTCTTCAAGCACCTCAATCTCAGACTGTAATTGTTGAGTGTCAATATGATAAATGTTTTTACTGTCTTCTAATTTAACCTGATAGTTTTTTAATTTGTTTATTAGAAAAACACGTTCTTTCCTTATTTAATTAAATCAAATCAAAATTAAACTAGGCTGAGAATCAGCACTTTTCGAACGTCAAAATTACATAAGACAGTCCCCCAAAACGCCCACCCTTCAACACTTCCTAGTGCTTTAGTTGGGAAGAAGAAGTTGCGCAACAAGCCTCCCCAACCTCCCCAACCTCCCCAGCCTCCCCAACAGCCTCCCCAGCAGCACAGCTGTCTGTTCAATTAGAGAAAATTGATTCTATACAAAAGTATACAAAATCATTTACATTACATACAAAAAACTGAAATCTAATTATTAGCCATATGTCAGCTAGCACACGCCAATATACAAACCACATATATATATATATATGATAAAATAAAAAAAACGAGAACTACTCAAGCAGAAATAAAAGTTAATGTAAACATAAATTAACTAAATAAAAGCCTCCAGGCACAAAGGGCGTGACCGCTTACATATAGCTGTAAGTGGAAGTTATAAATCATAAACTAGGACCTTCGAAGTAAAATAAATAAAAAGTTAATTACTAATAACATTAACAAAACCGAGATCAGCAAGACGACCAGTCACCACAAGCAGCACTCGCTCACGAGCATAACGCAAAGCTCAGCCATTACCCCCCTCGCCATAGTTGAGGGAAGGAGACAACCCGATCCCCGACGCAACCGCAAGCAGTGACATCTAAGGGAGCATGATGAACCTGCTGCCGGTTGCTCAGGCAAAAATAATAATTATCAATTGTCAAGGTCGCTAGCTAACCACAGATTGCAATACAACTCATACAGAATACATTGTTATGAGTAGATTATGTCAACAATAAATTAAATTAAAATAAATTGACTATATACAGTTCAAATAAAATAAAATAATAAAATTATATGAACTCATATAACCTGTCAGTGGGTAAGCTAATTCCGGAGAAAGAACATGAACATTGTATTGAGTTAATCACAGCGACCAACTACCTACTCTTATCATTTAAATTGTCAATATTGCTATGTTTCCAGCACGCCGGTTACGCCTGGTATTGTGGGGGCTCTCTGATCAGCGACCGCTACATACTGACTGCGGGACACTGCACCCGTTCAAATGACCGTGATGTCAGGTATAACACTGTTGCTATTAATTACTCTTACTGGTTACGGTCACCATTTATCATCCCACTGTGAACCAAAGCCGCGAAGTCGCTTCATGTAAAATACTGGTAACCAGCTGCATCTGGTCCGGTTAGACAAAAGTTGGGAAAAGGCTAGATATTAATTGACCAAAGGCCCAAAGGCAATTATTAGTCGACCAAAGGCCCAAAGGCAATTATTAGTCGACCAAAGGCCCAAAGGCAATTATTAGTCGACCAAAGGCCTCTCCCCATGACTTCCTAAAAACAATTATCAGGTATCTTTTTATCCCTGGTGCCACCACTGTGTGGATCACCCGGAGGGTTAATTTCGACTTTTTGCATAGGTAGTAGTGCAGAGACGTATGTCAACCAACATTGTCGATAAATCAGATCAACAACTTTTATGTAAAAAAAAAAACGTTCCCTATTTTAGACTAATTCAAATAGAATTGCTAATTGTTTATTTTATATTTCTTATATTTTCTGAGAAATTTTGTTCAAATCATCATACATAGACGTGAAAGGCGTGAGGTCAAACAGTTCGCGCTTTTGTTGAAATAATCTACAATGACATTATAATCTACAATAACAGTTATTGTCATTAGTTGAAATAGCCCCATAGTCGAAATGAAATGAAATGAAATGGAATTGTTTATTCTGTAAATAGGATATTGGAATCACTTTTACACGTCATATTATTAAAAAAATATTAAAAATAAGCTAGATGAGGTCGGCGTTTCCTATCTGACTACTCTGAGAAGAAAGGCCGAAACAAACTCAGAGGTCACAGTCTCTTTTAAAGTCCAGACATAATCTTGGTCAAGCCATATGAGGACCATGTAAATTCGAGTCTGAAATGGTCTTTTGAGGAAAGAACCACACAGATTTGAGTGGACCTGTCCAGTCAGTGCAAGCATTTGTCAGTAATGGCGGAGCTCAACTCAGAACTTAAGGAGCTCAGCGACTCGACAAACAATACCAAAGAAAGGACATTTGGGTAGGCCGCATAAAATTCTCAAATTGCCAGACCATTGATAAAATTAACAGAGAACGAAAAAAAAAATTTAAAAAATTCACATAGTCCTCACATTCACAATAGTAAAATACTTTACAAAGTAATCATGTCATTTTGTATAGAATATTCAATAATGTCAATTTGTAAATAAAACTGGTTGATATACTTTGATGATTTTCCATATTATTCAAAATGTTACAATGCTTAGCAGAGCGATTTGTCTTCTAAATAATCTGAAATTTTATAGTACCCTTTTCTACAAAGTTTGGTTTTAATGCAGCTTTTAAATCGTTTAATGGGTAAGTTTCGAATGTCAATGGGAAGTTTGTTATAAAAGCGTATACATTGACCCATGAACGAGTTGCCTACTCTGTGGAGACGAGTGCGATGTACAGCAAGATTGTGTTTATTCCTGGTATTTAAACTATGAATATCGGACATCTTCTTAAAATTAGATATATTTTTGTGTACATACAATAGGTTTTCAAATATATATTGTGAGGCTACAGTCAGAATATCTATTTCTCTGAATTTTTCTCGAAGGGAATCCCTTGGACCTAGGTTGTAAATGGCTCGAATAGCCCTTTTCTGTAAAACAAAGATAGCATTAATGTCCGCACAGGCTCCCCAGAGCAGAATCCCATAAGACAGAAGACTATGAAAATAACTAAAATAAACAATTCTGGCTGTATCTACGTCAGTTATCTGTCTAATTTTTTTAACGGCGTAGGCGGCCGACCTAAGCCTTCCTAACAATTTTTCTATGTGTGGGCCCCATTGTAATTTTCCGTCAATGGTTATTCCAAGAAAAACTGTCGACTCAACGGGGTCCAACTCTATTCCATTAACTTTAACATTGGTAGATAGCTGCCTGACATTTGGCGTTGAAAATTTAATGAGTTTAGTCTTTTTCTCATTCAGGAGAAGATTATTTACATTAAACCAATGCACCACTTTAGAGAGTGCATCGTTAACTTGTTCAAAGTTGACGAACTGACGTTTTATTTTAAAAATGAGGGAAGTATCATCTGCGAATAACACGATTTTGTGATTATCCCTTATGTGGTAAGGCAAGTCATTAATATAAATGAGAAATAAGAAAGGACCTAGAATTGAACCCTGCGGAACGCCCATGGTGACCGAAGATCCTGCAGATCTCTTGCCATTAACATCGACCCTCTGAATTCTGTTGTTCAGATAAGAAGTCAGAAGGTCGAGAGCCTTGTCCCTCATACCATAGTGGTACAGTTTCCTGATGAGAGTATCATGATGTACGCAATCGAAAGCTTTGGACAAGTCACAGAAAATGCCAAGAGCATCCTGCGACTCCTCCCAAGCCTCGAATATGCTCTTCAGTAATTCCTCGCCCGCGTCTGTAGTTGAACGACCCTTTGTAAAACCGAACTGTTTCAGATGAAGTAAATGATGTGTATTGAAATGACTTAACATCTGTTTTAAAATTAATTTTTCAAAGATTTTGCTCAACGTAGGTAATATCGAGATAGGCCGAAAATTCGTGGGATCAGTTGTGCTGCCAGACTTGAACAGTGGAATCACTTTGCTAAGTTTCATCAGATCAGGAAATACACCAGATGCAATACAAGAGTTAAAAACAATTGCCAAAAAGTGTGAAATAACATCAATTATTGAAGACATAGTATGTACTGATAATCCCAAAGGTCAGCAGTTTTTTTCACATCGAGTTCTTTAAAAGATTCTATAATGTCTTTAGCAGTAGCAATTGTAAATTCGAAATAGCCCCGCCCGACCTTACTTAGAAGAATAATTTATTCATGGTCTAAAAAACATTAATTCGATGTTATATGTGTAGTTAGTTAAATGTTTGTAGTTAAAACTCAAACTCAAAGCATTTATTTAAAATAAACCAATTACAGGCACTTTTAAACTGGAGTTCTGTCAATCAGAAATATGAAGCTAGTTGCCCATTCCAAAGCGTAGTAGGTTACTATGGAGAAGAACGGGCAAGAAACTCCACTGACACTCTTTTCAACCAGAATATTGTAACAAAATACTAGTTACATCATTCATGAAACCTACAATGTAGAAAAACGTGCACGTTAAAAGTGTCCGTAATTAAAAGATAAAACAAGAAACAAAACAATTCAGAAATTAAAATAAGACGTGGCAGCTAAGAGATGACCAGTCGTTCACAAACATGACGCATGGATCAGCACCATTCAGCTCAACCATTTTGAAGGAAACTTAATGATCCAACCCACACGCCACCACTAGCGAGACATTAAAGTGAGCATGACATACTCTCAGCCGCCAGGGCAAATTCAAGTCAATGAAAGACGTACCTAGTAAATGGTAACTCTCGAGACTCGATATCTGCAGCCCGTCCCCATAGTAAAATACCGTAAGACATGATACTATGAAAGTAACTGAAATATGTAGACTTGCCTCGCGGTATCTAAATCAGTGAATTGATGGATTTTTCTCACAGCATATGCTACTGAACTTAGCCGTCTCGAGTCGAGCGTGATCACCAGGAAAAGTTTTATCGACGAATTCTAGTTTCTCCATATGCAATACTATGTCACAATCACTACTTTTAACATTCGGTAAAGCAAATCTTATGCATTTAGTTTTTTTCCCATATTATTATTAAGCATAATTTCCAAAATTATTAGCAGTGAACCAATTTTGAACCTGCAGTAGGGCGTTCAAGCAGTTGCCAATAAAAATAATTCATACAATGGTGAAGACTGGGCATGAAATTAATAGTAGTGTCACATTATGAACCAACCCATCCATGGATGGATCGCAGCAAGCACCGATCCACTTCTACTGCTATTCAGCCCCGAATCACCAATCCATTATACCTCATATGAATTCATCTATTTTACCAGTAACGAACTTTACAGTGAATTCCCTCGAGCTGTACAACTCGGTTCATCATACCGGGACGATCGTGAAGCCGTCGTCGTGAAGATATCCGCCATCGTTCACCACCCGAAGTTTAAGCCGCCAAATAAATACCATGATGTAGCGCTCATCAAGATGGTTTCAAAAGTCGAGTGAGTAAAATTAAAACAATTATAACATCACGTCTGTAATCCCCGAAGGGTTATACAGAAGTGTACCTATAGTACACCCACATTTCGCCAGTCATGTTTAAGCTCTGTGTAACAGGGAAAGATAATTATTGTTGTAACGAACGCCTATTGTCATCAACCGGGCACAAATCTAGACTATGGTTTGCTACTGAGAAATTAAAAAAACTCAAAGTCAAAGTCAAATAATTTAATTTCAAATAGGCACATAAAAGGCACTTTTGAAAGTCAAAAACAGAGAAATAGAACTGATTCTAGTTGCCCCTTCCAAAAGGTAGTTTTCGTATGGAGAAGAATGGGCAAGAAACTCCACCGTTACTCTTGTTTTACAATATTTTGTATACATGAATTTTATAATTATACGTGAACACGATGCACCTACTACTGGATTGCTTTACCACAAAAGGTAATAAGAATTATAAATGGAGCAATGACAAGTAAATTAATGATGTGATAAATACATGGTGCTCACATATTTACAAACATTGTAAAAGTAAACCTAACATTGTTAACAAGTAATACTAATAGGTCAGTGCATGAATCTAAGTAATCACAGAGTGTAAAAATCGTTGACATACAAATATAAAAAAATATACCACTAAATTAGCAACCAGTTTGATTTTGTCAGACTCTAATTGGAGACTCCTATGGAGCAAGACCAGCATGTATCCAAGAATTCTTATCTTGGATATAATCCTCTAGTTTGTAATTGCTTGTTTACAAAGTGTACTTTTTATATGAGTTTTAAATTTTCTTTCATTTAATTGCAATATAAAAAATAATATATATATATATATCACAAGGTATTTTGTTATAGCATTTAACGCAGTACCCCATATAAGATGTTTGTACTTTAGCTAATCTGAAAAATGGTTGATCTAGTTTATCTTTATTTATTATTAAAATTATGTCTATCACATATTTTATTAAAAAGATTTAATTTTTTTCTTACATACATAATATTCTCATTATGAATTGGCAAGGTACTGTCATAATATTAATTCTTTTAAATAGTTCCCTGAGAGATTCGCGGCGACATAGATTATAAATGGCTGTGACAGCTCTCTTTTGCAAAATAAAGATGGATTTAATGTAAGCAGCCCGACCCCACAGTAAAATGGCATACGACATAATGCTGTGGAAGTAACTGAAATAGACCAAACGCGCGGTTTCTACATCTGTTAACTGTCTTATCTTTCTAACAGCATAAGCGGCCGAGCTTAGCCGCCCCGCAAGAGATTTTATATGAGGTCCCCATTATAATTTCAAAATAAAAAAGTTTAAAATAAAATAATAAAAACTCTGTTCCATTATCATTATCTCACTCCAACAAAGACCTTATACGAAAAAACTAAACTATTAAATATTAGACAGCTATACATTTACTACACCTGCATTCTTATTAAAAACATAACTACAAACTCAATACAAACTAACATACAACTAACTAAAAAACAATGTCATATAACTTGAGAAATAGATATAAAAACAAACTAGAAGTCATTAGCGTCCGCACTAATTACGGTAGAAATACCATATTGTTTGAAGGAGCACAGATGTTCAATGAATTGCCGGACGATGTAAAAGATTGCGATAACGTGAATACTTTTAAAGATTAGCTTAAGAAACGTGTATGTACATTATAACTTCTAATACTCTGGAGGAAATTGTATTGTTCTGTATTGTATACTTATTACTTTGTATCTCATTATAAGCGGACTGTAAGTTCTTATGAGAAATAAATTTCTTTAAACCGAATTTCTCGTCTAGCGTGATTCCCAGGAAAAATTAGTGTTTGATTAATAAACTCCAGTTTTTCTCCATTCAATATGATGTCACATTCGCTACTTCTAACATTAGGTAATTTAAATCGAATGCATTTGGTTTTTTTTATTTAGTGCCAAATTTTTTACCGTAAACCAATCTTGGACCTGCAGAATAGAGCTATTCACATCCTCAAGATTTTGTGACCGTCGATTTATTTTAAAAATCAATGATTTATCATCTGCAAATAACACCATCTTCGGTTAATTTAGAAGTAATTGGGGTAAATCATTAATATAAACTAAAAAGAGGAATGGACCTAATATCGAACCTTGAGGAACGCCCATTGCCATTTCAGACCCTAATGAGTTTACGCCGTTTAATTGAACTTTAACGTTTCTATCTTTCAGATTTGATCTTAGTTAATCAAGAGCTGTATTCCTAACCCCATAGTGCCTCTAGTTTCAGCAGAAGTGTCTCATGGTCGACGCAATCGAATGCCTTCGAGAGGTCGCAAAATATGCCAATGGATGGCATCTTGTGCTTCTTCCCAGGCGTTAAAAATGTTCTTTATTAGGGTGACACCGGCGTCAGTGGTACAACGCCCTTTGGTGAAACCGTACTGTTGTTCATGAAAGATGAAATTTATATTAAAGTGACGTAACATTTGATTGAGCATCAACTTTTCAAACACCTTACTGAGAACTGGCAGAATTGACACAGGCCTATAATTGTTGGGTTCCTTACTATCACCGGATTTGAACAAAGGAACTACTTTACTGTGTTTCATGAGATCTGATAAGACTCCTTGGTGTACACTGATGTTAAATATGAAAGCTAAATAGGGCGCAATGGTTTCTATGATAGATCTACAGACTTTTACAGACATTCCCCATAGATCTTCTGTTGATTTAATTTTAAGATCTTTAAAAGCTTTTATAACTGCCTGGGGGTTTGTACGCTGAAACCTTAACTCCAAAGGGCATGCCTTTACATTCTTTCTTAGTAAGGCAGCAGAAAGCGCGGGTGAGGAATTTAAAGCTTCAGTAGTTTTAACGGGAATATTACCAAAAAAGTTTTCAAACTCCTGAGCTATTTCTCCATCTGAGTTGATTGGGCCATGTGCAGTCTCTAAATTAAATTCAGTACTATGCTGTTTTTTCCTACCTGTTTCATTGTTTATTATTTGTCAGGTAGTTTAATGCAGGTGTTAGTCATCAGCTGATTTTATATTATTACAGTAAAGAGCTTTAGCTATTTTGCACACATTTTTAAAAGTTTTAGAATATCTTGCAACATACTGATTAAAGGTTGTATTATTCATATGTTGCTTTAGCCCATGAAGTTCAAAAAGATTTTCCCTGCTTTTACGAATACCTGGAGTTGCCCAATCAATAAATAAGAACTTCGTGTAAATAGTTTTAGCCTTTAGTCTCAATAACACTTTGCCCGACCTGGGAATCGAACTCAGGACCAGCAGCAGTAGCGCTTACGTCCACTAGACCGAAGAGGGTATAAAAATACCAACCGAGTTTTAAGAGTCAAGACAGGGTTGGATGTCATATGTCTCAAAATTTTTGGTTCTAGTACATGCTGGCTTCCTGACGATGTTTTCCTTCACTGGTTTAAGAGTAGGTCGTGATGAGTGTGTCAAAATGAAGAATTCCAGCAAGGAACAGACGCAAGATTAATAATAACTAACTTGATTATCATAATAATTCCAGGTTCTCGGAGGTGATTCGTCCAGCGTGTTTGGGAGTACCACCACCAACGGGCAGGACCATCACCGCCACTGGATGGGGGAAAGCTGAGCATAGTGAGTTTCATTTGTTAAATTATGATTTAAAATAACCTTGATAAAATGGATGCGTACCTAATTCAAATCTAACCCATCGTCTTCCAGGAGGTGACTTGTCCGTACAGCTTCGCAGCATCTCCCTCAACGTGTGGGACATGCAGGAGTGTCAGGACATAATCGGAAAATCACGATTTATCCGCGATGGGGTTCTTCCCGATAGCCACTTGTGTGCCGGTGACAGGACTGGGTGGCATGACACTTGTGGGGTAAGAAGTGAGACTGATTGGGTCATAATTCAGCACGCGGAAATAGTTCGGGTTTATTTTTGGTTCTACAACATACCAGTATCCTCACGATGTTTCCCTTCACCATTTTGAGTAGGGATTAAATAAATCACGCATAGTAAAATTCCTGCCTGGGTTCTTAAACCTCAAAATCCATAAGAACCCAAATGACCTCTGCTATGAGCTAGTTTCGGTGTGGGTTTTTTACCAAAGCAAAGTGTTACTGCTTTTTCTTTTAGGAATTTCTGAGTAGCAGCCCGGAGACTCGATTTGTGCCCTGTTATAGGCTCGCCTCCTATTACTTTAACATAACTGGCAAAATGTGGAAGCTGTGCACAGGCGTGTGCCTACCTACCTCTTCGGAAATGCAGGCGTGATGTTATGTAACGACATTCGGATGAGTTGAATGGTGCTGATCGTGAATTGACACCGGCAGTTGAGACTGTTCATCTCTAACTGCCAGGGCTTATCGACCATTTAGTCTATCCCCGAGACAATCAATTAAGCCGATCCATTAATTTCCTTCATCAATAGCTTGAGGACAATCCAATGCAGTGGACTGTCTCCATTTACACGATGCTACTTTAGAGGTCGGACGGTCGGACGTCTGGTATTTTTGATGCGTAGTTCGCATGTGTGGCGATGTAGATACCGCCACACTATTATGCACTTGTCCGTCGCGCAAGTGCAAAGTGTTTGTACAAACCTACTTAAAGAAATAAATCATTTATCATTTATCATTAATCTTATGTACTATCGCGGTCTCAAAATGTTTATCAGTTTTCAAATTAGATTCTTTACCACACTGTGTGCAGATAAGTCTAAAATGACACATTACCATAATGACATTTAACAAAGAAAATAGGTTTGAATTACCTTAAGATGGTGAAAATGTGGTTAACATTCTCAAACCGCGACTGTGCATAACGATACACTATTATTGTCGCGGGATACCCCATAGATCCATGTGAAATTTCGGCCGTTTTACCGATGCACCTATATATACGGGATATCACGCGACATTGTAATAGTTATTGGATTGGCTTAGTGGATTGTCTCGGGAATTGGCCCCTTGTAAATAAATGTTATCTTTAATCTGTTCTTTTGTATTGTTTTATATCGTTTATTTTTACTTGTTCTCACATAAAGAAGCAACAAGAATAATTTACTCTGGATTTTGTAATATTTTGATTTAAAAGAGTGGAGTTTGTTGAATGGGCAAATAGCTTCAATTTTGTGTCTAACTGACCGACTACTTGACAACTTGACCGATATTTTTTCACAGGGAGATAGCGGTGGTCCAGTACAGATTCAAGATGGCTGCTTGTGGCGTGTGGTCGCTGTGACGTCATTCGGTGCAGGATGCGGATATCCTGATTTCCCTTCGGTGTACGCTGTCATACCGCATGCGTTTGTAGCCGCTCAGGTATTTGATGAGGTATCATTACAGTAAAATAAAAATATTTAAGAAACTATGTGCATTTTTGTTTTTTTTTAATTCCTGTCGTCCTCCATCATGGCCCACATAGAATAGATATAATATTAGTATGGACTAAGTGTTGGCCATAACAATAGGAAAACATTATAGGATTGAGGAATGGATTGTGTGAAAGATGACATGGGTAGCGAGGAGGTGACTACTGAGATGACGGCTGATAGAGATGTATGGAAGAAGACATGCTTTGCGTTTGGACACAATTGAACGATGACTCGATTGACGAACTGTTATATAATTATGTTGGCTAAATACGTACCTTAAAAATAACAGGAAATTAGGTATATGTATTATAAATAGATCATTTTATGTTATCTGACATGATGATTCAGCGTTCAAACGTCATGACTTCTGCATGAGGTCAGAAATAATAAAGAATTATATTTTTTTATGGTAGGTAATGATTGCCAATCAAGAAATAAAGAAAATGCATTTATTTAGCACAGACTAAAAGGCACACAATATTATATTGTGTATAAAGGAGATAACAAAATAAAATAAAAATCAATTATAAAGTGTAAAGTGCGATGACCAATTAGAAATCCGGAGTCACACGTAGTTTGTTCGATTTATGCCCTAACACGTGTGACTCCGGATTTTTAATTTGTCTGCCTGTGGTGTCTTGTTTATACCTTTTTAGTAGTAGTTGGGTTTTAGTTTGTATTACTTTATTTTTTTTAGATATATGCAGTGTTACTAAAGTCTGATTAAATCGTTTGCAGCCAAAGATGAAATGTTTTTTTGCATGTACACCCGCCAAAGGAGATAAGTAACCAGTCACGCACACTACAAAACTATCGCTGCTGTGTAAACGATTCATTACGTACTGCTCAATGACAGCCACGCACACATAGCATTCGTAGAGTGACTGCGTAAATGTCTTCTAATAATGATACTATAACGTAATTTCGCATTGAAATTTAAAGCGTTCGTAGCACAACGAAAAATTCGTAAACTTGTGAGTACCATAGACAGACAAATTAAAAATCCGGAGTCACACGTGTTAGGGCATAAATCAAACAGATTACGTGTGACTCCGGATTTTTTATTTGTCTGTCTATTGTGTCTTGTTTATACCTTTTTAGTCGTAGTTGGGTTTTAGTTTTTATTAATTTTTTTTTTTTTATTCTATTGGGGTTATAATAAATATATATTATTGAAATGTGATATGATAAAACATTTTTTTTTTTAGTTCCTGACTTTGTGTCCTCTAGAGGGCGCCATTTTTAATTTAGTGTGACGTCACAGTAGCATATACTCAGCGGACGATCAAGATGCTTCCAACGATACCTCATTTGTCAAATTGTGATGAGTCGTTTAGAAGATATGAGGGAACAGATGAACATACATACATACATACCGGTCAAAATCATAACCCTCCTTTTATCTTCGCCGTAGTCGGGTAAAAAATTAAAGAACATCACAAGTTAACATGTTTTATTATAAATGCACAATATACATACTTATTTAGAACTAAATTACAATTACATCTTTTTATACAATTACATAATAAACAATGGACGGAGTGAATAAACATGTCACATAGATAAATATATAATCTGATCCAGTAACAATAACATCACTCACACTCCAGTACCGCCGACTTATTTTATCACGGCTAAATATGCTGTAAAGTTTTGAAGAATAGTATTAAGATTTCGTCTATTCAGTTATAACAACCAACAGCAAGTAGGTAGTAACAGACAGTAACACACAAACAAAATTAACAGTGACTGTAGTTCAGTGGTAACATTTATATTAGATACATTTTTAAATATTAATGTAAAAATAACACAATTTCAAAAGATAAAATATAGTAACCCACCGGTATCGGGAACAGTATTATAATTATTACCAACACAGTTTCTAGGAAAATATTAGATTTAAATTCGTTAAAATGTCTGAAATTTCAAGGCAGCATAAATGATACGATAAGTCGGCGGTAATTTTCGATATTACACTTTCTCAAGATGATCCGTAATTCATAATATATATTTTTCCGTGTATTGGCCTCCTTTTATTCTCCATGGTATTTTTCGTCCATCCTTATCTGATTTGAAACATTTTTCATCAGTATGACGACATTGTTTTGCCAATCGAAGTGCCCATATTCCTTCGATTCGCGATTTTGACGGTGCACGGTGGATAATAAAATTTTCCGCGCCGGTTTGCAACATGACAAGCCGTCCGCTCGCAGGTGGTTCCGTACAGTTTGCATAGTGACGTTGTGTGCTGTTATGCTGGTCTTAGCGAATGAATCTGATGTATGGCAACAATCTCACGGTGCCGAAGCGACAGGCGACGGTCTATTTCGCCTCTCAGCTTGACGATGCACCAAAAGTCGAACAGTTTTTCTCTACAAAAAAAAGTGAAAATGTTAGAACTAAAAATACACCTTCCAAATTATGAATTAAGAAATTAAAAATTCCTACACAATATAAATAAAATAAAGAGAATGCAGAATGCAGTTCGCATTAGCAACTACACCTACACTACTTCTTTTGCACTTTTACGAAGTTTGTGATTGTGATATATTGATTAACTGAGACTATGCATCATTTAACAATATTTCTAAAAGCTCAGATTATTTCCTGCATTCAATTATTGTGAACTGTTCACAATTGAAGGCAGGTATATATTTTTAAAGCGGGTAGTTAGCTTCTAAACTGGTAAAAAATTTTAAGTAGGCGAGAAACTTGTGGTGGATTCTCAAACCAGTCAGAATATTGTTTTATCAGTTAGTATTTTAATTTTAAGTTACAAAATCTCAAAAATAATAATCGAGTAAAACCGTGGATTGAACTCAAACTATTTGTCACTGCGGGTTGAATGCTTACCTGTTGCGCCAGGAGAGCGTTAATCTTATGTTGCGTAATTATGATATACTATCATTTAGAAGACATTAACGCACTCACTCTACGAATGCTATGTGTGCGTGTCTATCATTGAGCAGTACGTAATGAATCGTTTACACAGCAGCGATAGTTTTGTAGTGTGCGTGACTGGTTACTTATCTCCTTTGGCGGGTGTACACCCTACCTATGTAAAATATATGCCAAAAAATTATATAGTTTTGGAATGTGCTCATCAAGGCCTTCAATTGGATACCCATATTGTAAATAACAGAAGTTTTTTTTTTCACTTTTGAAAATGGAGCCATACTGCCGCCATACTGCCGCCATACTGCCGCCATATTGATTTTTTTGACATGACCGAGTGACATAGGACAAAAAATATATATAAGGATTCTAACGATACCCCACACATTCAAATCCGTTCAGGCATTCTAAAGTTATGGTGGAATAAAGAAACTCACATACATACATACATACGTGAACCCTGATAACATTACACTCTTTTTGGACAGTCGTGTAAAAATGTAATGAAATTGCCAATAAATACGTAAACAAAGCAAAATATACTGCAAATGGAGCTATTATGACTATTTCTTTGTTTAAATTATCTAAATATGAGAAATATCGCTGTCTTACATATAAATTAACTTGCTATAGGTATAAGAAGTTCGCCTTAGTTTAATATTACCAGGGCCTTTGTTTAAATATTTGAAATAATAATGTGTTATCCGTGATTTTGGTGATGTTCCCGGAAATGATGAGTGTGTTCCCTAAATGCCGATATAGATACAATTTAGGTTTATAAAATTATAAGCAATGTTTTTATGCGTCGTACTTATTTATTCGTTTTGGCATAAGGTTCTTAACTAACAAAAACGTAACTTAAATCACTTTACAGTCTTAATACATGGTCTTTACAGTTTAAAGAATAAAAGTAGGCGTTTTTGCTTCTTAAAATTGATTTGCTTCACAAAATCTCTCTTGGCTGGGCACATCCTGCTGACGTCATCTCTTTCTAAGAAATCTTTTACCTATTCACGAACTTCCGCCTTCAAAACAACGACACGAATTTTGGTATCAGACTTCAGAATGGATGTACTGGTTCTCTCTTTTGGCAAAAAAGTCTTAGCCATAGGAAGCAATTTATATTTCCATACCATGTTACCGCTAAGACAGAGGAGCTCGCGGCTAAGTAATAACAGCCGCTCGGGTCGATACATCAGGTTAAGCTACGCTTGCCGGTTGCCGGGGTTGGTCCGTGGATGGCTGACCATTTTCACATATTGAGACTCCTCCGTGCCCCGGAAAGCACGTTAAGCCGTCGGTCCCGGCTGTCATTTGTGGATCTTTGACAGTCATTAGGAGTCGTCAGAAGCCCGAAAGTCTGACAACCAGTCTAACCAAGGGGTATCATATTACCCAGTTACTGGGTTGTGGAGGTCAGATAGGCAGTCGCTCCATGTAAAATACTGGTATTCAGCTGCATCCGGTTAGACTGGAAGACCTACCTCCCTCTTTATGGATTTTTTCTTAAAGTACAGGCTTTTTCTTTTAATTGAGCAGTCAGTACTTCGTTGAATAAAAGATCCTTGCGCCCTTCAGGAGACACGTCGACATTTTTAATCAATGCGTCAACTTTGCTGTTAGGAGTTGTTGGTACCTGAACGTGTTCCTGTTCTCTTTTTTCTTTTCTTCTTAGTCTTTTCTTTAAAGTTTCATATTAACTTTTTACCCGACTACGGCGAAGAAAAAAGGAGGGTTATGATTTTGACCGGTATGTATGTATGTATGTTCATCTGTTCCCTCCTATCTTCTAAACCACTCATCACAGTTTGACAAATGAGGTATCGTTGGAAGCGTCTTGATCATCCGCTGATTATAGGATATGTGACGTCACATTGAATTAAAAATGGCGCCCTCTAGAGGAGATAAAGTAAGGAACTAAAAAAAAATTTTGTTTAATCGTACCATGTTGGGTATCAAATGAAAGGGCTTAATGAGCACATTTCCCCCAAAATAATTTTAAAAAAATTAAAGAAATAAAAACGAAAACCCAACTACGAATAAAAGGGTATAAACAAGACACCACAGACAGACAAATTAAAAATCCAGAGTCACACGTAATCTGTTCGATTTATGCCCTAACACGTGTGACTCCAACTCTCTCCCAATTTATTAATGCAGCATGTCTGCTACTTCCATACATCTCTATCAGTCGTCATCTCAGTAGTCAACTTGATTCTAGCTCCTTTTTATTTAATTTGATGTGTATAAATAAGTATGTATGACGATGTTTCCAGGACGCCGGCTACTCCTGGAAGTGTGGGGGCTCTAACCTAGAATCACTCGCTACGCTCGTGATTCAATTATAGAATCCTTCGCTTACTCGGGATTCAAAGGCACGAGATGCAAATAACTTTGGTCTCGTGTAACACATACAACTTTTCACCTCAGCAGCGAGAACATATGAGATATTAGAACATATTAGGGGTTTAAATATGAATTTGCCGTTTTGTACTGAAGAACGGAAATCATTTTTTTTCTGAGGTAAAATATTTAATCAAAGTATTTTCCCTATTGTCTATACATTTCTGCCATCTCATGGGAAGGTCATTAATGACTTTGCTGTAGAACTCTGGGGACCTGGACTCAACAAACTGAGTGAAGGCATTTTGTATTGAAACCCCTTCATTTCTGTACAGGTTCAACAAGGTAGGTAAGGCAAACTTCAACACGAACCTATTTTCAAGCTTTTTGTCTCACCGATTGATGCAAATTGGTCATTATTTTGAATATGCTTAAGATAACATCAAACCGTGCCGCTACTTCCTTGGTAGTTTGATATGGAGCGGCTTCTACCATCGCATCTAATTCATCGTTATTTACCTTAGAGGCTGGTCTTCATCTTCAAATCGAAGTTTCCACTACGAAAGCGATTAACCCAAAAACGCACGGTTCGTTCATTAGCCGCATCCTCTCCAAACACAACATTGATATAGCGAGCTGTTTCCGCTGCGTTATTTCCACGTCGGAACTCGTATTAAAAAATTACTCTAATTTTCAATATAAGTACGGTACGACACAACTCACATGTAGCATCAGCAAAATTCGTAAAACCGATCACAATCCGACCTGAATGCGCCATCAAAATCACCAATCTTTATTACTGCTTTAGGTGAAAATGATCTTTACGCATACGCAATAACTTGTAAAGTTATATAACCAAATACATCCGTAAAATTGAAATGAATGAATGCAAATTTTCACCTTTATGCTACATCTATGTTGTGTCGTACTGTAGTTATCTTTACCGTTAAAAGCTGAATGCAAAAACAATTGAAAGTAAAAAATCGAATCTTGTGAAAAAAGTTTCACTCTGGAATCTCACACCGTGATGCAAGTTTAATTTTAATTCAAAGTGGCCAGTACGTTTAAACGGCAATTTCATATTTAAACCCATATTATTGCCTAAAGGTAAAAAATACAACATGGTAAACGTAAACCACATGGTAAACAAACCACATGTATATTTGTAAAACGAACAATATAAAAAAAATTAAGTTAAATTACTTATTACATTTAAAACCTGTACGTGTATCCGAACGTTTTATTGTTTGTTTCTTTTTTAGGCCTATATCGAAATTAAAATCGAACTTCGAATCGACTTGTTTCTATCTCTCTCTTTTTTCGTATCGAAGTAAAAGTGACAGAACAAAGTGAAATTCAAATATTTCGAATTTTGTGAGTTGACCCATGACATGTTCTCGGAATTTAGAATAAAAATAATTAAAAAGTTACATTGTCTCACGTTCGCAGCAAAATTGAATTTTGCACACTGTCTGTAGACAACAAAACCTGCTTGTTTGAGGTGCTGAGGTGAAAAGTAATTTTTCCCTTTCTTGAAGTCGGTTGTTTTTTTTTGTAAAATATTTTTAATTTTCACTTTTTAGTTGTAGTACCTACCCCACACAAATTCGAATACCACCTGCTATGTAAATAACAGTGACGGAGTAACTTACAACATCGTTCAGATAGGTATACTAAGTGGGGAAAATACGTTATATTGAAGCTAACTCAAAAACTACGCAAGCGAAAATAATAAAATGTATATGGGACTAGCTCTGAAGCATGAACCTTCAAAATCAATCAAAATTTTAACGAAATAATAAAATAATTAAATTTACACGAATTGAGGACCTCCTTTTAAAAGTCGATTACAAAGACTGATATAAAAATGAATAAATGAGACGGACGCATGAGAGGCCGTTTTAAGTACCTAAATAAAGAAATCCTTCGAAACGAGTCAGAACAAGAAACCTGTTTTAGCCGATGCCAGACTTCCACGGTCCAACACATTGTCATTATTTATTATTCCGTGCTGCACTTCATCACACAACACGCTGCAAGCGTCTATATAATGACGCAACAACTCATCTGTTAATAGGTCAAACTGGAAGTTCAGGAAAATTGCTTGCCGTATCGTGAATCGTAAGTATAGATACATACATTCGATTGAAAAAAATGTGTGTGTGTTATGAAAATACAGTCGGTTTTTAATTTGAGCGCAAGCCACTGAAGCCACCACTCGCTCATTATGCCAATTTAGTTTGGGTTTAATAAAAACCGGTCAAGTGAGAGTCGGAATACACATGAATGGTTTCGTACCGTATTAAAATCGAGCAAAAAAAGGCCAAAAACTTGTATTATTAACTTTATCTATTTTTTATTATTATTTGTTGTTAAAGGGGCAATAGAAATACATAGCAGCAACAACATGCAGAACCACCGCCTTGCGACCTTTTCAAGCGCTACAGGTCTTTTAAGTATGTAGATAAAATCTAAAATTATTTTGCACTGTTAGTGCTCGCCGCTTCGCTGCCGGCCGCTGCCGTTCCGGTGTGACTCGGCCCTTACTAACCAACCCGAACGCCGACTGACCGTGTGCTTCATAATACAAGTTTAGCTCAGACGGAGTTTCATATTTAATTCGACATCTCGTGTATCAAGAAACAAAATTTTAGATTAAATCAAAAACATTAACAAAATCGTATGAAAAATAATAAAAGTGTCATCAAAAACAAAATCTACAAAAAGAATTTGACATTTCAAAGTGTTTTAAAAATTCCAATTGGTTTTTTGTGGTCGATTTATTTTTGTTTTTTACAAAGTACTTAGACCAGATAGACATTTAACTGTCTATCATTAAATCAATTTGCGTGCCGTAAGGTAGGTAACTGTGGGAATGACTGCTTTTATAAATATTATCCCTTCTCAAAATTAAATTGTGATGTATGTTTCAACGGAGTTTCTTTATTTATCCAAAACCATACATCTACTTCCATCTAAGTTGATTAAAATATAATTCGCGACTGTAAAAACAAACAATTATGTATTTACAGAATAATAATCATTAATATAATTCTGTAACTTCATTTTACTCTATTGAATGACTATTTCATGAAATCATGACATTTGAGACCAATTTTTACTTTTAATTATATCTACGTCTATTGTATTTTATAATGGATTTCCGCAAAGTCACGCCTGAATCAATAAGTAACTGTACTTATTTCTCATGTTTGTTTGTTTGTTCCAGACAATAATGCGGTCATGGGGGCCAGCTGTACTCCCACTAACCCTGCTGGTGCTCACCGTGATAACAGTCACCAGGGGACAGACACAAGACTTTGGTAAATATAATAAAGAACTCTGCTTCTTGAGTCCGCAAAGGTAGCCCGCGATATTGTGTTGTATGTTAATCAAAATATGATTCGCGACCATAAAAATATGTTTTTTACAATATGATGCTACATTATTATTATATTACAATATTATGCATACATGTATCTCTTTAAGTTAGATTTGTTCCATTGAATTACTTTTTCATGAAATCATGACATTAGAGAACAAATTATCCGGAAAAGAACCGGATTTACTGACATAACCTGCAGAATAATAAGTGGCAGTGGGCTCGCCATGTTGGTCAAAGGACCGATGGCCGGTGGAGAAGACGAGTCCTAGGGTGGAGACCGCGTATCGGCAAGCGTAGAGTGGGACACCCCCCAAGATGGCTGGGACAGACTGGATGCGGAAGGCGGAGGACAGGGTGTTGTGGCGCAGCCCACGAGATGCATATGTCCAGCTGTGAACTGCGATACTACCTGTATTAATTTCACATTTCAAGTGATTGTTCTTTGTCAACGAGATTAAATAAGAAACTTATATTTATGATTTCGCCTTTTTGCGATGAGATGATACCAATCTAAGAGAACACGATAAACTGGTTATATTCAATCACAAGTCTAAATTTCTAATGATCGTTTTGACATTGTAATGTTCAAGGTGATTTAATGTATTTTTTATAATAACACAAGTTTCGTTTGTTTTTTGTAATATTAACTGCGTCGCCACTTCTTTTCTTGAACTTGGCTTGACACGCTTCCGCGTGTCTAGTTATTACTTATTGTTTTTGTTTGGATTACAAAAGAATGTTTTAATGTATTTGCATAAAAAAAGTACTATTAAAGTGAAAACTTCTTAGGTGCGTTGAGTGATTTTTGGTATGTTCTATAGTATATAGATGGCGCTAATACCAGTTTTAAGTTTTCACTTCTGTCCATGACAGCCTATTTCGACTGCTTCGTTGGGCTAGTGGTCGTAAAAGCGACTGCTGAGCGTTGGTCCCTGGGTTCAATACCCAGCTTCGGCATGGAAATTGATTTTTTTCCATTTGAAAGTTCTCAGTAGCTCTGTGTTTCGATTCCGTGGGAATATCGGGATAAAAAGTATTCTATGTGTTCCAAATCAAATCAAAATATTTTATTTCACATAAGCCTACATGGGCACTTATGAAACGTCAGAAGCTAGGTGCACGGTTCCAATTGGTCGTTTCCTATGGAGAAGAGCCGGCAAGAATCGGCAATATTTTCGATTTACAGTGTTAATAGTTATGGGAGGACAGTGTAGGCGTTTCAAAAAGTTTCAGTCAGGTTAGGCTAAGCCTACAATGTTCTCACATTCACAAGGTAGAAAAGAATCTATATAAAAGATAAATAAGATACTAAACTTTAAAAAAAAACCTATTTAAACCAAATGACATCATTGCCATTACAACTGTAACAAATCTGATTAATAATCATGTCCACAAAAGCCTGTAAAGTATATAAATGTCAAATAATATTATGATTATGTCTGTTAGGGATGAATGTAAAAAATAAACATGGTAATTTCGGAGCAGTTAATAGACTCTTACATAATTATGCCGTTAATGAGGTACCAGGGAGGCCACATGTGCAGAAGGAATTATTGCCAAACTTCCCTGTCTTCAACGTAGTCTTTAATGTTATAGTATGCTTTTTTGACAAGGACACGTTTGATGAGGGTTTTGAACTTACCATCGCTAAGTTCTGTAACCAACTTTGGCAACTTATTATAAAAGCGGATACTGTTTATAAGAAACGACTTACTATTTTTAGTTACTTATTCTTATATTATGGAAATCGCTTCTTATTTTGAAAAGTCCTAAGTTTTTGCGAACATACAAAATACTTTCTAAGATGTAAAGAGAAGGCAGAGTTAGTATATCAATTTCTTTGAATTTATTTCTAAGGGACTCACGAGGACCCATTTCAAAGAGGGCGCGAATAGCCCTCTTTTGCAAAATGAAAATAGAATCTACGTCAGCTGCCGATCCCCACAGCAGAACGCCATAAGACATAATACTGTGGAAATAAGCAAAGTATACTAACCTTGCAGTGGCTATATCAGTCAACTGCCTTATTTTTCTTACTGCAAATGCAGCTGAACTTAATCTGCCTGAGAGAGCTCTAATGTTGGCGCCCCATTGCAATTTCGAATCTAGAGTAATTCCTAGAAATACAGCTTCCGTAATAGCATCTAATTTCTTGCCATCAAGTTTTAAATTTAGTCCTTCTCGAGGAACATTAGGTAATAAGAACTTAAGACATTTAGTTTTGTTCGCATTAAGTAAAACCTTATTAGCTGCGAACCATTTCGAAAGAACTGCCAGACTATCGTTGACATGTAAGACATCCGTATCTTTCCTATCTATTTTAAAAATGAGAGAAGTGTCATCGGCGAACAGAATTATATCCGATAATTTAGCCATCATGTAAGGAAGGTAATTAATAAAACTAGAAATTGAAAAGGGCCAAGAATCGAACCTTGCGGCACGCCCATCTTAACCAGAGACCCCGAGGACGTCGCCCCGTTAACATTTACTTTTTGCTGCCTGTTTGATAGATAGGAAAGTACAAGATCAGCAGCTTGTCCACAAATTCCGTAGTGGTGTAATTTACAGATCAGTGTATTGTGGTCAACGCAGTCAAACGCTTTTGAGAGGTCACAGAAAATGCCAATTGCATCCTGGGACTTCTCCCAGGATTCCAAAATGTGACTGATGAGTTTTACTCCTGCGTCAGTCGTCGACCTACCTTTCGTGAAACCAAACTGATGACTATGTAAAATCCCATTTGAATTTTAATTCAAATGGGATTTTACATAGTCATCAATGTAATGTGCCAACATTTGGTCTAGCATGATTTTTTCAAATATTTTGCTTAATGCTGGTAGCACAGATATTGGTCTATAATTAGAGGGATCGCTCTTACTACCCGATTTGAAAATTGGTACTACTTTACTATGTTTCATTAAATCAGGAAACGTCCCGCTATCTAAACATTGATTAAATATGCCTGTTAGGAAAGGGGCAATTGTGTCAATAATATCTCCAAGAGCCTTAACGGAAATCCCCCATAAGTCTTCAGTGGTTTTTATGTTAAGACTTTTGAAGGTTTTTTTATTGTGACAATAGAAATGGACTTGAATTCAAAACTTGGAATGTCCTTACTGAAGTTTTCTTTTAGAAGAGATAATGTTAATCCAGGTTATAAACTATCTGGTTGTCAAATTTTATTCAAATCCATTCAGTAGTTTTTACGTGAAAGAGTAACAAACATCCATCCATCCATCCATCCATACTTACAAATTTTCGCGTTTATAATATTAGTTAGATTAGATAACTCTAACGTACTAATGAGACAATGTCAAAGAATCAACTGGCATAAATGTTTGCTTTTTTTTCTCGTTTTTTTTTCTTAACGTAATGAATATGCAATAGCAATTAGCAATATTCTTCAAAATGATTCAGAATCGTGAGTCACGAAATGTCAGGAAGTCAATTTGGATGCTGGTCATACACGCACGTCTGTCAGTTGCTAGTAGGTACCTACTACGTATCTGACCTTTCTGAAGAACATCACCAAAATGTCACCAGAATGGAGACTTAGGACAATAATAAATATATATATTTAACAAGACAGCTAAAAAGTCTAAAACAGCGGTTTAAACAAAACTTTGACAACCAAAGTGTTAGTTGATTACCAAAGTAAACAACGAATATAAACAAAACAAAGTGAATTAAAACGATTTAAATAAACATTAGATCGAAATACATTCCTTTTAGTGCCCTTAGATTATACCTTAAAGTGTGGGGATGTGATTTCAAACTAAAAGCAAAGTGTAAACCAATAAAAATTTCAAACAACGCGCGAAGCGACGCTTTGTTCAACGACTTCCTTTAAAATAAAAATTCTTGGATTCCTAAAATAAGATACGTAATTCGACATAGTATTCTAAAATTGTCGTAGTGCTATTCAAAGTACTGTGTACTGTGAAGACGTAACGTTCGCGTTTGAATCCGACGACCTGTTTTTCTTTTAGAACACTTTTAATTTTTTTTCTACCTATTCCTAAAATGGAAAACATTACTATTCGGATATTAAAAAAATCCTAGCAATTTTAATAAATCATCAATAGATGACCTGTCGTTTTTGTCAACCGACTCAAACAACTTTCATAGAAGTCTACCCGATTTATCTACATGGAATTGCCAAGAGACCGTAGAACTTCAAGAATCAGTTTTTGATCTAAAGGCAAAATTTGAAAATGCCTATAAACAAATTGATAACTTATTATTAGAAAATAAATCTTTGGAAGAAAAGATTCACGAACAGGAACATACAATTTCATGTTTGACAAAATGCTCTACCAATTCAACTAGCACACCTGAACCAAAACGTCGTCGTCATAAAAAAACAAAAAGTATCATCATCGATGCAGAGGAATTAGAAAAGCAAAACCCTCAAAATACTTTATGCGATTTTCAAAACGCAACAGTATTAAACAATACGATAAAAGATGGCGCCACATGCAAGGTAACCACAGAAAATACTGACAAAATTAGTAAATTAAATGTTAGTAATAGTTGCAACCAGTTGGCAACAGATGACGCTGCCGCTGCATGCCAACGATCGACTGACGATCCGTCGAATTCGTTTCAGAAAAATACGATATATGGAGTTAATAGTTCCGAATCCAAGAAATGCCGGAAAATATACATATTTGGTGGTCAACAGTGTGCTGGATGGAGACATGCTGGTTCGTACAAGACAAAATACAAAATTTGTACGATATAAAGTATCTTCTACAGTAAAACCGTCTGCTCTTACTCCAGATATTCTCAAGAACTGTTACAACTATATAGAAGATACACCTGAAAACTATATTATCCTGAGTGTTTCACAGAATGATAAAAATCCTACAAAAATTACAATGGAGTTGGCTGCGTTACTAAGCTACAATTCATAAACATTATATTAATTTTAAGTGTAACTTACAACCCATACTTAAATAAATGGATGCTCAATAATCTACTAAAAGGCATTTGTATTAATTCTAAGCAATGTAACTTCCTATCATTATCAAATGTCACAAAATATAAAACAGCCTTCTTATACAACACTAGCAACCGAATTAACCATTTGATAGATAGAAATGAATACGAGAACTTAGCTTTAAGACATTGTCCTAATACTGAACCTGAAGTAATTAAAATTGTTTCAAATCCGTCTGCAAAAAGAGGCACTATCCCATTTTACTTGTCAGTAAACATTCAACAATGTTCAACTTATTGTACTCAGCTAAAATTAGATTCTACTATAGATAATAATCTTTTTCGTGGCCAATAAAAATACTGATTGCAATTACTATGATTCTAGTTATACCGCTACTCTTTTGCATCAAAATATCGCTGGCTTACTCAATAAAACTGACTCCGTCCAACTCTGTTAAATTAGACCTACTGTTGCACAAATTACTCAAACGAAAAAAACTTATTATTGTCACAGGAGACCTAAATATTGATACCTTAAAAGAAAACAACGATACAACTAAACTAAATGATCTCATATGTAACTATGGCTTAAGTTTACATATAAATAAACCAACACGTCAGCTTTCTTGCTTAGATCAGATTATAAGTAATATAGAAAATTCAACTGGAAACACTCTTTTTTAGGAAGTTTTTCTATCAGATCACAACACTTGCCAAACATTATAACATTTCCAGTTGAAGAGAGGAAACCTGCCAGGGATCCTGCCTAAACAGGGATTACTCAAACGATAACATCAAAAAATTTGTGGACGCTATAGGGAAATTGTCATGGATTGATGTTCTCGAGAACACTGACGCAAACGATAGTTTTAATATATTTCATGAAAACTTCTTACTATTTTATAAATTATGCTTTCCCTTACGGAAGACTAAAATTTACGTTAATAATACTTCACCCAAATGGATGATCAAAGGTTTAAGGAAATCCAGCACTTATAAAAGACAGCTTAAAAATGTGCCACATAAATAATAAAAATAATGATATAAGGTGTAGATATTTAAAATATAATAAAATAATAAAAACCTGCGTGCTCGGCTCAAAAAAAATTTCAAACCTAAACTACATGTTAAAATCTAAAAATAAAAATAAAGCTACATGGGATATCATCAAAAATAGAACAGACACTCATAAACCATTTAATCAAATAGATGCAATAGACCACGATGGCTGTATTTTAATCGATCCGAGTCAAATAGCTAACTCGTTTAACAATTTTTTTATTGATATTGCTAATATAAAATCCCAACCTTCACAAAATACCAGCTGTTCATCTCAACCCTATGGGAACAGTTCCAGCATATTTTTGAACCCATGTTCTGACTCCGAAGTGTTTCTTACAATATTATCTCTAAATAATAAAAAATCGGTAGGGTATGATGAGATCTCTACGCACATACTGAAATTATGTGCAGAGATCATAACACCAATACTGTGCCATACAATCAATTTATCTCTATTTGAGGGAATCTTCCCAGAAAAATAAAAGTTTCTATAGTTAAGCCACTCCATAAAAGCAAGAGTACACTAGATAAAACTAATTATAGACCTATCACTCTGGTTCCAATATTCTCAAAAATGTATGAAAAAATAATGCATAGTCGTTTAGTTCAATTTATAAACAAACATAAAATTATCAACGAAGAACAAAATGGGTTTCAAAAAGTCAACCACTCTCGCAGCATTCTCTCTAGTCAGGTCCATAACAGATAATATTGATAAAAAACGCTCTGTTTCAGTAATCTTCTGATATGAGCAAGGTTTTTGATCTCGTTAACCACAATAGACTTCTAGATAAATGTGAGCGCTACGGCATAAGAGGTCCAGCGTTAGAATGGCTGAAAAGTTATCTCAGCAATAGACAACAGTGTGTTGAAGTGTCCTGTATTAATGATAAACTAGCTGTAAAGTTATACAAATCTTTATTTAGACACAATGGGTCTGGAGTACCCCAAGGAAGCATCCTTGGGCCTCTTCTCTTCCTTCTATATATTAACGACTTACCAAATATAACAAGCCATAAGTGCGTGCTATTTGCAGATGACGTATCAGTAATAATACCGGAATATAACAAAACATTACATCAACAAGAAGTAAATCAAACCATCAACAATATAATAAATTGGCTAAATGAAGACAACTAAAAAGTAAATTTATCTAAAACAAAATTCATTCAATTCGCAAACTATAAACAAAACCCCCCAAAAATTGATTTAAACCAAAACAGTGAAATAATTAACAGAGAAAATCCTCGGTTGTTCACTTTGTATATAAATGACTTGCCTAAAATAACTGAACATCCGATGACACTATTTGCTGACGATTGCACTTTGACAATAGCTTGTAATGACATAAATACATATGAAAATGACATTAATAATTCACTATTATCTATTATAAATTGGTTAAATGATAATAATTTAATAATTAATTTAAAAAAGACAAACGTAATGCACTTTAGTCAACGTACACAAACAATCAACAATATTAATATTCAATTTAATAATATAAATGTTAATGAAGCTGACACAACAAAATTTCTGGAACTAATGATAGATTCTAAATTGAATTGGAAACCTCAAATAGAGGCACTTAGTAAAAAATTAAGTAGTGCAGCCTACGCTCTGAAACAGCTTGCTGTGGTTCTCAACACAGATGCGCTAATTACTGCTTACTATGGAGTAGCCGAATCAATTCTTAGATATGGAGTCATCTTTTGGGGGAATAGCACGGATAATGAAATAGCGTTTCGGGCACAGAAAAGGTGCATTAGATCGATGTTTAGACTGCAAACAACGGACAGCTGTAAACCTTATTTTATAGAACGTAAAATATTGACATTGCCATCATTATATATCCTGGAAACAGTAATGTTCATTAAATCCAATACTCATTTATTTCAGCGTTTGGCTGATGCTGTCCCTAGGAATAGACGTCATAATTTCAAACTCTGTGTTCACGGCGCTAAAACAACTCTTATGCGTAAGAGCATCTTTTGCATGGCTCCGACCATTTTTAATAAATTGCCCAAAATATGGAAAACATTAAATAAATCTGCTCTTAAAAGTAAATTGAAGAGTTTGCTAACTGTAATGGCATATTACAGTATAGCAGAGTTTATGAAAGAGGACAATTTTCTTCGTTTTTGAGATAACAATGTTGTATTTTTGACATGTTATTGTAATTGTAATCTATTGTATTTTTTTAAAATTGGAATTGAAATTTTTTTAATGACAGTAATTCATTTTTTTTTTTTTTTTTTTTATTCCTGACCAATTGTTTAGTGACTACTTTGACATTGAATTGTATCTAAAAAAATATGCTTATTGAATTGTAATTATACCTAATCTTTAATGAATAATGATGAAATGTAATTTTGATGAATATTATCACGGTTTATGCACCATCTCTTCCTACCAATTTGTACGCCACGATATGCGGCTGAACATGTTAGAACTTTTATGTATCCCATTATTATCCTGCATGCAATGTATCATGTACACCATGTTTAAACAAATAAAATTTACTTACTTACTTACTTACTAAAATAGTATACCATTTTTAGGCCTTACTCTAGATGAAAACTGTAATTGGGGAATACACATTGAAAATGTATGTAAAAAATTAAATAGATTTATATACGCACTTAGACAACTACGCAAAACAACGAACGAAGAAGCTGCACTCAACGCCTATCACGGCTATGTAGCGTCCGTATTGAGGTACGGCTTACTTCTATGGGGTAACTCGTCCCAAATAGAAAGAGCCTTCATAGCACAAAAAAAATGCTTGAGGCAATAACTGGGGCGCCTCCATATGAGAACTGTAGACCAATTTTTAAAAAGTTAAACGTTTTAACGTTAACTTCTATTTATATTTTGGAAATAGCCATATTTGTTAGGAAAAATGCAAAAAATTTGTCCACAGTAACCGAAAACAATAGATTTACAAAAAGAGACCCCACCAAGTTAAAAAACCAATTTTGTAACAGTACTCTCCACTATAGAAATAGCTACCTTATGTCTATAAAAATTTATAACCACATTCCTAAAGTAATAAGAGAACTCCCGTTTCATAATTACAAGAAAAATCTGAAAACATAATTTTTGGCTTCTCCAACATAATTTTTATACAATAAAAGAATTTTTTGATTTTAAGGATAAATAGGTAATACATATTTAATTTGTTTAGTTTTATAATTCAAATAGAGTATATTTATGTCTATACTGTGTTATATAAATTAAGTTAGTATGTAACACAACTAACTATTTACATAAAACACTAAAACTTAAAGAACTAACTTGTCTATACTTAGCTTTTATTGTTTATTAGAATATAAGTAATACCTATGTAATATTAAGTGAGATTACATACATATCTATTGTAAATATTCGTATGCCGCTTTTAGTGGCGGATGTATTCGGACCATAGATATCCGTGGTTCGGACTATAATTTTATTATCCATCTTTGTACATACCATATCCTACGAATAAATGTCTTTGTCTTCGATTGCATGTGAGCCAGCAAAACTTAACAAATAGCGTTTATTTGGGAAAAGGGTGGCAATGCATCAGCAATAACCCTGGTGTTGTGGATGTCTATGGGCCGCGGTGATTGCCTAATCCCCCTAACTAAAAACGTTCAAAAAAAGGCTGAGATGATATTGCGACTGGAATTCCAGTCGCAATATCATCTCAGCCTTTTTTTTTTTGTGGTTGGGAAATCATCAAATGACTTCTCCCGCTCTGGGCGGAGCGGAACTAAAACCCACCCGTGTTCCTTCAGTTGCTAGTTGCCAGGGTTCCAGTATCCCTTTCGGACTATCCCGCAACCCTGGCAGGCATCGGTCCTAACGGCCCCGTCAGGTGTGCTGACATCTCTTTGAGATAACTACAACACCTAGCGCCATCTCTTATCGAAAAGCAGAGTTATTTAGTGAATACTTACCTTCATTTTTCGTAGTTTCCTGATCTTTTAGACTCGTGAAACTTTTTTGTCTATAAACTGTAGGATACAACAATTGCAAAAATAAAACAATATTTGCTGCACATTGATTTCGACACCTAAGCGTAGTCCCATAACGTTTCGTCATTTATTGGAACTGTAGCTTTGTTTGCCTCTACAGGGTGAAATGTAATTCGTGGGCATCCTCTTAAGGGGTCATTGTACTCATAATTATGAATAACTTTCACTATGGGACCAACCTTGCCATGAAATTAGGAGGTAAAACATTACACTCCTTTTTGGGCAGTCGTGTAAAAAATTAATTTTAAATAGCTTAACGTAAAGGATTGTGGGCAATAATATATGGGCGACACACCCACGTCCGCCACGGATGAAACCACTGTAGTTTTGAAGACATTACGTCTCCCTTTACTCAGTCCAAGGCGCATCAAAATCTGTCCCGGGGTTATTCAGTTACGACAATGTTAAGTTAGGATATATTAGGTATGAATTGGTGGCACACCCCGTTCCACCATAGATGAAACCTCTGTAGTTTTTAAGACATTACTTCTCCCTTTACTCAGGCAAAGGCGCATCAAAATCTGTCCCAGGGTTATTCAGTTCCGACAATGTTAGGTTAGGTTAGATATCTATTGGCGGCACACCCACGTCTGCCACAGATAAAACCACTGTAGTTTGCGCCCCAGCAGCGCATAAAAGTGAGTTTTATTGGAGCAGACTCTATTCTACTGAGTAATAATTAAATAAACACAAAAAAAAAAAAATGGTTAGAAAAAGTTGTGAGATATCAAAATCAAAATATTTTATTTCACATAAGCCTACATGGGCACTTATGAAACGTCAGAAGCTATGTGCATGGTTCCAATTAGTCGTATCGTAAGGAGAAGAGCCGGCAAGAAACTCCACGGTTACTCTTTTAAAAATAATTGGCTGTTACAATATTTTCGAATTACAGTGTTATTAGGTATGGGAGGACAGTGTAGGCCTTTCAAAAAGTACCAGGTAAGTACTTAACAAAATAAAAAATGTTCAACAAAACTACTACAGTCCACTAAGCCTAAAAAATCTTTTTTTTTTTTTCCGGTGTGGAAAATCCTCATGGATGTCCTCCGCCCTGGGGCGGTTGGAGGGGTCTGTCAGACTCTTACTGACTAAAAACCACCCCGGTGTTCCGACTCACACCTACGCCGGGGGTCGCGGGAACGTAAAAATCTTCCGCAACCCCCGACTGGTGCCGGCCCCTGGTGCTGGCCCGGCCACTGCGGGCCTCCTCAGATCAGGGGTCACGTCTAAGAGGGGCGCGCGTGGAACAGTACGCGCCGCCACCTCGGGTCCTGATGTGTGGGGGGCGACGGACGTCCCCGAGTCCGTCACCCCTGGACCCATTTAGGGGCTGGAAGAGGGCGTTATCCGCCCTCCGCCGACGCCCGGTGTGCCTGCTGCGGGCCGGGTGAGTGGACGAGATCTCCCTATCTCTTCCCGCAGCCTCCTTCTGCGAGACGACTGTCTTGCAGTAGGAAACCACCGCGTCCCAGGACTCCTCGCTGCCGACCATTGCATTCACTACGGCCGACAGCGACAAGTCACTGCCTACTTCTGAGATGAGGGCTCGGCGCGGCTCCTCCCAAGCGGCACACTCTGCCAGCGTATGCCGCGCCGTGTCCTCCCGCTCCAGTCGACGCAGTGGTGACACCGAGCGTCCGGCTCCCTGTTTATGCGACACAGGTACTTCCCGAAGCAACCATGCCCCGAGAGCACCTGCGTCACCCGAAACAACAAGGAGCCGTGCCTCCTCCCGAGCCAGTGCTCGAGCACCGGCCGAACCGCCTCGATGATATCGAGGCCGGCGCGGCGGTAGGGCGTGAAAGCCTGTCCCGCCATTCCGCCACCAGGACCTCGCGTAACTGAGACCGATGCAGCTCTATGTGTCGCTGCATCGGTTGCTCGCCCCGGGCCCTCGTTTCCTCGCTCCACCGGTACGATGACGCGAGTAGTCGCCAGCAACGCTGCCTCCCTGTGCGAGCTCCCCCAGGCAGTAACCAGCGTGTCATCCGCGTAACACGTCAAGTCTACCCCCGGTCCAAGCTCGCCCCTCAGCACCCAGTCGTACCCGATGTTCCACAGGAGCGTACCTACAACCGAGCCCTGTGGAACACCGCATGACATGCGGCGCTGGTTTCCACCATCACGTCCCATGTAGGTGACACACCTCTCCGACAGATAAGCCCCAACGATGTGGCGGAGGTAGGGAGGCACCCCATGATACCGCAGTGCCTACCGAATACAACTCCAAGGCAGGGTGTTGAAGGCGTTGGAGATGTCCAAGGACACCGCCAACATCACCCCGCCCCGGGACACCGCTTCCTCCGCTAGGACTCTAACCCGCAAACCTAACATAACCTAACCTTTTTTGTTTTTTTTTTTTTGTTTTTTTTTTTTTTTTTTTTTATCGCTGAGAAATGCATTACGCATCCCCGCTCGTGGGGGACGAGTGGGGTATGTGGGACTCCTGTCGCTAGCGACAGTATACCCACTAAAAAACAGCGGTGTTCCCACATCGCCGTGATGGGAGGGCCATGGGAAACCGGCTCAGCCTTTACATCCACAACCCTCCCGGCGCATGCCCGCCTAGCTGGCGGGCCCCGCATGCCTCCCAAGTTGGGGGGCTACGGGAATGGCCGGGAACACCTGGCCATTCCCGTCCGACACTGGTGGAGACGTGTGCAATACAGGCAAGGGTGCCCCCGCACCCATTGCTTGCTGGTCTCCACCTGGGAGGAGCCGGAGATGACTATCGAACTGACGTCTTCTTCGACCCCTCCTCCGCCTTCGGAGCGGCACCGCGTCGGGATCGTCCTCCCGTGCGCGCTCCGCCGCCTCCTTCTGGGACATGACGTGTTCACAGAAGGAGGCAACTGCCGCCCAGGACCTCTCATCCCTCAGCATGGCGTTAACCAAGCCGGGGAGCGAGAGGTCCGGTCCGATCACGGCGATGAGACTGCGGCGCGGCTCGGACCACGACGGGCACACCTCGAGGGTGTGCTGCGCTGCGTCCTCCACCGCACCACAGTCGAGGCACGACGGCGTCCTCTCCCGTCCGATTCGGTGCAGGTACGATCAGAAACAACCGTGTCCGGACAGCACCTGCACCAGACGGAAGGAGAGGAACCCATGTGACCGCTCGAGCCAGTCTCGCAGGACTGGCCCAATCGCGTCGAGGGTTCGGCGGCCGAAGGCTGCGGTGGCGAGGTCCCTCGTCCAATGGACGACGATGGCGTCCCTCGCCTCCTGCCGGACGGCTTCCCGCTCTTCCGGGGCTGAGCGTTGTCCTCTCGCCCTCCGCCCCGCCGTCCATTCATATACTCTGGCGAGCACCCACGCCTCGAGTTCCCAAGGAGGGGTGCCGGCCAGAGCACATGCCGCCCCAAAGCTCACCGTGCGGTAAGCCCGCGCCGCTCGCTGGGCTATGGCCCTCTGAGGTGCCCGCAAGGCGGCGGCATTCTCCCTCCTTTGGAGGGAGTCCTCCCAGATAGGAGCCCCGTAGAGGGCCATACTCCTCAAGATGCCGGCGTAAAGTTGCCGACATCGCGCGCTGGGCCCCCCCAGGTTGGGAAGCAGCCAGGAGAGCGCGCCCGCGGTCTTCAGCAGGCGCGACGACAGCCCGCTAAAATGTGGACCGAAGCGCCACCTGCTGTCGAGTAAAAGGCCCAGATATTTCATCTGGGCCTTCACCTCAATTCTGACGCTGATGTGAGCGTCAGGTGGTGGGGGGCGCTGCCGAGTGCCGTGGAAGAACACGGCCTCGGTCTTGTGCAGCGCCACCGTTAAACCTAGGCGGCGTATCCTCCCCGCGACCAAGGATCCGCCCGCCGAGGCCAGGTTGGCCGCCTCCCTGAAACTACCCCCCGGGCGGTGAGGAGAGTGTCATCCGCATAGCAGACGACACTCGTGCCTCGGAGGAGAGTTCCCCGCAGGAGCCAATCATAGCCGACGTTCCAGAGGAGAGGTCCTAAGACTGACCCCTGTGGAACGCCGGCCTCAACGGCGTACCGCCGGACTTGGCCAGTCCTATTTACCAGAAGGATCGCCCGATCCTCCAGGTAGCCGGCCAGCAGCCTGCGCATGTATCTAGGCACCCCGTGAAATCGGAGCGCCTCTAGGATGGTGGAGTGGGGAACGGAGTTGAAGGCGTTGGCTATGTCGAATGACACCGCCAACAGTCCGTCCCCCGCCTCCATCGCCTCCTTCACCTGGCCCTTAAGGCAGGCCAGCGCGTCCACCGTCGAACGTTCAGCCCGAAAACCGAACTGAGCGTCCGACAAGTCCGGCCCGATAGTGCGCAGATGGCACTTTAGGCGGGCAGCGATTATCCCCTCGAACATTTTGCCGACCTCATCGAGCAGAACAATGGGCCGGTATGCCGAGGGGGAGTCCGCTGGCCGGCCCTCCTTGCGAAGGAGGCACAGCTGCCCTTCCTTCCACGGTTTCGGGAACCTTCCAGACGCAAGGCATGCGCTGAAAAGGTCCCGAAACCTCTCCTCCATTTGAGTGGCAGCGATCGCCACCACTCTTGCTGGAACACCGTCGGGGCCCGGAGCTGTCTTCTTGGCGGGGATATGGAGAATCGCCGCGCCAAGTTCCGACTCCGTGACAGGAGGCGCCTCCTCTTCTTCCTCAGCTGGCGGAGCTGTCTGCGGTGGGTCCATCACTGGTGGGGTGAAGTTGTCCCTGCACGGGAACAGGGACTGAACCACCCCATCAAGAAATGAGGGCTCCAGGGTCTCGGCCACCGGGGGACCAAACGGGCGCAATTTGTTGCGCGCCGCCTTATATGGTCTCCCGTAGGGGTCGTTGTCGAGTCCCTCCAACATCTCAGCTCTCGCCGAGTCTCTGGCGGTGGTGATGGCTCGGTCGAGGACCATTTTTGCCTCCACGTATACCTCATAGAGGTGGTCCCCGACAGCCTGGTCCCTTCGACGACGCCGCCGACTCCGCGCGTAGGCCCTCCTTGCCTCCACACACGCTGCTCGGAGCCTCGCCAGCTCCGCCGACCACCAGTACACGGCGCGATTGGGTGGCGATCGGCGAGACCGAGGCATGCTGGAGTTACATACCTCGGTCAGAGACTCCCTCAGGTGCCCCGCCACGGTGTCCACATCTAGGCCGGCGGAAGGCGGCGAAAGCCAGTCCTGGACGAACGCCGCCTCCCGCGCCGCTTCCCTGTCCAGGCGGGCGAGAGCCCAACGTGGGAACGGTGAAGGCACCGAGAGGGGCCGCGTCTCTCCGGGGCCACTGATGGAGATGTCGAACCGCACGTATGATCCGCACGGTGATCCGACATAGTCTCCACCAGGTCCACCCGCCAGTTCAAAACGCGCGCGGCTAACGCAGGGGTGGCGAAAGTGACGTCCACTATTGAGCCACCCTGCCGCCGCACGCATGTCTGGATGCTTCCTCTGTTCAAGAGGGAGAGTCCAGTCGAGGCTGCCCACATCTCCACTGCCCGCCCGCGTGCGTCGGTGGCCGTGTTGCCCCAGGTCACCGACTTGGCATTCAGGTCTCCCAGTACGGAGACCTGACGCGGCGCCGCCCTGCCGACCACGGCGGCCAGGACTCCGAGGTAGTTCTCGAAGTCCTGAAGAGGGCGGTTTGGGGAGAAATAGACGCCCACTGGGCACTCGACGCGGATGATGCCCAAGCCGTGGCGGCCGGGCCTGATGGCTCCACCCTTTACCGCGCCAGCATCGCATCCTCCAGCCGCCGCGACGGCCGCCACCACATCCTCTTTTGTGACCGAATCGTCCAGATCGGCCACCTCCAAGGCTGCGGTCTTAACAGGCCTGGTGACCCTTGCCGCATCCGCGATGACCTCTTGCAACTTTGTTGCGAAGAGGTCCGCATTTGTGCCTCGCTGCTCCCCCGAGAACTCGAAAATTCGAGCCCCAGTTAGGGTTCGGCGGCACGTGATGTTGCCGATCCCCAGCTGGGAGGGATCAGCATTGGTACGAGCCCGTCTTAGGACGGACTCGTACGTCTCGCCCCGCTCCGCGGCCTCCGGGGTGATGGTCACCACGACGGCCGCAGTTTTGGGAGGAACCAGCTTCCTCCCCGCCTTTTTGCTGACTGCAGGACTAGTTGCAGCAGACTTGGGGGCTGACTTTTTGCCCTTCTTCCCTTTTCCTCTCCTGACCACTTCCGTCCACGACTAGTTGGATGGGGTGGTGGAGGGAAGAAGGGTGTCTTCCCCCTGCGAGTTCTGAGGGGCTGCTGGAATGGCAGACGACCCAGACGCCACCTCCGCGCTTGTGGTGGGCGTATCAGGAGCCGCCCTGGTCCTCTTGCCCTTGCCTTTGCCCTTGGAGGGCTGCGATACCGGTCCTGCTAGAGGCGCAGGTTCCGGCTCCCTCAGCGTTGGACTCTTATCCGCCGCTAGCGGTGGGCGGACCCGCCTTTCCGGCAAGAGCCGGTCCTCGATGCCTGCGAAGCAGGCTCGGATGAAGGCCCTCTCCTCCAAGATCACCCCGCGGATTATTGCCTCAAGACTGGCAGGGGAAGAGGAGGAGTCTCCTCCCACCGGATAGACTGGGGCAGATTGGCCAGGCCTGGCCGTAGCCTCAGCCAGCTTCTGGTGTAGCTGGCTGACCTCCGCCTGCAGGCGATCCACCTTCGCCTGCAGCTGCCGCGTCTCGTCCGTGGCCGGCCGCTTCACCAGCTCCGCGATAATGCCGTGCATGCTGGCGGCCCGGCATTTGAGGGCCTTCTGGAAGGTCCTCTTCAAATTGGACGACTTAGAAGCGACCTTCAGAACCTCCTCCCGATCCTCCTGCGCCATGCGCTCCAGTTCCGCCAGGGAGTGGTCGGCATATAGTACATTGGATGCACCATAGCCAGCCCTCGACCTGGCAACATGCGCCTGCTGCTCCTTGGCGGCGACCCTCTCCTCCAGGTCCATTTCTAATTGCGCCCTTTTCGCTAGATTTAGCTGGCGCTCGGCGTCCACCAAGCCCACATTGTGGGAAGAAGGCGCAGTAGAAGTCGAAGCCTTTTTAGACTTCGACCTCTTCTTCGCCCTGCTTCCGGTCGACTCCGAGGAGCCCTTGGACCTCTTCTTGCCTGCTTGGCGCTTGAAGCGGTCACTTTCGACAGCCGACGTGTCCATATTGGAGTCGTCGGAGTCCGACAACTCATTTGGACTTCTGAATAAGCTGGCCGCAGATGATGCACGGTCAGCTTCCGACGCCAAAGCGCCGCCGGCGTGGCCCTGAGAAGGGCCGTTGGGTGGGCCCTGAGAAGGGCCGTTGGATTGGCCCTGAGAAGGGCCGTTGGATTGGCCCTGAGAAGGGCCGTTTGAATCGTCCTGGGAGGAGCGATTCGAAATAAAACGCCCCAAAGGGTCTCGCCTTGGCTTGTTCGACATATTCGCGGACGACTGCAATAATGTCTACGAATCACAGCGCACTTTAGCCGCCGGTCTGCCACTCCGTTACGGTGGTCAGACACGGCGTTGCCCGGGGGAAACTACGAGGAAGTATGCGCTGTGGGGGATCCCCCAACATAACCTAACCTAATCTGACCTAACCTAACATTAACCTAACATTATCATATCTGAATTCCCCCGGGACAGATTTTGATGTGCCTTGGCCTGAGTAAAGGGATAAGTAATGTCTTCAAAACTACAGTGGTTTGATCCGTGGCGGAGCTGTGTGTCTTTTGCCCACGATCCTTTTAATACTTTTTATTTTCAGAAACGTCCACTGATCAACCTGATCAGGACCCAGAGATTTTGATTGGACCTAATGAAGATGATATGACTGAATCTCAGAAAAAAGAATACGCGGAGAAGGCGGAGAGGAGTGAGTATGGTTTTGTATTTATATTCATTGAAAACTTCTTTAGGCGCGTTGTTATTTTGGGAACTTTTAATGATACAACACACCCGCCACCACCAGCGATCTTTATAACATTCCTTCAATTTCTCTGTTCCAGTGTGTGACTACTACAAGTCCTTCGCAGTGAAGAAGGCCTTATCTCGGATACTGTCGCCAGAGCCCGGAGAAAAGAAGGTGTCTGACTGTGCACCTATCAACGTGCCTCTGGTCATCGGGGGATCAGTTACCAGCATCCGAGAGTTCCCACACATGGCTCTCGTGGGTTGGAAGAAAGTTAAGGTAAGTTTTAATACTCAGCGAAACAGACTAATTTTCTTTTCTTTCGTGAGCACTCTGATGACTAGCAAAACCAAATTATGAAATCCTGGTCATACCGTGTACAGAAGAGCTGATCGGCATCGTCGTATGTGGTCATTTGAGGAAGGTTTTGAGCGACTTTTGCGTATTTGGCGCTTGTTGTCTAGTTTTTCAAGATGATTTGTTTCAAAGCATTCAGTTGCTTTTCTACATATCTAAAATATAAATAGTGTACAATCTAGAATCTTACTTTTAGTTTGTTACTATACACGATATTTTAGTACCTGATGTTTCGATAGATGGCGTTGTACATTTAGCACTCTCCGCTGAATCGCGGTGTTAAGAGTCTCCATAGAAACATGACCTTTTCGTTTATAGTTAAATAAATTGTCTTCGTCAAGTAAATATTGCTTTTTATTCATGGTCATTCGAGTCGAATTATGTTTGGATGCCGTGACTGATGCACCCGTGAGTTTTGGACAGTACGACAGTGGCGCCACCTATCGGCGAAAATTGACAGAGTTTAAGTGTAAGTGCAAATTAGTGAAGTGTCTGTGACAGTGCAAATCATTTGGACAAACTGTGAGTACTTTAAAACATTTGGAAAGCTAGTTAGTGATTCAGTTCAGTCATAATAAAGTGAAAAGAACTTAGTTAATTCGATAGCTATCTTGCATGACTGAACTTTGGACTTGTAAAATTTTCATGCAAAAGTGTGTTGAGACGGGGAATCCATGCCCAATTTCGGCAAAGTGTAACAAACACTTAGAAGAATTTACCAAGATTTGAATTGTAAAAGTTTCAAGAGATTTATCAACTATTCTGCAGAATTTGGGACTTGTAATTGAAACTAGTTCTGGAATATAAACATTTTTTAAAAATGGATTTATTTCTAAGACTGCAAATAGATATTAATAAAAAGATCGAGAGAGGATACATAAACTTCAAAAAGTCTCCTAAAGAAAGGGTTACCGTTAGCTACGTGGAAACAAGGTTGGAAAGTTTAGAGAAACAGTGGTCGATGTTTGAAGAAACTCATCGTAAAATAATATCCGAAGTTAAAAAGGAAGAGTATGACAAATCAGATTATAAGTTAGATGACATGTATAGTCAGACGGAAGAGTTGTATATGGACTACAAAGTCGATTTAAAAGAACGCTTGAATAAGAAAACCACTTCTGATTGTACGGAACACAGTAACCAAATAACTCAGAGTGGCGTGAAATTACCTAGAATAGCGATACCTACATTTTCTGGTCATTATTCTCAGTGGACAACGTTTTGTGATCTCTTTCAAACATTAATACACAAAAACCAATCATTGGATAACGTACAAAAATTGCACTACCTGAAAAGTTATCTCACCGGCGAAGCTGAGCAACTGTTGCGACACCTACCTATTACCAGTGAGAACTATTTAAGTAGTTGGAACCTTTTAGAACATAGATTTAATAATAAGAAGTTTATAACGGATTGTATTTTCAAAAGATTCTTTAACCAAAAATGTATAACTGCTGAATCATCACAGTCTTTAAAAGAACTTTTTGATACAACTAACGAATGTCTTAATGCTTTAAAAAATGAAGGTATTAATATCGAAAATTGGGATCTTATTGTTATTTACATATTGTGTTCTAAATTAGATAATGAGTCTCGCAAACAATGGGAAGCTAAGATTTGTAGTTCAACTAAGGAATTGCCTACATTAAATGATTTTTTGGATTTTGTTGAGCACAGATTTAGGTCGCTTGAATTTTTATGTACAAAAACAGTAAAGAGCACTACCACAAAGTCACATCATATTGTCAAAAATGCTAATGAGAATAAAGATAAACCATCTTTATGTACCTTTTGTTCAAATAATAGTCATAAGATAGGGAATTGTAAAGATTTTGCTAAGGAAGATTTGACCACTCGTCGCAATTTTGTCCAAAATTCAGGTTTGTGTTTCAATTGCTTAGGTGCAAATCACATGGTAACTTCGTGTCGTTTGCCCACAAGATGTAGAATTTGCAAGAAGAAACATCATTCGTTGCTGCATTCAAATAATAATAACCAATCAACTGATAACGAAGAACCAAAAAAGCAATCAGCTGATAGTACCAATGTTGTTGAAACTGCAACAACATCAAAAGACGAGACCGAGGTAAGAAACATAACTAGTTGTTTTTCTAACACAAATTGCCAGGTTGTATTAGCAACAGCCTTGGTAAAAGCAGAAACTAACACAGGGTCTTATATAACACTGAGGTCTCTAGTGGACCAGGGATCACAGGCATCCTTTATAACGGAGTCTGCAGTCCAATTACTTGGGCTTAAAAGAATTACATGCAACAGTGTTATATCAGGAGTGGGGGGTGAAGACAACGCTTCACTTAATTGTAAACATGTGGTTTATGTTAAACTACAATCTCTCCAGGATCCTACCTTTATTGTTAAAGTCAAAACATACGTTCTTCGGAAATTAACTTCATTTCTCCCTGAAAGAAAAATTGTCGTTCAGTTGCCCAACTTACCAGTTATGAAGTTAGCAGATCCGAAGTTTAACATACCAAATAAAATCGATTTATTGCTTGGTGCAGAAGTCTATTGTCAAATTATAACTGAAGGATTGATGAGAGGTCCACCAGGAACACCGATAGCACAGAACACCAGGCTGGGTTGGGTTTTGTCTGGCAAAGTGGGGGGTGATAGTGAAAACAATACTGTGAGCTGCAATAGTACTATCATCACCATGCATACTAACATTTGCAATGAAGATTTTAATCTTAAAAAATTTTGGGAACTTGAATCTGATAACTTCAGTCTGGGCAAAAATCAATTCACTCCAGAAGAAAAACGTTGTGAGGAAATATTTGAGGAAACAACAAAACGCGATAGTTTTGGTAGGTACATTGTAAAATTACCTTTTAAAGACAATGATCTGAGCTGTAAACATGGCAATTCGCGCGATATTGCTATAAAGAGATTATTATCCTTAGAAAAACGTTTCTTAAAATCACCGGATTTAAAAAGTAAATACTCTGATGTTTTTTTAGAATATTTAAAGCTCGGTCACATGCAAGTAATACCTTCGAAAGAAATTAATAATCCAGAAGCAGTTTACTTACCTTATCATGAAGTAGTTAGAGATGATAAAACCACCACCAAATTCCGGATCGTATTTAATGCTTCTAGTCGCGACAACAATGGTGTTTCGCTGAACAGTAATCTTATGGTAGGTCCGACTTTACAAGACGATCTTAGGCACATTCTTATGAGGTGGAGGCTTCACCCTATTTGCTTGGTCGCTGACATCGTAAAGATGTATCGACAGGTGAAGGTGACTGACCAAGATGCAGATTATCAACGTGTAGTGTGGAGATCTGACTCCACAAAAGATATACAACATTTCCGTTTAGTACGAGTAACGTTTGGGACCGCTTCAGCTCCATACTTGGCGGTAAGAGCGCTTCACCAAGTCGCTTATGATGAACGAGAACGATTTGCACTAGCATCTGAAAGAGTATTACAAGATTTCTACATGGATGATCTCATTACTGGATGTAAAAGTGTATCAGAAGGAAAACAAATATTCTCAGAAATGACTAAACTACTAAGCAAAGGAGGTTTTGAACTACAAAAATGGGCAAGCAATGATGATCAATTACATGAGGAAATAAGCGAAGAAAGCATAGTAAGCATAACAAGCAACCTGGAATTGAAAGAAAGTGAAACAATGAAAATATTGGGACTTACCTGGAACCGACGAACCGATGACTTCGAGTACTCCGTTCAGCTACCACCTGTCTCGGAACCTGTAACAAAAAGGAAAGTAATATCTGATATTGCAAAGTTATTTGACCCAATGGGTTGGATATCACCAGCAATCATAAAAGCTAAAATTATGATTCAAAAGCTCTGGCTTGCGGGCATAGATTGGGATGATAAACTACCACCTACACTATTAAATGAATGGATTACTTACCGTGCAGGACTTGTTGAACTTACCAAATGTCGACTCCCACGATGGATTAATGTCAAGGAAAACAGCACCGTGGAACTTCATGGGTTCAGCGACGCATCCAGTGAGGCTTATGCTGCTGTGGTCTATATACGTGTTGTTGATTACTCAGGAAACGTCTACGTTCATCTGGTAACTTCCAAAACCAAAGTAGCCCCAATTAAGCAAGTATCCATTCCAAGACTTGAGTTGTGTGGAGCTGTCTTGTTAGCTAAATTGTTACAGGAGGTCTCAGTAGTCTTGAAAATTTCAAAACTTAACCTACGTGCTTGGACCGATTCAACCGTGGTACTGGCTTGGTTAAGCAGCCACCCAACTCGTTGGAAAACTTTTATAGCTAATCGGGTATCGGAGATTCTAAATATATTAGACAGGAATCAATGGTCACACGTATCATCTCCTGATAACCCGGCAGATTGTGCGTCGCGGGGAATTAACCCGTCAGAGTTACCTAAGTTGGAACTCTGGACAACAGGACCACCTTGGTTGAAACATAGAACTGAAACTTATGATAAAACACGAATACCAGATACTAATTTAGAAGAAAAGTCAAAAAAGGTTTGTCATATAACGCAGAATGATCAACTCCAGTTGTGGACCAAGTTCTCGTCTCTTCGTAAATTAGTTCGAGTTGTAGCATATTGCAAAAGATTCATCAAAAAATTGAAAAACGTTCATGATCATAACTTACCTGTATGGTTAACTAGCAAAGAATTGAATGAAGCTCTTCATATTTGTGTGAAACAGTGTCAAACAGAGACATTTCAGCAAGAGATAAAAGATATTAAAGAAAAACGGATAGTTCAAAAGAAAAGCAAACTTACGTCATTAAATCCATTCCTAGATGAGTCGGGCATCTTGAGAGTTGGTGGTCGTCTAGAGAAAGCTGAAATAAAAACTGAAATGAAACACCCAATAATATTACCGTCAAAATCTCACCTCACTGATTTAGTCTTAACTGAAACTCACAATAACACGTTGCACGGCGGACCACAGCTCATGGTTAATTATCTGCGAACTAAATACTGGGTCATTGATGCTAAGAACCAAGCAAAAATGGTTGTTCGTAAATGCGTAATTTGTGTACGCCACGCTGCACAAACTAGGGTCCAACTAATGGGACAATTACCTTCAGCTCGAGTTACACCAATTCGAGCATTTTATCGAAGTGGTGTGGACTACGCAGGTCCTATACAGATCCGAACTTCTAAAGGTAGAGGCCACCGGGCCTATAAAGGTTACATATGCCTTTTTGTATGTATGGCTACAAGAGCCGTACACTTGGAAGCAGTGAGTGATCTCACATCACAAGGCTTTATTGCTGCTTTTAAACGATTTGTTGCCAGACGTGGTCATTGTGCTGACTTATTCAGCGATAATGGAACAAATTTTGTTGGTGCCGCTCGCGAACTCCGAAGCTTGTTCGCGCAAGAAAAGTCAACCTTGACGATGGAAATCGCTGAGAGTTTGGCAAATAACGGCACTACATGGCACTTTATTCCACCACATGCCCCGCATTTCGGCGGGCTATGGGAGGCTGGAATAAAGTCTACCAAACATCATCTAAAACGCGTAATAGGTAATGCAACTCTTACTTTCGAAGAGATCTCGACGCTATTGTACCAAATAGAAGCTTGCCTGAACTCTCGACCATTATCACAAATAAGCACAGACTCGCAAGACCCAACACCCCTCACTCCAGGGCACTTTTTAATAGGTGAATCATTGGTTCTAGTACCAGAGCATAATTATGAAACATCGTCTATTTCATCATTAAAACGTTGGCAATTAACACAAAAAATGCTGCAACAATTTTGGCGTAGGTGGTCAAGTGAGTATTTGAGCCAATTTTTACATCGATATAAGTGGGCAAATAAAATTCCTGAACCCGAGATCGGAGATTTAGTTTTAGTGAAGGAGGATGGCCTCCCTCCAGCCAAGTGGCTGTTAGGTAAAGTCACAGCGAAACACCCTGGTTCGGACAAAGTTGCGAGAGTAGTCAGTCTTAAATGTAAGGGTGTTACATTTAAGCGACCAATAACCAAACTGTGTTTCTTACCTATCGCTCAGTGAATAAAGAGCCACTGTTAAAGATTTTTTTTGTGTTTTAGTGTGTGTGTTCTTGGCCACCATGTCCTAGCTTTGTTTTTTTTTATATATATTTTTTTAACTACAATACAGTCCATTATGATCGAATGTAGTTGGTTCATGGTGGGCGGGAACAATGGACATTCTGTCCATAGTGGGCGGAATGTACAATCTAGAATCTTACTTTTAGTTTGTTACTATACACGATATTTTAGTACCTGATGTTTCGATAGATGGCGTTGTACATTTAGCACTCTCCGCTGAATCGCGGTGTTAAGAGTCTCCATAGAAACATGACCTTTTCGTTTATAGTTAAATAAATTGTCTTCGTCAAGTAAATATTGCTTTTTATTCAAATAGTGTGACTGAAGTAGGTACTGATAGAAAAAAATCTTTCACTGATAAAAAGGGAAACAGATGCTTTTAATCCTGAAAACTGCACGATTCCTGCGGTATACAGGGTGTTAGGGTAAACACTGTTATCCTTGAAACCAGTGGTTTCGTGTCATTTATAGAACGTAAAGTCAATGGTTGAAAAAGTTTTAGAAAATCTATATATTTTACCACAAAGTTTAAAGTATTTCACCCCATACGCTAGAGCAACAAACTTGCATCTCAACATGGGCGGGGTTGCGGGGAATACGCCACGTGAGCCAACCCCAGTCAGTCAGTTGTTTCGCTAGCGAGGGCACGTAATGAAACGCCGCGTCGCAGAGTCGTAGCGCCGCTCATTTCTCTTCGTAAATAATAATTGTAGTTATGTGATTATGTCTTACACGAATTAACAGTGCACCGAAATGGTATGCCTTTATGCTATCGCTGGTGATAACCTGAACGAGGCTCGTAGGATGTACGCAGAATTGTTTGCTGAACAACGTGTGCTACATCGTGAAACGATGTTGGCGGCTACACAAAGGATGCGTAGGTGCCTACTTACGGCCAGTTCATCGTGCCGGCACTCGCTCAGGGTCGTGGCTACCAGCAGCTGCCAGTTGATCTTTAAGAACGAAACGAAAATCAAATCTAGATGTAGACTCGTCACGCAACACCTAAGGTACTTAGGTAGTTTTGCCTGTTTTAAGCCAGGAAAAGTATGAAGGGAAAGTTGCATCACAGGATAGGTGTATTGTGTTCATGTGTTGTGTAGGTATGTAGGACGGGTGGCGTCCGTTACAGTTCTACGTCACTCGGGCGCATGTCCATGAATTTGCGGACGGTGTCGGACCTTTTAAAATCTTTTAAAGAAAATACCTTTTTTTTTCTTGATACTCGATCATTTATTTTTATGTTTAAATCTACTACCCATGGTTTTGACAACGGTGTTTACCCTTACATCCTCTATACCACGGGATATCTCACAGGGGGTGGCTATATCGTGAAGTCGCATAATTTATAAGGTAAAAATATGTAAGTTCTTCTGCAAGATGACATGTAGAAAGACCTCTTAGGCTGACATCTCTCAGGTTAAAACATTGGAGAAACACGGACTCTGGTAAGAGTACTCTCTCCCAATTTATTACTGCAGCATGTCTGCTACTTCCATACATCTCTATCAGTCGTCATATCAGTAGTCACCCTGTTTGTAGCTCCTTTTTATTTAATTTTATGTGCATAAGTATGTATTACTATGTTTCCAGCACACCGGTTACGGCTGGTTTTGTGGAGGCTCTCTGATCAGCGACCGCTACGTCCTGACTGCGGGACACTGCACCCGTTCAAATGACTACAATGTTGTCAGGTATGTCACTGTTGCTATTAATTACTGTTGCTGGTTACGGTCACCATTTATCATCCCACTGTGAACCAAAAGCCGCGAAGTCGCTTCATGTAAAATACTGGTAATCAGCTGCATCTGGTCCGGTTAGACAAAAGTTGGGAAAAGGCTAGATATTAATTGACCAAAGGCCCAAAGGCAATTATTAGTCGACCAAAGACCTCTCCCCATGACTTCCTAAAAACAATTATCAGGTATCTTTTTATCCCGGGTGTCACCACTTTGTGGATCACCCGGAGGACACGGTGGAGATAAGCCCTGCTTGGGCGGATAACCTTGGAGTGTTAATTTCGACTTTTTACATAGGTAGTAGTGCAGGGACGTATGTCAACCAACATTGTCGATAAATCAGATCAAAAACAAATCATCAATCAATCATGATTAAACTTTTATTTAAAAAAACGTTACCTATTTTAGACTTATTCAATTATAATTGCAAATTGTTCATTGTATATTTCTTATATTTTTTTTTGAGATTTTTTGTTCAAATCATCGTACATAGACGTAAAAGGTGTGTGGTCAAACAGTTCGCGCTTTTTGTGTTTTTATTTTATTTATTTTATATAATCACTTACAACTATTATTACAGGTACAACCCAATGCAATAGTGAAGCAAACTTAATAATAACACCTTATTTTCTAAAACTTATTACATACAATGTTATCTTTGTAAATTCACTCAGTGTACAAGCAACAAAGTCTATTTCCTCAGCTACAAGGTTTAGAGTGCGAAGCGCCCGCGTCAGGGGCGCCTCATTTACCAGATTAGTGCGACCACGAGATACAGCCAGCAACTAAAGTCGCCGTCGCCACCACACATATCTGTCGGGCACACTCAAACACACCAACTCTAATATGTTGGCGTTATGTATTTTGCCTTTAATTAATTTAAATAAATATGAGACAAGGGCGAACTCACGCCTAACCTTCAGCTCATTGTATCCAACCATGCTTAATGTAAACAAGGTTGGATACATAAGCGGGTAAAAAGGATATACTCCATATAGCCTCAAATATAATAATCTAACAAATTTATTTTGTATTCGCTCCAACATGAGACTATACTTAGTCTCATGTGGGGCCTAGATGACTGCGTTGCATTCTTATTGGCTTCTTTCTGGATAATCGCCCTTATATTTGTGAAACCACGAACAGTACGCATAATAAACCCCAAATTTCTGTAGGCCTTTTTACAGCACTTGACTATAAGATCACGAAACGCTAGCCCCGCGTTAAGACTAACTCCTAAGTCCCTAAACTCTGTAACCCTGATCATCCGCATCCCATCAATGTTGTATTCATGTACAATATAGGACTACGTGCACGCGAGAAACTGATGGTGTCACATTTTTGGGCGTTGAATTGCAGAAGGGTTTCCTTGCTCCAAGTAGCTACGCTATCTATGGCCTTCTGTAAGCGTTCACAGTCCTCATCACCCCTCACTGCAATGGATAACTTAAGATCGTCTGCAAATAATAAACAATTTGCATCCTTAACGACTTTGGGCAAATCGTTTACCATAATTATAAATTGCATAGGTCCGAGGTTACTCCCTTGGCTTACACCAGACCACGTAAAGTACAGCTCTGACTTATGTCCCTCGTACTCTACGTATTGCTGCCTATCCTTCATGTAACTGGCGAAGAAATGAAGTAGGTACGGGGTGAAACCAACAGCTGCTAACTTCTTGAGCAACACGTCATTATCGACCAGGACAAATGCTTATTTGAAATCGAAGTAAGCAGCTTCAGCTTGCACCCCACTGTCTACAATGGGCAACACATGAGCCATGTAACTCAGTAAGTTACTGGTTGTACTCCTCATTGGTCTAAACCCGTGCTGTGCATCTGAGAGTTGCGTTCTCACTTGCATAAAAATGCTGTTATGAATAGCGCACTCCAACACTTTAGCCGGCGATGACAGTACTGCAATAAGCCTGTAACCACTAACATCGTCGCCACTTGCCCCACCTTTCGGTACCGGCACGAAACGAGTGGTTTTCCATCTCTCTGGAAATACGGCTGCCTTCAGACACTTATTGAATATATGGAGCAACGGTACAGCCAGCACAGATCTTCAGTCTCTGAATATGTAGGGCGGAATGCCGTCCGGTCCCGCAGATCTCTTCGGCTTTAATTGTTCAAGTGCACTTTGCACATCCTTCAACTGAAATTCCTGTAAATAAATGCGCGCCGCACCATTCTCACCACCCGCCCCTTCTATTGCCGCAGAAACATTCAACTCGGGCTGTCTCGCGCTATAGACCGAGTGAAAGTACTGCGCAAACTCTTTCACACATTGCTCAACTGTCAAAACCTCCCCGTTTTTTTAAATCCTTTGTGGACTTCGACTACCCCTTTTGGACTTTACATAGTTCCAAAATGACTTTGGGTCTTTTTGCACTTTATTTTGAACCCTGTTGTTATATTGTTCATGCGCTAATTCAATCAACCGTTTTCATCCTGGCTCTTACTTGCCTTGTACCGTTTGTGGTGAATGGCCTTATAACGTAAGTTGCGAATTATTTCAGCAGTATAAAACTCGGGGTAAACATACTTCGAGCTTACACGACTTCGCCGTTTTCTGGGAACACAGTCATCTAGTGTCGCATTAATTGTATCATAAAAATAATTTAAACTCATTTCTAAATCAAGGTCGTAAATATCAGTCCAACCTATTGCCGCTATTGATGAGTACAATGTTAAAAAATCTGCTTTATTAAAATTCCAACCTGTGGGTACAGTACTCGACTCGTACGCCAATGAATCCGCAACCCTGCGCGCCCGCAGTTCGACCAACACGTCAAGCGGCGAATGGTAAGCATCCACAGGCACGAGGGGCGCCCCTGCCCCGCGCACATTCACACTCTCTCCCTTCGAAAGCGTACTTAACACTAAATCCAAACATCGATTATTACAATTAACGATAGTGTTGCACTGAACGATACGTTTATTGAACAAGAATGCATATTGAAATCACCAACTACGACGATATCACTGTATTTACTACACAGCTGTTCTATAATCTAAACAATATCATATACTCATTCTCACAACTGTTTGGCGGAATGTAAACAACACACAATAAAAATAAAAGTCTACTTTGTAATTAAACGGTAGCACAAACCAGTTCGAACATCATATCATCAATGTTGACGTCACTCGGGCCGGACACTCGCCGTAGTTCTAAACGCGGTGTGGCCACGAGACACGCGCCGCCCTGCTTTCGTCCGTCCGCGCGATCGCAGCGCAGTATTGTATAACCACGCGGCACTATTTCGGCGTCATGAATAGATTTGTTGCAACCTGTTTCAGTAATGGCGAACAAATCTGCTTCTGAAGATGACACACCTGCATAGAACTCTTCCAATTTTGCACGCAAACCTCTCACGTTTTGGTAGTAAATCTATTGAGATTTACTACTAGCCCATCTTTTGAGCTGGGCTAGTAATTTTATGGTTTTTTGGTTTTTCTACGAAACCACACCCATTCACAGAATTCAATGTTCACTGCCCAATTTTCCGATTTGCATAAGATATTATAACTGCTTTCAGGTACACCAATGATAAAAGAAGCATAATCCCTTTCCGTCTTATGTTTTATTACTTCTACCGTGACTGGTACTAACGATCCACATATATTCTTCACGTACTTTTCCAAGTTTTCTACTATAGTTTCCTTACAAAGGCGACATACATGCAAAAACTTTTTACGTTCAGTTCCCTTTATGTCTACTGCACTCGTGCTCCCACCTCTTTTTTTACTTCAATGTTTGGATATCTACCTTTTTTTAACCGACTTCTTCAAAAAGGAGGAGGTTCTCAATTCGTCTGTATGTTTTTTTTTAAATATTTGTTACGCGATTACTCCGCCAATTATGAATCGATTTTGATGATTCTTTTTTTGTATAGTAGGTCATGCTTCCGAGGTGGTCCCATATAAATTTTATTAGCTTTGCTTGGGTAGTTTTTGATTTAACGTCAATATTACGTATTTTTTCCACTTAGTTTATCTTGACGATGTTTTCATTTACTCCTTCACTGTTATTTTCTTATTTACTGTTAACCAGTTTCCTTCTTTTGGAGATGCTCCTTCCTCTGTTTCTGCAATTTTTCCTGACTGATTCCTTCTATTTTCTGGTTTATTTATCTCTTTTACAACTGCACTTTTATCGCTTCCTTCTTCGTTAGATGGTTTCGAGGCCACACACTCTCTTGTCAGAACTTTATTTCCAATTACCCGATTTTGGTTTTGTTTAGTTGCCGCTGCAAAAAATCGAGTAGATCCTGTATTCCACTCTTATATATCAACTTTCTTCTTTTCTACCTCCATGTCTTTTGTAAGTTCAATCTGTTCCATTGGGATCAGTATTTTAAAATTGTTAACCTGTTGTTCTAGATGTTGGTTTCGTACAATTTGTTCATTAAGTTGCTTTTCTAATGAAACTACCCGATCAACTTTTTCTTCGAGTACTTGTACGTACGCACGCAATTCTCGTAGCGTATTATCCGTGCAATTGCATATTTCTTGCAGGTTCTTCATTGCCTTAGTTTGTATTTCAAAGCTTAACAGGTACCTCAGAACGAAACTCCCTAATATAATACATTCCAGTAGGTTACTCTCTGTTTCTGCTACCCTCGGTTGTTCGGCGGTCTTCAAGCGACTGCCGCGCTTAGTATTGACATTACTGCAGCTAGCAAAGGTGTTCTCAACTCCAGATCCAGGTGTTGCAGGAGTATCTGCACTGCGAATAGGTTTTCGTTGCGAACAAACACACTCAGGGCATAGGTACCCACTTTTCCTTATAATCGTGGGTCACCGGTTTATTTTCTTCTGTAGGTATTTCAATACACTTCAAATCATACACTTTGTTGCAGCTCGTTTTGGTGCACTTAATAAACAGCATGCCAGCTGCAATATCCTCACAATAACCACTACAGTTTCGCGACATTTCACTCGTAGCTATAATAATTTTCGATAACGAACACAACACGTCCGCTCAGTACGCGCGCGGCGTTATTGTGTTGAAATAATCTGTTCACGTACCTGCATACAGATGGCGTTTTGGTACAAATACAGTAAGAATAACAGTTATTGTCATTTGTTGAAATAGCCCCACAGTTGAAATAGCCCCGCCCGACCTTACTTAGAAGAATAATTTATTCATGGTCTATAAAACATTAATTTGATGTTGTATGTGTAGATAAATGTTTGTAGTTCAAACTCAAACTCAAACTCAAAGCATTTATTTCAAATAAACCAATTACAGGCACTTTGAAACTGTCAAGGGGTCGGTCAGTCAGAAAAATGAAGCTAGTTGCCCATTCCAAAGAGTAGTAGGTTCCTATGGAGAAGAACTGGCAAGAAACTCCACGGACACTCTTTTAAACCGGGATATTGTAACAAAATACCTATTGGTTACATCATTCATGTTGAAACCTATAATTTAGAAAAATGTGCACGTCAAAAGCGTCCGTAATTAAAAGATAAAACAAGAAACACAACAAATAAAAAAATTAAATAAGCCGTGGCTGCTAAGTGATGACCAGTCGTTCACAAACATGATGCATGGATCAGCACCCTTCAGCTCAACCATTTTGAAGGGAACTGACTAGACTAACTGAAATATACCAGCCTTGCGGTATCTAAATCAGTGAATTGATGGATTTTTCTCACAGCATATGCTACTGAACTTAGCCGTCCCGTAAGAGATGTTAAATGACTACCCCATTATAGCCTTGAGTCGAGCGTGATCCACAGGAAAAAAAATATCGACGAATTCTAGTATCTCCCTATTCAATACTATGTCATAATCACTACTTTTAACATTCGGTAAAGCAAATCTTATGCATTTAGTTTTTTTCCCACATTATTAGCATATTAAGCATATTTTCCAAAATTATTAGCAGTGAACCAATTTAGAACCTGCAGTAGGGCGTTCAAGCAGTTGTCCACAAAAATAATTCATACAATGGTGAAGACTGGGAATGAAATTAATAGTAGTGTGACATTATGAACCAACCCATCCATGGATGGACCGCAGCAAGCACCGATCCACTTCGACTAAAAACCTTCGACCGAAATCATCTATTTTACCACTAACGAACTTTACAGAGGACCCCCTCGAGCTGTACAACTCGGTTCCTCATACCGGGACGATCGTGAAGCCCTCGTCATGAAGATATCTGCCATCATTCTCCACCCGAAGTTTAAGCCGCCAAGTAAATACCATGATGTAGCGCTCATCAAGATGGTTTCAAAAGTCAAGTGAGTAAAATTAAAACAATTATAACATCACGTCTGTAATCTCCGAAGGGTTAGACAGAGGAGTATCTAAGTACACCCACATTTCGCCAGTCATGTTTAAGCTCTGTGTAACAGGGAACGATATTGTTGTAACGAACGCCTATTGTCATCAACCGGGCACAAATCCAGACTACGGTTTGCTACTGAGAAATTCAAAAAACTCAACAACACTTTGCCCTACCTGGCAATCGAACTCAGGACCAGCAGCAGCGCTTGCGCCTACTAGACCGAAGAGGGTATAAAAATACCAACCGAGTTTTAAAAGTCAAGACAGGGGTGGATGTCACATGTCTCTAAATATTTTGTTCTAGGACATGCTGGCTTCCTGACGATGTTTTATTTCACTGGTTTGAGAGTAGGTCGTGATGAGTGGGTCAAAATGAAGAATGCTAGCAAGGAACAGACGCAATATGAATGATAACTAACTTGAATATCATAATAATTCCAGGTTCTCGGAGGTGATTCGTCCAGCGTGTTTGGGAATACCGCCACCAACGGGCAGGACCATCACCGCCACTGGATGGGGGAGCACTGAGAAAAGTGAGTTTCATTTGTTAAATTATGATTTAAAATAACCTTGATAAAATGGGTGCATACTTTATTCAAATCTAACCATCGTCTCGTTATTAATTCCAGGTGGTGACCTGTCCGTACAGCTTCGCAGCGTCTCCCTCAGCGTGTGGGACATGCAGGAGTGTCAGGAAATATTCGGAAAAGCACGCCATCTCGCCAATGGGATTCTGCCCGATAGCCACATGTGTGCCGGTGACAGGGGTGGGTGGCATGACACTTGTCAGGTAAGAAGTGAGACTGATTTGGCCATAATCCAGCACGTGGAAACATTGCGGGTTGGCAGATGTCACGAATTTTTGGTTCTACGACATACCGGTTTCCTCGCGATGTGTCCCTTCACCGTTTTGAGTAGGGATTAAAAATCACGCAAAGTAAAATTTCTGCCTGGGTTCTTAAACCTCTAAATCCGTACTTATGGTTCAAGAGACTATTATTTCAAGACATTAACCAGTTTAGTTCTAATGAATGCTCTTTACTAAGAACCCAAATGACCTCTGAGCTAGTTTCGGTGTGGTTTTTTTGACAAAGCAAAGTGTTACTACTTTTTCTTTAGATATGTCTGAGTAGCTGCCCGGAGTTTCGATTTGTGCCCGGTTGCTGGCAATAGGCTCGCCTCCTATTACATGGGACTTTAACTGGAGCGCTGACTGGAGCGAGCATGAACCCTGCTCGGAGCCTGGGACCTGCGGTTTGAACTGGCCTCCTGGCGAAATGTGGATGCTGTGCAATGCTTACCTACCTCTTCGGAAATGCAAGCATGTTTTTTTTTTGATGTTAGCCTAAACTGTCCCACTGCTGAGCAAAGGCCTCCCCCAAATCTTTCCAAACATCCTTTTTCAGGGCCATTTCGATCCAATCCTTGCGGTACGCGTCTAGATCGTCTCGCCATCTCTTCCTGGGCCGGCCTCGGCGGCGCCGTCCATCTTCAGGCACCCACCGCGTGCGGACTGTTGCCCAGCGGTCGCTATGCATGCGGCTGACATGACCCGCCCAGTCCCATTTTAGCTTGGCAGCCTTTTTGCCTACGTCTAGAATCCCCGTTTTGGAGAGCAACGTGGTGTTTCGTATTCTGTCAGTGTCGTTTACGCCCAGAATGCTGCGCTCCATTGCTCTTTGGCAAACCCCAAGGCGGAAATTTTGCGACTCGGTGAGCGACCAGGTCTGGGCACCGTAGGTTAGGATGGGCAGAATACACATATCGATGAGTTTTCGCTTCAGGGAGATTGGTAGATCGCCCTTCATTAGCGTCTTCATGGACCCGTAGCTTTTCCAGGAATTTTCGATACGGCGATAGATTTCCTTTTCTTGCCTGTTCTCGAAAGAAACTAGCTGTTGCATGATGTTATATTTGATTTGGTTGAGTTGAATGGTGTTGATCGTAAATTGGCACCGGCAGTTGAGACTGGTCATCTCTAACTGCCGGGACTTATCGACCATTTAGAGGGGGTAAATTCCCGAGACAATCAATTAAACCGATCCATTTATTTGCTTCATCAATGGCTTGAGGACAGTCCAATGCTGTGGACAAGTGGACTATCTCTATTTACACGACTTTAGAGGTATGACGAACAGGGTGTAAAAGTCACTCATCCTCTATTGAAAAGGGAGGATCCCTCGACCAGAAGGGTGTCGTGTCTGGCTGTCTTGTATATTAATATCCATCGCGCGGTAAACTATAATTGCGCGATGCAGGATTTTATGTGACGTCAGGCTTTTGTGTGACGAGTGGTATTTTTTATGCGAAGTTTGCATGTAGCGATGTAGATGCCGCCACATCACTCGTCTCCGCAGAGCGGAGGTCAATAGTGGGCTGGATCTTGTATCTTACGATGCTTCACAGTGCCAGTTGAGGTTCCAGTGAATCGGAACTGTCTGCGGTGATTGTGGTGATTGCGGTGATTTCCCTGTGGGTCGGGTAGATGAGGCTGAGGAATGCGCGTTCGCTGCATGCTGGTGGACAGGATACCCGTTGAAGTCGTGGGTGCTGGCTGGCTGTGTGACTCGCCTCACGAAAGCTTGCGGGAGTGATGATAATGATGACGTCACTCAAAGGCTGCGTTGACGTTCTTATTCGGGGTCACCAATTTAGAGGTAAACAGCATGGATAGGAACAGCGTGTAAAATTCACTCATGCTCTCTAGAATTGGGAGAATCCTCCGACCAGACGGGTGTTGTGTCTGGTGGGCTACTGCCCAACGATTGATGTCGGGATCTTGTATATATGTCCAACGCGCGGTAAGTTCTAATTGCGCGATGCAGGATTTTTATGTGACGGCAGAATTTTGTGTGACGTCTGGTATTTTTGATGCGTAGTTCGCATGTGTTGCGATGTAGATGCCTACATTATTATTGGATTGGCTTTGTGGATTGTCTCGGGGATTGGCCCCGTGTACATGGTCCATTATGTTTAATCTGTTCTTTTGTAAAATACAATAGACGTAGATATATTTAGTAACCTATTCCGCTTGACTATTCTTCAAGAGTCCTAAAAAACCCTGTAAGAAATCGACACGTGTTTCACCTCTCAACGAAGCACCCTCAGGATGACGATTGACCAATTGCAAACCAGAATGCGACGTGTTACCACACCGAGCGCTGGACGCAAAGTGAATCAAATCGCCCGTCACCCCCATTTATATAGAATTGCTGCTCGGCGATGATTGGCTAGAATCGTTATCAGTGCGATAAGCGCGATAAGGGGCGAACAATCCCAACAAAGGCGACCTTGGCATACTGGTATTTAATTCGTTCAACAGTTTAACGTTCGCTGTATTATTTTTAATAATTTCTAAACTCTCTAATACTGACATTTGAAATCCTTTATCACAAGTATGTAAAATTTTGAAAGTGTTATTATTATTTAATGAATGACCTGAATCTATTAAGTGTTGAGCAAAATGAGATTTTTCTGGACAATTATTCCTACAAGCTGCAATATGTTCCTTATATCTTGTTTGGAAATTACGACCCGTCTGACCTATGTAAATACCATTACAATCATCGCAATTTAATTTGTAAACACCTGATTTTTTATGGTTTTCTAAACGATCTTTTCCGTTACAGATCCGCCTTAAAGAATTATCTGTTTTAAAAGCTACCCTTATTTCATTTCTAAACAAAGTTTTTGAAACCCTATCACTAATAGACCCTAAGTATGTAAAACTACCTATATATTGATTTGTTTTTTCTGGAGGCAGTGGATATGCCAAGGTCGCCTTTGTTGCGATTGTTCGCCCCTTATCGCGCTTATCGCACTGATAACGCTTCTAGCCAATCATCGCCGAGCAGCAATCCTATATAAGTGGGGGTGACGGGCGATTTGATTCACTTTGCGTCCAGCGCTCTGTGTGGTAACACGTCGCGTTCTGGTTTGCAATTGGTCAATCGTCATATCCTCAGGATGACGAGCCTCGTTGAGAGGTGAAACACGTGTCGATTTCTTACAGGGTTTTTTAGGACTCTTGAAGAATAGTCAAGCGGAATAGGTTACTAAATATATCTACGTCTATTGTATTTTATAATGGATTTCCGCAAAGTCACGCCTGAATCAATTAACTATCTGTTCTTTTGTATTGTTTTATATTGTTTATTTATATATTGTTCTCACATAAAGAAGCAACAAGAATAATTTACCCTGGATTTTGTAATATTTTGACTTAAAAGAGTGGAGTTTCTTGGTGTTCTTTGGAATGGGCAACTAGCTTAAATTTTGTGACCAACTGACCAACTCCTTGACAAATCAAAAGTGCCTGTAAATGGTTGAAATAAATGGTTTGAGTTTCATAAATATTTTTTCCACAGGGTGATGCCGGTGGTCCAGTACAGATTCAAGATGGCTGCTTGTGGCGTGTGGTCGCTGTGACGTCATTCGGTCGATCTTGCGGATCTCCTGATATCCCTGCGGTGTACGCTGTCATACCGCATGCATTTGTAGCCGCTCAGGTATTTGATGAGGTATCATTACAGTAAAATAAAGATATTTAAGGAACTGTGAGCATTTTTATTTTTTTTAATTGCCTATAATCCTTCGTCATGGCCCACAGTGTACTGTTATGACGCAACAATGGGAAAACCAAAGAAGCGATGGATGGATAGAATATACCTATAATATTATGGTATGTACTAAGTGTTGGCTATAAGAATAGGAAAACATTAAAGGAATGAGGAATGGATTGTGTGAAAGTGACATGGGTAGAAAAGAGTTTAGTAGTCACGAAAATGACGGCTGATAGAGATGTATGGAAGAAGACATGCTTTGCATTTGGACACGGAACTGTTTTATAATTATTTTGTGTAAATATCTACCTAAACAATAACAGTTATGTTATAAATAGATCATTATATGTTATTTGACATAATGATTCAGCGTTCAAATGTCATGACTTCTGCATGAGGTCAAAGAATTATATGTGTTATCTACTCTTTTGAGGAACAGGGAAACACCGTATTCCCCGGGTTTTGTGATCATAACGCGGCAATATTTGTAATAGGAAACACGATTAGTTACGATTTATTGTATTATGATATTAGTTTTGTATTTTCGGTTGTGATCACGAATTCTTGGGCTACTATTGGCTTGGCAAACTATTATACCAAGCGAACACAATAGTTTGCTTTGTTTGTTAGTTTGTAGTTTGTTTGTTAGTTTGTAGTAGTCGTATTTTCTTTCTTTCTTGGTTGGCAACCACTATAGGTAGTTAATATAGCCCAGACTAAAAGGCACACAGTAGAATATACAGCAGATAACAAAATAAAATAAAAATCAAATAAAAAGTGTAAACGTGGGATGTAGGAAATTATCAAGGCTGCGCTAAAAAGGCAAAGTTCAGCAAAAATGCCCGACTATTATATGTGCCTGACGCATTTTTATTCGACTTTTATTATTCATAGGAGGTGAAGGATGTAAATCAGTTTACTTGTGTCATATAATAATATTGGACATTTAAGAAAATGGCCGATATTCATAGTTTATATACCAGACATAAACACAATCTTGCTGTACATCGCACTCGTCTCCACAGAGTAACATACGAAACTTACCCATTAAACGATTCAAAAGCTGTATTAAAACCAAACTTTGTAGAAAAGGGTACTATAAAATTTCAAATTATTTAGAAGACAAAAAAGCATGGGATTGAGCTGCTCGCTCTGTTAAGCATTGTGACATTTTGAATATTGTGGTAAATCATCAAAATATACCTACCAGTTTTTTATACAAATTGACATTATTGAATATTATAATATACAAAATGACATGATTACTTTGTAAAGTATTGTATCATTTTAATTACCTATTGTAAATGTGAGGACTATGTGGATTTTTATTTTATTTTTATATTTTTTTCGTTGTCAGTTAGTTTTATCGATGGTCTGGCAATTTGAGAACTTTATGCGGCCTACCCAAATATCCTTTCTTTGGTATTGTTCGTCGAGTCGTTGAGCTCCTTAAGCTCTGAGTTGAGCTCCACTATTACTGACAAATGCTTGCACTGACTGGACAGGTCCACTCAAATCTGTGTGGTTCTTTCCCCAAAAGACCATTTCAGACTCTAATCTACATGGTCCTCATATGGCCTTACCAAGATTATGTCTGGACTTTAAAAGAGACTGTGACCTCTGAGTTTGTTTCGGCCTTTCTTCTCAGGGTAGTCAGATAGGAAACGCCGACCTCATCTAGCTTATTTTTAATACTTTTTAATATGACGTGTGAAAGTGATTCCAATATCCTATTTACAGAATAAACAATTTCATTTCATTTCAATAATGATAATTAATCTGCTTGCCTTTTCCCAACTCTGTTGGAGTCGGCTTCCAGTCTAATCGGATGGAGCTGAATACCAGTATTTTACATGGAGCATGGGAAAAAAGTCGTAATTTTTCATTGATTTTCCGTTCTATAAATGACACCAAACCACTGGTTTAAAGGATAACGGTGTTTACCCAAAACCCTGTATAATGAGGCAACAACTCATCTGTTAATAAGTCCAACTGAAAGTTCAGGAAAACTGCTTGCCGTATCGTGAATCGAAAGTATACAAGATACATTCGATTGAAAAAATGTGTGTGTGGGAAAATACAGTCGGTTTTCAACTTGAATTGAGCGCAAGCCACTGACGCCACCACTCGCTCATTATGCCAATTAAGTTTGGGTTTTCTAAAAAACCGGCCAACTACGAGTCGGATTCGCACACGAAGGGTTCCGTACCATATTAAGATCGATACGAAAAAAACACGTTTCTTGTAGGTATGGGGAACCCCTTTAATTTTTTAATTTTATTATTTGTTGTTATAGCGGTAATAGAAATACACAATCTGTGAAAATTTCAAATGTCTATTACGGTTCATGAGATACAGCCCTAAGCCATCTGCTGCCAAGCGTGCCGACTTTTATGTAAATGTGAATATTTAGTCAATAGAAGGCAAACATATATATTGAGAATTACTAGATCATAAATCTCTTATTCACCAACCCTAACGCCGACTGACCGTGTGCATACATAAGTTTAGCTCATACGTAGTTTCACATTTAAGTCGACATCTCGTTTATCAAGAAACATAGATATCCGTGACAAGAAACACATTTTAGATTAAAACAAAAACATTTACAAAATCCTACGAAAAATAATTATAAAAGTGTCATCAAAAACAAAATCTACAAATAAAAATCATCGAACTTGAATTTGAATTTGACGTATCACAGTGTTCTTTTAAAAATTCTCAATTATTCGTAAGTATACAATGTTTTTCTTTTTTTAATTCCAATTGGTTATTTGTGGTCGTTTTTTTTTTTTTTTACCAGATTTAATTGTCTATCATTAAATCAGTTTGCATGCCGTAAGATAGTTAAAAGTGGGAACTACTGTAGTATCCCGTCTCAAAACTAAATTGTGATTAATATTGATTTAAAAAAAAAAAACCGGAGTCACACGTGTTAGGGCATAAATCGAACAGATTATGTGTGACTCCGGATTTTTAATTTGTCTGTCTGTGGGGTCTTGTTTATACCTTTTTAGTCGTAGTTGGGTTTTAGTTTTTATTAGTTTAATTATTTTTTTCAATAATTTGGGGTTTTATATTTATATATTTTTGAAATGTGCTCATTAAGCCCTTTCATTTGATACCCAACATGGTACGAATAAAAATTTTTTTTTTTTAGTTTCTGTCTTTAAGTCCTCTAGAGGGCGTCATTTTAATGTAATGTGACGTCACATAGCCTATAACCAGCGGACGATCAAAGCGCTTCCAACGATACCTCATTTGTCAAATTGTGATGAGTGGTTTAGAAAATAGGAGGGAACAGATCAAAATCATAACCCTCCGTTTTTCTTCGCCGTAGTGGGGTAAAAATATGATTCGCGACTGTAAAAACAAATAATTATGTATTTACAGAATAATAATCATTAATATAACTCTCTAACTTCATTTACCCTATTGAATGACTGTTTCATGAAATCATGACATTTGTGAACAATTCTTACTTACGGCGAAACGGGAACACCTCTGTCTGTTCGTTGTGGTACCTACCCCACACAAACTTGAATACCACTACCTGCTATGTAAATAACAGTTACGGAGTCAAACATACACTAAGTGGGAAAAAATATATTATGTAATATTGAAGCTAACTCAAAAACTACGCAAGCAAAGTTAATCAAATTTATATGGTGGTCCCATATAAATTTGATTAACTTTGCTTGCGTAGTTTTTGAGTTAGCTCCCTCTGAAGCATGACCTACAAAACAACAAAAAGAATCATTAAAATCGATTCATAATTGGCGGAGCAATCGAGTAACAAACATACAAAAAAAAAAAACAGCAGAATTGAGAACCTCCTCTTTTTTGAAGAAGTCGGTTAAAAAATAACTTTTCACCTCTCAACGTGGCACCCGCGAACACGAGAAAGAAGAGGTGAAACACGTGTCGATTTCTTACAGGGTTTTATATGACTCTTGAGGAAAATAGTTAAGCGGAATAGGTTACTAAATATATCTACGTCTATTGTATTTTATAATGGATTAACGCAAAGTCACGCCTGAATCAATAATTAACTGTACTTATTTTTCATGTTTGTTTGTTTGTTCCAGACAATAATGCGATCATGGGGGCCAGCTGTGCTCCTACTAACCCTGCTGGTGCTCACCGTGATATCGGTCACCAGGGGACAGACACAAGACTTTGGTAAATATAATAAAGAATTCTGCTTCTTTAGTCCGCAAAGGTAGCCCGCGAAATTCAATTTTTATTACGTTTTTGAAATTTGTAAGTGTTGAATGTTGATCAAAATATGATTTGCGTCCATAAAAATATGTTTTTTTACAATATTATAATCATGAATACATATCTCTTAGTTAGATTTGTTTCATTGAATGACTTTTTCATGAAATCATGAGATTTGAGAACCAATTACCCGGAAAAGAACTGGATTTACCGACATAGCCTGAAGAATAAGCAAGCTGAAGTAACAGTGCACTGGCCATGTTGGTCGCAGGACCGATGGCCGGTGGAGCCGACGAGTCCTAGAGTGGAGACCGCGTATCGGCAAGCGTAGTGTGGGACACCCCCCAGCTAGATGGACCGACGAACTTAAAAAGATGGCTGGGACAGACTGGATGCGGAAGGCGGAGGACAGGGTGTTGTGGCGCAGCTGGGAGAGGCCTATGTCCAGCAGTGGACTGCGATAGGCTGAGTTGATTGATTGATACCTACCTATTGATTTGTTATTGTTGCAAATCATAATTATTTTGATCAAAATACAGCCTGACACTGAACTTGCAAATTGCAATAACGTAAGAAAACGTGACTATCGCGGACTACTTTTGTGGATCCACCTTATATGATTTGTATGGAAAAAAACCTTCTTTTTATTACTAATTTTCGAATGCTAAAAAGCTTTTTGCATTCCTGAGTTAAGATTATCTTTAGATATACTTACTTGATGATAACATTTCTCCATTTTTTTAAATTGTATCACTACATTATATAATAAATGGTGCCTAAAATATTAATTAATTTAGATATCGCCTTTTTGCGGTGAGATGATACCAGTCTAAGGGAACACGATAAACTGGTTATATCCTACTAATCCTACTTCCTACTAATATTATAAATGTGAAAGTTTGTGTGTTTGGATGTTTGTTACTCAATCACGCAAAAACGGCTGAATGGATTTGGATGAAATTTGGCAAACAGATAGTTTATAACCTGGATTAACACATAGGATACTTTTTATCCCGACATTCCCACGGGATCAAGACTTTCGTGGGTGAAACCGCGGGGCGCAGCTAGTTCAATAATAAACCCAAGTTTCTAATGATCCTTTTGGCATCGTAATATTCAAGGTGATATTTTTGTTTTAATAATACAAGTTTCGTTTGATTTTTGTAATATGATGCGAAAATAAATCCAGTCTGCATTAAATGGCCTATGACCTATGTAGATTTGCTAATTTATAATGAAATGGGGTGATTTTGGTACTATAAAACGTGAATTTTAATACTTTTTATTTTCAGCAACGTCCACTGATCAACCTGATCAGGAACCAGAGATTTTGATTGGACCTAATGAAGATGATATGACTGAATCTCAGAAAAAACAATATGCGGAGAAGGCGGAGAGGAGTGAGTATGATTCTTTAGCCACGTTGAGCTATTTTTGGTAGGAGATAACGTTTTTTGAGGATTCGGTTAGTGCTTTATATTAAAATATAGATGGCGCTAATACCAGTTAAGTTTTTAATAGTATTTTTTCTTTTTGTGGAGATACTGGGCAACAGAATGGTGATGATGGTGATGATGTTTAATTTCATTTAAATACTGCCTATTTTTACCCGACTACGGCGAAGCAAAAAGGAGTGTTATGATTTTGACCGGTATGTATGTTCATGTCTTCTAAACTGCTTATCATAATTTGACAAATGATCGTTGGAAGCGTCTTGATCGTCAGCTGGTTATAGGCCATGAAATGTCACATTAAATTGAACATGGCGCCTTCTAGAGGAAATACAGTCATGAACAAAAAAAGAATACAAACAAATTATTAAAAAAATATATAAAAATATATAACTATATAAAAACCAGGAAAAAAAAAAAAAATCGACAAAAAGTCAACTAAAAAAGTATAAAAAAGACATCACAGACAGACAAATAAAAAATCCAGAGTCATACGTAATCTGTTCGATTTATGCCCTAACAGAAAGAAAGAACGAAAGAAATGCGTTTATTGGTATTGTAACAGAAAAATACACCTTAAATCTATAAAAACACGTGTGACACTATGATCCTCATGAAGTGATCCCAGAAGATTTGAGATGATAAAGTCTAAGATAAGAATATCTAGTGGTCGCATTGCGCGACTACTGAGCATGAGGACCTGGACCCGATCCCTAGGTTGTGCACTATTATTGGGTGTGTCCATCAGGAATTGCTCAGTAATTTTTTTTCTTAGCATGTCGATAGCAATCTAAATTGAGTCAGCCCAGAATTTGGCTACAATGTAGAAAAAAGTGCATTTTAAAAGTTCCGTAATCTTCTATACTAATATTATAAAGCTGAAGAGTTTGTTTGTTTGAACGCGCTAATCTCAAGAACTACTGGTGGAACTAAAATTATTTTTGTGTTGGATAGTCCATTTATCGAGGAAGGCTATAGGTTATATAACATCACGCTACGACCAATAGGAGCGGAGCATAAATGAAAAATGTTGCAAAAACGGGAAAAATTATTCCTTTTTGAGAGCTTCCGTTGCGTGCGCTGCGTAAACGGTTTAAGTTACGCAAATAACATGTATGATGGAATGGTTCCTCTTTAAAATTAAAAAAAAAAGTCCGCAACAGCATATGTCTATCTTTTAAGATTGAGTCACTATAACCTTTATTATGGTAATCGCTTTTTTCGAAATTAATGCATTATTTGCGAAGGAGTTTTATCGACATAATATTAATTCTTATTCAAATAAATAGTTTTAACATCAAGGGTATTTATGTAGCAGTAAAATACTTCTTAATTCATTCGAATCGGACATTTAATTTCGAAGATATCACGATATAAAAATGCAATACGCGAACCGTTCGACGCCGGCGCTGCGCCTACGCGACGTTCCCTACTTTAGAGAGGAGAGGATGAGCACACGGGTAGACATGACCTGGAATAGGACATAGGATACGTTTTATCCCTATATTCCCACGGGATCGACATCAACGCGGGTGAAACCGCGGGGCACAGCTAGTAAAAAGATAAAAACTAAAACAATTAAAATAAATTTAAAATAAGCCGTGGCAGCTATTAGATGGCCAGTCCCTACTGACAGCGCCTGTTCACGAACATCATTTTGAAGGTTACTTAATGATCCAACACACACGCCACCACTAGCGATCTTTCTAACATTCCTTCAATTCCTCTGTTCCAGTGTGTGACTACTACAAGTCCTTCGCAGAGAAGATGGCCTTACCTTGGATACCGTCGTCAGACCCCGTAGAAAAGAAGGTGTCTGCCTGTGCACCTATCAACGTGCCTCTGGTCATCGGGGGATCAGTTACCAGCATCCGAGAGTTCCCACACATGGCTCTCGTGGGTTGGAAGAAAGTTCCGGTAAGTTTTAATACTCAGCGAACCAGACTAATTTTCTTTTCTTTCGTGAGCACTCTGATGACTAGCAAAACCAAATTATGAAAACCTGGTCACACCGTGTACAGAAGAGCTGATCAGCATCGTTGTATGTGGATAGGAAGGTTTTGAGCGACTTTTGCGTATTTGGCGCTTCTTGTCTAGGTCTTCAAGAGGATTTTTTTCAAAGCATTCCGTTGCTGTTCTACATATCTAAAATATAGTCTGACCCGACCCCTGGACTATGGAAAATGGTAGAACAACGGCTGATCAAAAATGGTTTTTACCAATATCGCTACTGACATATTTTTAGGGTTCTGTACCCAAAGGGTAAACCAGGACCCTATTACTAAGGCTCCGCTGTCTGCTTGTCTGTCCGTCTGTCACCAGGCTGTATCTCATGAACCGTGATAGCTAGGAAGTTGAAAATTTCAAAGATGATGTATTTCTGTAGCCGCTATAATAATTAATAAAAAACAGAATAAAATAAATATTTAAGGGGGCTGCCATACAACAAACGTGATATTTTTGCCGTTTTAATGGATAATGGGACGGATCCCTTCGTGCGCGAGTCCGACTCGAACTTAGCTGGTTTTTTAATTATATTGGGTAGTAGGTTCAAACTTAATTATAATTTTTTTTTTTATAATATCTATACTAATATTAATAGGTCTTTACCTATGAAATTGCCGTTTTGTATGAAAAAATTTAAACGAATTTTTTTCATGAATTTTTTATTTGTATTAATCGAAGTAATCACCCATGCAATCAATGCATCTTTGCCATCGCAGTGGCAGTTTATTGATGCCTTTCTTAAAGAAATCAGCTGGACGGGAGGCAACAAATTCTTCAAAGGCATTTTGTACTGCCTCTCGGGTATTGAATTTTTTTCCCGCCAAGAAGTTATCCAAATTCTGGAAAAAGTAGTAGTCTGTAGGCGCAAGGTCTGGTGAGTAGGGCGGATGACGGAGAGCTTCCAACCCCAGTTCTTGCAACTTGGAGACCGTCTGCTGTGCAGTATGAGGTCGCGCGTTGTCGTGCAGGAGCAGCGGAGACGAGCGATTGACCAATGCTGGTTGGAGATGCGCCAGCTTCTCCATCATTGTGTTCAGTTCTTCACAGTACACATCTGCAGTAATGCTCACCCCGTTTGGTAAGAAGCTGTGATGAATCACACCGGCGCTAGACCACCAAACAGTGACCATCACTTTTCTAGGGGTAAGTTTTCGTTTAGGGCATTGTTTAGGTGCTGAACCAGGATCCAACCAACTTGCTGAGCGCTTGCGGTTATCAAACAGAATCCATTTTTCATCGCAGGTAACAATGCGGTTCAAAATTCCTTCATTTGTGTGTCTGTTGAGCAGTGCAAGGCACGTCTCGACGCGTACTTCGCGCTGGCGATCATTGAGTTCGTGGGGCACCCATTTGTCAAGCTTTTTTACCTTGCCAATTTGACGCAAATGGACCAATATTGTTTTGACGCTAACGTCGAAAGCTGCTGCTAATTCAGCCGTAGATTGTGTATCATCAGCTTCCACAATCGCCTTTAATTCGTCATTGTCGACCAAAGTCTTCGGACGACCGCGAGGTTCATTTTTCAGGTCGAAATTTCCAGAATGGAAGCGAGCAAACCAATAACAGGTGGTGCGTTGGTTTGTAGTGTTAGCTCCGTAAACGTCGTTGATGTTGCGTGCCGCTTGTGCCGCGTTGCTGCCACGACGGTACTCATATTCCATAATTACTCGAATTTTTAACGTATCCATGATGACGAAAAAGATTGAAATGCGATGAAAATGTAACACTAATCAATAAAGAAATGGCTACTTTTGGAAAAAAAAATCCATGTTTTTAAAATAAAATTAATTTGAAATTAGAATTCTTAGCCAAACAAAAATTATTTTGATTTGAAATGGCCAGTACTGCAGAACGGCAATTTCATAGGTAAAGACCTAAAGCTGAAGAGTTTGTTTGTTTGTTTGAACGCGCTAATCTCAAGAACTACTGGTTGGAATTGAAAAAATATTTTTGTGTTGGATAGTCCATTTATCGAGGAAGGCTATAGGTTATATAACATCACGCTATGACCAATAGGAGCGGAGCATAAATGAAAAATGTTGCAAAAACGGGAAAAATTATTCCTTTTTGAGAGCTTCCGTTGCGTGCGCTGCGTAAACGGTTTAAGTTACGCAAATAACATGTATAATGGAATTGTTCCTCTTTAAAATTAAAAAACACAGTGACAGAATATGTCTATCTTTTAAGATTGACTCACTATAGCCTTTTTTTATGGTAATCAATTTTTTTCGAAGTTAATGCATTAGTTGCGAAGGAGTTTTATCGACATAATATTAATTCTTAGTCAAATAAATAGTTTTAACATCACATCAAGGGTATATATGAAGCAGTAAAATACTTTTTAATTCATTCGAATCGGACATTTAATTTCGAACACGAAATTTTCAATTTAATTTCACGATATAAAAATGCAACACGCGAACCGTTCGACGCCGGCGCCGCGCTGCCGCGACGAGTGGAGTAGATGAGCACACGGGTAGACATAAACTGGAATAGGACATAGGATACGTTTTATCCCTATATTCCCACGGGATCGACATCTACGCGGGTGAAACCGTGGGGCACAGCTAGTGTTAAACACTTTTTTTTTTTTTTACAATGCCACAATCTCTATAGTTTCGACGGACGCCCATGTCAAGCCTGTTCACAGCATGACTTTCGGAGATGAACCTGCTGTAAGTTCTTCTGCGAGATGACATGTAGAAGGACCTCCTAGGTTGACATCTCTCAGGTTAAAACAATGGGGAAACAGACTCTGGTAAGAGTACTCTCCCAATTTATTAGTGATCGGCGCAGCATGATTTTTTCTTCCATACATCTCTATCAGTCGCCATCTCAGTAGTCACCTTGTTTCCTTTTTCTTAAATTTTATGTTAATAAGTATGTATGTCGATGTTTCCAGCACGACGTCTACTCCTGGCTGTGTGGGGGCTCTCTGATCAGCGACCGCTACGTCCTGACTGCGGGGCAATGTACCCGTAATTGGCCACACACGTCTCAGGATACAATAAGGTAGATTAAATAAAGGATCATAGGCAAGAATGAATCGGCGGCACACCCATATCCGCAACTGATGAAACCACTGTAGTTTTGAAGACTTCTCCCTTTACTCAGTCCAAGGCGCATCAAAATCTGTCCCGGGGTTATTCAGTTCCGACAATGTTAGGTTAGGTTAGGTTAAATATGGCCGTCAGAGTCATCAGGGGGTACCGCACGATAACCTACAAGGCAGCTTGTGCACTGGCCGGACCCCGCCCTGGGACCTCGAGGCGAGAGTACCTTATCGATGAGATCGAGAATCGTATCGATGGCGCGAGGAAGCGAGGGCGCGGGGCGAGCAACCAATGCAGCGACACATAGAGCTGCATCGGTCTCAGCTTCGCAAGGGCCTGGTGGCGGAATGGCGGGACAGGCTTTCACGCCCTACCGCCAGCCTCGACATCATCGAGGCGGTCCGGCCGGTGCTCGAGCGCTGGCTTGGGAGGAGGCACGGCTCCCTGTCGTTTCGGGTGACGCAGGTGCTCTCGGGACATGGTTGCTTCGGGAAGTACCTGTATCGCATAAACAGGGAGCCGGACGCTCGGTGTCACCACTGCGTCGACTGCCGGGAGGACACGGCGCGGCATACGCTGGCAGAGTGTGCCGCTTGGGTGGAGCCGCGCCGTTCCCTCATCTCAGAAGTAGGCAGTGACTTGTCGCTGTCAGCCGTAGTGAATGCCATGGCATCGGCAGCGAGGAGTCCTGGGACGCGGTGGTTTCCTACTGCGAGACGGTCGTATCCCAGAAGGAGGCTGCGGAAAGGGTGAGGGAGATCTCGTCCACTCTCCCAGCCCGCAGCAGGCGAACCGGGTGTCGGCGGAGGGCGGATAACGCCCTCTTCCAGCCATCCTAAATGGGTCCAGGGGTGACAGACTCGTGGACGTCAGTCGCCCCCCACACATCAGGACCCTAGGTAGCGGCGCGTAGTGTTCTATGCGCGCCCCTCTTAGACGTCACGGGGGGAGTCAAACACCTCACCCCCTGTCCCGAGGAGTTCCGTAGTGGCGGGCCGTCACCAGTCGGGGGTTGCGGAAGATTCTTGCGTTCCCACGACCCCCGGCGTAGGTGTGAGTCGGTAAGAGTCACGCGCGCGGTTTATCAGCGCATGCACTGAAAACACAAGCACTTGAGATACTGAGCGCAGCTCGCTATCGTTAATTGGTTTGGGTTCTTGAATAAACAGACCACATACTTATCTTTATACAATGGGCGGATGATACAATGGAATAAAGAATGTCATCGTGGTGTGCGTGGTAGTATGTTTGTTCTTTGTTTTGACGATTTCTGTTAAAGCCTCGTGCAAACAGACGCGATATCGAGGGCGCGACAGGCAGCGGTACCTTTGTAGCGCCTGCGATATCGCGCCTGTTTGTGGGAGCCTTAAAGCTACTGAATCAATTGTCACGATATTTTGCAGGTAGCATTATGAATAGTTAAGTAATCTAACAATAATAAGAGAATAAGACAATGGTGCCGATTCTCTTGTACACCGAACTATACTATCTCTAAAATTCCTTACTTTTGACTATGGGAATCTTGGAGCTATTCTGCCAAATAAATTCTCTAAATTTAAAACTTGTTTTGACACAACTAAAATCGAATTTGACAACCGCGCGCCTCCACTTGGTACTTGTTTTCCCTACCCCGTGTTTTTTTTTTTAGAGCCAGTGGCGCACATGCACGGCAGCTTCGACGTGTTTTTAATGGAATTTTTCAGTTTTTGTATGGAAAATAACGAAAAAAAATAAAAAATCATTACCAACATGTTGAGAATTAGGGGTGTAAAGGTTACCTAAAGGGGGACGAAATTTTCATTATTTTTGCGATAGGACACACCGTTTTCGAGATATAAGCAAAAGAAAATAAAAAAATACAGTACTGTTTTTTGTAACTAAAGTCGAGGTGTTGGTTTGAATTTTAGTTCATGACATCTAATTTTATTCCACACATTTTTAATCGCGATTAAATATAGTCAGATTTAGTTAGAGGATTTTAGATATAGAACAAAATTTTAGGTTAAATCGTCAAATTCAGAATAGCATTTTCACTAAACTAATCTCAGTGCCATCTTAGTGCTGTCGAACTAAATTATAGTTAAGTTGTGTCATTTAAAGTCTATTTCAGAATGAGTTTGATCGTTTGACAGGACTAAACTAAATTTTAGTGATTTTTAGTTTAGTTTAGAGAATTTTGTGACAAGAGAATCGGCACCAATAACAGAAAGTTAAACCACAAAAGATGACGAAAATATATGAGTGGGTCTTTAGTAGGTATTGCCCGTATTGCCCGGTCCGTATTTAGGCAACAAAATATTGTTTTTTTCGTTTTTTCTTCACTTACTTTTTAGACATTACCACTTTATTACTTTTTTCACCAACACCAACTTACAACACGGCACTTCATTTCACAACACTTTTTTACACACACACTGATGTTTTTTGGTAAAATTACTATCTACAACGACGTATTAACTATTAATAAATATACTTATAATTTTACTGATTTATTATTTACTAAAAACACTAAATATTGATAAAAATATGCAGACATGACTTTTGACGTGTTGCTACGGGTCAAATTTCAACAATATTATTTAATTTTGCCGTGGATATTTTTGGTGTTGAATGATTAAGTTGACGAGAATATCTATCTGCCCATAGACTGAAATTGCCACAGACGATATAAACCCTTATTCAACAGTAGAAATAAGATTTTTACCGCGCGAACGAAGTGGCACCCCGGCGGCCCGGCGGGGCTGTCCGCGCGGTCGCTTACAGGTACCTGAAATGACGATCGACTGAATTGAAACTGACGAATGAATTTCGACTTTTTACATAAGTAGTAGTGCAGGGACGTATGCCAACCAACATTGTCGATCAGATCAACAACAACCATGAATAAACATAAAAAAAAAACTTTATTTTCGACTAATTCAAATAGAATTGCAAATTGTTAATTTCTTATATTTTTTTTGAGATTTTTTGTTCAAATTGTCGTTCATAGATGCTTATATTTTTCAAGATCCTTAGATAGGTTGTAAAGAAACACAAAGACGAATGGGCTCCTGCTTATGGGTTTCCCAATAAAAATAAGATAATATAGACCAATGGAAAGAGCTTTTCAAGGGGAACCTTTCTTACTAATACGACTTTTGCCAATTGTGAGTCAGTTCGGAGTAAATGACCTAAATAGGTGTGAATACTTGAGCATCGAAGTTAAGGAATTTCCTTGGCCCAATAGCCATAAGATATATATCAATGGCTTTAGCTTTTTGAGGGGAACTTTTGCTACTAACATGACTATTGCCAATTGTTAGTCTGTTCGGAGTTAATGGCATAAATAGGTGTCGCCTTTGGTACCGAAGTTAAGGAATTTTCTTACCCCAATAGCCATAAGATATACACCAATGGAAAGAGATTTCCAATTAGAAACTTTGCTACTACCACGACTTTTGCCTATTGTTAGTCAGTTTGGAGGTTATGACCTAAATAAGTATTACTACTGGGGCACTGAAGTTAAGGAATTTGCTGGACCCAATAGCCATAAGATATACACCAATGAAAAGAGCTTTTTGAAGAGAACCCTTGCTTCTTACATAGCTGTTGCCAATTGTTAGTCAGTTCGGAGTTAATGACCTAAATAGGTAATAAATTGCGAACCGAAGTTAAGGAATTCTTGGCGTCCAATAGCCATAAGATATATACCACTGAAAAGAGCTTTTTAGGGATAACCTTTGCTACAAACACGACTTTTGCCTATTATTAGTCAGTTCAGAGTTAATGACCTAAATAGGTGATAAATTTCAATAATGCTTAATTACTCACATTTAGAGCTCTGTAGCTCCTTTCATACTAACAATCGAGAGAAACGTAATGTCACGAAATATTTCCTTTGAAGAGATTTTTCCATATCTTAACTCTATTGGGGTATGCGGCAGGCTTAACGAAGGTTTAACGATCTGTACGGCCGATCGACTCTTAAAAACATTGTTCCCAAAACGGCATCTAGGAGGTCAACGATTTAAAATGTCCAATTATAGGTTTGCAGATCATGTTTGCAAGGCTCAAACTTAATAAAAGTTATTTCATTGTCTAAATACCTGAATTTCACTAATGCTAAATTACTCACATTTAGAGATCTGTAGCTCCTTTCGTACTAACAATCGAGAGAAGCGTCCTATTACAATATATTAGCCTTGAAGAGATCTTTCCATGTGTATATATCTCAACTCTATGGGGGTACTCGTCAGGCTTAACGATCCGTCCGGTCGACTGACTCTTAAAATCATTGTTTCTAAAATGGCATCTATTGGAGACCAACGTTTTAAAATTTTCGCTTATAGGTTTCAAAGATGATGTTAGCAGGGCACTGAATCATTAAAAGTTATTTAATTGACGAAATACCAGAATTCCAATAATATTTAATCACTCACATTTAAAGCTCTGTAGCTCCTTTCGTACTAACGATCAAGAGAAGTCTTCATAATAAGAAATATTCTTCTTGATGAGTTCTTTCCATTGGTATACATCTTAACGCTATTGGGCTCCAGGGCAGAAACGCGCAATCTCCTTTTATTAACCAAATTTTGGTTTGAAAATTACCTTTTTTGCCCGACTGCTCCAGAAGGAGGGTAATGTTTTTTGAGAGTATGTATGTATTGGAATGTATATTTGTCAAACTCAAACTCAACTCAAACTCAAAGCATTTATTTCAAATAAAGCAATTACAGGTACTTTTGAATTGTCAAGGGGTCGGTCAGTCAGAAAAATGAAGCTAGTTGCCCATTCCAAAGCGTAGTAGGTTCCTATGGAGAAGAACGGGCAAGAAACTCCACGGACACTTTTTTAAATCAAAATATTGTTACAATATATTGGTTACATCATTCATTTTGAAATTAAACATGTGAGAACAATGTAAAAAAGAAAAAACAAGAGACGTGCACGTTAAAAGCGTCCGTAATTAAAGATCAAAAACAATTCAAAAATTAAAATAAATAATAAATAAGCCGTGGCAGCTTAGAGATGACCAGTCGCTACTGGCGGCGCCCGTTCACGAACATGACGCATGGATCAGCACCATTCAGCTCAACCATTTTGAAGGGAACTTAATTATCCAACACACACGCCACCACCAGCGAGACATTTGAGTGAGCATGACATACTCTCTGCCGCCAGGGCACATTCAAGTCAATGAAAGACGAACCTAGAAAATGGTAGCTTTAAAGTAGGTAAGTACATAGTGCTCACATATGTGCTATGAAATTATACAATACTAGGAGATTGAATTTATACAATGTCAAGATAGTTTTTATAGTCTTCAGCAGCTCCAACAATATTTTCGAATGCCAATCAATTAGTTAAGCGACCTGTGGAGCTGGACCAGCGCTAAGCCATGCATTTTTGCCAGTGATGTAATCCCCCAATTTATAATATGATCCGTGACCCCGGCAAATGACCTCTGCGCTACAGTTCTTTAAGTACAGGTTGCTCCAGGATGGTAGCTTAGAAAATTGTAAATAAATCAATAAATAATAGCGTTTAATGAAATTCAAATATTTTCATAAAACGAATACGCGAAATCGTATACGTGTGTTAAATTAATGTCACCATTGTAGCGGCACGTTGTATGACGAAATTAAAAGGAAAACTATCACAGATAAGTAGGCTGTACAAGTTAACGAGTAATAAACATGTTCTCACATACATTTCGTATGAGAAAACATGTTTTTAAACTACAATGTTAAGTTTGTTCTTGGGATAAATTCATCCCAACTACGGAACCCTTAATTGTGCGTGGCCCGACACGCACTTGGCCGGTTTTTTATTTAATTTTATGTGCATAAATATGTATGACGATGTTTCCAGGACGCCGGCTACTTCTGGAGGTGTGGGGGCTCTCTGATCAGCGACCGCTACGTCCTAACTGCGGCGCAATGCACCCTTCCTGTTCACAAGTATGTCACTGTTGGTATTTCTTCCCAGCGTTAATCTTGGCTTTTATTGAGCACAAGTTAGATTGGACCAATGGGCACATTGCTCAGCTTGTAACTTTGAGGAATTAATAATAATATGGCCTCTCCCCATGACTTCATGAAAAATAGTTATTAGGTACCTTTTTTACTATGTACTAGCTGCCCCGCTCCGGCTTCGCACGGGTAGCTCTAAGTACCTAACCTACCCTAACCTACCTACCCTACCAACCTTCCCTACCTACTAACCTACCCTACCAATCTATCTACCTACCAACCTATACTACCTACCTACATGCCTACCTACCCTACACCTACTAAACGTACAAATTATCCAAATCAGTCCAGCTGCTCTCGAGATTTGCGTTTAGCAACACATTCAGCGATCCATTTTTATATTATCGATTAAAATATGACATACTTAGAAGAATAATTTGTTTATGGTCTAAATAAAATTTAAGTAAAAACCTTTTTAAAAATAACCTTTTACTCAACTAAAAAGTACGAAATGAAACTTACGTAAACATGGAACTTTAATATTTTCCTAACAGCTTCAGGGTTATCTTATGTAAGAAGGATATTTACGCCTTCGCCAAGTACGTCACTGATGACGTCGCTGTACCTACCGTTAGGCCGTCCTTGACGTTACACTCGAAGATGTCACTGCTGACATGTCGTCACATCTGTGGCCGACACCGTCTCCGAAGGGGCGAAGTCTTCACGACACTGGTGGTGCCTGTTTACGCCAAACCTCGTCGCACCGCTGATCACCACTTCGGTGATGAACTAGGTCCTTCAGGGTAATCGACCCTGTTTTCCGCGTCACACACTCAAAAAAGCAATGAAAAATCCGGCTCGATGGACCAAAAATTTTAGTGCACCCGACACCTGCCCAATAATACAAAGTTTGCAAGCGAGTACAATGTGAATTTAAAAACGATTCACAACATTACATTTACGGAAAATCAATAACAGCAGGTTCATAATTGGTTCACTGCTGATAATTTAGTATTCAATGGGAAAAAAACTAAATGCATAAGATTTGCTTTACCGAATGTTAAAAGCAGTGATTGTTGAATAGGGAGAAATTTGAATTCGTCTCTCTAATTTAACATCTCTTGCGTAACGGCTAAGTTCAGCAGCATATACTGTGAGAAAATTCCGTCAATTCACTGATGTAGCTACCGTGAGGCTAGTCTATTTCAGTTACTTTCATAGAAAAATAATCAGCCTGCAGCTTTATCATACCGATCGAAAGGCTTCATCATAAGGATTATTTTTTTGCTAAATAACATAGTATCACAAATAAAAGGAAGGCCACGAATTTTAACATTTATGTGATTATTTTTCTCATGTAACGGATTCGATTCCCGGTTCAATCATGTAATTATTTAAATATCTATGAATGCTAAATTGTTTTTTAAATTAAAATAATGTCTTCTTTCAGTAAAATGTTCCATCTACAATATTCAAGGTACTTTCCCTCCATGTGGCATATCCGTGGGACGCCCTGTATTGTGCACTATCCTAACCGAGATTTATACTCTAAGCCCTAATCCCATTTGCGTATTATTAACATTATTATATTTTTATAAAGGCTGTTCAGCGGTATTACCAGTGCCGCTATTTACACCCGCGCGGCAAAACAAAACCAGCCGCCATTTTCCATAAATATTTGTTAACTTATTTGTTGTGTGGTTAAAATCATTATTAAAAATGACGATTTCACGTAGGGGAGAAGAGCGTAAATAATTATAAATAGATTTGACTCCGCCGGACAAACTAATAACCTGCAATATGGTGTAACTTTAGTTTGTCCCCGTCTGCAATACCTTACAAAAAACAAAATTCAATGCTGTTTTTCTCTTTTAGGTTTTTGCAGTGGGGTTTTTTGTTTTTTAAATAATTTGTTTCATTTCAAGCTTTTTATTTTTATTATTATAGGTATATATTTGGAATTAACTCATTACTAGCTTTTATTTGATACCTACCAATATTGTTATAATTTTTTTTTTTTAAACCTTCACCTCCGTATTTTTTATATTTGCAGATGAAATATATAAAAAAATATAGCCTATGTCACTCCCACAATTAAGACGAACCTAACGACACCTGGTATGTTAAAATCCATCAAGCCGTTTAGGCTACAGAGCGTGCCAAAGAAATAGACATAGGTACATACATACAAACATACGTACATACTCTCGAAAAACATTAACCTACTTTTGGAGCAGTCGAGTAAAAATACCTCCCCACATACTTCAACTGAATGAAACGAAATTTAAATCTTGTATAAAACGCACACGCCAACCATAATTATTATATTGTAAATTGGGGGATAACATCGCTGATTTAGGGGTATGAGGAACAGGGTGTAAAGTTCACTCATACTCCATAGAAAAGGGAGGATCCTCCGACCAGACGGGTGTTGTGTCTGGCGGGCAACTGCCCAACGATTGATGTTGGGTTCTCGTATATATGTCCACTGCACGGTAAACTTTAATTGCGCGATGCAGGATTTATGTGACGTCTGTCTGACGTCAGGTCTTTGATGCGTAGTTCGCATGTGGCGATGTAGATACCGCCACACTGACAATTATGCTTGGCTCAGCGCTGGTCCAGCTCCACAAGGGCGCATTGTAAAAACTATCTTTACATTGTATAATTTAAACCTCCAAACATTAGTAAACCTGTTCTCACATGTATAATTTCAACATGAATGATGTAACCAATATATTATTGTAATCATTTTTTCATTTAAAAGAGTGTCCGTAGAGTTCCTTGCCCGTTCTTCTCCATAGGGACCTACTACGCTTTGGAATGGGCAACTAGTTTCATTTTTTTGACTGACCGACCCCTTGAGAATTCAAAAGTACCTGTAATTGGTTTATTTGAAATAAATAGTTTGAGTTTGATTTAGATAATGGTACAACGCCATCTATAGATCTTTGAGGAAGCTCTTACTCAAACACTATTCCTATTCCTATCCAAATGTATTTTACTATTAACGAACTTTACAGATCCCTGCCTCGAGCTGTACAACTCGGTTCCTCATACCGGGACGATCGTGAAGCCGCCGTCGTGAAGATATCCGCCATCATACGCCACCCGAAGTATAAGCCGCCAATTGCATACCATGATGTAGCGCTCATCAAGATGGTTTCAAAAGTCAAGTGAGTAAAATTAAAACAATTATAACATCACGTCTGTAATCTCCGAAGGGCTAGACAGAGGTGTATTTATAGTACACCCACATTTCGCCAGTCATGTTTAAAAGCTCTGTGTAACAGGGAACGATATTCTTGTAACGAAAGCCTATTGTCATCAACCGGGCACAAATCCAGACTCCGGGTTGCTACTGAGAAATTCAAAAAACCCAATAACACTTTGCCCGACCTGGGAATCGAAATCAGGACCAGCAGCAGTAGCGCTTGCGTCTACTAGACCGAAGAGAGTATTAAAATACCAACCGAGTTTTAAGAGTCAAGACAGGGGTGGATGTCACAATGTCTCTGAATTGTTGGTTCTAGGACAAGCTGGCTTCCTTACGAAGTATTCCTTCACTGGTTTGAGAGTAGCTGGTGATAATTGGGTCTAAATGAAAAATGCGAGCATCGAACAGACACAAGCTTCGTTATCATAATAATTCCAGGTTCTCGGACGTGATCCGTCCAGCGTGTTTGGGAGTACCACCACCAACGGGCAGGAGCATCTTTGCCACTGGATGGGGGATCACTAAGATTGACCGTGAGTTTCTTTTTAACCGACTTCTTCAAAAAGGAGGAGGTTCTCAATTCGTCTGTACGTTTTTTTTTTTTTTTTGTATGTATGTTACGCGATTACTCCGCCAAATATGAATCGATTTTGATGATTCTTTTTTGTTTGGTAGGTCATGCTTCCGAAGTGGTCCCATATAAATTTTATTAACTATGCTTGCGTAGTTTTTGAGTTAGCTTCAATATTACGTATTTTTCCCACTTAGTGTATCTAGACGATGTTGTCATTTACTCCTTCACTGTTATTTACATCAGCTAGTGGTATTCGAATTTGTGTGGGGTAGGTGCCACAACTAAAAAGTGAAAAATAAAAACTTTATACAAAAAAAAAAAACAGACTTCCAAAAAAACACTCAAAAGTCGGTGGCAAAAATCGAAAATTGAAAAGCAAAGACACCGACTTCCGAAATAAAGTTATTTTTCAGTTTAACTGTTTTTTTTTTTTTTTGGAAGTCGGCTTTTTTAATGTTATTCTATATTATGGTTTAAAATAATTGATAAATTAGGTAAATTAGGTGATTGGTTACTGCTCTCTAAGAGTAAATACTCTTGTCACACCACGTCATCTCCATAATGAGTGACGTGGTTCCATAGAACCAACACCATCTCTCATTGTAGTTTCAGCAAACGGAAGAAACCAAAGAAAAAATGACAGATTGAAGAAAGTATACGACGCCATGTCAAAAATTAACAAATGAACGCTCACTTTGTATGGAAAGAGGTTTCATTGGGCCTACGAACGCGCGGAGTAAAGCCGCGTCTTATATATAGCGATCGTCGCGGTCATAATACGTCACTTTTTGTTCTGAAAACCGGAAAGCGCCCTCTGTTGGCGCGAACACGCGTTCAGGTTCACCGACCAATATGTTATTTAAGGTGGATGCGCTAAGGTAGCCCGCGAAATTCAAATTTTCTTACGTTTTTTGCAATTTGCAGGTCAGTATCAGGTTATGGAGGAGCAGCTGTGGCCCAGTGGTAACGGCCCCGACTTACGAGTTGTAGGTCGTAGGTTCGAACACCGACAAGCGCTTTACCTACTTTGTGTAAATTATTTCATCGCCACTGCTCTCAAAACGGTGAAGGAAAACATCGTGAGGAAACCGGCATGTCCTAGAACCAAAAATTCGAAGACATGTGACATCTACCAACCCGCACTGGGCCCGCGTGGTGGATTACGGCCCGCTCCCTCTCACAGAGAGGAGGCCTGTGTACCAGCAGTGGGAACATTATAGGCTGATTATGCTTATGCTATCAGGTTATATGTTGATCTAAATATAATTTGCAACCGTAACAAATATGGATTTACAGAATTATAAACATTAGAATCTCTGAACAATACAACTCTCTAAGTTCATGTAATGACGATTTCATGAAAAAGTCATTCAATGCACTTACATGAACTTAAAGAGTTGAAAGCGTGGTCGCACCGACAGAGGGCGTTTACCGGTTTTCCGAACAAAAAGTGCCTATGCACGCGACAGATCGCGTATTCGCGCCACGATAGGACACAAGATACGGCCATATGATATTTATATTTCGATTCAAAAACCGCTTGATTTAATTTTACGCTTACGTCCTGCGTTTGTGCTAGGATCTCAGACGGCATATTCTTCTAAGAAAACGTAGTAGTGGTCATGCTACACGTGTAGGTTAATCTACCTTATTGAAATTTAACCAAAGTCTCGTTATTAATTCCAGTCACCCTTCACCAGTACGTACAGCTTCGCAGCGTCTCCCTCAGCGTGTGGGACATGCAGGAGTGTCAGGACATAGCGGGAAAATCACGAAAGCTCCCCAATGGGGTTCTCCCCGATAGCCACATGTGTGCCGGTGACAGGGGTGGGTGGCATGACACTTGTCTGGTAAGAAGTGAGACTGATTGGGCCATAATCCAGCACGCGGAAACAGTGCGAGTTGGTACATGTCACGAATTTTTGGTTCTACGACATACCGGTTTCCTCATGATGTGCCCCTTCACCGTTTTGAGTAAGGATTAAAATAAATCTCGCAAAGTAAAATGCCTGCCTAGGTTTGAACCCAGGCACCCAAGACAAAATCTTAAATCTCGAAAAATCTGTACTTATGGTTCACGACATTGGTTTAAGACATTAAACCAGTGTAGTTCTAATGAATGATCTTTCCTAAGAACCCAAATGACCTCGGAGTTAGTTTCGGTGTGGTTTATAACCAAAGCAAAGCGCTACTGCTAGGAATTTCTCAGTAGCAGCATGGAGTCTCGATTTGTGCCCGGTTGAAAGCAATAGGCTCGCCCCCTATTACATGGGACTTTAACATAACTGGTGAAATGTGGAAGTAGTGCACACCCCTACCTACCTCTTCGGAAGGCGTGATGTTATGTTACGATATTCGGTTGAGTTGAATGGTGCTGATAGTGAATTGACACCGGCAGTTGAGATTGGTCATCTCTAACTGCCGGGGCTTAAGGACCATTTAGACGGGGCCAATCCCCGAGACAATAAATGAAGCCGCTCCAATGGCTTGAAGACAATCCAATGCAGTGGACTGTCTCTATTTAAACGATGTTATTTTAGACATATGAGGAACAGGGTGTAAAGTTCACTCATCCTCTATAGAAAAGGGAGGAACCTTCGACCAGGCGGGTGTTGTGTCTGGTGGGTTACTGCCTAACGATTGATGTCGGCGTCTTGTATATAATTTATAAGTGACGTCAGGATTTTGTGTGATGTCAGGTCTTTTTGATGCGTAGTTTGCATGTGTGGCGATGTAGATGCCGCCACACTATTATTGGATTGGCTCAGTGGATTGTCTCGGGGATTGGCCCCGTGTAAATAAATGTTCCATTATCTTTTATCTGTTCTTTTGAATTGTTTTATATTGTTTATTTTTACATTGTTCTCACATAAAGAAGCAACAAGAATAATTTAGCTAGGATTTTGTAATATCTTGATATAAAAGAGTGGAGTTTCTTGGTGTTCTTTGGAATGGGCAAATAGCTTCAATTTTATGACTAACTGACTGACTCCCAGACAAATAAAAAGTTTAAAAAAAAAATTGAAATAAATGGTTTGAGTTTCATAAATAATATTTTTTTCACAGGGTGATGGCGGTGGTCCAGTACAGATTCAAGATGGCTGCTTGTGGCGTGTAGTCGCTGTGACGTCATTAGGTCGCCGATCTTGCGGAGTCATTAATTTCCCTGGGTTGTACGCTGTCATACCGCATGCGTTTGTAGCCGCTCAGGTATTTGATGAGGTATCATTACAATAAAATAAAGATATTTAAGGAATGTGTGCATTTTTTTTTTTTTTTAATTGGGCTGTCATGCTCCATCATGAGTCACAGTGTACTGTTATGGCGCAACGATGGGAAACCAAAGAAGCGATGGATGGATAGAATAGATATAATATTAGTATGTACTAAGTATTGGCCATAACAATAGGAAAACATTTAAGGAATGAGGAATGGATTGTGTGAAAGATGACATGGGTAGAGAGGAGGTGACTACTGAGATGACGGCTGATAGAGATGTATGGAAGAAGACATGCTTTGTATTTGGACACGGAACTGTTTTATAATTATGTTGGGTAAATACCATAGATATCCGGTAAATACCTACCTAAACACTATCAGGAAATAAGGTATGTTATAAATAGATCATTTTGTGTTAGCTAACATGATGATTCATCGTTCAAACGTCATGACTTCTGCATGAGGTCAAAAATAACCAAAGAATGATATACCTATGTATTGTTATCTACTCTTCTGAGGAACAGGGAAACACCGTATTCCCCGGGTTTTTGTGATCATAATGCAACAATTTGTGATAGGGAACATGATTAGTCACCCGATCTATTTTATTATGATATTCGTTTTATATCATCGGCCGTGATCAACCCATCATGAAGACTTGGATCGTGGGTTCAAAAGTTCAAAACCTAATTTTTTTTCAATGGTTTTTTATGGTTGCCAGTCAAGAACTGGTTGCTATGTATTTTCTGGTGTACAATAAAGTATATATATGTTAACGGAAAAGTGTATACAATTCCTAGGAAATGTGTAAAATTCCTAAAATAGATAGGAAATATATGATATATTTTGTAATAGGCACTTTTCCTAGGAAATCTATACATTTCCTAAATAGCAATCGGAAATGTATTACGTTCTTGATGTTTGTAAGTACAGTGGGGATAGCGGAGCGAGAGTAAATCGCCAACTCGTCCTACATGCTTACGGCCCATTTAGAAAGACTTGCAGAAAATCAAAAGAACGTCCTAATGGGCCTTACGCATGTAGGACGAGTTGAAGAATTACTCCGGAGCGAGGGGCAAGATGCCTGTGCTATAAAATTAAACTATTGTGTACTTCAAAGTTCCACTCAAGCTTACTTTGCAAAAATAAATAAATTCTTCACCTGAAATACTAGTGGGCCTCACATACAGCTGGACACTGTGACGCCAGAAGCTATTTTGCTGTCATGAGATAGATTCTAATTGTATGTATCTAGCCCATAGAAATATAAAAAACAGGAGAAGTGGCATGGGGGCGTGTCTGTGTCCGCGCCGCATGTCCGAAATGCTCATGCACTTGGCAATGGCCGACTCCGCGAACTAGTGCGCTTTCGACCGTGATCGTGAAAACTTATAAGAATGCCGAGTTGTTATGTGGTTTCTTGCAAAAACCGAAGCCAAATCAAAAACTTTGTGAATAATGGAATCATTTGCCATATATAGGTACAAGTATTTCTCAGTATTTTTCTTTAAAATCATGAAAAACAAATCGAAAAATATTTCTTGGTTTTACTATGATAGTTTTGTTTTCAAATATCACAGCGACTGTATTATTTTTGCACTAAATACATTGCTCCTTAACCACTACCTAAATATTATCTCGCTGTGACTGGACAAGCAATGTAAAAATCACAAAACGATATTACAACTATACGAATGCATCGGTGGTACGGACGCTGTGTCTTGCGCCGAGCTAGTGATGTGCTTGTGCAGATCTACTAACGTAGGCTATCGACAACAATCGATTTCGATTAGCGAATAAATTCTTCAATGTTCTGTAAATCGTTTTACGTGGTTGGAAAATCGATGTGAAATAATGAGTTTTACTTATTTTGATTATTTTACAGCGTAGTAGATAAATGCATAAACAACAATCGTAAAGTAAGATAATAAAATTTTATGTTAATGTCGGCGGAGTGTTATTGGCTTTGAATTATCGTATCTTAACCAGTCATTAAGAGTAGTGGTGGCCCAGTGGTAACGGCCACGACTTACGAGTTGTAGGGCGTAGGTTCGAACACCGACAAGCGCTTTACCTACTTTGTGTAAATTATTTCATCCCCACTGTTCTCAAAACGGTGAAGGAAAACATCGTGAGGAAACCGGCATGTCTTAGAACCAAAAATTCGAAGACATGTGACATCCACCAACCCGCACTGGGCCCGCGTGGTGGATTACGGCCCAGTACCTCTCACAGAGAGGAGGCCTGTGTCCCAGCAGTGGGAACATTATAGGCTGATTATGCTAACCTGTCATAGTCTAGTGAAACGGTAGATATCGTTGAACCCTGTTAAGATGAGGGAACCAGTTAGGTGGCCGGCCTGTGGCATCAATCCATTCCTTCTTTAAATTCGCATCTTTTGGGAAGCTGAAAGGTAGGTACAATTACAGCGTATTTATCATTTAAATATTATCCTAAGCAGTTACTTCGATACCATGCACGAAGCAGATAATATGCTTTTGTTATTAAAAAATGCCTAGTTAATAAAGAAATAGCAAATATGTAGAAAACAAACACACACCCATGCATAACAAATAAATACTTAGTATGAATATTTTGACTTATTTTATCAAAAGTCACTAATATTATTATCTTACTTAACCATGCAGATAACTATAGCACATTCGAAGCTTTTGAAAACTTTAACGGAAGTAAAATACCAAAACCATAAAAAAGTAAGAGATTAAGCTTAAATAATGCGAGGATAGAGCTTAAACCAACTTAACCGGATTTTTTCGTTGTTTTAATTTTTTATATTTTTTTAGCTACTAATTGTTATTTTTATTATACTTAATATTCTCTGGACTTATCGTTTTTTATTTATTTTATTTTCAGGACCCCAAAAATATTTTAGTACAATAAAAAAATCGATAACTTTCCGATTTAGTCAATCACTAGCGTATATGGAAAATAAATGGCTACTGCACAGCACATCGATAGCGACCATTGCTTTAGTGTGAGTAAGTTGTACGGTGCACGTTAAATGCGCGCTGTGTTGGATGTTATAAGGTCTATAATTGATTGTGTAGTACGTTCTGATTTATGAAATGTGGGTGTGTGCGCGACTGCGTAGCTATTGCTCTTACTGAACTGCATGTGTAGTAGTTGGCGCGGAGTGGGGATGTTTTGGAGACAGTGGGTTCTAATACATTTTCAACTACCGGGCATATCTCCTTCTTTCTTATATCTATGGACGCATGATAGACCATTGTAAGTACCTAAATAAAGAATTCCTTGGAAACGAGTTAGAACAGAAAAACCTGTTTTAGCCGATGCCAGACTTCCACGTTCCAACACATTGTCAACACATTTATTATTCCGTGCTGCACTTCATCACCCAATACGCTGCAAGCGTCTATACAGGGTTATTGGTAAAACACCAGCAACCTCTAAGGAGTCATTGTACTCATCATTATGAACAAGTTTTACTATGGGAGCAAATATGAAATCGCGAAAAAGTAAACAGCTGCTCCGTCCATTTTGACGAGTTATGCGAACATAAATGTACTGAACAGCTGTTTTTTTTTCGCGATTTCATATTTGCTCCCATAGTAAAAGTTGTTCATAATGATGAGTACAATGACTCCTGAAGAGGTTGCTGGTGTTTTACCAATAACCCTGTATAATGAGGCAACAACTCATCTGTTAATAGGTCAAACTGGAAGTTCAGGAAAACTGCTTGCCGTATCGTAATGCCGACTGACCGTGTGCGTCATAAACTCATAATATAAGTTTAGCTCAGACGTAGTTTCACATTTAAGTCGACATCTCGTATTAGCAAGAAACAACATTTTAGATTTAAAAAAAAAACATTTGCAAAATCGAATGAAAATAATAAGTGTCATCAAAAACAAAATCTACAAAAAGAATCGAACTCTAATTTTGAATTAGACATTTCAGTGTTCTTTTCAAAAATTTCACAATTCTCAAAAAGTTTTTTTTAATAATGTTATTTGGTTTTTTGTGGTCGATTTTTTTTTTTGTTTTTACAAAGTGATAAGTGATGTGGACCTGATAGACATTTAATTGTCTATCATTAAATCAGTTTGCGTGCCGTAAGGTTGTTCTGACTTATTAATAATATCCCCCACCATGTATGTTGATTTAAATATGATTCGTAACTGTAAAATAAAATAAAAATTATCAAAAAAAAAGAAGCGACCAAAAAAATACTACAAAGTGAAAAATAACGAAGTAAAAAAAGTTACTAATAATACTTTTCAATTCTCAACGTGGCATCCAGTCGCGAACACGAGAAAGAAGAGGTGAAACACGTCGGAATATATAAAATACAACAGACGGACTATTATATTTTATAATGGATTTCCGAAAAGTGATGCCTGAAATAATTAACTGTATTTCTCATGTTTGTTTGTTTGTTCCAGACAATAATGCGATCATGGGGGCCAGCTGCGGTCTCACTAACCCTGCTGGTGCTCACCGTGATAACAGTCACCAGGGGACAGACACAATACTTTGGTAAATATAATAAACAACTCTGCTTCTTTAGTCCGCAAAGGTAGCCCGCGAAATTGTGTTGTATGTTGATCAAAATATGATTCACGACCATAAAAATATGTTTTTTACTTTATTATAATCATTAATTCATCTCTCTAAGTTAAATTTGTTTCATTGAATGACTTTTCATGAAATCATGACATTTGAGAACAAATTACCCGGAAAAGAACTGGACTTACCGACATAGCTTGCAGAATAAGCAAGCTGAAGTAGCAGTGCGCTGGCCATGTTGGTCGAAGGACCGACGGCCGGTGGAGCAGACGAGTCTTGTCCCTGGGACAGACTGGATGCGGAAGTCGGAGGACAGGGTGTTGTGGCGCAGCCTGGGAGAGGCCTATGTCCAGCAGTGGACTGCGATAGGCTGATTTGATTGATTGATACCTACCTACTTATTTGTTATTGTCGCAAATCATAATTATTTTGATCAAATTATAGCCTGACACTGACTTGCAAAATACATTAAATATGTATAAGTGCTTAAAATACTACCTGTATTAATTTGACATTTCAAGTGATTATTGTTTGTTTTTTCAATTTGGAGTTTGACATTTGCACCTGTCAAATTAGTTTATGAGATTAAAAAACAGACTTCTATTATGATTTCGCCGTTTTGCGATGAGATGATACTAATCTCGATAAACTGGTTATATTCAATAAGTAAGCCAAGTTTCTAATGATCCTTTTGACCTCGTAATGTTCAAGGTGATCTAATTGTTTTTTTAGGGTTCCGTAGTCAACAAGGAACCCTTATAGTTTCGCCATGTCCATCTGTCCGTCTGTCCGCGGCTTAGCTCAGAGGCCGTGGGTACTAGAAAGCTGTAATTTAGTATGGATATAAATATGAACAACGCCGACAAAGTGGTAAGAAAAAAATGTAAAAAATATTTTTTTTTAGGGTACCTCCCCTACACGTAAAGTGGGGATGGTTTTTTTTTTCTCGTCAATCCCATGGTGTGGGATATCGTTGGAAAGGTTGTTTAAAACTAATGTGAGTTTATGAAAACCATTTTTGGATTCAGGGATCCGTTTGCGGAATATTAAGCTTTAAAGTGGTAATTTTTGTTAGAGCCGAGTGTCCCCCCCCCCCCCTGCCAGATATGTGAAAAAATTCACGGCAGTAGTATATATAACGAAATTGAAAGGAAAACTATCACTGCTACGTAAGCTCCACAAGTTATCGAGTAATAATCGACCAACTTAAATTTGCAGTTGTAAAAACACATTCACACAAGTTTTTCAACTACAATGTTAAGTTTGTTTTATAAATTCATCCCAACTACGGAACCCTTCATTTTGCATGGTACGACATGCACTTGTTTTTTATTTTAAATAATTTACGTTCATTACTTTTTTGTAATAATATTATTTTTATTTCTTGTTTTTGTTTGGATTACCATTATACAATATGTTAACAAACAAAGGGCGTTCCCTCTAAAATTATTAAATATTCACAAAATTGATACGTAAAAGAATCACTCCGTAGACAAAATTGATATCTACGTAAAAGAATCACACTTGTATTTCAACGTAGAAAGACAAGTTTGCAGAGTGTTTCTTTGACTGGACATAGACCATAGGCGGAGCCCTAGGCCTCCGCGGAGCAGACGTTGAGCGTGGCAGCCCTATACTTTGGACGTAGGCATCACACGCAAATACCTACCTATTTCTAAATGATCATCTCTTTTTTCCAGACATCCTCCAAGGACTGCAACAGCTATTCCAGCCGTATCTACGCAATGAGAACATAAACCTATTCAATGTGGCCACAAGCGCCCCACACAAACAGACGAACAGACAAGAAAGTAAGAAGAAAACTGTCAAGAACAGACATCGGACTGAAGAACGACGAACAAATAAACCTCCTCCCACGAACCAATACGATTACGTCTTCGCTACGACGGAAAAACCGAGTCGAAAAACCACAAAATCGGATTCTAATGAAAACAATAACTCTAGTACTTTCAACAACATAAATGAACAAAGCAACATATTTTTGGGACAATATCCTCATGAAATAACAACAAAAGTTAAAGTTAAAACTACAACAACAACTGAAGCTAACTACTACAACTATGATGGGATCAGAGGAACGACACAAAATGTTTTCAGTAACAACTCTAATGACACCAAACCAGTTACTGTGAATGTCAATCGCAGAGAGACATTTTCTGTCAATAAGCAACCCAGGCCTGCTAATTTAATCAGCAATGGAGCCAGTCTTGATATCAACAACGATAATGATAACTTTACGAACGATAGTTTTGCTGGCAATACAAACAACAGACCCCAGAATGATCAAAATAGTAATAGTAATGTAAATACCAATAACAGGGGTTCAATAAACACTGAAAAAACTCCTAGTCTACCGGAAAATAACAGAAATATTAATGGTTTCTTAAATACTGACAATAACCCAGGTTTTGATAACTTTGGTAATACAGGAGTCGGTTTCAATAACACAGGGACTACAAATAATAATAATAATAATACCAGAGGAAATTCTTACAACAATACCAACAATTCCAACAACAATTCCGACACCAATTCCAATAACAATTCCGCCAACAATTCTAACAACAATTCCACCAACAATTTCACCAACAATTCCAACCAAGGTAACAATTTCGGTGGCTTTAACTACTCAGACACTCCCCTGATCAACCCACCCGAGGTACAACCATCCCCAGTAGACGTTGTTGTACCACCGATCACCAACAGACCAGCATCAAACTATAATAACTTTGAGGACTTCAATAGACCTTCAGACCCAAGTACAGGAACGTTGACTGATCAGGAACCAGAGATTTTGATTGGACCTAATGAAGATGATATGACTGAATCTCGGAAAAAACAATATACGGAGAACGCGGAGCGGAGTGAGTATGATTTTGTATTAATATTAAGTGAAAACTTCTTTAGGCGCGTTGAGCTTGATTTTGATGAGTCTGTTTTGTTTGGTAGGTCATGCTTCAGAGGTGGTCCCATATATTTTTTTTTACCTTTGCTTTCGTAATTTTTGAGTTACCTTCAATATTAGTTAGTTTGTTTCAATATACTGAGGATGGTTGTACCTCGGGTTGGTTGATCAGAGGAGTGTCTGAGTAGTTATTAATCTATTAATAATTGACTGTAATCACGCAACAAAAACACAAAAAAAAACAGACGTATTGAGAACCTCCCCCTTTTTGAAGAAGTCGGTTAAAAATAATTAATTAAAAAATTACAAGCCGTATGATCAGTCCTTACTGAAGGCGCCCGTTCACGACCATGACAAACCATTCAGCTCAACCCAATGATTGTTGAATCATCAATGATTCAACACAAACGCCACCTCCAGCGATCTTTCTAACATTCCTTCAATTCCTCTGTTCCAGTGTGTGACTACTATAAGTCCTTCGCAGTGAAGAAGGCCTTATCTTGGATACTGTCGCCAGACCCCGGAGAAAAGAAGGTGTCTGACTGTGCACCTATCAACGTGCCTCTGGTCATTGGGGGATCAGTTACCAGCATCCGAGAGTTCCCTCACATGGCCCTCGTGGGTTGGATGAAACTTAAGGTAAGTTTTAATATTCAGCGAACCAGATTAATTTTCTTTTCTTTCGTGAGTGCTCTGATGACTCATCACCATCATCATCATCAGCCTATAGCAGTGCACTGCTGGACATAGGCCTCTCCAATTGCCGCCATTCAGCTCGATTTTCGGCAACCCTCATCCAGCTGGTACCAGCCACCCTGTCCACAGCTGTCATCGGTTCTACGGCTAATATAACCGGCCCATTGCCGTTCCAGCTTGCTTATTCTGTGAGCTTTGTCGACAACTTCGGTTCTCTGCCGGATCATCTCGTTCCGGATTCGATCCCTCAGAGATCTCTCTAAGCATAGCCCGTTGCATAGCTCGCTGCAACCTTGAATTTATGGACCAGCCGTACCGTGAGTGTCCACTCTGATGATTAGGAAACCCAAATTAATTACTAATTTACAAACGTGTCAATGGTCTCACAATGATCAGTTTTTGACAGATTTTGTATGGCATATCTGTCAAAAGCGAATCATTGTGAGACCACTGACACGTTTGTAAATTAGTAGACTTGGCCCCGTGTTATGTGACGGGAACTTAACGCATCATCCGTAAAGGCTAAGTGGGAAAATACGTATTATTGAAGCTAACTCAAAAACTACGCAAGCAAAATTAATAAATATATATAACTTTAATTTTGGAAGTCGGTGGCAAAAAACGAAAATTGAAAAGCAAAGACACCGACTTCCGAAATTACTTATTTTTCAGGTTTGAGTGTTTTTTTTGGAAGTCGGTTTTTTTTTTATGTAAAAAGTTTTTATTTTGCACTTTTTAGTTGTGGTACCTACCCCACACAAATTCGAATACCACTAGCTGATGTAATAACAGTGAAGGAGTAAATGAAGACATCATCTAGATAAACTAATTGGGAAAAATACGTAATATTGAAGCTAACTCAAAAACTACGCAAGCAAAGTTAATAAATTTATATGGGACCACCTCGGAAGCATGACCTACCATACAAAACAAAGAATCATCAAAATCGATTCATAATAGGCGGAGTAATCGCGTAAAAAATATAAAAAAAAACATACAGACGAATTGAGAACCTCCTTTTTGAAGAAGTCGGTTAAAATGGAATGAACTCTTTACTTCAACACAACACACCAAGGAGGTAACTTATCAAATATTTTATTTAAATTTCGATTTGGTTTGCAAATAGAACTGTTGAAAGTAAAGAAGAAACTAATGAACATTTATTATTGGCGCGTGAAAAATTATAGTAGTTCGCCATTGATTCTGGAATTTTTAGTTTGAATTTCCAAGTATTATTTGAGAAAAGTACTATACAAGCCTTGGCCGCAATCAGGAATTGATGGACTCACGTATGTGTGCCTCGGCTTCGCCTCGGCCCAAATTTTCACAATCGTCCGACAATCCCCTTAATGCTGGCCGCGACAGTAATGTACTATTTCCACAGGGTGATTCCGGTGGTCCAGTACAGATTCAAGAAGGCTGCTTGTGGCGTGTGGTCGCTGTGAAGTCATTAGGTATGGGATCTTGCAGAGGTGATACCCCTGGGTTGTACGCTGTCATACCGCATGCGTTCGTAGCCGCTCAGGTGTTTGATGAGGTATCATTAGAATAAAATAAAGATATATAAGGAAATGTGAGCATTTTTATTTAAAAAAAATTGGGCTATCATCCTCCATCATGGTCCACAGTGTACTGTTATGGCGCAACGATGGGAAAACCAAAGAAGCAATGGATGGATATAATAGTTATATTAGTATGAACTAAGTGTTGGCTATAACAATAAGAAAACATTATAGTAATGAGGAATGGATTGTGTGAAAGATGACATGGGTGGAGAGGAGGTGACTACTGAGATGACGGCTGATAGAGATGTATGGAAGAAGAAATGCTTTGCATTTGGACACGGAACTGTTTTATAATTATGTTGGGTAAACATCTAACTTAACAATAACAGGAAATTAGTTATTTGTATTATAAATAGATCATTTCATGTTATCTGACATGATGATTCGGCGTTCAAACGTCATAACTTATACATAAAGTCAGGGGGGGGCCTAAAACGACCACATTTGCAATTCCTCTAAATGCAATTTGTTTCCTGAATTCCCAGCATTCATTAGCAATTGATCTAATTTGACACAAAAGCAATTCATAATTTGTTTACCATTTTACGAATCTCCATAGAAAACTGTCAAACAGATGAATTATTTCGTAATATGAATCGCACGCAGATCATATTAGGTATGAATTGTCAGTTTGTGACATTTTACAATGATTCATCATAGTTTCCTATTATGATTCTGCCTAAGTGTGTATTATGAATTGCCTTGTTTGTCAAATTAGAGGAATTGCTAATGACAGCTGGAAATTCTGGAAATGAAATGCTTTTAGAGGAATGACTAATGTGGCCGATATAGGCCCACCGAAATAACAAAGAATCAATTATGTAGGTATTGTTACGTACTCTTCTGAGGAACAGGGAAATAACGGACACGGGACACCCCGGGTTTTTGTGATCGTGACGCGGCAATATTTGATATAGGAAACACGATTAGTCACGATCTATTGTATTATGATATTAGTTTTGTATCATCGGTCGTGATCAATCGATCATGAAGTCTTGGGTCGTGGGTTCAAAAGTTCAAAAACTATTTTTTTAATGATAGATAATGGTTGCCAATCAAGAAAATACATTTATTTAGCACAGACTAAAATGCACACAATATAATATACAGCAGATAAAAAAATAAAATCAGAATCAAATAAAAAGTGTAAAAGTGCGATTTAGGAAATTATGCTGCAAGCGTTTATTATAATGAGGCAACAACTCATCTGTTAATAGGTCAATCTGGAAGTTCAGAAAAATTGCTTGCCGTATCGCAGGACCGCCCGCCCGTAGCCAGGAAATCATTTCGGGGGGGGTTGCCAACTTTTTATTTAAGAAATTAAGTATGTATTTCTGATTTCAGAGAGGGTAAAAAAATTGTACAGATTAAAAAAAAAAAAAATTTTTTTTTGAATAGCAATTTTCCTCATTTTCGGAAAAAAAAAAAACATTTTTGGTATCCAGCTTCGAATTAGTTAGGTTTTCTTTCTCTTTGACCGATCATACAGAAATAGAAGTAACTTTATCGACTTATGCAGAAAAGTTTGAGAAAGATGATGCAGAAAAGTATGCAAGAGCGAGCGAAGCGAGCTCGAAAATTTTAGCACCCCGCCTGGGAGAGGCTGGGGGATGTTAGAATATCTCAGAGAATGCTGAAGTTGCAGGAATTTATTCAATACAAAGTCAGAGTCGATAAAAATACAGTATTTAAGCATACTCTTACTGGTACCTATTGTATTGTAGATTATAAAGTGCCTATGCGAAATAGATTACAATTATCTGTTTAAGGAGGTACCCTAGGGGGTCGATCTCTGGATTGAGATTCTGGTTTCTCGCACTTCCGGGGGGGTTTTGCCTACGGCCCTGCCATATCGTGAAATGTAGTGGGGTTCCGTTTGCACCATTCGGGCGCAGAACCCTAAAAGACAAAGCACTAAGCTATCCGTTGCCAAGTGTACTGACTTTTATGTGGTACATGACTATTTAGTGGTCAATAGAAGGAAAACATATTGAGGATGAGTTATTACAAATCTCTTAGTCACCAACCACACGATGCGGTGCGGCGGCGGCGCGGCGCCGGAGCGATAAAAATGTATGGTATGGCACACGGTGCCGCCCGGTACGCTCCAGCGCTGCACTCAAGCCGTCACGCCATACGTCGCAACGGTGCCGCAAAACGTTACGGCGTCGCCCTCACCGTATGGTCGCTAGTCCGGCGAGATGACCTGCTGTACGGCGACGCACCGCATCGTGTGGCATGGCTCTAACGCCGACTGACCATGTGCGTCATAATACAAGTTTAGCTCACACGTAGTGTCACATTTAAGTTGACATCTCGCATAACAAGAAACAACATTTTAGATAATAACAATACATTTACAAAATCGTAAGAAAAATTATAAAAGTGTCATCGCGCGTGCGCTGGCGACGACGAAGGTAAGGGTGGGAGCGAGACAAAACACTGTATATTCTCATGTATACCCCATTTCAAATAAAACAAACCCTTTTACAGTCCGTTCAACCGACTTTGACTTCCATACCGTAGGCATAAGGATAGCATTAAAAGCAAAAAAAAGTTACAAAATACCTACTATCTACTGCGGCTGCCATTTGTCATGCCACTAACGCAATTGAATTCAAAATCGGTTGAACGGAATGCAAAAAAGGCTTATCTATACGTCTAATCTTATTTCAAATGGAGTATAGGTACCCACATGATTTATTTATGTACGCACAGTGATGAATTTTCACGTTACCTATTTAATAATATTTATTAAATTTCGTTCTGCTTAACGTTAAATTATATTATAAGTACTGTTTATTTTATTTATTAGCACAGCATCATGCTGAGTGGAAGCCTTCTTGTCACAGTCACGACGTGCAGCTGCCGATTATTTATCTTTATACTCGTGATCTCATAATTATACTTAGATCTATAATTAGTTTAATATTTTTATATTGCTGATTACTGTTATCTTTTAGTATGCACGACGTGCACACGTCGTGTTGCTGTGACAAATAAACCTATTTTTCTTTCTTAATTTCTTCTTTCATCAAAAACCAAATCTAGGTACAAAAAAAATCGAACTCTAATTTTGAATTTGACATTTCAAAGTGTTCTTTTGTTGTCAAAAAGCTGAGTTTAAAAAAAAATTCTATATGGTTTCTTGTGGTAGATTTTTTATTGTTTTTTACAAAGTGATAAGTGATGTGGACCTGATAGACATTTAAGTGTCTATTATTAAATCAGTTTGCATGCCGTAAGGTTTTTCTGATTGTTTTCCATTCTACCCCCAGGTAAAAAAGAAATTGTATCTAATAACATACATGGAACATTTAATTTTGTGCACCCGAAGTGTTAATAATATCCCCCACCTCAAAACTAATTTGTGATGTACGTAGGTAGGTATGTTGATAAAAATATGATTCACGACTGTAGAAAACAAATAATGTATTTACAGAATAATAATCATTAACTTCATTTTCCCTATTGAATGACTATTTCATGAAATCATGACATTTGAGACCAATTCTTACTTACGGCGAAATGTTGTACTATAGGAACACCTCTGTCTAACCCTTCGGGGATTACAGGCGTGAAGTTATGTTATGTATAAAATAATAAAAAAACTTTTGACAAAAAAAAAGCCCTCTCTGGGTTATTTTTGGAAGACGGTTGTTTTTTTTTTGTAAAAAGTTTGTATGTATGTATGTTCATGTGTTGCCTCATATCTTCTAAACTACTCGTCACAATTGGCCAAATCGGGTATCGTTGGAAGCGTCTTGATCGTCTGCTGGATAAAGGCTATGTGACGTCACTTTAAATTGAATATGGCTCCGTTCCTTTAGCTTGCTTTCCTTCCTTTTTCCTTTTTCCTTTTCACAAAGTGATGATTTTTTTTTTTTGTAACCGTGTTTGATATCAAATGAAATGGCTTAATTAGCATATTTCAAAAATATATATATTAGTAACCCCAAAAAAAATGAAAAATAAAAATAAAAGTTATAAAACTAAAACCCAAACGACAAAAAATTCAACTAAAAAGGTATAAAGACATCACAGACCGACAAATTAAAAATCCGGGGTCACACTTCTGTATCATTTTGGTTTATGCCTTACACGTGACTCCGGATTTTTAATTCTCTGATGTCTTGTTTATACCTTTTTAGTTGAATTTTTTGTCGTAGTTGGGTTTTAGTTTCATACTTTTTTCATTTTTTTATTAGGTGGTACCTACCCCTCACAAATTCGAATACCACTACCTGCTATGTAAATATCAGTGACAGGAACTTATTATATTAGGTCTTTACCTATGAAATTGCCGTTCTGCAGTACTGGCCATTTCAAATCAAAATAATTTTTGTTTGGCTAAGAATTCTAATTTCAAATTAATTTTATTTTAAAAACATGGTTTTTTTTTTCCAAAAGTAGTCATTTCTTTATTGATTAGTGTTACATTTTCATCGCATTTCAATCTTTTTCGTCATCATGGATACGTTAAAAATTCGAGTAATTATGGAAAATGAGTACCGTCGTGGCAGCAACGCGGCACAAGCGGCACGCAACATCAACGACGTTTACGGAGCTAACACTACAAACCAACGCACCACCTGTTATTGGTTTGCTCGCTTCCGTTCTGGAAATTTCGACCTGAAAAATGAACCTCGCGGTCGTCCGAAGACTTTGGTCGACAATGACGAATTAAAGGCGATTGTGGAAGCTGATGATACACAATCTACGGCTGAATTAGCAGCAGCTTTCGACGTTAGCGTCAAAACAATATTGGTCCATTTGCGTCAAATTGGCAAGGTAAAAAAGCTTGACAAATGGGTGCCCCACGAACTCAATGATCGCCAGCGCGAAGTACGCGTCGAGACGTGCCTTGCACTGCTCAACAGACACACAAATGAAGGAATTTTGAACCGCATTGTTACCTGCGATGAAAAATGGATTCTGTTTGATAACCGCAAGCGTTCAGCAAGTTGGTTGGATCCTGGTTCAGCACCTAAACAATGCCCTAAACGAAAACTTACCCCTAGAAAAGTGATGGTCACTGTTTGGTGGTCTAGCGCCGGTGTGATTCATCACAGCTTCTTACCAAACGGGTTGAGCATTACTGCAGATGTGTACTGTGAAGAACTGAACACAATGATGGAGAAGCTGGCGCATCTCCATTCAGCATTGGTCAATCGCTCGTCTCCGCTGCTCCTGCACGACAACGCGCGACCTCATACTGCACAGCAGACGGTCTCCAAGTTGCAAGAACTGGGGTTGGAAGCTCTCCGTCATCCGCCCTACTCACCAGACCTTGCGCCTACAGACTACTACTTTTTCCAGAATTTGGATAACTTCTTGGCGGGAAAAAAATTCAATATCCGAGAGGCAGTACAAAATGCCTTTGAAGAATTTGTTGCCTCCCGTCCAGCTGATTTCTTTAAGAAGGGCATCAATAAACTGCCACTGCGATGGCAAAGATGCATTGATTGCATGGGTGATTACTTCGATTAATACAAATAAAAAATTCATGAAAAAAATTCGTTTAAATTTTTTCATACAAAACGGCAATTTCATAGGTAAAGACCTATTATCATCATCCATACAGACCAAGTGGGAAAAATACATATTATTGAAGCTAACTCAAAAACTACCTGAGCAAAGCTAAGAACATTTATATAGGACTACCGCGCAAGCTTCCTCTACATCTAATGATTATTTTTTTTATAAAATCGGTCCACAATTTTGACGAAAATATCGATGAAATTACACTGAAGATTTATGAGGCATCTCTGTTAAGGTTCTGGGAGATATCATTGAAACTATTGCCCCTGTCCTAACAGGCATATTTAATCAATGTTTGGACACTGGTACGTTTCCTGATTTAATGAAACATAGTAAAGTTGTACCAATTTTCAAATCGGGTAGTAAAAGCGATCCCTCTAACTATAGACCAATATCTGTATTACCAGCATTGAGCAAAATCTATGAAAAAATCATGCTAGACCAGATGCTGTCACATTTTAACTCAAATAGGATTTTACATAGTCACCAGTTTGGTTTCACGAAAGGTAGGTCGACGACAGACGCGGGAGTAAAACTCATCAGTCACATTTTAGAATCCTGGGAGAAGTCCCAGGATGCAATTGGCATTTTCTGTGACCTCTCAAAAGCATTTGACTGCGTCGACCACAATACACTGATCTGTAAATTACACCACTACGGAATTCGTGGACAAGCTGCTGATCTTGTTCGTTCTTACCTATCAAACAGGCAGCAAAAAGTAAATGTTAACGGGGCAACGTCCTCGGGGTCTCTAGTTAAAATGGGCGTGCCTCAAGGTTCAATACTCGGCCCTTTCTTATTTCTAGTTTATATAAATGACCTTCCTTACATGATGGCTAACTTGTCGGATATAATACTATTCGCTGACGACACTTCTCTTATTTTTAAAATATATAGAAAAGATACAGATGTCTCACATCTCAACGATAGTCTGGCTACTCTTTCGGAATGGTTCGCAGCTAATAATCTATTACTTAATGCGAACAAAACTAAATGTATTAGGTTCTCATTACCAAATGTACCTCAGGTGGGTCTAAATCTAAAACTTGATGGCAAGAAACTAGATGCAATTACAGAAACTATATTTTTAGGAATTAATTTAGATTCAAAATTACAATGGGGCGCCCACATCAGAACTCTTTCAGGTTGACTAAGTTCAGCTGCATATGCAGTAAGATAAATAAGGCAGTTGACTGATATAGCCACAGCTAGGTTAGTATACTTTGCTTATTTCCACAGTATTATGTCTTATGGCGTTCTGCTGTGGGGATCGGCAGCTGAAGTAGATTCAATTTTCATTTTACAGAAGAGGGCAATCCGCGCGATCTATAAAATGAGTCCTCGCGAGTCCCTTAGAAACAAATTCAAAGAAATTGATATACTGACTCTGTCTTCTCTCTATATCTTTGAAAGTATTTTGTATGTTCGCAAAAACTTAGGACTTTTCAAAATAAGAAGCGATTTCCATAATATAAATACACGTAGTAGACACGAAATTGTCATACCCAAATTTAGATTAACTAAAACAAGCAAGTCATTTCTTATAAACAGTATCCGCTTTTATAACAAGTTGCCAAAAAGTCGGTTACAGAACTTAGCGATGGAAAATTTAAAACCCATATCAAACGTGTCCTTATCAAAAACGCATATTATAAGATTAAAGACTACGTTGATGACAAGGAAGTTTGGCAATAATTCCTTCTGCACATGTGGCTTCCCTGGTACCTTATAAACGGCATAATTATGTAAGAGTCTATTAACTGCTCCCAAATTACCATGTTTATTTTCTTTACATTCATCCTTGACATAATCATTGTATTTGACATTATTCCTATTTATTATAGATACCTCCAATTTAATTTCAACTCCTAGTGACTTTTGTGGACATGATAATTAATCAATTTGTTACAGTTGTAATAGCAATCACGTCATTTGGCTGAAATAGGTTTATTTTTATTTTTATTGTTTGTCTTTTATATAGATTATTTTCTATTTTGTGAATGTGAGAACTTTGTAGGCTTATTGGACTGTAGATTTGCTGAACATCTATTTTGTTAAGTACCTGGTACTTACTTGTTGAAAGGCCTACATTGTCCTCCCATGCGTACTAACACTGTAATTTAAAAATATTGTAAAAGCCAATTATTTTTAAAAGAGTAACCGTGGAGTTTCTTGCCGGCTCTTCTCCATAGGAAACGACCAATTGGAACCGTGCACCTAGCTTCTGACGTTTCATAAGTGCCCATGTAGGTTTATGTGAAATAAAATATTTTTATTTTGATTTTGATGAAACTACAAAAACAAAAAAAAAATACTTAAGGTCAAACATAGAACCTCCTCCTTTTTAGAAAGCGGTTAACAAGGCGCAATCATTCTGAGGTATCTACTGTATTTCTCATGTTTGTTTGTTTGTTCCAGACAATAATGCGACAATGGGGGCCAACTGTGCTCTCACTAACCCTGCTGGTGCTAACCGTGATAACAGTCACCAGGGGACAGACACAAGACTTTGGTAAAATAATAAAGAACTCTGCTTCTTTAGTCTGCAAAGGTAGCCCGCGACATTCAAATTTTCTTACGTTTTTTGCAATTTGTAGGTGTTGTATGTTGATCAAAATATGATTCGCGACCTTAACAAATATTTTTTTACATTATTATAATAATTAATACATTAAGCCCCCAGAGAGGCTTTGCGGAGCCCTAGGACTCCGCGGAGCACACTTTGAGTATGCCTGCACTATACTTACTGTATACTATTATTGCTAGCTGCACGCCTCGGCTTCGCACGGGTAGCACTAAGTAGTACCTGCCTACCTACCAACCTACCCTACCCTATCTATACATAATGTATGAGAAAACGAATTTTCTTCATATTCTATTTTTGGTGAATTTTTCCGATAGTTTAAGTAGTGTGTAAAGGAGATTGCCCAGAATCAAAACCGCTTTATAGTGTAAGAGTATGGCCATAAAAATATACTCATAAAATATAAAATATTTTTTTAGCTTTTCTTAGTTAATTTGATCAAAATCGTATGTGGGGTTAATATTTTGTATTTAATTAGTTAGTTATTCGATTATATGGCGTATTTTGGTGAAAGCTGTGTTGCCAATTTTTAGAACTTCCCTAATCGGTCTTATCGGATCACGAACGGATGATGAGTTTTAAAAATAATTTCAACTTTGACATTTTACCTCGTTATTAATATTCTAACTTTTTATTAAAATAATACTACTCTACTTATTCAAATCTTTCTTTAGGTGGCAAACAAATCACTTATGGTCAGGATGATTTAAATTAATTGTTGATAACACTGTCGCGGGAAATGTGAAAGGTAAACTGTCAAAAGCGTCACTGTCAAACAAATCATCGTGTTGTTGTTGTGATAATAAATAATTTATAATTGCGTTGTGTGAGTGTCCAGTGGATTGTGGATTGTGTAGAACGTTTTTACGACTACGGTCCTCTGTGCAGTAAATCAACAACGATTTCGTTAAAATGTCACGCTGTGTGAACTGTTCCCTTTCTTTGGTACATCCTCTACCCCGTCGCCAAGTCGGGGAGGCAACGGATGTAATCGTCAGAATTTTACGATCCTGGATTACTCCAGCAACGGTTAGTTCCCCTACATTTTAGTTAATAGGGCTACATGTAACTCTGTAGCTGATATTACAGCCTATTATTGCAATTGTTTGGTGGGTAATCGGACAGTGGGATGCTGTGCTCACGTTATGACCATTTTGTGGTATCTTAGTTGGGCTCGATTTAGGTCTGTTGAGCCGCCGGCTCCGTTTTTAGACGACATATTTTATGAATATGATAGTAATATAGACTAATAAATAATAGAATAATAAACATCTGTCGGGCATGCCACTGACCGGGAGAATCAATCCGACACATTATCTCCGGGTGTTCTCGTCTAGCTAACGGAGAGTACTTGCATAGACACAACCTTGTAGCCAGGATTATCCATCACCAACTTGCTCTGAAATACAGCCTTGTGGAATCGGAAGTGCCGTACTACAGGTATGTGCCCGACCCAGTTCTCGAAAATGGAAATATCACATTGTACTGGGATCGATCCATCATCACTGACAGGACTATTGTTACCAATAAGCCTGATATAGTGGTGGTGGATCGAACAGAGCGGTGCGCAATGATCATTGACATAACGGTCCCGCATGACGGAAACCTCCAGAAGGCCGAAAAAGTTAAACAAATCCAAGTATCTTGACTTGGCTCACGAGGTTGTCGACATGTGAGATGTGGACTCTGCTATCATTGTGCCGATAGTCGTATCAGCCAATGGCTTAATTGCTAAGAGCCTCTACCAACACCTATATAGGCTGGGTTAAGGGCCTGATTCAGAAAGCGATACTCCTGGACACGGTCCGTATTGGCCGGTAGCTTGGACCCTGTTCCCGATACCGGTGGGCTACTATTTTTTATATTTTTTAGTGTTTTTATATTTTTATAATCTAATAATTTAAAAAATATAATTTATATGTAAATAATAGATTAATAAAACTATTTCATTCCTATATTCAATCATTTTTATTTTCTACTTCCTACAAGTACAAAACTACATTTGGCGCCTACCTATATAATATTATTTATTTGGGATCATTAATTGATTTGTTAGAACTATTTTCTGTTGCATATCTATATAAATTCAAATCATAATGATGTAAAGGAATGCGTTTTTTAGTGGAAGATTTGTTACAAAACTAACCTTAAAACTGAACAGAAAATCAAAGAACCCATTGAGAACCCCACAAAATAAATGGATTGTTTTTATTTTCTTTGAGACTACGACATCACCCCTCTTTTATATCCAATTTATGCTGTCATACAAAATTGTTTGATGCGCAACGGCGCTCCGTAGATAAATGGGCATTTTCCTTTAAGACAAATCCAACAAATCAAAGATCATCAAAATCGGTTCAGTAGTTCTCGAGTTATAATTGCTTGAACAAACACGACTTTATTTTAATTAATAATTCATAAAATAACTAGCTGATGCCCGCAACTTCGCTCGCGTAGATGTCGGTTATTATATACTAAAACCTTACTCGAGAACCACTCTATTCATTGGTGAAAACAGCATGAAAATCGGTGCAGTCGTTTTTGAGTTTATCGCGTGCGCCAGCTAGACAGACGCGGCGGAGGACATTGTTTTATAATAATTATGTAAGGATAATAATATAAGAGAAGAAGAAGAAGGAAAGAAGATATAGTTATAGAAGATATAATATAAGAAGATATAAAAAATTGACGCAGGCATCACACGCAAATACCTACCTATTTCTAAATGACCATCTCTTTTTTCCAGACATCCTCCAAGGACTGCAGCGGCGTTTCCAGCCGTATCTAGGCAATGAGAACATAAACGTATTCAATGGCGCCACAAGCGCCCCACACAAACAGACGAACAGACAAGAAAGAAAGAAAAAAACTATCATCAGACATCGGACTGAAGAAAGACTAACAAAACAACCTCCTCCCATGTACCAATATGATTACGTCTTCGCTACGACGGAAAATCCGAGTCGAAAAACAACAAAATCGATTTCAAATCAAAACAATAACTCTAGTACTTTCAACAACATGAATGAACAAAGCAACATATTTTTTGGAGAATATCCTTATGAAATACCAACAAGAGGTAATAGAGTTAAAACTACAACAACAACTGAAGCTAGCTACTTCAACTATGATGGGAACAGAGGAACGACACAAAATGTTTTCAGTAACAACTCTAATGTGGCTAGACCAGTTACTGAGAATGTCAATCACAAAGAGACATTTGCTGTTAATAACCAAACAACTGCAGCTGACAATAATAACTTTGGTAATACAGGAGTCGGTTTCAATAATACAGGGAATACAAATAATAATAATACTAGAGGAAATTCTAACAACAATACCAACAATTCCAACAGCGATTCAACCAACAATTCCAACAACAATTCAACCAACAATCTCAACCAAGGTAACAACTTCGGTGGCTTTAACTACTCAGACACTCCCATGATCAACCCACCCGAGGTACAAACGTCTCCAGTAGATGCTGGTGTACCACCGATTACCAACAGACCAGCATCAATCAACAATAACTTTGGGGACTTCAATAGACCTTCAGGCCCGAGTTCAGGAACGTCCACTGATAAACCTATTCAGGAAACAGAGATTTTGATTGGACCTAATGAAGATGATATGACTGAATCTCAGAAAAAACAATATGCGGAGAAGGCGGAGAGGAGTGAGTATGATTTTCTATTAATATTATGTGAAAACTTCTTTAGGCGCGTTGAGCCATTTTTGGTAGGGGGTAAAGTTGTGGATTCGGTAGTGCTTTACTTTAAAATATAAATGGCGTTAGTACCAGTTCTAAGTTTTATAATAGTATTGTTTCTTTTTGTGGGGATACAGGGCAACAGAATGATGATGACGGTGATGATGGTGCAAATACCAGTTTAGTGTTTTCACTTCTGTTGACAGTCCCCATGACTGCGTATTTTTAACCGACTTCAAAAAGGAGGTTCTCAAATCGATTGCTTTTTTTTCTTGTGTGTTTGTTACACGATTACGGTGTTTACGATTAATCCATCCATCCATCCATACTTACAAACTTTCGCGTTTATAATATTAGTTAGATTAGATAACTCGAAGGTACTAATGAGACAATGTCAAAGAGTCAACTGGCATAAATGTTTGTTTTATTTCTCGTTTTTTTTTTCTTAACGTAATGAATATGCAGTAGCAATTAGCAATATTCTTCAAAATGATTCAGAATCGTGAGTCACGAAATGTCAGGAAGTCAATTTGGATGCTGGTCATACACGCACGTCTGTCAGTTGCTAGTAGGTACCTACTACGTATCTGACCTTTCTGAAGAACATCACCAAAATGTCACCAGAATGAAGACTTAGGACAATAATAAATATACATATTTAACAACAAGACAGCTTAAAAGTCTAAAACAGCGGTTCGATAGCATGTAAGCCAGCAAAACTTAACAAATAGCGTTTATTTGGGAAAAGGGTGGCAATGCATCAGCAATAACCCTGGTGTTGTGGATGTCTATGGGCCGCGGTGATTGCCTAATCCCCCTAACTAAAAACGTTCAAATTCCAGTCGCAATATCATCTCAGCGACAATCAGTGTCAAAAACTCGATAACTTGTTGTAGTTTTTGACACTGATTGTGGCTTTTTTTTTTTTTGTGGTTGGGAAATCATCAAATGACTTCTCCCGCTCTGGGCGGAGCGGAACTAAAACCCACCCGTGTTCCTCCACCGTGTCCAGTTGCCAGTTGCCAGGGTCCCGGTATCCCTTTCGGACTCTCCCGCAACCCCGGCAGGCATCGGCATCGGTCCTAACGGAACCCGTCAGGTGTGCTGACATATCTTTGAGATAACTACAACACCTAGCGCCATCTCTTATCTAAAAGCAGAGTTATTCAGTGAATACTCATCTTCCTTTTTCGTAGTTTGCTGATCTTTTAGACACGTGAAACTTTTTTATCTGTAAACTGTAGGATACAACAATTGCAAAAATAAAACAATATTTGCTGCACATTGATTTCGACACCTAGGCAGGCGCCCATAGTCTTACTGGTCATGTCATTTTAAAGCACCTAACGTTTCGTCATTTATTGGAACTGTAGCTTTGTTTGCCTCTACAGGGTGAAATGTAATTCGTGGGCATCCTCTTAAGGGGTCATTGTACTCATAATTATGAGCAACTTTCACTATGGGACCAACCTTGCCATGAAATTAGGAGGAAAACATTACACTCCTTTTTGGGCAGTCGTGTAAAAATAGAATTTTAAATAGCTTAACGTAAAGGATCGTGGGCAAGAATCTATGGGCGACACATCCACGTCCGCCACGGATGAAACCACTGTAGTTTTGAAGACATTACGTCTCCCTTTACTCAGTCCAAGGCGCATCAAAATCTGTCCCGGGGTTATTCAGTTACGACAATGTTAAGTTAGGATATGTTAGGTATGAATTGGTGGCACACCCCGTTCCACCATAGATAAAAACTATGTAGTTTTTAAGACATTACTTCTCCCTTTACTCAGGCAAAGGCGCATCAAAATCTGTCCCCGGGTTATTCAATTCCGACAAAGTTAAGTTAGGTTAGATATCTATTGGCGGTACACCCACGTCCGCCACAGATAAAACCACTGCAGTTTGCGTCCCAGCAGCGCATAAAAGTGAGTTTTATTGGAGCAGACTCTATTCTACTGTGTAATAATTAAATAAACACAACAAAAAAAATATGGTTAGAAAAAGTTGTGAGATATCAAAATCAAAATCAAAATATTTTATTTCACATAAACCTACATTTATTTATTTATTTTTATTTATTTATCATGTTTCCTTTGCCATTACAGATAATCTAATGCGACAAAATAACTTAAAATATAGGTACTTAACTATACCTTACATGCTACACAGTTCGTGGCCCTTGTGAGCTCACCCAGTGTACAGGTGAATATATCAATGGTATCCGCCACCATGTTGAGAGTGCGCAGCGCACGAGTCAGCGGTGCGCGCCCCAGCAGGTTAGTGCGCGCTCTTGGCACCACCACCAGCTGCGGCTTGCGTCGCCGCGTCACGTACATATCCGGTAAATTAAATCCTATTTCTGATAGTATACAGGAGTTTTGTATACTACCTCTTAAAACTTTGAAAAGATACGTTGCCAGTGCCACTTCACGCCTTACTCCTAATTTGTAGTAGCCCACCATACCGAGACAGAATAAGGTAGGATACAATAACGGGTATACCGGGTATCTCCCATACAGCTTTAAATAAATAAATCTGATGAATTTGTTCTGTATCCGTTCGAGCATATTTTTGTATTTTATTTCACTCGGGCTCCAGACGGCCGCATTAATTCCAGATGACTCCTCAAAAGAGCCTCGTACAAAGCCCTCAACGCACTGATGTTTGTGAAGTCATTTGCCTGACGCAGCACAAATCCCAGATTCCTGTACGCCTTTTTACAAACGTGTACCACATGTTTGCGAAACTGCAGATCACTGGTGAAAAGAATGCCTAAATCCTTAACCTCCATGACACGGTGCAGCGGCTCCCCGTCCATGTTGTACTGGTGGTGTTGTGGGAATCGTGTGCGTGTGAATGAAAGCACCGAGCACTTTGATACATTAAAGTAAAGTTTATTGCAGTGACTCCATTCAGTAACCCTATCCAAGTCGTGCTGCAGCGCGTCACGATCCGCAGTGTCTTTTATAACTGCAGACAACTTAAGGTCGTCAGCAAATAACATGCATGTTGACCTGACTACCTTTGGTAAATCATTTACCATAATAATAAATAATAAGGGTCCCAAATTTGTACCCTGACTGACGCCCGATCTGGTGTAGTAGGGCTCCGAGAAGTGTCCGCCACAGTCCACATACTGACGTATATCTCGAAGATAACTGGCGAAGAACTTTACAGAATGAAATGTGCAGCCCATACCCGCCAGCCTTGACAACAGTATGTCGTGATCGACTGTATCGAACGCCTTCTTAAAGTCTAGGTAGGCTACGTCAACCTGAAGCCCAGCGTCAACAGCTGGTACCAACTGTGTCATCAGATGAAGCAAGTTCCCCGTAGTACCGCGCCCAGGACGGAAGCCGTGCTGCGTATCAGAAAAATGAGGGCCTATCTGTGCATAAAGGCAATTGTGAACAGACATCTCGAATACCTTGGCTGGTGCGCTCAGTACCGCAATTGGCCTGAAGTCACTGACATCCGTACCACCTCGACCTTTCGGTATAGGTACCACTCGCGTAAGTTTCCAACGACTAGGAAAGTGTGCCAACGACAAACACACATTAAATATGTGCAGCAAAGGTTATATTAATACCATGCGGCAATCTCTCAAAATGAAGGGCGGAATACCGTCCGGACCCACTGAGCGCTTAGGCGGCAGACCAGTCAGCGCGCGCCGGACGGCCGCCCGCTCGAGGCAAGCGAGATGCGCATAAGCGCCACTCGGCGCTGCCTCCCCACACGCCGCCCCCGCGCTCAGTGTGCCCGCTGTCGCGCTGTACACAGAGTGAAAGAATCGTGCATATTCCTTAGCTGATTCATCACCAGATAGAACTCGTCCCTCTTTGATCAATTTGTACCGACTAGAAGTGTCTTTTTTCGACCTTACGTAATTCCAGAATGATTTAGGGTCTGTAGCGAGATGGTTCTGTACTATCTCTGTACCGGAGGTGAGAACTCACTGTTTCCGCCTTCACCCTCGCTCGACACTGAGAGAATGCCTCATAATCACTTGGAGATTTGGTCGCTTTATGCTTTTTGTGCAAACCGTATTTTAATTGAATTTCTTTAATAAGATCTAAGTTATACCATTCTGGATATCTTCTATTACTAATATTTTTAGTTTTCGGAGGAATGCTAGCTTCAAAAGTTTCATATATTTTATCATAATAAAAATTTAAAGCTAAATCAGGATCTTGAATACTGTATAAATCTTTCCAGACTATTAAATTAATTAAATAATATAACTTATTGTAATCCGCTTTACGAAAATTCCATTTCCTATACTGTGAGGGTGTGGTTGTGATTCGCGAGCTGCGGGTGTGGAATGTGTTGGTGTTGGCGCACGTGACGCCGCAACGCCGACCGCAAGTGGCGGGTGATACACGTCCATGGGCTGCAGACCTTCGTCGGCAGAACACAGCGTCACTCCACCGCGTCCGCTCGATCACAACGTAGGATCTGGTATCCTGGCAGTGAAATTTCCGAATCGTAAATTGATTCGTTACATCCTGTTTCAGTAATAGCAAATATATCAGCATCCGACGATTCAAGCAGCGATAAAAATCTTGTTGTTTTCGTTCTTAGTCCTCTAACGTTTTGGTATAAAATGTTGTATATTCTACTGTGTGTCTGTTCGTGGATGGCTTGATGAGGTTATGGTTGAGCGTCGAAAAAAAATCCATTCACTGAATTCAACATTTAGTGGCCAATCTAGTAAACCTATTTTAAATGATGAATAATTTCTTTCAGTTCTTGTTTTTATTTTTTTCTACTATAAATTCCGAGTTATTTCCTAATATTTCTTTTATATATTCTTTAATGCTATCTTCTGTAGTACTTTTATCCAAGCTTCATACATGTAGATATTTTTTCCGTTCTACCGCCTTCAACAATGTAACCGATTTGCTACCGCCTTTCTTTGCCGGATTATTTATTTTGCTGCTTTTCACTTCAATCCATTTATCATTGATATTTTCCGCAACCGCTGTATTTCTGGCCACCGCCGCGTAGGTAGCGCTCAGCTGAGCCGTCGTCGCCTTCGTAGGTATGAGCGAAGCGGCCGGCAGCGGAGTCGCGCTCGCGGGGCCTGCCTCGGCAACAGGGCGCGATAACTGCGTCATCGTTGAATTGTATAATTCTTTTCCAAGTTTCTTACTAGTATGATTATGTGAAGAATTATGGACTGACTTCGTACAAGGGTTCGGCTGCGTAGTGACAATCCTTTCGTTCTTAAGAACTTTAATTTCCTCTTCCAAACAAGTGCACTTTTTATGAGCTGCACTCAAATATTCTCTCAATTTGTTATTCTCTAAGACCAAAGTTGCTACTGAATTCTTAATCTCTTGAATAAGTTTTGTTTCAATAGTATTCCATCTAGCAGATATTTCTCCTTTTAACATATCCGTAATACTCTGAATACATCATGTTAATTGCCGATGGCGTAGTATTTTCCTTAAAATTAGTCTCTTCGCAACTTTTAGTTGATTCCTTTTCTAACAACTCACCTCCTGAGCGGGAGCCGCGTGCCGGTATATCAACTGTCACTCGTTCACGCTGTGTTATGTTCGAGCAGGAATCACACCTATACGAACTTACTAGCTGGGTTTTTTGCTCAGTAAATGTAGCCGAAGTAATATTTAGACAGATATAATGGTATACTGTCTTGCATCCAGTACATCTCAGGAGTTCTCCCAATGCAATTTTTTTATTGCAAGCAAAACAAATAATTTTCAATGTCCGCGCTGCGCGAGTGAGACGAAGCTAAACGTTTATAGGCGGGAGTGAAAGAGCCAGATGCGCGGCTCGCGATACGTCGCACTCGTTGACACTGTTTGCACTTCTTGTTTGAGAATTAAATAGTCTCAAAGTCACAATATCCACAGAAATTAACACTGTCCTGCACGTTATACATGTATTATGACGTTAACAGTTCAGTTTACAAATTTTTTTAGCGTAGTATACGGCAAAATTAACCACTTATGAAATTAAAAACCGGGAGCGCGGCGGACCACGGTGTCACCGCGCAGCGCCATCATGGAATCATGGCACTTATGAAACGTCAGAAGCTAGGTGCACGGTTCCAATTGGTCTTTTCGAAAGGAGAAGAGCCGGCAAGAAACTCCACGGTTACTCTTTTAAAAATAATTGGCTGTTACATTATTTTCGAATTACAGTGTTATTAGGTATGGGAGGACAGTGTAGGCCTTTCAAAAAGTACCAGGTAAGTACTTAACAAAATAGAAAATGTTCAACAAAACTACTACAGTCCACTAAGCCGAAAAAACCTTTTTTTTTTTTTTCCGGGGTGGAAAATCCTACGCGCCGCCACCTCGGGTCCTGATGTGTGGGGGGCGACGGACGTCCCCGGGTCCGTCACCCCTGGACCCATTTAGGGGGACTGGAAGAGGGCGTTTGCCGCCCTCCGCCGACGCCCGGTGCACCTGCTGCGGGCCGGGTGAGTGGACGACATCTCCCTCTCCCTTCCCGTAGCCTCCTTCTGCGAGACGACTTTCTCGCAGTAGGAAACCACCGCGTCCCAGGACTCCTCGCTGCCGACCATGGCATTCACTAGGGCGACAGCGACAAGTCACTGCCAAGCGGCACACTCTGCCAGCGTATGCCGCGCCGTGACCTCCCGGCAGCCGACGCAGTGGTGACACCGAGCGTCCGGCTCCTTGTTTATGCGACACAGGTACTTCCCGAAGCAACCATGCCCCGAGAGCACCTGCGTCACCCGAAACGACAGGGAACCGTGCCTCCTTCCGAGCCAGTGCTCGAGCACCGGCCGGACCACCTCGATGATGTCGAAGCCGGCGGTAGGGCGTGAAAGCCTGTCCCGCCATTCCACCACCAGGACCTCGCGAAGCTGAGACCGATGCAGCTCTATGTGTCGCTGCATCGGTTGCTCGCCCCGGGCCCTCGTTTCCTCGCTCCACCGGTACGATGACGCGAGTAGTCGCCAGCAACGCTGCCTCCCTGTGCGAGCTCCCCCAGGCAGTAAGCAGCGTGTCATCCGCGTAACACGTCAAGTCTACCCCCGGTCCAAGCTCGCCCCTCAGCACCCAGTCGTACCCGATGTTCCACAGGAGCGGGCCTACAACCGAGCCCTGTGGAACACCGCATGACATGCGGCGCTGGTTTCCACCATCACGTCCCATGTAGGTGACACACCTCTCCGACAGATAAGCCCCAACGATGTGGCGGAGGTAGGGAGGCACCCCATGATACCGCAGTGCCTACCGAATACAACTCCAAGGCAGGGTGTTGAAGGCGTTGGAGATGTCCAAGGACACCGCCAACATCACCCCGCCCCGGGACACCGCTTCCTCCGCTAGGACTGTAACCCACAAACCTAACATAACCTAACCTAATCTGACCTAACCTAACATTATCATATCTGAATTCCCCCGGGACAGATTTTGATGTGCCTTGGCCTGAGTAAAGGGAGAAGTAATGTCTTCAAAACTACAGTGGTTTGATCCGTGGTGGAGCTGGGTGTCTTTTGCCCACGATCCTTTTAATACTTTTTATTTTCAGAAACGTCCACTGATCAACCTGATCAGGACCCAGAGATTTTGATTGGACCTAATGAAGATGATATGACTGAATCTCAGAAAAAAGAATATGCGGAGAAGGCGGAGAGGAGTGAGTATGGTTTTGTATTTATATTCATTGAAAACTTCTTTAGGCGCGTTGTTATTTTGGGAACTTTTAATGATACAACACACCCGCCACCACCAGCGATCTTTATAACATTCCTTCAATTACTCTGTTCCAGTGTGTGACTACTACAAGTCCTTCGCAGTGAAGAAGGCCTTATCTCGGAGACTGTCGCCAGACCCCGGAGAAAAGAAGGTGTCTGACTGTGCACCTATCAACGTGCCTCTGGTCATCGGGGGATCAGTTACCAGCATCCGAGAGTTCCCACACATGGCTCTCGTGGGTTGGAAGGAAGTTAAGGTAAGTTTTAATACTCAGCGAACCACACTACTTTTCTTTTCTTTCGTGAGCACTCTGATGACTAGCAAAACCAAATTATGAAATCCTGGTCATACCGTGTACAGAAGAGCTGATCAGCATCGTCGTATGTGGTCGTATGAGGAAAGTTTTGAGCGACTTTTGCGTATTTGGCGCTTGTTGTCTAGGTTTTCAAGATGATTTGTTTCAAAGCATTCAGTTGCTTTTCTACATATCTAAAATATACATAGTGTGACTGAAGTAGGTACTGATAGCAAAAAATCTTTCACTGAAACAGATGCTTTTAATCCTGAAAACTGCACGATTCCTGTGGTATGTTGTGGTACTGCACGATGTGTGGGTGTTAGGGTAAACACTGTTATCCTTGAAACCAGTGGTTTCGTGTCATTTATAGAACGTAAAATCAATGGTTGAAAAAGTTTTAGAAAATCTATATATTTTACCACAAAAGTATTTCACCCCATACGCTAGAGCAACAAACTTGCATCTCAACATGGGCGGGGTTGCGGGGAATACGCCACGTGAGCCAACCCCTCCCTCACCCCAGTCAGTCAGTTGTTAGGCTAGCGAGCGCACGTAATGAAACACCGCGTCGCAGCGTCGTAGCGCCGCTCATTTCTCTTCGTAAATAATTATTGTAGTTATGTGATTATGTCTTACACGAATTAACAGTGCACCAAAATGGTACGCCTTTATGCTATCGCGGGTGATAACCTGAACGAGGCTCGTAGGATGTACGCAGAATTGTTTGCTGAACAACGTGTGCTACATCGTGAAACGATGTTGGCGGGTACACAAAGGATGCGTAGGTGCCTACTTACGGCCAGTTCATCGTGCCGGCACTCGCTCAGGGTCGTGGCTACCAGCAGCTGCCAGTTGATCTTTAAGAACGAAACGAAAATCAAATCTAGATGTAGACTCGTCACGCAACACCTCGGTACTTACCTACTCACCAAGGTACTTAGGTAGTTTTGCCAGTTTTAAGCTAGGAAAAGTATGAAGGGAAAGTTGCATCACAGGATAGGTGTATTGTGTTCATGTGTTGTGTAGGTATGTAGGACGGGTGGCGACGTTACAGTTCTACGTCACTCGGGCGCATGTCTATGAATTTGCGGACGGTGTCGGACCTTTTAAAATCTTTTAAAGAAAATAACGTTTTTTTTTTCTTGATACTCGATCATTTATTTTTATGTTTAAATCTACTACCCATGGTTTTGACAACGGTGTTTACCCTAACATCCTGTATACCACGGGATATCTCACAGGGGGTGGCTATATCGTGAAGTCGCATAATTTATATGGTAAAAATATGTAAGTTCTTCTGCGAGATGACATGTACAAAGACCTCTTAGGCTGACATCTCTCAGGTTAAAACAATGGAGAAACACGGACTCTGGTAAGAGTACTCTCTCCCAATTTATTACTGCAGCATGTCTGCTACTTTCATACATCTCTATCAGCCGTCATATCAGTACTCACCCTGTTTGTAGCTCCTTTTTATTTAATTTTATGTGCATAAGTATGTATTACTATGTTTCCAGCGCACCGGTTACGGCTGGTTTTGTGGGGGCTCTCTGATCAGCGACCGCTACGTACTGACTGCGGGGCACTGCACCCGTTCAAATGACCGTGATGTTGTCAGGTATGTCACTGTTGCTATTAATTACTGTTGCTGGTTACAGTCACCATTTATCATCCCACTGTGAACCAAAAGCCGCGAAGTCGCATTATGTAAAATACTGGTAATCAGCTGCATCTGGTCTGGTTAGACAAAAGTTGGGAAAAGGCTAGATATTAATTGACCAAAGGTCCAAAGGCCATTATTAGTCGACCAAAGGCCCAAAGGCTATTATTATTCGACCAAATGCCCCATGTCTTCCTAAAAACAATTATCAGCTATCTTTTTATCCCGGGTGTCACCACTGTGTGGATCACCCGGAGGACACGGTGGAGCATACGGTGGAGGCGATTGGCGGCGATAACCTTGGAGGGTTAATTTGGACTTTTTACATAGGTGCAGGGACATATGTCAACCAACATTTTCGATAAATCAGATCAACAACAACCATGAGCAAACTTTAATTTAAAAAAAAAGTGACCTATTTTAGACTAATTCAATTATAATTGCCAAATTGTTTAAGTATTTTATATTTTTTTGAGAATTTTTGTTCAAATCATCATACATAGACGTGAAAGGCGCCTGGGTCAAACAGTTCGAGCTTTAGCAGTGCTATTTATGAAAAAAAAATGAAATAATCTGTTCACCTACCTGCAGATAGATGGCGTTTTGGTACAAATACAGTTACAATAACAGTTATTGTCATTAGTTGAAATAGCCCCATAGTCGAAATAGCCCCGCCCGACTTTACTTACGCCCATTCTAAAGCGTAGTAGGTTCCTATGGAAAAGAACGGGCAAGAAACTCCATGGAAACTCTTTTAAGCCAGAATTTTGTAACATTTTGTTACAAAATTCCGGTTTAAAAGAGTTTTTAATTGGTTACATCATTTATGTTGAAACCTATAATGTAGAAAAACGTGCACGTTAAAAGCTGTCAGAGCCATTTATAATCTATGTCGCCGCGAATCTCTCAGGGAACTATTTAAAAGGATTAATATTATGACGGTACCTTGCCAATTCATTTATGAGAATATTATGTATGTTAGAAAAATCTAAATCTTTTAAATGAAATAAGTGATAGACATAATTTTAATACTAGAAATAAAGACAAAATAGATCAACCATTTTTCAGATTAGCTAAAGTACAAACATCTTTTATGGGGTACTTCGTTAAATGCTATACCTTGTGATATATTGCTATTGTTTAGAGAACATTTTACCACAAAGTCTCCACTGGATCCTTCGTCTGCAGATCCTTGGTCCACCATGGTGATTTGTATAGGGTGCTAAACAAGTTCGACAAATTGTGAGTAGCATGTCTAGGGGCAAGTCACCGGGTCATGATGGACTCAGTATCGAGCATCTAAAATATGCTGGTGTTCATTTACCACGTGTGCTCGCAATGTTCTATACTTTATGTCTGAATCACTCGTACTTGCCTATGGACCTTATGAAAACCATTGTAGTACCAATTGTTAAGAATAAAACTGGAGATTTGTCTGATAAGAACAACTACCGACCGATTTCTTTGGCTACAATCGTAGTCAAGGTGTTGGACGGTGTGCTCGACTCAGAACTTGATAAACATCTCAATATTCATGATGCTCAGTTTGGTTTTCGCGCGGGACTTTCCACTGAAAGCGCAATTCTGAGTCTGAAACACACTGTTCAATACTATACGGAAAGAAGTACACCTGTGTATGCATGCTTTCTTGACCTCTCCAAAGCATTCGACCTTGCGTCGTATGACTTATTATGGGAGAAACTCAAGAAAACTGGCATGCCTACACAGGTGCAACGGATTTTTCATTTCTGGTACCAAAACCAGAATAATTATGTAAGATGGGCAAACACCTTCTCAGACACGTACAGGTTGGAGTGTGGGGTGAGACAAGGTGGTTTGAGTTCTCCTAAGCTCTTCAACTTGTACGTTAATGAGCTTATAGTTGGGCTCAGCAGCACACGAGTGGGATGCTGGATTGACAACGTTTGTATGAACAACTTTAGTTACGCGGACGACATGGTGCTGTTGACCCCAACTGTAAATGCAATGAGGCAGTTGCTCGCAATATGAGAAAAGTATAGCATTCAGCATGGTTTGATATACAATGCTAAGAAGAGTGAGCACATGGTTTTCAAGGCCCCCGGTAAATGTACACTAAATGTGCCCGCAATAAAGCTAAACGGCATTGAACTAAAGCGGGTAGAAAAGTTCAAATATCTTGGACATTATGTTACTGAGGACCTTGAGGACCAAGTTGACATAGAAAGGGAACGTAGGGCATTGGCGGTTAGAAGTAATATGCTGGCCCGCAGGTTTGTGCGTTGTAGTGAACAAGTTAAAGTCATACTATTTAAAGCCTACTGCCAGAGTTTCTACACGTGCAGCCTGTGGTTCAGATATACACAAAGGACGCTCAATGCCTAACGTGTCCAATATAACAACGGATTTAGGATGTTGTTGGGGTTGCCCCGTTTTTGCAGTGCTTCCGGTATGTTTGCGGAAGCCAGGGTAGACGGCTTCCATGCGGTAATACGCAAGCGGCTCGCATCATTGCTGAGCAGAGTCAGGAGCAGCACCAACAGCATCCTACAGGTTATTGCGGAAAAGCAGGACTCAAACATCCTGAAAGCATTTATTCGTGCTCAAATTTTGTAATCTTTTTCTTTTTGCGGGTGTGTATTTTGTAATTATGTATGGACATTGATCTGAAATAAAGTTTATTATTATTCTTCCTTTTATTTTATAAAGTTACATATAAATTACATTTTTAAATATTAGAATATATAAATATAAAAAAAATTAAAAATATAAAAAATAGTAGCCCACCGGTATCGGGAACAGGGTCCAAGCTACCGGCGGTCAGGGCTCCAGAGAGAGGAACCTTCTAACAATACGGGCCGTGTCCAGAAGTACCGCTTTCTGAATCAAGCCCTTAATCCAGCTGCCTAACGAGAGCCTCCATAGATGTTGGTCGAGGCTCTTGGCAATTAAGCCATTGGCTGATACGACTATCGGCACAATGATCGCAGAGTCCACATCCCACATGTCGACAACCTCGTGAGCCAAGTCAAGATACTTGAGTTGTTTATCTTTCTCGGCCTTCACGAGGTTCTCGTCATGCGGGACCGTTATGTCAATGATCATTGCGCGCCGCTCTGTTCGACCCACCACCACTATATCAGGCTTATTGGCAACAATAGTCCTGTCAGTGATGATGGATCGATCCCAGTACAATGTGATATTTCCATTTTCGAGAACTGGGTCGGGCACGTACCTGTAGTACGGCACTTCCGCTTCCACAAGGCTATACTTTAGAGCAAGTTGCTGATGGATAATCCTGGCTACAAGGTTGTGTCTATGCAAGTACTCTCCGTTAGCTAGACGAGAACACCCGGAGATGATATGTCGAATTGATTCTCCCGGTCGGTGGCATGCCCGACAGATGTCAACCGTTCCGTCCTTCACAATAAATCTCCGGTAATTGTTCGTCATGATAACTTCGTCCATAATTGCACAGACAAAACCTTCGGTTTCCCCAAAGAGGTCACCGAAACGCAGCCAGGCTACGGACGCTTGTAGATCTACATCGAGTCCATGTAGGGCCCGGAAAAAGCGTCCGTGAAGCTCCTTACTCTGCCATACCTTCCTGCGATCGTTAGTGTCAAGCACTACAGGCTTGCGCCAGTTCTCTTTCGCCAAGGAGAGAGGGGTGAGGCCCTTGTCCACCGCGACCACATCTCGATGCATCCCCACGTCAGCTTTTAGGAAATATTCCCTGAGACTGCATATCTCGCGATTGTGGAGGGTCTTAGCGTTTAAAAAGCCTCGACCTCCACACTTTCGCGGGATATACAGTCTCATTACCGATGACCGCGGGTGATGCATTCAGTATGCAGTCAGCAGCGTACGGACCCTCCTATCCAGGGCGTCAAGTTCGGTCTGAGTCCATTTGAGTATGCCAAAAGAGTACATCAAAACCGGCATGACCCAACCGTTGAAGGCGCGCACCTTGTTTCCGCCTGATAGAAGACTATTAAACACTTTTTTCAGGCGGCCAAAGAAGCGCTCCTTCAACGATTGCTTCATGTCAGTAACATTGATGCCTAACGCTTCCGACGTACCCAAATACTTATAGGTTTCGGATGCGGAGAGGGCTCTAAGGTATATGGAATCCGAGAGTTGGATTCCTGCGGATTCCACAATCTCCCCTCGCTTTACATGCATGACCGCACATTTGTCCACACCAAATTCCATCCTGATGGCTCTACTGAAAGTTTCAGTTACTTTCAGTAGCTCCATCAGTTGTAAATTGTTGGGGGCAAAGAGTTTTAGGTCATCCATGTAGAGGAGGTGAGATATAACCTGACCACCTCTCCTCAGCCGATAGCCTAGACCTGAGTCCTCCAGCAGTGTGCTTAGAGGATTCAGGGCCAAGCATAACCAGAGTGGACTCAAACTATCGCCCTGAAATATACCTATATATTTCGACATCCTGGATAGCGAAGGACCGTCCTCCATTGCCCCATACATGACATCAGGAAAGTGCGTAGAGTTGCATCTACTTTATACAACTCCAGCACCCTCATGAGCCATGTATGTGGCACCGAATCATAGGCCTTCTTATAGTCTATCCAACATGTCGATAGATCCTTTCGGGAACGACGAACCTGTTGGCTAATGGCCATATCAATGAGGAGTAGCTCCTTAGTACCGCGGGACCCGTTCCTACATCCAGTTTGAGAGGCAGACATGATGGAGTTCGTGTCTATATGTTTGTTAATTTTAGCTCTCAAAATGGATGTAAGAACTTTATAGACCGTCGGTAAGCACGTGATCGGCCTATAATTTTTGGGCTCCGCGGTGCCACCAGATTTGTGGAGCAGGTGGGTAACTCCTGTCGTTAAGAATTGGGGTAGCGAACCAGACTCCAATGCATTCTGGTACTGGGTCGCCAAGCGAGCGTGCGACCCTATGAACCATTTTATCCAGAAGTTGTGCAGCCCGTCCGGCCCTGGAGACTTCCAGTTGGGCAACAGGCGGACTGCACGGGCTACATCTTGGGGGCAGATGGTAATAGGTATTATACATATATATACCCATTTCTGGTATAAGATCGCAGGCTCGCTCGACTTCCCGAGTCCAATCTCCTTCAGTGTGACTGACAGGCACCGACCAGATACTGCGCCAGAAAGTGCACATGGCATCATCATCCGGCAGGCGCGTGTCAGCCACACTTTGGTCCGGTTGCTCCCAAGCCCTATATACCCACCTTTCATCACTCTGGAAGGTGCGGTTCTGAGTGTATCGGTCCGCTCGCCGCTTATACCTACGGATACGGTTTGCCCAGGCATACACTTTCTGCTTCAGGAAGTCTATGCGCTCCGTGACACGGGCTATATAATCTTCAGGTCTGATATCAGTACCTGAGAACGCCCGCCTCACAAAGCGCATCACTCTAGGGCGAGTATTGCCCTCCCTGAAGCAGATTAGTTTGCCGATGAGCGCTCTGGCCCCACCAATACGGCGCTCAATTCTGCACTGACAAGCTGGTACGGCTGATTTCGGTCGTGTAGCTCTAGATTCATTTGCAAATTTGACATGAGCTACACGACATGCCGCTACAGCCGCACAGCACAGAATCGAGTGAGTATCGGTGAGGTCTTCGCAGTCCTCAAAATAGTTTGACAACTGCGAATCCAGAGCCGCTATCAGCGCCCTGTTTTTGTTATGCATGGGCAAACGAGGTAAGCGTGGCCTAAGTTCGGGCGGCATGAGCCGATATTCACGAATTGCAGCCTCCAAAGCACTCCTCAATTCATCATTGCACTGGGTACTTACGTTTGTAGCCCTGTCATCAATCACCTCGTCGGCTTGACTTGTAGTGACCGGTGGTGGTACTATAACAGTCTGCGGCGGGGGAGCGATGACATGGCTACTCTGCATTTCATTTCGCAGGCGATCAAGTACAGTATCATCCAACATATGATTACGCTGGATGACCCGCACCTGATCCGACAGTCGTTGTGCCGAAACGTTGACAGCCGGCTCAAGCACCTGAAACAGAGAGCGCATCCGAACACGGTACGCGGTCAGATTGTTTCCCCCCTCTGTAGCCCCGTAGTATGAGCGCATGACATTCTCATTGATGGGTCGTGTCCATCTCATGCGCTGCACACTTCCGCCGGGAGCTGGGACCCTATCAGAGGCCGGTGGGCCTCGAGGTCCTAAGCCGTCCGGCGGCCGGCGTCCTCCCCGTCGACGAGCAGGTGGTGGCGTCGTGGGCGGGGAGAAATACTCGTCGCTCGAGCTCGACGCTACTGCCGCGGTCGGTGTCGTCACAGCACTCACGGTTGGGCTGGGTACCGGCGGCGGCGAGGCGGAGCTGAGCGAGGAGTCCGGAGATGGTGGGCGTGCTCGTCGTGCGGCCGATCTCGTCAACATATTGTCTTCATTTTCGTATTAAGTACTTTGTTCGTTGCTCCGGTTCATTGTTGTCGGAGATGACATCTGACATGTCACCTCCGATTCGGCAGTTTTAATAAAATTCTATTACATTTAGTTGAATTATTCTTTTTCTTGGATTTTTTACGATTTTCCGGTTTCAGATTTGGGATGTATTTAGAAAACTCTTGTGAAAATGCGTTAAAATTAATATCGTTGTTTAAACTCGAAAATGAGATGTTGACACGGTTATTATTATTATTATTGTTGCAATTAAATGAAAGAAAACTTAAAACCCCTATTAAAAGTACACTTTGTAAACAAGCCTATTACAAATTAGAGGATTATATCCAGGATAAGAATGCATGGATACATGGTGGTCTTGCTCCATAGGACAATATTCGAGTCTGGACAAAATCAAACTGGTTGCTAATCTAGTTGTATAATTTACTTTATTTGTATATCATAGATTTTTACACATTTTGTGATTACTTAAACTCACACACAGTCTCATTAGTATTATTTGTAATGTAACAAACTTTTACAATGTTTGTAAATGTGTGTATCTATCACATAATTTTATTAATCAATTTATTTGTCATTGCTCCATTTTTAATTCTTTTTACAATTTGTGGTAAAGTAATCGTATTCTAGGTGCATCGTATTCACATGTAATTATAATTGATGTACACGTAATATTGTAAACCATTTTTTTTTAAAGAGTAACGGTGGAGTTTCTTGCCCATTCTTCTCCATACGAAAACTACCTTTTGGAAGGGGTAACTAGAATCAGTTCTATTTCTTAGTTTTTTTGACGTTGAAAAGTGCCTTTAATGTGCCTAATTGAAATAAATGATTTGACTTTGCGTCCGTAAAAGATAAAACAAGAAACAAAACAATTCAGAAATTAAAATAAGCCGTGGCAGCTAAGAGATGACCAGTCGTTCACAAACATGACGCATGGATCAGCACCATTGAGCTCAACCATTTTGAAGGTAACTTAATGATCCAACCCACACGCCACCACCAGCGAGACATTAAAGTGAGCATGACATCAGGGCAAATTCAATCAATGAAAGACGTACCTAGTAAATGTTAACTCTCGAGACTCGATATCTGCAGCCCGTTCCCTTAGTTAAATACCGTAAGACATGATACTATGAAAGTAACTGAAATAGACTAGCCTCGCGGTATCTACATCAGTAAATTGATGGATTTTTCTCACAGCATATGCTACTGAACTTAGCCGTCCCGCAAGAGATGTTAAATGACTACCCCATACAGTCCCCCAAAACGCCCACCCTTCACCACTTCCTAGTGCTTTAGCTGGAAAGAAGAAGTGGCGGAACAAACTCCCCAGCAGCACAGCTGTCTGTTTAGTTAGTTAGCAATGTGGTTGATGTTACATCTCTGATGCCTTTGTTTCTCGATGGTGTTCGCATTGACTATACCGAAACCGCCAAAAATCTGGGTGTTATAATTGACTCCAATCTTTCGTGGCGTGCTCAGGTCAATGAGATTAGTCGAAAGGTACATTTCTCCTTTCATTCGTTAAACAGCCTTCAAAGTCTCCTGCCCTTGAAGACTAAAATTTCCTTGGCACAAACACTTATTCAGCTGATTATAGATTATGCCGACGCCTGCTACCTGAATGCTACTGAGGAGCTATTAAACAAGCTTGAGCGCTTGCAAAACTTGTGCATTCGCTTTGTTTTCGGTCCCCGAAAATATGACCATGTTTCTCACCTTCGCAAGGAACTCAAGTGGCTCCCAATCCGCCTTCGCAGGAACACTCGGATTTTATGTCTCCTCTTCAACATCTTACACAACCCGGCCTATCCGTCCTACCTGCGTAAGCGTTTTTCTTACGCTGATCCTAGTGACGCACCGTGTAGATCTCACCTTAGATCCCTCCTTTAATCCCATCCTCATAAAACTAGTTATTATTCTTATTCCTTCTTTGTCCATGCTGTAAGATTTTGGAACTCACTTCCGCCTAGCATTTGTGATTTGAAAACTGTTTCTTTATTTAAATTTCGTGTAAAAGAGCATTATCTTTCCTCTCAACTGTGAGTATAAAAATATATAGGTACCTATAGTGTATTTATTTTTATATATTTAAGCTTTATGTATTTATTTAATTTATATGTATATGTTATTGTACATACATGTTTTTTTGTATATGTTAATTTTCTTGCGTATATGTGTAGGTATATTTAATATTTTAGTTAAGACTTCGCATAATCATGTTTTTCTCTTCTTGTTCTCACACACTATTGTCTACTTTTCTTTCTCATTTCTCCTTTCGCAGGTCTGCTGGAAGAAATTTCTTAAGAAGTAAGCAGTACCTTTGTACTCATATCATAATTATGTCATATCTCTTTGTATTTTACTGTGTGTACATAAATAATAAATAAATAAATAAGACTGGGAATGAAATGTATTTTTTTTTTGTTTTTCTTTTGGTTTATTAACATTTTAAATAAAATATACAATCTAAGTCTAGCAATATGTACAAAGGGAAAAAATTATATATAAAGGAAGGGCTCATAGGGCGTCAGAAACTTCTTCCGCATCGCTGTCAGTGGGAAAAGTGCCCAAAAGGCTGGCAGCATTGCCATGTTGGATGGCAATGCTGATTCTTTGACCTAGAAATTGGCCAGCCCTCTGGGGGCTTAAAACAGTCACTTTGGCAGAATCATTATATGAAAATAATAAGAATCATCGTAAAATGTCACAAACTGACAATTCATAATTATGATCTGCGTGCGATTCATAATACGAAATAATTCATCTGTTTGACAGTTTTCTATGGAGATTCGTAAAATGGTCCACACATTATGAATTGCTTTTGTGTCAAATAAGAGGAATTGCTAATGACAGCTGGAAATTCAGGAAATGAAATGCTTATAAACGTTGGTCACGTGAAGAGTCGACCAACTGCTGGGCGATGTCCCGAAATATTCGATGAGCACTGGTACCACATGGAATGAAATTAATAGTAGTGTCACAACATTATGAACCAACCCATCCATGGATGGACCACATCAAGCACCGATCCACTTCCACTACTATTCAGTTCCGAATCACCTCATATTTTATGAATTCATCTATTTTATCAGTAACGAACTTTACAGTGCATACCCTCGAGCTGTACAACTCGGTTCCTCATACCGGGACGATCGTGAAGCCCTCGTCGTGAAGATATCCGCCGTCATACGCCACCCGAAGTATAAGCCGCCAAGTAAATACCATGATGTAGCGCTCATCAAGATGGTTTCAAAAGTCATGTGAGTAAAATTGAAACATATTATAACATCACGTCTGTAATCCCCGAAGGGTTAGGACCAGAAGCATTAGCGCTTGCGTCCACTAGACCGAAGAGGGTATAAAAATAACAACCGAGTTTTAAGAGTCAAGACAGGGGTGGATGTCACATGTCTCAAAATTTTTGGTTCTAGGACATGCTGGCTTCCTGATGATGTTTTCCTTCACTGGTATGAGAGTAGGTCGTGATTGACCCACTCGGTCAAAATGAAGAATTCCAGCAAGGAACAGACGCAAGATGAATGATAACTAACTCGATTATCATAATAATTCCAGGTTCTCGGAGGTTATTCGTCCAGCGTGTTTGGGAGTACCACCACCAACGGGCAGGAGCATCACCGCCACTGGATGGGGGAGCACTGTTGATGGTGAGTTTCATTAGTTAAATTATGATTTAAAATAACCTTGATAAAATGGATGCGTACCTAATTCAAATCTAACCATCGTCTCGTTATTAATTCCAGGTGGTGACCTGTCCGTACAGCTTCGCAGCGTCTCCCTCAACGTGTGGGACATGCAGGAGTATCAGGACATAATCGGAAATTCACGAACTTTCCGCGATGGGGTTCTCCCCGATAGCCACTTGTGTGCCGGTGACAGGACTGGGTGGCATGACACTTGTGGGGTAAGAAAAGAGACTGATTGACTGAGTGAGACAGTGCGGATTTATTTTTGGTTCTACGACTTACCGGTGTCCTCACGATGTTTTCCTTCACCGTTTTGAGTAGGGATTAAATTAAATCACGTACAGTAAAATTCCTACCTGGGTTCTTAAACCTCAAAATCCATAAGAACCCAAATGACCTCTGCTATGAGCTAGTTTCGGTGTGTTTTTTTTTACCAAAGCAAAGTGTTACTTCTTTTTCTTTTAGGAATTTCTGAGTAGCAGCCCGGAGTGTCGATTTGTGCCCGGTTATTGGCAATAGGCTCGCCTCCTATTACTTTAACGTAAGAGGCGAAATGTGGAAGTTGTGCACACGTCTACCTACCTCTTCAGAAATGCAGGCGTGATGTTATGTTACGACATTCGGGTCATCTCTAACTGCCAGGGTTTATCGACCATTTAGACGGGGTCTATACCCGAGACAATCAATTAAGCCGATCCATTAATTTGCTTCATCACCAGGTCGATGACAATCCAGTGCAGTGGACTGTCTCTATTTACACGATACTACTTAAGAGGTATGAGGAACAGGGTGTAAAGCTTACTCATTCTCTATTGAATAGGGAGGATCCCCCGAACAGACGGGTGTAGTGTCTGGCTGTCTTGTATGTATAATGTCCATCGCTCGGTTAGTTCTAATTGCGCGATGCAGGATGTTTATATGACTTAAGAATTTTGTGTGACGTCTGGTATTTTTGATGCGTAGTTCGCATGTGTGGCGATGTAGATGCCGCCACACTATTATTGGATTGGCTTAGTGGATTGTCTCGGGGATTGTATTGTTTTATATTGTTTATTTTTACTTGTTCTCACATAAAGAAGCAACAAGAATAATTTACTCTTGATTTTGTAATATTTTGATTTAAAAGAGTGGAGTTTCTTGGTTTTCTTTGGAATGGGCAAATAGCTTCATTTTGTGACTAACTAACCGACAACTTGACAAATCGAAAGTGCCTGTAAATGGTTAAATTAAAATAAATGGTTTGAGTTTCATAAATATTTTTTCACAGGGAGATGGCGGTGGTCCAGTACAGATTCAAGATGGCTGCTTGTGGCGTGTGGTCGCTGTGACGTCATTCGGTCGAGGTTGCGGATCTCCTGATTTCCCTTCGGTGTACGCTGTCATACCGCATGCGTTTGTAGCCGCTCAGGTATTTGATGAGGTATCATTACAATAAAATAAAAATATTTAAGGAACTGTGTGCATTTTTGTTTTTTTTAAATTCCTGTCGTCCTCCATCATGGCCCACAGTGTACTGTTATGGCGCAACGATGGGAAAACCAAAGAAGCGATGGATGGATAGAATAGATATAATATTAGTATGGACTAAGTGTTGGCCATAACAAAAGGAAAACATTATAGGATTGAGGAATGGATTGTGTGAAAGATGACATGGATAGCGAGGAGGTGACTACTGAGATGACGGCTGATAGAGATGTATGGAAGAAGACATGCTTTGCGTTTGGACACAATTGAACGATGACTCGATTGACGAACTGTTATATAATTATGTTGGCTAAATACGTACCTTAAAAATAACAGGAAATTAGGTATATGTATTATAAATAGATCATTTTATGTTATCTGACATGATGATTCAGCGTTCAAACGTCATGACTTCTGCATGAGGTCAGAAATAATAAAGAATTATATTTTTTTATGGTAGGTAATGATTGCCAATCAAGAAAGAAAGAAAATGCATTTATTTAGCACAGACTAAAAGGCACACAATATTATATTGTGTATAAAGGAGATAACAAAATAAAATAAAAATCAATTATAAAGTGTAAAAGTGCGATGACCAATTAGAAATGCGGAGTCACACGTAGTTTGTTCGATTTATGCCCTAACACGTGTGACTCCGGATTTTTAATTTGTCTGCCTGTGGTGTCTTGTTTATACCTTTTTAGTAGTAGTTGGGTTTTAGTTTGTATTACTTTGTTTTTTTTAGATATATGCAGTGTTACTAAAGTCTGATTAAATCGTTTGCAGCCAAAGATGAAATGTTTTTTTGCATGTACACCCGCCAAAGGAGATAAGTAACCAGTCACGCACACTACAAAACTATCGCTGCTGTGTAAACGATTCATTACGTACTGCCCAATGAAGCGTTCGTAGCACAACGAATAATTCGTAAACTTCTGAGTACTACTGCGTGGGTTCGATTCTCTGAGGGTGAGATTCTATTAGAGATTTAAAATTTTAAGTTAAAGCAATTGGAATATTTTTTGTTAAGAAATGGTTTTATTTATTTAAAATACTTGGCTTAAATAAATAAAACCATTTTTATTATATATCTTTGGCGATTATCACACTGCCACGCATCACGCTGCATGTTGTGTGTCAACGCACCGCACCGCACGCGCGTGGATGCATTTTCAGTGTGTTGGACTGTGCATGTTTTCTATACAAACGGAGATATTTACAAGCAACGTTAGAACACGCATTCATGCGCTACGCTGCGTGGTGCGTGGCAGTGTGTTAATCGCCTTTATTTAATAAAGTAATAAAAACTAAAACCCAACCACGACTAAAAAGGTATAAACAAGACACCATAGACAGACAAATTAAAAATCCGGAGTCACACGTGTTAGGGCATAAATCGAACAGATTACGTGTGACTCCGGATTTTTAATTTGTCTGTCTATTGTGTCTTGTTTATACCTTTTTAGTCGTGGTTGGGTTTTAGTTTTTATTACTTTAATTTTTTTTAAATTCTTTTGGGGTTATAATAAATATATATTATTGAAATGTGCCCATTAAGCCCTTTCATTTGATACCCAACATGGTACGATAAAAACATTTTTTTTTTAAGTTCCTGACTTTTGTCCTCTAGAGGGCGCCATTTAGTGTGACGTCACAGTAGCCTATACTCAGCGGACGATCAAGACGCTTCCAACGATACCTCATTTGTCGAATTGTGATGAGTCGTTTAGAAGATATGAGGGAACAGATGAACATGCATACATACATACATACATACCGGTCAAAATCATAACCCTCCTTTTTTCTTCGCCGTAGTCGGGTAAAAAATAAAAGAACATCACATGTTTTATTATAAATGCACAATATACATATTTAGAACTAAATTACCATTACATCTTTTTATACAATTACATAATAAACAATGGACGGAGTGAATAAACATGTCACATAGATAAATATATAATCTGATCCAGTAACAATAACATCACTCACACTCCAGTACCGCCGACTTATTTTATCACGGCTAAATATGCTGTAAAGTTTTGAAGAATAGTATTAAGATTTCGTCTATTCAGTTATAACAACCAACAGCAAGTAGGTAGTAACAGACAGTAACACACAAACAAAAGTAACAGTGACTGTAGTTCAGTGGTAACATTTATATTAGATACATTTTTAAATATTAATGTAAAAATAACACAATTTCAAAAGATAAAATATAGTAACCCACCGGTATCGGGAACAGTATTATAATTATTACCAACACAGTTTCTAGGAAAATATTAGATTTAAATTCGTTAAAATGTCTGAAATTTCAAGGCAGCATAAATGATACGATAAGTCGGCGGTAATTTTCGATATTACACTTTCTCAAGATGATCCGTAATTAATAATATATATTTTTCCGTGTATTGGCCTCCTTTTATTCTCCATAGTATTTTTCGTCCATCCTTATCTGATTTGAAACATTTTTCATCAGTATGACGACATTGTTTTGCCAATCGAAGTGCCCATATTCCTTCGATTCGCGATTTTGACGGTGCACGGTGGATAATAAAATTTTCCGCGCCGGTTTGCAACATGACAAGCCGTCCGCTCGCAGGTGGTTCCGTACAGTTTGCATAGTGACGTTGTGTGCTGTTATGCTGGTCTTAGCGAATGAATCTGATGTATTGCAACAATCTCACGGTGCCGAAGCGACAGGCGACGGTCTATTTCGCCTCTCAGCTTGACGATGCACCAACAGTCGAACAGGTTTTCTCTACAAAAAAAAGTGAAAATGTTAGAACTAAAAATACACCTCCCAAATTATGAATTAAGAAATTAAAAATTCCTACACAATATAAATAAAATAAAGAGATATTTATATAAAGACAATTTATATACTTATATATAAATTATTGAAATTATATAAACATTTATAATAATAATAATTATAATAATAAGAGCCAGACCAAGAGAGATACAAAAACCCGCAGGGCAGCATGTGGCGAGCTGTTGGGCAGTTGCGACCCCACGGACCCTATCTCCCGGGAGAAGTCTTGTTCCTCACCTCTGGCTTGCCTTTAGTGGCCGGCTAGAGTGAACACTGACGAGGAACAGAGCTCCCACCTCATTCTTGCCTTCATTGGCCGGCTTGAGTTGAGACTCGCAAGAGCAAACGTGCTCGGAGGAAGGAAGTATTCCAGCAAGTGCTCGTAGGTATCTTGACCATCTTCCGGGCTCTGGGATTGTTCTGAAAGCCGTGGAATACCTCTCCACTCCTCAAGCACCTCAGGAAGTGTTGCCCTCTTGTCGCTACGTCACTATGTGCTAGCGACTGTTTTCGGGGGCCCATTGTTGAGTGTGCAAGTCACCCCCTGCCATTTTATCCGTGTATACCATAACATTGATAGTCCTACTCCAACCGGGGATTGTCCTTGGCTGCACTTGTATAGTGCGAACAGGGATAATCGTCGGTTGGTGCCTCATTCCATTAAATACGTCTTACGGGCCTCTGCGAGTTGGCTTCGGCCCCTCGTACGCCTTCCAAAGGACCGGGACCCCGTGGTCCCGAGATGTTTAAACATATAAGAAATAATAATAATAATAATATTCTTTATTTTTCAGACAACAATGATCCATAGTGTTAGTAAAAACAATAAAATTACTTATTTCTAGTGTTAGTAACTAATATATTATATGGAAGGCAGAGTAAATAGTATTGTGAAAAGGACCTCCCCAAACTAATGTTCAGTGATTATCCTTCTCACAACACTTTTAATTATCGGAGAGTCGACACTCTCCACAATAGTTTTTAGGATGCTGTTGTCACTCGCCCGCAACCGTGACAGCAGCGACGCGGTTTTCTTCTGAATGACGGCGTGGAATCCGTCAGTTCGGTTTTGCGCAAACATAGCAGAAGCGCTGCACCAACGCGGCAGTCCTGACAGCATCCTAAAAATATTATTATATTGTATGCGTAGGTCATCCAGCGTTCTTTTGGTATAGTTGACCCAAAGATTCCCCGTGTAAAAGCACTGGCAATATGCCTTAAACAGTGTTATCTTCACTAAGGTGCTACACCGGGCGAATCTTCGGGCCAACATGTTACCTCGGACAGCCAGAGCCCTACGCTCCCTTTCAATATCAACACTGTCCTTAAGGTCGTCGGTGAGAATATGCCCGTATATAATAAGACACATATTATTCACTGTATTCACATAATATTATTATTTTTTATCTATAAATATAAAAAGTGTTAAGCATTTTTATTAATTGCTGAATACTGCATATATTTAGAATCCTTTGATTATTTTCCATATAAAATATGCAATTTACAATTTTAAATAATTTAGAGAAAAAAAAAACATTTAAGAATTGTTATTTTATTATTATCTCCTATTCATTTACAAACATAATCATTATATTTTTGAATATTTTATTACAAAATACAGATTAAACATTTATTATAATAAGTGTAAAACGGTAAAAATGGTAATGATTAAATATCGATATAGTGACTGGGTATGCAGTTAATAAATAAAGACTTGGTGTAATTCCCTATTATTTTCAAATACTCATCAATCACTACAATTCGTTAAATGGGACACAACAGACAATCTCATTGAAATTACTGGGCAACGGTGATATTATGTCACCAATAAAACACAATATTTTTAATAATAATTTTACTTACCGATATCATTGGGCGCCTTGCGAAATCACTAACAAAAATGTTTTGCTCATGCAAAACAATAATCTGAGCTTTTTGAAATATTGTTAAATGATGCATAGTCTCAGTTAATCAATATATCACAATCACAAACTTCGTAAAAGTGCAAAAGAAGTAGTGTAGGTGTAGTTGCTAATGCGAACTGACTCATACATAAGTTTCACAATTGAAGGCAGGAATATATTTTTAAAGCGGGTAGTTTGCTTCTAAACTGGCAAATAATTTTAAGTAGGCGAGAAACTTGTGGTGGATTCTCAAACCAGTCAGAATATTGTTTTATCAGTTAGTATTTTAATTTTAAGTTACAAAATCTCAAATAAAACAATTAATTAAAACCATGGATTGAACTCAATCTATTTGTCACTGCGGGTTGAATGCTTACCTGTTGCGCCAGGAGAGCGTTAATCTTATGTTGCGAAATTATGATATACTATCATTTAGAAGACATTGGTGCCGATTCCCTTGTTCACAAACTAAACTAAATTTAAGTTCAGTGCATCTTTTTCTTTCTATTTCATTAAGAAAAGGACAGAAGATCAATTTTAGTTTAGTCCTGTCAAACTGTCACTACTCCAAACAAGTTTAGACGCGATTAAAAACTTGCCTACTAAAATTACGTCAATTTATGTCAGGCGCTGATTAATTTGACAGGACTAAACTAAAATTTATCTTCTGTCCTTTTCATAATGAAATAGAAAGAAAAAGATGCACTGAACTTAAATTTAGTTTAGTTTGTGTACAAGGGAATCGGCACCATTAACGTACTCACTCTACGAATGCTATGTGTGCGTGTCTATCATTGAGCAGTACGTAATGAATCGTTTACACAGCAGCGATAGTTTTGTAGTATGTGTGACTGGTTACTTATCTCCTTTGGCGGGTGTACACCCTACCTATGTAAAATATATGCCAATAAATTATATAGTTTTGGAATGTGCTCATCAAGGCCTTCAATTGGATACCCATATTGTAAATAACAGAAGTTTTTTTTTTTTTTCACTTTTGAAAATGGAGCCATACTGCCGCCATACTGCCGCTACATGAAATTGCCAATAAAGACGTAAACAAAGCAAAATATACTGCAAATGGAGCTATTATGACTATTTCTTTGTCTAAATTATCTAAATATGAGAAATATCGCTGTCTTACATATAAATTAACATGCTATAGGTATTATTTTGAATATGCTTAAGATAACATCAAACCGTGCCGCTACTTCCTTGGTAGTTTGATATGGAGCGGCTTCTACCATCGCATCTAATTCATCGTTATTTACCTTAGAGGCTGGTCTTTCTCGGGGTTCATCTTCAAATCGAAGTTTCCACTACGAAAGCGATTAAACCAAAAACGCACGGTTCGTTCATTAGCCGTATCCTCTCCAAACACAACATTGATATTGCGAGCTGTTTCCGCTGCGTTAGTTCCACGTCGGAACTCGTATTAAAAAAATACTCTAATTTTCAATATAAGGACGGTACGACACAACTCACATGTAGCATCGGCAAAATTCGTAAAACCGATCACAATCCGACCTGAATGCGCCTTCAAAACCACCAATCTTTATTACGGCTTTAGGTGAAAATGATCTTTACGCATACGCAATAACTTGTAAAGTTATATAACCAAATACATCCGTAAAATTGAAATTAATGAATGCAAATTTTCACATTTATGCTACATCTAAGTTGTGTCGTACTGTAGTTTTCTTTACTGTTAAAAGCTGAATGCAAAAACAATTGAAAGTAAAAAATCGAATCTTGTGAAAAAAGTTTCACTCTGGAATCTCACACCGTGATGCAAGTTTAATTTTAATTCAAAGTTGCCAGTACGTTTAAACCGCAATTTCATATTTAAACCCATATTATTGCCTAAAGGTAAAAAATACAACATGGTAAACGTAAACCACATGGTAAACAAACCACATGTATATTTGTAAAACGAACAATATAAAAAAAAAATAGTAACATTACTTATTACATTTAAAACCTGTATGTGTATCCGAACGTTTTATTGTTTGTTTCTTTTTTAGGCCTATATCGAAATTAAAATCGAACTTCGAATCGACTTGTTTCTATCTCTCTCTTTTTTCGTATCGAAGTAAAAGTGACAGAACAAAGTGAAATTCAAATATTTCGAATTTTGTGAGTAGACCCATGACGTGTTCTCGGAATTTAGAATAAAAATAATTAAAAAGTTACATTGTCTCACGCTCGCAGCAAAATTGAATTTTGCACACTGTCTGTAGACAACAAAACCTGCTTGTTTGAGGTGCTGAGGTGAAAAGTAATTTTTCCCTTTCTTGAAGTCGGTTGTTTTTTTTTGTAAAATATTTTTAATTTTCACTTTTTAGTTGTAGTACCTACCCCACACAAATTCGAATACCACCTGCTATGTAAATAACAGTGACGGAGTAACTTACAACATCGTTCAGATAGGTATACTAAGTGGGGAAAATACGTTATATTGAAGCTAACTCAAAAACTACGCAAGCGAAAATAATAAAATGTATATGGGACTACCTCTGAAGCATGAACCTTCAAAATCAATCAAAATTTTAACGAAATAATAAAATAATTAAATTTACACGAATTGAGGACCTCCTTTTAAAAGTCGATTACAAAGACTGATATAAAAATGAATAAATGAGACGGACGCATGAGAGGCCGTTTTAAGTACCTAAATAAAGAAATCCTTCGAAACGAGTCAGAACAAGAAACCTGTTTTAGCCGATGCCAGACTTCCACGGTCCAACACAACTGTCATTATTTATTATTCCGTGCTGCACTTCATCACACAACACGCTGCAAGCGTCTATATAATGACGCAACAACTCATCTGTTAATAGGTCAAACTGGAAGTTCAGGAAAATTGCTTGCCGTATCGTGAATCGAAAGTATAGATACATACATTCGATTGAAAAAAATGTGTGTGTGTTATGAAAATACAGTCGGTTTTTAATTTGAGCGCAAGCCACTGAAGCCGCCACTCGCTCATTATGCCAAATTAGTTTGGGTTTAAAAAAAAACCGGTCAAGTGAGAGTCGGAATACACATGAATGGTTTCGTACCGTATTAAAATCGAGCAAAAAAAGGCCAAAAACTTGTATTATTAACTTTATCTATTTTTTATTATTATTTGTTGTTAAAGGGGCAATAGAAATACATAGCAGCAACAACATGCAGAACCACCGCCTTGCGACCTTTTCAAGCGCTACAGGTCTTTTAAGTATGTAGATAAAATCTAAAATTATTTTGCACTGTTAGTGCTCGCCGCTTCGCTGCCGGCCGCTGCCGTTCCGGTGTGACTCGGCCCTTACTAACCAACCCGAACGCCGACTGACCGTGTGCTTCATAATACAAGTTTAGCTCAGACGGAGTTTCATATTTAATTCGACATCTCGTGTATCAAGAAACAAAATTTTAGATTAAATCAAAAACATTAACAAAATCGTATGAAAAATAATAAAAGTGTCATCAAAAACAAAATCTACAAAAAGAATTTGACATTTCAAAGTGTTTTAAAAATTCCAATTGGTTTTTTGTGGTCGATTTATTTTTGTTTTTTACAAAGTACTTAGACCAGATAGACATTTAACTGTCTATCATTAAATCAATTTGCGTGCCGTAAGGTAGGTAACTGTGGGAATGACTGCTTTTATAAATATTATCCCTTCTCAAAATTAAATTGTGATGTATGTTTCAACGGAGTTTCTTTATTTATCCAAAACCATACATCTACTTCCATCTAAGTTGATTAAAATATAATTCGCGACTGTAAAAACAAACAATTATGTATTTACAGAATAATAATCATTAATATAATTCTGTAACTTCATTTTACTCTATTGAATGACTATTTCATGAAATCATGACATTTGAGACCAATTTTTACTTTTAATTATATCTACGTCTATTGTATTTTATAATGGATTTCCGCAAAGTCACGCCTGAATCAATAAGTAACTGTACTTATTTCTCATGTTTGTTTGTTTGTTCCAGACAATAATGCGGTCATGGGGGCCAGCTGTACTCCCACTAACCCTGCTGGTGCTCACCGTGATAACAGTCACCAGGGGACAGACACAAGACTTTGGTAAATATAATAAAGAACTCTGCTTCTTGAGTCCGCAAAGGTAGCCCGCGATATTATGTTGTATGTTAATCAAAATATGATTCGCGACCATAAAAATATGTTTTTTACAATATGATGCTACATTATTATTATATTACAATATTATGCATACATGTATCTCTTTAAGTTAGATTTGTTCCATTGAATTACTTTTTCATGAAATCATGACATTAGAGAACAAATTATCCGGAAAAGAACCGGATTTACTGACATAACCTGCAGAATAATAAGTGGCAGTGGGCTCGCCATGTTGGTCAAAGGACCGATGGCCGGTGGAGAAGACGAGTCCTAGGGTGGAGACCGCGTATCGGCAAGCGTAGAGTGGGACACCCCCCAAGATGGCTGGGACAGACTGGATGCGGAAGGCGTAGGACAGGGTGTTGTGGCGCAGCCCACGAGATGCATATGTCCAGCTGTGAACTGCGATACTACCTGTATTAATTTCACATTTCAAGTGATTGTTCTTTGTCAACGAGATTAAATAAGAAACTTATATTTATGATTTCGCCTTTTTGCGATGAGATGATACCAATCTAAGAGAACACGATAAACTGGTTATATTCAATCACAATTCTTACTTTCAATGATCTTTTTGACATTGTAATGTTCAAGGTGATTTAATGTATTTTTTATAATAACACAAGTTTCGTTTGTTTTTTGTAATATTAACTGCGTCGCCACTTCTTTTCTTGAACTTGGCTTGACACGCTTCCGCGTGTCTAGTTATTACTTATTGTTTTTGTTTGGATTACAAAAGAATGTTTTAATGTATTTGCATAAAAAAAGTACTATTAAAGTGAAAACTTCTTAGGTGCGTTGAGTGATTTTTGGTATGTTCTATAGTATATAGATGGCGCTAATACCAGTTTTAAGTTTTCACTTCTGTCCATGACAGCCTATTTCGACTGCTTCGTTGGGCTAGTGGTCGTAAAAGCGACTGCTGAGCGTTGGTCCCTGGGTTCAATACCCAGCTTCGGCATGGAAATAGATTTTTTTCCATTTGAAAGTTCTCAGTAGCTCTGTGTTTCGATTCCGTGGGAATATCGGGATAAAAAGTATTCTATGTGTTCCAAATCAAATCAAAATATTTTATTTCACATAAGCCTACATGGGCACTTATGAAACGTCAGAAGCTAGGTGCACGGTTCCAATTGGTCGTTTCCTAAGGAGAAGAGCCGGCAAGAAACTCCACGGTTACTCTTTTAAAAATTATTGGCTTTACAATATTTTCGATTTACAGTGTTAATAGTTATGGGAGGACAGTGTAGGCGTTTCAAAAAGTTTCAGTCAGGTTAGGCTAAGCCTACAATGTTCTCACATTCACAAGGTAGAAAAGAATCTATATAAAAGATAAATAAGATACTAAAGCTTAAAAAAAAAAACTATTTAAACCAAATGACATCATTGCCATTACAACTGTAACAAATCTGATTAATAATCATGTCCACAAAAGCCTGTAAAGTATATAAATGTCAAATAATATTATGATTATGTCTGTTAGGGATGAATGTAAAAAATAAACATGGTAATTTCGGAGCAGTTAATAGACTCTTACATAATTATGCCGTTAATGAGGTACCAGGGAGGCCACATGTGCAGAAGGAATTATTGCCAAACTTCCCTGTCTTCAACGTAGTCTTTAATGTTATAGTATGATTTTTTGATAAGGACACACATATATTATGGAAATCGCTTCTTATTTTGAAAAGTCCTAAGTTTTTGCGAACATACAAAATACTTTCTAAGATGTAAAGAGAAGGCAGAGTTAGTATATCAATTTCTTTGAATTTATTTCTAAGGGACTCACGAGGACCCATTTTATAGAGGGCGCGAATAGCATTCTTTTGCAAAATGAAAATAGAATCTACGTCAGCTGCCGATCCCCACAGCAGAACGCAATAAGACATAATACTGTGGAAATAAGCAAAGTATACTAACCTTGCAGTGGCTATATCAGTCAACTGGCTTATTTTTCTTACTGCAAATGCAGGTGAACTTAATCTGCCTGAGAGAGCTCTAATGTGGATGCCCCATTGCAATTTTGAATCTTTAGTAATTCCTAGAAATACAGTTTCCGTAATAGCATCTAATTTCTTGCCATCAAGTTTTAAATTTAGTCCTACTCGAGGAACATTAGGTAATAAGAACTTAAGACATTTAGTTTTGTTCGCATTAAGTAAAAGATTATTAGCTGCGAACCATTTCGAAAGAACTGCCAGACTATCGTTGACATGTAAGACATCCGTATCTTTCCTATCTATTTTAAAAATGAGAGAAGTGTCATCGGCGAACAGAATTATATCCGATAAGTTAGCCATCATGTATGGAAGGTCATTAATATAAACTAGAAATTGAAAAGGGCCAGGAATCGAACCTTGCGGCACGCCCATCTTAACCAGAGACCCCGAGGACGTCGCCCCGTTAACATTTACTTTTTGCTGCCTGTTTGATAGATAGGAAAGTACAAGATCAGCAGCTTGTCCACAAATTCCGTAGTGGTGTAATTTACAGATCAGTGTATTGTGGTCAACGCAGTCAAACGCTTTTGAGAGGTCACAGAAAATGCCAATTGCATCCTGGGACTTCTCCCAGGATTCCAAAATGTGACTGATGAGTTTTACTCCTGCGTCAGTCGTCGACCTACCTTTCGTGAAACCAAACTGATGACTATGTAAAATCCCATTTGAATTAAAATGTGCCAACATTTGGTCTAGCATGATTTTTTCAAATATTTTGCTTAATGCTGGTAGCACAGATATTGGTCTATAATTAGAGGGATCGCTCTTACTACCCGATTTAAAAATTGGTACTACTTTACTATGTTTCATTAAATCAGGAAACGTTCCGCTATCTAAACATTGATTAAATATGCCTGTTAGGAAAGGGGCAATTGAGTCAATAATATCTCCAAGAGCCTTAACGGAAATCCCCCATAAGTCTTCAGTGTTTTTTATGTTAAGACTTTTGAAGGCTTTTTATTGTGACAATAGAAATGGGCTTGAATTCAAAACTTGGAATGTCCTTACTGAAGTTTTCTTTTAGAAGAGATAATGTTAATCCAGGTTATAAACTATCTGGTTGCCAAATTTTATCCAAATCCATTCAGTAGTTTTTACGTGAAAGAGTAACAAACATCCATCCATCCATCCATCCATACTTACAAACTTTCGCGTTTATAATATTAGTTAGATTAGATAACTCTAAGGTACTAATGAGACAATGTCAAAGAATCAACTGGCATAAATGTTTGTTTTTTTTCTCGTTTTTTTTTTCTTAACGTAATGAATATGCAATAGCAATTAGCAATATTCTTCAAAATGATTCAGAACCGTGAGTCACGAAATGTCAGGAAGTCAATTTGGATGCTGGTCATACACGCACGTCTGTCAGTTGCTAGTAGGTACTTAATACGTATCTGACCTTTCTGAAGAACATCACCAAAATGTCACCAGAATGGAGACTTAGGACAATAATAAATATATATATTTAACAAGACAGCTAAAAAGTCTAAAACAGCGGTTTAAACAAAACTTTGACAACCAAAGTGTTAGTTGATTACCAAAGTAAACAACGAATATAAACAAAACAAAGTGAATTAAAACGATTTAAATAAACATTAGATCGAAATACATTCCTTTTAGTGCCCTTAGATTATACCTTAAAGTGAACTGGATGTGATTTCAAACTAAAAGCAAAGTGTAAACAAATAAAAATTTCAAATAACGCGCGAAGCGACGCTTTGTTCAACGACTTCATTCAAATTCAAATTCTTGGATTCCTAAAATAAGATACGTAATTTGACATAGTATTCTAAAATTGTCGTAGTGCTATTCAAAGTACTGTGTACTGTGAAGACGTAACGTTCGCGTTTGAATCCGACGACCTGTTTTTCTTTTAGAACACTTTTTAATTTTGTTCTACCTGTTCCTAAAATGGAAAACATTACTATTCGGAAAAAAAAATCCTAGCAATTTTAATAAATCATCAATAGATGACCTGTCGTTTTTGTCAACCGACTCAAACAACTTTCATAGAAGTCTACCCGATTTATCTACATGGAATTGCCAAGAGACCGTAGAACTTCAAAAATCAGTTTTTGATCTAAAGGCAAAATTAGAAAATGCCTATAAACAAATTGATAACTTATTATTGGAAAAAAAATCTTTGGAAGAAAAGATTCACGAACAGGAACATACAATTTCATGTTTGACAAAATGCTCTACCAATTCAACTAGCACACCTGAACCAAAACGTCGTCGTCATAAAAAAACAAAAAGTATCATCATTGATGCAGAGGAATTAGAAAAGCAAAACCCTCAAAATACTTTATACGATTTTTAAAACGCAACAGTATTAAACAATACGATAAAAGATGGCGCCACATGCAAGGTAACCACAGAAAATACTGACAAAAATAGTAAATTCAATGTTAGTAACAGTTGCAACCAGTTGGCAACAGATGACGCTGCCGCTGCATGCCAACGATCGACTGACGATCCGTCGAATTCGTTTCAGAAAAATACGATATATGGAGTTAATAGTTCCGAATCCAAGAAATGCCGGAAAATATACATATTTGGTGGTCAACAGTGTGCTGGATGGAGACATGCTGGTTCGTACAAGACAAAATACAAAATTTGTACGATATAAAGTATCTTCTACAGTAAAACCGTCTGCTCTTACTCCAGATATTCTCAAGAACTGTTACAACTATATAGAAGATACACCTGAAAACTATATTATCCTGAGTGTTTCACAGAATGATAAAAATCCTACAAAAATTACAATGGAGTTGGCTGCGTTACTAAGCTACAATTCATAAACATTATATTAATTTTAAGTGTAACTTACAACCCATACTTAAATAAATGGATGCTCAATAATCTACTAAAAGGCATTTGTATTAATTCTAAGCAATGTAACTTCCTATCATTATCAAATGTCACAAAATATAAAACAGCCTTCTTATACAACACTAGCAACCGAATTAACCATTTGATAGATAGAAATGAATACGAGAACTTAGCTTTAAGACATTGTCCTAATACTGAACCTGAAGTAATTAAAATTGTTTCAAATCCGTCTGCAAAAAGAGGCACTATCCCATTTTACTTGTCAGTAAACATTCAACAATGTTCAACTTATTGTACTCAGCTAAAATTAGATTCTACTATAGATAATAATCTTTTTCGTGGCCAATAAAAATACTGATTGCAATTACTATGATTCTAGTTATACCGCTACTCTTTTGCATCAAAATATCGCTGGCTTACTCAATAAAACTGACTCCGTCCAACTCTGTTTAAATGAATTAGTAGATCAAGATGTTAACGTAGATCTTCTTTGTTTCTCTGAGACGTTTGTAAGAGCAGGCGATGAATTAAATATTAACTTTAAAAACTTTTATCTTGGATGTTCGTTTTCAAGAAAAAGAGAAAAGCGTGGTGGTGTTTGTATTCTAATAAATAAAATGTATGACTCTAAGAACATAGAAGACCTAAGGATTTATGTACGGAAAAAATATTTGAATGTTGTGGGGTAGAGATAACTTCTTTAAATGTTTTGTTATTTTTATTTATAGAATTCCAAATTCAAACACACATCTATTTTTTGAAAAATTAGACCTACTGTTGCACAAATTACTCAAACGAAAAAAACGCATTATTGTCACAGGAGACCTAAATATTGATACCTTAAAAGAAAACAACGATACAACTAAACTAAATGATCTCATATCTAACTATGGCTTATGTTTACATATTAATAAACCAACACGTCAGCTTTCTTGCTTAGATCAGATTATAAGTAATATAGAAAATTCAACTGGAAACACTCACGAAGTTTTTCTATCAGATCACAACACTTGCCAAACATTAACATTTCCAGTTGAAGAGAGGAAACCTGCCCTAAAATACTGGTATAACGTAAACAGGGATTACTCAAACGATAACATCAAAAAATTTGTGGACGCTATAGGGAAATTGTCATGGATTGATGTTCCCTGATATGCAAACGATAGTTTTAATATATTTCATGAAAACTTCTTACTATTTTATAAATTATGCTTTCCCTTACGGAAGAATAAAAATTAAGTTAATAATACTTCACCCAAATGGATTACCAAAGGTTTAAGGAAATCCTGCACTTATAAAAGACAGCTTAAAAATGTGCCACATAAATAATAAAAATAATGATATAAAGTGTAGATATTTAAAATATAATAAAATATTAAAAACCTGCGAGCTCCGCTCAAAAAAAATTTCAAACCTAAACTACATATTAAAATCTAAAAATAAAAATAAAGCTACGTGAGATATCATCAAAAATAGAACAGACACTCATAAAACATTTAATCAAATAGATGCAATAGACCACGATGGCTGTATTTTAATCGATCCGAGTCAAATAGCTAACTCGTTTAACAATTTTTTTATTGATATTGCTAATATAAAATCCCAACCTTCACAAAATACCAGCTGTTTATCTCAACCCTATGGGAACAGTTCCAGCATATTTTTGAACCCATGTTCTGACTCCGAAGTGTTTCGTACAATAGTATCGGTATCAATAATAATATCAATAATCGGTTGGGTATGATGAGATCTCTACGCACATACTGAAATTATGTGCAGAGATCATAACACCAATACTGTGCCATACAATCAATTTATCTCTATTTGAGGGAATCTTCCCAGAAAAATTAAAAGTTTCTATAGTTAAGCCACTCCATAAAAGCAAGAGTACACTAGATAAAACTAATTATAGGCCTATCACTCTGGTTCCAATATTCTCAAAAGTTTATGAAAAAATAATGCATAGTCGTTTAGTTCAATTTATAAACAAACATAAAATTATCAACGAAAAACAAAATGGGTTTCAAAAAGGTAAGTCTCGCAGCATTCTCTCTAGTCAGGTCCATAACAGATAATATTGATAAAAAACGCTCTGTTTCAGTAATCTTCCTTGATATGAGCAAGGCTTTTGATCTCGTTAACCACAATAGACTTCTAGATAAATGTGAGCGCTACGGCATAAGAGGTCCAGCGTTAGAATGGCTGAAAAGTTATCTCAGCAATAGACAACAGTGTGTTGAAGTGTCCCGTATTAATGATAAACTATTGTAAAGTTATACAAATCTTTATTTAGACACAATGGGTCTGGAGTACCCCAAGGAAGCATCCTTGGGCCTCTTCTCTTCCTTCTATATATTAACGACTTACCAAATATAACAAGCCATAAGTGCGTGCTATTTGCAGATGACGTATCAGTAATAATACCGGAATATAACAAAACATTACATCAACAAGAAGTAAATCAAACCATCGACAATATAATAAATTGGCTAAATGAAGACAACTAAAAAGTAAATTTATCTAAAACAAAATTCATTCAATTCGCAAACTATAAACAAAACCCCCCAAAAATTGATTTAAACCATAACAGTGAAATAATTAACAGAGAAAATAGTATACAATTTTTAGGCCTTACTCTAGATGAAAACTGGAATACACATTGAAAATGTATGTAAAAAATTAAATAGATTTATATACGCACTTAGACAACTAAGCAAAACAACGAACGAAGAAGCTGCACTCAACGCCTATGATGGCTATGTAGCGTCCGTATTGAGGTACGGCTTACTTCTATGGGGTAACTCGTCCCAAATAGAAAGAGCCTTCATAGCACAAAAAAAATGCTTGAGGCAATAACTGGGGCGCCTCCATATGAGAGCTGTAGACCAATTTTTAAAAAGTTAAAGGTTTTAACGTTAACTTCTATTTATATTTTGGAAATAGCCATATTTGTTAGGAAAAATGCAAAAATTTTCTCCACAGTAACCGAAAACAATAGATTTACAAAAAGAGACCCCACCAAGTTAAAAAACCAATTTTGTAACAGTACTCTCCACTATAGAAATAGCTACCTTATGTCTATAAAAATGTATAACCACATTCCTAAAGTAATAAGAGAACTCCCGTTTCATAATTACAAGAAAAATCTGAAAACATGGCTTCTCCAACATAATTTTTATACAATAAAAGATTTTTTTGATTTTAAGGATAAATAGGTAATACATATTTAATTTGTTTAGTTTTATAATTCAAATAGAGTATATTTATGTCTATACTGCTAAATGTAAGTTTTTTTTATACACAATATTTACAGAACACTACTAACTATTTACATATAAAACTAAAACTAAAGGGACTAACTAAATAAATATAAAAACAAAGGGACCTTTAGGCGTCGAAGTATTCGTCCGCATCGCTGTCATCCGGAAACGTGCCCAGAAGACTGGCAGCATTGCCACGTTGAATGGCAATGCTAATTCTTTGACCAAAGAACAAGCCAGCCCTCTGGTCACGTGAAGTGTCGACCAGTCGGTGGGAGATTTCCTTAAAAAGGAGACGCGCACTCGGGCCCCATGACCCGAGCGTTTCGACCCCAAACGGCTCAAAACTGTAGTTGCTTATAAGGTTACAGTATTTGCGCCGCTTGAGGGTCTCAGCAGCCGCAGCAGCGGCGCCAGCACAGCCCGCCGTGCTAGGAACATGGGATGGCGCAAGAGTGTCGACACAGGTTGCGTCCCACACCAGAGGCCTACCCACCTTCCAAGGCAACAACGTCATGCCATCTGGTCTCTTCCCATCGTCACGTACCAAGCCGTTTGGTTCTAATACCGCTGGTACGCCGGCGGTGACAAGGGCTCGACGAATAATATCGTTGATGCTGGCGTGCCGTGCTATGCGGCCTGCACTCCTGCAGCAGGACAGGCCATGGTGCCCGAGACTGTCGACAGCTTCGCCGCAGTAACACCGATGCGGAGCAACACAAGGTGCGCCTAAGCGGAGACATGTAGCGAGCCGAAACGATGAGTCATCCATCATAGTGCCTATGGTGGATGACGGGAGCGCCTGAAGCCACAAGCCCGACTCCCATTCTCCCACAGCCAGCAGACGGGCACGCTCAACAGTATTAGGTGACGTGTTTACCAGGTTATTCCGTATAATACTGCAGAGCGGCACGTCCCACCGCCTCTGGGAAGACGGGTTGTCGGGCAAATCCGTATTGGGACAAGCCATTTTCCAAGCGTTCAACGCATCAGCCAAACACGGTACCTCAAAATCAACCAGTGAGGAAGATAAAATGTTCCTGGTTAATTTATCGGTACTGTGGACTGAGGAGAGGAAGGCCGGTAAACTTATACTTGAAATTTTGCGAACGCCGAGACCGCCCAACCGAATGGGGAGTGTGGCTTGCTGCCACGCTCGGTCGTCCAGAGCCACATTTAGGATTGAGGTTAGTGTGTTTCTAATAATTTGGTCTACTTTTTCTAAAAGTTGTGGATGTTTCCAGAGGTGTGAGGAGCGAAGGCTATACGTAAATTTTGGTCCAAAGCAACAATACCGGATGAGGGTGAAGGCCGAATGAATGTTAATTTTGAAAAGTCTTTCCGAGACATCATTGAAATTTTGTACCTCATCCTCAATGAACGTTGGAAAGGATTCGTCGAAAATTGGGGACCCCAGGAGGTGAAGTGAGTTTCTTTCGGTAATTTTGATGTTTGGTGCTATTGTGTTAAATTTTGCGATGGTAGTCTGTCTGTCAGTGGTTTGGGGAAGGTAAATTTCACATTTTGAGAGGTTAAGGTCTAGGCCAATGGAACTGAATTTTTCTTTTAGAAAGGTTAAATCTTTTAAGACTGTGTCTACGTCACCTCCTAGGGTTCCGTCATCCAGATACCATACGTTGAATTTAGAATTTAGTTGTCGAATGATTGGATTTATTGCTAAACTAAAAATGACTGGCCCAAGAGGGTCACCCTGTTGACAACCAACGGCTGATTCCAAAAGGTTGTCTTTATAAAGTAATTTAGAAGGGTGCCTGTAACATTGATAGAGAAAACTGTAGATTTTGGGTATTTCTTTTTGAACTTCTGTCAACAAGGTGTCCCTGTTTACGGAATTGAAGGCATTCTTTATGTCAACCTTGAGGATGACTTCCCCTTTATTGCTATTGAGGTAAGTGGATAGTGCATGTACCGCAGCCTCACAGCCCCCTTTGGACCCGAAGCCTAGCTGTAGGGGCTGGAATTTGCTGGCCAGTGATTCACTGTAGAAAGCACAGCAAATTTTGGCTGCGATACGCCGATAAGTGAATCCTACGGCAATGGGACGAATGCCGCCATCCTTCTTGCGCAGGGCACATAGGTTTGCCCCATACAAGATATCAATGACGGCTTCGTTCACATTGCCGGAGAGCATCAGATTGATGAGGGCTGTCAGCTCCTTCAAAAGTGACTCACCAGCCTCCCCGGTGCCTGAACACAATAAGTCCTTCAGATGTTGAGGTGTCAGGCCGTCGAGGCCGCCAGCGGAGCCACTTCGAAAGGAGCACACGGCGGCACTTACTTGTTGAGCTGTAATTTCAAGTGAGTTGGATTCCGGATCGGGTGGGTCAGGGAAGGAGAGGTCATCTGCCGGGGTGGGGTGTTTGCTCTCCAGAGCTGTAAGTGTCTCTGGAGAGTACGGCGCAACCACATCGCTGCTGAAGATGATCCTAGCTGCGCCTCTTATATCACCCTCGCCTAGTTTAGACTCCACATGGTGCAATAGACCTCTTTGGGGGAGGTGCGTTGTTAATTTAGGGTCGAAACTTTGGGCCGAAATGTTACAATTATCCTTAATTTGTGTTGTTAATGTTTTTTTATTTGCCAAATTTTTTTGCACATGTAGAATTCTAAACGGGAAGGTGAGTAATTGCTCCCAGGCACTGAGAGAGTTCTCTCTGGCAGCGAGACGGATACAACGCGCCAAATTCAGTGCAACAGACCGTCTCGCGCCCCGGGGAACTCTCTTTAAAACTGGGGTAGAATTTTTTAATTTTGCAAGCGTTTTCCAAAGGTTTTGTTCTAGAGTTGTTGGAGGTGGAGATGTGGCTGGGGGGCACAATGATACACTATGTGATTTGTGGATCTTGCCATAGTGTATCCTCAGCCCCCGTTCGCCTTTAAAAAAGCGTGCCTGGGAGCAATGTGGACATCTCACCAGCTGGACATCAAGTGATGTGGCAGGTTGACTGGCACAGGTTCCGGCCGCGCTACAGCCGGCATTAAACATGTATATAAAAACACTCTTACAATTAAACTTACCTAGTAATATAAAAATAAACTATTTAATTAAAAACACACTTTTCCACTATTTACACAAACAATTTCTCACTTGTCAATTTCTCACTTTCAAGCTGTCACTTGGTGACAGCTTGCACGGCTGCGGCGCAACGCGCGGGCCTAGGGCGCCGCCGCGCCGCGCGTGCAGAGCGCAGCCTTTGCGCTTTGATGTTCGTTGCATAGAGATGCGCGTCGCTTCGCGGCGCGTCTTCGCAACAATTTTTTTTGTGTAGTTGATGTTTGAATGCAAAACGGACGTTTTAAAGCAACTTGTAATTGGGTAATTAAATGTGTGCTATCAGGATCTCCGAGTTTTAAGTTATTTACGGTAATAAGGCAGGGCTACTTGTGTTGACATAATTCTTACGTCAAAATCGAATAATCAGACAAGTATATCTTCCACATCGATAAACTAGTCGAAATTGTAAGAGATAAAAAAGATTGTCTATACTGTGTTATATAAATTAAGTTAGTATGTAACACAACTAACTATTTACATAAAACACTAAAACTTAAAGAACTAACTTTTCTATACTTAGCTTTTATTGTTTATTAGAATATAAGTAATACCTATGTAATATTAAGTGAGATTACATACATATCTATTGTAAATATTCGTATGCCGCTTTTAGTGGCGGATGTATTCGGACCATAGATATCCGTGGTTCGGACTATAATTTTATTATCCATCTTTGTACATACCATATCCTACGAATAAATGTCTTTGTCTTCGATTGCATGTGAGCCAGCAAAACTTAACAAATAGCGTTTATTTGGGAAAAGGGTGGCAATGCATCAGCAATAACCCTGGTGTTGTGGATGTCTATGGGCCGCGGTGATTGCCTAATCCCCGTAACTAAAACGTTCAAAAAAAGGCTGAGATGATATTGCGACTGGAATTCCAGTCGCAATATCATCTCAGCCTTTTTTTTTTTGTGGTTGGGAAATCATCAAATGACTTCTCCCGCTCTGGGCGGAGCGGAACTAAAACCCACCCGTGTTCCTTCAGTTGCTAGTTGCCAGGGTTCCAGTATCCCTTTCGGACTATCCCGCAACCCTGGCAGGCATCGGTCCTAACGGCCCCGTCAGGTGTGCTGACATCTCTTTGAGATAACTACAACACCTAGCGCCATCTCTTATCGAAAAGCAGAGTTATTTAGTGAATACTTACCTTCATTTTTCGTAGTTTCCTGATCTTTTAGACTCGTGAAACTTTTTTGTCTATAAACTGTAGGATACAACAATTGCAAAAATAAAACAATATTTGCTGCACATTGATTTCGACACCTAAGCGTAGTCCCATAACGTTTCGTCATTTATTGGAACTGTAGCTTTGTTTGCCTCTACAGGGTGAAATGTAATTCGTGGGCATCCTCTTAAGGGGTCATTGTACTCATAATTATGAATAACTTTCACTATGGGACCAACCTTGCCATGAAATTAGGAGGTAAAACATTACACTCCTTTTTGGGCAGTCGTGTAAAAAATTAATTTTAAATAGCTTAACGTAAAGGATTGTGGGCAATAATATATGGGCGACACACCCACGTCCGCCACGGATGAAACCACTGTAGTTTTGAAGACATTACGTCTCCCTTTACTCAGTCCAAGGCGCATCAAAATCTGTCCCGGGGTTATTCAGTTACGACAATGTTAAGTTAGGATATATTAGGTATGAATTGGTGGCACACCCCGTTCCACCATAGATGAAACCTCTGTAGTTTTTAAGACATTACTTCTCTCTTTACTCAGGCAAAGGCGCATCAAAATCTGTCCCAAGGTTATTCAGTTCCGACAATGTTAGGTTAGGTTAGATATCTATTGGCGGCACACCCACGTCTGCCACAGATAAAACCACTGTAGTTTGCGCCCCAGCAGCGCATAAAAGTGAGTTTTATTGGAGCAGACTCTATTCTACTGAGTAATAATTAAATAAACACAACAAAAAAAAAATGGTTAGAAAAAGTTGTGAGATATCAAAATCAAAATATTTTATTTCACATAAGCCTACATGGGCACTTATGAAACGTCAGAAGCTATGTGCATGGTTCCAATTAGTCGTATCGTAAGGAGAAGAGCCGGCAAGAAACTCCACGGTTACTCTTTTAAAAATAATTGGCTGTTACAATATTTTCGAATTACAGTGTTATTAGGTATGGGAGGACAGTGTAGGCCTTTCAAAAAGTACCAGGTAAGTACTTAACAAAATAAAAAATGTTCAACAAAACTACTACAGTCTACTAAGCCTAAAAAATCTTTTTTTTTTTTTCCGGTGTGGAAAATCCTCATGGATGTCCTCCGCCCTGGGGCTGTTGGAGGGGTCTGTCAGACTCTTACTGACTAAAAACCACCCCGGTGTTCCGACTCACACCTACGCCGGGGGTCGCGGGAACGTAAAAATCTTCCGCAACCCCCGACTGGTGCCGGCCCCTGGTGCTGGCCCGGCCACTGCGGGCCTCCTCAGATCAGGGGTCACGTCTAAGAGGGGCGCGCGTGGAACAGTACGCGCCGCCACCTCGGGTCCTGATGTGTGGGGGGCGACGGACGTCCCCGAGTCCGTCACCCCTGGACCCATTTAGGGGCTGGAAGAGGGCGTTATCCGCCCTCCGCCGACGCCCGGTGTGCCCGCTGCGGGCCGGGTGAGTGGACGAGATCTCCCTATCTCTTCCCGCAGCCTCCTTCTGCGAGACGACTGTCTTGCAGTAGGAAACCACCGCGTCCCAGGACTCCTCGCTGCCGACCATGGCATTCACTACGGCCGACAGCGACAAGTCACTGCCTACTTCTGAGATGAGGGCTCGGCGCGGCTCCTCCCAAGCGGCACACTCTGCCAGCGTATGCCGCGCCGTGTCCTCCCGCTCCAGTCGACGCAGTGGTGACACCGAGCGTCCGGCTCCCTGTTTATGCGACACAGGTACTTCCCGAAGCAACCATGCCCCGAGAGCACCTGCGTCACCCGAAACAACAAGGAGCCGTGCCTCCTCCCGAGCCAGTGCTCGAGCACCGGCCGAACCGCCTCGATGATATCGAGGCCGGCGCGGCGGTAGGGCGTGAAAGCCTGTCCCGCCATTCCACCACCAGGACGTCGCGAAACTGAGACCGATGCAGCTCTATGTGTCGCTGCATCGGTTGCTCGCCCCGGGCCCTCGTTTCCTCGCTCCACCGGTACGATGACGCGAGTAGTCGCCAGCAACGCTGCCTCCCTGTGCGAGCTCCCCCAGGCAGTAACCAGCGTGTCATCCGCGTAACACGTCAAGTCTACCCTCGGTCCAAGCTCGCCCCTCAGCACCCAGTCGTACCCGATGTTCCACAGGAGCGGGCCTACAACCGAGCCCTGTGGAACACCGCATGACATGCGGCGCTGGTTTCCACCATCACGTCCCATGTAGGTGACACACCTCTCCGACAGATAAGCCCCAACGATGTGGCGGAGGTAGGGAGGCACCCCATGATACCGCAGTGCCTACAGAATACAACTCCAAGGCAGGGTGTTGAAGGCGTTGGAGATGTCCAAGGACACCGCCAACATCACCCCGCCCCGGGAGACCGCTTCCTCCGCTAGGACTCTAACCCGCAAACCTAACATAACCTAACCTTTTTTGTTTTTTTTTTTTTTTTTTTTTTTATCGCTGAGAAATGCATTACGCATCCCCGCTCGTGGGGGACGAGTGGGGTATGTGGGACTCCTGTCGCTAGCGACAGTATACCCACTAAAAAACAGCGGTGTTCCCACCGCCGTGATGGGAGGGCCATGGGAAACCGGATCAGCCTTTACATCCACAACCCTCCCGGCGCATGCCCGCCTAGCTGGCGGGCCCCGCATGCCTCCCAAGTTGGGGGGCTACGGGAATGGCCGGGAACACCTGGCCATTCCCGTCCGACACTGGTGGAGACGTGTGCAATACAGGCAAGGGTGCCCCCGCACCCATTGCTTGCTGGTCTCCACCTGGGAGGAGCCGGAGATGACTATCGAACCGACGTCTTCTTCGACCCCTCCTCCGCCTTCGGAGCGGCACCGCGTCGGAATCGTCCTACCGTGCGCGCTCCGCCGCCTCCTTCTGGGACATGACGTGTTCACAGAAGGAGGCAACTGCCGCCCAGGACCTCTCATCCCTCAGCATGGCGTTAACCAAGCCGGGGAGCGAGAGGTCCGGTCCGATCACGGCGATGAGACTGCGGCGCGGCTCGGACCACGACGGGCACACCTCGAGGGTGTGCTGCGCTGCGTCCTCCACCGCACCACAGTCGAGGCACGACGGCGTCCTCTCCCGTCCGATTCGGTGCAGGTACGATCCGAAACAACCGTGTCCGGACAGCACCTGCACCAGACGGAGGGAGAGGAACCCATGTGACCGCTCGAGCCAGTCTCGCAGGACTGGCCCAATCGCGTCGAGGGTTCGACGGCCGAAGGCTGCGGTGGCGAGGTCCCTCGTCCAATGGACGACGATGGCGTCCCTCGCCTCCTGCCGGACGGCTTCCCGCTCTTCCGGGGCTGAGCGTTGTCCTCTCGCCCTCCGCCCCGCCGTCCATTCATATACTCTGGCGAGCACCCACGCCTCGAGTTCCCAAGGAGGGGTGCCGGCCAGAGCACATGCCGCCCCAAAGCTCACCGTGCGGTAAGCCCGCGCCGCTCGCTGGGCTATGGCCCTCTGAGGTGCCCGCAAGGCGGCGGCATTCTCCCTCCTTTGGAGGGAGTCCTCCCAGATAGGAGCCCCGTAGAGAGCCATACTCCTCAAGATGCCGGCGTAAAGTTGCCGACATCGCGCGCTGGGCCCCCCCAGGTTGGGAAGCAGCCAGGAGAGCGCGCCCGCGGTCTTCAGCAGGCGCGACGACAGCCCGCTAAAATGTGGACCGAAGCGCCACCTGCTGTCCTTGCCGTGGCGGCCGGGCCTGATAGCTCCACCCTTTACCGCGCCAGCATCGCATCCTCCAGCCGCCGCGACGGCCGCCACCACATCCTCTTTTGTGACCGAATCGTCCAGATCGGCCACCTCTAAGGCTGCGGTCTTAACAGGCCTGGTGACCCTTGCCGCATCCGCGATGACCTCTTGCAACTTTGTTGCGAAGAGGTCCGCATTTGTGCCTCGCTGCTCCCCCGAGAACTCGAAAATTCGAGCCCCAGTTAGGGTTCGGCGGCACGTGATGTTGCCGATCCCCAGCTGGGAGGGATTAGCATTGGTACGAGCCCGTCTTAGGACGGACTCGTACGTCTCGCCCCGCTCCGCGGCCTCCGGGGTGATGGTCACCACGACGGCCGCAGTTTTGGGAGGAACCAGCTTCCTCCCCGCCTTTTTGCTGACTGCAGGACTAGTTGCAGCAGACTTGGGGGCTGACTTTTTGCCCTTCTTCCCTTTTCCTCTCCTGACCACTTCCGTCCACGACTGGTTGGATGGGGTGGTGGAGGGAAGAAGGGTGTCTTCCCCCTGCGAGTTCTGAGGGGCTGCTGGAATGGCAGACGACCCAGACGCCACCTCCGCGCTTGTGGTGGGCGTATCAGGAGCCGCCCTGGTCCTCTTGCCCTTGCCTTTGCCCTTGGAGGGCTGCGATACCGGTCCTGCTAGAGGCGCAGGTTCCGGCTCCCTCAGCGGTGGACTCTTATCCGCCGCTAGCGGTGGGCGGACCCGCCTTTCCGGCAAGAGCCGGTCCTCGATGCCTGCGAAGCAGGCTCGGATGAAGGCCCTCTCCTCCAAGATCACCCCGCGGATTATTGCCTCAAGACTGGCAGGGGAAGAGGAGGAGTCTCCTCAGCTCCGCGAGATGCCGCGATCACGTGACCGCTTGGCTAAAGGGCAAATCACATGGTTTAATTAGTGACAGAATAACTATTGCAATAACATAATGGAGTGGCGATAAATCATGAACTAATAATCAATTGCTTTTAGATCTGTCTCGCAGCACACTCACAATATAGCACTACACCTCATCACATGATCACCCAATCAATCTGCCTGCCTTTTCCCAACTATGTTGGGGTCGGCTACCAGTTTAACCGGATGCAGCTGAATACCAGTATTTTACATGGAGCGACTGCCTATCTGACCTCCACAACCCAGTAACTGGATAATACGATACCCCTTGGTAAGGCTGGCTGTCAGACTTTCGGGCTTCTGACGACCCGAAACGACTGCCAAAGATCTACGAATGACAGGACCAACGGCTCAGCGTGCTTTCCGAGGCACGGAGGACTCTCGGTATGTAAAAATGGTCACCCATCCATGGACCAACCCCGGCAAGCGTAGCTTAACCTGATGGATCGACCCGTCCGGCTGTTATTACTTGGCCACGAGTTCTTCCACCACATGATCACCCATGTTCAAACACCCATGTTCAATCATGTATGTACAGTCCGCGCGCAACTGCTAGTCACCTGAGGTATGTGAGCGGTGAGGCGGGGGGTAGACGTCGGCCGCTAACTCAGTCTGACAAAATGGCGAAATGCACAATTCCTTCTGCCCACCCTTAGGGGAATACAGGCCTCAGTAATGCTTGTAGTAACGCGTGAGGGAGAGGCACAGCCTGCGCCCTCGCGCCCCTACCCGCCGCCGCTGGAGACACCCGGGCGTCGGGCATCCCGGGCGGAGTGTCGGACACCATAGCGCGGGCAGCGGGGGGCGAGCGATGGGTAGCTCACCGGCCGATAAGGGGCAGGCGCGGGTCAAAGTGATGTCAGCACACCTGACGGGGTCCTTTAGGACCGATGCCTGCGGGAATGTCCGAAAGGGATACCGGGACCGGCGATGAAGGAACACGGGTGGGTTTTAGTCAGTAAAAGTCTGACACGCCCTTCCGCTCCGCCCAGAGCGGGAGAAGTCATTTGATGATATCCCAACCTCCAAAAAAAAAAAAGGGGGGAGTACTTGCAGGCCTGATGCTATGTTATGTATATGTTAAAACGTGACCAGTAACCTTATTAAACACATTACCTGTAAGAAAGCCTCAGAAGCGGATATCAGATCAAGCTGAGAGGCGCATGCCCGCCTAGCTGGCGGGCCCCGCATGCCTCCCAAGTTGGGGGGCTACGGGAATGGCCGGGAACACCTGGCCATTCCCGTCCGACACTGGTGGAGATGTGTGCAATACAGGCAAGGGTGCCCCCGCACCCATTGCTTGCTGGTCTCCACCTGGGAGGAGCCGGAGATGACTATCGAACTGACGTCTTCTTCGACCCCTCCTCCGCCTTCGGAGCGGCGCCGCGTCGGGATCGTCCTCCCGTGCGCGCTCCGCCGCCTCCTTCTGGGACATGACGTGTTCACAGAAGGAGGCAACTGCCGCCCAGGACCTCTCATCCCTCAGCATAGCGTTAACCAAGCCGGGGAGCGAGAGGTCCGGTCCGATCACGGCGATGAGACTGCGGCGCGGCTCGGACCACGACGGGCACACCTCGAGGGTGTGCTGCGCTGCGTCCTCCGCCGCACCACAGTCGAGGCACGACGGCGTCCTCTCCCGTCCGATTCGGTGCAGGTACGATCCAAAACAACCGTGTCCGGACAGCACCTGCACCAGACGGAAGGAGAGGAACCCATGTGACCGCTCGAGCCAGTCTCGCAGGACTGGCCCAATCGCGTCGAGGGTTCGGCGGCCGAAGGCTGCGGTGGTGAGGTCCCTCGTCCAATGGACGACGATGGCGTCCCTCGCCTCCTGCCGGACGGCTTCCCGCTCTTCCGGGGCTGAGCGTTGTCCTCTCGCCCTCCGCCCCGCCGTCCATTCATATACTCTGGCAAGCACCCACGCCTCGAGTTCCCAAGGAGGGGTGCCGGCCAGAGCACATGCCGCCCCAAAGCTCACCGTGCGGTAAGCCCGCGCCGCTCGCTGGGCTATGGCCCTCTGAGGTGCCCGTAAGGCGGCGGCATTCTCCCTCCTTTGGAGGGAGTCCTCCCAGATAGGAGCCCCGTAGAGGGCCATACTCCTCAAGATGCCGGCGTAAAGTTGCCGACATCGCGCGCTGGGCCCCCCCAGGTTGGGAAGCAGCCAGGAGAGCGCGCCTGCGGTCTTCAGCAGGCGCGACGATAGCCCGCTAAAATGTGGACCGAAGCGCCACCTGCTGTCGAGTACAAGGCCCAGATATTTCATCTGGGCCTTCACCTCAATTCTGACGCTCTCCACGAAGATGTGAGCGTCAGGTGGTGGGGGGCGCTGCCGAGTGCCGTGGAAGAACACGGCCTCGGTCTTGTGCAGCGCCACCGTTAAACCTAGGCGGCGGATCCTCCCCGCGACCAAGGATCCGCCCGCCGAGGCCAGGTTGGCCGCCTCCCTGAAACTCCCCCCCCGGGCGGTGAGGAGAGTGTCATCCGCATAGCAGACGACACTCGTGCCTCGGAGGAGAGTTCCCCGCAGGAGCCAATCATAGCCGACGTTCCAGAGGAGAGGTCCTAAGACTGACCCCTGTGGAACGCCGGCCTCAACGGCGTACCGCCGGACTTGGCCAGTCCTATTTACCAGAAGGATCGCCCGATCCTCCAGGTAGCCGGCCAGCAGCCTGCGCATGTATCTAGGCACCCCGTGAAATCGGAGCGCCTCTAGGATGGTGGAGTGGGGAACGGAGTTGAAGGCGTTGGCTATGTCGAATGACACCGCCAACAGTCCGTCCCCCGCCTCCATCGCCTCCTTCACCTGGCCCTTAAGGCAGGCCAGCGCGTCCACCGTCGAACGTTCAGCCCGAAAACCGAACTGAGCGTCCGACAAGTCCGGCCCAATAGTGCGCAGATGGCACTTTAGGCGGGCAGCGATTATCCCCTCGAACATTTTGCCGACCTCATCGAGCAGAACGATGGGCCGGTATGCCGAGGGGGAGTCTGCTGGCCGGCCCTCCTTGCGAAGGAGGCACAGCTGCCCTTCCTTCCACGGTTTCGGGAACCTTCCAGACGCAAGGCATGCGCTGAAAAGGTCCCGAAACCTCTCCTCCATTTGAGTGGCAGCGATCGCCACCACTCTTGCTGGAACACCGTCGGGGCCTGGAGCTGTCTTCTTGGCGCGGATATGGAGAATCGCCGCGCCAAGTTCCGACTCCGTGACAGGAGGTGCCTCCTCTTCTTCCTCAGCTGGCGGAGCTGTCTGCGGTGGGTCCATCACTGGTGGGGTGAAGTTGTCCCTGCACGGGAACAGGGACTGAACCACCCCATCAAGAAATGAGGGCTCCAGGGTCTCGGCCACCGGGGGACCAAACGGGCGCAATTTGTTGCGCGCCGCCTTATATGGTCTCCCGTAGGGGTCGTTGTCGAGTCCCTCCAACATCTCAGCTCTCGCCGAGTCTCTGGCGGTGGCGATGGCTCGGTCGAGGACCATTTTTGCCTCCACGTATACCTCATAGAGGTGGTCCCCGACGGCCTGGTCCCTTCGACGACGCCGCCGACTCCGCGCGTAGGCCCTCCTTGCCTCCACACACGCTGCTCGGAGCCTCGCCAGCTCCGCCGACCACCAGTACACGGCGCGATTGGGTGGCGGTCGGCGAGACCGAGTCATGCTGGAGTTACATACCTCGGTCAGAGACTCCCTCAGGTGCCCCGCCACGGTGTCCACATCTAGGCCGGTAGAAGGCGGCGAAAGCCAGTCCTGGACGAACGCCGCCTCCCGCGCCGCTTCCCTGTCCAGGCGGGCGAGAGCCCACCGTGGGAACGGTGAACGCACCGAGAGGGGCCGCGTCTCTCCGGGGCCACTGGTGGAGATGTCGAACCGCACGTAGCGGTGATCCGACATAGTCTCCACCAGGTCCACCCGCCAGTTCAAAACGCGCGCGGCTAACGCAGGGGTGGCGAAAGTGACGTCCACTATTGAGCCACCCTGCCGCCGCACGCATGTCTGGACGCTTCCTCTGTTCAAGAGGGAGAGTCCAGTCGAGGTTGCCCACATCTCCACTGCCCGCCCGCGTGCGTCGGTCGCCATGTTGCCCCAGGTCACCGACTTGGCATTCAGGTCTCCCAGTACGGAGACCTGACGCGGCGCCGCCCTGCCGACCACGGCGGCCAGGACTCCAAGGTAGTTCTCGAAGTCCTGAAGAGGGCGGTTTGGGGAGAAATAGACGCCCACAAGGGCTAAGTCTCCCCACGCGGCGGCCACGTATCCCGGTCCCCTCTCTAATAGCGAGAGGGGAGGGGAGTCTGTGGAAGACCGCGCCGCTAGAGCCACCAAGTCATCCTCGTCACCCAGCCAGCTGCCGGGAATTGAGTAGGGCTCGGCGACCACCGCTACGTTCACCAACCACTCGGCCATGACCTGCACTACCAGGTCCTGCGCCGCTCTGCAGTGGTTGGTGTTCGCCTGGAGGATGCGGTAGTCGGAAATTATTATTCCGACATCGCACCCCCCTCCTCAGCTACCGCCGCTGGAGTAACAGCGGCGACGACTGCGACGGCTTTAGCAGCAGGGCGAACCTGCGCCGGCACCACGCCTTTCCTCACGGGGGGCTTGCAGCTCCTGCCCGTCATCCTGTGGTCCGCGGGGCGGCCACCGGCGGCACACGCCGCGCAGTGTGGCGCGATGGCAGTGCAAGCGGCCCACCCGTGTCCCTCCCGTCCGCATTGGAAGCACGTGTCTCCCCAGTCGGACTTGGAGGGACACGTAGCCCGGGTGTGGCCGACAGCGAAGCACTTGAAGCACCGGACAGGCTGGTCCTCAAGCGGCCGGACCACAGCCGAGCCGAACCCCACTTGCATTCGTCCCTTGGTCGCAGCAAGGACGGCCCCAGCCGCGGCGACTGGGCACTCGACGCGGATGATGCCCAAGCCGCGGCGGCCGGGCCTGATGGCTCCAACCTTCACCGCGCCAGCATCGCATCCTCCAGCCGCCGCGACGGCCGCCACCACATCCTCTTTGGTGACCGAATCGTCCAGATCGGCCACCTCCAAGGCTGCGGTCTTAACAGGCCTGGTGACCCTTGCCGCATCCGCGATGACCTCTTGCAACTTTGTTGCGAAGAGGTCCGCATTTGTGCCTCGCTGCTCCCCCGAGAACTCGAAAATTCGAGCCCCAGTTAGGGTTCGGCGGCACGTGATGTTGCCGATCCCCAGCTGGGAGGGATCAGCATTGGTACGAGCCCGTCTTAGGACGGACTCGTACGTCTCGCCCCGCTCCGCGGCCTCCGGAGTGATGGTCACCACGACGGCCGCAGTTTTGGGAGGAACCAGCTTCCTCCCCGCCTTTTTGATGACTGCAGAACTAGTTGCAGCAGACTTGGGGGCCGACTTTTTGCCCTTCTTCCCTTTTCCTCTCCTGACCACTTCCGTCCACGACTGGTTGGATGGGGTGGTGGAGGGAAGAAGGGCGTCTTCCCCCTGCGAGATCTGGGGGGCTGCTGGAATGGCAGACGACCCAGACGCCACCTCCGCGCTTGTGGTGGGCGTATCAGGAGCCGCCTTGGTCCTCTTGCCCTTGCCTTTGCCCTTGGAGGGCTGCGATACCGGTCCTGCTAGAGGCGCAGGTTCCGGCTCCCTCAGCGGTGGACTCTTATCCGCCGCTAGCGGTGGGCGGACCCGCCTTTCCGGCAAGAGCCGGTCCTCGATGCCTGCGAAGCAGGCTCGGATGAAGGCCCTCTCCTCCAAGATCACCCCGCGGATTATTGCCTCAAGACTGGCAGGGGAGGAGGAGGAGTCTCCTCCCACCGGATAGACTGGGGCAGATTGGGCAGGCCTGGCCGTAGCCTCAGCCAGCTTCTGGTGTAGTTGGCTGACCTCCGCCTGCAGGCGATCCACCTTCGCCTGCAGCTGCCGCGTCTCGTCCGTGGCCGTCCGCTTCACCAGCTCCGCGATAATGCCGTGCATGCTGGCGGCCCGGCATTTGAGGGCCTTCTGGAAGGTCCCCTTCAAATTGGACGACTTAGAAGCGACCTTCAGAACCTCCTCCCGATCCTCCTGCGCCATGCGCTCCAGTTCCGCCAGGGAGTGGTCGGCATATAGTACATTGGATGCACCATAGCCAGCCCTCGACCTGGCAACTTGCGCCTGCTGCTCCTTGGCGGCGACCCTCTCCTCCAGGTCCATTTCTAATTGCGCCCTTTTCGCTAGATTTAGCTGGCGCTCGGCGTCCACCAAGCCCACATTGTGGGAAGAAGGTGCAGTAGAAGTCGAAGCCTTTTTAGACTTCGACCTCTTCTTCGCCCTGCTTCCGGTCGACTCCGAGGAGCCCTTGGACCTCTTCTTGCCTGCTTGGCGCTTGAAGCGGTCGCTTTCGACAGCCGACGTGTCCATATTGGAGTCGTCGGAGTCCGACATCTCATATGGACTTCTGAATAAGCTGGCCGCAGATGATGCGCGGTCAGCTTCCGACGCCAAAGCGCCGCCGGCGTGGCCCTGAGAAGGGCCGTTGGGTGGGCCCTGAGAAGGGCCGTTGGATTGGCCCTGAGAAGGGCCGTTGGATTGGCCCTGAGAAGGGCCGTTTGAATCGTCCTGGGAGGAGCGATTCGAAATAAAACGCCCCGAAGGGTCTCGCCTTGGCTTGTTCGACATATTCGCGGACGACTGCAATAATGTCTACGAATCACAGCGCACTTTAGCCGCCGGTCTGCCACTCCGTTACGGTGGTCAGACACGGCGTTGCCCGGGGGAAACTACGAGGAAGTATGCGCTGTGGGGGATCCCCCCCCCCCAACATAACCTAACCTAATCTGACCTAACCTAACATTAACCTAACATTATCATATCTGAATTTCCCCGGGACAGATTTTGATGTGCCTTGGCCTGAGTAAAGGGATAAGTAATGTCTTCAAAACTACAGTGGTTTGATCCGTGGCGGAGCTGTGTGTCTTTTGCCCACGATCCTTTTAATACTTTTTATTTTCAGAAACGTCCACTGATCAACCTGATCAGGACCCAGAGATTTTGATTGGACCTAATGAAGATGATATGACTGAATCTCAGAAAAAAGAATACGCGGAGAAGGCGGAGAGGAGTGAGTATGGTTTTGTATTTATATTCATTGAAAACTTCTTTAGGCGCGTTGATATTTTGGGAACTTTTAATGATACAACACACCCGCCACCACCAGCGATCTTTATAACATTCCTTCAATTTCTCTGTTCCAGTGTGTGACTACTACAAGTCCTTCGCAGTGAAGAAGGCCTTATCTCGGATACTGTCGCCAGAGCCCGGAGAAAAGAAGGTGTCTGACTGTGCACCTATCAACGTGCCTCTGGTCATCGGGGGATCAGTTACCAGCATCCGAGAGTTCCCACACATGGCTCTCGTGGGTTGGAAGAAAGTTAAGGTAAGTTTTAATACTCAGCGAACCAGACTAATTTTCTTTTCTTTCGTGAGCAATCTGATGACTAGCAAAACCAAATTATGAAATCCTGGTCATACCGTGTACAGAAGAGCTGATCAGCATCGTCGTATGTGGTCATTTGAGGAAGGTTTTGAGCGACTTTTGCGTATTTGGCGCTTGTTGTCTAGGTTTTCAAGATGATTTGTTTCAAAGCATTCAGTTGCTTTTCTACATATCTAAAATATAAATAGTGTGACTGAAGTAGGTACTGATAGAAAAAAATCTTTCACTGATAAAAAGGGAAACAGATGCTTTTAATCCTGAAAACTGCACGATTCCTGCGGTATACAGGGTGTTAGGGTAAACACCGTTATCCTTGAAACCAGTGGTTTCGTGTCATTTATAGAACGTAAAGTCAATGGTTGAAAAAGTTTTAGAAAATCTATATATTTTACCACAAAAGTATTTCACCCCATACGCTAGAGCAACAAACTTGCATCTCAACATGGGCGGGGTTGCGGGGAATACGCCACGTGAGCCAACCCCAGTCAGTCAGTTGTTTCGCTAGCGAGCGCACGTAATGAAACACCACGTCGCAGCGTCGTAGCGCCGCTCATTTCTCTTCGTAAATAATTATTGTAGTTGTGTTATTATGTCTTACACGAATTAACAGTGCACCAAAATGGTACGCCTTTATGCTATCGCGGGTGATAACCTGAACGAGGCTCGTAGGATGTACGCAGAATTGTTTGCTGAACAACGTGTGCTACATCGTGAAACGATGTTGGCGGCTACACAAAGGATGCGTAGGTGCCTACTTACGGCCAGTTCATCGTGCCGGCACTCGCTCAGGGTCGTGGCTACCAGCAGCTGCCAGTTGATCTTTAAGAACGAAACGAAAATCAAATCTAGATGTAGACTCGTCACGCAACACCTAAGGTACTTAGGTAGTTTTGCCTGTTTTAAGCCTGGAAAAGTATGAAGGGAAAGTTGCATCACAGGATAGGTGTATTGTGTTCATGTGTTGTGTAGGTATGTAGGACGGGTGGCGTCCGTTACAGTTCTACGTCACTCGGGCGCATGTCCATGAATTTGCGGACGGTGTCGGACCTTTTAAAATCTTTTAAAGTAAATACCTTTTTTTTTTTCTTGATACTCGATCATTTATTTTTATGTTTAAATCTACTACCCATGGTTTTGACAACGGTGTTTACCCTTACATCCTCTATACCACGGGATATCTCACAGGGGGTGGCTATATCGTGAAGTCGCATAATTTATAAGGTAAAAATATGTAAGTTCTTCTGCAAGATGATATGTAGAAAGACCTCTTAGGCTGACATCTCTCAGGTTAAAACATTGGAGAAACACGGACTCTGGTAAGAGTACTCTCTCCCAATTTATTACTGCAGCATGTCTGCTACTTCCATACATCTCTATCAGCCGTCATATCAGTACTCACCCTGTTTGTAGCTCCTTTTTATTTAATTTTATGTGCATAAGTATGTATTACTATGTTTCCAGCACACCGGTTACGGCTGGTTTTGTGGAGGCTCTCTGATCAGCGACCGCTACGTCCTGACTGCGGGACACTGCACCCGTTCAAATGACTACAATGTTGTCAGGTATGTCACTGTTGCTATTAATTACTGTTGCTGGTTACGGTCACCATTTATCATCCCACTGTGAACCAAAAGCCGCGAAGTCGCTTCGTGTAAAATACTGGTAATCAGCTGCATCTGGTCCGGTTAGACAAAAGTTGGGAAAAGGCTAGATATTAATTGACCAAAGGCCCAAAGGCAATTATTAGTCGACCAAAGACCTCTCCCCATGACTTCCTAAAAACAATTATCAGGTATCTTTTTATCCCGGGTGTCACCACTTTGTGGATCACCCGGAGGACACGGTGGAGATAAGCCCTGCTTGGGCGGATAACCTTGGAGTGTTAATTTCGACTTTTTACATAGGTAGTAGTGCAGGGACGTATGTCAACCAACATTGTCGATAAATCAGATCAAAAACAAATCATCAATCAATCATGATTAAACTTTTATTTAAAAAAACGTTACCTATTTTAGACTTATTCAATTATAATTGCAAATTGTTCATTGTATATTTCTTATTTTTTTTTTTGAGATTTTTTGTTCAAATCATCGTACATAGACGTAAAAGGTGTGTGGTCAAACAGTTCGCGCTTTTTGTGTTTTTATTTTATTTATTTTATATAATCACTTACAACTATTATTACAGGTACAACCCAATGCAATAGTGAAGCAAACTTAATAATAACACCTTACTTTCTAAAACTTATTACATACAATGTTATCTTTGTAAATTCACTCAGTGTACAAGCAACAAAGTCTATTTCCTCAGCTACAAGGTTTAGAGTGCGAAGCGCCCGCGTCAGGGGCGCCTCATTTACCAGATTAGTGCGACCACGAGATACAGCCAGCAACTAAAGTCGCCGTCGCCACCACACATATCTGTCGGGCACACTCAAACACACCAACTCTAATATGTTGGCGTTATGTATTTTGCCTTTAATTAATTTAAATAAATATGAGACAAGGGCGAACTCACGCCTAACCTTCAGCTCATTGTATCCAACAATGCTTAATGTAAACAAGGTTGGATACATAAGCGGGTAAAAAGGATATACTCCATATAGCCTCAAATATAATAATCTAACAAATTTATTTTGTATTCGCTCCAACATGAGACTATACTTAGTCTCATGTGGGGCCTAGATGACTGCGTTGCATTCTTATTGGCTTCTTTCTGGATAATCGCCCTTATATTTGTGAAACCACGAACAGTACGCATAATAAACCCCAAATTTCTGTAGGCCTTTTTACAGCACTTGACTATAAGATCACGAAACGCTAGCCCCGCGTTAAGACTAACTCCTAAGTACCTAAACTCTGTAACCCTGATCATCCGCATCCCATCAATGTTGTATTCATGTACAATATAGGACTACGTGCACGCGAGAAACTGATGGTGTCACATTTTTGGGCGTTGAATTGCAGAAGGGTTTCCTTGCTCCAAGTAGCTACGCTATCTATGGCCTTCTGTAAGCGTTCACAGTCCTCATCACCCCTCACTGCAATGGATAACTTAAGATCGTCTGCAAATAATAAACAATTTGCATTCTTAACGACTTTGGGCAAATCGTTTACCATAATTATAAATTGCATAGGTCCGAGGTTACTCCCTTGGCTTACACCAGACCACGTAAAGTACAGCTCTGACTTATGTCCCTCGTACTCTACGTATTGCTGCCTATCCCTCATGTAACTGGCGAAGAAATGAAGTAGGTACGGGGTGAAACCAACAGCTGCTAACTTCTTGAGCAACACGTCATTATCGACCAGGACAAATGCTTATTTGAAATCGAAGTAAGCAGCTTCAGCTTGCACCCCACTGTCTACAATGGGCAACACATGAGCCATGTAACTCAGTAAGTTACTGGTTGTACTCCTCATTGGTCTAAACCCGTGCTGTGCATCTGAGAGTTGCGTTCTCACTTGCATAAAAATGCTGTTATGAATAGCGCACTCCAACACTTTAGCCGGCGATGACAGTACTGCAATAAGCCTGTAACCACTAACATCGTCGCCACTTGCCCCACCTTTCGGTACCGGCACGAAACGAGTGGTTTTCCATCTCTCTGGAAATACGGCTGCCTTCAGACACTTATTGAATATATGGAGCAACGGTACAGCCAGCACAGATCTTCAGTCTCTGAATATGTAGGGCGGAATGCCGTCCGGTCCCGCAGATCTCTTCGGCTTTAATTGTTCAAGTGCACTTTGCACATCCTTCAACTGAAATTCCTGTAAATAAATGCGCGCCGCACCATTCTCACCACCCGCCCCTTCTATTGCCACAGAAACATTCAACTGGGGCTGTCTCGCACTATAGACCGAGTGAAAGTACTGCGCAAACTCTTTCACACATTGCTCAACTGTCAAAACCTCCCCGTTTTTTAAAATCCTTTGTGGACTTCGACTACCCCTTTTGGACTTTACATAGTTCCAAAATGACTTTGGGTCTTTTTGCACTTTATTTTGAACCCTGTTGTTATATTGTTCATGCGCTAATTCAATCAACCGTTTTCATCCTGGCTCTTACTTGCCTTGTACCGTTTGTGGTGAATCGCCTTATAACGTAAGTTACGAATTATTTCAGCAGTATAAAACTCGGGGTAAACATACTTCGAGCTTACACGACTTCGCCGTTTTCTGGGAACACAGTCATCTAGTGTCGCATTAATTGTATCATAAAAATAATTTAAACTCATTTCTAAATCAAGGTCGTAAATATCAGTCCAATCTATTGCCGCTATTGATGAGTACAATGTCAAAAAATCTGCTTTATTAAAATTCTAACCTGTGGGTACAGTACTCGACTCGTACGCCAATGAATCCGCAACCCTGCGCGCCCGCAGTTCGACCAACACGTCAAGCGGCGAATGGTAAGCATCCACAGGCACGAGGGGCGCCCCTGCCCCGCGCACATTCACACTCTCTCCCTTCGAAAGCGTACTTAACACTAAATCCAAACATCGATTATTACAATTAACGATAGTGTTGCACTGAACGATACGTTTATTGAACAAGAATGCATATTGAAATCACCAACTACGACGATATCACTATATTTACTACACAGCTGTTCTATAATCTAAACAATATCATATACTCATTCTCACAACTGTTTGGCGGAATGTAAACAACACACAATAAAAATGAAAGTCTACTTTGTAATTAAACGGTAGCACAAACCAGTTCGAACATCATATCATCAATGTTGACGTCACTCGGGCCGGACACTCGCCGTAGTTCTAAACGCGGTGTGGCCACGAGACACGCGCCGCCCTGCTTTCGTCCGTCCGCGCGATCGCAGCGCAGTATTGTATAACCACGCGGCACTATTTCGGCGTCATGAATAGATTTGTTGCAACCTGTTTCAGTAATGGCGAACAAATCTGCTTCTGAAGATGACACACCTGCATAGAACTCTTCCAATTTTGCACGCAAACCTCTCACGTTTTGGTAGTAAATCTATTGAGATTTACTACTAGCCCAGCTATTGAGCTGGGCTAGTAATTTTATGGTTTTTTGGTTTTTCTACGAAACCACACCCATTCACAGAATTCAATGTTCACTGCCCAATTTTCCGATTTGCATAAGATATTATAACTGCTTTCAGGTACACCAATGATAAAAGAAGCATAATCCCTTTTCGTCTTATGTTTTATTACTTCTACCGTGACTGGTACTAACGATCCACATATATTCTTCACGTACTTTTCCAAGTTTTCTACTATAGTTTCCTTACAAAGGCGCCATACATGCAAAAACTTTTTACGTTCAGTTCCCTTTATGTCTACTGCACTCGTGCTCCCACCTCTTTTTTTACTTCAATGTTTGGATATCTACCTTTTTTTAACCGACTTCTTCAAAAAGGAGGAGGTTCTCAATTCGTCTGTATGTTTTTTTTTAAATATTTGTTACGCGATTACTCCGCCAATTATGAATCGATTTTGATGATTCTTTTTTTGTATAGTAGGTCATGCTTCCGAGGTGGTCCCATATAAATTTTATTAGCTTTGCTTGGGTAGTTTTTGATTTAGCGTCAATATTACGTATTTTTTCCACTTAGTTTATCTAGACGATATTTTCATTTACTCCTTCACTGTTATTTTCTTATTTACTGTTAACCAGTTTCCTTCTTTTGGAGATGCTCCTTTCTCTGTTTCTGCAATTTTTCCTGACTGATTCCTTCTATTTTCTGGTTTATTTATCTCTTTTACAACTGCACTTTTATCGCTTCCTTCTTCGTTAGATGGTTTCGTGGCCACACACTCTCTTGTCAGAACTTTATTTCCAATTACCCGATTTTGGTTTTGTTTAGTTGCCGCTGCAAAAAATCGAGTAGATCCTGTTTTCCACTCTTATATATCAACTTTCTTCTTTTCTACCTCCATGTCTTTTGTAAGTTCAATCTGTTCCATTGGGATCAGTATTTTAAAATTGTTAACCTGTTGTTCTAGATGTTGGTTTCGTACAATTTGTTCATTAAGTTGCTTTTCTAATGAAACTACCCGATCAACTTTTTCTTCGAGTACTTGTACGTACGCACGCAATTCTCGTAGCGTATCTGTTAAAGCAAAGGTGTTCTCAACTCCAGATCCAGGTGTTGCAGGAGTATCTGCACTGCGAATAGGTTTTCGTTGCGAACAAACACACTCAGGGCATACCCACTTTTCCTTATAATCGTGGGTCACCGTTTTAAATTCTTCTGTAGGTATTTCAATACACTTCAAATCATACACTTTGTTGCAGCTCGTTTTAGTGCACTTAATAAACAGCATGCCAGCTGCAATATCCTCACAATAACCACTACAGTTTCGCGACATTTCACTCGTAGCTATAATAATTTTCGATAACGAACACAACACGTCCGCTCAGTACGCGCGCGGCGTTATTGTGTTGAAATAATCTGTTCACGTACCTGCATACAGATGGCGTTTTGGTACAAATACAGTAAGAATAACAGTTATTGTCATTTGTTGAAATAGCCCCACAGTTGAAATAGCCCCGCCCGACCTTACTTAGAAGAATAATTTATTCATGGTCTATAAAACATTAATTTGATGTTGTATGTGTAGATAAATGTTTGTAGTTCAAACTCAAACTCAAAGCATTTATTTCAAATAAACCAATTACAGGCACTTTGAAACTGTCAAGGGGTCGGTCAGTCAGAAAAATGAAGCTAGTTGCCCATTCCAAAGAGTAGTAGGTTCCTATGGAGAAGAACTGGCAAGAAACTCCACGGACACTCTTTTAAACCGGGATATTGTAACAAAATACCTATTGGTTACATCATTCATGTTGAAACCTATAATTTAGAAAAATGTGCACGTCAAAAGCGTCCGTAATTAAAAGATAAAACAAGAAACACAACAAATAAAAAAATTAAATAAGCCGTGGCAGCTAAGTGATGACCAGTCGTTCACAAACATGACGCATGGATCAGCACCCTTCAGCTCAACCATTTTGAAGGGAACTGACTAGACTAACTGAAATATACCAGCCTTGCGGTATCTAAATCAGTGAATTGATGGATTTTTCTCACAGCCTATGCTACTGAACTTAGCCGTCCCGTAAGAGATGTTAAATGACTACCCCATTATAGCCTTGAGTCGAGCGTGATCCACAGGAAAAAAAATATCGACGAATTCTAGTATCTCCCTATTCAATACTATGTCATAATCACTACTTTTAACATTCGGTAAAGCAAATCTTATGCATTTAGTTTTTTTCCCACATTATTAGCATATTAAGCATATTTTCCAAAATTATTAGCAGTGAACCAATTTAGAACCTGCAGTAGGGCGTTCAAGCAGTTGTCCACAAAAATAATTCATACAATGGTGAAGACTGGGAATGAAATTAATAGTAGTGTGACATTATGAACCAACCCATCCATGGATGGACCGCAGCAAGCACCGATCCACTTCGACTAAAAACCTTCGACCGAAATCATCTATTTTACCACTAACGAACTTTACAGAGGACCCCCTCGAGCTGTACAACTCGGTTCCTCATACCGGGACGATCGTGAAGCCCTCGTCATGAAGATATCTGCCATCATTCTCCACCCGAAGTTTAAGCCGCCAAGTAAATACCATGATGTAGCGCTCATCAAGATAGTTTCAAAAGTCAAGTGAGTAAAATTAAAACAATTATAACATCACGTCTGTAATCTCCGAAGGGTTAGACAGAGGAGTATCTAAGTACACCCACATTTCGCCAGTCATGTTTAAGCTCTGTGTAACAGGGAACGATATTGTTGTAACGAACGCCTATTGTCATCAACCGGGCACAAATCCAGACTACGGTTTGCTACTGAGAAATTCAAAAAACTCAACAACACTTTGCCCTACCTGGCAATCGAACTCAGGACCAGCAGCAGCGCTTGCGCCTACTAGACCGAAGAGGGTATAAAAATACCAACCGAGTTTTCAGAGTCAAGACAGGGGTGGATGTCACATGTCTCTTAATATTTTGTTCTAGGACATGCTGGCTTCCTGACGATGTTTTATTTCACTGGTTTGAGAGTAGGTCGTGATGGAGGTCAAAATGAAGAATGCTAGCAAGGAACAGACGCAATATGAATGATAACTAACTTGAATATCATAATAATTCCAGGTTCTCGGAGGTGATTCGTCCAGCGTGTTTGGGAATACCGCCACCAACGGGCAGGACCATCACCGCCACTGGATGGGGGAGCACTGAGAAAAGTGAGTTTCATTTGTTAAATTATGATTTAAAATAACCTTGATAAAATGGGTGCATACTTTATTCAAATCTAACCATCGTCTCGTTATTAATTCCAGGTGGTGACCTGTCCGTACAGCTTCGCAGCGTCTCCCTCAGCGTGTGGGACATGCAGGAGTGTCAGGAAATATTCGGAAAAGCACGCCATCTCGCCAATGGGATTCTGCCCGATAGCCACATGTGTGCCGGTGACAGGGGTGGGTGGCATGACACTTGTCAGGTAAGAAGTGAGACTGATTTGGCCATAATCCAGCACGTGGAAACATTGCGGGTTGGCAGATGTCACGAATTTTTGGTTCTACGACATACCGGTTTCCTCGCGATGTGTCCCTTCACCGTTTTGAGTAGGGATTAAAAATCACGCAAAGTAAAATTTCTGCCTGGGTTCTTAAACCTCTAAATCCGTACTTATGGTTCAAGAGACTATTATTTCAAGACATTAACCAGTTTAGTTCTAATGAATGCTCTTTACTAAGAACCCAAATGACCTCTGAGCTAGTTTCGGTGTGGTTTTTTTGACAAAGCAAAGTGTTACTACTTTTTCTTTAGATATGTCTGAGTAGCTGCCCGGAGTTTCGATTTGTGCCCGGTTGCTGGCAATAGGCTCGCCTCCTATTACATGGGACTTTAACTGGAGCGCTGACTGGAGCGAGCATGAACCCTGCTCGGAGCCTGGGACCTGCGGTTTGAACTGGCCTCCTGGCGAAATGTGGATGCTGTGCAATGCTTACCTACCTCTTCGGAAATGCAAGCATGTTTTTTTTTTGATGTTAGCCTAAACTGTCCCACTGCTGAGCAAAGGCCTCCCCCAAATCTTTCCAAACATCCTTTTTCAGGGCCATTTCGATCCAATCCTTGCGGTACGCGTCTAGATCGTCTCGCCATCTCTTCCTGGGCCGGCCTCGGCGGCGCCGTCCATCTTCAGGCACCCACCGCGTGCGGACTGTTGCCCAGCGGTCGCTATGCATGCGGCTGACATGACCCGCCCAGTCCCATTTTAGCTTGGCAGCCTTTTTGCCTACGTCTAGAATCCCCGTTTTGGAGAGCAACGTGGTGTTTCGTATTCTGTCAGTGTCGTTTACGCCCAGAATGCTGCGCTCCATTGCTCTTTGGCAAACCCCAAGGCGGAAATTTTGCGACTCGGTGAGCGACCAGGTCTGGGCACCGTAGGTTAGGATGGGCAGAATACACATATCGATGAGTTTTCGCTTCAGGGAGATTGGTAGATCGCCCTTCATTAGCGTCTTCATGGACCAGTAGCTTTTCCAGGAATTTTCGATACGGCGATAGATTTCCTTTTCTTGCCTGTTCTCGAAAGAAACTAGCTGTTGCATGATGTTATATTACGATTTGGTTGAGTTGAATGGTGTTGATCGTAAATTGGCACCGGCAGTTGAGACTGGTCATCTCTAACTGCCGGGACTTATCGACCATTTAGAGGGGGTAAATTCCCGAGACAATCAATTAAACCGATCCATTTATTTGCTTCATCAATGGCTTGAGGACAGTCCAATGCTGTGGACAAGTGGACTATCTCTATTTACACGACTTTAGAGGTATGACGAACAGGGTGTAAAAGTCACTCATCCTCTATTGAAAAGGGAGGATCCCTCGACCAGAAGGGTGTCGTGTCTGGCTGTCTTGTATATTAATATCCATCGCGCGGTAAACTATAATTGCGCGATGCAGGATTTTATGTGACGTCAGGCTTTTGTGTGACGAGTGGTATTTTTTATGCGAAGTTTGCATGTAGCGATGTAGATGCCGCCACATCACTCGTCTCCGCAGAGCGGAGGTCAATAGTGGGCTGGATCTTGTATCTTACGATGCTTCACAGTGCCAGTTGAGGTTCCAGTGAATCGGAACTGTCTGCGGTGATTGTGGTGATTGCGGTGATTTCCCTGTGGGTCGGGTAGATGAGGCTGAGGAATGCGCGTTCGCTGCATGCTGGTGGACAGGATACCCGTTGAAGTCGTGGGTGCTGGCTGGCTGTGTGACTCGCCTCACGAAAGCTTGCGGGAGTGATGATAATGATGACGTCACTCAAAGGCTGCGTTGACGTTCTTATTCGGGGTCACCAATTTAGAGGTAAACAGCATGGATAGGAACAGCGTGTAAAATTCACTCATGCTCTCTAGAATTGGGAGAATCCTCCGACCAGACGGGTGTTGTGTCTGGTGGGCTACTGCCCAACGATTGATGTCGGGATCTTGTATATATGTCCAACGCGCGGTAAGTTCTAATTGCGCGATGCAGGATTTTTATGTGACGGCAGAATTTTGTGTGACGTCTGGTATTTTTGATGCGTAGTTCGCATGTGTTGCGATGTAGATGCCTACATTATTATTGGATTGGCTTTGTGGATTGTCTCGGGGATTGGCCCCGTGTACATGGTCCATTATGTTTAATCTGTTCTTTTGTAAAATACAATAGACGTAGATATATTTAGTAACCTATTCCGCTTGACTATTCTTCAAGAGTCCTAAAAAACCCTGTAAGAAATCGACACGTGTTTCACCTCTCAACGAAGCACCCTCAGGATGACGATTGACCAATTGCAAACCAGAATGCGACGTGTTACCACACCGAGCGCTGGACGCAAAGTGAATCAAATCGCCCGTCACCCCCATTTATATAGAATTGCTGCTCGGCGATGATTGGCTAGAATCGTTATCAGTGCGATAAGCGCGATAAGGGGCGAACAATCCCAACAAAGGCGACCTTGGCATACTGGTATTTAATTCGTTCAACAGTTTAACGTTCGCTGTATTATTTTTAATAATTTCTAAACTCTCTAATACTGACATTTGAAATCCTTTATCACAAGTATGTAAAATTTTGAAAGTGTTATTATTATTTAATGAATGACCTGAATCTATTAAGTGTTGAGCAAAATGAGATTTTTCTGGACAATTATTCCTATAAGCTGCAATATGTTCCTTATATCTTGTTTGGAAATTACGACCAGTCTGACCTATGTAAATACTATTACAATCATCGCAATTTAATTTGTAAACACCTGATTTTTTATGGTTTTCTAAACGATCTTTTCCGTTACAGATCCGCCTTAAAGAATTATCTGTTTTAAAAGCTACCCTTATTTCATTTCTAAACAAAGTTTTTGAAACCCTATCACTAATAGACCCTAAGTATGTAAAACTACCTATATATTGATTTGTTTTTTCTGGAGGCAGTGGATATGCCAAGGTCGCCTTTGTTGCGATTGTTCGCCCCTTATCGCGCTTATCGCACTGATAACGCTTCTAGCCAATCATCGCCGAGCAGCAATCCTATATAAGTGGGGGTGACGGGCGATTTGATTCACTTTGCGTCCAGCGCTCTGTGTGGTAACACGTCGCGTTCTGGTTTGCAATTGGTCAATCGTCATATCCTCAGGATGACGAGCCTCGTTGAGAGGTGAAACACGTGTCGATTTCTTACAGGGTTTTTTAGGACTCTTGAAGAATAGTCAAGCGGAATAGGTTACTAAATATATCTACGTCTATTGTATTTTATAATGGATTTCCGCAAAGTCACGCCTGAATCAATTAACTATCTGTTCTTTTGTATTGTTTTATATTGTTTATTTATATATTGTTCTCACATAAAGAAGCAACAAGAATAATTTACCCTGGATTTTGTAATATTTTGACTTAAAAGAGTGGAGTTTCTTGGTGTTCTTTGGAATGGGCAACTAGCTTAAATTTTGTGACCAACTGACCAACTCCTTGACAAATCAAAAGTGCCTGTAAATGGTTGAAATAAATGGTTTGAGTTTCATAAATATTTTTTCCACAGGGTGATGCCGGTGGTCCAGTACAGATTCAAGATGGCTGCTTGTGGCGTGTGGTCGCTGTGACGTCATTCGGTCGATCTTGCGGATCTCCTGATATCCCTGCGGTGTACGCTGTCATACCGCATGCATTTGTAGCCGCTCAGGTATTTGATGAGGTATCATTACAGTAAAATAAAGATATTTAAGGAACTGTGAGCATTTTTATTTTTTTTAATTGCCTATAATCCTTCGTCATGGCCCACAGTGTACTGTTATGACGCAACAATGGGAAAACCAAAGAAGCGATGGATAAAATAAATAAAAAAATAATAAATAAAATTTATTCAAGTATAAAGTATAACTATGATTTACATTAATTACAATCGAAGAAAAATTAATTCTAACTGTAATGTAGACTTGCCTGAGCTAGGTTTATGAAAACCTGTGTTTCAGGCCGTCAGGATGGATAGAATATACCTATAATATTATGGTATGTACTAAGTGTTGGCTATAAGAATAGGAAAACATTAAAGGAATGAGGAATGGATTGTGTGAAAGTGACATGGGTAGAAAAGAGTTTAGTAGTCACTAAAATGACGGCTGATAGAGATGTATGGAAGAAGACGTGCTTTGCATTTGGACACGGAACTGTTTTATAATTATTTTGTGTAAATACCTACCTAAACAATAACAGTTATGTTATAAATAGATCATTTTATGTTATTTGACATAATGATTCAGCGTTCAAACGTCATGACTTCTGCATGAGGTCAAAGAATTATGTGTTATCTACTCTTTTGAGGAACAGGGAAACACCGTATTCCCCGGGTTTTGTGATCATAACGCGGCTATATTTGTTATAGGAAACACGATTAGTCACGATTTATTGTATTATGATATTAGTTTTGTATTTTCGGTTGTGATCACGAATTCTTGGGCTACTATTGGCTTGGCAAACTATTATACCAAGCGAACGCAATAGTTTGCTTTGTTTGTTAGTTTGTTTGTTAGTTTGTAGTAGTCGTATTTTCTTTCTTTCTTGGTTGGCAACCACTATAGGTAGTTAATATAGCCCACACTAAAAGGCACACAGTAGAATATACAGCAGATAACAAAATCAAATAAAAAGTGTAAACGTGGGTAGGAAATTATCAAGGCTGCGCTAAAAAGGCAAAGTTCAGCAAAAATGCCCGACTATTATATGTGCCTGACGCATTTTTATTCGACTTTTATTATTCATAGGAGGTGAAGGATGTAAATCAGTTTACTTGTGTCATATAATAATATCGGACATTTAAGAAAATGGCCGATATTCATAGTTTATATACCAGACATAAACACAATCTTGCTGTACATCGCACTCGTCTCCACAGAGTAGGCAACTCGTTCATGGGTCAATGTATACGCTTTTATAACAAACTTCCCATTGACATACGAAACTTACCCATTAAACGATTCAAAAGCTGTATTCAAACTTTGTAGAAAAGGGTACTATAAAATTTCAAATTATTTAGAAGACAAAAAAGCATGGGATTGAGCTGCTCGCTCTGCTAAGCATTGTGACATTTTGAATATTGTGGTAAATCATCAAAATATACCTACCAGTTTTTTATACAAATTGACATTATTGAATATTATAATATACAAAATGACATGATTACTTTGTAAAGTATTGTATCATTTTAATTATTGTAAATGTGAGGACTATGTGGATTTTTATTTTATTTTTATTTTTATATTTTTTTCGTTGTCAGTTAGTTTTATCGATGGTCTGGCAATTTGAGAACTTTATGCGGCCTACCCAAATATCCTTTCTTTGGTATTGTTCGTCGAGTCGTTGAGCTCCTTAAGCTCTGAGTTGAGCTCCACTATTACTGACAAATGCTTGCACTGACTGGACAGGTCCACTCAAATCTGTGTGGTTCTTTCCCCAAAAGACCATTTCAGACTCTAATCTACATGGTCCTCATATGGCCTTACCAAGATTATGTCTGGACTTTAAAAGAGACTGTGACCTCTGAGTTTGTTTCGGCCTTTCTTCTCAGGGTAGTCAGATAGGAAACGCCGACCTCATCTAGCTTATTTTTAATACTTTTTAATATGACGTGTGAAAGTGATTCCAATATCCTATTTACAGAATAAACAATTTCATTTCATTTCAATAATGAAAATTAATCTGCTTGCCTTTTCCCAACTCTGTTGGAGTCGGCTTCCAGTCTAATCGGATGGAGCTGAATACCAGTATTTTACATGGAGCATGGGAAAAAAGTCGTAATTTTTCATTGATTTTCCGTTCTTTAAATGACACCAAACCACTGGTTTAAAGGATAACGGTGTTTACCCAAAACCCTGTATAATGAGGCAACAACTCATCTGTTAATAAGTCCAACTGAAAGTTCAGGAAAACTGCTTGCCGTATCGTGAATCGAAAGTATACAAGATACATTCGATTGAAAAAATGTGTGTGTGGGAAAATACAGTCGGTTTTCAACTTGAATTGAGCGCAAGCCACTGACGCCACCACTCGCTCATTATGCCAATTAAGTTTGGGTTTTCTAAAAAACCGGCCAACTACGAGTCGGATTCGCACACGAAGGGTTCCGTACCATATTAAGATCGATACGAAAAAAACACGTTTCTTGTAGGTATGGGGAACCCCTTTAATTTTTTAATTTTATTATTTGTTGTTATAGCGGTAATAGAAATACACAATCTGTGAAAATTTCAAATGTCTATTACGGTTCATGAGATACAGCCCTAAGCCATCTGCTGCCAAGCGTGCCGACTTTTATGTAAATGTGAATATTTAGTCAATAGAAGGCAAACATATATTGAGAATTACTAGATCATAAATCTCTTACTCACCAACCCTAACGCCGACTGACCGTGTGCATACATAAGTTTAGCTCAGACGTAGTTTCACATTTAAGTCGACATCACGTTTATCAAGAAACATAGATATCCGTGACAAGAAACAACATTTTAGATTAAAACAAAAACATTTACAAAATCCTACGAAAAATAATTATAAAAGTGTCATCAAAAACAAAATCTACAAATAAAAATCATCGAACTTGAATTTGAATTTGACGTATCACAGTGTTCTTTTAAAAATTCTCAATTATTCGTAAGTATACAATGTTTTTCTTTTTTTAATTCCAATTGGTTATTTGTGGTCGTTTTTTTTTTTTTTACCAGATTTAATTGTCTATCATTAAATCAGTTTGCGTGCCGTAAGATAGTTAAAAGTGGGAACTACTGTAGTATCCCGTCTCAAAACTAAATTGTGATTAATATTGATTTAAAAAAAAAAACCGGAGTGACACGTGTTAGGGCATAAATCGAACAGATTACGTGTGACTCCGGATTTTTAATTTGTCTGTCTGTGGTGTCTTGTTTATACCTTTTTAGTCGTAGTTGGGTTTTAGTTTTTATTAGTTTAATTATTTTTTTCAATAATTTGGGGTTATATATTTATATATTTTTGAAATGTGCTCATTAAGCCCTTTCATTTGATACCCAACATGGTACGAATAAACTTTTTTTTTTTTTAGTTTCTGTCTTTAAGTCCTCTAGAGGGCGTCATTTTAATGTAATGTGACGTCACATAGTATAACCAGCGGACGATCAAAGCGCTTCCAACGATAACTCATTTGTCAAATTGTGATGAGTGGTTTAGAAAATAGGAGGGAACAGATCAAAATCATAACCCTCCGTTTTTCTTCGCCGTAGTGGGGTAAAAATATGATTCGCGACTGTAAAAACAAATAATTATGTATTTACAGAATAATAATCATTAATATAACTCTCTAACTTCATTTACCCTATTGAATGACTGTTTCATGAAATCATGACATTTGTGAACAATTCTTACTTACGGCGAAACGTTGTACTATAGGAACACCTCTGTCTGTTCGTTGTGGTACCTACCCCACACAAACTCGAATACCACTACCTGCTATGTAAATAACAGTTACGGAGTCAAACATACACTAAGTGGGAAAAAATATATTATGTAATATTGAAGCTAACTCAAAAACTACGCAAGCAAAGTTAATCAAATTTATATGGTGGTCCCATATAAATTTGATTAACTTTGCTTGCGTAGTTTTTGAGTTAGCTCCCTCTGAAGCATGACCTACAAAACAACAAAAAGAATAATTAAAATCGATTCATAATTGGCGGAGCAATCGAGTAACAAACATACAAAAAAAAAAAAAACAGAAGAATTGAGAACCTCCTCTTTTTTGAAGAAGTCGGTTAAAAAATAACTTTTCACCTTTCAACGTGGCACCCGCGAACACGAGAAAGAAGAGGTGAAACACGTGTCGATTTCGTACAGGGTTTTATATGACTCTTGAGGAAAATAGTTAAGCGGAATAGGTTACTAAATATATCTACGTCTATTGTATTTTTATAATGGATTAACGCAAAGTCACGCCTGAATCAATAATTAACTGTACTTATTTTTCATGTTTGTTTGTTTGTTCCAGACAATAATGCGATCATGGGGGCCAGCTGTGCTCCTACTAACCCTGCTGGTGCTCACCGTGATATCGGTCACCAGGGGACAGACACAAGACTTTGGTAAATATTATAATAAAGAATTCTGCTTCTTTAGTCCGCAAAGGTAGCCCGCGAAATTCAATTTTTATTACGTTTTTAAAATTTGTAAGTGTTGAATGTTGATCAAAATATGATTTGCGTCCATAAAAATATGTTTTTTTACAAAATTATAATCATTAATACATATCTCTTAGTTAGATTTGTTTCATTGAATGACTTTTTCATGAAATCATGAGATTTGAGAACAAATTATTTATTTATTTATTTATTTATTTAGACAATTTATTACTCGGAAAAGAACTGGATTTACCGACATAGCCTGAAGAATAAGCAAGCTGAAGTAACAGTGCACTGGCCATGTTGGTCGCAGGACCCATGGCCGGTGGAGCAGACGAGTCCTAGAGTGGAGACCGCGTATCGGCAAGCGTAGAGTGGGACACCCCCCAGCTAGATGGACCGACGACCTTAAAAAGATGGCTGGGACAGACTGGATGCGGAAGGCGGAGGACTGGGTGTTGTGGCGCAGCTGGGAGAGGCCTATGTCCAGCAGTGGACTGCGATAGGCTGAGTTGATTGATTGATACCTACCTACTTATTTGTTATTGTTGCAAATCATAATTATTTTGATCAAAATACAGCCTGACACTGAACTTGCAAATTGCAATAACGTAAGAAAACGTGACTATCGCGGACTACTTTTGTGGATCCACCTTATATGATTTGTATGAAAAAAAACCTTCTTTTTATTACTCATTTTCGAATGCTAAAAAGCTTTTTGCATACCTGAGTTAAGATTATCTTTAGATATACTTACTTGATGATAACATTTCTCCATTTTTTTAAATTGTATCACTACATTATATAATAAATGGTGCCTAAAATATTAATTAATTTAGATATCGCCTTTTTGCGGTGAGATGATACCAGTCTAAGGGAACACGATAAACTGGTTATATCCTACTGATCCTACTTCCTACTAATATTATAAATGTGAAAGTTTGTGTGTTTGGATGTTTGTTACTCAATCACGCAAAAACGGCTGAATGGATTTGGATGAAATTTGGCAAACAGATAGTTTATAACCTGGATTAACACATAGGATACTTTTTATCCCGACATTCCCACGGGATCAAGACTTTCGTGGGTGAAACCGCGGGGCGCAGCTAGTTCAATAATAAACCCAAGTTTCTAATGATCCTTTTGGCATCGTAATATTCAAGGTGATATTTTTGTTTTAATAATACAAGTTTCGTTTGATTTTTGTAATATGATGCGAAAATAAATCCAGTCTGCATTAAATGGCCTATGACCTATGTAGATTTGCTAATTTATAATGAAATGGGGTGATTTTGGTACTATAAAACGTGAATTTTAATACTTTTTATTTTCAGCAACGTCCACTGATCAACCTGATCAGGAACCAGAGATTTTGATTGGACCTAATGAAGATGATATGACTGAATCTCAGAAAAAACAATATGCGGAGAAGGCGGAGAGGAGTGAGTATGATTCTTAAGCCACGTTGAGCTATTTTTGGTAGGAGATAACGTTTTTTGAGGATTCGGTTAGTGCTTTATAATAGGTCTTTACCTATGAAATTGCCGTTTTGTATGAAAAAATTTAAACGAATTTTTTTCATGAATTTTTTATTTGTATTAATCGAAGTAATCACCCATGCAATCAATGCATCTTTGCCATCGCAGTGGCAGTTTATTGATGCCCTTCTTAAAGAAATCAGCTGGACGGGAGGCAACAAATTCTTCAAAGGCATTTTGTACTGGCTCTCGGGTATTGAATTTTTTTCCCGCCAAGAAGTTATCCAAATTCTGGAAAAAGTAGTAGTCTGTAGGCGCAAGGTCTGGTGAGTAGGGCGGATAACGGAGAGCTTCCAACCACAGTTCTTGCAACTTGGAGACCGTCTGCTGTGCAGTATGAGGTCGCGCGTTGTCGTGCAGGAGCAGCGGAGACGAGCGATTGACCAATGCTGATTGGAGATGCGCCAGCTTCTCCATCATTGTGTTCAGTTCTTCACAGTACACATCTGCAGTAATGCTCACCCCGTTTGGTAAGAAGCTGTGATGAATCACACCGGCGCTAGACCACCAAACAGTGACCATCACTTTTCTAGGGGTAAGTTTTCGTTTAGGGCATTGTTTAGGTGCTGAACCAGGATCCAACCAACTTGCTGAGCGCTTGCGGTTATCAAACAGAATCCATTTTTCATCGCAGGTAACAATGCGGTTCAAAATTCCTTCATTTGTGTGTCTGTTGAGCAGTGCAAGGCACGTCTCGACGCGTACTTCGCGCTGGCGATCATTGAGTTCGTGGGGCACCCATTTGTCAAGCTTTTTTACCTTGCCAATTTGACGCAAATGGACCAATATTGTTTTGACGCTATCGTCGAAAGCTGCTGCTAATTCAGCCGTAGATTGTGTATCATCAGCTTCCACAATCGCCTTTAATTCGTCATTGTCGACCAAAGTCTTCGGACGACCGCGAGGTTCATTTTTCAGGTCGAAATTTCCAGAACGGAAGCGAGCAAACCAATAACAGGTGGTGCGTTGGTTTGTAGTGTTAGCTCCGTAAACGTCGTTGATGTTGCGTGCCGCTTGTGCCGCGTTGCTGCCACGACGGTACTCATATTCCATAATTACTCGAATTTTTAACGTATCCATGATGACGAAAAAGATTGAAATGCGATGAAAATGTAACACTAATCAATAAAGAAATGACTACTTTTGGAAAAAAAAATCCATGTTTTTAAAATAAAATTAATTTGAAATTAGAATTCTTAGCCAAACAAAAATTATTTTGATTTGAAATGGCCAGTACTGCAGAACGGCAATTTCATAGGTAAAGACCTAAATTAAAATATAGATGGCGCTAATACCAGTTAAGTTTTTAATAGTATTTTTTCTTTTTGTGGAGATACTGGGCAACAGAATGGTGATGATGGTGATGATGTTTCATTTCATTTCATTACTGCCTATTTTTACCTGACTACGGCGAAGCAAAAAGGAGTGTTATGATTTTGACCGGTATGTATGTTCATGTCTTCTAAACTGCTTATCATAATTTGACAAATGATCGTTGGAAGCGTCTTGATCGTCAGCTGGTTATAGGCCATGAGATGTCACATTAAATTGAACATGGCGCCTTCTAGAGGAAATACAGTCATGAACAAAAAAAGAATACAAACAAATTATTTAAAAAATATATAATTATATAAAAACCAGGAAAAAAAAAATGCGACAAAAAATCAACAATTAAAAAAGTATAAAAAAGACATCACAGACAGACAAATAAAAAATCTAGAGTCATACGTAATCTGTTCGATTTATTGGCCCTAACAGAAAGAAAGAAAGAAAGAAAAATGCGTTTATTGGCATTGTAACAGAAAAATACACCTTAAAACTATAAAAACACGTGTGACACCTATGATCCTCATGAAGTGATCCCAGAAGATTTGAGATGATGATGAAGTCTAAGATAAGAATATCTAGTGGTCGCATTGCGCGACTACTGAGCATGAGGACCTGGACCCGATCCCTAGGTTGTGCACTATTATTGGGTGTGTCCATCAGGAATTGCTCAGTAATTTTTTTTCTTAGCATGTCGATAGCAATCTAAATTGAGTCAGCCCAGAATTTAGCTACAATGTAGAAAAAAGTGCATTTTAAAAGTTCCGTAATCTTCTATACTAATATTATAAAGCTGAAGAGTTTGTTTGTTTGTTTGTTTGTTTGAACGCGCTAATCTCAAGAACTACTGGTGGAACTAAAATTATTTTTGTGTTGGATAGTCCATTTATCGAGGAAGGCTATAGGTTATATAACATCACGCTATGACCAATAGGAGCGGAGCATAAATGAAAAATGTTGCAAAAACGGGAAAAATTATTCCTTTTTGAGAGCTTCCGTTGCGTGCGCTGCGTAAACGGTTTAAGTTACGCAAATAACATGTATAATGGAATTGTTCCTCTTTAAAATTCAAAAAAAAAGTCCGCAACAGCATATGTCTATCTTTTAAGATTGAGTCACTATAACCTTTATTATGGTAATCGCTTTTTTCGAAATTAATGCATTATTTGCGAAGGAGTTTTATCGACATAATATTAATTCTTATTCAAATAAATAGTTTTAACATCAAGGGTATTTATGTAGCAGTAAAATACTTCTTAATTCATTCGAATCGGACATTTAATTTCGAAGATATCACGATATAAAAATGCAATACGCGAACCGTTCGACGCCGGCGCCGCGCTGCCGCGACGAGTGGAGTAGATGAGCACACGGGTAGACATAAACTGGAATAGGACATAGGATACGTTTTATCCCTATATTCCCACGGGATCGACATCTACGCGGGTGAAACCGTGGGGCACAGCTAGTGTTAAACATTTTTTTTTTTTTTACAATGCCACAATCTCTATAGTTTCGACGGACGCCCATGTCAAGCCTGTTCACAGCATGACTTTCGGAGATGAACCTGCTGTAAGTTCTTCTGCGAGATGACATGTAGAAGGACCTCCTAGGTTGACATCTCTCAGGTTAAAACAATGGGGAAACAGACTCTGGTAAGAGTACTCTCCCAATATATTAGTGATCGGCGCAGCATGATTTTTTCTTCCATACATCTCTATCAGTCTCCATCTCAGTAGTCACCTTGTTTCCTTTTTCTTAAATTTTATGTTAATAAGTATGTATGTCGATGTTTCCAGCACGACGTATACTCCTGGCTGTGTGGGGGCTCTCTGATCAGCGACCGCTACGTCCTGACTGCGGGGCAATGTACCCGTAATTGGCCACACACGTCTCAGGATACAATAAGGTAGATTAAATAAAGGATCATAGGCAAGAATGAATCGGCGGCACACCCATATCTGCAACTGATGAAACCACTGTAGTTTTGAAGACTTCTCCCTTTACTCAGTCCAAGGCGCATCAAAATCTGTCCCGGGGTTATTCAGTTCCGACAATGTTAGGTTAGGTTAGGTTAGGTATGGCCGTCAGAGTCATCAGGGGGTACCGCACGATAACCTACAAGGCAGCTTGTGCACTGGCCGGACCCCGCCCTGGGACCTCGAGGCGAGAGTACCTTATCGATGAGATCGAGAATCGTATCGATGGCGCGAGGAAGCGAGGGCGCGGGGCGAGCAACCGATGCAGCGACACATAGAGCTGCATCGGTCTCAGCTTCGCAAGGGCCTGGTGGCGGAATGGCGGGACAGGCTTTCACGCCCTACCGCCAGCCTCGACATCATCGAAGCGGTCCGGCCGGTGCTCGAGCGCTGGCTTGGGAGGAGGCACGGCTCCCTGTCGTTTCGGGTGACGCAGGTGCTCTCGGGACATGGTTGCTTCGGGAAGTACCTGTATCGCATAAACAGGGAGCCGGACGCTCGGTGTCACCACTGCGTCGACTGCCGGGAGGACACGGCGCGGCATACGCTGGCAGAGTGTGCCGCTTGGGTGGAGCCGCGCCGTTCCCTCATCTCAGAAGTAGGCAGTGACTTGTCGCTGTCAGCCGTAGTGAATGCCATGGCATCGGCAGCGAGGAGTCCTGGGACGCGGTGGTTTCCTACTGCGAGACGGTCGTATCCCAGAAGGAGGCTGCGGAAAGGGTGAGGGAGATCTCGTCCACTCACCCAGCCCGCAGCAGGCGAACCGGGCGTCGGCGGAGGGCGGATAACGCCCTCTTCCAGCCATCCTAAATGGGTCCAGGGGTGACAGACTCGTGGACGTCAGTCGCCCCCCACACATCAGGACCCTAGGTAGCGGCGCGTAGTGTTCTATGCGCGCCCCTCTTAGACGTCACGGGGGGAGTCAAACACCTCACCCCCTGACCCGAGGAGTTCCGTAGTGGCGGGCCGTCACCAGTCGGGGGTTGCGGAAGATTCTTGCGTTCCCACGACCCCCGGCGTAGGTGTGAGTCGGTAAGAGTCACGCGCGCGGTTTATCAGCGCATGCACTGAAAACACAAGCACTTGAGATACTGAGCGCAGCTCGCTATCGTTAATTGGTTTGGGTTCTTGAATAAACAGACCACATACTTATCTTTATACAATGGGCGGATGATACAATGGAATAAAGAATGACATCGTGGTGTGCGTGGTATTATGTTTGTCTTTTGTTTTGACGATTTCTGTTAAAGCCTCGTGCAAACAGACGCGATATCGGGGGCGCGACAGGCAGCGGTACCTTTGTAGCGCCTGCGATATCGCGCCTGTTTGTGGGAGCCTTAAAGCTACTGAATCAATTGTCACGATATTTTGCAGGTAGCATTATGAATAGTTAAGTAATCTAACAATAATAAGAGAATAAGACAATGGTGCCGATTCTCTTGTACACCGAACTAAACTAACTATACTATCTCTAAAATTCCTTACTTTTGACTATGGGAATCTTGGAGCTATTCTGCCAAATAAATTCTCTAAATTTAAAACTTGTTTTGACACAACTAAAATCGAATTTGACAACCGCGCGCCTCCACTTGGTACTTGTTTTCCCTACCCCGTGTTTTTTTTTTTAGAGCCAGTGGCGCACATGCACTGCAGCCTCGACGTGTTTTTAATGGAATTTTTCAGTTTTTGTATGGAAAATAACGAAAAAAAATAAAAAATCATTACCAACATGTTGAGAATTAGGGGTTTAAGGGCTTCCTAAAGGGGGACGAAATTTTCATTATTTTTGCGATAGGACACACCGTTTTCGAGATATAAGCAAAAGAAAATAAAAAAATACAGTACTGTTTTTTGTAACTAAAGTCGAGGTGTTGGTTTGAATTTTAGTTCATGACATCTAATTTTATTCCAAACATTTTTAATCGCGATTAAATATAGTCAGATTTAGTTAGAGGATTTTAGATATAGAACAAAATTTTAGGTTAAATCGTCAAATTCAGAATAGCATTTTCACTGAACTAATCTCAGTGCCATCTTAGTGCTGTCGAACTAAATTATAGTTAAGTTGTGTCATTTAAAGTCTATTTCAGAATGAGTTTGATCGTTTGACAGGACTAAACTAAATTTTAGTGATTTTTAGTTTAGTTTAGAGAATTTTGTGACAAGAGAATCGGCACCAATAACAGAAAGTTAAACCACAAAAGATGACGAAAATATATGAGTGGGTCTTTAGTAGGTATTGCCCGTATTGCCCGGTCCGTATTTAGGCAACAAAATATTGTTTTTTTCGTTTTTTCATGCAGTTTTTACCACTTTTTAGACATTACCACTTTATTACTTTTTTCACCAACACCAACTTACAACACGGCACTTCATTTCACAACACTTTTTTACACACACACTGATGTTTTTTGGTAAAATTACTATCTACAACGACGTATTAACTATTAATAAATATACTTATAAATTTACTGATTTATTATTTACTAAAAACACTAAATATTGATAAAAATATGCAGACATGACTTTTGACGTGTTGCTACGGGTCAAATTTCAACAATATTATTTAATTTTGCCGTGGATATTTTTGGTGTTGAATGATTAAGTTGACGAGAATATCTATCTGCCCATAGACTGAAATTGCCACAGACGATATAAACCCTTATTCAACAGTAGAAATAAGATTTTTACCGCGCGAACGAAGTGGCACCCCGGCGGCCCGGCGGGGCTGTCCGCGCGGTCGCTTACAGGTACCTGAAATGACGATCGACTGAATTGAAACTGACGAATGAATTTCGACTTTTTACATAAGTAGTAGTGCAGGGACGTATGCCAACCAACATTGTCGATCAGATCAACAACAACCATGAATAAACATTAAAAAAAAAAACTTTATTTTCGACTAATTCAAATAGAATTGCAAATTGTTAATTTCTTATATTTTTTTTGAGATTTTTTGTTCAAATTGTCGTTCATAGATGCTTATATTTTTCAAGATCCTTAGATAGGTTGTAAAGAAACACAAAGACGAATGGGCCCCTGCTTATGGGTTTCCCAATAAAAATAAGATAATAATTATAGACCAATGGAAAGAGCTTTTCAAGGGGAACCTTTCCTACTAATACGACTTTTGCCAATTGTGAGTCAGTTCGGAGTAAATGACCTAAATAGGTGTGAATACTTGAGCATCGAAGTTAAGGAATTTCCTTGGCCCAATAGCCATAAGATATATATCAATGGCTTTAGCTTTTTGAGGGGAACTTTTGCTACTAACATGACTATTGCCAATTGTTAGTCTGTTCGGAGTTAATGGCATAAATAGGTGTCGCCTTCGGTACCGAAGTTAAGGAATTTTCTTACCCCAATAGCCATAAGATATACACCAATGGAAAGAGATTTCCAATTAGAAACTTTGCTACTACCACGACTTTTGCCTATTGTTAGTCAGTTTGGAGGTTATGACCTAAATAAGTATTACTACTGGGGCACTGAAGTTAAGGAATTTGCTGGACCCAATAGCCATAAGATATACACCAATGAAAAGAGCTTTTTGAAGAGAACCCTTGCTTCTTACATAGCTGTTGCCAATTGTTAGTCAGTTCGGAGTTAATGACCTAAATAGGTAATAAATTGCGAACCGAAGTTAAGGAATTCTTGGCGTCCAATAGCCATAAGATATATACCACTGAAAAGAGCTTTTTAGGGATAACCTTTGCTACAAACACGACTTTTGCCTATTATTAGTCAGTTCAGAGTTAATGACCTAAATAGGTGATAAATTTCAATAATGCTTAATTACTCACATTTAGAGCTCTGTAGCTCCTTTCATACTAACAATCGAGAGAAACGTAATGTCACGAAATATTTCCTTTGAAGAGATTTTTCCATATCTTAACTCTATTGGGGGATGCGGCAGGCTTAACGAAGGTTTAACGATCTGTACGGCCGATCGACTCTTAAAAACATTGTTCCCAAAACGGCATCTAGGAGGTCAACGATTTAAAATGTCCAATTATAGGTTTGCAGATCATGTTTGCAAGGCTCAAACTTAATAAAAGTTATTTCATTGTCTAAATACCTGAATTTCACTAATGCTAAATTACTCACATTTAGAGATCTGTAGCTCCTTTCGTACTAACAATCGAGAGAAGCGTCCTATCACAATATATTAGCCTTGAAGAGATCTTTCCATGTGTATATATCTCAACTCTATGGGGGTACTCGTCAGGCTTAACGATCTGTCCGGTCGACCGACTCTTAAAAACATTTTTCTAAAATGGCATCTATTGGAGAACAATGTTTTAAAATGTTCGCTTATAGGCTTCAAAGAGGATGTTTGCAGGGCACTGAATCCTTAAAAGTTATTTAATTGACAAAATACCAGAATTCCACTAATATTTAATCACCCACATTTAAAGCTCTGTAGCTCCTTTCGTACTAACGATCAAGAGAAGTCATCATAAAAATGAATATTCTTCTTGATGAGATCTTTCTATTGGTAGGTATATGTAATTATCTTAACGCTATTGGGCTCCAGGACAGAAACGCCCAATCTCCTTTCTTCATAAAAGGTAACTGTTGCACAATTGTTTGTTTTAAGAGAGGGTAAATTAGCAATCAACACAACTATCTACAACATTGGATATTATAGAGTATTGATAATATATATGATGGAACATTATCACATTACTAGTGTTTCGCAATACCGTACAAAAAATAAGCGGGGTAATTATGACTTTAGGTTAATCAAAATAACCCCCACTTCTTCTTTTCGTGAAGCTATTTAAACTAACGAAAAATCACATAAAAACGTATCATTCCAAAGAACAACTAGGCGAAAAACAATTTACGATTTATATTTTCTCTAGTCACTGTTAATATTGTATAAACAAGCATTGTAAAATTGTAACATTTTTTGACGAAATATGTGACGATACGACGAAATATGACGAAATATGTGACGAGCGTTTTTTGCCAACACATACACAAAATGGCGTCTGACAAAAAAAGGCGCTTTAGCAGCGGTATCTATGAAATTTTGTTGAAATAATCTGTTCACCTACTAGCATACAGATGGCGTTTTGGTACAAATACAGTTAGAATAACAGTTATTGGCATTAGTTGAAATAGCCCCATAGTCGAAATAGCCCCGCCCGACCTTACTTAGAAGAATTATTTGTTCATGGTCTAAAAACATTGATTCGATGTTACATGTGTAGATAAAGGTTTGTAGTTCAACAGTTGTCCACAAAAATAATTCATACAATGGTGAAGACTGGGCATGAAATTAATAGTAATGTCACATTATGAACCAACCCAACCATGGATGGACCGCAGCAAGCACCGATCCACTTCGACTGCTATTCTGCTCCGAATCACCAATCCATTATACCTCATATTAATTCATCTATTTTACTGAAACCAGTAACGAACTTTACAGAGAACCCCCAGTAGCTGTACAACTCGGTTCCTCATACCGGAACGATCGTGAAGCCCTCGTCGTGAAGATATCCGCCATCATTCGCCACCCGAAGTATAGGCTGGAAAGGGCATACCATGATGTAGCTCTCATCAAGATGGTTTCAAAAGTCAAGTGAGTAATTAATAAGTAATTAAAACATATAACACCACGTCTGTAATCCCCGAAGGGTTAGACAGAGGTGTACCTATAGTACACCCACATTTCGCCAGTCATGTTTAAGCTCTGTGTAACAGGGAAAGATATTGTTGTAACGAACGCCTATTGTCATCAACCGGGCACAAATCCTGACTCCGGGTTGCTACTGAGAAATTCAAAAAACCCAATAACACTTTGCCCGCCCTGGGAATCGAACTCAGAACCAGCAGCAGTAGCGCTTGCATCCACTAGACCGAAGAGAGTATAAAAATAACAACCGAGTTTTAAGAGTCAAGGCAGGAGTGGATGTCACATGTCTCTAAATTTTTGGTTCTAGGACATGCTGGCTTCCTGACGATGTTTTCCTTCACTGGTTTGAGAGTAGGTCGTGATGAGTGGGTCAAAATGAAGTATGCCAGCAAGGAACAGACACAAGATGATTTATAATAACTAACTCGATCATCACAATAATTCCAGGTTCTCTGAGGTGATACGTCCAGCTTGTTTGGGAGTACCACCACCAATGGGCAGGACCATCACCGCCACTGGATGGGGGAAAGCTGACTATAGTGAGTTTCATTAGTTAAATTATGATTTAAAATAACCTTGTTAAAATGGGTGCATACCTTATTCAAATCTAACCATCGTCTCGTTATTAATTCCAGGCGGTGACTACTCCTTACAACTTCGCAGCGTCTCCCTCAGGGTGTGGGACATGCAAGAGTGTAAGGACATAGTCGGAAAACCTCGACCGCTCCCCATTGGGGTTCTCCCCGACAGCCACATGTGTGCCGGTGACAGGAGTGGGTGGCATGACACTTGTAAGGTAAGAAGTGAGACTGATTGGGCCATAATCCAGCACGCGGAAACAGTGCGGGTTGGTAGATGTGAAAAAAATAATCATCAAAATCAATTCATATGTGGCGGAGTAATCGCGTAAGAAACATACAATAAAGAAACAGTCGAAATGAAAATCTCCTCCTTTTTGAAGTCGGTTAAAAAGTGCCAGTCAATGGTTGAAATGAAATAAATGCTTCGAGTTAAAGTATCATATATGATTTTATCACAGGGTGATGCCGGTGGTCCAGTACAGATTCAAGATGGCTGCTTGTGGCGTGTGGTCGCTGTGACGTCATTAGGTAACGCAAATTGCGGAGGTGATGATATCCCTGCGTTGTACGCTGTCATACCGCATGCGTTTGTAGCCGCTCAGGTATTTGATGAGGTATCATTAGAATAAAATAAAGATATTTAAGGAACTGTGTGTATTTTTATTTGAAGAAAATTGGGACATCCTCCATCATGGCCCACAGTGTACTATTATGGCGCAGTGATGGGAAAACCAAAGAAGCGATGGATGGATGAAATAGATCATTTAGTATGGATTAAGTGTTGGCCATCACAATAGGAAAAAAAATAAGGAATGAGGACTGGATTGTGTGAAAGATGACATGGGTAGAGAGGAGGTGACTTCTGAGATGACGTCTGATAGAGATGTATGGAAGAAGACATGCTTTGCATTTGGACACAATTGAACGACGAATCGATTGACGAACTGTTTTATAATTAAATTATGTTGTGTGAACACCTACCTACCTAAACACAATCAGGAAATTAGGTATGTTATAAATAGATCTTTTATGTTATCTGACATAATAGTTCGGCGTTCAAACGTCATGACTTCTGCATGAGGTCTAAAATAATAAAGAATTAAGTATATTTTTTTATGGTAGGTAATGGTTGCCGATCAAGAAAGAAAGAAAATGCATTTATTTAGCACAGATTAAAAGGCACGCAATATAATATACAGGAGGTAACAAAATAAAACAAAAATCAATTATAAAGTGTAAAAGTGATGCGATGTAGGAACGTAACACGGCTGCGCCAAAAAGGCCAAGTTCAACAAAAATTCCAGACAACCAGTGCCTGACGCTGGTTTTCAACCGGACCTGAAAGTGTGAGGTGACGGATGTAAATCAGATTTATAATGTAATGTGTGTATGCATGCATACCTACGTAAATGTTGTGTCCTATAATAATAATTAGTACATAAAGGAGGAGCTCGTGGCTAAGTAATAACAGCCGCACGGGTCGATCCATCAGGTTAAGCTACGTTGGTTGGTCCGTGGATGGGTGACCATCTTTACATATCGAAACTCCTCCGTGCCTCGGAAAGCACGTTAAGCAGTTGGTCCCGGCTGTCATTCGTGGTTCTTTGACAGTCGTTACGGGTCGTCAGAAGCCCGAAAGTCTGACAACCAGTCTTACCAAGGGGGATCGTATTAACCAGTTACTGGGTTGTGGATAGAATAGAATAGAATAGATGTTTATTTCATTAATTAGGTTAGAAATGTCACTTATAAAATATAATTTTAAAAGAGCATTAGATGTACTTATCTTATACTAGCTTCCGCCCGCGGCTTCGCCCGCGTGGTATGTCGATAAAAAGTAGCTTATGTCCTATTCCAGGTCATAGTCTACGCATGTGCCAAATTTCATCCATATCCGTTCAGCCGTTTCAGCCTGAAAGCGTAACAAACAAACAAACAAATCAACAAACAAACTCACTTTCGCATTTATAATATTAGTTAGGATTAGGATTGGCGCAGTTTGTCCGGGAAGGGAGCTTTTGCATTCCATTGCTTAATTCTTTTCAATCACGATTTTGAATTATAATGTATAAAACAATTGTGAGAAAAGACAATGCCAAGAATCGGCTCGAATTGTATGTAGTGTCCGACAGACTTTCTATAATAATGATAATTCATATTAAAAAATAGGAAGAATTATACAATATAAATAAAATCTGTAGAAGCACTCCGTTAAAAAGTAATTTTGAATAGTTATTCAATTTAACAACACATTTCATAGTACATTTTCAATTAGAAATGTTACCAATACCAAAATATTATAATATCGATACGAAATTGCACTTGCAAATCGATTACAATAAAATTAATATGAAGATACGCAAGTGAATTTATTACTTACATAAATCGTAGCTCGTAATTATGTTAATAAATAGCGTTTAATTATATTTTTTTATAAGTATATTAAGAACCCGTCTTCCCAAAGACAGTGGGATGAGCCGCTCTGCAGGTTGGTACGGAATAAACTTATTAATACGTCCACCAATACTGCTGAGCGTGCGCGCCTGCTGGCTGTGGGAGAGTGGGAGTCGGGCCTCTGGCTTCAGGCGCTACCGTCACCCAACGTAGGCACTATGCTGGGTGACACCACATTCCGGCTCGCTACATGTTTGCGTCTGGGCGCTCCTTGCGGTGCTCCACATCGTTGTCAATGCGGTGAAGGAGTCGACTGCCTCGGACACCACGGCCTATCCTGCAGCAAGAGCGCTGGTAGGATGGCACGCCACGCCAGCATTAACGACATTATCCGTCGGGCTCTTGTCACCGCCGGGGTGCCAGCTGTTTTAGAACCCAACGGCTTGGCACGCGACGATGGGAAGAGGCCAGACGGAATGACCATAATGCCTTGGAAGTTGGGTAGACCTTTGGTGTGGGACGCAACCTGTGTCGACACCCTCGCGCCATCCCATCTTCCTAGCACGGCGTGCTGTGCTGGGGCAGCTGCTGCAGGAGCAGAAAACCTCAAACGGCGCAAATATAACAACCTTATTGGGAGCTATATGTTTGAGCCGTTTGGGGTTGAAACACTAGGGCCGTGGGGTCCGAGTGCTCATCGAGTATTTCGGGACATCGCTAAGCGATTGGTCGACTCTTCACGTGACCAGAAGGCTGGCCTATTTTTAGCCCAAAGAATCAGCATTGCCATTCAACGTGGCAATGCTGCCAGCCTTTTGGGCACTTTTCCCATTGACAGCGATGCGGACGAATTCTTTGATGCCCAATGAGCCCCTCCCCTTTATTTGTTATTAGTATCATTAGAATTAGAGTATATTATATTTTAAAAATCATTTTTAATTCGATTATCGATATCGTTTAGCATAGTCTATTCCTAATAATGTAATTATAGTGCTGGCAACACTTGATGTAAAACTCTATCTGGCATTTGTCAATGTCAAAAAGTTTGATTTCTCCCGCGTGTTATAACACGAGAAGGTAGAGACTCGCCACGGTGTTCTTCGCTAGCACGTGTGTTTAGAATTACTAACTTTTTTTTTTGTGTTTTTTGACTTTTTAGTGACTTGTTAGTAAATAAGTGTGTTCGTAAACAGGTTTGTAGTGTAATTGTCCTATTTTTCTTATCTCTTCATCTAAAATGGATGAAAATAAACCCCCCGATCCTGATCCCCCCGATATTCCAGTTCTTTCATCTCCTCTTTCCCCAAATCCACTATCGCAATTCGCCGATGTTGTCTGTAGTGTTTCAGAGATGGATGTATCAATCCCCCAATCCCAGTCCAGCCAATCTTCCCGTAAACGTCCCGGTAATGAAGACATTTTATCTCCTACCCCCCCAAACAAACAAAAGAAAAGCCAAATTGGTCGTGTTAAATATTCGGCAATTGATAAAGCTCCTTTCATCGTCCACGTCTCTCGTATAGAGACACAACCCAACTCGGGTACCACCTTACATCCAGTTAATTTCGGAAAAATTTTAATGTCCAACAACATCGCGAACATAGTTCGTGGTGGGGTCAATAGGGTTGGTAGAAATCGCGTGTCATTGCTTCCCCTCAGGATGCCAACTCTTTCTTGGTTAATACTGTGTTAACCAAGTACAGTTATACTGCCTCTATCCCTACATTCAACATCACAAGGATGGGGGTAGTAACCGGTGTGCCCTCAGATATCCCAGAAGATGAGACAATTACATATTTGTCCGTGCTCTCAGGATGTGGAGAAATCCTTAAAGTTCGCCGAATTAATAAGAAAGTCCAGAAAGACGGGAATATTGAGTGGAGACCCACATAAACTTGCGTCATTACGTTTGATGTACAAGTCTTACCCAAAAGAGTCTTCTGCTGTTACACATCTCTTCCCGTTGAGCAATACATATATCCCACCATTAAATGTCGCAAATGTTGCAGATTCGGACATGTGGCAATTGTATGTAGGTCAAAACCACGCTGCAGTAAGTGCGGCCACGATCACCCAGGTGATGGTTGCAACATCTCTGAGGGCAAGGCCTTCTGTATTCTGTGTTCGGGTAATCACTTCGCTAATAGCAGGTCATGCCCCGAGCATGGTAGACAAAAAGCCATTAAGACCATCATGGCTGAGAAATCTATTCCTTATGTCGAGGCTAGCAAATTAATTCCAACAACTTCCCGCAACTATGCCAATATCACCAAAACTCCTTACCTTAAAGCCCAAGACCCATGCCCCTCTTTCCCCGTCTTATGATAAAGCTGCTCATCAGCAGATAATTAGCTCCCCCCAACTTTCACAGCCTAATGGCTGCGCTCTCAATTATAGTAATGTCTCTTCCAACAATAGTACTTCTTCTATTATTGAACTTTTAATAAAACTCTTACCTATCGTTATTTCTTCTTCTACTTCTAGTTCCCAATCACCGTCCAACGTTGCCAACCAACTTATAACTCTTCTCTTAGACATTAGAAATGGCGTCTCGCCAAGTAGGTATTCCTTCAGTGGAATGTGAGGAGCGTGTGGCATAAAAAGCACGACCTCATATTTCTTTTAAATAAATACAAGCCATTAGCTTGTTCCATAGCTGAGACTTGGCTTACTCCAAGTCTTAGCTTTCGTATGCTACATTTCAACATACTCAGATGTGACTGACCAGATGGCTATGGAGGTTCAGCTCTCTTGGTCAATAACCGGGTCCCACTGTTACCCCTTACTTTGCCTCCACTTACAGGTGATATGAGGGTTGCCGCGGGGAAGATTGAGGGCATCAGAGTGTTTTCCATTTATATTGCACATCCTCACCATGATTTTTTTAGAATTTTAAAAGACATTTTTTCTAGTGTTCATGGTCCAATACTGGTCATGCCACCATTATAGATGTGGGTCTGAACGCTGTGATGCCTTTGGTGTGGCTCTAGTTGATGTTTTGGATGACTTGGACCTCTGCGTTTTAAACAATGGTTGCTCAACACGACGATCTCTTCCAGGACAGCAAAAGAGTTGTGTCGACCTTACATTTTGTTCGGTTGAGTTAGCAGCATTAACTCACTGGGAATTCACAACCTTGTCGCATGGTAGTGATCACCACCCTATTGTTATATCCTTGGTTAATGAATTTTATTTAGAAAAAACTTCCCCTCCACTTTTGAAATATAACCTGTCCAAACCAGATTGGTCAAAATTTGCATCATTATTGGAGGATAAAATTGATGCTCTTCCAAATTTAAATTCAAATTTTTCAGATCCTTCTGGTCACTACCATGCCAAGAGCTGTTATGAGGGTTTTGTAAAAGCCATTACATCCAGTGCAGATTCCTGCTTCCCATTGAAAAACAGTGCCCGTAATAAAATCCCTTCACCTCCGTGGTGGGATCCAAAATGCACTTCGGCGATCAGGGACAGGGACGAGGCAGAGGTGTGTTACAATACAGATATGAGCACTGAAAATCTGTTGGCTTACTTTCAGCTCAATACCAGAACTAAACGTTTTCTTCGCAAAAAGAAACGTACGGGTTGGGTTAAGTTTTGCACCTCCTTATCTCCCTCTACTCCAGCTTCAATTGTCTGGAAAAATATCAATAGGTTTAGACGTGGTTGTTCCCCATCAATCTCTTCACCAATCACTAGGGAAACAGCTGAACATTTTTTTGACAAAATAGCACCACCTTATGTTCCACTCTCATCTGAATGTCAAACCGCACCCCTGCATAATATAACAGAGGATCCATCCGACGCACCATTTACTTTAGAAGAATTGAATATGGTACTCAAACATGTCCGGGGAACAGCTCCTGGTAATGATGGTGTGCCATACTCTTTCATAATGCATTCTGGCAAAAAGGCTAAATTATTATTTTCAAATATATTAAATTTTTGTTATATTCATGGTTGGGTCCCAGATCAATGGAAATTACAAATTATTATCCCTCTTTTGAAACCAGGCAAACATGCAGATGATCCGAACGGTCTTAGACCAATCGCTTTATCTTCAGTTCTAGCCAAATTACTTGAGCACCTTATTAAAAATCATCTCGAGTGGATAAACGAATTGAGAGACTTACTGCCGAACCACCAATTTGGTTTTAGGAAAGGTCTTAGCACAATGGACAGTGTTGGTATTTTAGTTACGGATATCCGCTTAGCTTTTTCTAAAAACGAATCCGTTGTTGCCACTTTCCTTGACATCTCCTCTGCATATGACAATGTACTTCTTCCAGTACTCAGGCAAAAACTGCAACAGCTGAGTCTCCCGGCTAAGATGATACAATGCATATGTGAACTTCTGTCATCCCGCTCATTGGTTCTGAGAGTACAGGGTGAGAAGTTCGATGAAAGGCAGACATGGAGGGGCCTCCCACAAGGCTATGTCCTCAGTCCCATACTCTACAATTTGTACACGGCTGATATTGGGTCTTGCCTAAATAACAATTGTCGGATGTTACAGTACACCGATGACATTGTTCTGTATGTGACAGTTTCTTCAATAGTTGACGCTGCGTCATCTTTATGCCTGTCTCTGGATTCTTTGAACCAATGGCTTTTAAGCCATGGGCTGTCGTTGTCTGCACCAAAAAATTCGGCAGTCATTTTCTCTCGCAAAAGAATCATCCCCCACATTTCAGTAAATATTCTAGACCAAAATATTCCAATATCTAAGAAAGTAAAATTTTTAGGCGTTATTTGAGATACAAAATTAACTGGAAAACATCACATAAATTTTCTTATACAAAAATGTGAAAGAATTATTTCAATTTTAAAAGTTCTTGCGGGGGTTTGGTGGGGTGCTCACCCCTACACCATGAAATTAGTTTATAATGCCTTAGTTCGTAGTGTTTTAGACTATGGAACATTTCTCCTGATTCCTTGCAACAAAAGTGCTTTGGCTGGGCTGGATGGAGTTCAGTCCAAGTGCCTCCGAATCATCTCAGGTTGTATGAAGTCCTCCCCCATTAACGCATTGCAAGTCGAATGTGCTGAACCTCCATTGGCCCTTAGACGGCAATTTCTGGCCTCCCGTTTGTGTCCAGACTAATATGTAGATCCTCCCACCCCCTTTTGGTAGACTGAACGAGTTAGATACCATATGCAGAAGTTCAAATTACTGGAAAAATAAAGAAATCCCCTTAATCCTAAAATCCTTTCGTCTAATTCTTAATTTAGTAAACCCCATCGTCCAATATCCCAGATTACCCCTTATCAATTTCGCATATGAAGTCTTAACTTATATCCCCAAAATTTTGTTTCATATTGGTATATCTAAAAAATCTCCGTCAGCGAATTTGGCTTGCATTGCGGTGGTGGGCAAGCGATGGAATGGTTTTCAATTATTTTTTACGGATGCTTCGAAATTAACCGATCATAGTCACACTGGCGCTGCGGTCTATTACCAAAACTTCAAAATTATCCTACAGTTTAAAGGCCCTAAGGAATCTTCTGTATTCACTGGTGAGTGTGTGGATATACTGGAAGCTTGTCTTTTCATAGAGTCGCACCATAATATTGAGAAAGCCGTTATTTTTAGAGATTCCCTTAGCTGTTTACAAGCATTAGTCCAAAATCCCTTTAAAAGTAAACTGCACTGTTCCCTTATTTAAAAAATTAAAAATCTTTATTGTCCTGCGCTAGTAATCAAAAAGATGTTCAGTTAGTTTGGATACCTAGTCATTGTGGCATTAAGGGTAACAATTGTGTTGATGCTTTGGCTAAAGATGCTTGTTCATCATTATCGTCAGATCTCACACACAATACCTATCAGGGTACTATTGTCACTTCCAAGACTGAGTCTGCAGTGCTCCTGGCAGGAGCAGTGGAATATGTCCAGCAAAAGGAAATGCAGTTTTTTTTATGCAGTACAACCGACCATAAAACCAAAACCATGGTTTTTCGCTCACAAAAAAGTCTCAAAGATTGTTATTTCTGTTCATTGTAGAATCCGCTTAGGTTTTTGTTGCACTCCTGTTTTTTTGCACAAAATCCATGTCCGTGACTCCTATCTCTGTGAGTGCGGGTTAGAGGAAGGTACCCTAGATCACATATTCTTTGAATGTCCTAATAACATCCCACCTCTCGATTTGTATAGCCGTCTCCTTAAATTCAAGATCCCTCTTGCTATTAATTTTCCTTCCCTTTTAACATATTCCTCCCCAGAACTACTTGTGGCGTTGATGACTTTCATCCGTCACAATAATATCAAACTATGATTTATTCCCTTAAATAGTCTGTCAGTGTGGATGTGGTATATGTATATTTTATGTTTTAACAATTATAATATAAAATGTAATTTTATCTTTTTGTTTGTTCCAGTCCAGTACTACTTAACTTCAACTATACCATCGAAGATTTTTAGCATTCTAAATATTTTATTTTTTGTTTTTCTTCTCGATACACACTTGCTTTTCCAATTCACTTTAGACATTGGCAGAATGGTCGACATCGGCTTTGGATGCCATATAAAAAAATAGAATAGAATAGAATATAAAACGAGAAACCGATTTTTCTACCATTTACGACTACCTTGGCTGTTAAAACTGAGGATAATGTGCTAAAAGTCATTATATAGTTTCATTTCATAGTTTATTTCATGATAGGTAACGTTCAAATCAGAAGTAGGTCAACTTTAAAAAACAATATTAACTTTTTTTGGTGTGCAGATAGAAAACTAATTATACTATCAAATTCTATATTTATTTTCCTTTTTTATGAAATATAGTTCATCTTTGTCGGTGCTGGCCGAGTCTTGTGGGAGACCCTGGCATTCTCCTTTTGGATTTAGGATCCCATCAGATGTAGGCCTGAAGTTACTTATTTGCTAGGAGTTACTGGGTTGTGGAGATCAGGTAGGCAGTCACTCCGTGTAACATACTGGTATTCAGCTGCATCCCCAATATAGTTGGGAAAAGGCTAGGCAGATGAACAAGTAGTACATAACTTGTGTGATTGTGTATAAAATTGCAAAACAAAAACAAGACATAACTGAATAAACGCTTGTTATACCATCGTAAGTATATAAAGAAATCCTTGGAAACGAGTCAGAACAAAAGATCTCTTTTAGCCGATGCCAGACTTCCACGTTCCAACACATTGTCATTAGTTATTAATCCGTGCTGCACTTCATCACACAATACGCTGCAAGCGTCTATACAGGGTTATTGGTAAAACACCAACAACCTCTAAAGGAGTCATTGTACTCATCATTATGAACAACTTTTACTATTTTATTTTATTTTATTCAATAGGAACAACTAACAGCTACAATATAAAACATAGAATAAAAGAATATACAAAACTAATGACAATATTGCAGCCCACAACGCTGTTCACAGATTAGCTGTGGGATAAAAACAATAAAATAATCACTAGGTTACACAATACAGATCTATAATGATAAGTTATACTTAACTATCGAGTTTAAATTAAATTATAAGAAGATAGAATAGGCCAACGAAGTAGAATGAAGAGAAAGAAAGAAGTACAATAAAACTATCAAACTATTCAGGAGAGCTCCTTAAGTATAAGACTTTTGAACCTATAGGCAGCAGTTACAAAAATGTCTATATGTTCAAAAGTCCCATTGTAGGAGTCTACCATACGGCGAACAGGTGAACGCAGACCAGAGTTGGACTTACAAGAGCCCACTGAAAATAGTCTGCCTGCGCGCAACTCTCGCCTATGGGAACAAAAATGAAATCGCAAAAAAGAAACAGCAGTTCCGTACGTTTTGTCGAGTTATGCGAACATAAATGTACTGAACAGCTTTTTTTTTGCGATTTCATATTTGTTCCCATAGTAAAAGTTGTTCATAATGATGAGTACAATGACTCCTTAAGAGGTTGTTGGTGTTTTACCAATAACCCTGTATAATGAGGCAACAACTCATCTGTTAATAGGCCAAACTGGAAGTTCAGGAAAACTGCTTGCCGTATCGTGAATCGAAAGTATAGATACATTGGATTGAAAAAATGTGTGTGTGAGAAAAAACAGTCGGTTTTTAACTCGAATTAAGCGCAAGCCGCTGAAGTCACCACTCGCTCATTATGCCAAATTAGTGTTTGGGTTTTCTAAAAAACTGGCCAAGTGCGAGTCAATTTCGTACACGAAGGGTTCCGTACCGTATTAAGATCGAGCAAAAAAACGCCGAAAAAAACACGTTTCTTGTATGGGTAGTCCTCCCTTAAAATATTAACTATTTTTTTGTTATAGCCGCAATAGAAATACACAATCTGTGAACATTTCAACTGTCTACCTATAACGTTTCATGAGATACAGGCCGCTGACAGACAGTCGGACAGCGGACGCTTAGTAATAGGGTTCCGTTTGCACCATTCGGGTGCGGAACCCTAAAAGACAAAGCACTAAGCCGTCTGCTGCCAAGCGTGCCGACTTTTATGTGGTAGGTATTTACGAGGACTATTTAGTAGTCAATAGAAGGCAACATATGGAGAATGACTAGTTATCATAAATGTCTTACTCACCAACCCTAACGCCGACTGACCGTGTGCGTCATAATACAAGTTTAGCTCAGACGTAGTTTCACATTTAATTCGACATCTCGTGTATCAAGAAACAACATATTAGATTAAACAGAAACATTTATAAAATCGAATAAAAACCCAAAAAAGTGTCATCAAAACAAAATCTACACATAGAATCGAACTCGAATTTTGAATTTGACATTTCAAAGTGTTCTTTTAAAAATTCTCAAGAAGTTTACAGTGTTTTTATTTTTAAATTACAATTGGTATTTTGTGGTCGTTTTTTTTTTTTTGTTTTTTACAAAGTGTTATTTGATTATTATCAGTTTGCGTGCCGTAAGGTATTTATATTATCTCATCTCAAAACTATGTATGTTGATTAAAATAATTATGATTTACGACTGTAAAATTAAACAAATAATTGTGTATTTACAGAATAATAATCATTAATATAACTCTCTAACTTCATCTACCTTATTGAATGACTATTTCATGAAATCATGACATTTGAGAACAATTCTTACTTACGCCGAAATGTTGTACTATAGGAACACCTCTGTCTAACCCTTCGGGGATTACAGGCGTGATGATTATGTTATTTTTTTTTTTTTCTTTTATCCTACAGTGTCCCACTGCTGAGCAAAGGGCTCCACCAAATCTTTCCAAACATCCTTTTCCAGGGCCACCTCGATCCAACCCTTGCGGTACGTATCTAGATCGTCTCGCCATGTCTTCCTGGGCCGGCCTCGGCGGCGCCGCGCCGTCCATCTTCAGGCACCCACCGCGTGCAGACTGTTGCCCAGCGGTCGCTATGCATGCGGCTGACATGACCCGACCAATCCCAGTTTAGCTTGGCAGCCTTTTTGCCTACGTCTAGAATCCCCGTTTTGGAGCGCAACGTGGTGTTTCGTATTCTGTCAGTTCGGCTTACACCCAGAATGCTGCGCTCTATTGCTCTTTGGCAAACCCCAAGGCGGAACTTTTGCAACTCGGTGAGCGACCAGGTCTAGGCACCGTAGGTTAGGACGGGCAGAATACATGTCTAAAAAAAAAAAAAACCACCTACTTCCAAAAAAGACTAGGAAATGAAAAGTAACTTTAAATAAAAATATACTTTTGACCTCTCAACGTGGCATCCTCAGGATGACGATACGAGAAAGAAGAGCTGAAACACGTGTCGATTTCTTACAGGGTTTTACATGACTCTTGAGGAAAATAGTTAAGCGGAATAGGTTACTAAATATATCGACGTCTATTGTATTTTATAATGGGAATAATAAACCAGTTGGGAAAAGGCGGCAGATTGATTGATTGATTTTTTGTATTTTATAATGGATTTCCGCAAAGTGATGCCTGAAACAATTTTATTAACTGAATTTCTCATGTTTGTTTGTTTGTTCCAGACAATAATGCGATCATGGGGGCCAGCTGTGCTCTCACTAACCCTGCTGGTGCTCACCGTGATAACAGTCACCAGCGGACAGACACAAGACTTTGGTAAATATAATAAAGAACTCTGCTTCTTTAGTCCGCATAGGTAGCCCACGAAATTCAAATTACTCTTGATCGAAATATGATTCTCGACCATAAATAATATATTTTTTACAAAATCATTCATACATCTCTCAAGTTAGAGATGAGCTCGTGGCTAAGTAATAACAGCCGCACCGGGTCGATCCATTAGGTTAAGCTGCGCTTGCCGGGGTTGGTCAGTGAGTGACCATCTTTACATACCAAGACTCCTCCGTGTCTCGGAAAGCACGTCAAGCCGTTGGTCCCAGCTGTCATTCGTGGATCTTTGACAGTCGTTACGGGTCGTCAGAAGCCCGAAAGTCTGACAACCAGTCTTACCAAGGGATATCGTATTTCCTAGTTACTGGGTTGTGGAGGTCAGATAGGCAGTCGCTCCATGTAAAATACTGGTCTTCAGCTGCATCCGGTTAGACTGGAAGCCGACTCCAATATAGTTGGGAAAAGGCTAGGCAGATGATGATATCTCTAAGTTAGATTTGTTCCATTAAATGACTTTTTCATGAAATGATGACATTTGAGAACAAATTACCCGGAAAAGGACCGGATTTACCGACATAGCCTGAAGAATAAGCAAGCTGAAGTAGCAGTGCGCTGGCCATGTTGGTCGAAGGACCGATGGCCGGTGGAGCAGACGAGTCCTAGAGTGGAGACCGCGTATCGGCAAGCGTAGTGTAGGACGCCCCCCTGCTAGATGGACCGACGACCTCAATAGTTGGCTGGGACAGACTGGAAGGCGGAGGACAGGGTGTTGTGGCGCAGCCTGGGAGAGGCCTATGTCCAGCAGTGGACTGCGATACGCTGAGTTGATTGATTGTTAGCTACCTACTTATTTGTTATTGTTGCAAATCATAATTATTTTGATCAAGATACAACCTGACATTGACTTGCAAATTGCAAAAAACTTAATAAAATTTGAATATCGCGGACTACCTTTGTGGATCCATCATACTTATATGATTTGCATGGAATAAAATCTTCCATTTATTACTAAGTTTCGAATGGTTGATATAAAGCTTTTTGCATACCTGAGTCTGAGTCAAGATTATATTTAGACGTACTTCTTATGTTATGACAACATCTTCAGTTTTAGGGGTCCGTAACCAAAGGGTAAAACGGGACCCTATTACTAAGAATGTCTGTCTGTCTGCCGCTGTATCTCATAAACCGTAATAGTTAGAAATATGAAATTTTCACAGATGATGTATTTCTGTTGCCGCTATAACAACAAATTACTAAAAACAACAAATAAATATTTAAGGGGGTTCCATACAACAAACGTGATTTTTTTTCCTCGTTTTTGCTCGAAATTGATAACGGCAACAGGTAGACGCTTGAAATATTCACAGAATATTTAGTTATATTATATTCACTTGAAAAATAAATAATTAAAATAAAATAAAACAAATATTTAAGGGGGCTTCCATACAACAAACGTGATGTTTTTGCCGTTTTTATAGATAATAGTACGGAACCCTTCGTGCGCGATTCCGAGTCACTCTTGGCCGGTTTTTAAATTTTACACAATAAATATGTATGTGCCTAAAATATTACCTGTATTAATTTGATATTTCAAGTGATTTTTGAAAGTCTGACAACCAGTCTTACCAAGGGGTATCGTATTACCCAGTTATTGGGTTGTGGAGGTCAGATAGGCAGTCGCTCCATGTAAAATACTGCAATTCAGCTGCATCCGGTTAGACTGGAAGCCGACCCCAACATAGGTGGGAAAAGGCTAGGCAGATTGATTGAAGTGATTTTTAATTTGTCATTTCAAGTGATGTTTGTTTGTTTTTTCAATTTGTAGTTTGACATTTTTGCACCCGTCAAATTTGTCTAGACTTTTATTATGATTTCGCCTTTTTGCGATGAGATGATACCAATCTAAGAGAACACGATAAAATATATTCAATATCAAATCCAACTTTCCTTCCTCCTTTTAGACTCGTAAAACTTTTTTATCTATAAACTGTAGGATACAACAATTGCAAAAATAAAATAATATTTGCTGCACATTGATTTCGACACCTAAGCGGGCGCCCATAGTCCCACTGGTCATGTCATTTTAAAGTACCTAACGTTTCGTCATTTATTGGAACTGTAGCTTTGTTTGCCTCTACAGGGTGAAATTTAATTCGTGGGCATCCTCTTCAGGGGTCATTGTACTCATAATTATGAACAACATTCACCGTGGGACCAACCTTGCCATGAAATTACAGAAAAATAGAATTTTAAATAGCTTAACGTTATTTTCAGAAACGACCACTGATCAACCTTTTCAGGAACCAGAGATTTTGATTGGACCTAATGAAGATGACATGACTGAATCTCAGAAAAAAGAATATGCGGAGAAGGCGGAGAGGAGTGAGTATGGTTTTGTATTTATATTCATTGAAAACTTCTTTAGGCGCGTTGTTATTTTTGGAACTTTTAATGATCCAAAACACACGCCATCACCAGCGATCTTTCTAACATTCCTTCAATTCCTCTGTTCCAGTTTGTGACTACTACAAGTCCTTCGCAGTGAAGAAGGCCTTATCTCGGATACTGTCGCCATACCCCGGAGCAATGAAGGTGTCTGCCTGTGCACCTGTCAACGTGCCTCTGGTCATCGGGGGATCAGTTACCAGCATCCGAGAGTTCCCACATATGGCTCTCGTGGGTTGGAAGAAATTTAATGTAAGTTTTAATACTCAGCGAATCAGACTACTTTTCTTTTCTTTCGTGATGAGCACTCTGATGATCAGCAAAACCAAATTATGAAAACTTGGTTATACCGTGTACAGAAGAGCTGATCAGCATCGTTGTATGTGGATAGGAAGGTTTTGAGCGACTTTTGCGTATTTGGCGCATCTTGCCTAGGTCTTTAAGACGACTTATTTCAAAGCATTCAGTTGCTTTTCTACATCTAAAATATACATAGTTTGACTGAAGTACTGATAGCAAAAAGCTCAGGGTTATGGCTACCAAGAGCTGCCAGTTGTACTTCAAGAACGAAACGAAAATCAAATTTAGATGTAGACTTGTCACGCAACACCTAAGGTACTTAGGTATTTTTGCCTGTCTTAAACCAGGAAAAGTTTCATCACAGGATAGGTGTATTGTGTATTTATTCATGTGTTGTGTAGGTAGGTAGGACGGGCGGCGTCCGTTATAGTTCTTCGTCACTCGGGCGCATAACCATGAATTTGCGGACGGTGTCGGATAAAAGCCTTTTAAAGAAAACTTTTTTTTTTTTTTGTTACTCTTTCATGGTTTGAGTGACAACGGTGTTTACCTTTACATCCTGTGTACCACGGGATACCTCACAGGGGGTGGCGATTCTTAAAGTCGCATAATTTATAAAGTTTATTGCCATGGCTATGGAGATGAATTTGCTGTTACTTCTTATGCGAGATGACATATATAAAGACCTCCGAGACGGACTCTGGTAAGAGTACTCTCTCCCAATTTATTAATGCAGCATGTCTGCTACTTCCATACATCTCTATCAGTCGTCATCTCAGTAGTCACCTTGCTTGTAACTCCTTTTTATTTCATTTTATATGCATAAGTATGTATGACGATGTTTCCAGGAAGCCGGCTACGTCTGGAAGTGTGGGGGCTCTCTGATCAGCGACCGCTACGTCCTGACTGCGGGGCACTGCACCCGTGAAAATAACGACCATGATGTCGAGTATGTCACTGTTGCTATTTATTACTGTTACTGGTTACCATTTATCATCTCACTGTGGGCCGCGAAGTCGGTTCATGTAAAATACTGGTAATCAGCTGCATCCGGTTAGACAAAAGTTGGGGAAAGGAAGGCCCAAAGGCAATTATTAGTCTACCAAAGGCCTCTCCCCATGACTTCCTAAAAACAATTATAAGGTGTCTTTTTATCCACCACTGTGTGGATCACCCGGAGGACACGTTGGAGCATACGGTGGAGGTCTGCCTAAAACTTATCATTCAATCAATTGCGAAAAACAATTTATGGTTTATATTTTTTCTAGTCACTGCTTAATATTGTAAAAACAAGCGTTTTAAACACATACACAAAATGGCGTTTGACAAAAAAAGGCGCGTGGGTCAAATAGTTCGCGCTTTAGCAGCGCTATCTATGATTTTTTCTTGAAATAATCTGTTCACCTACCTGCATACAGATGCCGTTTTGGTACAAATACAGTAGAATAACAGTTATTGTCATTAGTTGAAATAGCCCCATAGTCGAAATAGCCCCGCCCGACCTTACTTAGAAGAATAATTTGTTTATGGTCTAAAAAATATTAATTTGATATTAAAATAATACTGGCTGTGCTCCGCGATTTCACCCGCTTAGGTCTCAATCCCGTGGGAATATAGGGATAAAACGTATCCTATGTTCTTTTCTAGGTTATAGTCTACCCGTGTGCCCATCCTCTCCTCTCTAGAGTAGGGAACGACGGGGCGCGGCGGCGCGGCTGCGCGCCGGCACAGCGCCGGCGTCGAACGGTTCGCGTATTGCATTTTTATACTCGTGATAAAACTACGAAACTAAATGTCCGATTCGAATGAATTGATGTCAAAATTATTTATTTGAATAAGAATTAATATTAAATGTTAATAAAACTCCTTCGCAAATAATGCATTAATTTGGAACAAATTTCATTACCGGACTTTTTTTTTGAACTTTTAAAGAGGAACAATTCCATCATACATGATATTTCTCGATGATCTCTATTTTTTGATGTCCTTCTCACCGCTCTGGTTTTATTCACTCTTCTTTCTTTGTCCAGGCGGTATTTCTTTGGAATGCGCTCCCTCTGAATATCAGGATGGCAGCGAGTCGGTTATCATTTTAAAGTAGCGGCTCGTGAACATATTCGTGAGAAGTTGGCAGAATCAATGCGGCGCTGATTTGCTGGGCTTGTACTCCTTCACCTATCGTTATTTCTCCTGACAAAGTTTATTCTGTTGATATGTATGTATGTAAGTATATAATTATGTATTACTATTTATACTTTATCGAATTATCTATCCCGTATGTTGCACCTGCCATGTTTGTCTCTGCATCACCCTAAGGTTGACTGATAGAAAATGCCTCAGGCATTAAGTCCGCCTTTGTACAGTACTTTTTTTTTACTTGTGCATACATTTTTAATAAATAATAAGTAAATAAATATTTGCGTAACTTAAACCGTTTACGTGGGAGAGCAGTGGTGGCCCAGTGGTAACGGCAACGACTTACGAGTCGTAGGTCGTAGGTTTGAACCCTGACAGACGCTTTACTTTGTGTTAATTATTTCAACGCCACTGCTCTCAAAAACGGTGAAGGAAAACATCGTGAGGAAACCGGCATGTCGTAGAACCAAATATTCGAAGACATGTTACATCTACCAACCCGCACTGGACCCGCGTGGTAGATTACGGCCCGCTCCCTCTCGCAGAGAGGAGGCCTGTGTCCCAGCAGTGGGAACATTATAGGCTGATTATGCTATGCTAAAACCGTTTACGCAGCGCACGCAACGGAAGCTCTCAAAAAGGAATAATTTGTGCCGTTTTTGCAATATTTTTCATTTATGCTCCGCTCCTATTGGTCGTAGTGTAAGACATTATGCTCCTATGAAAGTAACTAAAATAGACTATTACTATGAAAGTAACTAAAATAGACAAGCCTCTCGGTATCTACATCAGTGAATTGGCGGATGTTTCTCACAGCATATGCTGCTGAACTTAGCCGTCCCGCAAGAGATGCTAAATGAGGACCCCATTGCAGCCTCGAGTCGAGTATGATGCCCAGGAAAACAGTTTTATCAACGAATTCTAGTATCTCCCTATTCAATACTATGTCACAATCACTAGAACTTTTAACATTCGGTAAAGCAAATCTTATGCATTTAGTCTTTTTCCCATATTTTCGTTTATTTATTTTGTTTCTTATATATTTACATTTTTAAATATTTTTTAAATCATTTAAAAATATAAAAAATAGGAGCCCACCGGTATCGGGAAAAGGGTCCAAGCTACCGGCGGTCAGGGCCCCAGAGAGAGGAACCTTCTAACAATACGGGCCGTGTCCAGGAGTAACGCTTTCTGAATCAAGCCCTTAATCCAGCTTCCCAAAGAGAGCCTCCATAGATGTTGGTCGAGGCTCTTGACAATTAAGCCATTGGCTGATACGACTATCGGCACAATGATCGCAGAGTCCACATCCCACATGTCGACAACCTCGTGAGCCAAGTCAAGATACTTGATTTGTTTATCTTTCTCGGCCTTCACGAGGTTCTCGTCATGCGGGACCGTTATGTCAATGATCATTGCGCACCGCTCTGTTCGATCCACCACCACTATATCAGGCTTATTGGCAACAATAGTCCCAACAGTGATGATGGATCGATCCCAGTACAGTGTGATATTTCCATTTTCGAGAACTGGGTCGGGAACGTACCTGTAGTACGGCACTTCCGATTCCACAAGGTTATACTTGCTAGAGCAAATTTAACTTTTTTTTTTTCTCTATGTCAGGTCTTATATTATAACCTCAACCTGTAACAGTTTACTATTGTTTGATTTAGATTTAGTTTTCTTTTCTTTTTTTTTCTCTAATGTACGTACAACTTCCGTTTCGCACGCTGAGTTTACCTTTAAGTGATTGTGCACTATTGCTTATCTGTTTTTGCTTGTTTTTTATGCCCATTACCAATGTAAACAATTGTTGGTAAACCAATAAATAAAAATAAATAAAAAAATGTTGCTGATGGATAATCCTGGCTACAAGGTTGTGTCTATGCAAGTACTCTCCGTTAGCTAGACGAGAACACCCGGAGATGATGTGTCGGATTGATTCTTCCGGTCGGTGACATGCCCGACAGATGTCAACCGTGCGGTCCTTCACAATAAATCTCCGGTAATTGTTCGTCATGATAACTTCGTCCATAATTGCACAGACAAAACCTTCGGTTTCCCCAAAGAGGTCACCGAAACGCAGCCAGGCTACGGACGCTTGTAGATCTACTTCGGGTCCATGTAGGGCCCGGAAAAAGCGTCCGTGAAGCTCCTTACTCTGCCATACGTCCTTGCGATCGTTAGTGTCAAGCACTACAGGCTTGCACCAGTTCTCTTTCGCCAAGGAGAGCGGGGTGAGGCCTTTGTCCACCGCGACCACATCTCGATGCATCCCCACGTCGGCTTCTAGGAAATATTCCCTGAGACTGCATATCTCGCGATTGTGGAGGGTCTTAGCGTTTAAAAAGCCTCGACCTCTACACTTTCCCATATTATTATTATTAGCATATTTAGCACATATTTTCCTAAATTATTTGCAGCGAACCAATTTTGGACCTGCTGTGCGTTCAAGAGTTGTCAACAAAAATAATTCATACAATGGTGAAGACTGGGCATGAAATTAATAGTAGTGTCACATTATGAACCAACCCATCCATGGATGGACCGCATCAAGCACCGATCCACTTCCACTACTATTCAGCTCCGAATCACCAATTACCTCATATTTATTCATCTATTTTATCAGTAACGAACTTTACAGTGCATTCCCTCGAGTCGTTCAACTCGGTTCCTCATACCGGGATGATTTTGAAGCCCTCGTAGTGAAAATATCCGCCGTCATACGCCACCCGAAGTATAAAGAGAGAAGGGGATACCATGATGTAGGCCTCATCAAGATGGTTTCAAAAGTCAAGTTAGTATTTAAACATATAATGTCTGTAATCCCCGAAGGGTTAGAGAGAGGTGTACCTATAGTACACCCACATTTCGCCAGTCATGTTTAAGCTCTGTGTAACAGGGAACGATATTGTTGTAACGAACGCCTATTGTCACCAACCGATTCCGGGTTGCTACTGATAAATTAAAAAAATCCAATAACTCTTTGCCCGACCTTGGGTATCGAACTCAGGACCAGCAGCAGTATCGCTTGCGTCTACTAGACCGAAGAGAATAAAAAATACCGACTGAGTTTTAAGAGTCAAGACAAGGGGGTAGATTATTTGGTTCTAGGTCATACTGGCTTTCAGACGATATTATTTTCCTTCACTGCTTTGAGAGTAGGTCGTGATCAGTGGGTCAAAATGAAGAATGCCAGCAAGGAACCGACATAAGATGAATGATAACTAACTCGATTATCATAATAATTCCAGGTTCTCGGAGGTGATTCGTCCAGCGTGTTTGGGAGTACCACCACCAACGGGCAGGAGCATCACCGCCACTGGATGGGGGAGCACTGTTGATAGTGAGTTTAATTAATTTGTTAAATTATGATTTAAAATAACCTTGATAAAATGGGTGCATACTTTATTCAAACCTAACCATCGTCGCGTTATTAATTCCAGGTCGTGACCTGTCCGTACAGCTTCGCAGCGTCTCCCTCAGCGTGTGGGACATGCAGGAGTGTCAGGAAATATTCGGAAAAACACAAAAGCTCCCTGATGGGATTCTCCCCGATAGCCACATGTGTGCCGGTGACAGGGATGGGTGGCATGACACTTGTCAGGTAAGAAGTGAGACTGATTGGGCCCTGAGTTAGTTTCGGTGTGGTTTATAACCAAAGCAAAGTGTTACTGCTTTTTCTTTCAGTAATTTCTCAGTAGCAGCCCGGAGACTCAGTTTGTGCCCGGTTGATGGCAATAGGCTCGACTCCTATTACATGGAACTTTAACATAACTGGCGAAAAAAACAATAGACGTAGATATATTTAGTAACCTATTCCGCTTGACTATTCTTCAAGAGTCATAAAAAACCCTGTAAGAAATCGACACGTGTTTCACCTCTAAACGAGGCATCCTCAGGATGATGATTGACCAATTGCAGACCAGAACGCGACGTGTTACCACACCGAGCGCTGGACGCGAAGTGAATCAAAAAGTTTTTTTTTTTTTGTCTAGGGCATCTCATAGTTGATTTTATAAGAAAATCATAACTATTTAACCGGACTTTCCTGTGGCTGCCTTAAGCTACTACACTCAAAGCCTCCAGTCAGGGGCATAAAACTATTCTAAATTAATACTAAGTGAGCGCTCGCTAAGGGCACCCCCTGTGGGGTACGGACCTCGGCTTAGGGCGTCACTGGCGGGAGGGCGGCAAGACGGGACGGGCTGGATCAAAATAGGATCATTATTATTATTAGTCGGGGAATTTAAAGCTACGTGCTCAGTTTCGGCGCGGGCTGGCACTTCATCGGACAAGGGACGGGGGGACGAATTTAATCGGGGTCGCGGACGCGCTGGACCTCGGCGGCGAGGTCGGAATGGCGGGAAGCGTCTGTTTTTGTAAACTGTACTGGTGGCCCTGTGAATCAAATCGCCCGTCACCCCCACTTATATAGGATTGCTGCTCGGCGCTGATTGGCTTGAATCGTTATCAGTGCGACAAGCGCGATAAGGGGCGAACAATCGCAACAAAGGCGACCTTGGAAAACTGGTATTTAATTCGTTCAACAGTGTAACGTTCGCTGTATTATTTTTAACAATTTCTAAACTCTCTAATACTGACATTTTAAATCCTTTATCACAAGTATGTTGAAAGTGTTATTATTATTTAATGAATGACCTGAATCTATTACGTGTTGAGCAAAATGAGATCTTTCTGGACAACTATTCCTATAAGCTTCAATATGTTCCTTATATCTTGTTTGGAAATTACGACCAGTCTGACCTATGTAAATACCATTACAATCATCGCAATTTAATTTGTAAACACCTGATTTTTATGGTTTTCTAAACGATCTTTTCCGTTACAAATCCGCCTTAAATTATCTGTTTTAAAAGCTACCCTTATTTCATTTCTAAACAAAGTTTTTGATAACCTATCACTAATCGACCCTAAGTACGTCAAACTACCTATATATTGATGTGGTTTTTCCGGAGGCACTGAATACAAAAGAGAACGAACTATGTTACGGCGTTTCGTTTGTATCAAATGATTAACCATTTTCCTACTGTAACCATTGCTCTCAGCTATATGATAAATAATGGTTAGTTCTCTGTTATAATTATCTTGGGATAGTGGTACTGACATCACCTATGAGTGAAACTACCATAAGCTGCTAATTTATACTGAATTGAGTGACAAGATGACGCAGGAATCGTGACGTCTGTATAAGTTGGTTTTCTATATATCTGAAAATCGTGTTTGTTGTTAATTCTTGTAATAGTTAAATCTAAAAAGTTAAGAGATCCGTCAACTTCTAATTCTAATTTAAACTTGATTTTAGGATGTAATCTATTGATTTTATAAACAAAAACATCTATTTGACGCAATGTACCTGTCCAACGCATAATTATGTCGTCAATATAACGGTAATAATATAAAATTTGTGGCTGTCCAATAATGTATTTATTTTCAAAGTGGTCCATGAAAATATCTGCCATAAGAGGACAGAGTGGAGAACCCATTGCTAAACCTTCTTTTTGTTTGTAATATTGATTATTAAACCTAAAATAATTTTGTTCCATACAAATCTTGGTCAAAGATAACAATTTACAAACCTCGCCAGGATGGACCCGCTGTTTCTCAAAAATATCTTCAAGTATCTGTAAACACTCCTCATAAGGAACGTTATTAAATAGACTTTCGACATCCAATGATAATAAATTGTCCCCAGTAGGCAAATTGATATATTTACCTTCTCTATTAACTGTAAACTATTTTTTTGACTAAAATTAGGGTTAAAATTTGATCTGGACTTTAATAAATAGTTCAAATGTTTTGACAAATTATATGCTGGAGCACCGATATAAGAAACCACTGGCCGAATTGGGATATTATCCGTATAGCATTGGTGACCTAGGGTTCATTGGAACAATATATTTCAAAGGTTTTGGATCGATGTAGGACGTGTTTTTGGTGATATTTTTTACCTGTGAAGTAAAAACTTTAGTGCGGTCTGTGGTTCAAAATCGTTTCCCTGTATTACGTCATTTACCTTTTGGTATAACTGGCAAAATGTGGAAGCTGTGCACACGCCTACCTACCTCTTCGGAAATGCAGACGTGATGTTATGTTACGATATTCAGTTGAGTTGAATGGTGCTGATCGTGAATTGGCACCCGCAGTTGAGACTGGTCATCTTTAACTGCCAGGGCTTAAGGACCATTTAGACTTAAACGGGGCCAATCCCCGAGACAATAAATGAAGCCGCTCCAATAATTTGCTTTATCAATGGCTTGAGGACAATCCAATGCAGTGGACTGTCTCTATTTACACGATGCTAATTTAGAGGTATGAGGAACAGGGTGTAAAGTTAGCTCATCCTCTATTGAAAAGGGAGGATCGCTCGACCAGATGGGTGTCGTGTCTGGCGGCCAACTGCCCAACGATTGATGTCGGGGTCTTGTAGGTATATTATATGTCCATTGCGCGGTAAAAGGCTCTTACATATATTGGCGCGACTTGAAGCGCGACGCGACGCCGCCGCATTGTTCGTCGTGAAGTTTTCTCAGAAATTGTCTTGTTAAAATTAGCGTCGCGCAACAAGTCGCGCCAGCATGTAAGGGCGTAAATTGCGCGATGCAGGATTTTTATGTGACATCAGGATTTTGTGTGACGTCTGGTATTTTTGATGCGTAGTAGTAGTTCAAATAAACGGTGTGAATTCATTGGGTTTAAAAGTCAAAATGGGTGTACCACAGGGCTCGATATTGGGTCCATTCCTCTTTTTAGTATATACTAGCTGCGCCCCGCGGTTTCACCCGCGTAAGTCTCGTTCCCGCGGGAATAACGGGATAAAAAGTCCCCTATGTCCTATTCCAGGTCTTGGTCTACCCCTGTGTTAAATTTCATCCAAATCCGTTCAGCCGTTTTAGTGTGAAAGCGTAACAAACAAACAAACTCACTTTCGCATTTATAATATAATATTAGTTAGGATAAATGATTTACCTCATCTACTGAAAAACCGACCACAAATGGTATTATTTGCTGATGACAAATCACTATTTTTTAAAGTAAATAGACATGCACAGGAGTTTGACGACGTAAATAACGCTATGCTTAAGGTCCATAATTGGTTTACTGTAAACAATTTGGTATTCAATGAGAAGAAAACGAAATGCATTAAATTCGCGTTACCGAATGTTAGAAGAAGTGATTGTCACGCTGTACTGAATAAGGAGATAGAATTCGTTGAAAATACGGTTTTCCTGGGGATCACGCTTGATTCAAAACTACAGTGGGGTCCTCACCTAACATCACTTGCAGGGCGACCAAGTTCAGCCGCTTACGCTGTTTGGAAAATCCGCCAAATAACAGACATGGATACCGCGAGACTGGTCTATTTTAGTTATTAGACACGACCCGTATTATTAGGAAGTTTCTATCTCTGGAGCTCCGCCGGTAGCTTGGATCCTGTTCCCGATACCGGTGGGCTACTATTTTTTATATGTTTAAACGTTTTTATATTCTAATATTTAAAAATGTAATTTATAAGTGACTTTATGAAATAAAAGAACTATATGAGCAAATAGCTTTAATTTTGTAACTAACTGACCGACTCCTTGACAAATCAAAAGTGCATGTAAATGGTTGAATTGAAATAAATGGTTTGAGTTTCATAAATATTTTTTCACAGGGAGATGGCGGTGGTCCAGTACAGATTCAAGATGGCTGCTTGTGGCGTGTGGTCGCTGTGACGTCACTAGGTAAAGCTTGCGGAGGTTTTGATATCCCTGCGGTGTACGCTATCATACCGCATGCGTTTGTAGCCGCTCAGGTATTTGATGAGGTATCATTATAATAAAATAAAGATGTTTAAGGAACTGTGTGCATTTTTATTTTAAAAAGTTGCCTATAATCCTCCATCATGGCCCACAGTGTACTGTTATGGCGCAACGATGGGAAAGCCAAAGAAGCGATGGATGGATAGAATAGATTATATTAGTATGAACTAAGTGTTGGACATAACAATAGGAAAACATGAAAGGAATGAGGATTGGATTGTGTGAAAGATGACATGAGTAGAGAGGAGGTGACTACTGAGATGACGGCTGATAGAGATGTATGGAAGCAGACATGCTTTGTTATTTGACGTGATGATTCATGTGCATCTGGAATGAGGGCCCGTTTTTTTTTTCTTTCTAAACAACTTGAGACTCATTTTGATTCACGTTTAAGAAATTTTTGGACCTTTGCATTAAGTTTTTACTATTTTTAACTAAATCCCCTACGAGTCCCAAGTTATCCCGAAAGAAAAAAAAAACGGGCCCTCAGTCCAGATGCACATGATGATTCAGCGTTCAAAGGTCATGACTTCTGCATGAGGTCAAAAATAATAAAGAATTATATTTTTTTATGGTAGGTAATGGTTGCCAATCAAGGAAGAAAGAAAATGCATTTATTTAGCACAGACTAAAAGGCACTCAATATAATATATAAAGGAGATAACAAAATCAAATAAAAATCAATTATAAAGTGTAAAAGTGCGATGTACGAACTTATCACGGCTAATGAAATGAAATGAAATGAAATTGTTTATTCTGTAAATAGGATATTGGAATCACTTTTACATGTCATATTAAAAAATATTAAAAATAAGCTAGATGAGGTCGGCGTTTCCTATCTGACTACTCTGAGAAGAAAGGCCGAAACAAACTCAGAGGTCACAGTCTCTTTTAAAGTCCAGACATAATCTTGGTCAGGCCATATTATGAGGACCATGTAGATAAGATACATCAATTATAATTACATGTGTATACGATGCACCTAGAATACGACTTGATTGACAATAACAAGTTTATCATAAGTCACTTTACAGGTTTAATAGCTAGGATAACTTAATTTGTGTAGTAAATAATGAAGTGTTTAATGTCTGAGCGAATGTTTTCGTCGTCGATTTTGCTTCCACCAGTTGTCAAGCAAAAGGAGACATAAACCGTGCCAGTGTGTGATGGACGTAGCTCAGAAACCTGAGCAGTATTTTGTATGTTTTGTGGTCTTTAAATATTATGTATAATAATTAAAACAAAATACTCCCCGGGATTGATGATAATTTGAAATCCGTCACCGTTGGGTTGGTTGAGTTGACAGCCGGTTTATTATCCTTTATGTGCGAAGTTCACGTGACAAAAACACTGTATAATCACTGATTAAACTACTTTATAACTAGGTACGACTATATTACTCTAATCTAACTTAAATAAACACTTTTTATTAATTTTCTAAAATAATTAATCTACGGACCGTTTTTTTGACGACCGGCTGCCAGTGTCCTTTTGAGGAAAGAACCACACAGATTTGAGTGGACCTGTCCAGTCAGTGCAAGCATTTGTCAGTAACCGAGGAGCTCAACTCAGAGCTTAAGGAGCTCAACGACTCGACGAACAATACCAAAGAAAGGACATTTGGGTAGGCCGCATAAAGTTCTCAAATTGACAGATCATCGATAAAACTAACTAAGAATGAAAAAATATAAAAATAAAAACAAAATAAAAATATTCACAATAATTAGAATAATACAATACTTTACAAAGTAATCATGTCATTTTGTATATAATATTCAATAGTGTCAATTTGTATATAAAACTGGTAGGTATATTTTGATGATTTACCACAATATTCAAAATGTCACAATACTTAGCAGAGCGAGAAGCTCAATCCCATGCTTTTTTGTCTTCTAAATAATCTGAAATTTTATAGTACCCTTTTCTACAAAGTTTGGTTTTAATACAGCTTTTAAATCATTTAATGGGTAAGTTTCGTATGTCAATGGGAAGTTTGTTATAAAACCGTATACATTGACCCATGAACGAGTTGCCTACTGTGTGGAGACGAGTGCGATGTACAGCAAGATTGTGTTTATTCCTGGTACCTATTTAAACTATGAATATCGGACATTTTCTTAAAATTTTATATATTTTTGTGTACATACAATAGGTTTTCAAATACGTATATATTGTGAGGCTACAGTCAGAATATCTATTTCTTTGAATTTTTCTCGAAGGGAATTGGCCCTAGGTTGTAAATGGCTCGAATAACCCTTTTCTGTAAAACAAAGATAGCATTTTCATAAACGTAACTTATCCAAAGAAAATTTAACATTATTTAGAAATCACCTTCAATGTCTGTCTTTCTCAGAAGTATTCGAAACAGACAACCCTAATGAGGCTTACAATACGTTCATAGATCTATTTCGTTTATTTTATGATTTATGCTTTCCAAAACAAATAATTAAATAATTAAATGTAAAACCTGATAAAAAAAGTAAAATGGATTTCGCGTGGAATAAGGATTTCTAGCAGGAAAAAAAGAAACCTACTTTGGAAGTAATGAAAAGCACCTTCAAGTGAAAATAAAACTACATTTAAAAATTATTCACGGAGACTAAAAAAAATAATAAACCTCACTCAAAAAGCTCAGAATAATTATCTTATTAATTGTTCTCAAAATAAATCAAAGGTATCATGGCAGATAATTAATGATAACAATCGGTTAAAATAACCTATTTTGCAAATAAATAAAAATAATAAATTAGTAAAAGACCCTAAGCAAATTGCCGAGTCATTTAACGATTTCTTCGTTGATCAGGTAGAGAATGTAACTAAGAAACCTCTGGGCATGACAAGTGGCAATAGTAATATCAGGAATTCTTTATTCATGCCTCCAGTGGTACCTCAAGATATTCTACGTGTAATAAAACATTTAAAAAATAAAAAAAGTTTTGGCTATGACGAAGTTTCTACTGTGGCAGTAAAATTTGTTTCGGACATCATAGCCAAACCGTTGAGCCATATAATAAATGCATGCATAAGCTCAGGAATATTTCCAGATCAATTGAAAACTGTTGTCATAAAACCATTATATAAAAAAAACAATAAGGAAGACATGTCAAACTACAGACCAATAGCTTTAATCTCAGTATTTTCTAAGATATTCGAAAAGATTATATACGAATCTATTTACACATTTGTAGTTAAAAATAATATATTATGCGAAGAGCAAAAGGGCTTTCGAAAAAATCATAATATTATTACATGGCAATATTTGATCTTTTAAAAGTGATCATGAATAATGTGGATAAGAAAAACCCTGTATGTGCAATTTTCACAGACATGACAAAAGCTTTCGATTATGTGAAACATGACACCCTGCTAAATAAACTTGAAGGCTATGGTATAAGAGGCAACGTACTAAATATAATAAAGTCTTACCTCACTGATCGAAAACAGTACACAGAAATATCGAGAGTATGTACTAAAACTAAACGTGAATTAAAATATCTATCCTCTAGTAAAATTCCTAAATTCGGGGTTCCGCAAGGTAGTGTACTTGGGCCATTATTATTTCTGCTTTACATTAACGATCTACCGCGGCAAATTCATCATCCAATGACATTATTTGCGGACGACAGCACAGCTTTAATTGAATGCATAGATAAAACGGAATACAAAAAAGATATAAATAACACCCTTAAAACTATAATAGATTGGCTTAATAAAAATAATCTAGTGATAAACATAAATAAAACACAAGTCATGCATTTCTACCAGCGGCTAGAGCCAGAAAATATTATAATTAAATATAATGACCAAAACGTAGAATCGACTACAGTAACAAAATTCCTAGGAGTACACATCGACAATAAACTGACATGGAAACATCATGCTGAAAACGTGTGCAATAAATTATGTAAAACGGCGTATGTACTATATAACCTTTCAAAAAAAGTTAACCTCAATACATTAGTGACAGCATATCATGGTTTAGTTGCTTCCTCACTAAGATTTGGTGTCATATTTTGGGGAAACTGCAGTGAGCGAGAAAGAATATTTAGAGCCCAAAAACGCTGCCTTCGATCAATGACAGGTCTAAAAACTACAGAAAGCTGCCAACCTGTCTTTAAATCGCTAAGGATACTTACATTGCCATCGTTGTATATATTAGAAGTTGCCCTATTCGTTAGAACGAACAAGCACCTGTTTACGTCGGTAGTGGATAAAAGACAACGCTCTGGCCCAATAAGGTCTCAATATAAAAATCTACTTTACACAGGTGGTTACCAAACGTCTTTACTTAAAAAAAATATTTTATCCATGGGTCCTCTTATATATAATAAATTGCCTATACATTTAAAAGAATTACCCATCAAAGTTTTCAAAAAGAACTTAACTAAACTGCTTCTGGACAAATGTTACTACGCAATTAAAGATTTTGTTAATGACAAAACTCTCTGTTAATGGTGTGTAGGCTGTTTGTTTGTGATTTTATGACATTTCTACATTTAGCTTTATTGCAATTCATAATTTATTTGCATCTTTTTATTTTTTGACATTTGTAATTCAATTATTTGACATTTGTAATTTAATTTATTGACATTTGTAATTCAATTTACTGACATTTGTAATTGAATTTATTGACATTTGTAATTTAATTTATTGACATTTGTAATTGTAATTTATTGTCATTTTAAATTTAATATGTTGACATTATTTTGTATTTTAATTTTCTGACAAATTGTTTTTTTTTTTTTTTCCTTTTACTTTTATTTGTTGATATTTGTGCCTAATTCCGAATGTTTTTTTTTTTTTTAATAATATGAATATTTTTAATAATGATAGTAATGTTGCTGAATGCTTTTCTTTGTATGTTTGTTAAATTAATTTTTTATTTTAATCTTTTAAACATATTAGATTAAATAATTTTGCATGCCGCAAGGCAAAATGTATCGGGACTCTCATCAAAATAACCATCATATCTGTATACTTGCCTACATTATTGGCAAATAAACGATTTCTATTTCTATTTCTATTTCATTAATGTCCGCACAGGCTCCCCATAGAAGAATCCCATATGACAGCAGACTATGAAAATAACTAAAATAAACAATTCTGGCTGTATCTACGTCAGTTATCTGTCTAAACGAATTGCGACTGATGGAGGTACTGAAGGTAACTGAAACCTTCAGTAACGCCATCAGGATGGAATTTGGTGTGGATAAATGTGCAGTCAGGGAATTCAACTCTCGGATTCCATATACCTCAGGTCCCTCTCCTCATCCGAAAGCTATAAGTATTTGGGTATGTCGGAATCGTTAGGCATCAACGTTGCTGACATGAAGCAATCGTTGAGGGAGCGCTTCTTTGGTCGCCTGAAAAAAGTATTAATTAGTCTTCTTTCTCTTTCCGAACTCGACGCCCTGGATAGGAGGGTCCGTACACTGTTGACCGCAAATCGGATGCATCCCCACGATCATCGGTGAGGAGATTGTACATCCCGCGGAAGTGTATTAGTGGATTGTACATCCGCAATCGGGAGGTGTGCATTCTCAGAGAATATTTTTTAAAAGCCGAAGTGCGTATGCACCGCGAAGTGGTGGCAGTGGACAAAGGACTCACCCCGCTCTCCATGGCTAATGAGAACTGGCGCATAACTGTGGTACTTACTACAGAAAACCGCAAAGAGGTATGGCAAAGCATGAGCCCGATGTAGATTTCTTAGCGTCCCTATCCTGGCTACGTTTCGGTGACCTTTTCGGGGAAACTGAAGGTTTCGTCTGTGCAATTATGGACGAAGTTATCTTGACGAATAACTACCGGGGACATATTATGAAGGACGGGATGGTTGACGTGTGTCGGGCATGCCACCGTCCGGGTGAGTCCATCAGACATATTATCTTTGGTTGTTCTCGTCTAGCTAACGGCGAGTACTTGCACAGGCATAACCAAGTGGCCAGGATAATTCACCAGCAACTTGCCTTGAAATAAAAACTTGTGGACTCTGAGGTACCGTACTACAAGTATGTGCCCGACCCAGTTCTCAAAAATGACCATGTCACGTTGTACTGGGATCGGTCTATCATTACTGACGGGACTATTGTTGCCAATAAACCTGATATAGTAGTGATAGACCGATTAGCGCGTCGCGCAATGATAGTCGATGTTAACATCCCACATGACGTGAACCTCGTGAAATCCGAGAAAGAGAAACAAAGAAAATATCTCGACTTAGCACACGAGGTTGTCGATATGTGGAATGTAAGCTCGGCTATCATTGTGCCGATTGTCGTAACGGCCAATGGCCTGATAGCCGAAAGCCTCGACCAACATCTCTCGAGGCTCTCGTTAGGCGGTTGGATCAAGGGCCTGATTCAGAAGGCAGTACTCCTTGAAACGGCTCGCATTGTGAGGAGGTTCCTGTCTCTGCAGCCCTAACCACCGGTAGCTTGGACCCTGCTCCCGACACCGGCGGACTTCTATTTTTTATATTTTTAAATGTTTTTTCTTATGTTATTTTTATAAAAATATTTAAAAATGTAAATAGATGAGAAAGAAAATAAATAAACGAACATAACGATAATGTTATTAGTACATAAATAGTGTGATTGTGTATAAAATCGCAAAACAAAACAAAAAAGACTGATAAATAAATGAATAATGAGACGGACGCATGATAGACCGTTGTAAGTACACCTAAATAAAGAAATCCTTGGAAACGAGTTAGAACAGAAAAACCTGTTTTAGCCGATGCCAGACTTCCACGATCCAACACATTGTCATTATTTATTATTCCGTGCTGCACTTCATCACACAATACACTGCAAGCGTCTGTATAATGAGGCAACAACTCATCTGTTAATAGGTCAAACTGGAAGTTCAGGAAAACTGCTTGCCGTATCGTAAAGCCGACTGATCGTGTGCGTCATAAACTCATATACCTACAAGTTTAGCTCACTCGTAGTTTCACATTTAAGTCGACATCTCGTATAGCAAGAAACAACATTTTAGATTAAAACAAAAACATTTGCAAAATCGAATGAAAATTATAAAAGTGTCATCAAAAACAAAATCTACAAAAAGAATCGAACTCTAATTTTGAATTTGACATTCAGAGTGTTATTTTCTTAAGTGATGTGGACCTGATAGACAATGAATTTTCTATCATTAAATCAGTTTGCGTGCCGTAAGGTTTTTCTGACTTATAATATCCCCCACCTCAAAACTAAACTGTGATGTACGTAGGTATGTTGATATGATTCGTGACTGTAAAATAAAATAAAAATTATCAAATAAAAACAACCGACTTCCAAAAAAAAAACACTACAAAGTGAAAAATAACTTTAAAAAAATACTTTTCTCATCGTGGCATCCAGTCGCGAACACGAGAAAGAAGAGGTGAAACACGTGTCGATTTGTTACAGGGTTTTTTATGACTCTTGAGGAATAGTTAAGCGGAATACGTTACTAAATATATCTACGTCTATTGTATTTTTTATAATGGGTTTCCGAAAAGTCACGCCTGAATCATTTAACTGTATTTCTCATGTTTGTCTGTTTGTTCTAGACAATAATGCGATAATGGGGGCCAGCTGTGCTCTCACTAACCCTGCTGGTGCTCACCGTGATAACAGTCACCAGGGGACAGACACAATACTTTGGTAAATATAATAAAGAACTCTGCTTCTTTAGTCAACAAATTTAATTTCGTGGGTTACTTTTGCGGATTCACCATAATTATATGATTTGCATGGAAAAAAAACTTCCTTTTATTACTAATTTTCGAATGCTTAAATACTTTTTGCATACCTGAGTTAATTAATCTTTAGACATACCTACTTGATGAAAATAATATTTCTGCATTTTTTAAAATTGTATCTCTTTACAATAAATATGTATGGTGCCTAAAATATTACTTAATTTGGATTTCGCCTTTTTGCGATGAGACGATACCAGACTAAGGGAACACGATAAACTGGTTATATTCAATAATAAACCCAAGTTTCTAATAATCCCTTTGGCATCGTTATATTCAAGGTGTTTTTTTTTTTTAATAATTCAAGTTTCGTTTGTTTTTTGTAATACTATGCGAAAATAAATCCAGTCTGCATTAAATGGCCTATGACCTATGTAGATTTGCTAATTTATAATAAAATTGGCTTGATTTTGGTACTAAAAAACGTGATTTTTTAAATAGCTTAACGTGAATTTTAATACTTTTCATTTTCAGAAACGTCCACTGATCAACCTGATCAGGACCCAGAGATTTTGATTGGACCTAATGAAGATGATATGACTGAATCTCAGAAAAAACAATATGCGGAGAAGGCGGAGAAGAGCGAGTATGATTTTGTATTTATATTAAGTAAGTTGAATATTCTTTAGGCGCGTTGAGCTATTTTTGGAAGGGGGTAAAGTTATGGATCGGTAGTGCTTTAAATTAAAATATAGATGGCGCTATTACCAGTTAAGTTTTTGAATTGTATTATTTCTTTTCGTGAAGATACTGGGCTACAGAATGGTGATGATGGTCATGATGATGGTGCTAATACCAGTTTTGTGTACTATCGAGCTACCATTTACCGGGTAATTTGTCTTTCATTGACTTGAATGTGCCCTGGCGGCTGGGAATGTCATGCTCACTCAAATATCTCGTTGATGGTGGCGCGTGTGTTGGATCATTTAGCTCCCTCCAAAATGTTTGAGCTGAATGGTGCTGATCCATGCGTCATTTCGTGAACGGGCGCCGTCAGTTGTGGCTGGTCATCTCTTAGCTGCCATGGCTTATTTTAATTTTTGAATTGTTTTTATGTTATAATTGCGGACGCTTTTAACGTGCTTCCTACATTGTTCTCACATGTATAATTTCAACATAAATGATGTAACCAACATATTGTAACAATATTTTGATTTTGAAAGAGTGTCCGTGGAGTTTCTTGCCCGTTCTTCTCTATAATATGTACCTACTTTTTTTTTTTTTTTAGCGTTGGAATTCATCAAATGTCTTCTCTCACTCTGGGCGGAGCGGAAGGGCGTGTCAGACTCTTACTGACTAAAACCCATCCGTGTTCCTTCAGTTGCCTGTTGCCAGGGCCCCGGCATCCCTTTCGGACTATTCCGCAACCCTGGCAGGCATCGGTCCTAACGGACCCCGTCAGGTGTGCTGACATCTCTTTGAGGCGCGCGTGAAACACGACGCGCCATCGACCCGGGCCTGGTCCTTATCGGACGGCGAGCTACCCATTGCTCGCCGTCCGCAAGCCCGCGCCTATGGTGGCCGGGAATCTGCCTGGGATTCCCGACGCCCAGGGTGTCTCCAGCGGCGGCGGTTAGGGGCGTGAGGGCGCAGGCTTTGCCTCTCCCTCACGCGTTCCGCCTCCTCCTTCGCGAGCATCACTGCTTCGCAGAAGGAGGTGACCGCCTCCCTATATGTACCTACTACGCTTCGGAATGGGCAACTAGCTTCATATTTCTGACTGACCGACTGTCATCAAACTCAAAGCATTTATTTCAAACTAGCTGCGCCCCGCGGTTTCACCCGCTTACGCCTCGATCCTGAGGGAATATCGGGACAAAAAGTATCCTATGTCCTATTCCAGGGGACTTAAAACGGTCACTTTAGCAGAATCATAATGTGAAAATATTGTGAATCATCGTAAAATGTCACAAACTGACGATTCATAATATGTTCTGCGTGTATTTTTTATACGAAATAATTCATCTGTTTGAGAGTTTTCTATGGAAATGCGTAAAATGGTCCACAAATTATGAATTGCTTTTGTGTCAAATTAGACGAATTGCTAATGCCCGCTGGAAATTCAGAAAAAACAGGAAATCATAAAAAAAAACATTACAAAAAAAGTATCATTCAAATTGTACTTTAAAATAGTTTATATTTAAGTATTTAGAATATCGCTAGTTCAGGACACCCTATATAATGAGGCAACAACTCATCTGTTAATAGGTCAAACTGGAAGTTCGGGAAAACTGCTTGCTATATATGACATACTTTCGATTCACGATACGGAATCGAAAGTATGATAGATACATTCGATTGAAAAAATGTGTGTGTTGTGAAAATAAGCTTGATTTGCAAGCCACTTAATTTAGGTTTTCTAAAAAATTGCCCAAGTGCGAGTCGGACTCGCACACGAAGGGTTCCGTACCGTAATAAGATCGAACATATTACTTTCGCCATCATATTACTTTTCTATTACAGCCAAGAATTTGGCTAAACAAATTGCTTCTATTGAGCAATGCTGTGACATGTTTAATAATTCAGCCAATAATTTGGTATCAAACATTGACATTGATAATAATTTAAATTAGAAATTCAGACTACAGAGGCAACCTCTAGCAATAATGTACAGAATTGCAAAATAAAATCAAATAAAAGTTTAAAATCAATAAATAGTATCAACCTGGTGCATCAAAACATTCAAGGATTTATGAACAAAGATTTAGAAGTAGAATTATTTATGAATTTTAACAGTATTGATTCTTTGTATAACAGAACATTGGCTTAAAAGCCACCAGTTCTTGTTCAATTTTGATAATCACCAGGTTGGTAGTTCGTTCAACAGAGTAAATGCAATACATGGTGGCTCATTAATCTTAGTAAGTAACCAGCTGAAATGTAAAGACCGTAAGGATATTGTGAGCTTATCTGTTGAGCGGACAGTTGAAATAGCCTGTATAGAATTGGAGCAGTTTATTGTATTAAGTGTGTACAGACCCCCTTCAGGATTATATGACTGTTTTGAAAAGGTAATGGATGAAGTGTTACACAAGATTTGTAACTCAAATAAGTAAATTATCACTTGCGGTGATTTTAATGTTAATTTATTAGAAAATTCAGGTTCATGTAGTAAAATAATAAGTTTATTTCAGTCCTACAATCTTGTAACCTATTTTTGGAGCCCACAAGACCCTACTAGTGCCACATGCCTAGATAATATTTATACGGATGTTATACCATGCCACCAAGAAATTATAAAGAACCATGACGATCTCCCTATACATGCATACCCTCACCAAAACGATTATGACCAAAACCTACATATGGTGCATTTAAAAGCACCGTAGACCTAGATTCTGAAATAATTCCTCTATTTTAATTTAAACTAAAGGTTTTTGTATATTTCAGAACAAAAAAAATACTTTTCCTGGCAAATAACTCATTCGTTTCACTTCAAAATTTGATTGCTTATCGTTTTCTGTCAGGCGTTTTATACATAACTTGTTCAGTATCGAATTTCGATTTAAAAAACAATTGGCGCAACCTAGTAGGGCTTGACTAGATTTAGTAACATAAATAACAACATGATGTGGAATAAGTCGCTACTAGGTCCGGCTGGGACCAGCTTAAAATGTACCAAGACTGTGAGAGGCAGAATAAAATCAAACTATGCTATGAAAATCAAACTATCCTATTAGATACATCTCTATCGCTAAGCACGTCTCTGGTGGAGAGGCTGACTTAGGATAGTTAAAAACATCTGGAGTGGGTCTACCAGATGCTTGTAACTTATCGAATAATTCCACATACAAGTAAGGCGATCACTGTAAAGGAAAATAAAACAAATCTCTTACAAACAGCGTAGGTACGTCTTTTTTATTCAATCTTTAAGCATTTATTTCAAAAACCTAAATAAATATAAGCCATGGCAGTGAAAAGACGGTCAGTTCCAACAAGATGCCTGGCTCAGCACCATTAAGATTATAACCATTTTGAAGGCAGCAGAATGTACAACATCAACCCTCATGTTGTTTTTTGCAGTTGTACGGAAAATTCACTGTCTGGACCTCTCTAAATACGTTGCACGCGCAAAACACATTTGATGCACCGAAACATTGATGCATGATTCCAATCACCTCAGCACCGCAATATTGTATTCAATTACATTTCACCGATAAACTGACACGTTTCGTTAATACAGTAAGAAAACAAAATCGACAGTGAGATATCGCTTTCAAGAATATGTATATCGATCTAAAATATCCAAAAAAGTTACGGGTAAATGTTTAAATAAACAATAAATAAGCAAACAAAAAATAACACACGTACAAAGCACAACTTTGAACTGGTTTGAACGTAACAGTAGGTTTCTATGGCGACGAGTGACATAAATGAGTGAATGAGCGAGTGACAACTAATATCAGTGTTATCAGACAGATAATTTTTTTTTACTCACAAATCAAGAATCACAACAAGAATCTGCTTCGGAAAAAATACTATTCATACAAAAGAACTTATTAATCTATACAATATAGTATAGATTAGTATAGTATTTTTTTTGGAGCAACATGATAATTATAGTTTTATAACACTATAATTATCTTGTTGCATGTTGGTCTATAGATAGTGCTGTGCACTTCTGTAAGAGACGAATTCACAATACCTTCCATAAACTGGATGTGATTTTTATTTGTGTATGTTTTAGTGCGTTAATGGTTGAAGTGCCATATCTATAAATAAAAAAATCAATAATATCGTGGCCTCCATGGTTATCTCATGTACCTCAAAACAAAAATAAGGTATACTCCTACCACTAATCTGATCACATTGACCGAATGAACGAAATGAACTGTAATCTTTCACATTGTCGCCATTAAATCGAAAATGTAACCGGAACTACAAATAATATTTATTTTTATTCAATTTTAAACATTGGCTTTGATTGACTCTAGACTATTATCTTAAATCTAGTTTGAATAAATAATAATAATAATAATAAGTAGATGCAACTCTACGCACCTTCCTGATGTCATGTATGGGGCAATGGAGGACGGTCCTTCGCTATCCAGGATGTCGAAATATCCAAAGGAACAGCGAACCGATAAGGATCGAGCGAGGTATATTTCAGGGCGATAGTTTGAGTCCGCTCTGGTTCTGCTTGGCCCTGAATCCTCTAAGCACACTGCTGGAGGACTCAGGTCTAGGCTATCGGCTGAGGAGAGGTGGTCAGGTTATATCTCACCTCCTCTACATGGATGACCTAAAACTCTTTGCCCCCAACAATTTACAACTGATGGAGCTACTGAAAGTAACTGAAACTTTCAGTAGAGCCATCAGGATGGAATTTGGTGTGGACAAATGTGCGGTCATGCATGTAAAGCGGGGAGATTGTGGAATCCGCAGGAATCCAACTCTCAGATTCCATATACCTTAGAGCCCTCTCCGCACCCGAAACCTATAAGTATTTGGGTATGTCGGAAGCGTTAGGCATCAATGTTACTGACATGAAGCAATCGTTGAAGGAGCGCTTCTTTGGCCGCCTGAAGAAAGTGTTTAATAGTCTTCTATCAGGCGGAAACAAGGTGCGCGCCTTCAACGGTTGGGTCATGCCGGTTTTGATGTACTCTTTCGGCATACTCAAATGTACTCAGACCGAACTTGACGCCCTGGATAGGAGGGTCCGTACGCTGCTGACTGCATACCGAATGCATCACCCGCGGTCATCGGTAATGAGACTGTATATCCCGCGAAAGTGTGGAGGTCGAGGCTTTTTAAACGCTAAGACCCTCCACAATCGCGAGATAATCAGTCTCAAGGAATATTTCCTAGAAGCCGACGTGGGGATGCATCGAGATGTGGTCGCGGTGGACAAGGGCCTCACCCCGCTCTCCTTGGCGAAAGAGAACTGGCGCAAGCCTGTAGTGCTTGACACTAACGATCGCAGGAAGGTATGGCAGAGTAAGGAGCTTCACGGACGCTTTTTCCGGGCCCTACATGGACCCGAAGTAGATCTACAAGCGTCCGTAGCCTGGCTGCGTTTCGGTGACCTCTTTGGGGAAACCGAAGGTTTTGTCTGTGCAATTATGGACGAAGTTATCATGACGAACAATTACCGGAGATTTATTGTGAAGGACGGAACAGTTGACATCTGTCGGGCATGCCACCGACCAGGAGAATCAATTCGACACATCATCTCCGGGTGTTCTCGTCTAGCTAACGGAGAGTACTTGCATAGACACAACCTTGTAGCCAGGATTATCCATCAGCAACTTGCTCTAAAGTATAGCCTTGTGGAATCGGAAGTGCCGTACTACAGGTACGTGCCCGACCCAGTTCTCGAAAATGGAAATATCACATTGTACTGGGATCGATCCATCATCACTGACAGGACTATTGTTGCCAATAAGCCTGATATAGTGGTGGTGGATCGAACAGAGCGGCGCGCAATGATCATTGACATAACGGTCCCGCATGACGAGAACCTCGTGAAGGCCGAGAAAGATAAACAAATCAAGTATCTTGACTTGGCTCACGAGGTTGTCGACATGTGGGATGTGGACTCTGCGATCATTGTGCCGATAGTCGTATCAGCCAATGGCTTAATTGCCAAGAGCCTCGACCAACATCTACGGAGGCTCTCGTTAGGCAGCTGGATTAAGGGCTTGATTCAGAAAGCGGTACTTCTGGACACGGCCCGTATTGTTAGAAGGTTCCTCTCTCTGGAGCCCTGACCGCCGGTAGCTTGGACCCTGTTCCCGATACCGGTGGGCTACTATTTTTTATATTTTTAAATGTTTTTATATTTTTATATTCTAATATTTAAAAATGTAATTTATATGTAACTTTATGAGATAAAAGGAATTATAATAATAATAATACCATTTATTTATTTCAGGCAATACAGGCCCATAGAAAAATACCTTAACCTAGACATACATATTATAAATCAAAAACTTGTGTTAATAAATAAGGCTTAAGACTATGTTTAGTAGCACTTCACTTTGCACTAGCTTGTCTAGTCTATGTGCTGTCCTGTGGTATTTGTCCGCGGAAGCGACGGAACACCACGTCCTGCGGCCAAAAGTCTTCTTCCATGACGAGGGGCAGATAACAGTTCGGTACACGCACCACGAACGCCTTGAAGTTGACGTTCCGGTGCGATTCTAGCAACTGCACCCTCGGCGTATACCTGATCTTCTGGCGCACGTACTCCACGATGTCGTCCGCCTTAGTGGTGTAGTGCAGGCGGGAGATGTACACCGGTGTGTTCGGCTTTGCGGCACGAAGGTTCCCTGTAACTAATAAGAACCGCTGCGGTAAAGCTCCTACGGAGCCCGTAGGAGCTTTACCGCAGCGGTTCTTATTAGTTCGTGATCGGCGCTTCCTCCTTTGCACCGTCACGAAACCGTCAACATCATCAGTCCTATTCGATGCCTTTTCCGGCATGGACTTGATATTTGGAGCGCCTGGGGCACTCGCGGTGACGCCAGCGAAATCCCTTTGCCGGGGTTTCGCTAGGGCTGCAGACACTGGCAGCGGGACGGGGCGAGGCGAACGGGCGGCGCTGCGTGGAGGAGCCGCGATGAAGGACGCGAGGCTGCGGGGCGAGGGGGTGATACGCTCTGCAAACGACGGATGCGCTGACGGCGAAACTGCTGACGCGGAATTTGACGACGATACATCGAGGCCAGCTCCGCGACACATGTTACTTACTTTAGATGCATCGATTGATGACCTAGTTACCGCCACACTGTTGCGCAACTCGCTAAATTCTTTGCGCAAATCGGCGACGGTGTTTTGGGATGCATCTAATTTCGCCACAACATCGGCGAGGCGGGCCTTCAGAAAGACAATGTCCTTCAGAAGGCTGGTTACATCGACGTGGTCGAAGGTGACCGGAGGAAGCTTGTGTAGCTTGTGTAAATGAAGGATACTTGAAAATATGAATTGGCTGTAATCGATTAGGGCAAAAATGGTCATGGTCATTTACTAGATTCTGATCATTGCGGGCAAAGGGTTACTATCCCAATACAAAACAACAAAGTGGCTAAAAAGGATATCACATTTAACCCCAAAACTGCAAGTGGCTTGGAAGTTTTTAAAGAAAAACTAATTAATAAATTACCGGTTTTGTCAATTCAAGCTGACCCTAATCATCTTTATAATGATTTTTTAAATGTATACTGTAAAAAATTTAATTCCACCTTTATACCAAAGACTATCTCGGTTAATAGTAACGTATCTTTCAGTGATTGGGCTACGATTGGTATTCATAAAAGTAGAACACGGCTGTATGAGCTATATAATGAAAGGACATATGTAAACACTGCTGAATTTAATTTATATGTTAAAATTATTTTAAAAAGTTTGTTGTATGGCCAAGTCGCGTTATTTGAGTTCGAAGATTAAAAACAGTAATAATGTAATTAAAACGACTTGGAATATTATTAATAGTGAAACGGGAAGGTCTAGTAACCGAAATACTGACTACAGCCTGTCTATGACAAAATAATAAAATCAGACTCACAAGTCGCCGAGGCCTTTGAGAATTTCTTTTCAGATATTCCCGTTTCAACTACTAAATCCCTAAACTCATCACCTTCTGTTGCTGCGTCTTTGCTTAAGGAAAATGTTAATTTTTGCGATTCGGAATTTCTTTTTGAACATATTACCTGGAGAGACATAATTAAAACCTTTCACACTTTAAATGTAAAAAAGACTGCAGATCTGTGGGGTAATTCTGTAGAAGTAGCTAAGTCTATTATTGACATCGTAGCACCTACTTTAGCTCTTATCTTTAATAATTGTATCGACCGTGGAGAGTTTCCTGACCTTATGAAAAATAGTGAAATAATACCTTTGTTTAAATCAGGTAGTACATCAGACCCCACAAATTATAGACATATTTCAGTACTACCTACCTTTAGTAAAATTTTAAAGAAGTTAATTTTAGAGCAATTGCAAAGATTTTTTTAATAGACATAAATTGTTACGTATCAAACTGTTCGGTTTCACAAGGGGTCGTTCAACTACTGATGTTGAACCGGTGTTGAACTTTTAGGACATATTTATAATGCATGGGAAGATAAATGCGATGCCTTGGGCATCTTTTGTGACTTGTCTAAGGCATTCGATTGCGTTGTTCATGAAACGTTAATCAGGAAACTCCGCCACTACGGAATCCGGAACACCGCTCTGGATTTTCTTACTTCATACTTGAGTAATAGGATTCAGAGTGTTGACGTTAATGGGAAAAGATCTCCCGGATCTATAGTAACAATGGGGGTCCCACAGGGCTCGATTCTTGGTCCTTTCTGTTTCTTTTTTATATTAATGACTTGCCTTACCTCATAAAGGATAATCATGAAATAGTTTTGTTTGCGGATGACACTTCACTTTTGTTTAAACTTAAACGTCAGCAGCTGATTACTGACGATGTAAATAGTGCTATCTCAAAAGTAGTTCACTGGTTTAATGTTAACAATTTACTCCTTAATGAAAAAAAAACCAAATGCATTAAGTTTACGCTACCTCATGTTAGGCAGGTCAAAACTAATGTGTTGATAAAGGGCGAAAAATTGAATCCTGAAGATAGCACAGTATTCTTAGGCTTAACTTTAGATGCTAAGCTTCAGTGGGGCCCACATATAGATAAATTGTCAAAAAAACTAAGCTCCGCGGCATATGCTGTTAGAAAAATTCGTAATTTAACTGACATGGAGACAGCCCGTTTAGTGTACTTTAGCTATTTTCATAGTGTAATGTCGTACGGTATTCTATTGTGGGGAAATGCCGCCGACATTCAGACTATCTTTGTTTTGCAAAAAAGAGCTGTTCGATCAATTTATAAATTAAGTCCGAGACACTCTCAGAGAGAAATTTAAGGAGATAAATATAATGACAGTGCCTTCTCAGTATATTTTTGAGAATCTTTTATATACCCATAAAAATATAAAATTGTTTAAAAAATACAGTGATATCCATAATATTAATACTAGGAACAAAGACAAATTTGTTGTACCTACAACTAGGCTCAAGAAAATAGGTGGCTCGTTCAGATGTCAATGTATACGCTTTTACAATAAGCTTCCAAGCCACGTACAAGATCAAAGCTGCTCCAATTTTTTCCAATTTTTTTTATTTACTTATTGAATTTTGTTATTTTTGATAACTTTGTATTTTATTATATACATATATAGTGACATGAATATTTACATTGTGAAGTATAATATTATTATTATTTTAATTATTGTGAATTTGAGGACTATGTGGATTATATATTTTATTTATCTGGCAGTTTGAGTACTACAGGCGGCCTACCCAAATGTCCTTTCTTTGGTATTGTTCGTCGAGACGTTGAGCTCCTTAAGTTCTGAGTTGAGCTACACGATGACTGACAAATACGTGCATTGACTGGACAGGTCCACTCAAATCTGTATGGTTCTTTCCTCAAAAGACCATTTCAGACACCAATCTACATGGTCTTCACATGATCTGGCCAAGATTATGTCTGGAGTTTAAAAGAGACTGTGACCTCTGAGTTTTTTTCGGCCTTTCTTCTCAGAGTAGTCAGAGAGGAAACGCCAACCTCATCTAGTTTTAAAAATGTGTTTGACGTGTAAAAGTGTTTGTACAAACCTACTTACAGAAATAAATCATTTATCATTTAACGTAACAAAGCGTTTTTTTATTACCCTTTAATTATAAGCTTTATTTATTTTTTATTATTTGTTGTGGAAGGGGCAATAGAAATACACAATTTGTGAACTGTCTACCTGTCACGGTTCATGACATACAACCCGCTGACAGACAGACGAACAGCGGACGCTTAGTACCTAATTGGGTTCAGTTTGCAACATTCGGGTGCGGAACCCTAAAAGACAAAGCACTAAGCCGTCTGCTGCCAAGCGTGCCGACTTTGATGTGGCAGGTGACTATTGATTTATTTTATTTATTTATTTGGATTTGCATAATGTACATTCAGCTACAGGCTAGGCTAAAACTTATGAGTACATGGCCCTGTTACACTCGCGACAATCTAAGAAGTCCGTTTTGACGTTTCGTTCTCGTACATGTAATAAAACGTTAAGTCTTGAGAATTAGTTTTTATCAATGTAGATAAGTCGTAGATTACAAACTCTCTAAGTATGTTCAATCGATATGTCTCGAGAATCAGTTTTTATGAAACCAGTTTTTTTTTTCATCGCTACACAAAGCAGTTTGATAGCTGTCAAAACGGCCTTCTTACATTTTCGCGAGTCTAGGGCGCAGCAGGTGACTGTTTTTCTAAACTCCGAAGTTTAAAACACCGATGTACTGTATTATTATAAAGTTTATGAGTACGACTTACGTGAGTTAGAATGTACGCTATGACGAATTACTTAATAGAGAATGTTCATAATCGCGATGTACGGAACATCAAAATCTTGCTATATCGTACCCTTGCATCGATACCCTTTGGTTAGACTGGTTGTCAGACTTTCGTGCTTCTGACGACTCGTAACGACTGTCAAAGATCCACAAATGACAGCCGGGACCAACGGCTTAACGTGCTTTCCGAGGCACGGAGGAGTCTCGATATGTGAAAATGGTCACCCATCCACGGACCAACCCCGGCAAGCGTAGCTTAACCTGATAGATCGACCCGAGCGGCTGTTATTACTTAGCCACGAGCTCCTCCGAGTTCAGAAATACAGTCGCAGCAGGTATTATTACATGTCACTTAAATCTAGGTTAAATATTTAGAAGTTAACATTTTAATGCATAGGTAACTATTAGATATCAATATCACAACATTCAGTAGTTCATTTAGTGGTCAGAAGGAAAACATATTGAGAATGACTAGTTATTACAAATCTGTTACTCACGAACGCCGACTGACCGTGTGCGTCATAAATACAAGTTTAGCTCAGACGTAGTTTCACATTTAAGTCGACATCTCGTCTAATAACAAACAACATTTTAGATTTCAACAAAAACATTTTTACAAAATCGTATGAAAAATTATAAAAGTGTCATCAAAAACAAAATCTACAAAAAGAACCGAACTCTAAGTTTAAATTTGACATTTCACAGTGTTCTTTTAAATATTCTCAAAAAGTTGTAAGTAGGTACCTATCCCTTTTTTTTTAATTCCATTTGGTTTCGGTCGATTGGTAGTGGTCGATATTTTTGTTGTTTTTTACATAGTGTTAAGTACACAGACCAGATAAACAATCATTAAATCAGTTTGCGTGCCGTAAGGTGGGTAGCTCCACGGAGCTACGCATCTTCACGGATGGATCCAAAACAGGTTGTGGCACAGGTGCTGGAATCTTCTCGGAGGACTTCAACATACACATAGCCGCACCATTGGGTGTCACCACAGTGTTTCAGGCCGAATGCATGGGTATTTATTTCTCTTGCCGCTTCGGCCATCATGGCCAGGGAAATTACGGACCACTCGATACGAATACTATCAGACAGCATGGCTGTGCTGCAAGCGCTTAACAGCTACACTGTTGACTCTGGGCTAATATACGAATGCCACCAGCGCCTCAACCAGGGGGGTAGTCTCAATAATAAGGGGAAGGGGGTCGAGAATGGCACCAGTGGGGCCTGAACCCATTGCGCCACTCCCCTTCGGGTATCTACGCACGCTGGTAAGGAAACGAACCAGGGACCAACATCACAAACTATGGTTGGACCAAGGTGAGTGCAGGCAGGCCAAAGAGGCACTCCCTGCGATTGATGGCCGCCTCACGAAACGGATGCTCCGACTAAGTAAACAACAGCTGCGTACCGTTTACCACATTGATGGGCAAACCCATGGCCAAGAATGGGTCCTTGCTTTTATGGGACCACCGCGCAAGCTTCCTCTACACCAAATGAAAAAAGAATTTACAACATCGGTCTACAATTGACTAAACCATAGACGACAAAAAAACTTTTTACAAAAAAAAAACCGACTTCACCGACGTGGCAAAAAACGAAAATTGAAAAGCAAAGACACCGACTTCCGAAATTAAAGTTATTTTTCAGTTTTGAGTGCTTTTTTTGGAAGTCGGTTTTTTTTTTTGTAAAAAGTTTTTATTTTTCACTTTTTAGTTGCGGTACCTACCCCACACAAATTCGAATACCACTACCTGCTATGTAAATAACAGTGAAGTAGTCAAACAGGATATCGTCTAGATAAACTAAGTGGGAAAAATACGTAATATTGAAGCTAACTCAAAAACTACGCAAGCAAAGTTAATAAAATTTATATTGGACTACTTCTGAAGCATGACCTACCAAACAAAAAAATAATCATCAAAATCGATTCGTAATTGGTGGAGTAATCGCGTAACATACAAACAAAAAAAAACATTCAGACGAATTGGGAATATCCTCGTATTAGAAGAAGTCGGTTATAAAAAAAAACATACCTACTTAAAGTGGAACATAGAACCTCCTCCTTTGTCGGTTAAAAAGGCGCAAACATTCTGAGGTATCTACTGTATTTCTCATGTTTGTTTGTTTGTTCCAGACAATAATGCGATCATGGGGGCCAGCTGTGCTCTCACTAACCCTGCTGGTGCTCACCGTGATAACAGTCACCAGGGGACAGACACAATACTTTGGTAAATATAATAAAGAACTCTGCTTCTTTAGTCCGCATAGGTAGTCCGCGGAATTCAAATCCGCGTATCGGCAAGCGTAGTGTGGGACGCCCCCAGCTAAGGTCGTTGGTCTATCTAAGACCAACGACCTTAAAAAGTTTTCTGGGACAGACTGGAATCGAAAGGCGGAGGACAGGGTGTTGTGGCACAGCCTGGGAGAGGCCTATGTCCAGCTGGTGACTGCGTTGCGGCTAAGGCTTGTATTAATAGTAGTTTTCTCAAATAATGCGCGGAAATTGAAACTGAGAAAATTAATTTAAAATTCCAATAAAAATCAACGACGAACAATTATACATTTTCACGCACCAATATGTTCATTTGTTTCTTCTATACACAGCTTTATTTGCTAAGCCAGTTCGAAATACAAATACAAATCTTTGATAAGTTACCTCCTTGGTTGCCATGAGACGAAGTAAGAAGTTAGTTCTATTTTTAAATAACACTACAGATATGAGTTTTAGTCATAGTAATTTATTTGGCCGCTAAACACGACAGATATCGTCCGTGGACTTTTGAGATCTTCTATCGACAGGAGGAACGTAAATCAATTTATTAATTTTTCATGGAGAATTATGATAAAACAAAAATTAGTTAATTAGTAATGTCTTTTATGTAATCATAATTAAATGCAGTTAGTATTATGTTGTTTTTTATTTTAATAGTATTAGGAGGTTTTGGTAACTAAAAAGTGTCTCGGTAAAATGTTAGTTAGGAGGTATCAGAAGTTCACGGACGATATGGAATCTCATAGTAACATTGCCGGCCGCATCGTCACTTGTTTTTGACCAGTATGTACCGCAATTTCGATTTATCTCGAAGAAGGTTGTTAACAAAAACTTTTTACAAAAAAAAAAACAACCGACTTCCAAAAAAATACAAAAATCGTGAAAAATAACTTTAATATCGGAAGTCGGTGTCTTTGCTTTTCAATTGTCGTTTTTTTGCCACCGACTTCCGAAATTAAAGTTATTTTTCTCGTTTTTAGAGTATTTTACCTTATGTAAATAACAATGACGGAGTCAAACAATATATCGTCTACATACACTAAGTGGGAAAAATACATAATTATTGAAGCTAACTCAAAAATTACGCAAGCAAAGTTAATAAAATTTATATGGGACCACCTCGGAAGCATGACCTACCAAACAAAAAAATAATCATCAAAATCGATTCATAATTGACGGAGTAATCACGTAACATACAAACAAAAAAATAAACAAAATAACACAGACGAATTGAGAACCTCCTCCTTTTTGAAGAAGTCGGAAATGATTTGCATGGATAAAAATCTTCCGTTTATTACTAAGTTTCGAATGGTTGATATTAAGCTTTTTGCATACCTGAGTCTGAGTCAAGATTATATTTAGACTTCTTATGTTATGATAAAACATTTCCACATTTTTAAAATTAAATATTTAAAGGTGCCTAAAATATTATTACCTGTATTCATTTGACATTTCAAGTGATTGTTGTTTGTTTTTTGAATTTATACTGTGGAATTTGCACCTGTCAAATTAGTCAATGAGATTAAAAAACAGACTTTTATTATGATTTCGCCTTTTTGCGATGAGATAATACCAGTCTAAGAGAACACGATAAACTGGTTATATTCAATAATAAACCCAAGTTTCTAAATTATCCTTTAGACATAGTAATGTTCAAGGAGATTTTATTTTTATTAATACAAGTTTCGTGTCATAGTCATCGCCATGTCTGTATGTCCATCCGCGGGATAAAAAAAATTGGTCAAGATCTGATGAGGATCTTCGACATGATGAGCAGAATAGCTTCTCAAAATGCAGTAATTAAATGGCTCACTAAAACCTATTTGTTATTTTTTCTAGCTGGCCTACTCATAATTTTTCTGATTTTTTGTGTTCTTTAGTCAACAAGAAACAGATATAGTTTGGCCATGTTCCTGTGACTGTGTCTGTCTATCCGCGGCTTAGCTCAGAGAATCTTAGTCTAGTACTAAGATTATCTGAGCTAAGCTGTAATTTGGCATGGGTACCTATACAATAAACACGCCGGAAAAGTTGTAAAAAAAATAAAATCATGCAAATTTATTTTGCTTACTTCCCCCCCCCCCCCCCCCCCAACCTGCACATAAAGTGGGCATATGATTTTTTTCTCGTCTGTCCCATAATATGGGATGTCATGTGGGTGTGTGAAAACTATTTATTGATTCAGGGATCCGTTTGCGAAACATTAAGCTTAAAAGTGCTAATTTTTGTTAAGAGCCAAGTGCGCCCCCTGCCAGCTAAATGGTTATTTTTGGGTATGTGAAAAAATCACGGCAGTTTAATGAAGTTAAGAGGAAAAACTATCACAGCTAAGTCTTTGTTGTAATATTAAATGCGTCGCCAGTTCTTTTCTTGAACTTGGCATGCGTTAGGATGCTGTTAGGATGCTGGTCATACACACACATCCGTCAGTTGCGAGTAGGTACTTACTACTCATCTGGCCTTTCTGAAAACATCTCCAATATGTCTGAATGGAGACTATGGAAAATAATAAAGCCTTATAGGTAAATGTTAAAATAACGTTTCGTCATTTATTGGAACTGTAGCTTTATTACCCGACTATGGCGAAGAAAAAAGGAGGGTTATGATTTTGACCGGTATGTATGTATGTATGTATATATGTATGTATGTATGTATGTATGTTCATCTGTTCCCTCCTATCTTCTAAAGCACTCATCAAAATTTGACAAATGAGGTATCGTTGGAAATGCCTTGATTGTCCGGTGGTTATAGGCTATGTGACGTCACATTAAATTAAAAATGGCGACCTCTAGAGGACAAAAAGTCAGGAAATAAAAAATAAATATTGTTTAATCGTACCATGTTGGGTAGCAAATGAAAGGGCTTAATGAGCACATTTCAAAAATATATATATTATATATAAACCCAAAAGAATTTAAAAAAAAATAAAGTAATAAAAACTAAAACCCAACTACGACTAAAAAGGTATAAACAAGACCCCACGGACAGACAAATTAAAAATCCGGAGTCACACGATTTTTAATTTGTCTGTCTGTGGGGTCTTGTTTATACCTTTTTTGTCGTAGTTGGGTTTTAGTTTTTTTTGCCTCTACAGGGTGAAATGTAATTCGTGGGCATCCTCTTAAGGGGTCATTGTGCTCATAATTATGAACAACTGTCACTAAGGGACCAACCTTGCCAATAAATCGCGAAAAATAAAACAGTTTGCTACTCTGTAAACATCTCACCGTGAAAACTTAGGTGAAGTGAGCGAGGAGTGAGCTGTCAGTGTCATCGATACCTACTGATGCTAAGGCAGTGACAGTTCACTTCAAACTCACTTCACCAAAATTTTCACGGTGAGATTTTTACAGAATATCACAACAGCTGTTCCTTACATTTTGACGAGATATGCGAACGAAAATCCAGTTTGTATCGCATGAGTCGCGGCCGTCCGCGTCGTTTAGCGGGTGCCAAGTCAAGCCACTTATGACCTATGTAGATTTGCTAATTTATAATGAAATTACGGAGATTTTGGCGCAAAAAAACGTTAATTTTAAATATCTTAACGTGAATTTTAATACATTTTTATTTTCAGAAACGTCCACTGATCAACCTGATCAGGACCCAGAGATTTTTATTGGACCTAATGAAGATGATATGACTGAATCTCAGAAAAAACAATATGCGGAGAAGGCGGAGAAGAGTGAGTATGGTTTTGTATTTATATTCATTGAAAACTTCTTTAGGCGTGTTGAGCTATTTTTGGAGGATAAAGTTATGGATTCGGTAGTGCTTTAAATTAAAATATAGATGGCGCTAATACCAGTTAAGTTGTTTAATAGTGTTGTTTTTTTTGTGGAGATACTGGGCTACAGAATGGTGATGATGATAATGATGATGGTGCTAATACCAGTTTTAAGTTTTCACTTCTGTCGGCAGTCCCCATGACTACCTATTTTTACCCGACTACGGCGAAACAAAAAGGAGGATTATGATTTTGACCGGTAGGTATGTATGTTCATCTGTTAACTTCTAAACTGCTCATCATAATTTGACAAATGAGGTATCATTGTAGGCGTCTTGATCGTCCATTGGCTATAGGCCATGTGACGTCACATTTTAATTGAATATGGCGCCTTCTAGAGGACATAAAATGTCATGAACTAAATTTTTCAGGAATTTCATTTCAAAATATATTGTAATTTAGTTTATTACAACGCCAAAAAAAAAAAAAGCTATAAAACTAAAACCAAACTACGTCAAAAAGGTCAACTAATAAAAACATTTTACAAAAAAAAAACCGACTTCCAAAAAACACTCAAAACTGAAAAATAACTTTAATTTCGGAAGTCGGTATCTTTGATTTTCAATTTTAGTTTTGTGTCACCGACTTCCTTTTTAGTTGTGGTACCTATGCAACACAAATTCGAATACCACTAGCTGATGTAAAATAACAGTGAAGGAGTAAATGAAAACATCGTCTAGATAAACTAAGTAGGAAAAATATGTAATATTGAAGCTAACTGAAAAACTACGCAAGCAATGACGACACGACACGGTTGGCGCAGTGGCTGAGCGATGGACGGCTGCGCAACGTGTCGCGGGTTCGATCCCCGCACGGAACAAATATTTGTATGATCTGCAAGTAGTTGTTCCGGGTCTGGGTGTTAGTGTATGTGAGTTTCTATGTTTGTAAACGCACCCACGATACAGGAAGAAATTCCTAGTGTGGGGCAACGTTTATTTTAAAACATAAACATAATGTTAATAAAATTTATATGGGACCACCTCGGAAGCATGACCTACCATACAAAAAAAGAATCATAAAAATCGATTCATAATTGGCGGAGTAATCGCGTAACATACATACAAAAAAAAAACAGACGAATTGAGAACCTCTCTCAAATTTATGCCCTAACACGTGTGACATCTATGATCAAATTGATCATAGATTTAAATGAAGTGATCCCAGAAGATTTGAGATGATAAAGTCTACCTTTGTACTCATAATATAATTTATGTCGTATATTTATGTATTTTAGTAAATAGTCTAAGATAAGAAGATCTAGTGGTTGTTTGAGCATGAGGACCTGGCCCCGATCCCTAGGTTGTGCACTATTATTGGGTGGCAAGGAACTCCACGGGCACTCTTTTAAATCAAAATATTGTTACAAAATATTGGTTACCTTTTTATTTATTTTTTTGATGATGGGAAACCATCAAATCCCGCTCTGGGCGGAGCGGAAGGGCGTGTCAGACTTTTACTGACTAAAACCCATCCCGCAATCCTGGCAGGAATATTGGTTACCTACATGCGAAAACAATGTAGAAAAACGTGCATGTTAAAAGCGTGCGTAATAAAAAGACAAAAATCAAAACAGTTAAAAAATAAAAAATAAGCCATGGCAGCTAAGAGATAACCAGTCCGTACTGACAGCGCCTGTTCACGAATATGACGCACCATTCAGGTCAACCATTTTGAAGGGAACTTTTAATGATCTAACACACGCATCAGCACCAGCGTCCCATCCCATCCCATCTCATCTTTCTAACATTCCTTCAATTCCTCTGTTCCAGTGTGTGACTACTACAAGTCCTTCGCAGTCAAGAAGGCCTTATCTCGGATACTGTCGCCAGACCCCGGAGCAATCAAGACGTCTGTCTGTGGACCCATCAACGTGCCTCTGGTCATCGGGGGATCAGTTACCAGCATCCGAGAGTTCCCACACATGGCTCTCGTGGGTTGGTTTAAATGGGTAAGTTTTAATACTCAGCGAACCAGACTAATATTCTTTTCTTTCCTGAGCACTCTGATGTCTAGCAAAAACAAATTATGAAAACCTGGTCACACCGTGTACAGAGGAGCTGATCAGCATCGTTGTGTGTGGATAGGAAGGTTTTGAGCGACTTTTGCGTATTTGGCGCTTCTTCAAGACGGATTGTTTCAAAGTATTCAGTTGCTTTTCTACATATTATCTAAACTATAGTTTGACCGGACCGCTGTACCGCGCATTAGGTATGTGTGCAGCGATACAGGGGGGCAGTGCGCCGCTCATTCGTCAACGCTGCCCCCTGGCCCCCCGGGCGCAGTACAGCGGTCTCGTTCAAACTATAGTTAGTCTGTCCGCGGCATAGCTCAGATGCTCTTGACTCAAATGACTTGCCTTACCACATAAGGGACAATCACAAGATTGTATTATTCGCAGATGACATTTCCCTAATTTTTTAAATCAAACGTCAATTAGTCAACTTTGAACAAGTTAACGATGCACTCTCTCAAGTTGTGCATTGGTTAAATGTAAATAATCTTCTCCTGAATGAAAAATAAGACTATACGCATTAAATTTTCAACGCCAAATGTCAGGCAGCTATCTACCAATGTTAAAGTTAATGGAATAGAGTTGGACCTCGTCGAGTCGACAGTTTTTCTTGGAATAACCATTGACGGTAAATTACACATAGAAAAATTGTCTGGAAGGCATAGTTCGGCCGCCTATGTCGTTAAAAATATTAGACAGATAAGTGACGGAGATACAGGTAGAATTGTTTATTTTAGTTATTTTCATAGTCTTCTGTCTTATGGGATTCTTCTCTCAAAAATACAAAATGACATGATTACTTTGTAAGTATTGTATTATTGTGAATGTGAAGTTTATTTTTAGTTTCGTTCTTAGTTAGTTTTATCGATGGTCTGGCAATTTGAGAATTTTATGCGGCCTACCCAAATGTCCTTTCTTTGGTATTGTTCGTCGAGTCGTTGAGCTCCTTAAGTTCTGAGTTGAGCTCGACTATTACTGACAAATGCTTGCACTGACTGGACAGGTCCACTCAAATCTGTGTGGTTCTTTCCTCAAAAGACCATTTCAGACTCTAATCTACATGGTCCTCATATGGCCTGATCAAGATTATGTCTAGACTTTAAAAGAGACTGTGACCTCTGAGTTTGTTTCGGCCTTTCTTCTCAGATAGTCAGATAGGAAACGCCGACCTCATCTAAAGGGTGGCACATCTCAAAATAATCCAAAATCGAGTTATTGCTATTTTCGGAATCTGCGTCGAAAACTACATCAACTCCAAAGACACCTGTGTTCAAATCTCCATTAATAAGAATGAGATGGCGTTGTAAGTCAGTCTCTCTGAGCTCCACAGTCACTTACCACCAACAATAGTAACGCATCACCAGTTACGACATGGAGCCGTAGGGGAAGATGCTGTCAATACACTCTGCTGCTCTGGCATAAGCTCACTGACGATACTTCTGTCCCGGCAGATGTGATATCTCTGTTTAAATACTGGTATAGTAGTCAAAAGAATACAGTTAAGTGGACGGGCTCATATTCTGATATGTATGGGCTGAATTGTGAGGTGAGGCAGGGAGGTCTGAGCTCCCCCCGTCTTTTTAACCTGTACATAAACAAACTGATGGGTGACCTCTGTAGCACTAAGATCGGTTGTCATGTGGACGGTGTTTGCGTAAACAACATCAGTTACGCTGATGATATGGTGCTGCTGAGCCCATCCATCGGTGCTATGAGAAGGCTTCTTAATATTTGTGAAAGTTATGCGGTGGCTCACGGGCTCAAATACAATACCGATAAGAGTGAATGGTTGGTCTTTAAATCGGGTACTTTAACTTACAAACAGCTGCCTGAACTCTCACTCTCCGGGTCGCTTTTAGGTCGGGTTTCGAAGTTCAAGTATTTGGGTCACTGGGTCACTGATGACTTAAAAGACAATGTGGACTTGGACAGAGAACGCAGGTCGGCTGTCCGTGGCAACATGCTGGCCCGCAGGTTTGCACGCTGTACTGATTCTGTAAAGATAACGCTTTTTAAGGCCTTCTGCCAGTCGTTTTACACGTGTAGCCTGTGGACCAAGTATACTCAGCGGGCTTTTAGCGACCTGCGCGTTCAGTACAATAACGCTTTCAGGGTGCTTTTGAGGTTGCCATGGCGATGTAGCGCGTCAGGGATGTTTGCGGATGCGTGCGTCGACGGATTCGCCGCGATTATGCGAAAGCGATGCGCTTCCATGATGGCGCGTTTGCGCTCCGCCTCCAATGGCATCCTGAATGTGTTCTCAGACCGGTGGGACTCTCCCCTCTTACAAAGGTGGATAAGTGTTCAGACACACTTATCCAAATAATCCAGTGAACCATTGGACGAACAGTTCAATGGTTCACTGGGTGTTTATTATTATTAATTTAATTTAATTTAATTGTATACTAACATTAGGCTAAGTTATACTACTACTAACATTATATGGATGTACTTATATCTGAAATAAATAATTTGAATTTGAATACGCACAAGTACTAAATTATTTTGACTTAGTTTTGTATTCTTGGCTAACCGCAGTAATCAAGCGTGAATTATTTTGAGTTGATTTCGTATTTGTGATTGAACCAGCCTTGTTTCTTTGGCGTTCTTCAAATTATTTCCACTTACCGCAGTATTGTTTACAAACGTAAGTAATTTTTAGTTTACTAATTAATAATGTGTGTGATTTACGCGGTGCCATTCAACAACTTAGCCGACGTATGAACCTCGTGGAGCAAAATTCCAGGTCCGCCAATGTCGAGATACAGTGCGTGCCGGAAAACAAGTCTGAAAACTTGGTGACCACCGTGCAACAACTAGGTAAGGTCATCAGTTGTGATATTCGAGACCCCGACATACTACATTGCACAAGAATAGCTAAGAAGGACACACAGAGTGCCAGGTCCCGCTCTATTCTCGTCAAAATGAGTAGTCCACGTCTGCGAGACAGTTTCCTTGCCGCTTCAATTAAGTATAATAGACTCAACACCCAAGATAAACTGAATACTAGTCACCTGGGTATCGCAGCGGAGAAACCACAACACGTCACAGAACATCTTTCTATTGAAAATAAAACAATTCACGCTGCTGCTCGGATCCGCGGGAAAGAACTTGGATTTAAATTTGTTTGGGTTCGCGACGGCAAGGTCTTCATGAAAAAGAACGAGTCCTCGCAAAGAATTTTTATCAATAGCCTAGATAAGTTAAGATCCGTAATTTAGTTGTTGTTAGTTTTTGTATTTTGAAAGTTCCTATTGTATTTAGCGAGTCACATTCAATCGTCCACTACACGTGTACTACCAAAATGTACGTGGCTTAAAAACCAAAACTGTAAATTTTTATCGTAATATTTCCATACTACGACATTGTAGTGCTGACAGAGACCTGGTTAAACAGCGGCGTATATGATGCTGAGTTGTTTGACGATAGATATGTTGTTTACAGGCGCGATCGTGAGACAAGTAGGTACAAAAAACGTAAAGACGGAGGAGGTGTTTTAATTGCTATCTCCAAAACATTTAAATCATGTTGACTATCCCAGTTTGAAAGCGATATTGAAGATTTATGGATTAGCATTGATATAGGCTCAAAAAACAAATGTCACAATAAACTATGTGTCAGCGGAGTATACCTCCCGCCACCTATTCATAGTAAAACATTGGAGTGTTTTACAAAAAAATGTTCATAGGATATTAAAGAATAATGAACAAATCTTGATTTTAGGAGATTTTAATCTTACCAATTTAAGATGGCTTACCAACTTTGACCCTGTGTACTTATACCCTGAACCTAACAACTCAGATATATATGCAATAATCTCAGAGTTCTTGACATTGAATGGACTTAATCAGTGCAATAATGTCTTAAACATTAATTCTACAGTATTAGATTTAATATTTTGTAATACCTTAATTACGGATGTTGCCCCCTGTGCCTATAGTTTATCAAAAACGGACCCTTTACATCCCCCTCTAGAGTTTAATTTACCAGTACAGGCGGAGCATTTTTTAGAAACTAAAAATGTACCTAGACCTCACTTTCAAAGGGCAGACTATGAGATTGTTCTACGTCATTTATTAACAATTGAGTGGGATACTGAGTTCAAAAATTGTGCTGCTGTTAACGACATGGTGGATGTTTTTTACAAGCTATTAAGACTTAAAATACCTATGAAAAAAACGGTCAATAACAAATATACACCATGGTACTCGCGTGATCTGATACGACTTCTGAGAGTGAAATCAAAATCAAAAGTCATTTATTCAAACTAGGCTGAGAATCAGCACTTTTCAAACGTCAAAATTACATAAGACAGTCCCCAAAACGCCCACCCTTCACCACTTCCTAGTGCTTTAGCTGGGAAGAAGAAGTGGCGCAACAAACTCCCCAGCAGCACAGCTGTCTGTTCAGTTAGAGAAAAATTGATTCTATACAAAAGTATACAAAATCATTTACATTACATACATAAAACTTAAATCTAATTATTAGCCATATGTCAGCTAGCACACACCGATATACCAACCACAAAAAAAATGATAAAATAAAAAATAAAACGAGAACTACTCAAGCAGAAATAAAAGTTAAACATAAATTACCTAAATAAAAGCCTCCAGGCACAAAGGGCGTGCCCGCTTACATATAGCTGTAACTGGAAGTTATAAATGATAAACTAGGACCATCGAAGTAAAATAAATAAAAAGTTAATTACTAATAACATTAACAAAACCGAGGTCAGCAAGACGACCAGTCACCCCAAGCAGCACCCGTTCACGAGCATAACGCAAAGATCAGCCATTACCCCCCTCGCCATAGTTGAGGGAAGGAGACAACCCGATCCCCGACGCTACCGCAAGCAGTGACATCTAAGGGAGCATGACGAACCTGCTGCCGGTTGCTCAGGCAAAAATAATAATTATTAATTGTCGATGTCGCCAGCTAACCACATATTGCAATACAACTCATACAGAATACATTGTTATGAGTTATGCCAACAATAAATTAAATTAAAAATAATATTAAAATAAATTGACTATACAGTCCAAATAAAATAAAATAAAAAAATTATATGAACTCATATAACCTGTCAGTGGGTAAAATAATTTTGGAGAAAGAACATAAACATTGTCTTGAGTTAATCACAGCGACCAACTACTCTTATCATTTAAGTAGTCGTTAATAGAGTGGTACGCCTTTGAACAAAGGTTGCATTTTACTTTAGCTTTAAACGCATTATAAGGCAACTCTAGCAAAGAAGAGGGTAGCTTGTTATACAAGGTTACACCAACAAATGAGTTATGAACCTTATGAAGCCCGTGAAAGGGAACTCGTAGTTTGTCCTTATTCCTAGTGTTAACTATGAATATCACTGTTTTTAGTGTATAAGTGAATATTTTGCCTAATATATAAGATGTTGGCGAAGATGAATTGTGATGCCACCGTGAGAATACCAATATCTTTAAAAAAATCTCCCAGAGAAACTCTGGCACCTAGCTGGTAAATTGCTCGAACAGCTCGTTTTTGCAAGACAAATATATTTTGAATGTCAGCAGCTTTGCCCCACAGCAGAATACCGTAGGACATAACGCTATGAAAATAACTAAAATAAACTAACCGAGCAGTATCAACGTCAGTGTATTGTCTTACTTTTCTGACGGCGTAAGCGGCCGAACTTAGCCTGAAGTTTGGCATCTACTATTATCCCCAGAAAAACTGCCGAGTTTACAGTTTCAAGCACCTCTTTATTTAAGATGATGTTGGGCCCTAGATTTCTGACATTTGGTAAGGCGAACTTTACACATTTCGTTTTCTTGGCATTGAGAACTAGGTTATTTGTCGTAAACCAATCCGTTAGCATTGAGAGTGCACTGTTTACATCGTCAAAATCTTGCCTATTCCTGTCTACTTTAAAAATAAGAGAGGTATCATCTGCAAACAGTACAACTTCAGAGACACCCTTTAGATAGAATGGTACGTCATTGATATACACTAAAAACAAGAATGGACCCATTATGGAGCCTTGAGGTACACCTAACTGAACTGGTAGCCCGGAAGATTTCACACCATTAACATCTACACATTGGAACCTATTCTGTAAATAAGAATTTATAACGTTGAGAGCTTCGTTTTGCACACCGTAATGACGTAGTTTACGCAAAAGCGTGTCATGGTGCACGCAATCAAAGGCTTTGGAGAGATCGCAGAAAACCCCAATAGCATTTTGCGAGTTTTCCCATGCGTTAAATATGTGTTTCAGCAGAGCAATACCCGCATCTGTAGTTGAAAGACCTTTTGTAAAGCCATATTGTACATTATGAAGGAGGCTATTTAAATTAAAATGTCTTAGTAACTGCTTGAGGATTAACTTTTCAAATATTTTGCTATTTAAAATATATTGCTAAATACAAATACCACGTCCGTTTAAAAAAGTAAAAAAACCCATTAGACCAAGTTTCTTTTGAGGAATTACGGGAGGAATGCAATGTTCTGAGTTCGGCGTGTTACAGGAAGTATATCACAAATATAGAAAACGGCATAACAAAGAATCCTAAAACATTTTGTTCTTTTATAAAAAATTTAAAAAAAGGCGGTAGTACATTTCCGGCACAAATATCTCTTAATAACAAAACCGCTGTAAGCGGACGGGATATCTGCAACTTGTTTCGAGAAAATTTCGCTAGTACCTTTAATGCCCCAGATAGTAGCCAACCAAGTCTTACAAACACTTCCCACAATATCACATCTGCAGCGTAGTGTAATTTACAATTTGATTGCAAGGAAATATACCGTGAATTAATGGGATTAGACGAATCGAAGGGTGCGGGTAGTGACGGTATCCCTTCCTTATTTATAAAAGAAAGAAAGAAAGAAAGAAAGAAAAATAGGTTTATTTGTCACAGAAACACGTGCTTAAAAAGAGATAACAGTAATCAACAATATTAAACAAACAAAACAAAAACAAAATTGGTCTAAGTACAAATATGAGACCACGAGTATAAATATAAATAATTGGCACGTCATGACTGTGACAAGAAGGCTTCCACTCAGCATGATGCTGCGCTATGGGGGACCCACAGCTCAGCGCTGATTTTCAGTGGTCACCCGAAAAAGACGTACGGAAATCAGGTTCAACAGATTTGTACATATTAAATAGGTAAAGAATAAAATAAACATATACAATACTTATAATATAATATAACTTTAAGCTAAACGAATCAAATGAATAAATATGATTAAATAGGTAACGAAAATAAATAAATAATGAGGGTATGTACATTATTCTACATGAGAATAATAGTGTTCTGTCTCGCTCCCACCCTACCCTCGCGTCGTCGCCATCACCAGCGCACGCGCTCACAACTCAATATAAAAAGCATAGTTGCATGCATTCCCATAGTATAATTTACTCTGTGGCATTCCCCTATTGCGTCTATGCGAGTGATGACGTACTGCGTTGTTGTGAGCCGGGCGACCAGCCGCGGCGCGGCGCGCGTGGCGCTGCCCGGCTGCGGCGGCGCGGCGCATCGATGCGCGCGGCTCACGCACGAGTCCTGTGAGGTCAGGCGACGCGTCACGCGACTTACCGTCATGAGTGAAAAACTGGATTGCGCTTGCGTTTTAGTCGACGCTCACAGACTACAATAAATAAAGTATTCATATAATTGTGTCGAAGCTTGATCAACGTGACTAACGTGAAGTGTTTGGTGATACTACTTACTATTAGTAGTACTAATTTAAGTACCTATAACGACGCGACTCACGCATCGCTATGCCACCTCGAGCCGCCTGGATATTGATGTACCTTGCCCATAGATGATAAACCTTACGTAAGTATTTATTTATAAAACATTTGCTGCTCATACTTTTGTTTTTCTAAAAGTATTTTTTTTAGATGAAACTTAAAATTTTGCTTTGTTTTCAGTGATCTTATGGGAGGTGGTAGATCATTCCAGCAGCGAGAGGCGGCAAACTTGAAACATCCCCTAAAGGCAGTGGTCTTATGTCGAGGCATCGAGATCGGGTTGGACGTGGAACGAGCAGAATAGCTGTAGTGCTCGTGCCTCCAGCTAATTTTTTTAAACTGGTATTCCGGTTTGCGTGTTTTTATGATACCGAACATTAAAACGGCTAAATGTAGTTTCCGTCGTGCAGCCATTTTTAATATATTGTGTTCATTTAAATACGGTGTGATATGATGCCTCCGGGGTATGCCAAAGCAATAACGAGCACACGCATTTTGTACACGCTGAATTAGACGTTCTGTACGGGAAAGAAGACACGGCCCGTAAACAGCATCACAATAATTTAGTTTAGATAATACTAGGCTATCCACTAATCTCTTCCTCATTACGATACTAAGGAAGTCCCTCACCCTGTACAGAACCTTTAACCTATAAAAGCAGTTTCTTACTACGTCATTAATGTGCTCCTCAAAACGAAGTTCCGGATCAGTGATCAGACCTAGGTTACGTGCGACTTCTACTCTTTGTATGCTTTCTCCCATGATTTTGACGTCTGGTTTCGCAGATAGAATTGAATTTATCTGATTTCTGCTCCCCATGACCATGAACTTAGATTTTTGAGGATTCAGTACTAGTGAGTTGCCCATAGACCACGAAGCAATTCTATCCAGTTCCTCATTTAGAGTCCGTACGGCGGATGCTGTGTTGCTGGCGTTAAACGAGACATACAACTGAGTATCATCCGCGTAAACATGATATTTGCAATTCTTAATGCACGCGGTAATGTCGGCACTATACAGGATATAGAGAAGCGGGCCAAGCAGCGATCCTTGAGGAACTCCCCTAGTTATTAATCGTGGGGAGGAAGATACCGTCGAACCATCTTTCATGCGAATCTCTACTTGCTGCGTTCTGCCCGTTAGGTAACTCTCAAACCAGTCTATTGTCCTATTATCAAAACCGTAATACGCTAGTTTGGACAACAATAACGAAATATTAATTGAGTCGAAAGCCCGCGAATAATCGAGCAGTACCAGAATAGATCCCTCACCACGGTCCCGTGCTTCAAGGATATTACCCAAGACATCTGCCAAGGCCGTTGTGGTTCCGCGTCCCTTTCTGAAACCCGACTGCAATTCAGGCAACATACCATGTGCTTCGAGAAAATCAGAAACCTGCAGATACACTACTCTTTCCAGCACCTTGGACAAGCACGGCAATATGCTAATGGGGCGAAGATCTTTGTACCTTTGTGGGTTATTATTTTTTGGTATTGGCCGCACAATAGCATTACGCCAAAGATCAGGAAATACATTAGAGGTGATGGATCTATTTACTATCTCCGTTATTGCAGCTAATGATTGTGGAAGTGTAAGACTCAGCATTTCCATCGATATACCATCAATCCCTTGCGCGTTTGTTGAAATGGTTTTTAAAATTTTTAAAACTGTAATCGGGTCTGTTGGCGTCATTGTGAAATTTGCGGTCCCGTACCGGTTCGATTCAAAGAAAGTTTGTTGGCAAATATTCACATTAGGGTCACCTGGGATATCTAGGAAGGCTGAATTTATCGCGCCTGGGTCGTTAAATTGTTCTAAGAGCACATCGTCGTCCTTACTCACTGGAAGCACATGCTTTTTTATATTGAGCCATAATGATTTTGAGTCGCAGATATTGTCGTTTATGTACTTAGTAAAGAACGCCTTTTTTTCATTTAATAAACCAACTATTGCTTGGTGCTTAAGGTCTAAGTAGTAGTGTTTGTGTGCTTCCAGTTTAGTTTGATGATATCGATAACGGGCATCGTTTCTCAATTTAAACATTAATTTTATAATGTCTGTTATCCAAGGTGTAGGTTGCGTTCTGAAAACTCTAGTTTTTAACGGTGCGTGGGCATCGAAAAGCCTGATAACATGAGAATTAAAGGAATGCACCATTTCATTAACATCCTCTAGGTCGCAGATTGAGTCCCACGGGATTGCTTCCAAATCTCTCCGGAAATCATCGGCTGATATGTCTTTAAACGGACGATATGTTACCTTCTTACGTACTGGTTTTTCTTTTTTTAAAACGATTTCACATGATACGAACGCGTGATGTCCGAGTTCCGCTATATGGTCCACAACTACGTCCCGATACCGCGCATCCGTACATATCACGTCGATCAGAGTAGCACTGTCCCCTACGAAGTGCGTAGGTGAGAGTACAATCTGATCCATGTTGCAGTAATGAAGAAATTCCGTGAGCTTTCTTGTTTTAGAGTTGTTTATGTCGATCATGTTAACGTTGAAATCGCCTAATAAAATAATATTATCGTACGGAGCCAATGCACAGATGCTGTCCGTGATCGCGTCTAGGTATATGTCCAAGTCTAACCAAGGGGGCCGGTATGCCGTTCCTATCAGCAGTTTCTTATTTTTTGCGGTTATATTGAGCCACAATTGTTCCACCTGCGGATGGTGCGGATGAGCCCTAATTCGAGTGCTGGTTCCAGTTTTAATATAAAAAGCGACCCCTCCCCCGCGCCCTCCACGAATTGTCTCCGGGCGTGGTCTATGCCGCAATTGATATCCCGGAACCACTGGCGCCCGGCCCTCCTCCCCCTCCCGCAGCCACGTCTCATTTATTGCCATGACATCGACGGAATGATGGTTCATAGCAATAATAAACTCATCATGATTTGTTGACAATGAGCCCGCGTTCAGAAGTCCAAACTTTATATGTTTATTGCGCGGCATTTATGCATTTAATATGGTTAGGCACAGTCAGAAGAACGGTTGAGCGAGACAAAACATCTAGGAGCGAAACATGCGAGCAATAATAATACATAAAATTAAAGAATAGAGTAAAAAAGCTGTACAGTGACACAATAAAACAGTGAATTGATTCTAACGAAGTTATAAAAAAGGATATAATAATAATATTATAATGATAGTTTATGTACGCCATACTATAAATAAATGCATACCAGTTCCTCCCACAGCCAATACACGCAGTGCCCAATAATGAACCTTTTAAAATAATAACAAACTGATTTGAGAACCTTACTAAAGTAACAAAACTTAGAGTAAAAACGAAAATAAACTTAAGATTAACTAAACTAGTTTTGAGGGAGTTCATCAGCGCCTGGTCCAAAGACTTCGAGTAGGTCCGTCTCATTACGTATGAGCTTAGCCTTGTCACCGGCCTTACGCCGAGCAAGAATACGACCATGCTTCGTCCACACAAATTGCCAGCCGAGACGCTGGCCCGCCTCCCGTGCTCGCCGAAACAACTGACGGTTCGTTTTCGTTAGGCGTTCATTAAGATAGAATCTACTTGTTGGCCCGGACATCTCGAGATCTGCGGTGTTCGCCCCGCGCCGCACTCGCGCGGCGCGCATTAGCTCGTCACGCAGGTCGCGGCGCACAAGGCGCACGACTACAGTACGCGGGCGGGTCTCCACTGGGCCCCCAGCGCTCGCAGCATTCACTTGCCTGCCGCCCATGCGGTCCACGCTTACCATGTCGCGATCCTCAATTTTAACGCCTAACTTTGTAGCTATAAGCTTCACTGTATGCGTGAGATTTTCTGAGGCGATTTCCGGTAGATTTGAAATTTCCAAATCATTGGATAGTAGTTGTTGGTCCCGGTCATTTAATTCACGCTTCAGCTGAGCAATTTCCTCGATTGGTCCCGAACTATTAGTGACTGTTTTTTTCTCAAGTCCAGCCAGTCTGCCATCCATGCCATCTATTCGTTTCTCAAACTGCGCAATCGAACCTTTCATATGGTCTCTATCTGCTTGAAGCTGAGCCAGATCTATGCGAAGACTCTGAAATTCCTTCTGCATCGCCTGTAATTCTGCTCGCAGCTCTTCTTTGAACATTAGGCGCAGCTCAGCCTGCAACTCCTCCTTGAAACTGCGTAAAATAGAAGTTAACCCAGGGGCGATATCTTGCGTATCACCCAGTGTGCTACAGCTTAGTCCGCTGGTATCCATGGACTCCTCCGTACGCGCCTCCGCTGGAGCGGCAGACGCCTTGCCCCTCGCCGATGTATTTTTGCAACTAGGGCATACCCAGGTGGGACTAATAAAACCCGCCAGTGGTAAGAAAGCGCACGCCCGGTGAAAGAGAGCATTGCAAGTGCAACACCTAGCGGCCTCTAGTGGCGATATAAATTTTGCGCAACCACCACACTTCGCTGCCGGCATGTTGCTACTTACAGTAATTAGCTGCTTACTTATTAGCGATCGATCTTGCTGATTTGGTACCCCGGAGTGTCAATAGATGGCGCTTTACCAACAAAATGTGTATGTAGTGAATTAGATGTAATGGGGAGTATAATGGTGTGACAACACCATAGAGCTGCACTGCTTTGAACACAACACACAAACCGGATGTACTCCGCAACCCGGGCTTTTTCTTTAATTGTAAATACACGTATAAAATGTTCACTTTTTGTAGTTAGTAGGTACTTTTATGCACTTTAGTTTTTAAGTTTAATGTTTTGCACTTTTCCTGCCTCTATCAACCACTGTTTCACTATATAACAGACTATATTGTTTTTGACTGTATATGTAAGATTTTAAACAATATAAACTTGCAATATAATACTTGTTTTATTTTTAAATACGAGGATAAACAGAATTAGCTAATACCAGCTTGACGTCCGTACCGTCTTTTTAAAACACTGTGCTAAGGCTTTAGCATCATCTCTACAAGCAATATACAATAGATCATTGCGTGAGAGTGTTTTTCCTAGTATCTGGAAAGAAGCACTAGTTATACCAATATTTAAATCGGGGGAAAAGCATTTAGTGGCCAACTATAGACCAATCTCAATCCTAATTACATTTGGAAAAGTTTTCGATAAACTTGTAAGCAAATATTTGCTGTGGTACCTCAAACATCACATAACTGAACGTCAGCATGGTTTCGTTAAATCGAGATCTACCAGTACCAACCTTTTGTGTTTTACTTCAGCCATGTCAAAGAGTCTGGATAGGCGAATTCCGGTAGACGCCATCTATACCGATTTTAGTAAGGCATTTGATAAAGTGGATCACTGTCTTCTTATCCAAAAATTGGCTCAACTAGGAGTGGGAGGAACGTTGATAGGGTGGTGTAAATCTTACCTCGAAAAAAGAGAGTCAAAAGTGGTAGCTAACGGTCACCTCTCTGAACGCTATCTTGCAACCTCCGGAATTCCGCAAGTATCGCATTTGGGTCCGATTTTTTTCAACGTTTTTATAAACAACATAGCTGACTGTTTCAAGCACTCCGACTTTTATTTGTTTGCTGATGATTTGAAGGTAATGAAGCCAATTCAGTGTGATTTAGACTCTAAATTGCTACAAGAAGACATCAACCGGCTTGTCAATTGGTGTAAAAAAAACAAAATGCTTCTAAATATCGGTAAATTTCACTACATATAATTCACACGTAATAAAAAAATATTAGAGAATAGTTACTACATAGAGGGAATTAAATTTGAGAAACTGGATAGTGTTCGCGACCTTGGAGTGCAACTCGATCACGCGCTGAAGTTCGACGTCCACATTCTTAATACGGTCTCGAGATCATTTAAAGTACTGGGTTTTGTCTTGCGGAACAGTAAAGAGTTTAAAAAACCATCAACAAAAATAAAGCTGTTCAACCCACTAGTCCGCCCTATCTTAGAGTACAGTTCAGTGGTATGGTGTCCGCATTACGAGGTTTACGTCAAACGAATAGAGAATGTCCAAAAGCGGTTCCTTTACCACCTGAGCTATAGTGATCACTTGGCTAAGCAGCTTACGAGCTACTCCGATAGGCTAGGACACTATAACATAGACACTCTAGTCAGTCGTAGAAAGAAGCAGGACTTCATTATCCTTCATAAGATATTGAACGGAACGATGGACTGCAGTGAACTTCTGAGCTCATTACCCATCCAAATTCCAACTCGGATACCCAGGCATAACACATTTCAGCTATTTAAAAAAAAAACCTGGGTCATTACGCCGCTGTGCCAAGAATCTGTAGGCAATATAACATGTTGGCTAAAACGACTGATTTAGATATCTCGCAACGTGTGTCTAGATATAGCAAATGTCTAAAAAGTTTATTAGTATGTAGGCCCTAATGCTATGAAAATGTTATTGGTATTTCCACTTTTTAAATTTGTCAACTTTTTAATTTTATTTTAACTCTATTTGTTTATCTTTTTAATATTTTATATGTTTTAATGACCTTTTGTTAGCTTAGTTTTAATCATTAATCATTTGCATGCTGTGGCCTCCTGTAAGTGAGGGAGTACACTTACATAATACATATGTAACTAAATTATTTGTCATGTCCTGTGTACATCTTTTGTTGGAGATCCTAATAAATAAATAAAAATAAAAAATAAATAATAGTTTAGTTTTGGTGAAATTATTAACTATTTGAGTTGGTCTGTTATTGCTGGTTAAAGAACCATGACCATCACCCTATACATGCATACCCTCACCAAAACGATTATGACCAAAAGCTACATATGGTGCATTTAAAAGCACCGTAGACCTAGATTCTGAAATAATTCCTCTATTTTAATTTAAACTAAAGGTTTTTGTATATTTCAGAACAAAAAAAATACTTTTCCTGGCAAATAGCTCATTCGTTTTACTTCAAAAAACTATTGATTGCTAATCGTTTTCTGTCAGGCGTTTTATACATAAGTTGTTCAGTAACGAATTTCGATTTAAAAAACAATTGGCGTAACCTAGTAGGGCTTGGCTAGATTTAGCAACATAAATAACAACATGATGTGGCATAACTCGCCACTAGGTCCGGCTGGGACCAGCTTAAAATGTACGAAGACTGTGAGAGGCAGAATAAAATCAAACTATGCTATGAAAATCAAACGATCCTATTAGATAAATCTCTATCGGTGGAGAGGCTGACTTAGGATAGTTAAAAACATCTGGAGTGGGTCTACCAGATGCTTGTAACTTATCGAATAATTCCACATACTAGTAAGGCGATCAGTGTAAAGGAAAATAAAACAAATCTCTCGCAAACAGCGTAGGTACGTCTTTTTTATTCAATCTTTAAGCATTTATTTCAAAAACCTAAATAAATATAAGCCATGGCAGTGAAGAGACGCTCAGTCCCAACAAGATGCGTGGCTCAGCACCATTAAGATTATAACCATTTTGAAGGCAGCAGAATGTACAACATCAACCCTCATGTTGTTTTCTGCAGTTGTACGGAAAATTCACTTTCATTCGACATTCAGTCTCTAAATACGTTGCACGCGCAAAACACATTTGATTCACCGAAACAGTGATGTACGATTTCAATCATCAAAGCACCGCAATATCGTATCCAATTACATTTTACCGATAAACTGATACGTATCGTAAGTCCAGTTGGAAAACCAAAATCGTCACTGAGATATCGCTTTCAAGAATATGTATAACGAGCTTAAAGTGCAACAAATGTACGGCTAAGTGTTTACTAAATAATGAATAAACAAACAAACAATAACACAACAAAGAGCTCAACGTTTGAACGTAACAGTAGGTTTATATGGCGACGAGTGACATAAATGAGTGAATGAGCGACAACTAATATCAGTGTTTTCAGACATAATTATTTTTTACCCATAAATCAAGAATCACAACAAGAATCTGCTTCGGAAAAAATACTATACCTACAAAAGGACTTATTATATATTATACTTATTACTATACTATAACACTATATCATGTTGCATGTTGTTCTATAGATAGTGCTGTGCACTTCAGTAAGTGACGAATTCACAATACCTTCCTTAAACTGTATGTGATTTTTATTGTTGTGTATGTTTTAGTGCGTTAATGGTTGAAGTGCCATATCAATAAATAAATAAATAATATCGTGGCCTCCATGATTATCTCCTGTACATCAAAAATAAGGTATACTCCTACCACTAATCTGATCACATTGACCGAATGAACGAAATGAACTGTAATCTTTCACACTGTCGCCATTAAATCGAAAATGTAACCGGAACTACAAATAATATATATTTTGATTCAATTTTAAACATTGGCTTTGATTGTCTCTAGACTATTATCTTAAATCTAGTTTGAATAAATGAAGGACACTTGAAAATATGAATTGGCTGTAATCGATTAGGGCAAATTAAATGGTCATGGTCTTTTCTTCCCAACTACGGAACCCTTCATTGTGCGTACACGCACTTGGCTGGTTTTTTATTTAATTTTATGTGCATTAATATGTATGACGATGTTTCCAGGACGTCGGCGCCGGCTACTACTGGAGGTGTGGGGGCTCTCTGATCAGCGACCGCTACGTTCTGACTGCGGGGCACTGCGTCTTTCCTGATCACAGGTATGTCACTCTTGCTATTACTAGCCAGCGTTAATCTAGGCTATTATCGAGTACAAGTCAAACAGGACCAATGGGCACACTGCCCAGCTTCTAACTTTGAGGAATTAATACCTGGTTACTGCCACCATTTATCAACCTACTGTGGACCAAAGGCCGCGAAGTCTGTTCATGTAAAATACTGGTAATCAGCTGCATCTGGTTAGACAAAAGTTAGTAAAAGGCTAGGCATATTAATTGACCAAAGGCCCAGAGGCAATTATTAGTTGACCAAAGGCCTCTCCCCATGACTTATTCCTAAAAATAATTATTAGGTGCCTTTTTTATTATGTATTAAAATATGACATACTTAGGGCCGATTCAACCAAACCCAGATAACTTTTATTCGAGGAATAAAATTGACGTCTGACAGTTTTTGTATAGAAAATCTGTCAAATATTTAATATTTACTCTCTGGATTAGACTTATACTAGGGATAAAAGTTTGGTCGTATTCGCCCTTAGAAGAATAATTTGTTCATAGTCTAAATATTTAAGTAAAAACCTTTTAAAAACAAGCTTTTAATCAACTAAAAAGTACGAAATAAAACTTAGGTAAACATGAAACTTTAATATTTTCCTAACAGCTTCAGGGTTATAGTGTAAACGTCAGTGGGATACTATACATTGAATTTTGGTAATGAACTATCCTACTAATAAATAAGCATTCTCTATTTACACCCGAGCAGAAACTTACGCTTTTTTCCGGTAAGACCGCGGGTGGCACGCGCGCAGGCCACTTGACCCGCCCCGATGCGACGAACCGCGCTGGCCTGCCCGTGTGCCACTGCGTTCGCGCGAAATGAAACTCTATCTGAACTATTAAATAAGGGTTTTTATCGTCTGTGGCAATTTCAGTCTATACAGGGCGTCTCACGGATATGCCACATGGAGGGAAAGTACCTTGAATATTGTAGTTGGAACATTTTACTGGAAGAAGACATTATTAGAATTTAAAAAACAATTTGCATTCATAGATATTTAAATAATTACATGGTTGAACCAGGAATCGAACCCGTTACATGAGAAAAATAATCACCCTGTAGCTTTATCATTCCGATCGAAAGGCTTCATCATAAGGATTATTTTTTGCTAAATAACATAGTGTCACAAATAAACGGAAGACCATGAATTTTAACATTTCATGTGATTATTTTTTGAGATATCCAATAGAAATTGTTTTTAGTGGAGCTGTGTACCAAAGACAAGCACTCAAAAGCAAGTTTTTATTTAAAAAAAGAACCATAAGCAAACCAGTGGCGTTTAGTTATGGTAAAAAAAAAATGTAATTTGTTTTTCTTATTCAAATCATATTTTTTTGTATAGGCTTTCTAACGGTTTTGCCAGTGCCTTTATTTACAACTATAGAAAAACAAAACCAGCGCGCCATTTTCCATAAATATTTATTATCGTATTCGTTGTGTGGTTAATTATTATCAAAAATACAAAATTTTAAGTATTGTCACCAACCGACATAGGAGTTTTTAAAAGAAACTCCGGATAGTGAGTACCTGGCAACAAAAGTCAGATAAACTTTATAAATTATAAATCTATCATCTCTATAGTTACGTTATTGTAGCATAAGTTCTTACAACAAGTCTGTTTTTTCCTCGCAAATGTGTTGAAAAACGTCGTATGAAACGCGTGTGCATTGATTATTACACTCTCGGCTACCTTATCGCGCTAACCTGCGGCCCGCGCGAATAATACCGCCTCGACTGTAATATCCAATAGAGCACTCTCGTATCACAATATGGGACCACCTCTGAAGCGTGACCTACCAAACAAAAAAATCATCAAAATCGATTCATATTTGGCAGAGTAATCACGTAACTTATAAAAAAAAACACGGGTGAATTGAGAACGTCCTCCTTTTTGAAGAAGTCGGTTAAAAATACCTCCCCACATACATCAACTGAATGAAACGCAATTTAAATCTTGTATAAAACGCACACGCCAAGCATAATTATTATATTGTAAATTGGGGGATTACATCGCTGACAAAAATGCTTGGCTCAGCGCTGGTCCGGCTCCACAAGGGCGCATAAAATAATTGATTAGAATTTGAAATATTGTTGGAGCTGCTGAAGATTGTAAATACTATCTTTACATAATTGTATAATTTAAATCTTCTAGTATTGTATAATTGCATAAGTAGCACATAAGTGAGCACTATGTACTTACCTACTTTAAAGCTACCATTTACTAGATACGTCTTTCATTCACTTGAATGTGCCCTGGCGGCTGAGAGTAGGTCATGCTCACTCAGATGTCTCGCTGATGGTGGCGCGTGTGTTGGATCATTAAGTTCCCTTCAAAATGGTTGAGCTAAATGGTGCTGATCCATGCGTTATGTTCGTGAACGGGCGCCGTCAGTAGAGACTGGTCATCTCTTAGCTGCCACGGCTTATTTTTAATTTATTTTAATTGTTTTTGTTTTTATCTTTTAATTACGGACGTTTTTAACGTGCACATCTTTTTTTTACATTGTTCTCACGGTATTGTCTTGTTTGCCATAATTTCATTTGCCATAATATTGTTTTCCATAATCGTCCTCAGTCATAATATTTACTTGCCCTATTATCATTTATACTAATAACGTTTGTCATATCAATTATTAGTCATAACTTTTATTTGCCATACAATTTGTTGCCATAAATAACATGTGTCATAATCATTACTTTATATAAGTAACACATTACATAATCGGTACTTGACATAAGCAACATTTAATATAATTTAGAAGCGTTTATTGTTTTGTCCAAAAAAACGGTAATGAGTACCTATTTTTTGTATAGTCCTAGCTATGTATAGATTAATAGTCCTAAAAAAAATTGCTAAAAATTAGGTTTTAGTGACAGAAACGCATCGCTGTAAATCCAACTCCACGCAGTCCTGTATGCTCTACCCATAGACTGTAATTTAAAATCTTGGAGGGGCGAGGCGGCCCGCGGTTTGAGGAGCAGGTGGTTGTAACGCTCGCCGCTGCAGCTGAGGCTGGCCGGCCTTCTATGAATATGAATATGAAAATTATTCAGTTTAACATAACATCCAAATTGCAGACGCTTGTACTGAACTAGCATTCTTGTGCTATTATGGGCAAATTAATATTATGATGAATAAATGGTATGGAAAACAAAATTATGAAAATAAAATGAAAAATAAAGCAAATAAATATTATGACACTTGATCGATTATGACCAATGAAATTTGAGGAAAATGATTTTATGTCATTTGACGATTATGGCAACTGAAGCGTTATTTCTAATGAAATTATGGCATATGAAATTATGGCAAACATTAGTAAACCTGTTCTCACGTCATGTACCATTTCAACATGAATGATGTAACCAATATATTATTGTAATCAATATATTGTTGTATATTATTGTAATTTTTTCATTTAAGAGTCCGTGGAGTTTCTTGCCCGTTCTTCTCCATAAGGACCTACTACGCTTTGGAATGGGCAACTAGCTTCATCTTTCTGACTGAACGACCCCTTGACAATTCAAAAGTACCTGTAATTGGTTTATTTGAAATAAATGCTTTGAGTTTGAGTTTGAGCGAGATTAAGAAAATGGTACAACGCCATCTATTGAGCTTTGAGGAAGCTCTCACTCAAACACTATTCATAACCAAATGTATTTTACTATTAACGAACTTAACAGAGACCTGCCTCGAGCTGTACAACTCGGTTCCTCATACCGGGACGATCGTGAAGCCCTCGTCGTGAAGATATCCGCCATCATACTCCACCCGAAGTATAATTCGCCAATTGCATACCATGATGTAGCGCTCATCAAGATGGTTTCAAAAGTCAAGTGAGTAAAGTTAAAACATATAACATCACGTCTGTAATCCCCGAAGGGTTAGACAGAGGTGTACCTATAGTACACCCACATTTCGCCAGTCATGTTTAAAAGCTCTGTGTAACAGGGAACGATATTGTTGTAACGAATGCCTATTGTCATCAACCGGGCACAAATCCAGACTACGGGTTGCTATTGAGAAATTCAAAAAACCCAATAGGTAATATTTTGCCCGACCTGGGAATCGAACTCAAGACCAGCAGCAATAGCGCTTGCGTCCACTAGACCGAAGAGAGTAAAAAAATAACAACCGAGTTTTAAGAGTCAAGACAGGGGTGGATTTCACATGTTTCTGAATTTTTGGTTCTAGGACATGCTGGCTTCCTGACGAAGTATACATTCACTGGTTTGAAAGTAGGTGGTGATAATTGGGTCTAAATGAAAAATGCGAGCAAGGAACAGACACAGGCTTGATTATCATAATAATTCCAGGTTCTCAGACGTGATCCGTCCAGCGTGTTTGGGAGTACCACCACCAACGGGCATGAGCATCTTAGCCACTGGATGGGGGATCACTGAGCTTGACCGTGAGTTTCTTTTTCTAAATTATGATTTAAAATAATTGATAAATTAGGTGATTGGTTAGAGCAGTAGCTCTCAAAAAGTAAATACTCTTGTCACAGTAAGTCATCTCCATAATGGACGACATGGTTCCATAGAACCAACACCATCTCTCATTGTAGTTTCAGCAACGGAAGAAACGAAAGAAAAAAATGACAGATTGAAGAAAGTATACGGCGCCATGTCAAAAATTAACAAATGAACGCTCACTTTGTATGGAAAGAGATCATGGGCCTACGAACGCGCGGAGTAAAGCCGCGTCTTATATATAGCGATCGTCGCGGTCATAATACGTCACTTTTTGTTCTGAAAACCGGAAAGCGCTCACTGTTGGCGCGAACACGCGTTCAGGTTCACCGAGCAATATGTTACTTAAGGTGGATGCGCAAATTCAAATTTTCCTACGTTTTTTGCAATTTGCAGGTCAGCATCAGGTTGTATGTTGATCTAAATATTATTTGCAACCGTAACGAATATGGATTTACAATTATAATCATTAGAATCAGCAATACAACTCTCTAAGTTCATGTAAGTGCATTAAATGACTTTTTCTGATGAATTTAAGGAGTTGAATGCGCGGTCGCACCGACAGAGGGCGTTTTCCGGTTTTCCGAACAAACAGTGACTATGCAAGCGATCGATCGCGTATTCGCGCCACGATAGGACACGGGACACGGCCATATGATATTTATATTTTGATTAAAAAATCGTTTGATTTCACTGTACTCTTACGTCACTGTACGCTTACGTCCTGCGTTCGTGCTAGGATCTCATACGGCATATTCTTCTAAGAAAAGATAGTAGTGGAGTGATAAACGTGCAGGTTAATCTACCTTATTGAAATTTAACCATATTCTCGTTATTAATTCCAGGCGGCCGTCACCATTACGTACAGCTTCGCAGCGTCTCCCTCAGCGTGTGGGACATGCAGGAGTGTCAGGACATATGGGGAAAATCACGAAAGCTCCCCAATGGGGTTCTCCCCGATAGCCACATCTGTGTCGGTGACAGGGGTGGGTGGCATGACACTTGTCAGGTAAGAAGTGAGACTAATTGGGCCATAATCCAGCACGCAGAAACAGTGCGGGTTGGTAGATGTCACGAATTTTTTGTTCTACGACATACCGGTTTCCTCATGATGTGCCCCTTCACCGTTTTGAGTAAGGATTAAATAAATCACGCAAAGTGCCTACCTGGGTTTGAACCCAGGCACCCAAGACAAAAATCTCAATAATCTGTAGGTACTTATGTTCACGACATTGGTTTAAGACATTAAACCACTGTAGTTCTAATGAATGATCTTTTCTAAGAACCCAAATGACCTCGGAGTTAGTTTCGGTGTGGTTTATAACCAAAGCAAAGCGCTACTGCTTTTTCAAGGAATTTCTCAGTAGCAGCAGTCTCGATTTGTGCCCGGTTGAAGGCAATAGGCTCGCCCCCTATTACATGGGACTTTAACATAACTGGCGAAATGTGGAAGCTGTGCACACGCCTACCTACCTCTTCAGAAATGCAGGCGTGATGTAATATTACGATATTCGTTTGAGTTGAATGGTGCTGATCGTGAATTTCCACCGGCAGTTGAGACTGGTCATCTCTAACTGCCAGGGCTTAAGGACCATTTAGACGGGCCCAATCCCCGAGACAATAAATGAAGCCGCTCCATTAATTTGCTTCATCAATGGCTTGAAGACAATCCAATGCAGTGGACTATCAAACTCAAACTCAAACTCAAAGCATTTATTTCAATTAAACAATTTACAGGCACTTTTGAATTGTCAAGGAGTCTGTCAGTCAGAAATATGAAGCTAGTTGCCCATTCCAAAGCGTAGTAGGTACCTATGGAGAAGAACGGGCAAGAAACTCCATGGACACTCTTATAAATCAAAATATTGTTACAATATAATGGTTACATCATTCATATTGAAATTATACATGTGAGAACAATGTAGAAAGCAAGTTAAAAGCGTCCGCAATTATAAAACAAGAACAATTCAAAAATTAAAATAAGCCATGGCAGCTAAGAAATGACCAGTCACAACTGACGGCACCCGTTCACGAACATGACGCATGGATCAGCACCATTCAGCTCAACCATTTTGAAGGGAGCTAAATGATCCAACACATACGCCACCATCAGCGAGACATTTGAGTGAGCATGACATTTCCAGCCGCCAGGGCACATTCAAGTCAATGAAAGACAAAATACCCGGTACATGGTAACTCTATAGTACATAGTACTCACACCTGTACAATTATATAATACAAAGGAGATTGAGTTTATACAATGCAAAGATAGTCTTACAATCTTCAGCAGCTCCAACAGCATTTTCGAATGTTAATTAGTTAGTTGTGGTTGTGGAGCAGGAGCAGCATTAAGCCAAGCATTTTTATCAGAGATGTAAGCGTCCAACTTATAATATGCCTGCCTACATAGTGTGCGTTTTATACAAGTTTTGAATTTCGTCTCATTCAGTTGAAGTATGTGGGGAGGGATTTTATTGTAACATTTTAAACAGTACCCCATGAAAGATGAGTTTACTTTAGCCAGTCTGAAACCTGGTTGAACTAATAGGTCCCTATTTCTAGTACTATAATTATGTCTATCACCTCTTTTACTAAAAAGATGTAATTTTTTTCTTACGTGCAAGATGTTTTCATATATATATTGACAAAGGCACCGTCATGATGTTAATATCCTTAAACAGTTCCCTTAAAGAATCGCGCCTGCGTAGATTATAAATGGCTCTGATCGCTCTTTTCTGCAGAATAAAGATAGACTCGATGTCTGCAGCCCGTCCCCATAGTAAAATACCGTAAGACATTATGCTATGAAAGTAACTAAAATAGATTCGCGGTATCTACATCAGTAAATTGACGGATTTTTCTGACATTATGCTGCTGAACTTAGCCGTCCTGCAAGAGATGTTAAATGAGGACCCCATTGTAGCCTTGAGTCTAGCGTGATCCCCAGGAAAACAGTTTTATCGACGAGTTTTAGTTTCTCTTGATTCAATATAATCTCACAATCCCTACTTTTGACATTTGGTAAAGAAAATTTTATGCACTTCGTTTTTTTTCCATTTAATACTAAATTATTAGCAGTGAACCAATTTTGGACCTGCAGTAGGGCGTTATTTACTTCGTCAAAATTTGTAGCACGTCTATCTACTTTAAAAATTAAGGAAGTATCGTCAGCAAATAACACTATGTGTGGCTTATTTTTTAATAAATGGAGTAGATCATTAATTTACACTAAAAAGAGAAAAGGACCCAAAATAAGGCCTTGTGGAACACCCATTTTTACTTTTAAATCTAGTGAGTTGATACCGTTTATTTAAACTGGCTGTTGTTTATCATTTAAATAAGATTTTACTAAACTGAGCGCAAGTTTTCCTAGTTAATGCTCAAGTTTGAAGAGTAAGGTTTCGTGATCGATGTCTCTATTTACACGATGCGATTTTAGACATATTAGGAATAGGGTGTAAAGTTCACTCATCCTCTATAGAAAAAGGAGGAACCTTCGACCAGGCGGGTGTTGTGTCTGGTGGGTTACTGCCCAACGATTGATGTCGGGGTCTTGTATATATGTCCATCGCGCGGTAAACTCTATTTGCGCGATGCAGGATATTTATTAGACGTCAGGATTTTGTGTGACGTCTGGTCTTTTTGATGCGTAGTTCGCATGTAGCGATGTAGATGCCACCTTACTATTATTGGATTGGCTCAGTGGATTGTCTCGGGGATTGGCCCCGAGTAAATAAATGGTCCATTATCTTTTATCTGTTCTTTTGAATTGTTTTATATTGTTTATTTACACATTGTTCTTACATAAAGAAGCAACAAGAATAATTTAGCAAGGATTTTGTAATATCTTGATTTAAAAGAATGGAGTTTCTTGGTGTTCTTTGGAATGGGCAACTAGCTTAAATTTTGTGACTAACTGACTGACTCTCAGACAAATCAATAGTTAAAAAATAAATTGAAACAAATGGTTTGAGTTTCATAAATAATATTTTTTTCACAGGGTGATGGCGGTGGTCCAGTACAGATTCAAGATGGCTGCTTGTGGCGTGTAGTCGCTGTGACGTCATTCGGTTGCGGATCTTGCGGAGTCCTTGATTTCCCTTCGTTGTACGCTGTCATACCGCATGCGTTTGTAGCCGCTCAGGTATTTGATGAGGTATCATTACAGTAAAATAAAGATATTTAAGGAACAGTGTGCATTTTTATTTAAATAAATTGGGCTGTCATCCTCCATCATGGCCCACAGTGTACTATTATGGCGCAACGATGTGAAAACCAAAGAAGCGATGGATGGATAGATGTAGATGTCGGAGATCATACAAGTTGAGCGATAATAGTCTCTCAATTGATTACTGTAGTGCTAAGGTGAGGTAAACGCCGTGACGCGTTCGCTAGAGTGGGGCGGCACGTGGACAGAGTCGTGTTAAGGGCGGAGCGACGAGTCCAGTGTTGTGAGGGCAACGAACGGATGCAGACCTCCACTTCTCCTGCGAAACTGTCGGTTTGCCCGAACGTGGAAAGTAGTGTGTGAACATTATTAGTATGGCACCTACTGTGATGCTTTTTCTGAATGTGGAATACTAACTGATTTGCTGTATCACCGTGTTTTATTGTAAACCTGCACTATGGAGTCCGTACTACCGAATCGACATGATGACGGCACTATCGCTCAGCCATCGCTGACGCCGTCAGATATAATATTAGTATGGACTGAGTGTTGGCTATAACAATAGGAAAACATTATAGGAATGAGGAATGGATTGTGTGAAAGATGACATGGGTAGAGAGGAGGTGACTACTGAGATGATGGCTGATAGAGATGTATGGAAGCAGACATGCTTTGTTATCTGACGTGATGATTCAGCGTTCAAACGTCATTACTTCTGCATGAGATCAAAAATAATAAAGAATTATAATATTATGTGTTGTTATCTATTCTTCTGAGGAACAGGGGAACACCTGGTATTTCCCGGGTTTTTGTGATAATGACGCGGCAATATTATGTATTAGTTTTATATTATCGGTTTTGATCAACCGATCATGAAGACTTTGGGTCGTGTGGGTTCAAAAGTTCAAAACCTATTTTTTTTTAAATGGTAGGTAATTATTGCCAATCAAGAAAGAAATAAAATACATTTGTTTAGCTCAGACTAAAAGGACAACATAAAATAAAAATCAAATAAAAAGTGTAAAAGTTCGATGTAGGAACGTAACACGGCTGCGTCAAAAAGGCCCAGTTCAGCAAAAATGCCAGAGAACTAGTGCCTGACGCTGGTTTTCAACCGGACCCGAAAGCGTGAGGTGACGGATGTAAATCAGATTTTTATAATGTAATGTGTGTTTGCATAACTACTTAAATTTTGTGTCATATTATAATAATAACGAATAAGTTAGTACATAATAGTGTGATTGTTTATAAAATTGCAAAACAAAACAAAAAAGACTAATAAATAAATAAATCTAAATAATATATAAATCCACCGCCGTATCTCTACGTTGACGTCGTGGTGGGGCTTGCGCGCTCCGAACTCTGGGTTTGAGCCGGCAGAGTTTACTTTGCCGGAATGGGTGTAGAGTGAGGAGCCAGACCCGCAAAAACCCGCAGGGCAGCATGTGGCGAGCTGTTGGGCAGTTGCGACCCTAAGGACCCTATCTCCCGGGAGAAGTCTTGTTCCTCACCTCTGGCTTGCCTTTATTGGCCGGCTAGAGTGAGAACTGACGAGGAACAGAGCTCCCACCTCATTCTTGCCTTCATTGGCCGGCTTGGGTGGAGACTCACAGGAGCAAGCGTGCTCGGAGGAAGGAAGTATTCCAGTAAATGCTCGTAGGGAATTTGACCATCTTCCGGGCTCTGGAATTGTTCTGAAAGCCGTGGTATACCTCTCCACTCCTTAAGCACCTCAGGAAGTGTTGCCCCCTTGTCACTACGTCACTATGTGCTAGCGACTGTTTTCGGGAGGCCCATTATTGACTGTGCAAGTCACCCCCTGCCATTTTATCCGTGTATAAATATAAAACATTGATCAGGCAGGGGCCATAGTCCTTCAATAGTTCCGGGTTACTAGTCCACTTTAGCCACCCAAACCCATAATCCAATATCTTTGTTTCCCAATCCTGCAATAGTCCTACTCCAACCGGGGATTGTCCTTGGCTGCACTTGTATACTGCGAACAGGTATAATCGTACCTGTTCGCAGTGTATACAAGTGGTATAATAAATAAAGGTATAATCGGTTGGTGCCTCATTTCATTAAAAACGTCTAACGGGCCTCTGCTAGTTGGCTTCGGCCCCTCGTACGCCTTCCAAAGGACCGGGTCCCCATGGTCCCTAACATATATAAAAATAATACTAATATATTTATTTGCTCAAAACATGGTATAACTCTTACAGTTTAAAATAGTACAAACATGTTTTGCCGGGTTTAGACTCAGCATGCAAATTAGAGGATAAAAAGTAAGTACTTAACTAACATTTTGTGTAAAAAAAATATTTCAGACTATTAAAGTCATTTTGCCTTAGCCATGCACTCAATTTCCGCTTAAAACAGTATCTCGTATTTAACCATTTAAAATCACCAGGTAATCTATTATAAATCCGTACATACATAGCTAAGCAGCTTTTGTTATATTTTGCAAGCCTAGGAGCATTGCTTACTACGAGCCTGTATGGGTCTCGTCTCTTTCGCGGACATATATCGTTCGCTGTTTTAAATAACTTTTTATGTTTCCATACAAAAATGGATTTCGTAGATGTATAGACAAGTCAGCGGTAACAAACCAAGTTTTTTAAATACTGGTTTGCATGATTCGTCAGGTTGAAGTCCGTATAGAGCTCTAATGCACTTTTTTTGTGCAACAAATATTCTATGTTGGTCGGTACTGTTGCCCCACATTATAAGTTCATAGCGCAGTATAGATTCAACGTATGCGTGGTAAACTAATATGGCTGTTTTTAAATTAGTAACTTTTCTTACTTGTCTCAGCGCATACACAAATCTATTTATTTTACTAGAGACATTGTCTACATGCACAATTTAAATAAGTCTTTCATTTTGAAATGACCAGCTAAAACATCTTTAAAGTATTTAGTCTCATTGTCACTGTCATTTGACAAAATAAAAAAATCATCCACATACAGTGTGACAATAGTTTTCAACCTATCCTGTATCTTCAAATACATACCAGGTTCTATCTTAGATTTAATATAACCAATTTTTAGTAAACTATCATCCACTTTCTTGTACCATGCTCTAGAAGATTGTTTAAGGCCGTATACTGCCTTTTTAAATTTAAGAACTTGACCATTCTCTACAGTTTCAGAAAAACCCTCAGGTATTTGCATGTAAATGTTCTCTTCTAGACTTTCATTCAAGAAAGCAGTTGTCACATCAAGATGCGTGATATCAAGACCTAGTTGAACAGACAGAGCAAATAATAATCTCAAAGTGGTGTCCCACTACGGGAGAAAAAGTGTCTGTATAGTCTACACCTTCGATTAGCGAAAAACCCTTAGCTACTAAACGTGCACGAAATCGAATATTATTTTCGCAATCATATTTTTTACGTAGCACCCACTTGCACTGCACAACTCTACTGTCTTGTGGAGCATATCTCAACTCCCAAGCATCATTGTTTTTGAAACACTGTAACTCTTCAGCCATGGCCATCTTCCACTGCTCCTTTTCAGGTCCATTTAAAGCTTCTTTTAGAGACAAACCTACTGCATCATCATAGGAATCCTCACCCATACAAAGATTAGAAGCATGATACCAATCTGGCTTCTTCCTCTCTCGTGTAGATCTATGAGGTTTAGGAGAGGTGTCTTTGTCTTCATAATCACTGGGTTCATATGTCTCATCATTCACATCTAGAAATGTGTCATCCGAGCTTTCTGTGTTATCTTGACTTGTATTTAATTCTGAAGTTTCTGGGTCACATTTTATTGTCTTAACTTCTTCTTCCCCCACTAAATCAAAACTCTGATCTTGAACTTCTATGAGACATTCAGATTTTGATTCCTGCTCAATTATTATCACATCTGTACTAGTCAACACAGTTTTCTTTTCTGGATTATATACAGTCTATATCCCTTTATGTTTTCTGGATATCCAATGAGAATATATTTTACTGACTTCTTGTCCCATTTCTTACGTTTTTCTTTAGCTATATGGACCATCGCAGTGCCACCGAAGATTCTGATATAACTAACATCTGGGTTACAGCCATTCCATATCTCATATGGTGTCTTATTTCCTAATACTGCAGCCACGCTTCTATTCTGCAGATATACCGCTGTGTTAGTGGCCTCACCCCAGAACGCTTTACCTAGGTTTGCATCAAAAAGTAGGCATCTTGCCTTTTTAACGATTGTGCGATTGTATCGCTCACACGATCCATTCTGTTGTGGTGTATACGGATTTGTCTTTTGATGAATCACACCAGAACTACTTAAATAGTTATCAAATTCCTTATTACAGTATTCTAGCCCATTATCACTTCTTAATACTTAGATTGTCTTCTTTGTTTGATTTTCCACTTGAGCTTTGAATTCCTTAAAGTACTTCAATGCCTCATTGATCGTCAACAAATAACAAGAAGTATCTCGAGCTCCCCAAGGATACATTTTCCATAGGTCCACAGATGTCAGTGTGCACTATATCTAGCAAGTCACTACTTCTCTGACTAGTATTCTTGAATGGTAGGTGACACTGCTTACCCTCACAACATGTAGTACATGAAGACTTGCTTATATCCACTTTTTCATCAATGGACATACCCTGCACAGCATTCTTCATCTGAATCAAATAGTCTTTATTAATATGTCCTAATCTGCGATGCCACGTAACTCCAAACGACTGATGCAGCTAAATGTACTTGATTTGACAAGTTTACTTTGTACACTCCATTGACTAATAGTGCTGTAGCTACTAATTCATTCTTTTTGTTGTATATAGAACAACCGATGTCCGAAAACGATACTTTGTTTCCTTTTCTTATGAGTTCGCTAACTGACAACAAGTTCGTTGTCATTCTTGGAACACAAAACACGTCTTCTAACACGATGTCGTATTCTATATTTTTTGTCGTAGTCGTAATCTGCTCATCGCCAGAACATAAAACTGACAACTTTTCACTGTTTGCAATAACAATTTCCTTCTGCTGTTCATAAGATACATTCTTAACCCAACTTTTATTAGCTGTTAGGTGTACACTGGCTCCTGAATCAATGTACCATTTATTTTTGTTGAAATTTCCACTCATGAACACTGCGCTAAACGCATTAGACTTCATTCGATTTTTATTTTTGTTTGATGAATAATTTTCGTCATTTGTACATTGATTTCTATAATGTCCTTGTTGTTTACAACGATAACATTTCACCATTTTGACGTTTGATTTTGAAGGATCGGTGCTACCAACATTGACATAATTTTTTGCCATAGACAGATTAGTATTTCCTTTTCCTTTGAACTTTGAACGAGTAGCGAATGCGCCACTAACTTCATCTTGTTCGGTCACTGATTCCATGTCCAACAATTTTGATTTGATGGAATCTGCCGTTTATACTAATCCCTGAATACTCGATGGCCATGATCATAGGGCAAAAACGATCTGGCAATCCCGCTAACAGCAACGAACCTGTCCACAGGTCATTTATTTCGAATCCCGTAACACTTAATTTTTGCGCTGTATCAATAATTTGAGTCACATAAGACGTCATCGAGCTGCAACTTTCTAGGCGTATCGAAATTAAATGTTGCAGCAGACTTATTCTTCGCGAAAAACTGTTGTCATCGAATAATTGTTGTAGTTTTGTCCACAATTCCATTGCAGTTGTTACACTTTTCACGTGTACATACAAAGACGGATCGATTTTCATAATTAATTTCGCTCTGGTTTTTTTATCATCTGCAGCTCCTATGGCCACCCCTGCTTCTGGCTTTACACAATGATTCCTGCCTTCAAGGATTAGGAAATACTCTGCAGCGAAACACCATTCACTATAGTTTTCACGGCCCTTTAACTTGGGTACATTTACTAGATAGTTAGTAGACATTGTAACAATCTAATCACTACAAGTCCGCGAAAAAAACAATCATCCTTCACAACACACGTTTCGTATATGTTTTAACACTCGTTTCAATCCGAAATTCTTGCTAAAAACAACGACTTCTCATTTTTTATATGCCCATAACCTATTAAATAAGACAACGTGTTCAGTTGCTAAACAAATGAATAAATCTTTATTTTTCTTTAAAACATATAAGTACTCCACAGATGGCCAGTAACGTTGTAGATATTTTCAACAGTCTTTATTTTATTGTCTGCTGATTTAACCTAGTTGCTAATGAAAGAAGCTTTAGCTGCTTTGCAGACTATTTAAAAAGTTTTCGAGTAAGTAGCAACATACTTATTAAAAGTTTCCGTGGTAATATACGGCTTAAGGCCATACAGTTCAAATAATCTTTCCCTACTTTTCCTGACGCATTTAGTTGCCTAGTCACTGAATAAAAACTTAGGGCAAATAGTTTTCGTTTTTTTCTTAAAAGAGTTATTGAACTCTGTTTGCACGAATGAAAATAATTCTTCATACAAAATATTACCATTGTCTATATTTAGGCCCTGAGTACTTCACTTGCTAATTAAAATGTTATTTAACCTATTTAAATTACCCGATGTTATTGCTCTAGTAACTTGTTTGTATATGCACTTTTTGTAGTGGTGTGTTAGATTCAAAAATAACGGTTTGACCGGTATGATCAGAAGGGAGACAATTTACAATGGCTTTATCTAAATAGTCGCAGCTACAAAAAACATTATCAATACATGTAGCAGTAGTCGCAGACATTCGCGTTGGTTCCAAAAACACATTTGACAGATTGAATGATTTGAAGAGATTTAATAATCTACTGCTATTTGAATTAATTTCCAAAATATTAATATTAAAGTCACCACATATAATGACTGATTTATTACCCGTTGCAAGTTTTGACAAAACATCTTCCATTACTGACTCAAATATAGAGCTCTCTCGCACCCCTCTCGACGTCTCGCTGAGCAACAGAGAGCGGACGAAGTCGCGATAACGCGACAATGCTTTATGTATGTAGTTGTATCGTACAAGCGTGTTTCTATCTTAGGTTCCACACTCTTACTCACCAACCCAAACGCCGACTGACCGTGTGAGTAATACAAGTTACAAGTTTAGCTCAGACGTAGTTTCACAGTACGTCGACATCTCGTGTATCAAGAAACAAGATTCCAGATTAAAACAAAAACATTTATTAAATCGTAGGTATGTAAAATTATAAATGTGTCATCAAAAACAAAATCTACAAAAAATAATCGAACTCGAATTTTAAATTTGACATTTCAAAGTGTGTTGTGTTCAATTTTATTTTTAATTCTAATTGATTTTTGTGGTCGATGTTTTTTAACCGACTTCTTCAAAAAGGAGGAGGTTCTCAATTCGTCTGTATGTTTTTTTTTTTTTTGTGTGTGTATGTTACCCGATTTCTCCGCCAATTATGAATCGATTTTGATGATTCTTTTTTTGTTTGGTAGGTCATGCTTCAGAGGTAGTCCCATATAAATTTTACTAACTTTGCTTGCGTAGTTTTTGATTTAGCTTTAATATTACGTGTTTATTCCCACTTATACTCCATTTGAAATAAGATTAGACGTATAGATAAGCCTTTTTTACATTCCGTTCAACCGATTTTGAATTCTATTGCGTTGGTGGCATGGCAAATGGCAGCCACAGTAGATAGTTGGTATTGTGTAACTTTTTTGCTTTTAATGCTATCCTTATGCCTACGGTATAGAAGTCAAAATCGGTTGAACGGACTGTAAAAGGGTTTGTTTTAATGTCTAATCTTATTTCAAATGGGGTATAGTGTATGTAGACGATATATTCTTTGACTCCGTCACTGTTATTTACATAGCAGGTAGTGGTATTCGAATTTGTGTGCTAAAAAGCTAAAAAATAAAAACTTATTACAAAAAAAATAAACAACCGATTTCTAAAAAAAAACAACCGACTTCCAAAAAAAAACACAAAAAATATTAAGTTATTTTTCACTTTTTTTGTTTCTTTTTGGAAGTCAGTTGTTTTTTTTTGTAAAAAGTTTTTTTACAAAATGATAAGTGATGTTGACCTGATAGATATTTCCTTCTCTATCATTAAACCAGTTTGCGTGCCGGTTTTTCTGACTGTTTTAAACCGACTTCTTCAAAAAGGAGGAGGTTCTCAATTCGTCTGTATGTTATTTTTTTTATTTTTTGTTTGTATGTTACGCGATTACTCCGCAACACAATTATGCATCGATTTTGATGATTCTTTTTTTGTTTGGTAGGTCATGCTTCAGAGGTGGTCCCATATAAATTTTATTAACTTTGCTTGGGTAGTTTTTGAGTTAACTTCAATATTACGTATTTTTCCCACTTACTATAATAATTATGTAGACGATATTTTAACTCCGTCATTGTTGTTTACATAGCAGGTAGTAGTATTCGAGTTTGTGTGGGGTAGGTAACACAAATAAGAACAAAACAACCGACTTCCAAAAAAAAAAACACAATAAAGTGAAAAAATTACTTTAATTTCGAAAGTCGGTGGCAAAGAACGAAAATTGAAAAGCAAAGACACTGACTTCCGAAATCAAAGTTATTTTGTTGTTTTGTTTTTGTAAAAAGTTTTCTCTGTTTACAAATTCGAATACTTGCTAAGTGCTATGTAAACAACAATGACAGTAACACTTATTATAATATATACATATCAATAGACCAAGTGGAGTCGATGGCGCGTCGTGTTCCACGCGCGCCTCAAAGATATGTCAGCACACCTGACGGGGTCCGTTAGGACCGATGCCTGCCAGGGTTGCGGGAATGTCCGAAAGGGATACCGGGACCTTGGCAACAGGCAACTGAAGGAACAAGGGTGGGTTTTAGTCAGTAAAAGTCTGACACGCCCTTCCGTTCCGCCCAGAGCGGGAGAAGTCATTTCATGATTTCCCAAACTCAAAAATAAAAAGTGGATAAAGTACGTATTATTAAAGTTAACTCAAAAACTACCTTAACAAAAGTTATTATTCATATGGGACTACCGCGCAAGCTCCCTCTACGCCAAATGAAAAAAGAATTTACAAAATCGGCCCACATAATAATATGACGAACATACAAAAACAAAAAAACAAACATTAAGTCGAACATAGTTTCTCATGTTTGTTTGTTTGTTCCAGACAATAATGCGACCATGGGGGCCAGCTGTGCTCTCACTAACCCTGCTGGTGCTCACCGTGATATCAGTCACCAGGGGACAGACACAATACTTTGGTAAATATAATAAAGAACTCTGCTTCTTTAGTCCGCATAGGTAGCCCGCGAAAATTGGCTACCTTTGCGGATCCACCATATTATTTGCATGGATTTTTTTTTCTTTTATTACTAAGTTTCGAATGGTATAAAGCTTTATACCAAAGCAGCATACCTGAGCCAAAATTATCTTTAGACATTATACTTGTTATGATAACACATTTTCTCATTTTTTTTAATTGTATCAGTTTACACTAAATATGTTTGTTGCCTAAATTATGACCTAATTTTAATTTGGATTTCGCCTTTTTGCGTTGAGTGGGCGTCCTGAGTGACGGCACACCGCCGTAGTAACTCGTGGGCATCCTCTTAAGGGGTCATTGTACTCATAATTATGAACAACTTCCACTATGGGAACAAAAGTGCCATGAAACCGCGAAAAAACAAACAGCTGTTCGATATAGTTTGACGAGGTATGCGAACATAAAGTTTGTATTACATGGGTCGTTTAGCGGGTGCCAAGTTAAGTCATAACTTATAATGAAAAAATAATTTTGTATATTAGCAAATCTACATGATTTGCTAATATACAAAATTATTTTTTCTTTATGCTAAACCCGAAAAGGGGTCATTGTACTCATCATTTTGAACAACTTTTTCTATGGGACCAACATTGAAATCGCGAAAAAAAAAAATCTGCTCTTGCATACATTCGTGTTCACTTAAATCGACAAAATGTATGGAACAGCTGATTTTTTTTTCGCGTTTAGCATAATGGAAAATAATGTTGTATAATGAAATTGGGGCGATTTCGATAGGTACTCAAAAACGTAAAAATTATAAAAATAAATAGTTATAAAACTGTTTAGTTGACTTTTTGTCAACTAAAAGGTTTAAACAAGGTCAAGACATCACTGTCAGACAACATAAAAATCTGGAGTCACACGTGTTAGGGGGCATAAATCGTACAGATTACATGTGACTTTTTTTAAAAATTTGTCTATAAAGTTTAGTTTTATAACTTTGATTTTTATTTTCAGAATCGCATCCGGAACCAGACACTTTGATTGGACCTAATGAAGATGATATGACTGAATCTCAGAAAAAAGAATATGCGGAGAAGGCGGAGAGGAGTGAGTATGATTTTATATTTTATAGTCAAAACTTCTTTAGGCACGTTGAGCTGTTTTTGGTAGGAGGGAGTTTAGAAATTGTTAAAAATAATACAGCAAACGTTAGACTGTTGAACGAATTAAATACCAGTATTCCAAGGTTGCCTTTGTTGCGATTGTTCGCCCCTTATCGCGCTTATCCCACTAATAATTATTCTAGCCAATCAGCGCTGAGCAGCAATCCTATATAAATGGGGGTGACGGGCGATTTGATTCACTTTGCGTCCAGCTCTCAATGTGGTAACACGTCGCGTTCTGGTTTGCAATTGGTCAATCGTCATCCTGAGGATGCCTCGTTGAGAGGTGAAACACGTGTCGATTTCTTACAGGGTTTTTATGACTCTTGAAGAATAGTCAAGCGGAATAGGTTACTAAATATATCTACGTCTATTGTATTTTATAATGGATTTCCGCAAAGTCACGCCTGAATCAATTAATTAACAATTCAGAAATAAAAATAAATAAAAAGTAAGCCGTGGCAACTAAGAGATGACCGGTCTCTACTGGCGGCACCTGTTCACGAACATGAGGCACCATTCAGCTCAATCATTATGAAGGGAACTTTTAATGATCCAACACACGCCACCACCAGCGATCATTCTACCTTTCCTTCAATTCCTCTTTTCCAGTGTGTGACTCCTACAAGTCCTTCGCAGAGAAGATGGCCTTATCTCGTATACCGTCACCACACCCCTTACAAACCAAGGTGTCTGACTGTGGACCTATCAACGTGCCTCTGGTCATCGGGGGATCAGTTACCAGCATCCGAGAGTTCCCACACATGGCTCTCGTGGGTTGGAAGAAACGTATGGTAAGTTTTAATACTCAGCGAACCGGACCAATTTTCTTTTCTTTCGTGAGCACTCTGATGACTAGCAAAACCGAAAACCCGTTCATACCGTATACAGAAGAGCTGATCAGCATCAGCATGTATGTCTAGGTGCAGAAAAGTTTTATTTTATTTTATTTTATTTTATTTTTATTGGTTTGGTTTTGGCCTGGATGACTTTTGCGTTTGGCACATATTGTCTATTTGTTTCAAAGCATTCAGTTGCTGTTCTGTGTATCTAAACTATAGTTTGACCGGACCGCTGTACCGCGCCTTACGTATGTGTGTAGCGAGACGAGGGGGCAGTGCAGGCCACTCGTTCGCCAACGCTCACGGTGTTCCGCCGCTCATTCGTCAACGCTGCCCCCTGACCCGCCGCGTAATTCTAAGGCGCGGTACCGCGGTCTCGTTCAAACTGTAATTAGAAATGAGTTTGTTTATTGTGTAATATTATAATCTCTGGAAATATTTACTCATGGAAAAAAATCTTTCACTGATAAAAGAGACAAATTCTTTTATCCCGAAAAGTGATACACGGGATACATCACAGGAGACAAACATACCTATCGTGAAGTCGTATAATTTATAAAGTTTATTTCCATGGCTAAGGAAATGAACCTGCTGTAAGTTTCTCCTGCGAGATGCCATCGAATCTCTCAGGTTAAAACAATGGAGAAACAGGCTCCGGTAAGAGTATTCTCTCCCGATTTATGAATGCAGCATGTCTGCTACTTCCATACATCTCTATCAGTCGTCATTTCAGTAGTCACCTTGTTTTTAGTTCCTTATTATTTCATTTTATGTGCGTAAGTATGTATGACGATGTTTCCAGGATGCTGGTTACTCCTGGAAGTGTGGGGGCTCTCTGATCAGCGACAGCTACGTACTGACTGCGGGGCGCTGCACCTATCAGGACATTGACCGTAAAACTGTCTTGTGTGTCACTGTTGCTATTACTTCTCAGCGTTAATCTTAGCTATTAATGAGTACAAGTTAGACTGGACCAATAGGCATATTGCCAGCTTGTAACTTTGAGGAATTTGTACCTGGTTACTGTCACCATTTATCATCCCACTCTGGATCTAGGGCCGCGCAGTCGCTTCATGTAAAATACTGGCAATCAGCTGCATCCAGCTGTACTGGAAGCCCACTGCGACATAGTTGGGAAAAGGATACTCATATTAATAGTTGACGAAATGCCTCTCCCCATGACTTCCTAAAAGCAATAATTAGTTACCTCCTTTTATAATAACTATATTAAAATATGACATACTCAAAAGAATAATTTATTAACATTAATTCCATGTTATACGTGTAGATAAAAGGTTTGCACACGCAGTTGTCCATAAAAATAATTTATACAATGGCGAAGGCTGGGCATGAAATTAATAGTAGTATCACATTATGAACCAACCCATCCATGGATTGAAAGCAGTAAGCACTGTTCCACTTCGACTGCTATACAGCTCCGAATCACCAATCCATTATAGATACCTCATATGAATTCATCTATTTTACCAGTAACGATCTTTACAGTGGACCCCCTCGAGCTGTACAACTCGGTTCCTCATACCGGGACGATCGTGAAGCCCTCGTCGTGAAGATATCCGCCGTCATACACCACCCGAAGTATAAGGCGCCAAGTGTATACCATGATGTAGCGCTCATTAAGATGGTTTCAAAAGTTAAGTGAGTAAAATTTAAACATGTATCATGACGTCTGTAATCCCCGAAGGTTTAGACAGAGGTGTACCTATAGTACACCCACATTTCACCAGTCATGTTTAAGTCCTGTGTAACAGGAAATGATATTGTTGTACCGAACTCCTATTTTCATCAACCGGGCACAAATCCAGACTCCGGGTTGCTAATGAGAAATTCAAAAAACCCAATAACGCTTTGCCCGACCTGCGAAACGAACTCAGTACCAGCAGTAGTAGACCGAAGAGAGTAAAAAAATACCAACCAAGAGCCAAGACAGGGATGGATGTCACATGTCTCTCAATTTTTGGTTCTGGGACATGCTGGCTTCCTGACGAAGTATTCCTGCACAGGTTTGAGAGTAGGTGGTGATTGTGGCGGTATCTACATCGCCACACGTGACCTTCGCATCAAAGACCTGACGTCACACAATAATCCTGACGCCACAGAAATCCTGCATCGCTCAATTAGAGTTTACCGCACGATGGACATATATACAAGAATACAACATCAACCGTTGGGCATTTGCTCGCCAGACACAATACCCGTCTGGTCGGAGGATTCTCCCTTTTCTATGGTGGATGAGTGAACTTTACACCCTGTTCCTCACAACCATGTTTTTTTTTTTTTTTTTGGTCTGGTAATCATCAAATGTCTTCTCCCGCTCTGGGCGGAGTGGAAGGGCGTGTCAGACTTTTACTGACTAAAACCCACCCGTGTTCCTTCAGTTGCCTGTTGCCAGGGTCCCGGTATCCCTTTCAGACTATTCCGCAACCCTGGCAGGCATCGGTCCTAACGGACCCCGTCAGGTGTGCTGACATCTCTTTGAGGCGCGCGTGGAACACGACGCGCCATCGACCCGGGCCTGGTCCATATCAGACAGCGAGCTACCCATTACTCGTCGTCCGCAAGCCCGTGCCTATGGTGGCCGGGAATCCGCCTGGGATTCCCGACGCCCAGGGTGTCTCCAGCGGCTGCGGTTAGGGGTGTGAGGGCGCAAATTTTTCCTCTCCCTCACGCGTTCCACCTCCTCCTTCGCGAGCATTACTGCTTCGCAGAAGGACGTGACCGCTTCCCGTGCCCTCTCGCTCCGTTCCATGGCCTGGACCAGGGCCGGAAGCGAGAGGTCATTGCCGCCAATCGCCTCCACGAGGACACGACGGTGCTCCGGCCAAGCAGGGCACACCTCCACCGTATGCTCAACCGTGTCCTCCGGACTATCCACACAGTGGTGACACCTGGGCGTTTCCTCTCGCCTAATCCTACACAGGTACCTTCCGAAGCTGCCATGTCCGGAGGACCTGCGTCAGGCGGTGAGGACGCCGTGGCACGTCTCCAGCCACTCCTCAAAGAGGGGACTTATCGTGCCCAGCACTGGGTTGCGACAATCGCACTCTCCATGCCGCCATGAGATCCTGCCGGAGCTCTGACCGCTGTGCCGCGATTTCTCGCGGCAGCGGAGTTACGCTCCGGCGCTTAATCTCCTCGCGCCACTCCCAGATGTGCGCGAGGACCTTCGCCTCCAGATCCCATGGCGGTAATCCGGCAAGGAGGCTCGCCGCCTCACGAGAGACCGTGCGTTATCCCCGGGCCAGCCGTATGGCTATGACCCTTTGGGACGCGTTCAACCGGCGGGCTGGCCGGAGCCTAAGGGAACGCGCCCACACCGGTGGGCCGTAAAGGGCCATGGACCGCACGACCCCCGCGTAGAGCCTCCGGCAGGAGGCGTTTGGCCCCCCAAGATTAGACCGGTCCAGCCTGGGAGCCAAACGTCGGAAATGCTCCACGAAGTTCCACCGGCTGTCGAGGACGAGTCCTAGGTACTTCATCGTCGACTCGACGCCGATGTGAACCCCTCCTACCGTGATTTGGGAACCCGACGGTGGCGCGATCCGAGGGCCATGAAAACATATGACCTCGGACTTGTGCAAGGCCACCTCGAGTCCCAATTGCAGGATTCTCTCGACGATTGTCGCAAACCCACGTGTCGCGAGTTCAGCCGCCGCCTGATGCGAGCCTTCCCTTGCGCCAGGACCAGCGTGTCGTCAGCGTAGCAAACTACGTTGACGCCGCTAGGGAGGTCGGCGCGCAGCACCCAGTCGTATCCGATGTCCTACAGATGCGGCCCCAGGACCGATCCCTGTGGGATACGAAACTCTCGCCGGTTCCATACTCCCTGGTGACCGGGGTAGATGACGGCCCTGTCCGTCAAATAGGCCTCGACCACACGACAGAGGTAGGTCGGCATCCGGTGGTACCGGGAGTGCCTCGCTTATGCAACTCCAGGGCAGGGTGTTGAAGGCGTTGGCGATGTCTAGAGACACCGCCAAGACGACCCCACCCCGGGCTACAGCATCCCCCGTCCTCATACCCCTAAAGTGATAATTAGGTTTAAATGAAGATTAGGACCAGACACAAGATGATTGATAACTAACTCGATTATCATAATAATTCCAGGTTCTCGGAGGTGATTCGTCCAGCGTGTTTGGGAGTACCACCACCAACGGACAGGAGCATCACCGCCACTGGATGGGGGCTGACTGGGCCTAGTGAGTTTCATTTTTTAATTTATGATTGAAAGTAACCTTGATAAAATATATTGGTTACTGCTCTCAAAAAGTAAATACTCTTGTCACACCACGTCATCTCCATAATAGGTGACGTGGTTCCATAGAACCAACACCATCTGTCATTGTAGTTTCAGCAACGGAAAAAACTAAAGAAAAAATTACAGATTGAAAAAAGTATACGAAGCGATGTCAAAAAAAAAAAAAGTAATAAAAAACTAAATTCTCTCTTTATTTGATACCCAACATGGTACGATTAAACAATTTTTTTTTTATTGTTCCTTGCTTTATGTCCTCTAAAGGGCGCCATTTTTAATTTGATGACATGAAAATGTGACGTCATATAGCCTGTAAATAGCGGACGATCAAAATGCTTCCAACGATACCACATTTGTTAGATTGTGATGAGTGGTTTAGAAGATAGGAGGGAACACATGAACATACATATATGCATACATACATACATACATGTATACCGGTCAAAATCATAACCCTCCTTTTTTCTTCGCCGTAGTCGGGTAATTAACAAAGGAACGCTCACTTTGTATAGAAAGAGATCATTGGGCCTACGAACGCGCAGAGTAAGGCAGCGTCCTGTTTAAAGCGATCGTCACGTGAATAGGTACGTGATCGTCGTCGCGGTCACAATTATGTAAATTTTTGTTCTAACAAAAAAAACACTTTTTTTCGAAGTCGGTCGTTTTTTTTTGTAAAAAGTTTTAATTTTTCACTTTTTAGTTGTGGTACCTACCCCACACAAATTCGAATACCACTACCTCAAAGACTACGCAAGAAGCTAACTCAAAAACTACGTAAGCAAAGTTAACAAAGTTTATATGGGACCACCTCTGAAGCGTGACCTACCAAACAAAAAAAGAATCATCAAAATCGATTCATTATTGAAGGAGTAATCGCGTAACACACAAACAAAAAAAAAAACATACAGACGAATTGAGAACCTCCTCCTTTTTGAAGAAGTCGGTTAAAAACCGACTTCTTCAAAAAGTTCCGTTCAGATTCACCGAGCAATAAGATCTTTACACGCGGAGCTTTAGACGGTACGATTTGATTGCCTGTGGCGTATCCTAAGTAGAAACAAGTATAAAAGTTGCATCTTCTAACTAAATGTTTTGAAGTCGTTTTATTGCATGCCAGAGGCAAGAAACTTGCATCGTGTAAATAGAGCTTACTGGGTGATACAAATTTTGCTTGTAGCATAAAATTAAGGGAGTGCCTCCGTTGCCGGCGCCGGCTCCCAAAAATAACGCCATTGGGAACCGGCAGTGATATTACTGCCGGCAGTTGATGTTTTTAATCTCGGCTGCGGGCAGTAATGTCACCGCCGGCTCCCATAATGGACCGGCGGCGCGGCGTTCATTGGAAACCCTTCCAGAATTCAGAACCCCAACTAACTAACCGTAACTTTTTTCTGCATATTCTGTCGTTTTTAACGTAGGGGGTCAATTTTCAAACCTAACCTAACCTTTTTGCGATTAAAATGATTAAACCTTATCTTACTAAATCGGTTTCGGGTAGTACTTTATGACTTTATTACTGGAATATGGAAAAAAAAATGCTCTTATTACATGTTTTTTTAAATTATGGCTACCCTGCCTATCTACTTCATACGCCAAACTGACAACCATAGTCAGCGCCGGCAGCCAATTCAGCAAAAGGCGCCGGCAGCGGAGGCACTTCCTAAAATTAAATTATAATTCCAATCGAAATTCTACATAATATACCCCGTGACCTCGCGATCGTTCGGCGTGAAAAGTGACATGCAAGTGACCATCTAGTATTCGTAGGACGATCGCTTTTAATAGGACAAGGGCGATTCAAAAACCATTCTAGTATATATATTCTTCCTAAGAAAACATAGTAGTGGTCATGCTACACGTGCAGGTCCATCTACCTTATTCATATCTAACCATATCGTCTCGTTATTAATTCCAGGAGGTGACCTGCACGTACAGCTTCGCAGCCTCTCCCTCAGCGTGTGGGACATGCAGGAGTGTCAGGACATATGGGGAAAATGGAGAAAATCACAATTTCTCCCAAATGGGGTTCTCCCCGAGAGCCACATTTGTGCCGGTGACAGGGTTGGGGGGCATGACACTTGTCAGGTAAGAAGTGAGACTGATTGGGCCATAATCCAGCACGTGGAAACAGTGCTGATTGGTAGATGTCACGACCTTTTGGTTCTACGACATACCGGTTTACTCATGATGTTTCCCTTCACCGTTTTGAGTAGGGATTAAATAAATCACGCAAAGTAAAATGCCTGTCTGGGTTTGAACCCATGACCGTAAGTCGGGGCACCCAAGACAAAATCTTAAATCTCAAAACCGGTACTTAGGGCTCAAGAGAAAATTTAAAACATTACCTAACTAGTTTAGTTCTAATGAATGATCTTTCCTAAGAACCCAAAGACCTGTGAGTTAGTTTCGGTGTGGTTTGTAACCAAAGCAAAGTGTTACTGTTGTTGCTTTTAGAAATTTCTCAGTAGCAGCCCGGAGACTCGATTTGTGCCCGGTTGATGGCAATAGGTTCGTTTTAATTAATTGCATAGAAACCGTCGGTGCGGGCTTGCGCAAACATCTCTGACGCGCTGCAGTAACGAGGCAGCTTCAACAGCATCCTGAAAGTAGCCTCAAAAGCATTCTTATATTGGACGCGCAGGACATCCAGCGATCTCTTAGTAAATTAGGTACCCATAGACCATGAGAAAAGTGTTACTTTTACTTGGTCTGTACACCACGCAAATCTACGGGACAACATATTGCTCCGGACCGCTAGAGCCCTGCGCTCCCTCTCAATGTCTACATCGTCTCTGAGGTCAGCGGCAAGAGAGTGGCCTAGGTATTTAAAATTGTACACCTTGATGACCCGTTCAAAAGCAACTCGGGTTTCGGCGGCTCCACGGCGTTTGCCGCTGACTGTATTCACATTTTTTTAACATTATATTTTATTTTAATCCATTTGCGGCAGCGTAGGTCTCACACGTTTTAAGCATTTCTCTGATTGCTCCCGCCGACGGACCCAGCAGCACCATGCCATCCTGAGCTCCTTAAGTTCTGAATTGAGCTCCACTATTACTAACAAATGCTTGCACTGACTGGACAGGTAATCAAATCTGTGTGGTTCTTTCCTCAAAAGACCATTTCAGACCTAATCTACATGGTCCTCATATGACCTGACCAAGATTATGTACTCTGAGTTTGTTTTGTTCTTCTCCGAGTTCTAGTCAGATAGGAAACGACGACCTCATCTAGCTTTCAATTATATTAGCTCTTAATATTTTTTAATATGACGTGTAAAAATGATTCCACTATCCTATTTACAGAATAAACAATTTCATTTCATCTGCATAGCTGATGTTGTTAATTCTAACCCCACCAACACTGCATCCGACAAGCAGGCTGCTGAGTGCTATCAGGTCATCCACGCATTCGTTCGCATTGATTCGGTCATTCATTATTGAAGCTAACCCAAAAACTACGAAAGCAAAATTAATAAATATAGGGCCACCTCTGAAGCATACGAGTTGGTCACGCTTCCAAACAAAAAAATAATCATCAAAATCAATTCATATTTGGCGGAGTGATCACGTAACAAACACACAAAAAAAAGAAACATAGTCGAATTGAAAACCTCCCCCTTTTTTAAGTCGGTTAAAAAGTGCCTGTCAATGATTGAATTTGAAATAAATGCTTTGAGTTTAATTTTCCTAAATTGTAAATTTTATGGTGAGGATGTTTCGAAAAATTTCAGCCCCTACAGCTAGGTTACGGCTCCAAAGGGGGCTGTGAGGCTGCTGTACACGCATTGTCGACCTATCTAAATTCCGAGAAAGGAGAGGTTATCCTGAAGGTTGACATAAAGAATGCCTTTATTTCTGTTAATAGGGACACCTTGCTGACAGAAACTAAAAAAGAGATACCTCTAATTTATAGTTTCCTTTGGCAATGTTACAGACACCCCTCTAAATTACTGTTTCGGGACAACCTTCTGGAATCTGCTGTTGGCTGTCAACAAGGTGACCCCTCGGGCCAGTGATTTTTAGTTTAGCCATTCACCCAATTATTCGGCAGCTAAATTCCAAATTTAATGTTTGGTACCTCGATGATGGAACCTTGGGAGGCGACGTAGAAACTGTTATAAATGACCTCCGATTCCTAAAAAATTAACTTCATTCCATAGGCCTTGATCTCAACCTTTCAAAATGTGAACTATACTTAGCGGACAGTACTGACAGACATCTGATACTTTCCAAATTTAACGCAATAGCCCCAGAAATCAAAATTATTAAAAAAAGCTCTCTTCGTCTCCTTGGGTCTCCAATCTTTGAGGATTCCTTTCCCATTTTCATTGAGGAAAAAATTAAAAATTTCAATGACGTTTCGGAAAGATTGTTCCAAATTAACATGCATTCGGCCATAACTTTAATCCGTTACTGCTGTTTCGGCCCTAAATTAACACATTTCCTTCGCGCTTCGCATTTATGGAAGCAAACTAATCTTTTAGACAAAATGGACCAAATTATCCGTCATACATTAACTTTGATCCTAAATGTGGCCATGGACGACCGAGCTTGGGCACAAGCTACTCTTCCTATCCGTATGGGAGGCCTCGGCGTCCGCAAAATTTCTAGTATTAGTTTACCGGCATTCATATCCTCGGTCCACGCTACTAAGAAATTAATCAGGAAAATCCTAGCCTCCACACTGATTAATTTTGACGTGCCGTGCCTTATCGAGGCTATGGATGCCTGGAGACTCGCTTGCCCGAATTCAGATCCGCCCGAAAATCCATATTCCCAGAGATGGTGGGATGAGCCGCTCTGCAGAGTAGTACAGAACAACTTGCTTGACACGTCTGCTGGTACTACTGCGGAGCGCGCATGCCTGCTGGCTGTGGGTAAGTGGGAGTCGGGTCTGTGGGTTCATGCACTACCGTCATCGAACCTAGGAACTTTGTTCGACGACACTACGTTGCGCATCGCTGCTTCCCTGCGCCTAGGAGCCCCATGTTGTACTCCTCATCGCTGTCACTGTGGCGAAGTTGTCAACAGCCTCGGACACCACAGCTTGTCTTGCAGCCGAAGTGCGGGTCGCTTAGCGCGGTACGCTAATATTAATGACATCATCCGACGAGCTCTTGTCACCGTCGGCGTTCCAGCTCTATTGGAACCCAATGGCTTGGCACGCGACAATGGCGAGAGACCGGACGGCATGTCGTTATTTCCATGGAAGATGGGTAGGCCTTTAGTGTGGGACGCAACGTGTGTCGATACTCTTGCGCCATCCCTTACTGGCTCGGCGTGCTGTGCTGGCGCTGCCGCTGCGGCTGCGGAAAACTTCAAGCGGCGAAAGTATAATAGCCTTATAGACAATTATATTTTCGAGCCGTTTGGGGTTGAAACCCTAGGGCCGTGGGGTCCGAGTGCACATAGTATGTTTAATGAAATCTCCAAATGGCTGCTTGACAGCAACAGTCTCTTGGGTACATTACCAGCCGACAGCGATGCGGAGGAATTTTTCGACGCCATACTTTAGACATAGTTAGTTAGTTCTTTTAGTTTTAGTTTTTTATGTAAATAGTTAGTTGTGTTATGTATATATTGTATTAAATAAATATTATAGACAGAAAAAAAAGTTTCATATATGATTTTTCCACAGGGTGATTCCGGTGGTCCAGTACAGGTTCGAGATGGCTGCTTGTGGCGTGTGGTCGCTGTGACGTCATTAGGGCAAACTTGTGGAGGTAATATCCCTGCGTTGTACGCTGTCATTCCACATATGTTTGTAGCCTCTCAGGTATTTGAAGAGGTATGATATTACAATAAAATAAAGATATTTAAGGAAATGTGCGAATTTTTATTTAAACAAAATGAGCTTTCATCCTACATCATGGCCCACAGTGTAGGTACTGTTATGGTGCAACGATGGAAAAAACCAAAGAAGAATTAATAGGGAATAAGTGTTGACTATAAACCTTTATCAAATAGTAAAACATTAAAGGAATGAGGAATGGATTGTGTGAAAGATGACATGAGTAGAGAGGAGGTGACTACTGAGATGACGGCTGATAGAGATGTATGGAAGAAGACATGTGCTTTAAATAGGAACACGGAACTGTTTTATAATTATGTTGGATAAATACCTACCTAAACAATAACAGGAAATTAGATATGTTATAAATAGATCAATTTAGGAAACACGATTAGTCACGATCTATTGTATTATGATATTAGTTTTGTATCATCGCTCGTGATCAATCGATCATGATGTCTTGGGTGAAGGCACACAATATAATATACAGCAGATAACAAAATAAAATAAAAAGTGTAAAAGAGCGATGTAGGAACGTAACACGGCTGCGCCAAAAAGGCCCAGTTCAGCAAAAATGCCAGAGAACTAGTGCCTGACGCTGGTTTTCAACCGGACCTGAAAGTGTGAGGTGACGGATGTAAATCAGATTTTTAAGTAATGCATACCTACTTAAATTTTGTGTTATATAATAATAATAACGAATAAGTTAGTACATAAATAGTGTGATTGTGTATAAAATTGCAAAACAAAACTGAAAAGACTGATAAATAAATGAATAAATGAGACGAACGCATGATAGACCGGTGTAAGTCCCTAAATAAAGAATTCCTTGGAAACGAGTTAGAACAAAAAAACCTGTTTTAGCTGATGCCAGACTTCCACGTCCAACACATTGTCATTATTTATTAATCCGTGCTGCACTTCATCACACAATACGCTGCAAGCGTCTATATAATATACAACCTTATTTTTTCTTTATGCTAAAACCAAAAAGGGGTCATTGTACTCATTATTTTGAACAACTTTTTCTATGGGACCAACATTGAAATCGCGAAAAAAAAAACAGCTGTTCCCTACATTTGTGTTCACTTAAATCGACAAAATGTATGGAACAGCTGTTTTTTTTTTTCGCGATTTCAAAGTTGGTCCCATAGAAAAAGTTGTTCAAAATGATGAGTACAATGACCCCTTTTCGGGTCTAGCATAAAGAAAAAATAAGGTTGTGTAATGAGGCAACAACTCATCTGTTATTAGGTCAAACTGGAAGTTCAGGAAAACTGCTTGCCGTATGTTTGCTGACTTTTATGTGGTAGGTGACTAATTAGTAGTCAATAGAAGGAAAACATATTAGATATTAAACATATTATATTGAGTATGACTATTATAGTTATTGTATAGCCCATATTTGCCTTGCACAGTTCCGCTTCAAGACCTGATATGCGTTTCAGTGCCTGGTCATGAGTATCACTGCACTGTTGGAAGTCCGACACTAGTTGACGGAGATGGTGATGCTGGTCAAGTATGTCCATGTGCTGGGTGTGAAGTTCTACAAGCTGGTTCTTGAGTTGAGTGTTTCTGTCATTTACCCTCTGGACTTCAATCTCGCTGTCCTCTCTTTCCTGCAGTAGCTGGTTGGAAAGATTTTTTGATGCCTCCAGCTCCTTCAGTGCAACATTCAGTTTTTCATTCATGTCACGCACTGTGGCTCCGCGGGTCATCATATTACAAATATCCCCAAATGGCACCTGGAATGTGACAAGAAACAGCTGAGTTTATGAGAATCTAAATGAGTTAAGAACTTTAGAAGATATGACAGTTGGCAAGAATTAAAAAAAAAACAAAAGATTAAGTTTTAGAAAAGATTATGAAAATATGGAGGTAGAAGGTAAGAAATTATTTTATTGATTGAGAGACTTATCACAAGTTTTATTGTTAGTATGACTGCTAATTGTTATTAAGTATATCAGCTTTTAAGTTAATTAATTACAGGGCTAGTTTATTTCTACTAAGAAAGTTAAGGGCAAACTAAGATTAGAGGTAACTAAGTTTCATCAATTAGACAATAAGTTTGGCTTTATATAATATTAGGTAGCAAATTCAGAATAAATATGTGTGTAGTAAAGTTTGTAGTGTACGTTTTATGTGTGGGGCAAGTGTTTTCGTCGTCGATTTTGCTTCCACAGTTTGTCAAGCAAAAGGAGACATAAACGGTGCCGATGTGTACTGGACGTAGCTCATTACTCTGAGCAGTGTGTACAGGTGTTGTAAAGTGTGTAAATATAACTACAATAATGAATAATACAAAACAAAATACTCCCCGGGTTTGATGAATTCAAATTCGCAATCCAAACGTTGACAGCCGGTAGATGACTTATCGAAGTATCGATTATTATGTGTTATCTCAACAATAACACGACACAAACACTGGATGTGACACTTTTAACTTAGATTCTACGGTAAAGAATAGATTTTATACTAATTAAACACAATTTATTTATAATTTAAAATAATTTAACTACGAGGTCGTTTTGACATTGACTTGAATGTGCCTTATTGGCGGCTGGGAATGTGTCATGCTCACTCAAATGTCTCGCTGATGGTGGCGCGTGTGTTGGATCATTTAACTCCCTTCAAATGGTTGAGCTGAATGGTGCTGATCCATGCGTCATGGTCGTGAACGGGCGCCGTCAGTTGTGACTGGTCATCTCTTAGCTGCCATGGCTTATTTTAATTTTTGAATTGTTCTTATTTTATAATTGCGGACGCTTTTAACGTGCTTTCTACATTGTTCTCACATGTAGAATTTCAACATGAATGATGTAACCAATATATTGTAACAATATTTTGATTTAAAAGAGTCCATGTCCATGGAGTTTCTTGCCCGTTCTTCTCCATAGGTACCTACTACGCTTTAGAATGGGCAACTAGCTTCATATTTCTGACTGACTGACTTCTTGACAATTCAAAAGTGCCTGTAAATGGTTTAATTGAAATAAATGCTTTGAGTTTGAGTTATTACAAATCTCTTAGTCACCAACCCTAACGCCGACTATCCGTGTGCGTTATAATACAAGTTTAGAGCTCAGACGTAGTTTCACATTTAAGCCGACATCTCGTCTAACAAGAAACAACATTTTAGATTAAAACAAAAACATTTGCAAAATCGAATGAAAATTATAAAAGTGTCATCAAGACCAAAATCTACAAAAATAATCGAACTATAATATTGAATTTGACATTTCAAAGTGTTCTTTTATTCTCAAAAAGTTGTGTTAAATTTTTATTTAATTTAATTGGTTTTTGTGGTCGTTTTTTTTGTTTTTTACAAAGTGATAAGTGATGTGGACCTGATAGACATTTAATTGTCTATCATTAAATCAGTTTGCGTGCCGTAAGGATTTTTTGACTGTTTTTAGGGTTCCGTAGTCAACAAGGAACCCTTATAGTTTCGCCATGTTCGTCTGTCCGTTTGTCCGCGGCTTAGCTCAATGACAGTTGGTAGTAGAAAGCTGTAATTTGGTATGAATATACATATAAACAACGCCGACAAAGTGGTAAAAAGAAATCGTAAAAAATATTTTTTTAGGGTACCTCCCCTACACGTAAAGTAGGGATGGTTTTTTTTTTCTCGTCAATCCCATAGTGTGGAGTATCGTTGGAAAGGTCGTTTAAAAACAATATGAGTTTGTTAAAACATTTCTGGATTCAGGAATCCGTTTGCGGAATATTAGGTCTTTACCTATGAAATTGCCGTTCTGCAGTACTGGCCATTTCAAATCAAAATAATTTTTGTTTGGCTAAGAATTCTAATTTCAAATTAATTTTATTTTAAAAACATGGTTTTTTTTTTCCAAAAGTAGTCATTTCTTTATTGATTAGTGTTACATTTTCATCGCATTTCAATCTTTTTCGTCATCATGGATACGTTAAAAATTCGAGTAATTATGGAATATGAGTACCGTCGTGGCAGCAACGCGGCACAAGCGGCACGCAACATCAACGACGTTTACGGAGCTAACACTACAAACCAACGCACCACCTGTTATTGGTTTGCTCGCTTCCGTTCTGGAAATTTCGACCTGAAAAATGAACCTCGCGGTCGTCCGAAGAGTTTGGTCGACAATGACGAATTAAAGGCGATTGTGGAAGCTGATGATACACAATCTACGGCTGAATTAGCAGCAGCTTTCGACGTTAGCGTCAAAACAATATTGGTCCATTTGCGTCAAATTGGCAAGGTAAAAAAGCTTGACAAATGGGTGCCCCACGAACTCAATGATCGCCAGCGCGAAGTACGCGTCGAGACGTGCCTTGCACTGCTCAACAGACACACAAATGAAGGAATTTTGAACCGCATGGTTACCTGCGATGAAAAATGGATTCTGTTTGATAACCGCAAGCGCTCAGCAAGTTGGTTGGATCCTGGTTCAGCACCTAAACAATGATAAATGAAAACTTACCCCTAGAAAAGTGATGGTCACTGTTTGGTGGTCTAGCGCCGGTGTGATTCATCACAGCTTCTTACCAAACGGGGTGAGCATTACTGCAGATGTGTACTGTGAAGAACTGAACACAATGATGGAGAAGCTGGCGCATCTCCAACCAGCATTGGTCAATCGCTCGTCTCCGCTGCTCCTGCACGACAACGCGCGACCTCATACTGCACAGCAGACGGTCTCCAAGTTGCAAGAACTGGGGTTGGAAGCTCTCCGTCATCCGCCCTACTCACCAGACCTTGCGCTTACAGACTACTACTTTTTCCAGAATTTGGATAACTTCTTGGCGGGAAAAAAATTCAATACCCGAGAGGCAGTACAAAATGCCTTTGAAGAATTTGTTGCCTCCCGTCCAGCTGATTTCTTTAAGAAGGGCATCAATAAACTGCCACTGCGATGGCAAAGATGCATTGATTGCATGGGTGATTACTTCGATTAATACAAATAAAAAATTCATGAAAAAAATTCGTTTAAATTTTTTCATATAAAACGGCAATTTCATAGGTAAAGACCTATTATTAAGCTTTAAAGTGCTAATTTTTGTTAGAGCCAAGTGTCCCCCCCCTGCCAGCTAAATGGTTGGGTTTGGATATGTGAAAAAAATTCACGGCAGTAGTATATATGTATAACGAAATTAAAAGGAAAACTATCACCGCTACTTAGGCTCCACAAGTTACCGAGTAATAATCGACCAACTTAAAGCAGTTGTAAAAACATGTTCTCCCATACATTCTGTATCCGAGAACAAGTTTTTCAACTACAATGTTAAGTTTGTTTTATAAATTCATCCCAACTACGGAACCCTTCATAGTGCATGGTACGACATGCACTTGTTGTTAATAATATCCCCCACCTCAATACTAAATTGTTATGTTGGTAGGTATGTTGAATAAAATGTGATTCGCGACTGTAAAAATTAATATGTACATACCTATTTACAGAATAATAACATTTACAGAATATAACTCTCTAACTTCATTTACCCTATTGAATGACTATTTCATGAAATCATGACATTTGAGAACAATTCTTACTTACGGCGAATTAATGTTGTACTATAGGAACACCTCTGTCTAACCCTTCGGGGATTACAGGCGTGATGTTATGTTATGTATAAAAAAAAAAACTTTTTACATAAAAAATCAACCGATAAACACTACAAAGTGAAAAATAACTTTAAAAAAATCTCTCAACGTGGCATCCAGTCGCGAACACGAGAAAGAAGAGGTGAAACACGTGTCGATTTCTTACAGGGTTTTATATGACTCTTGAGGAAAATAGTTAAGCGGAATAGGTTACTAAATATATCTGCGTCTACTGTTTTTTATAATGGATTTCCGAAAAGTCACGCCTGAATCAATTAACTGTATTTCTCATGTTTGTTTGTTTGTTCCAGACAACAATGCGATCATGGGGGCCAGCTGTGCTCTCACTAACCCTGCTGGTGCTCACCGTGATAACAGTCACCAGGGGACAGACAGAATACTTTGGTAAATATAATAAAGAACTCTGCTTCTTTAGTCCGCAAAGGTAGCCCGCGACATTCAAATTTTATTATGTTTATTGCAATTTGTATGTCGATCAAAATATGATTCGCGACCATAAAAATATGTTTTTTACAATATTATGCTCATTAATACATCTCTCTTAGTTAGATTTGTTCCATTGAATGACTTTTTCATGAAATTTGAGAACAAATTACCCGGAAAAGAACTGGATTTACCGACATAGCCTGCAGAATAAGCAAGCTGAAGTAGCAGTGCGCTGGCCATGTTGGTCGCAGGACCGATGGCCGGTGGAGAAGACGAATCGTAGAATGGAGACCACGTATCGGCAAGCGTAGGGTAGGACGCCCCCCTGCTAGATGGAACGACGATCTTAATAGTTGGCTGGGACAGACTGGAAGGCGGTGAACAGGGTGTTGTGGCGCAGCCTGGGAGAGGCCTATGTCCAGCAGTGGACTGCGATAGGCTGAGTTGATTGATTGATACCTACCTACTGATTTGTTATTGTCGGGATTCATAATTATTTAGATCAAGATACAGCACTGACTTGTGCCTAAAATATTCCTGTATTAATTTGACATTTTCAAGTGATGAATGTTTGTTTTTTCAATTTGGAGTTTGACATTTGCACATGTCAAAGGACATGGCTAAAAAGTCATATACAAAAAACCCAGAATCGCCAACAACGAAATGTATAAAAATGGGTTTGAATTAACATTCTACGAAAAAATGCTTTCCTATAATACTTCGTAATAACAACATTTTTATATTTACGGACCCCCAAGAATTCTTAGATCACGGCTACAATAGATTTTTTTATTGTTCATTGATCATAAAATATCTAGTATACCACGTAATTTTTGCAGAATATTATGATGTGTTTTTGATGTACATATTATGCTTATAAAAACGGCGCATATGAAATTTCTGGCGATTATGGGTTTTCTTTTAGCCATATTAGTATACGAAATTTAAAAACAGACTTTTATTAAGATTTCGCATTTTTGCGATGAGATGATACCAGTCTAAGAGAACACGATAAACTGGTTATATTCAATAATAAACCCAAGTTTCTAATAATCCTTTTGACCTCGTAAAGTCACGGTGATCTAATCGTTTTTTTTTTTTTAATAATACATTCGTTTCTTTTTTGTAATAATATTATTTTTGTTTGTATTACAAAAGAATGCATTATACAGTATTTTAACTAACAAAGGCGCTCCCGCTAACCCGCAATAGAATAGAGATCTTAAATGATAAAAAAAGAAAAAAAAAATTGTGAACTATTCACAAAACTATTAAATATTCACAAAATTGATACGTAAAAGAATTACTCTGTACACGCAACTTATATTTCAACGTAGAAAGACAAGTGTGCACTGTTTCTTTGAGTGGAAATATACCATAGACTAATTAATATTTTCCCGCAGCCCCCAGAGAGGCTTTGCGGAGCCCTAGGACTCCACGGAGCAGACGTTGAGCATGGTAGCACTATACTATTGACGCAGGCATCACACGCAAATACCAACCTATTTCTAAATGATTCTCTTTTTTCCAGACATCCTCCAAGGACTGCAACAGCTATTCCAGCCGTATCTAGGCAATGAGAACATAAACCTATTCAATGACGCCACAAGAACCCCACACAAACAGACGAACAGACAAGAAAACCGGAAGAAAACAGTCAAGAACAGACATCGGACTCAAGCAAGACGAACAAAAAAACCTCCTCCCATGAACCAATACGATTATGTCTTAGCTACGACGGAAAAACCGAGTCGAAAAACAACAAAATCAGATTCTAGTGAAAACAATAACTCTATTACTTTCAACAACATGAATGAAAAAAGCAACATACGTTTTGGAGAATATCCTTATGAAATAACAACTACAGTTAAAACTACAATAACAACTGAAGCTAGCTACCTCAACTATGATGGGAACAGAGGAACGACACAAAATGTTTTTAGTAACAACTCTAATGTGGCCAGACCAGTTACTGAGAATATCAATCACAGAGAGACATTTGCTGTTAATAATGAACTCAGGCCTGCCAATGTAATCAGCAATGGAACCAGTCTTGATAGCAGCAACAGTTTTGCTGGCAACACAAACAACAGACTACAGAATGATCGAAATAGTAATAATAATGTAAGTACCAATAATAGAGGGTCACAAAATACTGAAACAAATCTAAGTCTACCAGAAACCAACAGGAACAATAATGTTTTTTTAAATACTGACATTTACCCAGGTTTTAATAACTTTGGTAATACAGGAATCGTTTTCAATAATACAGGGACTACAAATAGTAATAATACCAGAGGAAATTCTAACAACAATACCAATAATTCCAACAAAAGTTCCGATAAAAATTCCACCAACAATTCCAACAAAAATTCCAACAACAATTCCACCAATAATTCCAACAACAATTCCAACAACAATACTACCAATAATTCCAACAATCTCAACCAAGGTAACAACTTCGGTAGCTTTAACTACTCAGACACTCCCCTGATCAACCGACCCGAGGTACAACCATCCCCAGTAGACGTTGGTATACCACCGATCACCAACAGACTAGCATCAAACAATAATAACTTTGAGGACTTCAATAGACCTTCAGACCCAAGTTCAGGAACGTTCACTGATCAACCTGTTCAGGAACCAGAGGTTTTGAATGGACCTGATGAAGATGATATGACTGAATCTCAGAAAAAACAATATGCGGAGAAGGCGGAGAGAAGTGAGTATCGTTTAGTATTTATATTAAGTGAAAACTTCTTTAGACGCGTTGAGCTATTTTTGGTTGGGGGGTAAAGTTATGAATTCGGTATTTCTTTTGAGTTGAGTTTCGAGTTGAGTTGAGTTGAGTTGAACTGAGTTGAGCTGCGCTGAGCTGAGTTGAGTAGAGTTGAGGTGAGGTGTTGGTGCCCTCGCATGTGCATTAATAACTCACTTTGCGCTCGATGCAACAATCTACTATCCTACTAATATTATAAATGTGAAAGTTTGTGTGTTTGGATGTTTGTTACTCAATCACGCAAAAACGGCTGAATGGATTTGGATGAAATTTGGCAAACAGATAGTTTATAACCTGGATTAACACATAGGATACTTTGTATCCCGACATTCCCACGGGATCGAGACTTACACGGGTGAAACCGCGGGGCGCAGCTAGTTATTAATAATTGGGAAAAATTCGTAATTTAAGTATATGGGACCACCTCTGAAGTATGATTGGTAAATCAAAAGAAGAATCATCAAAATAGATTCATAATTGGCGGAATAATCGCGTAACATACACACAAAAAAAAAAACATACAGACGAATTGAGAGATTTGATGATTTGAAGATTGAGAGATCCTTCTTTTTGAAGAAGTTGGTTAAAAACATTGGTTACATCATTCATGTTGAAATAAATAAATGTGAGAACAATGTAGAAAAACGTGCTTGTTAAAAGGGTCTGTAAAAAAAGATCAAAACAAAAACAATTAAAAAATTACAATAATCTGTGGCAACTTCGAGATGACCAATTCCTACTGACGGCGCCCGTTCACGAACATGACGCACCATTCAGCTTAAACATTTTGAAGGGATCTTTTAATGACCCAACAAACACGCCACCACGAGCGATCTTTCTAAAATTCCTTCAATTCCTCTGTTCAAGTGTGTGACTATTACAAGTCCTTCGTAGTGAAGAAAGCCCTAACTCGGATACCGTCGCCAGAACCCGGAGCAATCAAGGCGTCGGTTTGTGCACCTATCAACGTGCCTCTGGTCATCGGGGGATCAGTTACCAGCATCCGAGAGTTCCCACACATGGCTCTCGTGGGTCGGTTGAAAGTTAAGGTAAGTTTTAATACTGAGCGAACCAGACTAGTTTTCTTTTCTTTCGTGAGCGCTCTGATGACTGCTTTTTAAAACCTGGTCACATCGTGTACATAAGAGCTGATCAGCATCGTTGTATGAGAAAAGGAAGGTTTTGAGTGACTTTTGCGTATTTGGCTCTCCTTGTCTAGGTCTTTAAGTCGATTTGTTTCAAAGCATTCAATTGCTTTTCTACATATCTGAAGTATAGTTTGTGCAGCGAGACGGGGGGTAGTGCAGGTCGCTCATTCGTCAACGCTCACGGGGGTGGCGTTTGGCCGCTCATTCGTCAACGCTCACGGCGTTCCGCCGCTCATTCATCAACGCTCACGGCGTTCCGCCCCTCATTCGTCAACACCTGCCCCCTGGCCCGCCTCGCATTTCTAAGGTGTGGTACAGTGGCAGCGGTCTCGTTCAACTATTTTAGTTACAAATAAGTTTGTTTGTATGTATAATACAATCTCTGAAAATACTGATAGCAAAAATCTTTAAGGGTTCCTTGTTGACTACGGAACCCTAATGCCGTAGTCAATCAATGGCCTGGATCAGGGCCAGACGCGAGAGTTCATCGCCACCAATCGCCTCCACGAGGACACGGTGGTGCTCTGCCAAAACAGCGGATACGGTGGAGCCGTATGGACACGGTGGAGCCGTGTCCTCCGGGCGATCCACACAGTATTGACACCTGGGCGATTCCTCCCGCCTAATCCTACACAGGAACCTCCCGGAGCTGCCTTGTCTGGTGTAGGACCTGCGTCAGGCGGAAGGCTCCAGCCACTGTTCAAAGAGGGGACTTATCACCCCAACTAAAGCGTGGGAGCACTGGGTTGCGACAATCTCACTCTCCATGCTGCTATGAGATCCAGCCGGAGCTCTGTCCACTGGCCTGTGAGACACCTTAGTCGAGGCCCGAGAGCCTCTATGGCCTTCCCAGGTAAGCGGTCGGGTCCTTGGGCGGTATTTTTGGCATTCAGCCTACGTACCGCCACTCTCATAAGTCTGCCAACTAAATGGTTGGTTTTGGATAAATATGTGAAATTAAAAAACAAAAAACCCGACTGCAAAAACCTACAATCGCAAAGAGAAAAAGGTTTGTAAGGTATTGCAGGCGGGGACAAACAAAAGTTACACCATATTTCAGGTTATTGGTTTGCCCCCGCCTGCAATACCTTACAAAAAACAAAGTTCAATGAATGTTTTTCTCTTTTCGGTTATAGGTTTTTGCAGTGGGGTTTTTTGTTTTTTATTAAATAATTTGTTTTATTTCAAGCTTTTTAGTTTTAATAATATATATAAATATATTTGGAATTAACTAACTACTAGCTTTTATTTGATACCAATATTGTTGTAATTTATTTTTAAAAAAACCTTCCCCTTCGTTTTTTTTGTATTTGCAGATGAAATATATAAAAATAATATGGCCTATGTCACTCCCACAATTAAGACGCACCTAACGACACCTCGTATGTCAAAATCCATCAAGCCGTTTAGGCTACAGAGCGTGCCAAAGAAATAGACATACATACATACAAACATACATACTCTCGAAAAACATTACCCCCCTGGGGCAGTCGGGTAAAAATTGACGACATAATTAAAAGGAAAACTATCACAGCTAAGCTGTAAAGTTTATTATTGGGATAAATTCATCCCAACTACGGAACCCTTTATTGTTCGTGGTTCGACACGCAATTGGTCGGTTTTATATTCAATTTTATGTGCATAAGAAGTATGACGGTGTTACCAGGATGCCAGCTACTCCTGGAAGTGTGCGGGCTCTCTGATCAGCGACCGCTACGTCCTGACTACGGGGTACTGCGCGACCTCTCGGAGTTATTATCGCGATGTTGTCAGGTATGTCACTGTTGCTATTACTTCCCAACGTTAATCTTAGCTATTATTGAGTACAAGTTAGACTGGACCAATGGGCACATTGCCCAGCTCATAACTTTGAGGAATTAGTACCTGGTTACTGGTTATGGTCACCATTTATCATCCCACTGTGGACCAAAGGCCGCGCAGTCGCTTCATGTAAAATACTGGTATTCAGCTGGAATTAGACTGGAAGCCGACCCTGACATAGTTGGGAAAAGCCGGAACGGAAAGAACGGTACGGAATAGGTACTTAGAAGAAGAATTTGTTCATGGTCTAAAAAAACATGAATTCGATGTGATATGAATAGAATGGCGAAGCCTGGGCATGAAATTAATAGTAGTGACACATTATAAACCAAACCATCCATGGATTGAACGCAGCAAGCAGCGTTCCACTTCGACTGCTATACAGCTCCGAATCACCAATCCATTATAGATACCTCATATGAATTCGCCTATTTATAACTTTACAGTGGACCCCCTCGAGCTGTACAACTCGGTTCCTCATACCGGGACGATCGTGAAGCCCTCGTCGTGAAGATATCCGCCATCATACCCCACCCGAAGTTTAAGCAGGGAACCTATTACCATGATGTAGCGCTCATCAAGATGGTATCAAAAGTCAAGTGAGTCAAATTTAAACATCTAACACCACGTCTGTAATCCCCGAAGGGTTAGACAGAGGTGTACCTACAGTACACCCACATTTCGCCAGTCATGTTTAAGCTCTGTGTAACAAGGAACGATATTGTTGTAACGAACGCCTATTGTCATCAACCGGGCACAAATCCAGACTCCGGGTTACTACTGAGAAATTCAATAAACCCAATAACACTTTGCCCAACCTGGGAATCGAACTCAGAACCAGCAGTAGTAGTGATTGCGTCCACTATACCGACGAGAGTAAAAAAAAATTAAAAAACACGACTGCCCTGCTAAAAACGAACTAAAAAGTAAAAAACAAGTTGATAAAATTGTCAGTGCAGTCGGGGGACCTCTTAGATTAAAAAGTGTTCCACAGAACGGTCCCCCGACTGCAATGACAATTTTATCAACTTGTTTTTTACTTTTTAGTTCGTTTTGCAGGGCAGTCGTGTTTTTTAATTTTTTAATTAATTATTTTTATTTTATACATTTTAGTGACAAGTATGTATTATTATTTTGAAGTTTAGGTACATTTTTGTTTACCGCTATGCAAAAGTTGACGTTGTGTTAATGTTAACATTTTGTTTTTAATTACTTGCCTAATTATTGGTACTGTGTGAAAGAATTCTAATAATAACTCAATCATCTACCAAACCATTCACTCAATTAGACATTTGCAGTGTGACTAAAGTCTGATTATCGTTTGCAGCCAAAGATGAAATGTTTTTTATTTATTTCTTTATTTGCATGTACACCCTACCCATGTAAAATTTATGCCAATAAATTATATAGTTTTGGAATGTGCTCATCAAGGCCTTCAATTGGATACCCATATTGTAAATAATTGAAGTTTATTTTTATTTTTCACTTTTGAAAATGGAGACTTACTGCCGCAAAATTGAAACAACAAAAACATGGCCTATGTCACTCGGGATAATGTAAGGATTCTAACGATACCCCATATATCCAAATCCGTTCAGGCATTTTAAAGTTATGGTGGAATAAAGAAACTCACATACATACATACATACATACATGAACCCTGAAAAAATTACACGCCTTTATGGGCAGTCGTGTAAAAATAAAATTTACGTAAAAATCTTTTTAAAGACAAGCTTTTAATTACGTAAACATCGAACCATCCAGGTTATAAACTATCTGTTTGCCGAATTTCATCCACTTCCATTCAGCAGTTTTTGCGTGATTGAGTAACAAACATCCAAACACACAAACTTTCACATTTATAATATTAGTAGGATTGTTTAAATATATTTTTTCTATCACCTTCCTTTGAAAGGTACTTGTAAGAGAAATGCAATGAACTCAAACACGCCTTTACATAAGTTATGGTGTTAAGTTAACGAAGTTGCACTATACAAGTCATGCTATAATTTAGAAAGGGTTTATCATATTTCAATACGTATATAAAATTAACTGTCTGTGCTGTTGACCGTTTAGGAGTTCCCTCGTCTAGAGCCATCCCTGAATGCAACACCAAGTTCATAGTGGACTTTAGAACAGGCTATCTTATATACGAAAACGTATATAAAAATGTCGAGTTTCTGCTGTTGACCGCTAATTTCCCTCTTTTGAAGCTAATCCTGGGTGCAGCAAGCCAGCAACCAGATCTTGGTAAACTTTAGAACAGGCTATCATAACTGAATGCGTATATAAAATTGAATGTCTCTGCTGTTGACTGCTGAAGAGTTTCCTCGTCTGGAGCCAAACCTGGCTGCTGCAGCCAGGTCATGGTAGACTTTAGAACGGACTGAAATGAAATGAAATGAAATTGTTTATTCTGTAAATAGGATATTGAAATCACGTTTACACGTCATTTTAAAAAAATATTAAAAATAAGCTAGATGAGGTCGGCGTTTCCAATCTGACTACTCCGAGAAGAATGGCCGAAACAAACTCAGAGGTCACAGTCTCTTTTAAAGTCCAGACATAATCTTGGTCAGGCCATATGAGGACCATGTAGATTAGAGTCTGAAATGGTCTTATGAGGAAAGAACCACACAGATTTGAGTGGACCTGTCCAGTCAGTGCAAGCATTTGTCAGTAACCGAGGAGCTCAACTCAGAGCTTAAGGAGCTCAACGACTCGACGAGCAATACCAAAGAAAGGATATTTGTGTAGGCCGCATAAAGTTCTCAAATTGCCAGACCATCGATAAAACTAACTGAGAACGAAAAAAATATAAAAAACAAAATAAAAATCCAGGACTATCATAGTTAAATGCGTATATTAAATGTCGTGTCTCTACTGTTGACCGTTGAAGACTCCCCTGATCTGGAGCCAATCCTGCGTATAGAATCAAGAAGTTATACATCATGAAATCTTGCATTGTCTTCGGAATTGAACCAACTTGTTAAATTTCAACTCCGTAGGATAACAGGAAGTTGTTTTAATTGAGGTTGCAAGATTTGCCTCAAACATAATAACAAGGCAAGTGAAACAAAATTAAAATACCAACCGAGTTTTGTAACTAACCGATTCCTAGCAGCCTTAAGAGTCAAGACAGGGGTCTTGACTCTTAAAACTCGGTTGATGTCACATGACGTTATGTGTCTGAATTTTTTAGGTTAGGTAGGTTCTAGGACATGCTGGCTGCCTGACGAAGTATTCCTTTACTGGTTTGAGAATAGGTGGTGATGACTGGGAACAGACACAAGCCGATTGATAACTAACTCGATGATCATAATAATTCCAGGTTCTCGGAGGTGATTCGTCCAGCGTGTTTGGGAGTACCACCACCAACGGGCAGGAGCATCACCGCCACTGGATGGGGGAGCACTGAGACACGTGAGTTTCTTTTTTTAGTTATGATTTAAAATAGCCTTGATAAAATAGATGATTGGTTACTGCTCTCAAAAAGTAAATACTCTTGTCACACCACGTCATCTCCATAATGAGTGACGTGGTTCCATAGAACCAACACCATCTCTGATTGTAGTTTCAGCAACGGAAGAAACCAAAGAAACAATGACAGATTGACTAATCTCTAAACTAAATAGCTTTTTGTCATATCACTAAACATTTTTAGTAAGAAGACGTAATAAACAAGAATATTCGACATCTACCGTGATTTCGTAGTATACCTAGGGATTTCGTGAAATCCCTGATATCCTCATTTCCCTGCAACATCCCGCGTATTTTTTTTAAATTTATTAATTTATTTATTTTTATTTCAGACACACAGTCCATAAAAAATATAACATAGAAAAAAGCTGTTAGTAGGGTTGTTAGTAATACACACAAAAAGTTTAAAAAAGGTACAATATAAAAACTTTTTACAAAAAGAAAACACAAAAAAGTGAAAAATAACTTTAATTTCGGAAGTCGGTGGAAAAAACGAAAATTGAAAAGCGAAGACACCGACTTCCGAAATTAAAGTTATTTTTCACTTTTTTGTGTTTTCTTTTTGTAAAAAGTTTTTATATTGTACCTTTTTTAAACTCAAAAACATCAAAGTTATTTTTCACTTTTTTGTTTTTTTTTTTGAAGTCGGTTGTTTTTATTTTGTAAAAAGTTTTTATTTTTCACTTTTTAGTTGTGTTACCTACCCCACACAAATTCGAATACCACTACCTGCTATGTAAATAACAGTGACAGAGTCAAATAATATATCGTCTACATAGACTAGGTAGGAAAAAAATACGTAATATTGAAGCTTACTCAAAAAATCGCGAAGAAAAATCAGTTGTTCCATACATTTGTGTTCACTTAAATCGACAAAATGTATGGAACAGCTGTTTTTTTTTGCCATTTCAAAGTTGGTCCCATAGAAAAAGTATATTATAGATGACAACCACTAGTTTCAAGAATAACGGTGTCTACCCTAACACCCTGTATACAAGAACCCGACATCAATCGTTGGGCAGTTGCCCGCCAGACACAACACCCGTGTCGGAGGATCCTCCCTTTTCTATAGAGGATGAGTGAACTTTATACCCTGTTCCTCATACCCCTATACTAATTACTGCAAAGAAATCGTCAACGGATGCATCCGCAAACATTGCGGACGCACTGCAGTATCGTGGTTTTTTTAACACTGCCGTTGTAAGCCTGCCGCGTAAAGTTGATCCACAGACTGCACGTGTAAAAAAACTGACAGAAGGCTCTAAAAAGTAACAGTTTTACATCTGTGGTACATCGTGCAAATCTGCGGGCCAACATATTGCAGCGGACTGCCAAGACCCTCCTTTCCTTCTCTAGGTCTTCATCGTCCTGTAGCCGATTCGAGGGCCTAGACAAGTGACAATCGCTTCGAAAGCGTTTCATTTTTCTACAACGACTTTTAACAGGATTGACATAATGTATTCGATAGCTTAGTCACTCCTATACATGTATACCTTTTCCATAGTCGTTATCGCTGATAGAATGTCACTTTGTCTAGGGCCTCTGATCTGCATGTGACCCAAATATTTTAACATCCTCACGAGTGCCGACCCACTGATTTTAACTGGCAGCACATTACAAGGAGCCTTGTTCCCTGCTTTGTATACCATGAGACCACTCTTACTAGCGTTATATTTGAGTCCATGTGACAGGGCATATGTTTCACAAATACCCAGAAGTCTCCTGAGGCCCTAGACAAAGTGACATTCTATCAGCCATAACGATGATGGAAAAGGCAAAAATGCATAGGACTGACATAAGCTATCGAAAGCTTATGTCAATCCTTTTGAAAGTCGTTGTAGAAATACGAAACGATTCCGAAGCGATTATCACTTGTTTCAGGTCCTCAGATGGGACTGACCGACGTGCTCAACCTATTGTTAATAACAAAATATTGCTGACCATTTTTCCATCTATTGAGCAGCCGACCGTATTCATGCGAGGACACGGTACATACCTCGTTCGGTCAACCTGAACGCGCATCGCATGTCGCATCGACAACAGGCGCTCTTCGGTTTTCTGAACAAAAAGAGACATGCACGCGACCGATTGCTTTTAAAAAGGACACGGGCGTTCCGTTCCGGTATATTCTTCCTAAGAAACCATAGTAGTGCTCATGCTACACGTGCAGGTCCTACCATATTCAAATCTAACCATCGTCTCGTTATTAATTCCAGACGGTGACCTGTCCGTACAGCTTCGCAGCGTCTCCCTCAAAGTGTGGGACCTGCAGGAGTGTCAGGACATATGGGGAAAAGAACAAGACGGTATCCCCAATGGGGTTCTCCCCGATAGCCACATGTGTGCCGGTGACAGGGGTGGGTGGCATGACACTTGTACGGTAAGATATGAGACTTATTGGGCCATAATCCAGCACGCGGAAACAGTGCGGGTTGGTAGATGTCACAGATTTTTGGTTCTACGACATACCGGTTTCCTCACGATGATTCCCTTCACCGTTTTGAGTAGGGATTCAATAAATCATGCAAAGTACAATGCCTGGGTTTGAACCCATGAACGTGGGTCGGGGCACCCAAGACAAAATCTTAAATTTAAAAATCTGTACTTATGGTTCAAGAGGCCATTTCAGACATTAACTAGTTTAGTTCTAATGAATTTTCTTTTATAAGAACCCAAATGACCTCTGAGCTAGTTTCGGTGTGGTTTTTAACCAAAGCAAAGTGTTACGGCTTTTTAATTAAATACCAGTATTCTAAGGTCACCTTTGTTGCGATTGTTCGCCCCTTATCGCGCTTATAGCAATGATAACGATTCTAGCCAATCAGCGCCGAGCAGCAATCCTATATAAGTGGGGGTGACGGGCGATTTGATTCACAGCCGCCTAAGGCAGACAAAAGGAAGGACCTGCAGTTGCGGGTCACGATATGGCCCCCGCGGGCGAGGGGCGGAGCCCCGATCCCGCACGCCACGTCCCCTTACGGGGACGTAGCGCCATCCACAGAAAGTTTGATTCACTTTGCGTCCAGCGCTCGGTGTGATAACACGGCGCGTTCTAGTTTGCAATTGGTCAATCCTCATCCTGAGGATGCCTCGTTGAGAGGTGAAACACGTGTAGATTTCTTACAGGTTTTTTTATGACTCTTGAAGAATAGTCAAGCGGAATAGGTTACTAAATATATCTACGTCTATTGTATTTTACTGCTTTTTCTATTAGTAATTTCTCAGTATCAGCCCGGAATCTCGGTTTGTGCCCGGTGGATGGCAATAGGCTCACCTCCTATTACATGGGACTTTAACATACGCGCTTCTAAATAAAAAAAATCATCAAAAGCAATTCATATTTGGCGGAGCAATCGCGTAACAAATACACAAAAAAGAAATAGTCGAATTGAAAACCTCCTCCTTTTTGAAGTCGGTTAATAAGTGCCTGTCAATGAATAGCCGCCTTTACACGACACGCGCTTTCACTCGCGATCGGAGTGTACACGATTGAACGCAGGAAAGCTTGCACGCGCAATCGTGTGTGATTGTTTTTATCAATTTTTATGTGCCTTGAATTATGTTCGAAGCGCACAGACTTGAACGCATGAAAGCGCGAGCGGGCTTTCTCGTTCTCGTTTTCTATCTTTACACGCGCGTTCTTTCCTGCGTGCACAGCCTTTCACGCGTGAAAGCGCGTGTCGTGTAAAGGCGGCTTGAATTGAAATAAATGCTTTGAGTTTGAGTTTCATAAATATTTTTTTCACAGGGTGATTCCGGTGGTCCAGTACAGATTCAAGATGGCTGCTTGTGGCGTGTGGTCGGTATGACGTCATTCGGTCAATCTTGTGGAGATCATAATATCCCTACGGTGTACGCTGTCATACCGCATGCGTTTGTAGTCGCTCAGGTTTTTGATGAGGTATCATTACAATAAAATAAAGATATTTAAGGAACAGGCTGCTTTTATTTTTAACCTTGCTGTCATCCTCAATGGGATTCGGTCTTTGGACGTCGAAGAGCACGGTCGTTCCGGGAGCGAGCTCTGTTTAATTTTGTTTACGATACTGGCATGTGACAAGCACGTTTCGCTTGCCGGCGAAATCAAACTCTGCAAAATCGGTATTTTTAACCGACTTCTTCAAAAAGGAGGAGGTTCTATGTTCGTCTGTATGTTTTTTTGTGTTTGTTCATCGATATTTTCGCCAATTGTGAAGCGATATAAAAAATTATTTTTTAGTTCGAAAGGATATACTTGCGAGGTGGTCGCATACAAATTTTATTAACTTTGCTTACGTAGTTTTTGAGTTTAGAATATTACGTCCCACTTAGTCTACGTAGACGATATATTTTATTTGACTCCGTCACTGTTATTTACATAGCAGGTAGTGGTATTCGAATTTGTGTGGGGTAGGTACCACAACTAAAAAGTTAAAAATAAAAAGTTTTTACAAAAAAAAAACTACGACTTTCAAAGACAAACAAAAAAGTGAAAAAACGTTTTACAAAAAAAAAAAAAACCGACTTCCAAAAAAAACACTAAAAAAGTGAAAAATAACTTTAATTTCGGAAGTCGGTGGCAAAAAACGGAAATTGAAAAGCAAAGACACCGACTTCCGAAATTAAAGTTATTTTTGACTTTTTTTTTGAATAAAAAGTTTTTATATCTGGTGGTGTGTGTTGTTTAATGTGTAATGTCATGGATTATTTTTGATGTAGTGAGTTTTTAAAGTGAGGTTGGTGTTTTGTTATGGTGGTGGTGGTGTCTCTGAGTCGCCAAGTGTTCGTGCAGGCTAATCTGGTGAGAACTTTCCATATAAGTACGGAAATTGAATTTTCAAAGCACTAATTTAAAAAAATCCGGCCAAGTGCGTGTCGAACGCCGCACAACGAAGGGTTCCGTAGTTGGGATGAATTTATCAAACAAACTTAACATTGTAGTTGAAAAACTTGTTCTCCCATACAGAATGTTTGGGAGAACATGTTTTTGCAACTGCACATGTAAGTTGGTTGATAATTACTCGGTAACTTGTGGAGCCTACTTAGTTGTGATCGTTTTCCATTTAATTTCGATATAGGTACTACTGCCGTGAACTTTTTCACATATTCAAAACCAACCGTTTAGCTGACTGGGGGGGGGGGGGGGAACTTGACTCTAACAAAAATTAGCACTTTAATGTTTAATATTTCGCAAATGGATCCCTGAATCCAAAAACGGTTTTCACAAACTCAATTTTTAAAGGACCTTTCCAACGATACCCATGGGATTGGCGAGAAAAAAAAGAGAGTAGGGGAGACGAGGTTGAGCCTCGCCTGGTCCATCAAAAGCCCGGTTGCAGGCCGCGCCAGTAATGTACTATATTTTTTGACATTTGAATTAACGTAAGACGATAATTTGTTCTTCTACATATCTATTTCGTTCTTTCCTCTCAACTATGAGTATATAATTATATAGGTACCTATAGTGTATTTATGTTTATATATTTAAGCTTTATGTATTTATTTAAGTATATGTTAATTTTCTTGCGTATATGTGTAGGTATATTTAATATTTTAGTTAAGATTTCGCATAATCATGTTTTTCTCTTCTTGTTCTCACACACTATTGTCTACATTTCTTTCTCATTTCTCCTTTCGCAGGTCTGCTGGAAGAAATTTCTTAAGAAATAAGCAGTACCTTTGTACTCATATCATAATTATGTCATATCTCTTTGTATTTTACTGTGTGTACATAAATAATAAATAAATAAATAAATCTAATTTAATAATTGATGTTTTGAATTTCTTATGCTGTAGGTACTTATATTTTTATTTTTTAATGTATAATAATCTATAGTTATAATTAATTAAATAACTGATCAAATGTTATCCTTTCTGCAATATAGTTAACATCGATTCTGCAAGCGTTCTCCAACAGTCGTTTCTCCTTTGGACTGATCACCGACAGGACGTTTCGTCATCTTGCATGTTTTGTGTGTGCATACTCATGTTTTGGACAAATAAATTATCTATTCTATTGCATTGTCATCCTTCTGTCCATATCCAAATTATTATGTGGCCGGCGCAGCATGTCTGCTTCCATACATCTCTATCAGCCGTCATCTCAGTAGTCACCTCCTCTCTACCCATGTCATCTTTCACACAATCCATTCCTTATTCCTTTAATGTTTTCCTATTGTTATGGCCAACACTTAGTCCATACTAATATTATATCTATTCTATCCATCCATCGCTTCTTTGGAAGTCCCATCGTTGCGCCATAACAGTACACGAGGGCCATGAGGGAGGAAGATAGCTCATTACAAAAAAAAAATGCACACAGTTCCATAAATATCTTTATTTTATTCTAATGATACCTCATCAAATACCTGAGCGGCTACAAACGCATGCGGTATGACAGCGTACAACGCAGGGAAATCAGGAGATCCGCAACCTCGACCGAATGACGTCACAGCGACCACACGCCACAAGCAGCCATCTTGAATCTGTAGTGGACCACCGGAATCACCCTGTGAAAAAAATATTTATGAAACTCAAACCATATTTCAATTCAACCATTTACAGGCACTTTTGATTTGCCAAGGAGTCGGTCAGTTAGTCACAAAATTGAAGCTAGATGCCCATTCCAAAGAACACCAAGAAACTCAACTCTTTTAAATCAAGATATTACAAAATCCTGGGTACATTATTCTTGTTGCTTCTATGTGAGGAAAATGTAAAAATAAACAATATAAAACACTTAAAAAGTATAGATTAAAGATCATGGACCATTTAGACGGGGCCAATATCCGAGAAAATCTAATCCAATAATAGAATCGTGTATTAATAGAGACAGTCCACTGCATTGGATTACCTCAAGCCATTGATGAAGCAAATTAATTAATTGTCTCGGGGATTGGCCCCGTCTAAATGGTCCTTAAGCCCTGACAGTTAGAGATGACCAGTATTCACAAGCATTTAACCAAATTGCCAAACTCTTAAATCTCAAAATCGATACATAAGGTTCAGTACTGATTTTGAGATTTAAGTTTCGTCTTGGGTGCCCCGACACGGTCATGGGTCACCCAGGTAGGCATTTTACTTTGCGTGATTTATTTAATCCCTACTCAAAACGGTGAAGGGAAACATCGTGGAACCAAAAATTCGTGACATCTACCAACCCGCACTGTTTCCGCGTGCTGGATTATGGCCCAATCAGTCTCATTTCTTACCTGACAAGTGTCATGCCACCCACCCCTGTCACCGGCACAGATGTGGCTATCGGGGAGAACCCCATTGGGGATCCTTCGTGATATTCCCCATAAGTCCTGACACTCCTGCATGTCCCACATGCTGAGGGAGATGCTGCGAAGCTGTACGTTGTAGTCACCTTCTGGAATTAATAACCCGACGATGCCGCGATAGTTAGATTTGAATAAGGTAGATGGACCTGCACGTGTAGCATAACCAGTACTATCCCTTCTTATGAAGAAATATACCGTATGAGATCCTAGCACGAACATAATAGTAGTCTATGGCACGAGCGCGGGACGTAAGCGTAACGTGAAATCGACGGCGCCGATTGGTCGAGGATATGACGTAACGGAGCTGTGATTGGCTGATAACTAACAGGAAGTATACAACGCCCTCTCACAGATGCTGTGCATCGTCTCTGCTTAATAATACAAGTATAAAACTTGGTCTTGCTCCGCGCGTTCGTAGGCCCAATGATCTCTTTCTATAAATAACAACTTTTTACAAAAAAAAAGCAACCGACTTAAAAAAAAACACTAAAAATGTGAAAAATAACTTTATTTTCTGAAGTCGGTGTCTTTGCTTTTAAATTTTCGTTTTTTGCCACCGACTTCCGAAATTAAAGTTATTTTTCACTTTTTTAGTGTTTTTTTTTGGAATTTTGGTTGTTTTTTTTTGTTGTAAAAAGTTGATATTTTCACTTTTTAGTTGTGGTACCTAACGCCTGCCCTACCTGCTATGTAAATAACAGTGAAGGAGTCATTTAATATAATCTACATAGACTAAGTGGGAAAAATACGTAATTATTGAAGCTAACTCAAAAAGTACGCAAGGAAAGTTAATAAAATTTTTATGGGACCACCTCTGAAGCATGACCTACCAAAAAAAAGGAATCATCAAAATCGATTCATAATTATTGACGGAGTTACCGCGTAACAAAAACAACAAAAATAAAAGACGAATTGAGAACCTTTTTGAAGAAGCCGGTTAAAGAAACTACAATGAGAGATGGTGTTGGTTCTATGGAACTACGTCGTCCATTATGGAGATGACTTACTGTGACAAGAGTATTTACTTTTTGAGAGCAGTAACCAATCAATCAAGGTTATTTTAAATCATAATTTAACAAATGAAACTCACGAAACTCAGTGTTTCCCCATCCAGTGGCGTAAATGCCCCTGTCCGTTGGTGGTGGTACTCCCAAACACGCTGGACGGATCACCTCCGAGAACCTGGAATTATTATGATAATCGAGTCAGTAGTACCATTATCTATTAAATATTTGTTTTATTTTAATTAAAATTATTTATTTTTAAAGTGAATATATAGCTAAATATTCTGTGAATATTTCAAGCGTCTACCTGTTGCCGTTATCAATATCTAGCAAAAACGAGCAAAAAAAATCACGTATGGGAGCCCCCTTAAATATTTACTTTATCCTGTTTTTTAGTTACAGGCGGGGACCAACCAATAACCTGAAATATGGTGTAACCTTTGTTTGTTCCCCGCCTGTTATACCAAAATTCTACAGATTATAATGCTAGTTTTTCTCTTTTAAATTATGCGTTTTTGTAACTTTTGTTTTTTAAATAATTTGTTTTATTTCAAGCTTTGTAATTTTATTATTATTTACGTTTTATTTCAAAACTCTAGCTTCTACAGTTTAGGAGAAATTGCAATTTTAAAAGTGTGGTACTAACTTTTGAAGGCCAGTATATTTCCTTCCTAACCTCTTTTATCTATTCTGTGCATCCCCTGCCTTGACTTTTAAAACTCGGTCGGTATTTTTTTACTCTCTTCGGTCTAGTGGACGCAAGCGCTACTGCTGCTGGTCCTGAGTTCGATTCGCAGGTCGGGCGAAGTGTTATTTGGTTTTTTGAATTTCTCAGTAGCAACCCGGAGTCTGGATTTGTGCCCGGTTGATGACAATAGGCGTTCGTTACAACAATATCTTTCCCTGTTACACAGAGCTTAAACATGACTGGCGAAATGTGGGTGTACTGTAGGTACACCTCTGTCTAACCCTTCGGAGATTACAGATGTGATGTACCATTTTAAATATTACTCACTTGACTTTTGAAACCATCTTGATAAGCGCTACATCATAGTATGACCTTGGCGGCCTATACTTCGGGTGGCGTATGACGGCGGATATCTTCACGACTACGGCTTCACGATCGTTCCGGTATGAGGAACCGAGTTGTACAGCTTGCGGGGGTCCACTGTGAAGTTCGTTACTGGTAAAATAGATTTGTATAGCTGTCGAAGCGGAGCGGTGCTTGCTGCGGTCCATCCATGGATGGGTTGGTCCATAATTTGACACTACTATTAATTTCATGCCCAGTCTTCGCCATTGTATGAATTATTTTTGTGGTACATATAACATCGAATTAATGTGACCATGAACAAGTTATTCTTCTGATTTTAATTTTGTCTAATTATTGCTTTAAGGAAGACATGGGGAGAGGCATTTGATCAACTATTTATAATCCTAGCCTTATCCCAAATATGAATACCAGTATTTTACATGGCCTTTGGTCCACAGTAGGATAATAAATGGTGACAGTTACAAGCTGGGCAATGTACCCATTGGTCCAGTCCAACTTGTACTCAATAATAGCTAAGATCAACGTTGGGAAGAAATAGAAACAATGACGAACTTAGCAGCATAAAGGTCATGGGTCTGATGGGTGCAGTGTCCCGCAGTCACGACGTAGCGGTCGCTGATCAGAGAGCCCCCACACTTCCAGGAGTAGCCGGCTTCCTGGAAACACAGTCATACACACTTATGCACATAACATGAAATAAAAAGGAGTTAAAAACAAGGTGACTACTGAGATGACGACTGATAGAGATGTATGGAAGTAGCAGACATGCTGCATTAATAAATTGGGAGAGAGTACTCTTACCGGAGCCTGTGTTTCTCCATTGTTTTAATCTGAGAGATGTCAGCCTAGGAGGCCTTTCTATATGTCATCTCGCAGAAGAACTTACAGCGGGTTCATCTCCTTAGCCATGAAAATAAACTTTATAAATTGTGCGACTTCACGATAGGGCCACCCCTGTGAGGTATCCCGTGGTACATACCACAGGAATGGTGCACTTTTCGATATAAAAGATCTCTCTCTTTTTATCTGTGAAATATTGTTTGCCATCAGTATTTCCAGAGATTATAACAAATCTAACTAATATTATAAACGCGAAAGTTTTTAAGTATGGATGGATGGATGTTTTTTACTCTTTCACGCAAAAACGGCTGAATGGATTTGGATGAAATTTGGCAAACAGATAGTTTATAACCTGGATTAACACATAGGATACTTTTTATTTCGATATTCCCACGGGATCGAGACTTACGCGGGTCAAACCGCGGGGCGCAGCTAGTTACACTTTAATATAATATAAACAAACTCATTTGTAACTATAGTTTGAACGAGACCACTGTACCGCGCCTTAGAATTGCGTGGCGGGCCAGGGGGCAGCGTTGACGAATGAGCGGCGGAACGCCGTGAGGGTCGACAAATGAGCGGCTGAACGCCGTGAGCGTTGACGAATGAGCGGCAGAAAGCCGTGAGCGTTGAAGAACGAGCGGCTTGCACTGTCCCCTCGTCTCGATACACACTTACCTAAGGCGCGGTATAGCGGTCTGGACAAACTATAGTTTATATATGCAGAAAAGCAACTTAATGCTTTGAAAGAAATAAACATTAAGCGCCAAATACGCAACAGTCGCCCAGGCCAAAACTTTTCTACAACTACACATACAACGATGCTGATCAGCTTTTCTGTACACGGTGTGAACGTGTTTCCGGCTTTGCTAGTCATCAGAGTGCTCACGAAAGAAAAAAAAAATTGTCCGGTTCGCTGTGTATTAAAACTTACCATAAGTTTCATCCAACCGACGAGAGCCATGTGTGGGAACTCTCGGATGCTGGCAACTGATCCCCCGATGACCAGAGGCACGTTGATAGGTACACAACCAGACACCTTGTTTTGTAAGGGGTGTGGTGACGGTATCCGAGATAAGGCCATCTTCTCTGCGAAGGACTTGTAGGAGTCACACACTGAAAAAGAGGAATTGAAGGAATGTTAGAATGATCGCTCGTGGTGGCGTGTGTGTTGGATCATTAAAAGTTCCCTTCAAAATGGTTGAGCTGAATGGTGCGTCATGTTTGTGAACAGGCGCCGTCAGTAGGGACTGGTCATCTCTTAGCTGCCACGGCTTATTTTTTATTTATTTTAATTTTTGAATTGTTTTCATTTTTATCACTTTATTACGGACGCTTTTAACTTCCACGGTTTTCTACATTGTTCTCACATAATTTCAACATGAATGATGTAACCAATATTTATAGGAGTGCCACGGGCACTCTTTTTAGGGTTCCGTACCTCTAAAGGAGAAACGGAACCCTTAGAGGATCACTCGTGTGTCTGTCTGTCCGTCTGTCACAGCCAATTTGATCCAAATCCAATGGACCGATTAAGTTAAAAGATACATTGATAAATAAAAAAGAATGATGATAAATATTTCTGTGACCCAAAGACGGACGTGTAACGAAAATAAAATAAGAATTTTGGACACTTGGACACAATTGGGGGGCCACTTAGAAAATTACAAAATAACGTTTTTCAAACTGTACCGTTTGACATATCAAATGCTTGTTGCGAGGATCTCAAATATTTTGTTATAATTTTAAAATAAATATTTTTAGAGATATTTAAGAAAATAGATGAATATTGACCATTCGCCCCCATATCTCCGAAACGACTGAGCCTAAAATATTGAAAAACATAGAAAATAGTTGTATAGATTACAGGAAAACCTATAAGAAGTCTATGGTCTAAAAAAACGTGGTAAGTTCATCCCAACTATGGAAACCTTCATTTTTTCAGGTTTTTTTAAGTTTCTTGCCCGTTCTTCTCCATAGGTACCTACTACTCTTTGGAATGGGCAACTAGCTTCATCTTTCTGACTGACCGACCCCTTGACAATCCAAAAGTGCCTGTAAATGGTTAATTTGTAATTAAATGCTTTGAGTGTGAGAGCAGTGGTGGCACAGGGGTAACGGCCACGACTTACGATGTGTAGGTCGTAGGTTCGAACCCCGACAGGCGTATTACTTTGTGTAAATTATTTCATCGCCACTGCTCTCAAAACGGTCAAGGAAAACATCGCGAGGAAACCGGCATGTCCTAGAACCAAAAATTCGAAGACATGTGACATCTACCAACCCGCACTGGGCCCGCGTGGTGGATTACGGCCCACTCCCTCTCACAGAGAGGAGGCCTGTGTCCCAGCAGTGGGAACATTATAGGCTGATTATGCTTATGTTTATGAGTGTGACTTTGTTGAAAAAATAACATAATCCTTACAGCATCATCATACCTGTAGGTATTCCCGCCACTTAGGTTTAAGTCCTAAGGGGTCGAGAATATTGCTATAAAGCGGACAGAAATTCAGAGTACAGGATACATAGGCGCTAAACTTGTAGCCAAATTTTGGGCCGACTCAATTCAGATTGCTATCGACATGCTAAGAAAAACAATTACCGAGCAATTCCTGATGGACACACCCAATAATAGTGCACAACCTAGGGATCGGGCCCAGGTCCTCATGCTCAGCAGTCGCACAATGCGACTTCTAGAACTACAAAATAAAGCACTAGAATTGACTTTATCATCTTCTGGGATCACTTCATCGAAATCTACGATCAATGCCTGTTTCAAAATAAGCAAACCTGCAGTGGGAAAATAATTAATGTCAGGCAGAGGTAAAAAAAGTTTTTATTATTCACTTTTTTGTTGTGGTACTGTAAGGTTTTATGCAGTAAGCAACCTGCAATTGTACTGGCTAGTAAGAAAGGCTTCATTCGTATGTTCTAGCAGTTTGTATTTTAGAATAGGAAGATAGGGTGAGCCGTCAGTTGGCTTGCCGAACACCACTAGCTGCTATGTACTTACAATAACAGTGACAGGAACTTTAAACATCTTCCATAGCTAGTGGGAAAAATACGTATTATTGAAGCTAACTCAAAAACTACGCAAGCACTGTTAATAAAATGTATATGGGACCACCTCAGAAGTATGACCTACCAAACCAGAGAGCGACAAAAAAAGAATCATCGAAATCAAATCATAATTGGCAGAGTAATTGTGTAACAAACACACAAGAAAAAAAAAACAGTCGATTTGAAAACCTCCACCTTTTTGAAGTCGGTTATAAATAAGCAGTCATGGGGACTGTCGACAGAAGTGAAAACACTAAGCTGATATTTGCACCATCATATCCGTCATCATCATTCTGTTGCCCTGTATCCCCACAAAAAGAAACAATACTATTATAAAACTTAGAACTGGTACTAACGCCATCTATATTTTAAAGTAAAGCACTACCGAATCCATAACTTTACCCCCTAGCAAAAATGGCTCAACGCGCCTAAGGAAGTTTTCACATAATATTAATAGAAAATTATACTCACTCCTCTCCGCCTTCTCCGCATATTGTTTTTTCTGAGATTCAGTCATATCATCTTCATTAGTTCCAATCAAAATCTCTGTTTCCTGAATAGGTTTATCAGTGGACGTTCCTGAACTCGGGTCTGAAGGTCTATTGAAGTCCCCAAAGTTATTGTTGATTGATGCTGGTCTGTTGGTGATCGGTGGTACACCAACATCTACTGGGGATGTTTGTACCTCGGGTGGGTTGATCATGGGAGTGTCTGAGTAGTTAAAGCCACCGAAGTTGTTACCTTGGTTGAGATTGTTGGTTGAATTGTTGTTGGAATTGTTGGTTGCATCGCTGTTGGAAGTGTTGGTATTGTTCTTAGAATTTCCTATAGTATTATTATTATTTGTAGTCCCTGTATTATTGAAACCGACTCCTGTATTACCAAAGTTATTATTGTCAGCTGCAGTTGTTTGGTTATTAACAGCAAATGTCTCTTTGTGATTGACATTCTCAGTAACTGGTCTAGCCACATTAGAGTTGTTACTGAAAACATTTTGTGTCGTTCCTCTGTTCCCATCATAGTTGAAGTAGCTAGCTTCAGTTGTTGTTGTAGTTTTAACTCTATTACCTCTTGTTGGTATTTCATAAGGATATTCTCCAAAAAATATGTTGCTTTGTTCATTCATGTTGTTGAAAGTACTAGAGTTATTGTTTTGACTTGAAATCGATTTTGTTGTTTTTTGACTCGGTTTTTCCGTCGTAGCGAAGACGTAATCGTATTGGTACATGGGAGGAGGTTCCGTTGTTAGTCTTTCTTCAATCCGATGTCTGATGACAGTTTTTTTCTTTCTTTCTTGTCTGTTCGTCTGTTTGTGTGGGGCGCTTGTGGCCCCATTGAATATGTTAATGTTCTCATTGCCTAGATACGGCTGGAATAGCTGCTGCAGTCCTTTGAGGGTGTCTGGAAAAAAGAGATGATCATTTAGAAAAAGGTAGGTGATGCCTGCGTCAATTTTCTATATATCTTCTTATAATATATATGTTAACGGAAAAGTGTGTAATCCGTCATTGTATACAATTCCTAAAATAGATAGGAAATCTATGATATATTTTGTAATATGCACTTTCCCTAGGAAATCTATACATTTCCTAAATAGCAATTGGAAATGTATTACATTCTTGATGTTTGTAAGTACAGCGAGCATAGCGGAGCGAGGGGCAAGATGCCTGTGTTATAAAAATAAACTATTGTGTTCTTCAAAGTGCCACTCCAGCTTACCCTGCAAAAATTATTAAGATTTTAGCTGTAATACTAGCGGGCCTCACATGCAGCTGGACACTGTGACGCCAGAAGCTACTTTGCTGTCATATGATCGAGTGTACCTAATTGGATGTATCTAGTCACATGTGCGGCCTTCTTACCATACAGGGTGTTAGGGTAGACACCGTTATCCTTGAAACTAGTGGTTTGGTGTCATCTATAATATACTGTTTCTATGGAACCAACTTTGAAATCGCCAAAAAAAATATCAGCTGTTCCATACATTTTCTCGATTTAAGTGAACACAAATGTATGGAACAGCTGTTTTTTTTTCGCGATTTAAATTAAAAAACAAATAGAAATACTTCTACTCTTATATTGTGATGATGACATAGAATTACTTAAATGACAGACTGATTAGTTACCAAATGAAAGTTTTTATACGTATTAAATTATGCGTAGAATTTTATGTGTGCTAGATAGGGCTTATTAAGGAATAAATAGTTGATTTTTGAAGTTTAATTAGTAATAAGCTCTATGAATATTTTTTATTTTACGATGTGATTGTTACAGCTAATTATGTCAACGAGGGCCTTAATAAAAATTCTGATTTCAGTTTACAACATGTTTTCTTTCTTTTAGTCACAGAAAGCATTACTTTTTATATATTTCCTAGTATCATCTCGGAATTGCATACAATTCCTAGGAAATACATACATGTCACAGGAAATGTGTGTATTAAATAATCTTTGAACCATTATTTTACACATTTCCTAAGTAGGCTCGGAAGTGCATATATTTCCTAGGAATTGTGTACAATTCCTAGGTTTCACACATTTACGGTAACATATGTCATATATATTATATCTTTTAAAACGATATCTTCTTTCCTTCTTTCTTATTCCTTATATTATTATCCTTACATAATTATAATTATTATAAAACAAAGTCCTCCGCCGCGTCTGTCTGTCTGTCGTCCTGTACGCGATAAACTCAAAAACTACTGCACCGATTTTCATGCTGTTTTCACCAATAAATAGAGTGGTTCTCGAGTAAGGTTTTAGTATAAAACAACGGACATCTACGCGAGCGTAGTCGCGGGCATCCGCTAGTTATTTTATTATAATTATTATTATTAATTATTAAATAAAACAAAGTTTGTTCAAGCAATTATAACTCGAGAAATGCTGGACCGATTTTGATGATCTTTGATTTGTTGGATTTATCTCCGCCCAGATAGCAGAAAAACTATTAAAATATCTGAAAAATTAAAATATGAAGAAAATTCGTTTTCTCATACATTCTGTATAGATAGGGTAGGGTAGGTTGGTAGGTAGGGTAGGGTAGGTAGGTAGGTAGGTACTACTTAGTGCTACCCGTGCGAAGCCGAGGCGGGCAGCTAGTAATAGTATAAAGTAAGTATAGTGCAGGCATACTCAAAGTGTGCTCCGCGGAGTCCTAGGGCTCCGCAAAACCCCTCTGGGGGCTTAATGTATTTATTATTATAATATTGTAAAAACAAATTTGTTAAGGTCGCGAATCATATTTTGAACAACATACAACACCTGCAAATTGCAAAAACCTGAATAAAATTTTAATATCGCGGGCTACCTATGCGGACTAAGGAAGCAGAGTTCTTTATTGTATTTACCAAAGTCTTGTGTCTGTCCCCTGGTGACTGTTATCACGGTGAGCACCAGCAGGGTTAGTGAGAGCACAGCTGGCCCCCATGATCGCATTATTGTCTGGAACAAACAAAAAAACATGAGAAATACAGTAGATAGGGAATGATTGCGCCTTTTTAACCGACTTCCAAAAAAGAAGAGGTTCTATGTTCGACTTAATTTTTTTTTTTTTTATTGATAAAATATTATATTCATTGGGTAAACTTCATAAACTAAATTAACTAAAAGGACTCACTAACTATACCAATAATTATTAATAAAACAGTAATTCCCGCGATTACCCACCTTACGACACGCAAACTGATTTTAGACAATTAATTAATTTCTATCTGATCACTTATAACTTAGCAAAAAACAATAAAAAAATCGACCATAATTAAAAACCAATAGGAATTTAAAAAAAAAAATTGATCACAACTTTTTGAGAATTAAAAAAGAACACTTTGAAATGTCAAATTCAAAATTAGAGTTCGATTCTTTTTGTAGATTTTGTTTTTCATGACACTTTTATAATTTTTCATACGATTTTGTAAATGTTTTTGTTTTAGTCTAAAATATTGTTTCTTGATACACGAGATGTCGACTTAACCGCTACATGTGACACTACGTCTTAGCTCTAAACTTGTATTATGACGCACACGGTCAGTCGGCGTCAGGGTTAGTGACTAAGAGATTTGTAATAAATAACTAGTTATCCTCAATATATTTTTCTTCTATTGACCGGTAAATAGTCACCTACCACCTCAGACCAAATAAAAAACCAAGACAGACCGCTGCGAAGAATACAGTGAAGCATGCCAAAACTACACCACCGCTCTGTGCGTACACGCTCAAACGCACACATTTACAACCATTTACAATCAAACTACACCAAAATATGTGCACACATGTTTACGAAACTGGCCTCACGTCACTGTTGACAGCGCCGCCACCACACATTGCTTGATGGTTGCTTTTTAGTCTATATTTTTTCAGCATTCTTTTGACAAGAATCAAATCCCCAAAATTCGTTACATTTACACGTAGGTGCGCTGCTTTCAGAGACAAAGCTGTAATATCTGGGGGCACGGTAGTGCCCCCGTCAATACTAAGACTAACTACCTTTTCTCGAAGTGCTTCGCGTCGTTTTTTTGAACCCTCATAACTTGTGTTTGGATTATACCAGATAAACAAAATTCTCGGGATATGATGTTTATAGTAGATTTATTAAAAGTAGAAAGTTTCAATTGCATAGCTATTATACTTTCGATTTTATTGATATCTAAAAAAACCCGATTTCGTCACTCACTGACTCACTGCTGGATCATCAAACTTCTTGAAGTTCTAGAAAGTTGAAATTTGGTATTTAAGCTACTACTCGTATTAGTACATCTTTAACAAAAAAAAACTAGAATTTGTAGCTTTTACCCCCCAACCCCTTAAACTAGGGGATGGAAGTTTGTGAGACTTCCGCAAATTTTAATTCCTGGTCGTCTTGCTGATCTTGGTTTTGTTATTGTTATTAGTAATTAACTTTTTATTTATTTTTACGTCGATGGTCCTAGTTTATCATTTAAAACTTCTAGTTATAGCTATAAATAAATATATGTAAGCGGGCACGCCCTTTGTACCTGGAGGCTTTTATTTAGATATTATTTTATGTTTACATTTACTTTTTATTTCTGCTTGAGTACTTACAGTTCTCGATATTTTTTATTTCTGCTTGAGTACTTACAGTTCTCGATATTTTTTTGGTTGGTATAATGGCGTAATACCTGACATATGGCTAATAATTAGATTTATGTATTTTTTTGTTCCGTAATATGAATGATTTTGCATACTATTATATAGAATCATTTTTTTTTCTAACTAAACAGACAGCTGTGCTGCTGGGGAGTTTGTTCCGCCACTTCTTCTTCCCAGCTAAAGCACTAGGAAGTGGTGAAGGGTGGGCGTTTTGGGGGACTGTCTTATGTAATTTTGACGTTCGAAAAGTGCTGATTCTCAGCCTAGTTTGAATAAATGACTTTTGATTATGATTTTGAAAAAAAATATTATACATATTTCAGAATTTTTAGTATATCACCCCCCATCCTTTAAATTAGGGGATGGAAGTTTGTATGGGTTTTCCCGTACAAACTTAATTTTATGTTAGAGATCTGAAAATTATGCAAGTACCATAATAAGATACAGATCTCATGTAGAGCCAAGCTTCTAACTCTACACGCCCGTTGGCCCCTTGGCCGTTTCTGGCCCGATCGCATCTACATGAGAAATAATTAACTAAATGAATGAATAATTAACTATTGTACAGGAAAGTAATGAACAGTGAATACATTTTTCACCTTACGCCCTGTGACGGTAGCGAAACGGCCATTCTCTGAAGGGTAAAGCAATGTGAACCTATAGTACACCCACATATCGCCAGTTATGTAGATACCTACCAAAAATATTAAGTTATGAATAAATAACTTAGTTTTGCCAACCCTACAGAACTGGTTGGGGTAAATGACAAGTTAGCGGTTGCATGCGCATCTTGACTCAGACTCAGGTATGCAAAAGGCTTTGTACCTACCATTCGAAACTTAGTAATAAACGGAAGGTTTATATCCACAAAGGTAGCCCGCGATATTCAACTTTTCTTACGTTTTTTGCAATTTGCAAGTTCAGTGTCAGGCTGTATCTTGATCAAAATAATTATGATTTGCGACAATAACAAATAAGTAGGTAACAATCAATCAACTCAGCCTATCGCAGTCCACTGCTGGATATAGGCCTCTCCCAGGTTGCACCACAACACCCTGTCCTCCGCCTTCCGCATCCAGTCTGTCCCAGCCAACTTTTTAAGTTCATCTAACATTTTGTCTGTCATTTTTGCTGAACTGGGCCTTTTTGGCGCAGCCGTGATAAGTTCCTACATCGCACATTCACACCTTTTATTTGATTTTTATTTTATTTTGTTATCTGCTGTATATTCTACTGTGTGCCTTTTATTCTATGCTAACTTAATGTATTTACTTTCTTTCTTGGTTGGCAACCACTAACCTACCATTAAAAAAACAACCGACTCCCAAAAAAAAAAAAAACACTAAAAAAGTAAAAAATTACTCTAATTTCGGAAGTCGGTGGCAAAAAACGGAAATTGAAAAGCAAAGACATCGACTTCCGAAATTAGAGTAATTTTTTACTTTTTTTTTTTTGTAAAAAGTTTTTATTTTTCACTTTTTAGTTGTGGTACCTACCCCACACAAATCCAAATACCACTACCTGCTATGTAAAAAACAGTGAAGGAGTCAAACAGGATATCGTCCAGATAAACTAAGTGGGAAGAAAAATACGTAATATTGAAGCTAACTCAAAAATTACGCAAGGAAAGTTAATAAAATTTATTTGGGACCACCTCGGAAGCATGACCTACCAAAAAAAAAAAGAATCATCAAAATCGATTCATAATTGGCGCAGTAATCGCGTAACAAACATACAAAAAAAATATTGAAGAAGTCGGTTAAAAATAGTTTGCTAAGACTTCATGATCGGTGATCACAACTGATGATACAACTGATAATAGGAAGTGTCTCCGCTGCCGGCGCCGGTTGCTAGATTGGCTGCCAGCGCTGACTTTGGTTGTCAATTTGGCATAATAAAAAAACATGTAATATTTTTTTCCATAATCAATAATGTCCTTATTCGAGTAATAAAGTATATACTACCCGGAACCGAACTAGTTAGATTAGGTTAAATATTTGTAATCGCAAAAAGAGGTTATTATAGGTTAGGTTAGTGTCCCAGAAGGAGGCGGCGGAGCGCACGCGGGAGGATGATCCCGACGCGGCGCCGCTCCGAAGGCGGAGGAGGGGTCGAAGAAGACGTCAGTTCGATAGTCATCTCCGACTCCTCCCAGGTGGAGGCCAGCAGGCAATGGGTGCGGGGGCACCCTTGCCTGTATTGCACAGGTCTCCACCAGTGTCGCCAGTGTCAGTGACATGCGGGGCCCGCCAGCTAGGCGGGCATGCACCGGGAGGGTTGTGGATGTAAAGGCTGAGCCGATTTCCCATGGCCCTCCCATCACGGGGATGTGGGGACACCGCTGTTTTTAATGGGTATACTGTCGTTAGCGACAGGAGTCCCACATACCCCAGACTCGTCCCTCACGAGCGGGGATGCGTAATGCATTACACAGCGATAAAAAAAAGGTTAGGTTAGAATTGTGACCCCCTACGCCCAAACCTACGTGCCAAAAACGACTAGAATGTACAGAAAAAAATATTTTTGTTAGGGTTAGTTAGTTAGTTGGGGTTCTGAAAACTGGAAGAGTTTCCATAAACGCCGCGCCGCCGGTGACCATTATGGGAGCGGTGACATTACTGCTGGTTCCCAATGGCGTTATTTTTGGGAGCTGGCGCCCGGCTAGGAGGCGCTATTACTAGGCTACTAATCGTGTTCCCTATATCAAATATTGCCGCGTCATGATCACAAAACCCGGGGTATCCGTTATTTCCCCTGTTCCTTAGAAGAGTAGATAACAATACATAAATAATTATTTGTTATTTTTGACCTCATGCAGAAGTCATGACGTTTGAACGCCGAATCATTATGTCAGATAACATAAAATGATATAATATTTGTAACATACCTTATTTCATGATAGTGTTTAGGTAGGTATTTACTCAACATGATTGTAAAACAGTTCCGTGTCCAAATGCAAAGCATGTCTTCTTCCATACATCTCTATCAGCCGTCATCTCAGTAGTCACCTCCTCTCTACCCATGTCATCTTTCACACAATCCATTCCTCATTCCTTTAATATTTTCCTATTGTTATAGCCAACACTTAGTTCATATTAATATAACTATTCTATCCATCCATCGCTTCTTTGGTTTTCCCATCATTGCGCCATAACATAGGTACCTACACTGTGAGCCATGATGGAGGACATCCCAATTTTTTTCAAATAAAAATGCACACAGTTCCTTAAATATCTTTATTTTATTGTAATGATACCTCATCAAATACCTGAGCGGCTACAAACACATGCGGTATGACAGCGTACAACGCAGGGAAATCAGGGACTCCGCAAGTTCGGCGACCTAATGACGTCACAGCGACCACACGCCACAAGCAGTCATCTTGAATCTGTACTGGACCACCGGAATCACCCTGTGAAAAAATTATTTATGAAACTCAAACTCAAAGCATTTATTTCAATTCAACCATTTACAGGCACTTTTCAAGAGCGGGTAGGACCCATAATCGCCTGTCTTCAATTTGATTTTTCATGAAATTGATAAGACTTAGGTAGAAAATAAAAATAGTATGAGTAACTACATGATATTTCCAAACTTTTTGTGGAACAGAAACACAAAATATTAAAATTTTCTCGATAAACAAATATCACGAAGTTACCTCAAATTTTCACGTATTTTCGATTTGTACTTAATATGCTAATGCCTAATAAGATAAAAATTGGATGATTATTTGTATTAAAACAAGGCGAAAAAAATTGTCTAGGCTTTTTTTTTATTCGTTTTATTTTTGGTTTTATTACGAATCCAAGCTTGTAGGACTTACGACGCCGACGTTCTTAGTTCGTGGAAGAAGCCATCTTCCGTCGCACATTGCAGGAACTTCAAGCATATTTTTGTTTCACAAATCAGTCGGCGTCGCTCTGTTGAGACGAGAGGACTGCGCTCAAATTTTTAGCTGCGCCGATATATTATTTATTTTCGTAATTTATCACATTCCACAAAAGAAACTGAGACATAGAAAACATGAAAAAAACACTAAAACCACATCCAAAACGAATATTAAAAGTGTTATGAATTGATAAATAAATACATTCCGAGGCTAAATAAACATATAAAATTCAATGTTGATATTTGAAAACTCAAGATGACATCCATTTTATTTGACAGAATTTTGACTAATAAAGTAAGTACAACCAAAGAGTATATTTTTATATAGGGTACCACTAGCGCCATTGCTCTGTATTGCGGTGAATTTTCTTGCGGAGAAAAACAACATAGCCTATTCCACGTTCATTTGTAAGTTCGCACTGGAGATTTAAAATCTTATTACGATTTACTTAGGATCCAAATTCGTATACTCCCACTTTTTTTGACAAACTTCTTGTAAGATGACCCTTAGACGAACATTTCGAGCGACTTTTGACCGTCCCCTAAATAAAACTTACTTGTTTAGAATAAAAAACGGTAGGTTTTTGTATATTATTATTAATGGAGTAAAATAAATAAATCGGAAAATTAAAATAGGTAATGGGTTTGTGTGGATAAATGTACTTACGCACACCGTTTGTGCACGGGACTTGAAATTTTTCATAAGGACTCTTGTTGGAAATTGTTGGGGAAATTGTTCTCATGACTAGCCCCCTTTTTATTATGGGGATAATTAACGGTTGTGACGGATTTAAAATTCACAATGATTGTATGGTAATGTCGGCATCGCTGAAAGAATAAAAGTTATCGAACTTTTACGGTAACGTTACAAATTAAAAATCCCTAGTCACACGGGGCCATAAATCGAACAGATTACGTATGACTCCGGATTTTTAATTTGTCTGTCTGTGATGTCTTGTTTATATCTCTTTAGTTGTAGTTGGGTTTTAGTTTTTATTACTTTTTTTTTTTTTTTTTTGTATTGAATATCGGGATAAAAAGTATCCTATGTGTTAATCCAGGTTATAAACTATCTGTTTGTCAAATTTCATTCAAATCCATTCAGCCGTTTTTACGTGATTGAGTAACAAACATCCAAACACACAAACACACAAACTCACAAACACACAAACTTTCACATTTATAATATTAGTAGGATGTATGTATGTTTATCTGTTCCCTCATATCTTCTAAACGACTCATCACGCCCTCTAGATGACATATCATGAAAAACAAAAAATATTTTTTAATCGTACCATGTTGGATAGCAAATGAAAGGCTTTTAATTAGCACATTTCAAAAATATATCTTACAAACCCAAAAAAAAAATACTTGCGGACAATCAAGACGTTTCCTACGATGTCTCGTTTTTCAAACTTTGATGAAGAGTTTAGAAGATATGTGGGAACAGATGAACATACATACCGGTCAAAATCATAACCCTTCATTTTGGTTGCCGTAGTCGGATAATAAAAGAATTGAAATCTAAATTAGTGCAAAATTCTATAGATTTGAAAAAAAGCCTAAAGAGTTAATGTAACTGGACATGTTTTCAAAGCTACAATATCAACAGTTACAAACAGGAACCCTAATAAACTTTCTACTAAGGGACTAGCTATAACAAGCGCCCGAGTCGCGCGATTTATACACTGCGTTTCGGGCGCTCAATAAAATTGTATGAATTCCTATGTAACGAATTATATCAAGCGTTGCCGTCCAAGCGAGCGCCCATGCCGGGCGCCCTTAGGCCTCATTTATGGAGACGCGGGACTTGGCGCGTCGCGTGCAGCGTGGCGTTTCGCGGCGCGTCTGACATTTTTTCGGTTTACGGTGCGGCGGCGCGTGAAGCGGCACTTATCATCGCACGCGTAAATACAAACGTATGGTAAAACACGATGTTGTTCATAGAGGTGCGTTTTGCGGCAAAAACAAATGTATAGAAATGTACTAAGCATGCCACGCGAACCGCGGCAGGCGGGGCGATCGGCGAATTTTGCCGAGCGAATCGCACAGGCGGTAAAAACAAATGCGAATCAGTATGGCGCATGTAGGGCTGCCAACTTTTTTTACAAGAAATAATGTACGAAAGAGACAAAATGAAAGTATTTTTATTTTAATGTTTTAAATAGGTTCATTATTTTTTAGTACTCCTCGCACATGTTATAAATGTATCATCATTGAGGGTTCGTAAGGCTCATCACATTTCCATGTAAAATTAAAGTAAATGGCTCTTAGGCATTAGCCGGCATTAGCCGTCCCCCGACGCGACGACGCTTGGATTAAAATATTACCTACAACTTTTATATTAAACTTAAAGGGCCAATACATATTATTTTTTTAATTTTTAAATGCTTTGTTTTTGTCGGGGGTTTTTTAAATTATTAATTTAACTTTTATTTCCAGCTTTTTAAATTTCATATTATATTACTAGTAGAAACGCTATGATCACGCATATTTGCCACAGTGAAGCTAGTTTCTAATTTAGTTTCATTTCTCTTTCCTACTCCATCATCAGACCCTGATCACCATCCATCTGTAACCTATTTTTTGAGACCTTTCCAATGAGCCCAAACACGATACTTCTGCTGTAAGTTGGTGAGGGAGTTGGGTATCCTGCATCCAGGTGATGCTGCAGCATCAGTTCAAGGTTACTATATTCTTCTAATAGCATTGAAGTAACAGAATTCTAAATTTCCAATCGATTAGACCTGTGAAAGATGCTCACATCCATTCATCAACTAGAAAAGAGCTGATAATCTTCAAATGGCTGAACCGATTTTCTTGAATAATAGCTAAGAACATTCTCGATCAAGTCACCTTTCAAACAAAAAAAAACAAAATCGGTTCAGCGGTTTGGCAGCTACGATGGAACAGACAGACACACAGATACACAGATACACACGTTAAACTTATAACACCCCTCTTTTTCAGTCGGGGTTAAAAACGGCATCTAGGAGGCCAACGTTTTAAAATGTCCGTTTATAGGTTTGCAAGGCTCAAAATTAATCATAAAAAACTCAAAACGGTGAAGGCAAACAAGGTGTTTTCGCGTGCTGGATTATGGCCCAATCAGTCTCACTTCTTACCTGACAAGTGTCATGCCACCCACCCCTGTCACCGGCACACAAGTGGCTATCGGGGAGAACCCCATTGGGGATCTGTCGTGGTTTTCCCCATAAATCCTTACAATCCTGCATGTCCCACACGCTGAGAGAGACGCTGCGAAGCTGTACGGACTGGTCACCTCCTGGAATTAATAATAAAAAGTGAAAAATAAAAACTTTTTACAAAAAAAAAAACAACCGACTTCCAAAAAAAACACGAAAAAAGTGGAAAATAACTTTTATTTCGGAAGTCGGTGGCAAAAATCGTTTTTTTTTTAACTTTTCACCCCTAGTTTTTGGTTTTCAGTCTAAATACTTAATTTCAAGTTCATCGGACCACGTGTTAAAATTCCCACAACTTCGACACACACCAACCTTTTTTAAAAATTTTGGGGGTAATTTAGAAAAACTGAAAACTGAAAATCAAAGTTTATAATTTACATACATTAGTATTCGAGCCAAGTTTCAAGTTTATTATCTCAAGGAATAAGATTTTTCATACAAACTTTGCCCCCGTTTTCACCCCCTTAGCGGTAGAATTTAGGTAAATCCTTTCTTATTAGATGGCTACGTCATACAAAGAACACACCCTCAAAGTTTTAGGTGTCTACGATCAGCGGTTTAAGCTGTGCGTTGATCCGTCAGTCAGTAATTCAAGACAAAGCATTTTATATGTATAGATTACTAGTAGATATGCTACGATCGAAACATGACTCGCCGAAATCGCGTAGTTGTACCTATGTACGTATGTTAGCCACAGTGAAGCTAGTTACAAATTTAGTCTCATTTCTCTTTCCTACTCCACCATCAGACCCTGATCACGATACCTCTCAATGAGCCCAATCACGATACCTATGCTGTAAGTTGTAGTAAGTTGGTGAGGGAGTTGGGTATCCTGCAAATACTGTGTGATGCAGCAGCATTGGTTCAAGGTAAATTCATCTCATATCATTGAAGTAACAGAATTCTAAATTTCGAATCGATTAGACCTGTGGAAGATGCTCACATCCATTCATCAACTTGAAAAGAGCTGATAATCTTCAAACGGCTGAACCGATTTTCTTGAATCATAGCTAAGAACACTCTCGATCAAGTCACCCTTCAAACAAAACAAAACAAATCAAAATCGGTTCAGCCGTTTGCAGCTACGATGGAACAGACAGACACACAGATACACACGTTAAACTTATAACACCCCTCTTTTTCCGTCGGGGATTAAAAAAGAAACTCACGTGTCTCAGTCCTCCCCCACCCAGTGGCGTAAATGCCCCTGTCCGTTGGTGGTGGTACTCCCAAACACGCTGGACGAATCACCTCCGAGAACCTAAAATTATTATGATAATCGGGTGAATTTCAACATGTCGTGAATTTACCTCATTTCGGTGTTTTTTTTTATTTCAAGGTTTTATCATTTTTTTTAACTTTAAATTATCCTACATTATTTTAATGAATATTTATTAGATGGGATCAAAATATCGTAAGACACATACGAGATATTTAAGGGGCCGGGGAGCATCGGTCGCAACTACAAATCGAGTGCTAAATAATAACAAATGGTGCGCTAGTGTGCCTCTCGGAGCGATACACACAGCTACCGTGAACTGTATGACCACGCACACATCGACATGACATTTTCTTGACGTGATAGCACTACTAGCTATTGAAAATTTGTGATAAAGAACCATGGGGGATTTTCTATGGACCCCGTCCCCACCCTCCAACAGTCATAGGATACATGTCAATATGTTTGTAAGGATCCAGAAAAAGCCTTACTGTCTTTTGCAAAATCAATGGGGTTTTTATATAATAACAAAAACCTTTTCAGCTAGCTAACCTAAACTATTTATGCTAAAATAATTACCATGATTTTTTTCCGGTCTGTATAATCCTCTTATAGGGGTCTGTCAGACTCTTACTGACTAAAAACCACCCCGGTGTTCCAACTCACACCTACGCCGTGGGTCGCGGGAACGTAAGAATATAAGAGGGGCGTGCGTGGAACATTACGTGCCGCCACTTCGGGTCCTTATGTGTGGGGGGCGACGGACGTCCCCTACTCCGTCGCCCCTGGACCCATTTAGGGGCTGGAAGGATATAGATAAATGTTTAAATGTTACACACTTGACTTTTGATACCATCTTGATGAGCGCTACATCATGGTATGACAATTTTTGCTCATACTTCGGGTGACGTATGACGGCGGATATCTTCACGACGAGGGCTCCAGGGTCGTTCAGGTATGAGGAACCGAGTTGTACAGCTCGAGGGGGTCCACTGTAAAATTCGTTACCGGTTAAATAGATGAATTAATATGAAGTATAATGGATTGGTAATTCAGAGCTGAATAGCAGTCGAAGTGGAATAGTGCTTGCTGCGGTCAATCCATGGACGGGTTGGTTCATAATGTGCTACAAAACTTTTATCTACATAATTATATAATATCGAATTAGTGTTGTTTTTAGACCATGATCAAATTATTCTTATAAGTATGTCATGTTTAAATACACACAAACTAGTACCTAATAAGTAATTGTTTTAGGAAGTCATGGGGAGAGGCTTTTGGACAACTATTAATAAGCTTAGCCTTTTCCCAACTATGTCAGGGTCAGCTTGCAGTCTAACCGGATGCAGCTGAATACCAGTATTTTACATGAAGCGACTGCGTGACCTTTGGTCCACAGAGGGATGATAAATGGTGACAGTAACCAGTAACCAGGTACTAATAATTCCTCAAAGTTACAAGCTGGGCAATGTGCCATTGGTCCAGTCTGACTTGTACTCAATAAGAAGAAGAAGCCAAGATTAACGCTGGGAAGAAATACACACACACACCTCACGAACTTGAGTTTGACTTTGAATGGTACATAGGTGCAGTGCGCCGCAGTCAGGACGTAGCGGTCGCTGATCAGAGAGCCCCCACACAGCCAGGAGTAGCCGGGGTCCTGGAAACATCGTCATACATAAAACACATAAAATTAAATAAAAAGGAGCTACAAACAAAGTGACTACTAAGATGACGACTGATAGAGATGTATGGAAGTAGCAGACATGCTGCATTCATAAATTGGGAGAAAGTACTCTTACCGGAGGCTGTGTTTCTCCATTGTGACAGCCTTGGAGGTCTTTCTACATGTCATCTCGCAGAAGAACTTACGGCAGGTTCATCTCCTTAGCCATGGCAATAAATTTTGCGACTTCACGATAGGGCCACCCCCTGTGAGGTATCCCGTGGTATATACCACAGGAATCGATATTAAACAGGAAAAAATACAACGATTCATCAAATTTCGTTTTGCTAGTCATCAGAGTGGACACTCACGGTATGGCTGGTCCATAAATTCAAGGTCGCTCAACGAGCTATGGAACGGGCTATGCTTGGAGTCTCCCTGAGGGATCGCATCCGGAACGAGGTGATCCGGCAGAGAACCCAAGTAGTCGACATAGTTCACAGACTAAGCAAGCTGAAGCGGCAATGGGCCGGTCAAATTAGCCGTAGAACCGATGACCGTTGGGGTAGACGTTTTCTTGAGTGGAGACCGATTCATCGCAGGGTGGCTGGTTGCAACTGGATGAGGGTTGCCGTGAATCGAGCTGAATGGCATGCAATTGGAGAAGTCCATGTCTAGCAGTGGACTGCTATAGGCTGATGATGATGATGAGTCAACAGAGTGCTCACGAAAAAAAGAAAATTAGTCTGGTTCGCTGAGTATTAAAACTTACCATAAGTTTCATCCAACCCACGAGAGCCATGTGTGGGAACTCTCGGATGCTGGCCACTGATCCCCCGATGACCAGAGGCACGTTGATAGGTGCACAATCAGACACCTTCATTTTTACGGGGACTGGCGACGGTATCCGAGGAAAGGCCTTCTTCACTGCGAAGGACTTGTAGTAGTCACACACTGGAAAAGAGGAATTGAAGGAATGTTAGAAAGATCGCTGGTGGTGGCGTGTGTGTTGGATCATTAAAAGTTCCCTTCAAAATGGTTGAGCTGACTGGCGCGTCATTTTCGTGAACGGGCGCTGTCAGTAGGGACTGGTCAAACGGCGTATTGCAATTATTGAATTGTTTTTATCTTTATATTACGGACGCTTTTTTCTACATTGTTATCACATGATAATTTCAACATGAATGATATAACCAATATTTTAAACCAATCATCAAAATCAATTCATAATTGGCGGAGTAATCGTGTAACAAACACACAAATAAAAAACAATACTTAAGAAAACTTAAAACTGGTATTAGCGCCATCTATATTTTAATGTAAAGCACTACCGAAACCGTAACTTTACCCCCTACCAAAAATAGCTCAACGCGCCTAAAGAAGTTTTCACTTAGTATAAATACAAAATCATACTCACTCCTCTCCGCCTTCTCCGCATATTGTTTTTTCTGTGATTCAGTCATATCATCTTCATCAGGTCCAATCAAAATCTCTGGTTCCTGATCAGGTTGATCAGTCGACGTTCCTGAACTTGGGTCTGAAGGTCTATTGAAGTCCTCAAAGTTATTATTGTTTGATGCTGGTCTGTTGGTGATCGGTGGTAAACCAACGTCTACTGGGGATGGTTGTACCTCGGGTCGGTTGATCAGGGGAGTGTCTGAGTAGTTAAAGCCACCGAAGTTGTTCCCTTGGTTGAGATTGTTGGAATTTTTGTTGGCAATGTTGATGGAATTGTTGTTGGAATTGTTGGTGGCATTGTCGTTGGAATTGTTGTTGGAATTGATGTTGGAATTGTTGGCATTGTTGTTAGAATTTCCTCTGGTATTTTTATTATTATTTGTAGTCCCTGTATTATTGAAAGCGATTCCTGTATTACCAAAGTTATTAAAACCTGGGTTATTTTCAGTATTTAAACCATTATTGTTCCTGTTGTTTTCCGGTAGATTTTGATTTGTTTCAGTATTTTGTGACCCTCTATTAATGGTACTTACATTACCATTACTATTTCGATCATTCTGTAGTCTGTTGTTTGTATTTCCAGCAAAACTGTTGTTGCTATCAAGACTGGCTCCATTGCTGATTAAATTAGCAGGCCTAGGTTCATTATTAACAGCAAATGTCTCTCTATGATTGACATTCTCAGTAACTGGTCTGGCGACATTAGAGTTGCCGCTGAAAACATTTGGCGTCGTTCCTCTGTTCCCATCATAGTTGAAGTAGTTAGCTTCAGTTGTTGTTGTAGTTTTAACTCTATTATCTTTAGTAGTTATTTCATAAGGATATTGTCCAAAAAGTATGTTGCTTTGTTCATTCATGTTGTTGAAATTACTAGAGTTACTGTTTTGACTAGAATTCAATTTTGTTGTTTTTCGAATCGGTTTTTCGGTCGTAGCGTAGACGTAATCGTATTGGTTCGTGGGAGGAGGTTTCTTTGTTTGTCGTTCTTCAGTCCGATGTCTGTTCTTGAGAGTTTTGTTCTTACTTTCTTGTCTGTGCCTCTGTTTGTGTGGGGCTCTTGTGCCCCCATTGAATAGGTTTATGTTCTCATTGCCTAGATACGGCTGGAATAGCTGCTGCAGTCCTTGAAGGATGTCTGGAAAAAAGAGATGGTCATTTAGAAATAGCTAGGTATTTGTTTGTGATGCCTGCGTCAATAGTATAGTGCTGCCATACTCAACGTCTCCGCAAAGCCTCTCTGGGGGCTTCGCGAAAATTTAATCAGCCTATGGTCTATGTCCACTCAAAGAAACACTCTGCACACTTGTCTTTCTACGTTGAAATACAAGTGTGCGTGTAAAGAGTGATTCTTTTACGTATCAATATTTGACTACATTTTTGCTTTGTGAATATTTGACTAATTTTTTTTTTTTTTTTAACATTGTATCGACGCTATTCTATTGCGGGTTAGCGGGAACGCCCTTTGTTAGTTAAAAACTGTATAATGCATTTTTTTGTAATCCAAACAAAAACAATAAATAAAAATAATATTATTACAAAAAAGACACGAACGTATAATTTCAAAATTTTATTAAATCACCTTGAACATTACGAGGTCTAGAGGATTATTAGAAACTTGGCTTAGTTATTGAATATAACCAGTTTATCATGTTCTCTTAGACTAGTATCATCTCATCGCAAAAAGGCGAAATCTTATTAAAAGTCTGTTTTTTAATCTCGTATACTAATTTGACATGTGCAAATGTCAAACTCCAAATTGAAAAAACAAACAATAGTCACTTGAAATGTCAAATACAGGTAATATTTTAGGCACATTTAATCATATTTATTGTATTTTGCAAGTCAGTGCTGTATCTTGATCTAAATAATTATGAATCCCGACAATAACAAATCAGTAGGTAGGTATCAATCAATCAACTCAGCCTATCGCAGTCCACTGCAGGACATAGGCCTCTCCCAGGCTGCGCCACAACACCCTGTCCTCCGCCTTCCGCATCCAGTCTGTCCCAGGGACAAGACTCGTCTGCTCCACCGGCCGTCGGTCCTTCGACCAACATGGCCAGCGCACTGCTACTTCAGCTTGCTTATTCTGCAGGCTATGTCAGTAAATCCGGTCCTTTTCCGGGTAATTTGTTCTCAAATGTCATCATTTCATGAAAAAGTCATTTAATGGAACAAATCTAACTTAGAGATATCATCATCTGCCTAGCCTTTTCCCAACTATATTGGAGTCGGCTTCCAGTCTAACCGGATGCAGCTGAATAATTTCATGAAAAGCCATTCAATGGAACAAATCTAACTTAGAGAGATATTATGAGCATAATATTGTAAAAAACATATTTTTATGGTCGCGAATCATATTTTGATCAACATACAACACAATGTCGCGGGCTACCTTTGCGGACTAAAGAAGCAGAGTTCTTTATTATATTTACCAAAGTATTGTGTCTGTCCCCTGGTGACTGTTATCACGGTGAGCACCAGCAGGGTTAGTGAGAGCACAGCTGGCCCCCATGATCGCATTATTGTCTGGAACAAACATGAGAAATACAGTTAATTGATTCAGTCGTCACTTTTCGGAAATCCATTATAAGATTCAATAGACGTAGATATATTTAGTAACCTATTCCGCTTAACTATTTTCCTCAAGAGTCAAACACACTGTAAGAAATCGATACGTGCTCACCTCTACTTTCTCGTGTTCGCGACTGGATGCCACGTTGAGAGTAGAAAAGTTATTTTTCACTTTGTAGAGTTTTTTTGTAAGTCGGTTGTTATTTTTTTTATGAAGTTTATTTTATTTTAAACATCCCTACCATAACATAACATCACGCCTGTAATCCCCGAAGGGTTAGACAGAGGTGTTCCCATAGAACAACGTTTCGCCGTAAGTAGGAATTGGTCTCAAATATAATCATTTCATTCAATAGGGTAAATGAAGTTAGAGTATTTGTTACAGTTGTAATAGCAATCAAGCCCTTTGTGTTAAAAAGAGTTTTTTAAATTTATTATTTGTGTTTTATATAGATTATTTTCTATTTTGTGAATCTTCTATTTTTGTAAGTAGGTACCTGGTATTTACTTTTTGAAAGGCCTACATTGTCCTCCCATGCCTACTAACACTGTAATTTGAAAATATTGTAAAAGCCAATTATTTTTAAAAGAGTAACCGTGGAGTTTCTTGCCGGCTCTTCTCCATAGGAAACGACCAATTGGAACCGTGCACCTAGCTTCTGACGTTTCATAAGTGCCCATGTAGGTTTATGTGAAATAAAAATATTTTGATTTGATTTGAGAGTCTTTTTTTACTGTCGCGAATCATATTTTAATCAACATATGTACCTGCATAACAATTTCGTTTTGAGGTGGGGGATATTATTAATAAAAACAGTCAAAAATACCTTACGGCACGCAAACTGTTTTAGTGATAGACAATTAAATATCTATCAGGTCCACATCACTTATCACTTTGTAAAAAACAAAAAAAAAAAAACCACAAAAAACCAAACTAAATTAAATAAAAATTTAACACAACTTTTTGAGAATAAAAGAACACTTTGAAATGTCAAATTCAATATTATAGTAGGTATTTTTGTAGATTTTGATGACACTTTTATAATTTTCATTCGATTTGGCAAATGTTTTTGTTTTAATCTAAAATGTTGTTTCTTGCTATACGAGATGTCGACTTAAATGTGAAACTACGTCTGAGCTAAACTTGTATTATGACGCACACGGTCAGTCGGCGTTAGGGTTGGTGACTAAAAGATTTGTAATAACTGTACTCCATTTGAAATAAGATTAGAAATTTAAACAAACCTTCTTACAATCCGTACAACCGATTTTGACTTCTATACCATAGGCATAAGGATGGCATTACAAGTAAAAAAAGTTACACAATACCAACTGTCTACTGCAGCTGATTTTTTTATGGTACCAGATGTCAAAATCGGTTGAACGGACTGTAAAAAAGGCTTATTTTAATTTCTAATCGTATTTCAAATGGAATATAGTCATGCTCAATATGTTTTCCTTCTATTGACTACTAATTAGTCACCTACCACATAAAAGTCAGCAAACATACGGCAAGCAGTTTTCCTGAACTTCCAGTTTGACCTATTAACAGATGAGTTGTTGCCTCATTATACAGACGCTTGCGGCGTGTTGTGTGATGAAGTGCAGCACGGAATAATAAATAATGACAATGTGTTGGAACGTGGAAGTCTGGCATCGGCTAAAACAGGTTTTTTTTTGTTTTAACTAAACGAGTTAAAACAAAAAAAAACCTGTTTTCAAGGATGTCTTTATTTAGGGACTTACACCGGTCTTTCATGCGTCCGTCTCATTTATTCATTTATTTATCAGTCTTTTCTGTTTTGTTTTGCAATTTTATACACAATCACACTATTTATGTACTAACTTATTCGTTATTATTATTATATGACACAAAATTTGAGTAGGTATGCATTACATTATAAATCTGAGTTACATCCGTCACCCCAACACTTTCAGGTCCGGTTGAAAACCAGCGTCAGGCACTAGTTCTCTGGCATTTTTGCTGAACTAGGCCTTTTTGGCGCAGCCGTGTTACGTTCCTACATCGCTCTTTTACACTTTTTATTTTATTCTGTTATCTGCTGTATATTATATTGTGTGCCTTCACCCAAGACTTTATGATCGATTGATCACGAGCGATGATACAAAACTAATATCATAATACAATAGATCGTGACTAATCGTGGTTCCTAAATTGATCTATTTATAACATACCTAATTTCATGATAGTGTTTAGGTAGGTATTTACCCAACATAATTATAAAACAGTTCCGTGTCCAAATGCAAAGCATGTCTTCTTCCATACATCTCTATCAGCCGTCATCTCAGTAGTCACCTCCTCTCTACTCATGTCATCTTTCACACAATCCATTCCTCATTCCTATAATGTTTTACTATTTCATAAAGGTTTATAGCCAACACTTAGTCCCTATTAATATTATATATATTCTATCCATCCATCGCTTCTTTGGTTTTTCCATCGTTGCACCATAACAGTACCTACACTGTGGGCCATGATGGAGAATGAAAGCTCATTTTGTTTAAATAAAAATTCGCACATTTCCTTAAATATCTTTATTTTATTGTAATATCATACCTCTTCAAATACCTGAGCGGCTACAAACACATGTGGTATGACAGCGTACAACGCAGGGATATTACCTCCACAAGTTTGCCCTACTGACGTCACAGCGACCACACGCCACAAGCAGCCATCTCGAACCTGTACTGGACCACCGGAATCACCCTGTGGAAAAATCATATATTAAACTTTTTCTGTCTATAATCTTTATTTAATACAATATATACATAACACAATTAACTATTTACATAAAAAACTAAAACTAAAAGAACTAACTAACTATGTCTAAAGTATGGCGTCGAAAAATTCCTCCGCATCGCTGTCGGCTGGTAATGTACCCAAGAGACTGGCGGCATTACCACGTTGAATGGCAATGCTTATCCTCTGACCAAGGTCAAAGCCAGCCCTTGGGTCACGGGAAGTGTCAAGTAGCCATTTGGAGATTTCATTAAACAGACTATGTGCACTCGGACCCCACGGCCCTAGGGTTTCAACCCCAAACGGCTCGTAAATATAATTGCCTATAAGGCTATTATACTTTCGCCGCTTGAGGTTTTCCGCAGCCCCAGCGGCAGCGCCAACACAGCACGCCGAGCCAGGAAGATGGGATGGCGCAAGAGTATCGACACACGTTGCGTCCCACACTAAAGGCCTACCCATCTTCCATGGAAATAAGGACATGCCATCCGGTCTCTTGCCATCGTCGCGTGCCAAGCCATTGGGTTCTAATATAGCTGGAACGCCGACGGTGACGAGAGCTCGTCGGATGATGTCATTAATATTAGCGTGCCGCGCTAAGCGACCCGCACTTCGGCTGCAAGACAGGCCGTGGTGTCCGAGGCTGTTGACAACTTCGCCACAGTGACAGCGATGAGGAGTACAACATGGGGCTCCTAGGCGCAGGGAAGCAGCGATGCGGAACGTAGTGTCGTCGAACAAAGTTCCTAGGTTCAATGATGGTAGTGCATGAAGCCACAGACCCGACTACCACTTACCCACAGCCAGCAGGTGCGTGCGCTCCGCAGTATTAGCAGACGTGTCAAGCAAGTTGTTCTGTATTACTCTGCAGAGCGGGTCATCCCACCGTCTCTGGGAAGATGGATTGTCGGGCGGATCTGAATTCGGGCAAGCGAATCTCCAGGCATCCATAGCCTCGATAAGGCACGGCACGTCAAAATTAATCAGTGCGGAGGCTAGGATTTTCCTGATTAATTTCTTAGTACCGTGGACCGAGCATATGAATAAACGGTAAACTAATGCTAGAAGTTTTGTGGACGCCGAGGCCTCCCATACGTATAGGAAGAGTAGCTTGTGCCCAAGCTCGGTCGTCCATGGCCACATTTAGGATCAAAGTTAATGTATGACGGATAATTTGGTCCATTTTGTCTAAAACATTAGTGTGCTTCCATAAATGCGAAGCGCGAAGGAAATATGTTAATTTAGGGCCGAAACAGCAGTAACGGATTAAGGTTATGGCCGAATGCGTGTTAATTTGGAACAATCTTTCCGAAACGTCATTGAAATTTTGAATTTTTTCCTCAATGAAAATGGGAAAGGAATCCTCAAAGATTGGAAACCCTAGGATACGAAGAGAGCTTTTTTTGAATAATTTTGATTTCTGGGGCAATTGCGTTAAATTTGGGAAGTGTCAGATGTCTGTCAGTACTGTCCGCTGTTCACATTTTGAAAGGTTGAGATCAAGGCCAATGGAATGAAGTTAATTTTTTAGGAATCGGTGGTCTTTTATAACAGTTTCTACGTCGCCTCCCAATGTTCCATCATCGAGATACCAAACATTAAATTTGGAATTTAGCTGCCGAATAATTGGGTGAATGGCTAAACTAAAAATCACTGGCCCGAGGGGTCACCTTGTTGACAGCCAACAGCAGATTCCAGAAGGTTGTCCCGAAACAGTAATTTAGAGGGGTGTCTGTAACATTGCCAAAGGAAACTATAAATTAGAGGTATCTCTTTTTTAGTTTCTGTCAGCAAGGTGTCCCTATTAACAGAATTAAAGGCATTCTTTATGTCAACCTTCAGGATAACCTCTCCTTTCTCGGAATTTAGATAGGTCGACAATGCGTGTACAGCAGCCTCACAGCCCCCTTTGGAGCCGTAACCTAGCTGTAGGGGCTGAAATTTTTCGAAACATCCTCACCATAAAATTTACAATTTAGGAAAATTAAACTCAAAGCATTTATTTCAAATAAAATCATTGACAGGCACTTTTTAATCGACTTAAAAAAGGGGGACGTTTTCAATTCGACTATGTTTCTTTTTTTTGTGTGTTTACGTGATCACTCCGCCAAATATGAATTGATTTTGATGATTATTTTTTTGTTTGGAAGCGTGACCAACTCGTATGCTTCAGAGGTGGCCTTATATTTATTAATTTTGCTTTCGTAGTTTTTGGGTTAGCTTCAATAATGAATGACCGAATCAATGCGAACGAATGCGTGGATGACCTGATAGTACTCAGCAGCCTGCTTGTCGGATGCAGTGTTGATGGGGTTAGAATTAACAACATCAGCTATGCAGATGAAATGAAATGAAATGAAATTGTTAATTCTGTAAATAGGATAGTGGAATCACTTTTACACGTCATATTAAAAAATATTAAAAATAAGCTAGATGAGGTCGTTGTTTCCTATCTGACTACTCTGAGAAGAACAAAACAAACTCAGAGTTCACAGTCTCTTTTAAAGTCCAGACATAATCTTGGTCAGGTCATATGAGGACCATGTAGATTAGGTCTGAAATGGTCTTTTGAGGAAAGAACCACACAGATTTGATTACCTGTCCAGTCAGTGCAAGCATTTGTTAGTAATAGTGGAGCTCAATTTAGAACTCAAGGAGCTCAGGATGAAATGGTGCTGCTGGGTCCGTCGGCGGGAGCAATCAGAGAGATGCTTAAAACGTGTGAGACCTACGCTGCCGCAAATGGATTAAAATAAAATATAATGTTAAAAAAATGTGAATATAGTCAGCGGCAAACGCCGTGGAGCCGCCAAAACCCGAGTTGCTTTTGAACGGATCATCAAGGTGTCCAATTTTAAATACCTAGGCCACTGTCTTGCCGCTGACCTCAGGGACGATGTAGACATTGAGAGGGAGCGCAGGGTTGTGTACAGACCAAGTAAAAGTAACACTTTTCTCATGGTCTATGGGTACCTAATTTACTAAGAGATCGCTGGATGTCCTGCGCGTCCAATATAAGAATGCTTTTGAGGCTGCTTTCAGGATGCTGTTGAAGCTGCCTCGTTACTGCAGCGCGTCGGAGATGTTTGCGCAAGCCCGCACCGACGGCTTCTATGCAATTAATTAAAACGAACCTATTGCCATCAACCGGGCACAAATCGAGTCTCCGGGCTGCTACTGAGAAATTTCTAAAAGCAACAACAGTAACACTTTGCTTTGGTTACAAAACACACCGAAACTAACTCACAGGTCTTTGGGTTCTTAGGAAAGATCATTCATTAGAACTAAACTAGTTAGGTAATGTTTTAAATGTTCTCTTGAGCCCTAAGTACCGGTTTTGAGATTTAAGATATTGTCTAGGGTGCCCCGACTTACGGTCATGGGTTCAAACCCAGACAGGCATTTTACTTTGCGTGATTTATTTAATCCTTACTCAAAACGGTGAAGGGAAACATCATGAGTATACCGGTATGTCATAGAACCAAAAGTTCGTGACATCTACCAATCAGCACTGTTTCCACGTGCTGGATTATGGCCCAATCAGTCTCACTTCTTACCTGACAAGTGTCATGCCCCCCAACCCTGTCACCGGCACAAATGTGGCTCTCGGGGAGAACCCCATTGGGGAGAAATTGTGATTTTCTCCATTTTCCCCATATGTCCTGACACTCCTGCATGTCCCACACGTTGAGGGAGAGGCTGCGAAGCTGTACGTGCACGTCACCTCCTGGGATTAATAACGAGACGATATGGTTAGATATGAATAAGGTAGATGGACCTGCACGTGTAGCATGACCACTACTATGTTTTCTTAGGAAGAATATTTATACTAGAATGGTTTTTGAATCGCCCTTGTCCTATTAAAAGCGATCGTCCTACGAATACTAGATGGTCACTTGCATGTCACTTTTCACGCCGAACGATCGCGTGTTCACGCGAGGTCACGGGGTATATTATGTAGAATTTCGATTGGAATTATAATTTAATTTTAGGAAGTGCCTCCGCTGCCGGCGCCTTTTGCTGAATTGGCTGCCGGCGCTGACTATGGTTGTCATTTTGGCGTATGGAGTAGATAGGCAGGGTAGCCATAATTAAAAAAAACATGTAATTGGAGCATTTTTTTTTTCCATATTCCAGTAATAAAGTCATAAAGTACTACCCGAAACCGAACTAGTAAGATTAGGTTTAATAATTTTAATCGCAAAAAGGTTAGGTTAGGTTAGAACTGTGACCCCCTACGTCAAAAACGACAGAATATGCAGAAAAAAGTTACGGTTAGTTAGTTGGGGTTCTGAATACTGGAAGGGTTTCCAATGAACGCCGCGCCGCCGGTCCATTATGGGAGCCGGCGGTGACATTACTGCCGGCAGCCGAGATTAAAAACATCAGCTGCCGGCAGTAATGTCACTGCCGGTTCCCAATGGCGTTATTTTTGGGAGCCAGCGCCGGCAACGAGAGCACTCCCTTAATTTTATGCTACAAGCAGAATTTGTATCACCCAGTAAGCTCTATTTCCACGATGCAAGTTTCTTGCCTCTGGCATGCAATAAAACTGACTTCAAAACATTTAGTTAGAAGATGCAACTTTTATACTTGTTCTATCACGATACGCTACAGGCAATCAAATCGTACCGTCTAAAGCTCCGCGTGTAAAGACTTCTTCAAAAAGGAGGAGGTTCTCAATTCGTCTGTATGTTTTTTTTTTGTTTGTGTGTTATGCGATTACTCCTTCAATATTGAATCGATTTTGATGATTCTTTTTTTGTTTGGTAGGTCATGCTTCAGAGGTGGTCCCATATAAACTTTGTTAACTTTGCTTACGTAGTTTTTGAGTTAGCTTCTTGCGTAGTCTTTGAGGTAGTGGTATTCGAATTTGTGTGGGGTAGGTACCACAACTAAAAAGTGAAAAATTAAAACTTTTTACAAAAAAAAACGACCGACTTCTTTGCTTTTCAATTTTCGTTTTTTGGCACCGACTTCCGAAATTAAAGTTATTTTTCACTTTTTTAGTGTTTTTTTTGTTAGAACAAAAATTGACATAATTGTGACCGCGACGACGATCGCATACCTATTCGCGTGACGATCGCTTTAAACAGGACGCTGCCTTACTCTGCGCGTTCGTAGGCCCAATGATCTCTTTCTATACAAAGTGAGCGTTCCTTTGTTAATTACCCGACTACGGCGAAGAAAAAAGGAGGGTTATGATTTTGACCGGTATGTATGTATGTATGTATGCATATATGTATGTTCATCTGTTCCCTCCTATCTTCTAAACCACTCATCACAATTTAACAAAATAATGTGGTATCGTTGGAAGCATTTTGATTGTCCTCTATTTACAGGCTATATGACGTCACATTAAATTAAAAATGGCGCCCTTTAGAGGACATAAAGTAAGGAACAATAAAAAAAAAATTGTTTAATCGTACCATGTTGGGTATCAAATAAAGAGAGAATGTAGTATTTTATTACTTTTTTTTTTTTTTGACATCGCTTCTTATACTTTTTTCAATCTGTAATTTTTTCTTTATTTTCTTCCGTTGCTGAAACTACAATGAGGGATGGTGTTGGTTCTATGGAACCACGTCACCTATTATGGAGATGACGTGGTGTGACAAGAGTATTTACTTTTTGAGAGCAGTAACCAATCACCTATTTTATCAAGGTTACTTTCAATCATAAATTAAAAAATGAAACTCACTAGTCCCAGTCAGCCCCCATCCAGTGGCGGTGATGCTCCTGTCCGTTGGTGGTGGTACTCCCAAACACGCTGGACGAATCACCTCCGAGAACCTGGAATTATTATGATAATCGAGTTAGTTATCAATCATCTTGTGTCTGGTCCTAATCTTCATTTAAACCTAATTATCACTTTAGGGGTATGAGGACGGGGGATGCTGTAGCCCGGGGTGGGATCGTCTTGGCGGTGTCTCTAGACATCGCCAACGCCTTCAACACCCTGCCCTGGAGTTGCATAAGCGAGGCACTCCCGGTACCACCGGATGCCTAGGTCGGCATCCGGTGGTACCGGGAGTGCCTCTGTCATGTGGTCGAGGCCTATTTGACGGATAGGGCCGTCATCTACCCCGGTCACCAGGGAGTATGGAACCGGCGAGAGTTTCGTATCCCACAGGGATCGGTCCTGGGGCCGCATCTGTAGGACATCGGATACGACTGGGTGCTGCGCGCTGACCTCCCTAGCGGCGTCAACGTAGTTTGCTACGCTGACGACACGCTGGTCCTGGCGCAAGGGAAGGCTCGCATCAGGCGGCGGCTGAACTCCGACACGTGGGTTTGCGACAATCGTCGAGAGAATCCTGCAATTGGGACTCGAGGTGGCCTTGCACAAGTCCGAGGTCATGTGTTTTCATGGCCCTCGGATCGCGCCACCGTCGGGTTCCCAAATCACGGTAGGAGGGGTTCACATCGGCGTCGAGTCGACGATGAAGTACCTAGGACTCGTCCTCGACAGCCGGTGGAACTTCGTGGAGCAGTTCCGACGTTTGGCTCCCAGGCTGGACCGGGCTGGGGCCGCCTTGGGGCGGCTCCTGCCCAATCTTGGGGGGGCAAACTGCTCCTGCCGGAGGCTCTACGCGGGGGTCGTGCGGTCCATGGCCCTTTACGGCCCACCGGTGTGGGTGCGTTCCCTTAGGCTCCGGCCAGCCCACCGGTTGAACGCGTCCCAAAGGGTCATGGCCATACGGCTGGCCCGGGGATAACGCACGGTCTCTCGTGAGGCGGCGAGCCTCCTTGCCAGATTACCGCCATGGTCGGAGGCGAAGGTCCTCGCACACATCTAGGAGTGGCGCGAGGAGATTAAGCGCCGGAGCGTAACTCCGCTGCCGCGAGAAATCGCGGCACAGCGGACAGAGCTCCGGCAGGATCTCATGGCGGCATGGAGAGTGCGATTGTCGCAACCCAGTGCTGGGCACGATAAGTCCCCTCTTTGAGGAGTGGCTGGAGCGGTGCCACGGCGTCCTCACCGCCTGACGCAGGTCCTCCGGACATGGCAGCTTCGGGAGGTACCTGTGTAGGATTAGGCGGGAGGAAACGCCCGGGTGTCACCACTGTGCGGATCGTCCACAGTTGAGCATACGGTGGAGGTGTGCCCTGCTTGGGCGGAGCACCGCCGTGTCCACGTGGAGGCGATTGGCGGCAATGACCTCTCGCTTCCGGCCCTGGTCCAGGCCATGGAACGAAGCGAGAGGGCATGGGAAGCAGTCACGTCCTCCTGCGAAGCCGTAATGCTCACGAAGGAGGAGGTGGAACGCGTGAGGGAGAGGAAAAATTTGCGCCCTCACGCCCCTAACCGCAGCCACTGGAGACACCCTGGGCGTCGGGAATCCCAGGTGGATTCCCGGCCACCATAGGCGCGGGCTTGCGAACGGCGAGCAATGGGTAGCTCGCCGTCTGATATTGTCCAGGCCCGGGTCGATGGCGCGTCATGTTCCACGCGCGCCTCAAAGAGATGTCAGCACACCTGACGGGGTCCGTTAGGACCGATGCCTGCCAGGGTTGCGGAATAGTCCGAAAGGGATACCGGGACCCTGGCAACAGGCAACTGAAGGAACACGGGTGGGTTTTAGTCAGTAAAAGTCTGACACGCCCTTGCACTCCGCCCAGAGCGGGAGAAGACATTTGATGATATCCACACCCAAAAAAAAAAAAAATTTTAAAAACGTTATGAGGAACAGGGTGTAAAGTTCACTCATCCACCATAGAAAAGGGAGAATCCTCCGACCAGATGGGTGTTGTGACTGGCGGGCAAATGCCCAACGGTTGATGTTGTATTCTTGTATATATGTCCATCGTGCGGTCACTCGGCAACTCTAATTGCGCGATGCAGGATTTCTGTGGCGTCAGGATTATTGTGTGACGTCAGGTCTTTGATGCGAAGGTCACGTGTGGCGATGTAGATACCGCCACAATCACCACCTACTCTCAAACCTGTGCAGGAATACTTCGTCAGGAAGCCAGCATGTCCCAGAACCAAAAATTGAGAGACATGTGACATCCATCCCTGTCTTGGCTCTTGGTTGGTATTTTTTTACCCTCTTCGGTCTACTGCTGCTGGTCCTGAGTTCGTTTCGCAGGTCGGGCAAAGCGTTATTGGGTTTTTTGAATTTCTCATTAGCAACCCGGAATCTGGATTTGTGCCCGGTTGATGAAAATAGGAGTTCGGTACAACAATATCATTTCCTGTTACACAGGACTTAAACATGACTGGTGAAATGTGGGTGTACTATAGGTACACCTCTGTCTAAACCTTCGGGGATTACAGACGTCATGATACATGTTTAAATTTTACTCACTTAACTTTTGAAACCATCTTAATGAGCGCTACATCATGGTATACACTTGGCGGCTTATACTTCGGGTGGTGTATGACGGTGGATATCTTCACGACGAGGGCTTCACGATCGTCCCGGTATGAGGAACCGAGTTGTACAGCTCGAGGGGGTCCACTGTAAAGATCGTTACTGGTAAAATAGATGAATTCATATGAGGTATCTATAATGGATTGGTGATTCGGAGCTGTATAGCAGTCGAAGTGGAACAGTGCTTACTGCTTTCAATCCATGGATGAGTTGGTTCATAATGTGATACTACTATTAATTTCATGCCCAGTCTTCGCCATTGTATAAATTATTTTTATGGACAACTGCGTGTGCAAACCTTTTACGTACACGTATAACATCGTATTAATGTTAATAAATTATTCTTTTGAGTATGTCATATTTTAATATAGTTATTATAAAAGGAGGTAACTAATTATTGCTTTTAGGAAGTCATGGGGAGAGGCATTTCGTCAACTATTAATATGCGTATCCTTTTCCCAACTATGTCGCAGTGGGCTTCCAGTTTAGCTGGATGCAGCTGATTAACAGCATTTTACATGAAGCGACTGCGCGGCCCTAGATCCAGAGTGGGGTGGTAAATGGTGACAGTAACTAGGTACAAATTCCTCAGAGTTACAAGCTGGCAATATGCCCATTGGTCCAGTCTAACTTGTACTCATTAATAGCTAAGATTAACGCTGAGAAGTAATAGCGACAGTGACATACAAGACAGATTTACGGTCAATGTCCTGATAGGTGCAGCGCCCCGCAGTCAGTACGTAGCTGTCGCTGATCAGAGAGCCCCCACACTTCCAGGAGTAACCAGCATCCTGGAAACATCGTCATACATACTTACGCACATAAAATGAAATAAAAAGGAGCTAAAAACAAGGTGACTACTGAAATGACGACTGATAGAGATGTATGGAAGTAGCAGACATGCTGCATTCATAAATCGGGAGAGAGTACTCTTACCAGAGCCTGTTTCTCCATTGTTTTAACCTGAGAGATTCGATGGCATCTCGCAGGAGAAACTTACAGCAGGTTCATCTCCTTAGCCATGGAAATAAACTTTATAAATTATACGACTTCACGATAGGTATGTATGTCCCCTATAATGTATCCCGTGTATCACTTTTCGGGATGAAAGAATTTGTCTCTCTTTTATCAGAGAAATATTTTTTTCCATGAGTAAATATTTCCAGAGATTATAATATTACACAATAAACAAACTCATTTGTAATGACAGTTTGAACGCAACCGCGGTACCGCGCCTTAAAATTACGCGGCGGGTCAGGGGGCAGCGTTGACGAATGAGCGGCGGTTCACCGTGAGCGTTGGCGAACGAGCGGCCTCCACTGCCCCCTCGTCTCGCTACACACATACGTAAGGCGCGGTACAGCGGTCCGGTCAAACTATAGTTTAGATACACAGAACAGCAACTTAATGCTTTGAAACAAATAGACAATATGTGCCAAACGCAAAAGTCATCCAGGCCAAAACCAAACCAATAAAAATAAAATAAAATAAATAAAATAAAACTTTTCTACACCTAGACATACATGCTGATGCTGATCAGCTCTTCTGTATACGGTATGAACGGGTTTTCGGTTTTGCTAGTCATCAGAGTGCTCACGAAAGAAAAGAAAATTAGTCCGGTTCGCTGAGTATTCAAACTTACCATACGTTTCTTCCAACCCACGAGAGCCATGTGTGGGAACTCTCGGATGCTGGTAACTGATCCCCCGATGACCAGAGGCACGTTGATAGGTCCACAGTCAGACACCTTGGTTTGTAAGGGATGTGGTGACGGTATACGAGATAAGGCCATCTTCTCTGCGAAGGACTTGTAGGAGTCACACACTGGAAAAGAGGAATTGAAGGAAAGGTAGAATGATCGCTGGTGGTGGCGTGTGTTGGATCATTAAAAGTTCCCTTCATAATGATTGAGCTGAATGGTGCGTCATGTTCGTGAACAGGTGCCGTCAGTAGAGACCGGTCATCTCTTAGTTGCCACGGCTTATTTTTTATTTATTTTAATTTCTGAATTGTTAATTAATTGATTCAGGCGTGACTTTGCGGAAATCCATTATAAAATACAATAGACGTAGATATATTTAGTAACCTATTCCGCTTGACTATTCTTCAAGAGTCATAAAAACCCTGTAAGAAATCGACACGTGTTTCATCTCTCAACGAGGCATCCTCAGGATGACGATTGACCAATTGCAAACCAGAACGCGACGTGTTACCACATTGAGAGCTGGACGCAAAGTGAATCAAATCGCCCGTCACCCCCATTTATATAGGATTGCTGCTCAGCGCTGATTGGCTAGAATAATTATCAGTGGGATAAGCGCGATAAGGGGCGAACAATCGCAACAAAGGCAACCTTGGAATACTGGTATTTAATTCGTTCAACAGTCTAACGTTTGCTCTATTATTTTTAACAATTTCTAAACTCCCCCCTACCAAAAATAGCTCAACGTGCCTAAAGAAGTTTTGACTATAAAATATAAAATCATACTCACTCCTCTCCGCCTTCTCCGCATATTCTTTTTTCTGAGATTCAGTCATATCATCTTCATTAGGTCCAATCAAAGTGTCTGGTTCCGGATGCGATTCTGAAAATAAAAATCAAAGTTATAAAACTAAACTTTATAGACAAATTAAAAAAAAAAGTCACATGTAATCTGTACGATTTATGCCCCCTAACACGTGTGACTCCAGATTTTTATGTTGTCTGACAAAAGTCAACTAAAAGGTTTAAACAAGGTCAAGACATCACGTCTTGACCTTGTTTTAACCTTTAAGTTGACTTTTGTCGTAGTTGGGTTTTCCAACTACGACAAAAAGTCAACTAAACAGTTTTATAACTATTTATTTTTATAATTTTTTTTTGGTGGTTATAATAATTATAATATATTATGTGTATATTTTTGAAATGTCCTAATTAAGTCCTTTCATTTGATACCCAACTTCAACAGTACTTTTTAGTTCATGACTTTATGTTCTCTAGCCATAATCAATTTAACGTAACGTCACATAGCCTTTAACCAGCGGACAATCAAGACGCTTCCAACGATACCTCATTTGTCAAATAATGATGAAAAAAAAAAAGTTTAGGAGTTATGAGGGAACAAATGAAGTATTGAAATTCACGTAGAGCTATTTAAAATTCACGTTTTTTAGTACCTATCAAACTCATCCTAATTTCATTATACAACATTATTTTTCTTTATGCTAAACGCAAAAAAAAAATCAGCTGTTCCATACATTTTGTCGATTTAAGTGAACACAAATGTATGCGAGCAGTGGTGGCCCAGTGGTAACGGCCTTACGACTTACGAGTTGTAAGTTGTAGGTTCGAACCCTGACAGGCGCTTTACTCTCACAGAGAGGAGGCCTGTGTCCCAGCAGTGGGAACATTATAGGCTGATTATGCAAATGTATGCAACAGCAGATTTTTTTTTCGCGATTTCAATGTTGGTCCCATAGAAAATGTTGTTCAAAATGATGAGTACAATGACCCCTTTTCGGGTTTAGCATAAAGAAAAAATAATTTTGTATTATTTTTTCATTATAAGTTATGACTCGACTTGGCACCCGCTAAACGACCCATGTAATACAAACTTTATGTTCGCATACCTCGTCAAACTATATGGAACAGCTGTTTGTTTTTTCACGGTTTCATGGCACTTTTCTTCCCATAGTGGAAGTTGTTCATAATTATGAGTACAATGACCCCTTAAGAGGATGCCCACGAGTTACTACGGCCGTGTGCCGTCACTCAGGACGCCCACTCACCGCAAAAAGGCGAAATCCAAATTAAAATTAGGTCATAATTTAGGCAACAAACATAATTATTTATTGTAAACTGATACAATTAAAAAAATGAGAAAATGTGTTATCATAACAAGTATAATGTCTAAAGATAATTTTGGCTCAGGTATGCTGCTTTGGTATAAAGCTTTATACCATTCGAAACTTAGTAATAAAAGAAAAAAAAATCCATGCAAATAATATGGTGGATCCGCAAAGGTAGCCAATTTTCGCGGGCTACATTTGCGGACTAAAGAAGCAGAGTTCTTTATTATATTTACCAAAGTAATGTGTCTGTCCCCTGGTGACTGATATCACGGTGAGCACCAGCAGGGTTAGTGAGAGCACAGCTGGCCCCCATGGTCGCATTATTGTCTGGAACAAACAAACAAACATGAGAAACTATGTTCGACTTAATGTTTGTTTTTTTGTTTTTGTATGTTCGTCATATTATTATGTGGGCCGATTTTGTAAATTCTTTTTTCATTTGGTGTAGAGGGAGCTTGCGCGGTAGTCCCATATGAATAATAACTTTTGTTAAGGTAGTTTTTGAGTTAACTTTAATAATACGTACTTTATCCACTTTTTATTTTTGAGCTTGGGAAATCATGAAATGACTTCTCCCGCTCTTGGCGGAACGGAGGGGCGTGTCAGACTTTTACTGACTAAAACCCACCCTTGTTCCTTCAGTTGCCTGTTGCCAAGGTCCCGGTATCCCTTTCGGACATTCCCGCAACCCTGGCAGGCATCGGTCCTAACGGACCCCGTCAGGTGTGCTGACATATCTTTGAGGCGCGCGTGGAACACGACGCGCCATCGACTCCACTTGGTCTATTGATATGTATGATGATATTATAATAAGTGTTACTGTCATTGTTGTTTACATAGCACTTAGCAAGTATTCGAATTTGTAAACAGTGAAAACTTTTTACAAAAACAAAACAACAAAATAACTTTGATTTCGAAAGTCAGTGTCTTTGCTTTTCAATTTTCGTTCTTTGCCAGCGACTTTCGAAATTAAAGTAATTTTTTCACTTTATTGTGTTTTTTTTTTGGAAGTCGGTTGTTTTGTTCTTATTTGTGTTACCCAACACAAACTCGAATACTACTACCTGCTACGTAAACAACAATGACGGAGTTAAAATATCGTCTACATAATTATTATAGTAAGTGGGAAAAATACGTAATATTGAAGTTAACTCAAAAACTACCCAAGCAAAGTTAATAAAATTTATATGGGACCACCTCTGAAGCATGACCTACCAAACAAAAAAAGAATCATCAAAATCGATTCATAATTGTGTTGCGGAGTATTCGCGTAACATACAAACAAAAAATAAAAAAAATAACATACAGACGAATTGAGAACCTCCTCCTTTTTGAAGAAGTCGGTTTAAAACAGTCAGAAAAACCGGCACGCAAACTGGTTTAATGATAGAAAAGGAAATATCTATCAGGTCAACATCACTTATCATTTTGTAAAAAAACTTTTTACAAAAAAAAACACAAAAAAGTGAAAAATAACTTAATATTTTTTGTGTTTTTTTTTGGAAGCCGGTTGTTTTTTTTTGGAAGTCGGTTGTTTTTTTTTTGTTGTAAAAAGTTTTTATTTTTTAGCTTTTTAGTTGTGGTACCTACCCCACACAAATTCGAATACCACTACCTGCTATGTAAATAACAGTGACGGAGTCAAAGAATATATCGTCGACATACACTATACCCCATTTGAAATAAGATTAGACATTAAAACAAACCCTTTTACAGTCCGTTCAACCGATTTTGACTTCTATACCGTAGGCATAAGGATAGCATTAAAAGCAAAAAAGTTACACAATACCAACTATCTACTGTGGCTGCCATTTGCCATGCCACCAACGCAATAGAATTCAAAATCGGTTGAACGGAATGTAAAAAAGGCTTATCTATACGTCTAATCTTATTTCAAATGGAGTATAGGTGGGAATAAACACGTAATATTAAAGCTAAATCAAAAACTACGCAAGCAAAGTTAGTAAAATTTATATGGGACTACCTCTGAAGCATGACCTACCAAACACAAAAAGAATTATCAAAATCGATTCATAATTGGCGGAGAAATCGGGTAACATACACACACAAAAAAAAAAAACATACAGACGAATTGAGAACCTCCTCCTTTTTGAAGAAGTCGGTTAAAAAACATCGAACACAAAAAATCAATTAGAATTAAAAATAAAATTGAACACAACACACTTTGAAATGTCAAATTTAAAATTCGAGTTCGATTATTTTTTGTAGATTTTGTTTTTGATGACACATTTATAATTTTACATACCTACGATTTAATAAATGTTTTTGTTTTAATCTGGAATCTTGTTTCTTGATACACGAGATGTCGACGTACTGTGAAACTACGTCTGAGCTAAACTTGTAACTTGTATTACTCACACGGTCAGTCGGCGTTTGGGTTGGTGAGTAAGAGTGTGGAACCTAAGATAGAAACACGCTTGTACGATACAACTACATACATAAAGCATTGTCGCGTTATCGCGACTTCGTCCGCTCTCTGTTGCTCAGCGAGACGTCGAGAGGGGTGCGAGAGAGCTCTATATTTGAGTCAGTAATGGAAGATGTTTTGTCAAAACTTGCAACGGGTAATAAATCAGTCATTATATGTGGTGACTTTAATATTAATATTTTGGAAATTAATTCAAATTGCAGTAGATTATTAAATCTCTTCAAATCATTCAATCTGTCAAATGTGTTTTTGGAACCAACGCGAATGTCTGCGACTACTGCTACATGTATTGATAATGTTTTTTGTAGCTGCGACTATTTAGATAAAGCCATTGTAAATTGTCTCCCTTCTGATCATACCGGTCAAACCGTTATTTTTTAATCTAACACACCACTACAAAAAGTGCATATACAAACTAGAGCAATAACATCGGGTAATTTAAATAGGTTAAATAACATTTTAAATAGCAAGTGAAGTACTCAGGGCCTAAATATAGACAATGGTAATATTTTGTATGAAGAATTATTTTCATTAGTGCAAACAGAGTTCAATGGTGCCGATTCCCTTGTTCACAAACTAAACTAAATTTAAGTTCAGTGCATCTTTTTCTTTCTATTTCATTAAGAAAAGGACAGAAGATCAATTTTAGTTTAGGCCTGTCAAACTGTCACGACTCCAAACAAGTTTAGACGCGATTAAAAACTTGCCTACTAAAATTACGTCAATTTATGTCAGGCGCTGATTAATTTGACAGGACTAAACTAAAATTTATCTTCTGTCCTTTTCATAATGAAATAGAAAGAAAAAGATGCACTGCACTTAAATTTAGTTTAGTTTGTGTACAAGGGAATCGGCACCAATAACTCTTTTAAGAAAAAAACGAAAACTATTTGCCCTAAGTTGTTATTCAGTGACTAGGCAACTAAATGCGTCAGGAAAAGTAGGGAAAGATTATTTGAACTGTATGGCCTTAAGCCGTATATTACCACGGAAACTTTTAATAAGTATGTTGCTACTTACTCGAAAACTTTTAAAATAGTCTGCAAAGCAGCTAAAGCTTCTTTCATTAGCAACAAGGTTAAATCAGCAGACAATAAAATAAAGACTGTTGAAAATATCTACAATGTTACTGGCCATCTGTGGAGTACTTATATGTTTTAAAGAAAAATAAAGATTTATTCATTTGTTTAGCAACTGAACACGTTGTCTTATTTAATAGGTTATGGGCATATTAAAAATGAGAAGTCGTTGTTTTTAGCAAGAATTTCGGACTGAAACGAGTGTTAAAACATATACCAAACGTGTGTTGTGAAGGATGATTGTTTTTTTCGCGGACTTGTAGTGATTAGATTTTTACAATGTCTACTAACTATCTAGTAAATGTACCCAAGTTAAAGGGCCGTGAAAACTATAGTGAATGGTGTTTCGCTGCAGAGTATTTCCTAATCCTCGAAGGCAGGAATCATTATGTAAAGCCAGAAGCAGGGGTGGCCATAGGAGCTGCAGATGATAAAAAAACCAGAGCGAAATTAATTATGAAAATCGATCCGTCTTTGTATGTACACGTGAAAAGTGTAACAACTGCAAAGGAATTGTGGACAAAACTACAACAATTATTCGATGACAACAGTTTTTCGCGAAGAATAAGTCTGCTGCGAAATATAATTTATATATATACGCCTAGAAAGTTGCAGCTCGATGACGTCTTATGTGACTCAAATTATTGATACAGCGCAAAAATTAAGTGTTACGGGATTCGAAATAAATGACCAGTGGACAGGTTCGTTGCTGTTAGCGGGATTGCCAGATCGTTTTTCCCCTATGATCATGGCCATCGAGCATTCAGGGATTAGTATAACGGCAGATTCTATCAAATCAAAATTGTTGGACATGGAATCAGTGACCGAACAAGATGAAGTTAGTGGCGCATTCGCTACTCGTTCAAAGTTCAAAGGAAAAGGAAATACTAATCTGTCTATGGCAAAAAATAATGTCAATGTTGGTAGCACCGATCCTTCAAAATCAAATGTCAAAATGGTGAAATGTTATCGTTGTAAACAACAAGGACATTATAGAAATCAATGTACAAATGACGAAAATTATTCATCAAACAAAAATAAAAATCGAATGAAGTCTAATGCGTTTAGCGCAGTGTTCATGAGTGGAAATTTCAACAAAAATAAATAGTACATTGATTCAGGAGCCAGTGTACACCTAACAGCTAATAAAAGTTGGGTTAAGAATGTATCTTATGAACAGCAGAAGGAAATTGTTATTGCAAACAGTGAAAAGTTGTCAGTTTTATGTTCTGGCGATGTGCAGATTACGACTACGACAAAAAATATAGAATACGACATCGTGTTAGAAGACGTGTTTTGTGTTCCAAGAATGACAACGAACTTGTTGTCAGTTAGCGAACTCATAAGAAAAGGAAACAAAGTATCGTTTTCGGACATCGGTTGTTCTATATACAACAAAAAGAATGAATTAGTAGCTACAGCACTATTAGTCAATGGAGTGTACAAAGTCAAATCAAGTACATTTAGCTGCATCAGTCGTTTGGAGTTACGTGGCATCGCAGATTAGGACATATTAATAAAGACTATTTGATTCAGATGAAGAATGCTGTGCAGGGTATGTCCATTGATGAAAAAGTGGATATAAGCAAGTCTTCATGTACTACATGTTGTGAGGGTAAGCAGTGTTGCCTACCATTCAAGAATACTAGTCAGAGAAGTAGTGACTTGCTAGATATAGTGCACACTGACATCTGTGGACCTATGGAAAATGTATCCTTGGGGAGCTCGAGATACTTCTTGTTATTTGTTGACGATCAATGAGGCATTGAAGTACTTTAAGGAATTCAAAGCTCAAGTGGAAAATCAAACAAAGAAGACAATCAAAGTATTAAGAAGTGATAATGGGCTAGAATACTGTAATAAGGAATTTGATGACTATTTAAGTAGTTCTGGTGTGATTCATCAAAAGACAAATCCGTATACACCACAACAGAATGGATCGTGTGAGCGATACAATCGCACAATCGTTAAAAAGGCAAGATGCCTACTTTTTGATGCAAACCTAGGCAAAGCGTTCTGGGGTGAGGCCACTAACACAGCGGTATATCTGCAGAATAGAAGCGTGGCTGCAGTATTAGGAAATAAGACACCATATGAGATATGGAATGGCTGTAACCCAGATGTTAGTTATATCAGAATCTTCGGTGGCACTGCGATGGTCCATATAGCTAAAGAAAAACGTAAGAAATGGGACAAGAAGTCAGTAAAATATATTCTCATTGGATATCCAGAAAACATAAAGGGATATAGACTGTATATAATCCAGAAAAGAAAACTGTGTTGACTAGTAGAGATGTGATAATAATTGAGCAGGAATCAAAATCTGAATGTCTCATAGAAGTTCAAGATCAGAGTTTTGATTTAGTGGGGGAAGAAGAAGTTAAGACAATAAAATGTGACCCAGAAACTTCAGAATTAAATACAAGTCAAGATAACACAGAAAGCTCGGATGACACATTTCTAGATGTGAATGATGAGACATATGAACCCAGTGATTATGAAGACAAAGACACCTCTCCTAAACCTCATAGATCTACACGAGAGAGGAAGAAGCCAGATTGGTCTCATGCTTCTAATCTTTGTATGGGTGAGGATTCCTATGATGATGCAGTAGGTTTGTCTCTAAAAGAACTTTTAAATGGACCTGAAAAGGAGCAGTGGAAGATGGCCATGGCTGAAGAGTTACAGTGTTTCAAAAACAATGATGCTTGGGAGTTGAGATATGCTCCACAAGACAGTAGAGTTGTATCATATTGTTGAATCCTATTTTTTACGTAGCACAGGTGCTACGTAAAAAATATGATTGCGAAAATAATATTCGATTTCGTGCACGTTTAGTAGCTAAGGGTTTTTCGCTAATCGAAGGTGTAGACTATACAGACACTTTTTCTCCCGTAGTGAGACACACCACTTTGAGATTATTATTTGCTCTGTCTGTTCAACTAGGTCTTGATATCACGCATCTTGATGTGACAACTGCTTTCTTGAATGGAAGTCTAGAAGAGAACATTTACATGCAAATACCTGAGGGTTTTTCTAAAACTGTAGAGAATGGTCAAGTTCTTAAATTTAAAAAGGCTGTATACGGCCTTAAACAATCTTCTAGAGCATGGTACAAGAAAGTGGATGATAGTTTACTAAAAATTGGTTATATTAAATCTAAGATAGAACCTTGTATGTATTTGAAGATACAGGATAGGTTGAAAACTATTGTCACACTGTATGTGGATGATTTTTTAATTTTTTCAAATGACAGTAATGTGACTAAATACTTAAAAGATGTTTTAGCTGGTCATTTTAAAATTAAAGACTTATTTAAATTGGAAAATGCATGTAGACAATGTCTCTAGTAAAATAAATAGATTTGTGTATGCGCTGAGACAAGTAAGAAAAGTTACTAATTTAAAAACAGCCATATTAGTTTACCACGCATACGTTGAATCTATACTGCGCTATGGACTTATAATGTGGGGCAACAGTACCGACCAACATAGAATATTTGTTGCACAAAAAAAGTGCATTAGAGCTCTATACGGACTTCAACCTGACGAATCATGCAAACCAGTATTTAAAAAAACTTGGTTTGTTGCCGCTGACTTGTCTATACATCTACGAAATCCATTTTTGTATGGAAACATAAAAAGTTATTTAAAACAGCGAACGATATATGTCCGCGAAAGAGACGAGACCTATACAAGCTCGTAGTAAGCAATGCTCCTAGGCTTGCAAAATATAACAAAAGCTGCTTAGCTATGTATGTACGGATTTATAATAGATTACCTGGTGATTTTAAATTGTTAAATACGAGATACTGTTTTAAGCGGAAATTGAGTGCATGGCTAAGGCAAAATGACTTTAATAGTCAGAAAATTTTTTTTGACACAAAATGTTAGTTAAGTACTTACTTTTTATCCTCTAATTTGCATGCTGAGTCTAAACCCGGCAAAACATGTTTGTACTATTTTAAACTGTAAGACCTGTTATACCATGTTTTGAGCAAATAAATATATTAGTATTATTTTTATATATGTTAGGGACCATGGGGTCCCGGTCCTTTGGAAGGCGTACGAGGGGCCGAAGCCAACTAGCAGAGGCCCGTTAGACGTTTTTAATGAAATGAGGCACCAACCGACGATTATACCTGTTCGCAGTATACAAGTGCAGCCAAGGACAATCCCCGGTTGGAGTAGGACTATTACAGGATTGGGAAACAAAGATATTGGATTATGGGTTTGGGTGGCTAAAGTGGACTAGTAACCCGGAACTATTGAAGGACTATGGCCCCTGCCTGATCAATGTTTTATATTTATACACGGATAAAATGGCAGGGGGTGACTTGCACAGTCAATAATGGGCCTCCCGAAAACAGTCGCTAGCACATAGTGACGTAGTGACAAGGAGGCAACACTTCCTGAGGTGCTTAAGGAGTGGAGAGGTATACCACGGCTTGCAGAACAATTCCAGAGCCCGGAAGATGGTCAAATTCCCTACGAGCATTTACTGGAATACTTCCTTCCTCCGAGCACGCTTGCTCCTGTGAGTCTCCACCCAAGCCGGCCAATGAAGGCAAGAATGAGGTGGGAGCTCTGTTCCTCGTCAGTTCTCACTCTAGCCGGCCAATAAAGGCAAGCCAGAGGTGAGGAACAAGACTTCTCCCGGGAGATAGGGTCCGTAGGGTCGCAACTGCCCAACAGCTCGCCACATGCTGCCCTGCGGGTTTTTGCGGGTCTGGCTCCTCACTCTACACCCATTCCGGCAAAGTAAACTCTGCCGGCTCAAACCCAGAGTTCGGAGCGCGCAAGCCCCACCACGACGTCAACGTAGAGATACGGCGGTGGATTTATTTATTATTTAGATTTATTTATTTATTAGTCTTTTTTGTTTTGTTTTGCAATTTTATAAACAATCACACTATTATGTACTAACTTATTCGTTATTATTATAATATGACACAAAATTTAAGTAGTTATGCAAACACACATTACATTATAAAAATCTGATTTACATCCGTCACCCCCACACTTTCAGGTCCGGTTGAAAACCAGCGTCAGGCACTAGTTGTCTGGCATTTTTGCTGAACTGGGCCTTTTTGACGCAGCCGTGTTACGTTCCTACATCGAACTTTTACACTTTTTATTTGATTTTTATTTTATGTTGTCCTTTTAGTCTGAGCTAAATAAATGTATTTTATTTCTTTCTTGATTGGCAATAATTACCTACCATTTAAAAAAAAATAGGTTTTGAACTTTTGAACCCACACGACCCAAAGTCTTCATGATCGGTTGATCACAAACGATGATATAAAACTAATACATAATATTGCCGCGTCATTATCACAAAAACCCGGGAAATACCAGGTGTTCCCCTGTTCCTCAGAAGAATAGATAACAACACATAATATTATAATTCTTTATTATTTTTGATCTCATGCAGAAGTAATGACGTTTGAACGCTGAATCATCACGTCAGATAACAAAGCATATCTGATTCTATACATCTCTATCAGCCGTCATCTCAGTAGTCACCTCCTCTCTACCCATGTCATCTTTAACAGAATCCATTCCACATTCCTATAATGTTTTCCTATTGTTATAGCCAACACTTAGTCCATACTAATATTATATCTGACGGCGTGAGCGATGGCTGAGCGATAGTGCCGTCATCATGTCGATTCGGTAGTACGGAAAACATAGTGCAAGTTTACAATAAAACACGGTGATACAGCAAATCAGTTAGTATTCCACATTCAGAAAAAGCATCACAGTAGGTGCCATACTAATAATGTTCACACACTACTTTCCACGTTCGGGCAAACCGACAGTTTCGCAGGAGAAGTGGAGGTCTGCATCCGTTCGTTGCCCTCACAACACTGGACTCGTCGCTCCGCCCTTAACACGACTCTGTCCACGTGCCGCCCCACTCTAGCGAACGCGTCACGGCGTTTACCTCACCTTAGCACTACAGTAATCAATTGAGAGACTATTATCGCTCAACTTGTATAATCTCCGACATATCTATTCTATCCATCCATCGCTTCTTTGGTTTTCACATCGTTGCGCCATAATAGTACACTGTGGGCCATGATGGAGGATGACAGCCCAATTTATTTAAATAAAAATGCACACTGTTCCTTAAATATCTTTATTTTATTGTAATGATACCTCATCAAATACCTGAGCGGCTACAAACGCATGCGGTATGACAGCGTACAACGAAGGGAAATCAAGGACTCCGCAAGATCCGCGACCGAATGACGTCACAGCGACTACACGCCACAAGCAGCCATCTTGAATCTGTACTGGACCACCGCCATCACCCTGTGAAAAAAATATTATTTATGAAACTCAAACCATTTGTTTCAATTTATTTTTTAACTATTGATTTGTCTGAGAGTCAGTCAGTTAGTCACAAAATTTAAGCTAGTTGCCCATTCCAAAGAACACCAAGAAACTCCATTCTTTTAAATCAAGATATTACAAAATCCTTGCTAAATTATTCTTGTTGCTTCTTTATGTAAGAACAATGTGTAAATAAACAATATAAAACAATTCAAAAGAACAAATAAAAGATAATGGACCATTTATTTACTCGGGGCCAATCCCCGAGACAATCCACTGAGCCAATCCAATAATAGTAAGGTGGCATCTACATCGCTACATGCGAACTACGCATCAAAAAGACCAGACGTCACACAAAATCCTGACGTCTAATAAATATCCTGCATCGCGCAAATAGAGTTTACCGCGCGATGGACATATATACAAGACCCCGACATCAATCGTTGGGCAGTAACCCACCAGACACAACACCCGCCTAGTCGAAGGTTCCTCCCTTTTCTATAGAGGATGAGTGAACTTTACACCCTGTTCCTAATATGTCTAAAATAGCATCGTGTAAATAGAGACATCGATCACGAAACCTTACTCTTCAAACTTGAGCATTAACTAGGAAAACTTGCGCTCAGTTTAGTAAAATCTTATTTAAATGATAAACAACAGCCAGTTCTAATAAACGGTATCAACTCACTAGATTTAAAAGTAAAAATGGGTGTTCCACAAGGCTCGATTTTGGGTCCTTTTCTCTTTTTAGTGTAAATTAATGATCTACTCCATTTATTAAAAAATAAGCCACACATAGTGTTATTTGCTGACGATACTTCCTTAATTTTTAAAGTAGATAGACGTGCTACAAATTTTGACGAAGTAAATAACGCCCTACTGCAGGTCCAAAATTGGTTCACTGCTAATAATTTAGTATTAAATGGAAAAAAAGCTAAGTGCATAAAATTTTCTTTACCAAATGTCAAAAGTAGGGATTGTGAGATTATATTGAATCAAGAGAAACTAGAATTCGTCGATAAAACTGTTTTCCTGGGGATCACGCTGGACTCAAGGCTACAATGGGGTCCTCATTTAACATCTCTTGCAGGACGGCTAAGTTCAGCAGCATATGCTGTCAGAAAAATCCGTCAATTTACTGATGTAGATACCGCGAGTCTATTTTAGTTACTTTCATAGCATAATGTCTTACGGTATTTTACTATGGGGACGGGCTGCAGACATCGAGTCTATCTTTATTCTGCAGAAAAGAGCGATCAGAGCCATTTATAATCTACGCAGGCGCGATTCTTTAAGGGAACTGTTTAAGGATATTAACATCATGACGGTACCTTGTCAATATATATATGAAAACATCTTACACTTAAGAAAAAATTTACATCTTTTTAGTAAAAGAGGTGATAGACATAATTATAGTACTAGAAATAGGGACCTATTAGTTCAACCAGGTTTCAGACTGGCTAAAGTAAACTCATCTTTTATGGGGTACTGTTTAAAATGTTACAATAAAATCCCTCCCCACATACTTCAACTGAATGAGACGAAATTCAAAACTTGTATAAAACGCACACTATGTAGGCAGGCATATTATAAGTTGGACGATTACATCTCTGATAAAAATGCTTGGCTTAATGCTGCTCCTGCTCCACAACCACAACTAACTAATTAACATTCGAAAATGCTGTTGGAGCTGCTAAAGATTGTAAGACTATCTTGTATAAACTCAATCTCCTTTGTATTATATAATTGTACAGGTGTGAGTACTATGTACTATAGAGCTACCATGTACCGGGTATATTGTCTTTTATTGACTTGAATGTGCCCTGGCGGCTGGGAATGTCATGCTCACTCAAATGTCTCGCTGATGGTGGCGTATGTGTTGGATCATTTAGCTCCCTTCAAAATGGTTGAGCTGAATGGTGCTGATCCATGCGTCATGTTCGTGAACGGGCGCCGTCAGTTGTGACTGGTCATTTCTTAGCTGCCATGGCTTATTTTAATTTTTTGAATTGTTCTTATTTTATAATTGCGGACGCTTTTAACTTGCTTTCTATATTGTTCTCACATGTATAATTTCAATATGAATGATGTAACCATTATATTGTAACAATATTTTGATTTATAAGAGTGTCCATGGAGTTTCTTGCCCGTTCTTCTCCATAGGTACCTACTACGCTTTGGAATGGGCAACTAGCTTCATATTTCTGACTGACTGACTCCTTGACAATTCAAAAGTGCCTGTAAATGGTTTAATTGAAATAAATGCTTTGAGTTTGAGTTTGAGTTTGGTAGTCCACTGCATTGGATTGTCTTCAAGCCATTGATGAAGCAAATTAATGGAGCGGCTTCATTTATTGTCTCGGGGATTGGCCCCGTCTAAATGGTCCTTAAGCCCTGGCAGTTAGAGATGACCAGTCTCAACTGCCGGTGGAAATTCACGATCAGCACCATTCAACTCAAACGAATATCGTAATATAACATCACGCCTGCATTTCTGAAGAGGTAGGTAGGCGTGTGCACAGCTTCCACATTTCGCCAGTTATGTTTAAGTCCCATGTAATAGGGGGCGAGCCTATTGCCTTCAACCGGGCACAAATCGAGACTCCATGCTGCTACTGAGAAATTCCTTGAAAATGCAGTAGCACTTTGCTTTGGTTATAAACCACACCGAAACTAACTCTGAGGTCATTTGGGTTCTTAGAAAAGATCATTCATTAGAACTACAGTGGTTTAATGTCTTAAACCAATGTCGTGAACATAAGTACCTACAGATTTTTCGAGATTAAAGTTTTTGTCTTGGGTGTCTGGGTTCAAACCCAGGTAGGCACTTTGCGTGATTTATTTAATCCTTACTCAAAACGGTGAAGGGGCACATCATGAGGAAACCGGTATGTCGTAGAACTAAAAATTCGTGACATCTAACAACCCGCACTGTTTCTGCGTGCTGGATTATGGCCCAATTAGTCTCACTTCTTACCTGACAAGTGTCATGCCATTCACCCCTGTCACCGACACAGATGTGGCTATCGGGGAGAACCCCATTGGGGAGTTTTCGTGATTTTCCCCATATGTCCCGACACTCCTGCATGTCCCACACGCTGAGGGAGACGCTGCGAAGCTGTACGTAATGGTGACGGCCGCCTGGAATTAATAACGAGAATATGGTTAAATTTCAATAAGGTAGATTAACCTGCACGTGTAGCACTCCATAGTAGTGGAGTCTTTTCTTAGAAGAATATGCCGTATGAGATCCTAGCACGAACGCAGGACGTAAGCGTACAGTGACGTAAGAGTACAGTGAAATCAAACGATTTTTGAATCAAAATATAAATATCATATGGCCGTGTCCCGTGTCCTATCGTGGCGCGAATACGCGATCGATCGCTTGCATAGTCACTTTTTGTTCGGAAAACCGGAAAACGCCCTCTGTCGGTGCGACCACGCATTCAACTCCTTAAATTCATCAGAAAAAGTCATTCAATGCACTTACATGAACTTAGAGAGTTGTATTGCTGATTCTAATGATTATAATTGTAAATCCATAATCGTTACGGTTGCAAATAATATTTAGATCAACATACAACCTGATGCTGACCTGCAAATTGCAAAAAACGTAAGAAAATTTGAATTTGCGCATCCACCTTAAGTAACATATTGCTCGGTGAACCTGAACGCGTGTTCGCGCCAACTGAGAGCGCTTTCCGGTTTTCAGAACAAAAAGTGACGTATTATGACCGCGACGATCGCTAATATATAAGACGCGGCTTTACTCCGCGCGTTCGTAGGTCCATGATCTCTTTCCATACAAAGTGAGCGTTCATTTGTTAATTTTAACATGGCGCCGTATACTTTCTTCAATCTGTCATTTTTTTCTTTCGTTTCTTCCGTTGCTGAAACTACAATGAGAGATGGTGTGGGTTCTATGGAACCATGTGGTCCATTATGGAGATGACTTACTGTGACAAGAGTATTTACTTTTTGAGAGCTACTGCTCTAACCAATCACCTAATTTATCAATTATTTTAAATCATAATTTAGAAAAAGAAACTCACGGTCAAGCTCAGTGATCCCCCATCCAGTGGCTAAGATGCTCATGCCCGTTGGTGGTGGTACTCCCAAACACGCTGGACGGATCACGTCTGAGAACCTGGAATTATTATGATAATCAAGCCTGTGTCTGTTCCTTGCTCGCATTTTTCATTTAGACCCAATTATCACCACCTACTTTCAAACCAGTGAATGTATACTTCGTCAGGAAGCCAGCATGTCCTAGAACCAAAAATTCAGAGACATGTGACATCCACCCCTGTCTTGACTCTTAAAACTCGGTTGTTATTTTTTTACTCTCTTCGGTCTAGTGGACGCAAGCGCTATTGCTGCTGGTCTTGAGTTCGATTCCCAGGTCGGGCAAAATATTACCTATTGGGTTTTTTGAATTTCTCAATAGCAACCCGTAGTCTGGATTTGTGCCCGATTGATGACAATAGGCATTCGTTACAACAATATCGTTCCCTGTTACACAGAGCTTTTAAACATGACTGGCGAAATGTGGGTGTACTATAGGTACACCTCTGTCTAACCCTTCGGGGATTACAGACGTGATGTTATATGTTTTAACTTTACTCACTTGACTTTTGAAACCATCTTGATGAGCGCTACATCATGGTATGCAATTGGCGGATTATACTTCGGGTGGAGTATGATGGCGGATATCTTCACGACGAAGGCTTCACGATCGTCCCGGTATGAGGAACCGAGTTGTACAGCTCGAGCCAGGTCTCTGTTAAGTTCGTTAATAGTAAAATACATTTGGATAGGAATAGTGTTTGAGTGAGAGCTTCCTCAAAGCTCAATAGATGGCGTTGTACCATTTTCTTAATGTCGCTCAAATTCAAACTCAAAGCATTTATTTCAAATAAACCAATTACAGGTACTTTTGAATTGTCAAGGGGTCGTTCAGTCAGAAAGATGAAGCTAGTTGCCCAATCCAAAGCGTATTAGGTCTCTATGGAGAAGAACGGACAAGAAACTCCACGGACTCTTAAATGAAAAAAATACAATAATATACAACAATATATTGATTACAATAATATATTGGTTACATCATTCATGTTGAAATGGTACATGACGTGAGAACAGGTTTACTAATGTTTGCCATAATTTCATATGCCATAATTTCATTAGAAATAACGCTTCAGTTGCCATAATCGTCAAATGACATAAAATCATTTTCCTCAAATTTCATTGGTCATAATCGATCAAGTGTCATAATATTTATTTGCTATATTTTTCATTTTATTTTCATAATTTTGTTTTCCATACCATTTATTCATCATAATATTAATTTGCCCATAATAGCACAAGAATGCTAGTTCAGTACAAGCGCCTGCAATTTGGATGTTATGTTAAACTGAATAATTTTCATATTCATATTCATAGAAGGCCGGCCAACCTCAGCTGCACCGGCGAGCGTTACAACCACCTGCTCCTCAAATCGCGGGCCGCCTCGCCCCTCCAAGATTTTAAATTACAGTCTATGGGTAGAGCATACAGGACTGCGTGGAGTTGGATTTACAGCGATGCGTTTCTGTCACTAAAACCTAATTTTTAGCAATTTTTTTTAGGACTATCAATCTATACATAGCTAGGACTATACAAAAAATAGGTACTCACTACCGTTTTTTTGGACAAAACAATAAACGCTTCTAAATTATATTAAATGTTGCTTATGTCAAGTACCGATTATGTAATGTGTTACTTATATAAAGTAATGATTATGACACATGTTATTTATGGCAACAAATTTTATGGCAAATAAAAGTTATGACTAATAATTGATATGACAAACGTTATTAGTATAAATGATAATAGGGCAAGTAAATATTATGACTGAGGACGAGTATGGAAAACAATATTATGGCAAATGAAATTATGGCAAACAAGACAATACCGTGAGAACAATGTAAAAAAAAGATGTGCACGTTAAAAACGTCCGTAATTAAAAGATAAAAACAAAAACAATTAAAATAAATTAAAAATAAGCCGTGGCAGCTAAGAGATGACCAGTCTCTACTGACGGCGCCCGTTCACGAACATAACGCATGGATCAGCACCATTTAGCTCAACCATTTTGAAGGGAACTTAATGATCCAACACACGCGACACCATCAGCGAGACATCTGAGTGAGCATGACCTACTCTCAGCCGCCAGGGCACATTCAAGTGAATGAAAGACGTATCTAGTAAATGGTAGCTTTAAAGTAGGTAAGTACAAAGTGCTCACTTATGTGCTACTTATGCAATTATACAATACTAGAAGATTTAAATTATACAATTATGTAAAGATAGTATTTACAATCTTCAGCAGCTGCAACAATATTTCAAATTCTAATCAATTATTTTATGCGCCCTTGTGGAGCCGGACCAGCGCTGAGTCAAGTATTTTTGTCAGCGATGTAATCCCCCAATTTACAATATAATAATTATGCTTGGCGTGTGCGTTTTATACAAGATTTAAATTGCGTTTCATTCAGTTGAAGTATGTGACTTCTTCAAAAAGGAGGACGTTCTCAATTCAACCGTATGTTTTTTTTAAATAAGTTACGTGATTACTCTGCCAAATATGAATCGATTTTGATGATTTTTTTGTTTGGTAGGTCATGCTTCAGAGGTGGTCCCATATTGTGATACGAGAGTGCTCTATTGGATATTACAGCCGAGGCGGTATTATTCGCGCGGGCCGCAGGCTAGCGCGATAAGGTAGCCGAGAGTGTAATAATCAATGCACACGCGTTTCATACGACGTTTTTCAACACATTTGCGAGGAAAAAATAGACTTGTTGTAAGAATTTTTGTTACAATAACGTAACTATAGAGATGATAGATTTATAATTTATAAAGTTTAACTGACCTTTGTTGCCAGGTACTCACTATCCGGAGTTTCTTTTAAAAACTCCTATGTCGGTTGGTGAACAATACTTAAAATTTTGTATTTTTGATAATAATTAACCACACAACGAATACGATAGTAAATATTTATGGCAAATGGCGCGCTGGTATTGTTTTTCTATAGTTGTAAATAAAGGCACTGGCAAAACCGTTAGACAGCCTATACAAAAAAATATGATTTGAATAAGAAAAACAAATTACAATTTTATTTTTACCATAACTAAACGCCACTGGTTTGCTTATGGTTCTCTTTTTAAATAAAAACTTGCTTTTGAGTGCTTGTCTTTGGTACACAATTTCTATTGGATATCTCTAAAAATAATCACATCAATGTTAAAATTCATGGTCTTCCGTTTATTTGTGACACTATGTTATTTAGCAAAAAATAATCCTTATGATGAAGCCTTTCGATCGGAATGATAAAGCTACAGGGTGATTATTTTTCTCATGTAACGGGTTCGATTCCTGGTTCAACCATGTAATTATTTAAATATCTATGAATGCAAATTGTTTTTTAAATTCTAATAATGTCTTCTTTCAGTAAAATGTTCCAACTACAATATTCAAGGTACTTTCCCTCCATGTGGCATATCCGTGGGACGCCCTGTGTAGACTGAAATTGCCACAGACGATAAAAACCCTTATTTAATAGTTCAGATAGAGTTTCATTTCGCGCGAACGCGGTGGCTCACGGGCAGGCCAGCGCGGTTCGTCGCATCGGGGCGGGTCAAGTGGCCTGCGCGCTTGCCACCCGCGGTCTTACCGGAAAAAAGCGTACGTCTCTGCTCGGGTGTAAATAGAGAATGCTTATTTATTAGTAGGATAGGTCATTACCAAAATTCAATGTATAGTATCCCACTGATGTTTACACTTTAAGATAAGACTGAAGCTGTTAGGAAAATATTATGAGTTTCATGTTTACCTATGTTTTATTTCGTACTTTTTAGTTGATTAAAAGCTTGTTTTTAAAAAGGTTTTTACTTAAATATTTAGACTATGAACAAATTATTCTTCTAAGGGCGAATACGACCAAACTTTTATCCCTAGTATAAGTCTAATCCAGAGAGTAAATATTAAATATTTGACAGATTTTCTATACAAAAACTGTCAGACGTCAATTTTATTCCTCGAATAAAAGTTATCTGGGTTTGGTTGAATCGGCCCTAAGTATGTCATATTTTAATACATAATAAAACAGGCACCTAATAATTAATAGAATAAACTAGCCTTTAGTCAATTAATATGCCTAGCCTTTTACTAACTTTTGTCTAACCAGATGCAGCTGATTACCAGTATTTTACATGAACCGACTTCGCGGCCTTTGGTCCACAGTAGGATGATAAATGGTGGCAGTAACCAGGTATTAATTCCTCAAAGTTACAAGCTGGGCAATGTGCCCATTGGTCCTGTTTGACTTGTACTCGATAATAGCCTAGATTAACGCTGGCAAGTAATAGCAACAGTGACATACCTGTGATCAGGAAAGACGCAGTGCCCCGCAGTCAGGACGTAGCGGTCGCTGATCAGAGAGCCCCCACACCTCCAGGAGTAGCCGGCGCCGACGTCCTGGAAACATCGTCATACATATTAATGCACATAAAATTAAATAAAAAACCAGCCAAGTGCGTGTACGCACAATGAAGGGTTCCGTAGTTGGGAAGAAAAGACCATGCCCATTTAATTTGCCCTAATCGATTACAGCCAATTCATATTTTCAAGTGTCCTTCATTTATTCAAACTAGATTTAAGATAATAGTCTAGAGACAATCAAAGCCAATGTTTAGAATTGAATAAAAATACATATTATTTGTAGTTCCGGTTACATTTTCGATTTAATGGCGACAGTGTGAAAGATCGCAGTTCATTTCGTTCATTCGGTCAATGTGATCAGATTAGTGGTAGGAGTATACCTTATTTTTGATGTACAGGAGATAATCATGGAGGCCACGATATTATTTATTTATTTATTGATATGGCACTTCAACCATTAACGCACTAAAACATACACAAATAAAAATCACATACAGTTTGTGGAAGGTATTGTGAATTCGTCACTTACTGAAGTGCACAGCACTATCTATAGAAGAACATGCAACATGATATTATAGTGTTATAGTATAGTAATAAGTAGTAATACGTATAATATATAATAAGTCCTTATGTAGGTATAGTATATTTTCCGAAGCAGATTCTTGTTGTGATTCAAGAATCACTTTGTGGGTAAAAAATAATTATCTGTCTGAAAACACTGATATATATTGTCACTCGCTCATTCACTCATTTATGTCACTCGTCGCCATATAAACCTACTGTTACGTTCAAACGTTGAGCTCTTTGTTGTGTTATTGTTTGTTTGTTTATTCATTATTTAGTAAACACTTAGCCGTACATTTGTTGCACTTTAAGCTCGTATACATATTCTTGAAAGCGATATCTCAGTGACGATTTTGGTTTTCCAACTGGACTTACGATACGTATCAGTTTATCGGTAAAATGTAATTGGATACGATATTGCGGTGCTTTTGAGTCGACAGTTTTTCTTGGAATAACCATTGACGGTAAATTACAATGGGGCCCACACATAGAAAAATTGTCAGGAAGGCTTAGTTCGGCCGCCTACGCCGTTAAAGAAATTAGACAGATAACTGACGTAGATACAGCCAGAATTGTTTATTTTAGTTATTTTCATAGTCTTCTATCTTATGGGATTCTTCTCTGGGGAGCCTGTGCGGACATTAATGCTATCTTTGTTTTACAGAAAAGGGCTATTCGAGCCATTTACAACCTAGGTCCAAGGGATTCCCTTCGAGAACAAATCAGAGAAATAGATATTCTGACTGTAGCCTCACAATATATATTTGAAAATCTATTGTATGTACACAAAAATATATCAAATTTTAAGAAAATGGCCGATATTCATAGTTTAAATACCAGGAATAAACACAATCTTGCTGTACATCGCACTCGTCTCCACAGAGTAGGCAACTCGTTCATGGGTCAATGTATACGTGTAATGTATATTTTATAACAAACTTCCCATTGACATTCGAAACTTACCCATTAAACGATTTAAAAGCTGCATTAAAACCAAACTTTGTAGAAAAGGGTACTATAAAATTTTATATTATTTAGAAGACAAAAAAGCATGGGATTGAGCTGCTCGCTCTGCTAAGCATTGTAACATTTTGAATAATATGGAAAATCATCAAAGTGCATCAACCAGTTTTATTTACATATTGACATTATTGAATATTCTATACAAAATGACATGATTACTTTGTAAAGTATTTTATTATTGTGAATGTGAGGACTATGTGAATTTTTTATTTTTTTTCGTTCTCAGTTAATTTTATCGATGATCTGGCAATTTGAGAATTTTATACGGCCTACCCAAATGTCCTTTCTTTGGTATTGTTCGTCGAGTCGTTGAGCTCCTTAAGTTCTGAGTTGAGCTCCGCCATTACTGACAAATGCTTGCACTGACTGGACAGGTCCACTCAAATCTGTGTGGTTCTTTCCTCAAAAGACCATTTCAGACTCAAATTTACATGGTCCTCATATGGCTTGACCAAGATTATGTCTGGACTTTAAAAGAGACCTCTGAGTTTGTTTCGGCCTTTCTTCTCAGAGTAGTCAGATAGGAAACGCCGACCTCATCTAGCTTATTTTTAATTTTTTTTGTATGAAGTATAAAAGTGATTCCAATATCCTATGGTCTTTACCTATGAAATTGCCGTTCTGCAGTACTGGCCATTTCAAATCAAAATAATTTTTGTTTGGCTAAGAATTCTAATTTCAAATTAATTTTATTTTAAAAACATGGATTTTTTTTTCCAAAAGTAGTCATTTCTTTATTGATTAGTGTTACATTTTCATCGCATTTAAATCTTTTTCGTCATCATGGATACGTTAAAAATTCGAGTAATTATGGAATATGAGTACCGTCGTGGCAGCAACGCGGCACAAGCGGCACGCAACATCAACGACGTTTACGGAGCTAACACTACAAACCAACGCACCACCTGTTATTGGTTTGCTCGCTTCCGTTCTGGAAATTTCGACCTGAAAAATGAACCTCGCGGTCGTCCGAAGACTTTGGTCGACAATGACGAATTAAAGGCGATTGTGGAAGCTGATGATACACAATCTACGGCTGAATTAGCAGCAGCTTTCGACGTTAGCGTCAAAACAATATTGGTCCATTTGCGTCAAATTGGCAAGGTAAAAAAGCTTGACAAATGGGTGCCCCACGAACTCAATGATCGCCAGCGCGAAGTACGCGTCGAGACGTGCCTTGCACTGCTCAACAGACACACAAATGAAGGAATTTTGAACCGCATTGTTACCTGCGATGAAAAATGGATTCTGTTTGATAACCGCAAGCGCTCAGCAAGTTGGTTGGATCCTGGTTCAGCACCTAAACAATGCCCTAAACGAAAACTTACCCCTAGAAAAGTGATGGTCACTGTTTGGTGGTCTAGCGCCGGTGTGATTCATCACAGCTTCTTACCAAACGGGGTGAGCATTACTGCAGATGTGTACTGTGAAGAACTGAACACAATGATGGAGAAGCTGGCGCATCTCCAACCAGCATTGGTAAATCGCTCGTCTCCGCTGCTCCTGCACGACAACGCGCGACCTCATACTGCACAGCAGACGGTCTCCAAGTTGCAAGAACTGGGGTTGGAAGCTCTCCGTCATCCGCCCTACTCACCAGACCTTGCGCCTACTGACTACTACTTTTTCCAGAATTTGGATAACTTCTTGGCGGGAAAAAAATTCAATACCCGAGAGGCAGTACAAAATGCCTTTGAAGAATTTGTTGCCTCCCGTCCAGCTGATTTCTTTAAGAAGGGCATCAATAAACTGCCACTGCGATGGCAAAGATGCATGGATTGCATGGGTGATTACTTCGATTAATACAAATAAAAAATTCATGAAAAAAATTAGTGTAATTTTTTTCATACAAAACGGCAATTTCATAGGTAAAGACCTATTATTTACAGAATAAACAATTTCATTTCATTTCTCTTTGTACTAGAAAGCTGATATTTGGCATGGGTATTAATATTAATCAGGCTGACAAAGTGGTAAAATAAAATCATGAATATTTTTTAAGGTACCACCCCTACACGTAAAACTGATTATTTATTTTTTTATTATTTATCCCATGATGTGGTCGTCGTTGAAAAGGTCGTTCAACAAAATAAAACAACCGACCTCCAAAAAAAAACACAAAAAAAGTGAAAAATAACTTTAATTTCGGAAGTTTTCCGAATTCCGAAATCCGAAACGAAATTAAAGTCATATTTCACTTTTTTAGTGTTTTTTTTGGAAGTCAGTTTTTTTTTTGTAAAAAGATTTAATTTTTTCACTTTTTAGTTTCAAATAATATATCGACAGTCTCTTTTAAAGTCCAGACATAATCTTGGTCAGGCCATATGAGGACCATGTAGATTAGAGTCTGAAATGGTCTTTTGAGGAAAGAACCACACAGATTTGAGTGGACCTGTCCAGTCAGTGCAAGCATTTGTCAGTAATAGTGGAGCTCAACTCAGAACTTAAGGAGCTCAACGACTCGACGAACAATACCAAAGAAAGGACATTTGGGTAGGCCGCATAAAGTTCTCAAATTGCCAGACCATCGATAAAACTAACTAAGAACGAAACTAAAAATAAACTTCTCATTCACAATAATACAATACTTACAAAGTAATCATGTCATTTTGTATTTTTTGTCTTCTAAATAATCTGAAATTGTATAGTATTCTTTTCTATAAAGTTTGGTTTTAATACAGGTTTTAAATAGTTTTATGGGTAAGTCTCGAATGTCAATGGGAAGTTTGTTATAAAAGCGAATACATTGACCCATGAACGAGTTGCCTACTCTGTGGAGACGAGTGGGATGTACAGCAAGATTGTGTTTATTCCTGGTATTTAAACTATGAATATCGAATATTTTCTTTTTGTGTACTTACAATAGGTTTTCAAATATAATATATTGTGAGGCTACAGTCAGAATATCTATTTCTTTGAATTTTTCTCGAAGGGAATCTCTTGGACCTAGTTTGTAAATGGCTCGATTAGCCCTTTTCTGTAAAACAAAGATATTATTAATGTCCGCACAGGCTCCCCAGAGAAGAATCCCATAAGACAGAAGACTATGAAAATAACTAAAATAAACAATTCTGGCTGTATCTCCGTCAGTTATCTGTCTAATATTTTTAACGGCATAGGCGGCCGAACTTTGCCTTCCAGACAATTTTTCTATGTGTAATTTACCGTCAATGGTTATTCCAAGAAAAACTGTCGACTCGACGGGGTCCAACTCTATTCCATTAACTTTAACATTGGTAGATAGCTGCCTGACATTTGGCGTTGAAAATGTAATGCGTATAGTCTTATTTTTCATTCAAGAGAAGATTATTTACATTTAACCAATGCACAACTTTAGAGAGTGCATCGTTAACTTGTTCAAAGTTGACTAATTGACGTTTGATTTTAAAAATTAGGGAAATATCATCTGCGAATAATACGATCTTGTGATTGTCCCTTATGTGGTAAGGCAAGTCATTTGAGTCAAGCAAGAGCATCTGAGCTATGCCGCGGACAGACTAACTATAGTTTGAACGAGACCGCTGTACAGCGCCCGGTGGGCCAGGGGGCAGCGTTGACGAATGAGCGGCGCACTGCCCCCCTATATCGCTGCACACATACCTAATGCGCGGTACAGCGGTCCGGTCAAACTATAGTTTAGATAATATGTAGAAAAGCAACTGAATGCTTTGAAACAATCCGTCTTGAAGAAGCGCCAAATACGCAAAAGTAGCTCAAAACCTTCCTATCCACACACAACGATACTGATCAGCTCCTCTGTACACGGTGTGACCAGGTTTTCATAATTTGTTTTTGCTAGAGTCATGCATCAGAGTGCTCAGGAAAGAAAAGAATATTAGTCTGGTTCGCTGAGTATTAAAACTTACCCATTTAAACCAACCCACGAGAGCCATGTGTGGGAACTCTCGTATGCTGGTAACTGATCCCCCGATGACCAGAGGCACGTTGATGGGTCCACAGACAGACGCCTTGATTGCTCCGGGGTCTGGCGACAGTATCCGAGATAAGGCCTTCTTCACTGCGAAGGACTTGTAGTAGTCACACACTGGAACAGAGGAATTGAAGGAATGTTAGAAAGATGAGATGGGATGGGATGGGACGCTGGTGCTGATGCGTGTGTTAGATCATTAAAAGTTCCCTTCAAAATGGTTGACCTGAATGGTGCGTCATATTCGTGAACAGGCGCCGTCAGTAGGGACTGGTTATCTCTTAGCTGCCATGGCTTATTTTTAATTTTTTAACTGTTTTGATTTTTGTCTTTTTATTACGCACGCTTTTAACATGCACGTTTTTCTACATTGTTCTCGCATGTAGGTAACCAATATGCCTGGCAGGGTTGCGGGATGGGTTTTAGTCAGTAAAAGTCTGACACGCCCTTCCGCTCCGCCCAGATCAAAAAAATAAATAAAAAGGTAACCAATATTTTGTAACAATTTTTTGATTTAAAAGAGTGCCCGTGGAGTTCCTTGCCACCCAATAATAGTGCACAACCTAGGGATCGGGGCCAGGTCCTCATGCTCAAACAACCACTAGATCTTCTTATCTTAGACTATTTATTTATTTAATTACACACAGTAAAATACATAAAGATACGACATAAATTATATTATGGGTACAAAGGTAGACTTTATCATCTCAAATCTTCTAGGATCTCTTCATTGAAATCTATGATCAATTTGATCATAGATGTCACACGTGTTAGAGCATAAATTTGAGAGAGGTTCTCAATTCATCTGTGTTTTTTTTTGTATCTATGTTACGCGATTACTCCGCCAATTATGAATCGATTTTTATGATTCTTTTTTTGTATGGTAGGTCATGCTTCCGAGGTGGTCTCATATAAATTTTATTAACTTTGCTTGCGTAGTTTTTCAGTTAGCTTCAATATTACATATTTTTCCCACTTAGTTTATCTAGACGATGTTTTCATTTACTGTCTGACACTGTTAATTTACATCAGCTAGTGGTATTCGAATTTGTGTTGCGTAGGTACCAAAACTAAAAAGGAAGTCGGTGACACAAAACTAAAATTGAAAATCAAAGACACCGACTTCCGAAATTAAAGTTATTTTTCAGTTTTGAGTGTGTTTTTGGAAGTCGGTTTTTTTTTTGTAAAATGATTTTATTAGCCTTACCTTTTTGACGTGGTTTGGTTTTAATTTTATAGATTTTTTTTTTCTTTGGCCTTTTAATAAACTAAATTACAATATATTTTGAAATGAAATTCCTGAAAAAAAATTTACTTCATGACATTTTATGTCCTCTAGAAGGCGCCATATTCAATTAAAATGTGACGTTACATGGCTCATAGCCAATGGACGATCAAGACGCCTACAATGATACCTCATTTGTCAAATTATGATGAGCAGTTTAGAAGTTAACAGATGAAAATACATACCTACCGGTCAAAATCATAATCCTCCTTTTTGTTTCGCCGTAGTCGGGTAAAAATAGGTAGTCATGGGGACTGCCGACAGAAGTGAAAACTTAAAACTGGTATTAGCACCATTATCATTATCATCATCACGATTCTGTTGCCCAGTATCTCCACAAAAAAAACAACACTATTAAACAACTTAACTGGTATTAGCGCCATCTATATTTTAATTTAAAGCACTACACAAGTTATGGATTCGGTCCATAACTTTGTCCTCTACCAAAAATAGCTCAACACGCCTAAAAAAGTTTTCAATGAATATAAATACAAAACCATACTCACTCTTCTCCGCCTTCTCCGCATATTGTCTTTTCTGAGATTCAGTCATATCATCTTCATTAGGTCCAATCAAAATCTCTGGGTCCTGATCAGGTTGATCAGTGGACGTTTCTGAAAATAAAAATGTATTAAAATTCACGTTAAGCTATTTAAAATTAACTTTTTTTAGCGCCAAAATCTCCGTAATTTCATTATAAATTAGCAAATCTACATAGGTCATAAGTGACTTGACTTGGCACCCGCTAAACGACGCGGACGGCCGCGACTCATGCGATACAAACTGGATTTATGTTCGCATATCTCGTCAAAATGTAAGGAACAGCTGTTGTGATATTCTGTAAAAATGTCACCGTGAAAATTTTGGTGAAGTGAGTTTGAAGTGAACTGTCACTGCCTTAGCATCAGTAGGTATCAATGACACTGACAGGTCACTCCACGCTCACTTCACCTAAGTTTTCACGGTGAGATGGTTACAGAATAGCAAACTGTTTTATTTTTCGCGATTTATTTGGCAAGGTGACAGTTGTTCATAATTATGAGCACAATCACCCCTTAAGAGGATGCCCACGAATTACATTTCACCCTGTAGAGGCAAAAATAACTAAAACCCAACTACGACAAAAAAGGTATAAACAAGACCCCACAGACAGACAAATTAAAAATGCGGAGTGACACGTGTTAGGGCATAAATCGAACAGGGTTTGAGTTTTTATTACTTAATTTTTTTTTAAATTCTTTTGGGGTTATATACAATATATATATTTTTGAAATGTGCTTATTAAGGAAAAAAGGAGTTAAGAAAATGTACGATATAGGTTTAACTGAAGAAAAAGGCAATGAAGAAGATGATTGTGAGTCATTTTTTATATCAGTTTTGTATAATGTCTCAGAGATTAACTCTTCGTCGGAGGATTGGTATGAAACACTCCAAGGGAAGTGCGGTTCCGAAAAATTTAAATTAGATACGGGAGCTGACATTAATGTTTTATCGTATAATCGATTTTTATTGTTAGGCTATGACAGTAACCTAATTAGTGGCAAGCAAGGTGTTAGATTGCAATCTTATAGCGGTAATTTTATTCCTATAAAAGGTATTTGCAAATTAAAATGGTGGTTTAGGGGTGTTTTGTATGAATTAAAATTTGCAATTGCGGTTAGTGATTGTCAGAGTGTGCTGGGGTTGCAAGCTTGTCTAACTTTAGGATTAATTAAAAGAATTCATAATATAAATCTTACAGATTATCAAGATTTGTTTAATGGGTTAGGCTGTTTGCCAGGTGAATATCACATTGTTATAGACAAAACTGTGATGCCGGCGATTTGTGCAACTCGTAAGGTACCATTAGGAGTTCGCGATAAGTTACAAGATGAGTTAAATAGAATGATTGATTTAGGTGTCATTAGGAAAGTGAGTCATCCAACTCCATGGGTGAATTCCTTAGTGATTGTTGCTAAGAAAAATGGGCAGTTGCGTATATGTTTAGACCCGAGGCCGCTTAATAAGGCGATACAGCGTGCACATTTTCAACTACCAACAATAAATGAATTGGCTAACAAGTTTTGCGGTGCTAAGTATTTCTCAGTTTTAGACGCATTTTCAGGGTTTTGATCGGTAAAATTAGATAATGCAAGTGCAGACTTATGTACATTCAGTACACCGTTGGGGCGATATCAATATTTGCGATTGCCATTTGGTCTTAATTGTGCACCTGAAGTGTTTCATGCAAAAATCAAGCAATTACTGGAAGGCCTAGAAGGGGTAGATTCGTTTATCGACGATATCATTTGTTGGGGAAGGAATAAAGATGAACATGATCTGCGTTTGAAAGAGTTGTTAACCAGGGCACGGGAAATTAATTTAAAATTCAACAAAGATAAATGTCGTATATGTGTTGAGGAAGTAACTTATTTGGGGCATATTTTTAACAAAGACGGAATGAAAATGGATTCTGAGAAAGTAAGAGCGATATATAATATGCCGGAACCGATGAATCGGAAAAGTTTAGAAAGGTTTTTAGGGGCTGTAAATTATCTTTCTAAATTTATACCTAATTACTCAGAACATATATTCCCCCTGACCAGATTGTTAAAAAAAGATGTGACATGGTGTTGGGAAGTTGGTCATAAAGAGGCATTCAATGTACTAAAAGAATTGATTTGTAATTCACCAGTTCTTTCTTTATTCAAGGTTAGTAGTCCGGTGGTGTTGTCAGTGGACGCGAGCAGCGTGGCACTGGGCGCCGTGCTCATGCAGGAGGGGCGTCCAATAGAGTATGCGTCACGCATGCTCACTGACACACAACAAAGATACGCACAAATAGAAAAGGAAATGTTGGCAATAGTATTCGCTTGTGAAAAGTTTCATCAATATATTTATGGAAAAAGTAGTGTGGTCGTCGAATCGGACCATAAACCTCTGGAAAGCATTTTTAGAAAGTCTCTAGACTCAGTTCCAGCTCGTTTGCAGCGAATGATGTTGAAGGTTCAAGCTTATGAGTTGGTGGTCACTTATAAACCCGGGAAGTATATGTACATACCTGATACATTGTCGCGGGCACCTCTTCCGGATTTGTATGATGATAGAATAAGCAGGGCTATACTATGTCAAATTAAAATGGTAGTCAATAATATACCCATGTCGCAGAATAAGTTTACTCTCGTCAAGCGGGAAACTGGTAGGGATGAGTGTTTAAAATTGTTGCTTAAATATATTAATCAAGGGTGGCCTAATAAGTTTAACATACACAACGATTTAAGATACTTTTGGTCTATAAGAGATTAATTGTACTGTGTAGACGGTGTAATATTTAAAGATAAACAGGTTATGATACCACATTCTATGCAAAGGGACATGTTAAAGCTTATTCACGAAGGGCATTTAGGGATTGATCGTTGTAAGAGACTGAAGTGCTCGTGAAGTAATTTTTTGGCCGGGTATAACAAGAGATATTGAGGATTATGTGAGAAGGTGTAAAATATGTCAAGAAACAGCAAACAAACCGTGTAGGGAACCTATGATTTCGGTAGCTATACCAGAATTACCATGGAATAAAATTGGAACAGATATATTTGAGTATGGAAAGCAAAGTTATTTAATATTAGTTGATTATTATTCTGGTTTTATTGAGGTTGCATTTTTGAAAGACACTTCGTCAAACTCAGTAATATGTATAATGAAAGAAAATTTTGCGCGGTATGGTATACCGGATACGGTCATCAGTGACAACGGTTCACAATATTCTTGTCGTAATTTTATTAAATTTGCTTTAGAATGGGGTTTCAAACACGTCACGTCATCTCCGTATTATGCTCAATCTAATGGTAAGAGTGAAAGGGCAGTTCAAACCATTAAAAATATATTGAAAAAATCAATAGATAGTAAATCGGACTTTTATTTAAATTTGCTAAGTTACAGGAATACGCCGCGGGAAAATTTGAATTCTCCTGCACAGTTAATGATGGGCCGGCGTTTAAATTGTAGACTACCAGTCCATCCAGATTAACATATAACATATAACTAAAAAATGAAATATAATAACTTTTTCAAAAAAAAAAAAAAACAACCGACTTCCAAAAAAACACTAAAAACGTGAAGGTGAAGTCGGTGGCAAAAAACGAAAATTGAAAAGCAAAGACACCGACTTCCGATATTAAAGTTATTTTTGACGTTTTTAGTGGTTTTTTGAAAGACGGTTGTTTTTTTTTTGTAAAAAGTCTTTTTTAACAACCTTCTTCGAGATAAATCGAAATTGCGGTACATACAGGTCAAAAACAAGTGACGATGCGGCCGGCAATGTTACTATGAAATTCCATATCGTCCGTGAACTTCTGATACCTCCTAAGTAACATTTTACCGAGACGCTTTTTAGTAACTAAAACCTCCTAATACGATTAAAATAAAAAACAACATAATACTAACTGCATTTAATTATGATTACATAAAAGACATAAAATAATACTAATTAACTAATTTTTGTTTTATCATAATTCTCCATTAAAAATTAATAAATTGTTTTACGTTCCTCCTGTCGATAGAAGATCTCAAAAGTTCACGGACGATATCTGTCGTGTTTAGCGGCCAAATAAATTACTATGACTAAAACTCATATCTGTAGTGTTATTTAAAAATGGAACTAACTTCTTACTTCGTCTCATGGCAACCAAGGAGGTAACTTATCAAAGATTTGTATTTGAATTTCGAACTGGCTTAGCAAATAAAGCTGTAAGTATAGAAGAAACAAATGAACATATTGGCGCGTGAAAATGTATCATTGTTCGTCGTTGATTTTTATTGGAATTTTTAATTAATTTTCTCAGTTTCAATTTCCGCGCATTATTTGAGAAAACTACTATTAATACAAGCCTTAGCCGCAACGCAGTCACCAGCTGGACATAGGCCTCTCCCAGGCTTCGCCACAACACCCTGTCCTCCGCCTTTCGATTCCAGTCTGTCCCAGACAACTTTTTAAGGTCGTTGGTCTATCTAGCTGGGGGCGTCCCACACTACGCTTGCCGATACGCGGATTTGAATTCCGCGGACTACCTATGCGGACTAAAGAAGCAGAGTTCTTTATTATATTTACCAAAGTATTGTGTCTGTCCCCTGGTGACTGTTATCACGGTGAGCACCAGCAGGGTTAGTGAGAGCACAGCTGGCCCCCATGATCGCATTATTGTCTGGAACAAACAGACAAACATGAGAAATACAGTAGATACCTCAGAATGTTTGCGCCTTTTTAACCGACAAAGGAGGAGGTTCTATGTTCCACTTTAAGTAGGTATGTTTTTTTTTTTACCGACTTCTTCTAAAAGGAGGAGGTTCCCAATTCGTCTGCATGTTTTTTTTTATTTGTATGTTACTCGATTACTCCACCAATTATGAATCGATTTTGATGATTCTTTTTTTGTTTGGTTGGTCATGCTTCAGAGGTGGTCCCATATAAATTTTATTAACTTTGCTTGCGTAGTTTTTGAGTTAACTTCAATATTACTTATTTTTCCCACTTAGTTTATCTAGATGATGTTTTCATTTACTCCTTCACTGTTATTTACATCAGCTAGTGGTATTCGAATTTGTGTGGGGTAGGTACCGCAACTAAAAAGTGAAAAATAAAAACTTTTTACAAAAAAATAACCGACTTCCAAAAAAAGCACTCAAAACTGAAAAATAACTTTAATTTCGGAAGTCGGTGTCTTTGCTTTTCAATTTTCGTTTTTTGCCACGTCGGTGAAGTCGGTTTTTTTTTGTAAAAAGTTTTTTTGTCATCTATGGTTTAGTCAATTGTAGACCGATGTTGCAAATTCTTTTTTCATTTGGTGTAGAGGAAGCTTGCGCGGTGGTCCCATAAAGGCAAGGACCCATTCTTGGCCATGGGTTTGCCCATCAATGTGGTAAACGGTACGCAGCTGTTGTTTACTTAGTCGGAGCATCCGTTTCGTGAGGCGGCCATCAATCGCAGGGAGTGCCTCTTTGGCCTGCCTGCACTCACCTTGGTCCAACCATAGTTTGTGATGTTGGTCCCTGGTTCGTTTCCTTACCAGCGTGCGTAGATACCCGAAGGGGAGTGGCGCAATGGGTTCTGGCCCCACTGGTGCCATTCTCGACCCCCTTCCCCTTATTATTGAGGCTACCCACCTGGTTGAGGCGCTGGTGGCATTCGTATATTAGCCCAGAGTCAACAGTGTAGCTGTTAAGTGCTTGCAGCACAGCCATGCTGTCTGATAGTATTCGTATCGAGTGGTCCGTAATTTCCCTGGCCATGATGGCCGAAGCGGCAAGAGAAATACCCATGCATTCGGCCTGAAACACTGTGGTGACACCCAATGGTGCGGCTATGTGTATGTTGAAGTCCTCCGAGAAGATTCCAGCACCTGTGCCACTACCTGTTTTGGATCCATCCGTGAAGATGCGTAGCTCCGTGGAGCTACCCACCTTACGGCACGCGATATGATTTAATGATTGTTTATCTGGTCTGTGTACTTAACACTATGTAAAAAACAACAAAAAAATCGACCACTACCAATCGACCGAAACCAAATGGAATAAAAAAAAAAGGGATAGGTACCTACTTACAACTTTTTGAGAATATTTAAAAGAACACTGTGAAATGTCAAATTCAAACTTAGAGTTCGGTTCTTTTTGTAGATTTTGTTTTTGATGACACTTTTATAATTTTTCATACGATTTTGTAAAAATGTTTTTGTTTTAATCTGAAATGTTGTTTGTTGTTAGACGAGATGTCGACTTAAATGTGAAACTACGTCTGAGCTAAACTTGTATTTATGACGCACAAGGTCAGTCGGCGTTAGGGTTCGTGAGTAACAGATTTGTAATAACTAGTCATTCTCAATATGTTTTCCTTCTGACCACTAAATGAACTATTGAATGTTGTGATATTGATATCTAATAGTTACCTATGCATTAAAATGTTAACTTCTAAATATTTAACCTAGATTTAAGTGACATGTAATAATACCTGCTGCGACTGTATTTCTGAACTCGGAGGAGCTCGTGGCTAAGTAATAACAGCCGCTCGGGTCGATCCATCAGGTTAAACTACGCTTGCCGGGTTTGGTCCGTGGATGGGTGACCATTTTCACATATCGAGACTCCTCCGTGCCTCGGAAAGCACGTTAAGCCATTGGTCCCGGCTGTCATTTGTGGATCTTTGACAGTCGTTACGAGTCGTCAGAAGCACGAAAGTCTGACAACCAGTCTAACCAAAGGGTATCGATGCAAGGGTACGATATAGCAAGATTTTGATGTTCCGTACATCGCGATTATGAACATTCTCTATTAAGTAATTCGTCATAGCGTACATTCTAACTCACGTAAGTCGTACTCATAAACTTTATAATAATACAGTACATCGGTGTTTTAAACTTCGGAGTTTAGAAAAACAGTCACCTGCTGCGCCCTAGACTCGCGACAATCTAAGAAGTCCATTTTGACAGCTATCAAACTGCTTTGTGTAGAGATGAAAAAAAAAAACTGGTTTCATAAAAACTGATTCTCGAGACATATCGATTGAACATACTTAGAGAGTTTGTAATCTACGACTTATCTACATTGATAAAAACTGATTCTCAAGGCTAAACGTTTTATAACATGTACGAGAACGAAACGTCAAAACGGACTTCTTAGATTGTCGCGAGTGTAACAGGGCCATGTACTCATAAGTTTTAGCCTAGCCTGTAGCTGAGTGTACATTATGCAAATCCAAATAAATAAATAAAATAAATCAATAGTCATCTGCCACATCAAAGTCGGCACGCTTGGCAGCAGACGGCTTAGTGCTTTGTCTTTTAGGGTTCCGCACCCGAATGTTGCAAACGGAACCCTATCAGGTACTAAGCGTCCGCTGTTCGTCTGTCTGTCAGCGGGTTGTATGTCATGAACCGTGACAGGTAGACAGTTCACAAATTGTGTATTTCTATTGCCCCTTTCACAACAAATAATAAAAAATAAATAAAGCTTATAATTAAAGGGTAATAAAAAAACGCTTTGTTATGTTAAATGATAAATGATTTATTTCTGTAAGTAGGTTTGTACAAACACTTTTACACGTCAAACACATTTTTAAAACTAGATGAGGTTGGCGTTTCCTCTCTGACTACTCTGAGAAGAAAGGCCGAAACAAACTCAGAGGTCACAGTCTCTTTTAAAGTCCAGACATAATCTTGGTCAGATCATGTGAAGACCATGTAGATTGGTGTCTGAAATGGTCTTTTGAGGAAAGAACCACACAGATTGAGTGGACCTGTCCAGTCAGTGCACGCATTTGTCAGTGATCGTGCAGCTGAACTCAGAATTTAAGGAGCTCAACGATTTGACGAACAATACCAAAAACAGGACATTTGGGTAGGCTGCATAAATTACTCAAACTGCCAGACCATGATTAATTAAAACTAAGGAAATATAAATAATAAAAAGAAAAGAATGATCCACATAGTCTTCACATTCACAATAATTAAAATAATGTTATACTTTACAAAGTACATAATTCATGTCATTGTAGGTATACATAAAATGTCAATGTGAATATAAAATCCAGAAATAATCTTGGTCAGATCATTTGAGGACCACGTAGATTTGTCTGAGATGGTCTTTTGAGGAAAGAACCATACAGATTTGAGTGGACTTGTCCAGTCAGTGCACGCATTTGTCAGTCATCGTGTAGCTCAACTCAGAACTTAAGGAGCTCAACGACTCGACGAACAATACCAAAGAAAGGACATTTAGGTAGGCCGCCTGTAGTACTCAAACTGCCAGATAAATAAAATATATAATCCACATAGTCCTCAAATTCACAATAATAATAATATTATACTTCACAAAGTAAATATTCATGTCACTATGTATGTATATAATAAAATACAAAGTTATCAAACATACCAAAATTCAAAAAGTAAATTTAAAAAAATTGGAGCAGCTCAATCCCAAGCCTTTTTGTCCTCAATATAATCTTTAATGGTATTAAACGCTTTTTGGCACAACTTACGTTTAATAAATGTTTTGAATTTTAAGGCTAAGATCCTGTACGTGGCTTGGAAGCTTATTGTAAAAGCGTATTTATTGACATCTGAACGAGCCACCTATTTTCTTGAGCCTTGTTGTAGGTACAACAAATTTGTCTATGTTCCTAGTATTAATATTATGGATATCACTGTATTTTTTAAACAATTTTATATTTTTATGGGCATATAAAAGATTTTCAAAAATATACTGAGAAGGCACTGTCAATATATTTATCTCCTTAAATTTCTCTCTGAGAGTGTCTCGGACTTAATTTATAAATTGATCGAACAGCTCTTTTTTGCAAAACAAAGATAGTCTGAATGTAGGCGGCATTTCCCCACAATAGAATACCGTACGACATTACACTATGAAAATAGCTAAAGTACACTAAACGGGCTGTCTCTATGTCAGTTAAATTACGAATTTTTCTTTACCTGTAGAGACATAATTGACACCTTTCACACTTTAAATGTAAAAAAGACTGCAGATCTGTGGGGGAATTCTGTAGAAGTAGCTAAGTCTATTATTGACATCGTAGCACCTACTTTAGCTCTTATCTTTAAAAATTGTATCGACTGTGGAGAGTTTCCTGACCTTATGAAAAATAGTAAAATAATACCTTTGTTTAAATCAGGTTTGTGTTAATCATCAGACCCCACAAATTATAGACCTATTTCAGTACTACCTACCTTTAGTATTTTTTTTCCGCTCACAATATCCTTACGGTCTTTACATTTCAGCTGGTTACTTACTAAGATTAATGAGCCACCATGTATTGCATTTACTCTGTTGAACGAACTACCAAACTGGTGATTATCAAAATTGAACAAGAACTGGTGGCTTTTAAGCCAATGTTCTGTTATACAAAGAATATCAATACTGTTAAAATTCATAAATAATTCTACTTCTAAATCTTTGTTCATAAATCCTTGAATGTTTTGATGCACCAGGTTGATACTATTTATTGATTTTAAACTTTTATTTGATTTTATTTTGCAATTCTGTACATTATTGTAGAGGTTGCCGCTGTCTGAATTTCTAATTTAAATTATTATCAATGTCAATGTTTGATACCAAATTATTGGCTGAATTATTAAACATGTCACAGCATTGCTCAATAGAAGCAATTTGTTTAGCCAAATTCTTGGCTGTAATAGAAAAGTAATATGATGGCGAAAGTAATATGTTCGATCTTATTACGGTACGGAACCCTTCGTGTGCGAGTCCGACTCGCACTTGGGCAATTTTTTAGAAAACCTAAATTAAGTGGCTTGCATTTCAAGTTTATTTTCACAATACTCACATTTTTTCAATCGAATGTACCTATGACATACTTTCGATTCTACTCACTCACACGTCTGGACTGCAAGCCAGAACAGTGCGACGAAATAGTGTGTGCAATAGTTACCAGAGGTCGATTACGCTTCGCGTTTTGTGTTGTCTATTTAGCTCCTAATGTACCTGATTCTAGATATTATTCCATTTTTAATTGTGTAAGAAGAATTATAATTATGTAATGTTAACAAACTGCCTCTAATTGTATTAGGAGATTTTAACCTTCACTCGATTTTGACGAACACCTAGTGCAGCTAAAAGAAGAGCTCGGAAAAATAAGGTGGCACATTCTTGGGTTGAGTGAAGTCCGAAGACAGGGGGAGGACACAATAACCCTCGAATCGGGCCACCTTTTGTATTTTCGAGAGGGAGACCATCTATCCCAGGGCGGAGTCGGGTTCCTGGTAAACAAATCTCTTTGTGATAACGTTGTGGAAGTCTCCAGTGTCTCGAACAGGGTAGCGTACTTCGTAGTGAAGTTAACCGAGAGGTATAGCCTCAAGATTGTTCAAGCGTACGCACCGACCTCGGCACACTCGGATGACGAAGTGGAGGAAATGTTTGACGACATTTCCAAGGCTTTGCATTCCACCACTAAGGCCCACTACAACGTTCTCATGGGGGATTTTAACGCTAAAGTGGGAGTACAGAATTGCAGCGAATCGGTAGTAGGATCCTACGGGTTTGGCAGTAGGAATCATAGGGGGCAAATGCTTGTCAACTTCCTTGAGAAGGAGGGGCTTTTCTTGATGAATTCCTTTTTTAAAAAACAGCCCCAAAGGAAGTGGACTTGGCGAAGCCCCGACACTATGACGAAAAATGAGATAGACTTCATCATAACGGATAAAAAGCATATATTCAGGGATGTCTCGGTGATCAACAGGTTCAATACCGGCAGTGATCACAGACTTGTTCGAGGCTCTCTGAATATCAACTTCAAGCTCGAGCGAACTCGTTTGATGAAGTCTAGGCTCCGTCCAAATATGCTCCAAACTATGTTGGGATCTGAAGCGTTCCAGTCAGACCTGGAGAACCGATTCGCTGCCGTGGAATCCACAAATGACGTCGACCAGGCGTTCGACCAAATGGTGGAAATCCTCAGGGAAGAAGGTACGCGATTTTGCAAAATGCGGCGTAAGGGCAAGAAGTCGAAACTTTCGGAAGAGACTCTGAAGCTTATGACGGAACGACGTGAAAACCCACCTATCACTTCGTCAGAACAACGGGCACTCAACAATAATATTAGAACATTGGTACGACGTGACCTCCGACGCTGCAATACACGCTCTATAGAGAAAGCGATTGAGCAAAATCGGGGGTCGAAAGTGTTCGTCCAATCACTCGGGAGGAGCCACCTGACGAAGCTGACCACATCTAGTGGGGATACCGTCGTTTCGAAGCCGGAGATCCTTTCGGAAGTCGAAAACTTCTACGGCCAGTTGTACGCATCGCATGCATCTCGACCTGATCCCGAAAATGAGGATTCCAGTGCCACCTTAACCCGCCATTTCACGGAAGACCTGCCAGAAGTCAGCCAAGATGAAATCGAGGCGGCTCTTAAACAGCTTAGAAATGGAAAAGCCCCTGGTGAGGACGGGATTACGACTGAGCTCCTGAAAGCGGGAGGAAGTCCTGTACTGAAGGAGCTTCGGGAGCTTTTCAACTCTGTCTTGTTCTCTGGGAGAACTCCAGAAGCGTGGCGAAGGAGTGTGGTCGTTCTCTTCTTTAAAAAGGGTGATAAAACCCTTTTAAAGAATTATAGACCCATTTCGCTCCTAAGCCACGTATATAAGTTGTTTTCAAGAGTCGTCACGAATCGTCTAGCGCGAAGACTCGACGAGTTTCAGCCGCCAGAGCAGGCCGGGTTTCGAGGAGGATACAGTACCATAGACCACATCCACACAGTGCGGCAAATTATACAGAAGTCCGAAGAGTATAATCGGCCCCTATGTCTTGCTTTTGTGGACTATGAGAAGGCTTTTGACTCTATCGAGACCTGGTCTGTTTTGGAGTCTCTGCAGCGATGCCAAGTTGACTGGCGCTACATCCAAGTGCTGAGATGTCTTTATGAAAACGCGACAATGACCGTCCAAACTCAGAACCAGCAAACTGAACATATCCCCCTGCGTCGAGGTGTGAGGCAAGGGGACGTAATTTCCCCGAAATTGTTCTCTAACGCATTGGAGGATGTGTTTAAGACGCTGAACTGGGAAGGACGCGGCATTAACATCAACGGCGAGTACATATCACACTTGAGATTTGCAGATGACATCGTCATAATGGCTGAGTCGCTGCATGACTTGCAACAGATGCTGAACGGTCTAGTTGATTCTTCTGTACGCATTGGTCTCCGGATGAACTTGGACAAAACCCAAGTTATGTTCAACGACCACGTTAGTCCGGGACCGATTGCTGTCAATGGCGGTGCTCTCGAAGTTGTTCGTGAATACGTTTACCTCGGGCAAACTCTGCAGTTTGGTAAGAACAACTTTGTTGACACCTTTCACGGTTTAATTAATAATATTATCTGCCAAACCGTCCCCATGAAAAAGACTAAAGACGCAAAGCGACAGCATTACCCCAAATGGTTTACACCTACCTCTATTAAACTTAATAACATGAAAAATCATTACCACAGACTCTATAAACAGAATGATCAAAATCAATTAAATTACACATTTTTTTCATACTACAGACGCTTATTACAGAAAAGTACAGAGGCGGATTTTGCTTCGTATACTAACCGCATACAGTCTAATATAAAACGCGATCCAAAGACTTTTTGGAACTTTGTGAAAAATAATAGGGAAAGCAATGAGCCGGCTACCTTTGGTGATATGTCACCGACGCAAGTGGCTGATGCGCTTTCAAAATATTTTGGTAGTATTTTCCTGCCAAACATACCATCACTGAATCCCGAGCTTGCTCTCGCAACTATGAATAATTCTACTAATTGCGCATTTCAACAGATCAATATAGACTACATCGAGGAATTTGAGGTCCGTGGGGCTGTGGCTCGGCTTCCTCCTAAATCGACTCAAGGTCCAGACGGAATACCCCAGTATTTGGTTAAGGACGGCTGTGCAATTTTCACACAACCTTTGCAATTTATATTTAACCTTTCCGTAGCTTCAAATGTATATCCAACTGTGTGGATAACGTCTAAAGTACTTCCGGTACACAAAAGTGGCCCAAAAAGTGACATTAAGAATTACAGGCCAATAGCAGTTTTATCAATATTCGGTAAAGTGTTTGAATCGGTGCTTTATAAAAAAATATACAAGCAGCTGCAACGGTGGTTCGTAGATGAACAGCACGGATTCCTATCAAATCGCTCAACTACGTCTAATTTGCTTAATATAACAACATTACTGGCCGGAAACATTAATTACAAAAAGCAAGTCGATGTGGCTTATTTTGACTTCCAAAAAGCTTTTGACAGTGTCGATAACGACATACTTTTAAGCAAATTAGCCATGTCGGGCTTCTCTCCAGCGTTGCTTAAATTCTTCGCAAATTATCTACACGAACGCAAGCAATATGTCACATATAAATATGCCAATTCTGAGTGCTACGCGGTCACTTCTGGCATTGGGCAGGGCACTAATCTCGGGCCCCTTCTTTTTCTTATAGTGATTAACGATTTACCCGCACGAGTTAGACACTCCACAGTCTTGATGTATGTTGACGATGTTAAACTGGTTCTTCCCATTGTCAACTCCAGCGATACAGCTGCATTACAACTCGATATCGATAGCATACACACTTGGAGTGTTGCTAATAACCTCAACCTCAATATTGGTAAATGTTCGATTATGACCTTCTCAAAAGCCGCACAGCCCATACACAATACCTACACTTTAAACAACGAGCCCCTGAAGCGAGTTTCCACCATGCGCGATTTGGGTACAAATTTTGATTCTCACCTCACGTTTAATCAACACATAATAAAAACATGCAACAAGTCCCGCAAAAATTTAGGTTTTATTTTGCGTCAGGCTAAAATTTTTAATAATCGACAGACCATCATCTTGTTCTACAATTCATACATCCACAGTTTGCTAGAAACCAACAGTGTAATCTGGAACCCTCACGAAAAAAAAAATACTTTGGCTCTTGAAAGGATACAAAAGTCGTTTGTCCGCTACCTTTACTTAAAAATTTATGGCTATTACCCTTATATGTACCCAAGCCCAGTCATACTGGGTATGGTGAATTACCAGAGCTTAGAAGTAAGGAGAAATATTGCAACCGTCAAATATTTCTTCCGTCTAGTCCGAGGTTCCCACTTCAATTCTTCTCTATTGCAATTCATTTCCTTTAACGTCCCTATACCCATTCGACATACACTTCGCCCACGACAACGTCCCCTTTTTTCAATAACTAAAGCCAGTTCCGTGACCATTAAAACAAGTTCTTTGTATGTAGCCCTCTCGCATATAAACAACATTTTACTATATGACGAGTCCTTAGATGTTTTCTCTAGTACTGAGCTGAGATTCTTGACCAATGCTGCACGATACCTAGAGTCCATAGCTGCTTTATATTGATATTTGTAAATTGAAATTATTAATTTCAATTGAACCCTACAATAATTCCATCCTAATTCTATTTAATTTAATTTTGTATAATTCTATTTAATTTTGTTTATTTGTATTTAATTTTGTATAAATAATTATATTTCATTTTGTATAATTCTATTTAATTTTGTATAATACTATTTAATTTTGTGTAATTGCGAGTAAATTTAGTTTTGTCTTGTTTTAATTATATAATTGTCTCTTATTAGCCTATAACTTGTATGTTTGGTGTCTTACTACTGTTAGTGCAAGTTGGTGATAAATAAATAAAAATAAATAAATAAATAGATTCACGATAGGTACGGCAAGCAGTTTTCCTGAACTTCCAGTTTGACCTATTAACAGATGAGTTGTTGCCTCATTATATAGGGTGTCCGGACATGAACTAGCGATATTCTAAATACAAATTTTTTCAATGATATTTTTTTTGTAATGTTTTTTTTTTATGATTTCCTGTTTTTTCTGAATTTCCAGCTGTCATTAGCAATTCCTCTAATTTGACACAAAAGCAATTCATAATTTGTGAACCATTTTACGCATTTCCATAGAAAACTCTCAAACAGATGAATTATTTCGTATAAGAATTACACGCAGAACATATTATGAATCGTCAGTTTGTGACATTTTACGATGATTCACAATATTTTCACATTATGATTCTGCTAAAGTGACCGTTTTAAGTCCCCTGGAATAGGACATAGGATACTTTTTGTCCCGATATTCCCTCAGGATCGAGGCGTAAGCGGGTGAAACCGCGGGGCGCAGCTAGTTTGAAATAAATGCTTTGAGTTTGATGAGAGTCGGTCAGTCAGAAATATGAAGCTAGTTGCCCATTCCGAAGCGTAGTAGGTACATATAGAGAAGAACGGGCAAGAAACTCCACGGATAGGTACTCTCTCAAAATCAAAATATTTTTACAATATGTTGGTTACATCATTTATGTTGAAATTATACATGTGAGAACAATGTAGGAAGCACGTTAAAAGCGTCCGCAATTTTTACATAAAAACAATTCAAAAATTAAAATAAGCCATGGCAGCAAAGAGATGACCAGCCACAACTGACGGCGCCCGTTCAGGAAATGCGAATGACGCATGGATCAGCACCATTCAGCTCAAACATTTTGAAGGGAGCTAAATGATCCAACACACGCGCCACCATCAACGAGATATTTGAGTGAGCATGACATTCCCAGCCGCCAGGGCACATTCAAGTCAATGAAAGACAAATTACCCGGTAAATGGTAGCTCTATAGTACATAAAACTGGTATTATCATCACCATCATCACCATTCTGTAGCCCAGTATCTTCACAAAAAGAAATAATACTATTCAAAAACTTAACTGGTATTAGCGCCATCTATATTTTAATTAGCAGCACTAGCACTACCGAATCAATAACTTTACCCCTACCAAAAATAGCTCAACGCGCCTAAAGAAGTTTTCACTTAATATTAATACAAGATCATACTCACTCCTCTCCGCCTTCTCCGCATATTGTTTTTTCTGTGATTCAGTTATATCATCTTCATTAGGTCCAATCAAAATCTCTGGTTCCTGATCAGGTTGATCAGTGGACGTTTCTGAAAATAAAAAAGGGTAATAAATTGACGTTAAGCTACTTGAAATTCACGTTTTTTAGTACCAAAATCAAGCCAATTTTATTATAAATTAGCAAATCTACATAGGTCATAGGCCATTTTATACAGGCTGGATTTATTTTCGCATATTATTAGAAAAACAAACGAAACTTGTATTATTCAAAAAAAATAAAATCATATCATGAATATTACGATGCCAAAAGGATTATTAGAAACTTGGGTTTATTATTGAATATAACCAGTTTATCGAGTTCCCTTAGTCTGGTATCATCTCATCGCGAAAAGGCGAAATCCAAATTAAGTAATATTTTAGGCACCATATATACCTATATATTGTAAAGAGACACAATTTAAAAAAATTGAGAAATATTATTATCATCAAGTAGGTATGTCTAAAGATAATATTAACCCAGGTATGCAAAAAGTATTTTAGCATTCGAAAATTAGTAATAAAAGGAAGCTTTTTTTCCATGCAAATCATTTATGGTGAATCCGCAAAAGTAACCCGCGAAATTCAAATTTTATTAAGTTTTTTGCAATTTGTAGGTTATGTATGTTGACTAAAGAAGCAGAGTTCTATAATATATTTAGAGCACAGCTGGCCCCCATGATCGCATTATTGTCTGGAACAAACAAACAAACATGAGAATGAGAAATACAGTAATTAATTGATTCAGGCGTCACTTTTCGGAAATCCATTATAAAATACAATAGACGTAGATATATTTAGTAACCTATTCCGCTTAGCTATTCCTCAAGAGTCATATAAAACCCTGTAAGAAATCGACACGTGTTTCACCTCTTCTTTCTCGTGTTCGCGACTGGATGCGACGTTGAGAAAAGTATTTTTTTTTAGTTATCTTTCACTTTATAGTGTTTTTTTGGAAGTCGGTTGTTGTTTTTTTTGAACATTTTTATTTAATTTACAGTCACGAATCATATTTAAATCAACATACCTACGTAAATCATAATTTAGTTTTGAGGTGGGGGATATTATAAGTCAGAAAAACCTTACGGCACGCAAACTGATTTAATGATAGACAATTAAATATCTATCAGGTCACTTAAGAAAATAACACTTTGAATGTCAAATTCAAAATTAGAGTTCGATTCTTTTTGTAGATTTTGTTTTTGATGACACTTTTATAATTTTCATTCGATTTTGTAAATGTTTTTGTTTTAATCTAAAATGTTGTTTCTGCCATACGAGATGTCGACTTAAATGTGAAACTACGTCTGAGCTTAACTTGTATTATGAGTTTATGACGCACACGGTCAGTCGGCATTACGATATGGCAAGTTTTCCTGAACTTCCAGTTTGACCTATTAACAGATGAGTTGTTGCCTCAATATACAGACGCTTGCAGCGTATTGTGTGATGAAGTGCAGCACGGAATAATAAATGTGTTGACAATGTGTTGGAACGTGGAAGTCTGGCATCGGCTAAAACAGGTTTTCAGGGGGCCAAGTCTACTAATTTACAAACGTGTCAATGGTCTCACAATGATCAGTTTTTGACAAATTTGTATGGCATATCTGTCAAAAACTGATCATTGTGAAACCACTGAAACGTTTGTAAATTATTAGACTTGGCCCCGTTCTGTCTCGTTTCCAAGGATTTCTTTATTTAGGTACTTACAACGGTCTATCATGCGTTCGTCTCATTTATTTATTAATTTATCAGTCTTTTATGTTTCGTTTTGCAATTTTATACACAATCACACGATTTATGCACTAACATTATTGTTGAGGAGCTCGTGGCTAATTAATAAATGCCGCACGGGTCGATCCATCAGGTTAAGCTACGCTTGCCGGGGTTGGTCCGTAGATGGGTGAACATCTTTACATAGGTACCGAGACTCCTCCGTGCTTCGGAAAGCACGATATGCCGTTGGTCCCGGCTGTCATTCGTAGATGTTTGACAGTCATTGCGGGTCATCAGAAGCCCGAAAGTCTGACAACCAGTCTTACCAAGGGGTATTACCCAGTTACTGGGTTGTGGAGGTCAGATCGTCGCTCCATGTAAAATACTGGAATATATGTAGCTGCATCCGGTTAGACAGGAAGCCGACCCCAACAGAGTTGGGAAAAGGCTAGGCAGATTGATTTTTATTATTATTATATGACACAAGTTTATTTTATTTAAGTAGATTATTACACACATTACATTTTAAACTGATTTACATCCGTCACCTCCTACGAATAATAAAAGTCGAATAAAAATGCATCAGGCACGTAGACATTTTCGGGCATTTTTGCTCAAAGGGGCCTTTTTGGCGCAGCCGTGATAATAGAATAGAATAGAATATCTTTATTTTGCATAAAATATGTACATAAAAGGTCTTACATGTAAAAAGTCCCACATATTTTGCTTACTTTCATTTCAGCATAAGTTCCTACATCGCACATAACACTTTTTATTTCATTTTTATTTTATTTTGTTATCTGCTGTATATTCTACTGTGTGCCTTTTAGTCTGTGCTAAATTAACGTATATTCTTTCTTTCTTGGTTGGCAACCACTACCTACCATTAAAAAAATAGTTTGCCAAGCAAATAGTAGCCTAAGACTTCATGATCGGTTGATCACAACCGATGATACAAAACTAATATCATAATAAACGACATAAATAAACAATAGATCGTCACTAATCGTGTTTCCTATAACAAATATTGCCGCGTCATGATCACAAAAACCCGGTGATTCCCTGTTCCTCAGAAGAGTAGATAACAATATTTTTAGCAATTAGAAGAGAAAAACAAATAAAAAAAAACAATTTCAAACATTTTAACAATAGTTCGATTAATCATCAAAATTCAAGCAATCACAAACAACCGTTAATATTCAAAACAAGAAACACTCAAAATAAAACGAAAAACCACTATAATAAAATAAGGAACGAACTTACTGCAAAGTAGCGTAGGTACCGACAACCTTACCGTTCGACGACTCAGCAACAAAAAGGGCCTGCACTCGGTCGAGCGCTCGCTTTTATATGAATCGGTGGGGGTACCACCACTACCAACAATAAGTTCGCTTATACGGCCTCTCCTGATCGTGCACCGTCCTCGGCTGCACCTGGGACTTCTTCTTCAGAAGCACTGGCAGGTACGGCGAGATTTTGACCGCCGTTTTCGTTTGATTCGGTCCCGTCCGTACTTGAAGCACCAGTAGGACCAGCAGAAGGACCTGAAGGCTCACCAACATCGTCAGGTTAATCGTCACTGCAATCTGTATGAGAAACAAGTGGTTAATTATACGTTGCGATATACAGCTCTGCCTATTCTGTCATTCATCTCGCAAACAAGGCCCTCATACAAAGATACACTTTCACAACAAATTAAAGCACTTCGCTTTCAGACATATGCATACATCTTCATACATCAAATCTCACTCATACTCATACTTGAACTTGTACAAGTTCACACGTTAAAAACGTGTCAACCAGGACTGCGCCTGCCAGGACAACACCTGATGCGTGTTCAGAGAACACGACTTCCGGGATAACACCTCATGCGCATACACAGTACACGTCTTCCGGGACAACACCCGATGCGCATACACAGTACACGTCTTCCAAAACCAGGCACTCCAGGACGCTAGCCTTGGGAGCACGCTGCATCATAGCTGCACCAGCCACACGTTCCGAACAGTAAGGCAAGCATCTGCCTCACATTCACACGCACGCATACAGAATACACGAGCTACTAGAACATAAAAATAACATTTCGGTTGAAACTTACTTTCAAAATATGCAGCACAACTTTCAGGACACCATTCGCCTTTCCAGGGTACCATGTACTGAGCTGCGGCCTGAGTTGTCTTGCCTCTAGCTCCACTTAACAATTTCAGCTCGTAACGATCACTTGGTAACACTTTAGTTACGCGGTATGGACCCCTCATGCCAGAGTCGAGCTTCCCAGCGGACTGAGAATACTTTATTACGAACACCTGATCATTAACCTGGAAAATTCTTGGTGGGTGTCTTTGACGATTTACCCGGACGTCTTGGCTATCTTGATTTTTGTCAAGAGATTCTTTAGCGGAGCTCCTGCTGAGTTCCCTCATGGCTTCTCGATTTGGACTGGAGTTTTCGACGGCAACGTCACGGATCAGCGCACGAATCACAGGAGTGGTCGCGTTAGTACCGACTAACAGGTACAAAGCGGAGTACTGAGTGTTTTTTTGTTTTGTAATATTTAAAACTAACTGAATTTTACATAAACTATCAGACCAAGTGAATTTTTTATTACTACTCTCGACACGAATCATATTAAGGACGGTTCTTACGTAACGCTCGACTTACCCATTGGAGCGATGCATCTCGGGCGTTATGTAATGGATATCACAACCCATTTCAGTTATCCAACTGGTAAAAGCTGACGCCTCAAACATGCGACCACGGTCACAAACTATTTGTTTGGGTGTCCCAAATAAAGATAAAGCGCTATTGAAAACTCGTTTCAATTCGCTTGCATCTTGTCTGTACATAGGATAGAGTAAACTAAATTTGGTAAAAGAATCGACCAAAACAAATACAAATTTATATCCGTTGGACTCGGGTAAAGGGCCTAATGCATCAACATGAACCGTGCTGAAGGGAATGTCAGATTTTTCCCATGACGTAATAGGCTGAAGAGGAGCTCTTGGCACACGCTTCTTGGAAATGCAAATTAGACAATGGGAAGTATACTTTCTAACAAACTGTTTCAGGCCAGGGAACCAGAAATGTTTTAAAATAAGGTCATAAGTTTTATCAGCCCCGATGTGCTCGTGCTCGTCGTGAAAAACGCGTAATAAACTGAGCCGGTGCCCTTTAGGGATATAACATAGTAAGCGCGACTCCTCGCCAACAGGTGAGTACCGACAATAGAGCACATCGTTCTGACACACGTACCGACTAGAGTCCAAGAGACCATCCCTCAGTTTTTGGATGAGATCGACAGTCTCGGAATCAGCCGACTGGGCCATTTGTGCCCAATTCAATGGTCTATCAATGTTATTGACTTGCAACGCTGGCGGGTTCCTGCTTAGATAATCCGCGTGACCCATCATCACGCCCTTTCGATATTCAATCTCAAAATTGAAATCCTGCAGGTAAATCCACCAGCGTGCAACCCGTGGAAGGAGATCTTTTTTACGTTCGGTGGCCTTCAAAGCATTGCAATCGGTCACGATTTTGAAAGCTATCCCGATTAAATAATGACGGAAGTGTTGCAGTGCCTTGACGACCGCCAACGTTTCCAGTTCATACGAATGGTATTTTGCCTCTGCCCCCTGAGTGACTTTACTAAAATAGGCTACCACTCGTTTACCACTGTCCGCGTGTACTTGCATAAGTACAGCACCATATCCTGCACTACTGGCGTCAGTGTGCAGCTCTGTAGGAAGGTTCGGGTCAAAAATCGCAAGTATGGGCTCGCTAGTTAACCGTTTTATAAGATCTAGTCGGACTAGATCTTGATCAGGTCCCCATTCAAATTTTACGTCTTTCTTTGTGAGACGCGAGATACATGCGGTTTTTGTCGAGTAACCTTCGATATAACGCCGAAAGTAACCCGAAAGGCCTAAGAACTGGCGTACTTGTCGGACATTACTAGGGATAGGTGTGTTAACTAGTGCTTCGATTTTGTGCGAACTCGGCCAACCTGACCGTGACTAATAACGCGACCCAGGTACTCTATGTTAGTGGTAAGAAAAAAACACTTGCACACGTTAATTGAGAACCCGGCCTCCGTCAAAGTCTTCAAGACATCGCGTAACAAGGTGATGCCATCATCGATTGTCAAACTCAGGATCAGCACATCATCAATATATACCAGGACATTCCCTGCTTCTATAAATTTACGCAAGGTATTATTGATTATACGCTGATACACAGTGGGAGAATTACATAAGCCATACGGCATTTTTAAGTACTCATAGTGGGCATCTGTGGTTACAAAGCCTGTCCTAAGAATCGACTCCTCATCAATCGGAATTTGGTGGAAGCCTGACGCCATGTCTAAAGATGTGAAGAATCTCGAGCCCCCAAGCCGATCAATGTGGTCATCAATCAAGGGTAGGGGGTACCTATCCTTGACAGTAATTCGATTTAGAGCACGAAAGTCTACGCACATTCTGTCTGAGCCATCCTTCTTCTTGACCAAAATGACCGGGCTTGCGTACTCGGAATTTGACTCCCTAATAATCTTTTTGTTTAATAGATCCTGACATATCTCGCGAACCTTAAGTTTCTCTTGGTATGACAAACGATACGGATGGTATGCCACAGGTACGTCACTTGTCAGTTTGATGTGCATTTTGCCTGTTTTCACCGTAGTAGTGGCGGTACCGGATATTAAAAACAGAGAGAACTCATCAATGACAGTCATCAACTTAACAAGTTCCGCACCTTTGAGAGGCGTATTTATTTTGTCAGGTTCATTAACACTCACAGTGTTTACTTTTAGCGCCTTATCCGGTGTATGAGTTAGGTACTGTCCATGTTTTGTACGAATAAACGTGACGCCATCGCGATTTAGTACATCAGTCCCTATTATAATGGGCGTATTCATACACGACGCGGGTACTACGACAAAATCTACTTCAAGCGCGATATTACTAAACTCGACAGTTAAAGTGACGTATTCGTGAGCAAAAACCTCTTTATCGCTTATTCCCTTTAAAGAACATTTAATTTGTTTACGCGAACCGTAAAAGAAATTTACTACCGCTGATGATATCAAGGATACATTGAGTGCACCACTATCATATACCCTCGGTATACCCTGTATCACGGCAGTACTTATATCGTTGTTATCCTTCGCGATTGAAAGTTCGCTACACAAGTTAACTTTACGTTGATTGTTATTGTTACTTTGAGACTCAGTTCGAGCCTTAGCGAAACAGTCACTCTCTTTATGTCCTACCTTCTTACAGAAAGAGCAGACCGGTTTGGCATTATTACCACTATCGGCTTTATCACCAGCACTACGTTTCTTGGGGTACTTATCTTTATAATGCCCTGTTTGGCCGCAATGAAAACATTTGTTTTCAGATCTACTAGGGCCGTTAAAATTACGCCTTTTAGTCGTATTACTAGATGACGCAGATTTATCGGGGAAAAAAAAGGAAACTAGGTTTTCTGACGTTAGGTCAGCATTCATAGCTGCTGCGCGTACCTGTACATCACTGATACCGTGAACCACTATTTGAACCATAAATTCTTCGCTTAACCCTTTTACTATTCGTAATCTTAATAATGAACGACGGGCATACTCTGCGTATGACGAAAACTTTTCGGACGTGGTGTTTATAACCTCCTGAAGAGTTTGGGCATAATTAATCTTTTGCGGACATAACGACTTAAATTCTTTAACGAAATTGGACCATGAACGATCATTTGTAGCCCACTCGTTTAACCAGGTCTTTGCGTCACCTTTCAAACAATGAGCCACACGCGAGAAGCTCTCGAGATCGTCCCAACGGTTCACATGCCTAGCCCGGTCCACTTCGTTACACCACACCTCAAAGTTGTTTATAGCTGGATCAAAATTTTAAACGTAATAGTTGCTAGTCTTGTTTTTTGTTAATGCTCCTAACGCATCCACCAGCGCTTGGGTCGTGGAAACATTATTTTTGTCTAACGGAGGTGTGCTGTCACGAATTGACGGCGTAACATGCGAACCACTAGCGGTGTTCTGAATAGCAGTCAATCGCGACATAATTGTGTCTAACACACTTTTCACAGAAACATCGTGAGGGTAGGATAGAGATTTACCGCGACGACGATGTGGATTAACCGTACGTGACCTAGACCTTTCACGTGAACTATGATCGTCTCCGTTACGTGAGCGACGAGTTCTGTCGTTACATGAACGCGAGCGGGTCCTGCCACGACGCGAACTCGAACGATTTCTACTATGGTGTGACCGTGAACGAGTTCTATCACGGCGCGAACGTGAACCTTTCTATTTTAGATTTTACAATAAAACAAGCGTGTTCGACTGTGAAACCGGAAGGAAGTATATTTTTATCTTTACAGACATTGCATACATTGAGAAGACTATGGAAGTAATGTCATACAGCCTACAACAGCCAGTTGCTTATAATAGGTGGCACTAGTAATTACTAACACATGGTATTTTGAGTAAACTACAACAGAACCATGCCCATGGTCTTGTCGTGATTCACTGCGACGGCTACGCCTACTCCCAGAGCGAGGCGGCGTCCTAACTAGCTTTCCACGTGGCATTCTTATTTGAAATCAACGGCTGTTTGTGTAGGTATCAAGGCTAATAGTTGTGAGCAAATAAGTTGTATCCCACTTCTGATTTTAGCAATCAGAAGAGAAAAACAAATAAAATAAAACAATTTCAAACAACCTAAAACTAATTTATTCCAAAATAGACTTAATTTTAACAATAGTTCGATTAATCATCAAAATTCAAGCAATCACAAACAACCGTTAATATTCAAAACAAGAAACACTCAAAATAAAACGAAAAACCACTATAATAAAATAAGGAACGAACTTACTGCAAAGTAGCGTAGGTACCGACAACCTTACCGTTCGACGACTCAGCAACAAAAGGGCCTGCACTCGGTCGAGCGCTCGCTTTTATATGAATCGGTGGGGGTACCACCACTACCAACAATAAGTTCGCTTATAATATATATAATTCTTTAACCTCATGCAGAAGTCATGACGTTTGAACGCTGAATCATTATGTCAGATAACATAAAATGATCTATTTATAACATAACTGTTATTGTTTAGGTAGGTATTTACCCAACATAATTGTAAAACAGTTCCGTGTCCAAATGCAAAGCATGTCTTTTTCCATACATCTCTATCAGCCGTCATCTCAGTAGTCACCTCCTCGCTACCCATGTCATCTTTCACACAATCCATTCCTCATTCCTTTAATGTTTTCCTATTCTTATAGCCAACACTTGGTACATACTAATATTATATATTCTATCCATCCATCGCTTCTTTGGTTTTCCCATTGTTGCGCCATAACAGTACACTGTGGGCCATGATGAAGGATGATAGGCAATTAAAAAAAATTAAAAGGCTCACAGTTCCTTAAATATCTTTATTTTATTGTAATGATACCTCATCAAATACCTGAGCGGCTACAAACACATGCGGTATGACAGCGTACACCGCAGGGATATCAGGTGATCCGCAATCACGACCGAATGACGTCACAGCGACCACACGCCACAAGCAGCCATCTTGAATCTGTACTGGACCACCGGCATCACCCTGTGGAAAAAATATTTATGAAACTCAAACCATTTTTTTCAACCATTTACAGGCACTTTTGATTTGTCAAGGAGTTGGTCAGTTAGTCACAAAACTGAAGCTAGTCGCCCATTCCAAAGAACACCAAGAAACTCCACTCTTTTAAGTCAAAATATTACAAAATCCTGGGTAAATTATTCTTGTTGCTTCTTTATGTGAGAACAATCTATAAATAAACAATATTAAACAATTCAAAAGAACAGAGTAAACATAATGGACCATTTACACGGGGCCAATCCCCGAAACAATCCACAAAGCCAATCCAATAATAATGTAGGCATCTACATCGCCACACATGCGAACTACGCATCAAAAATAACCAGACATCACACAAAATTCTGCCGTCACATAAAAATCCCGTCTGGTCGGAGGATCCTCCCATTTCTCTCTAGAAATGGGAGGATCCTCCGACCAGACGGGTGTTGTGTCTGGTGGGCTACTGCCCAATGATTGATGTTGGGATCTTGTATATATGTCCAACGCGCGGTAAGTTCTAATTGCGTGATGCAGGATTTTTTTACATGCTCTCTAGCATGAGTGAATTTTACACGCTGTTCCTATCCATGCTGTTTACCTCTAAATTGGTGACCCCGAATATGAACGTCAACGCAGCCTTCGAGTGACGTCATCATTATCATCACTCCCGCAAGCTTTCATGAGGCGAGTCACACAGCCAGCCAGCACCCACGACTTCAACAGGTATCCTGTCCACCAGCATGCAGCGAACGCGCATTCCTCAGCCTCATCTACCCGACCCACAGGGGAATCACCGCAATCACCACAATCACCGCAGACAGTTCCGATTCACTGGAACCTCAACTGGCACTGTGAAGCATCGTAAGATACAGGACCCAGCCCACTATCGACCTCCGCTCTGCGGAGAGGAGTGATGTGGCGGCATCTACATCGCTACATGCAAACTTCGCATAAAAAATACCAGTTGTCACATAAAAGCCTGACGTCACATAAAAATCCTGCATCGCGCAATTATAGTTTACCGCGCGATGGACATTAATATACAAGACAGCCAGACACGACACCCGTCTGGTCGAGGGATCCTCCCTTTTCAATAGAGGATGAGTGAACTTTACACCCTGATCCTCATACCTCTAAAGTTGTGTAAATAGAGACAGTCCACTACATTAATCTTTATTATTATCAAAAAAGCCAAATACAATTTGTCCATCTCAATCAAACATAAAGAAAATGTGGGTGTGTGAGTGTGTGTGTGTGTGTTTAGTTGTTTGTTTCGTATAAGTCACAGTATAAGATATATAATGAAAGAGCAATTTAAATCTGATTTTTAGTTGCGTTGGTAAGTTTTTTTTGCAAAGAGTTGTTCAGTCTTGTCGTACGTTAAATTTTGGAGAAAATTACTAACTACAGTTTTACATTTATATTTAGGTAAAGAATATACGTTGCAGGTTTCGTTTATAGTGTTATAAAGGTGGCTGCTAAGACACGGGTAGCTACACCTGGCCAGAGCAGTTTTCGTGGTGACAGGTGGGCATACAGGATATTTACGTCGTTAATTTTGCTCGAGTAACCGTGGGTCAATGTTGAGTGTACACGTAGAGTGATGTTAAGCGCACAGAGCTGTCGGACAGTGAGTACAGATATGTCTTTATAAAGCTGGGTAGTCGGGTACCGATAAGGTTTGTGAAGCATGACTTTCAAGACAGCTCTTTGTGCCCTCTCAAGGCGAAACATGTACGATTTAAGTGTACCACCCCAGACAGATATGCAATATGTGAGAAGTGACTGAGCCAAGGCGAAGTAGATATTTAACAGTCGATCGGCAACTACTCTTCTTAGTTTTTTCATAGGAAACATCAATTTACGAACACGCGTAACTGGCATACTGATATGCTTTTGCCAACTCAATGTGTTGTCGATGTGTTAAATACTTATTTAACACAAGAGCTTCTATGTATAGTAGGGCAACTGCAAGGGGTAAATATAGGGCGACAACTATGGGCTTTAACGTCTGGCATACTAGGCTGTGTAGTCTGCTGAGAAAGGCACATAGTGGGTTTTAGAGACATTTAGCGTAAGTAAATTCAATGAAAGCCAATCCATCACTATGCCAAGAGCATTTTCAGCTGCGTGGTGAGCAGATTCCCATGTTTCTCCGCTTATGATTAGCGCAGTGTCGTCTGCATATACGAGTATCTTGCAGTTTGGGATTGCCAGCTGACACAGTCTGTTTACAAATAGAAGAAAAAGGGTGGGACCCAGCACGCTGCCCTGTGGTACGCCAAAGGTCAGATTCGCATCGTCACTGATGTAGTTGTCTTAGCTTAACTCGTTGGTTACTGTTTGTGGGATCGTTACGGAAGAGGTTTAGAGTGATATCTCTAATTCCTAAACTTTCTAAACCACGGCACACCAAGCTTTGGCTAAATCAAGGAATATACCTATTGTTTTAATCCTAGAATCAAGATTCATAACAATATGGCTTGTCAGTTCAAGAACAGCATCCTCTGTTGATAAGCCTCTCCTAAAGCCGTATTGGTTTGGCGCAATTATATTGTTGCACTCAAGATAGCTAAGCAATCTTTTGTTCAAAACCTTCTCCATAATTTTAGACAGTGAGGTAAGAACAGATATAGGCCTATAGTACTCGTCACGGTCGCCATCCCCACCCTTAAATACTGGTGTGACTAATGTTTTAAATGTGTCCGGGAAAATACCTTTTGACATACATAAATTGCAGATATGCGTTATTGCTGGTACAAGTACATGTCTGGCAGACTTAATAACTGAGGCTGGTACTCCATCGTGACCTACTGCACAATTATGTTTTAATTCTATAATTATATTTTCTATTTCTGAGAAATTCGTTTCAAGTAATACGAATGAGTTACCTTGAGGATTTATTAAGCTCTCAAATTCAAAGTTTGGGCGAACTTCACGCTGACCCAGCGCAACCTGCCTAGCAAGATCCGCTCCAACGTTTGCAAAATACTTGTTTATAGAATTGACAGAGGTGTTTGGATCGCTGCACATATTAAGGAGTTCTCCTGACTTACTTATGGGTGAAGTGTTCTTGTAGCTGATAGTTTTTATGATGTCCACAGTTGCTTTGGGGTTACCATTGGCCTTCAGGAGTTCTTTTTGGTCAAATTTGCATTTAATAGTCTTAAGTAAGTTGTTACAGAAATTTCGGTATCTAGAATATATTAGATTAGCAGTAAGGTCTTTAGGATTTTGCATTGCTTTTTTATGGAGTTGATCCCGATTTCGTACGCACCTCAAGAGGCCAGCGGTCATCCATGGTTTAATAGTCTGCTTCGTACTAGGGACTTTTTTTTGCGTACTGTCTAGATTTATTGCGACAGATATAATGGAGATGAGTTGTTCCGCACTTTGATTTGGATCTGTGATAGTTAAAACACTTGAGAAATCGGAGTTTTCTAAGCAGCCAATAATACCTGGAAAGTTTAAATGCCGTATCATACTTTTAGGTTTTGTAGCATTAGGAGGCTTTCGTTCAGTGCAGAACAGGATAGGTGCATGATCAGTAAAATATGAGTCCAGAACCAAAGTTGTGGAGGGTCTATTTGTTTTTAAAAAGACATGATCCAGGCAGTTTACAATGCGAGTGGGAAGAACGTGGGCAGGCAGGAGCCCATGAAAATCCATTGTATTTAAATATTCTTCGGAGTTTGAGTCATTGTTATCTGGTCGAATATTTATGTTTAAATCTCCAATCACTACTACAGTTGTTATTGATGCAAGGGATTCTAGAATATTGTTTAAAGAGTTAAGAAAATTTTCTTAAACGGTATATTGCAACAATTGCTGTATCTAGATTCAGCCTCAAAATAAAACAGTTAGAATCCTAGAAAACCGGTTCAACTAAATTATGAGTCACATCAGAACTTACATAAACTACCACCCCATCATTTTGGTTGTTAAATGAAGATCTAGCTGAGGTAAAGCCAGTTAATACAGGAATATCTGCCACTTTACTTAACCAGCACTCAGAGAGGATCCATGGAATGTATTAAGATATTGAGGCCATCAAAGTTGCGATTTAGGCTTCGGATGTTAACATGCAATATGTTAAGAGTTGGATGGGTAGTGTCTATATGCTTCAAACATTGGTCTGGCAAACTCACATATGAACGTGAGATATTAAATGATTCAACAGAGTCAATAAATTTATTTAAGTTGTCCTTATCGAATTTATAATTTTAAATGTCAATGACCAGTTTATATTTGTGTTGCAGAGTATTATTTGTGTATGTACTTTAGTGTGGAATTTATAATTTAATGTGTTTAGTCTATTTATAATAAGGGGTTTGCGGTAATGTTTGGTGTGAATGTTTTGGGAGTGTAACTGTAATTGTGTTGCGTTGTGATTAATAACAGATTTTGTTTCATACGACAAATTAATTAAATTGTGGTTGCTTACAAGGTGAACCATATCATAACACAGTGAAACACTGAGTAAGACAGCTTCGACACGAACAGACTTTGAATATATATAACAAATAATTACAAAATTTTGGCTAACTAGACTATCTGGATTCAAGTTACCAGCTGACCAACAAGGCCATTTAATGTAGTACTAAAATAAAAATAAAAATAGTGTGTAATGAATAAACTGTGAAAGCTGAAATTGTGGTTATTGGTCCAGGAAAGTCATTTTTTAGCTAAGAGTTTTAGATTTATTGCGGATTCAATTCGAATTTGAGGCTCACCTTCAGTTTTACGCAGGAATATGGAACCGTGTGAAGTCCAGCAGTACGTGTAACCATTTTCCCCTGCAAACTGTCGAGCTGCATAGAACAGTTTCTGCGCGTTAGGTGTTAGGGCTTCTGTACACAGGTTTGATAGGTCCGGGTATACTGCGGTGGCCAGTATTTAATTTTTCTTCATTTGGTTTCTTTTTGTTGTAATTCTTGACCCGCTGCATTATTTTGTCCTTTTTTAGGACACTGTTCAGCTCAACTATGATGGGTTTACTGCCTTCTTTGTGGGTTTGGATTCTGTAAATGTCTTTTATGTCACAGTCTTGAATATCCACCTCGACAGCCTTCGACAAGGTTTTCACTATCAAACTGGCGTCCTCCTTCGACTCAAATTTCCTGTCATCTCGCAAGCAAATGGGTACATTTCGTATCTCTAAGCTAGCCGACCTACTTTTACGCTCAAGAACTTCAATCTTATTTTCCAATTTCTTATCTTCTACTCTATCTTCTTGCAGATTTTGAAGTGCTTTAAAAATTAAGTCATATTTATCTGACATAAATTGCAAACTTTCTTTAAGCTCCTTATTTTTCTGTTTGAGTTCAAGGAAGCTTTGGTCTACCTTCGATGATAAGGACGAAATCAGCCCTTTGAGTTCCTTGATTTCATCATCGCCATGTCTACGTGTATGTCTTATACTGACATTCCTGCTACCGCTTCTTTCAGATGCAGTATCCGATTCACATATCACAGGCGCACATACCTCAGAGAGTGTGGAACCAAGCTCAGGAGCAGATGAGTTAGGCGGGGGGGAGCGCTGTAGCTGCATGTTGGATGGTTACTCGGTGTAGAAGTACCAGGCGTCCAAAACTTATGAAGAGGATTCACCGGTGCGAGGTGCGTAGGGATCACTATACTGGTCGAAAATCGAGGATTTAGTACATTTATTCTATCCGCCGAAATTAGCAGAAATTGCAAAAATAAATCGGCAAAAATTGCATAACTATAACAGCGAACAATGCAAAAATAAAATAAAAATAAACAATTGATTTTGTACCTTCAAGATTTGAACTCGGGACTCTCAGCGTGCTTCGGTCGCGCTATGCCACGGCGCTAGGACGCCACTTTTTATAGATGGTGAAATTGGTGAGTAATTAATTACGTAGCGCTGTAGCGATTGTTGATAGTGCGGTCAAAGTCCAAAATGTTTACACTTTTTATAAGTTTTTAGTTCGTTGAGTTTTTTAAACTGTTCTCATTATTGTTAGAGTTATCGATTCACTATGATTTTTCACACAATTGTCACTTGTACTTCACTGGTATTAGGTATAGTTTTATAGCAAATTAAAGCAATTTTTGCAGAGTTTTAGACTTTTAAACACAGAGCTGATCGCAAGTACGTGTGTTCGCATTAGCGGCACGGAGGATTGGATTGTCCTCAAGCCATTGTTGAAGCGAATAAATGGATCGATCTCGGGGATTGGCCCCGGTCGATAAATGGTCGATAAGCCCCGGCAGTTAGATATGACCAGTCTCAACTGCCAGTGTCAATTCAAGATCAGCACCATTCAACTCAACCAAATTTTCGTAACATAACATCATGCTTGCATTTCCGAAGAGGTAGGAAGAGGGAGGCGTGTGCACAGCATCCACATTTCGCCAGATATGTTAAAGTCCCATATAATAGGAGGCGAGCCTATTGCCATCGACCGTGCACAAATTGAAACTCCGGGCTGCTACTAAGAAATGTCTAAAGAAAAAGTAGTAACACTTTGCTTTGGTAAAAAACCACACCGAAACTAGCTCAGAGTTCATTTGGGTTCTTAGTAAAGAGCATTGATTTGAACTAAACTGGTTAATGTCTTGAAATAGTTTCTTGAACCATAAGTACAGATTTAGAGGTTTAAGAACCCAGGCAGAAATTTTACTTTGCGTGATTTTTAATCCCTACTCAAAACGGTGAAGGGACACATCGTGAGGAAACTGGTATGTCGTAGAACCAAAAATTCGTGACATCTACCAACCCGCACTGTTTCCGCGTGCTGGATTATGGACCAATCAGTCTCACTTCTTACCTGACAAGTGTCATGCCACCCACCCCTGTCACCAGCACACATGTGGCTATCAGGCAGAATCCCATTGGCGAGATGTCGTGTTTTTCCGAATATGTCCTGACACTCCTGCATGTCCCACACGCTGAGGGAGACGCTGCGAAGCTGTACGGACAGGTCAACACCTGGAATTAATAACGAGACGATGGTTAGGTTTGAATAAAGTATGCACCCATTTTATCAAGGTTATTTTAAATCATAATTTAACAAATGAAACTCACTATCAACAGTGCTCCCCCATCCAGTGGCGGTGATGCTCCTGCCCGTTGGTGGTGGTACTCCCAAACACGCTGGACGAATCACCTCCGAGAACCTGGAATTATTGTGATAATCGAGGAAGTTATCATTCATCTTGCGTCTGTTTCTTGCTGGAATTCTTCATTTTGACCCACTCATCACGACCTACTCTCAAACCAGTGAAAGAAAACATCGTCAGGAAGCCAGCATGTCCTAGAACAAAATATTTAGAGACATGTGACATCCACCACTGTCTTGTCTCTTAAAACTCGGTTGGTATTTTTATACCCTCTTCGGTCTAGTAGGCGCAAGCGCTACTGCTGCTGGTCCTGAGTTCGATTCCCAGGTAGGGCAAAGTGTTATTGAGTTTTTTGAATTTCTCAGTAGCAAACCGTAGTCTGGATTTATGCCCGGTTGATGACAATAGGCGTTCATTACAACAATATATTTCCCTGTTACACAGAGCTTAAACATGACTGGTGAAATGTGGGTGTACTTAGATACACCTCTGTGTAACCCTTCGGAGATTACAGACGTGATGTTATAATTGTTTTAATTTTACTCACTCGACTTTTGAAACCATCTTGATGAGCGCTACATCATGGTATTTACGTGGCGGATTAAACTTCGGGTGTTGAATGATGGCCGATATCTTCATGACGAGGGCTTCACGATCGTCCCGGTATGAGGAACCGAGCTGTACAGCTCGAGGGTATGTACTGTAAAATTCGTTACTGGTAAAATAGATGAATTCATATGAGGTATAATGGATTGGTGATTCGGAGCTGAATAGCAGTGAAAGTGGATCGGTGCTTGCTGCGGTCCATCCATGGCTGGGTTGGTTCATAATGTGACACTACTATTTAATTAATTTCATGCTCAGTCTTCACCATTGTATGAATTATTTTTGTGGACAACTGCTTGAACGCCCTACTGCAGGTTCAAAATTGGTTCACTGCTAATAATTTTATATAATAATAATAATATGGGAAAAAAATTAAATGCATAAGTTTTGCTTCACCAAATGTTAAAAGTAGTGATTGTGACATAGTATTGAATATGGAGAAACTAGAATTCGTCGATAAAACTTTTCCTGGGGATCACGCTCGACTCGAGACGGCTAAGTTCAGTAGCATATGCTGTGAGAAAAATCCATCAATTCACTGATTTAGATACCGCGAGGCTAGTCTACATATTTCAGTTACTTTCATAGTATCATGTCTTACGGTATTTTACTATGGGGACGGGCTGCAGATATCGAGTCTCGAGAGTTACCATTTACTAGGTACGTCTTTCATTGACTTGAATTTGCCCTGGCGGCTGAGAGTATATCATGCTCACTTTAATGTCACTGTAGTGGTGGCGTGTGGGTTGGATCATTAAGTTCCCTTCAAAATGGTTCAGCTGAATGGTGCTGATCCATGCGTCATGTTTGTGAACGACTGGTCATCTCTTAGCTGCCATGGCTTATTTTAATTTCTGAATTGTTTTGTTTCTTGTTTTATCTTTTAATTACGGACGCTTTTAACGTGCACGTTTTTCTACATTGTAGGTTTCAACATGAATGATGTAACCAATATTTTGTTACAAAGTTCTGGTTGAATAGAGTGTCAGTGGAGTTTCTTGCCCGTTCTTCTCCATAGGAACCTACTACGCTTTGGAATGAGCAACTAGCTTCATATTTCTGATTGACTGACCTCCAGTTTAAAAGTGCCTGTAATTGGTTTATTTTAAATAAATGCTTTGAGTTTGAGTTTTAACTACAAACGTTTAACTATACATATAACATCGAATTCATTTTTTTTAGACCATGAATAAATTATTCTTCTAAGTAAGGTCGGGCGGGGCTATTTCGACTATGGGGCTATTTCAACTAATGACAATAACTGTTATTGTAACTGTATTTGTACCAAAACGCCATCTGTGTGCAGGTACGTGAACAGATTATTTCAACAAAAGCGCGAACTGTTTGACCAGACGCCTTTCACGTCTATGTATGATGATTTGAACAAAAATTCTCAAAAAAATATAAGAAATAAAAAATAAACACTTAGCAATTTTATTTGAATTAGTCTAAAATAGGTAACGTTTTTTTTTTAAATAAAAGTTTATTCATGTTTGTTGTTGATCTGATTTATCGACAATGTTGGTTGACATACGTCCCTGCACTACTACCTATTGCAGTATTTCCCTGCATAAAATCTTCGAGTTTGGATCTTTTTATTAATTTTCTGGCCATCGATGTTGTCGTCTTAAATCTTCCGATAATTTCAATTTTTTTAATTTGAATCTGACAATGAAAAAAAGATGAGCAATTTTTTTAGGCGGACGTCAGTGGCGGTGCCATTTCTTGGTGATAAACATCTCTGTTTTTTAAAATAATTTCTTCGTGAACTATGTGGTGCAAATAATAGTAAATTATCAGCAGTGCAGTTTCGTGAATAGTTTCTGAGTTTTATGGTACGTATTGAATTCTATCTGTGCTACCTTACTCGCTCTTTCACCAAGGTATGTCTTTAGTCTTTTCGCTGGTCTAAAACCATCTTATTTGTCATAGGTTTGTTAAGAACCAGAGAAAAGGCCTATTTTGGCCTTTACCGGCAGGGCATTGGGAGCCCGCCTGATCCAGTGTTTCGTCAGCGGTCGTGGACCAGGCACTCCGGCAGTTTACTGCGCAGAGCGTCGTGCCACGCACCGTCCCCGCCTGCCCACGTACCTGGCGGCCTAGCGTTTGACCAATGTGTCCTCAATTTATAACTTAACTTTAATTTCTTCATTGCGAAGCGTCGTGCCTCCAGAATTTTCCCTATTGAAGATCATAAGAATTCGGCTAATCGATTTAGGTTTTTTTTTACACGCAAATGATCTTGTAAATAAAAATAAATTACGTCGGTGTCAGGCTAACATTCGGTTGCGGTCCTTATTCGGCGCGTTGCGTTCACGCGAAGAGGGTACGGATTATAAGCGTTTGCAATTGCTAATACACACCGAACTCCGACGCGTTACTAAATTCACCTGAGATATTTACTCCGAAAGTTTTCCTACATTAATCCGGCCATAAATCTAACATTATAAATAATAATAATAATATAATTTGTAATTTGTACGTCCCGTTTTTATATTTTCGGCAGTGTTTTTATATTCTTTTGTATAAGCGAAATTAAAGCGAAAGTAAAAAGTCGAAATTAACCCTCCAAGGTTATCCGCCCAAGCAGGGCTTATTTCCACCGTGTCCTCCGGTTGATCCACACAGTGGTGACACCCGGGATAAAAGATACCTGATAAATTTTTTTAGGAAGTCATGGGGAGAGGCCTTTGGTCGACTAATAATTGCCTTTGGGCCTTTGGTCAATAAATATCTAGCCTTTTCCCAACTTTTGTCTAACCGGACCAGATGCAGCTGATTACCAGTATTTTACATGAAGCGACTTCGCGGTTTTTGGTTCACAGTGGGATGATAAATGGTGACCGTAACCAGCAACAGTAATTAATAGCAACAGTGACATACCTGACAGAATCATTGTAGTCATTTTCAAGGGTGCAGTGTCCCGCAGTCAGGACGTAGCGGTCGCTGATCAGAGAGCCCCCACAAAACCAGCTGTAACCAGTGTGCTGGAAACATAGTAATACATACATATGCACATAAAATTAAATAAAAAGGAGCTACAAACAGGGTGAGTACTGATATGACGACTGATAGAGATGTATGGAAGTAGCAGACATGCTGCATTAATAAATTGGGAGAGAGTACTCTTACCAGAGTCCGTGTTTCTCCATTGTTTTAACCTGAGAGATGTCAGCCTAAGAGGTCTTTCTACATGTCATCTCGCAGAAGAACTTAACTACATATTTTTACCTTATAAATTATGCGACTTCACGATATAGCCACCCCCTGTGAGATATCCCGTGGTATACAGGATGTAAGGGTAAACACCGTTGTCAAAACCATGGGTAGTAGATTTAAACATAAAAATAAATGATCGAGTATCAAGAAAAAAAAACGTTATTTTCTTTAAAAGATTTTAAAAGGTCCGACACCGTCCGCAAATTCATGGACATGCGCCCGAGTGACGTAGAACTGTAACGGACGCCACCCGTTCTACATACCTACACAACACCTGAACACAATACACCTATCATGTGATGCAACTTTCCCTTCATACTTTTCCTGGCTTTAAACAGGCAAAACTACCTAAGTACCTTAGGTGTTGCGTGACGAGTCTACATCTAGATTTGATTTTCGTTTCGTTCTTAAAGATCAACTGGCAGCTGCTGGTAGCCACGACCCTGAGCGAGTGCTGGCACGATGAACTGGCCGTAAGTAGGCACCTACGCATCCTTTGTGTAGCCGCCAACATCGTTTCACGATGTAGCACACGTTGTTCAGCAAACAATTCAGCTTACATCCTACGAGCCTCGTTCAGGTTATCACCCGCGATAGCATAAAGGCGTACCATTTCGGTGCACTGTTAATTCGCGTAAGACATAATCACATAACTACAATTATTATTTACGAAGAGAAATGATCGGCGCTACGACGCTGCGACGCGGCGTTTCATTACGTGCGCTCGCTAGCGAAACAACTGACTGACTGGGGTGAGGGAGGGGTTGGCTCACGTGGCGTATTCCCCGCAACCCCGCCCATCTTGAGATGCAAGTTTGTTGCTCTAGCGTATGGGGTGAAATACTTTTGTGGTAAAATATATAGATTTTCTAAATCTTTTTCAACCATTGACTTTACGTTCTATAAATGACACGAAACCACTGGTTTCAAGAATAACGGTGTTTACCCTAACACCCTGTATACCACAGGAATCGTGAAGTTTTCAGGATAAAAGCATCTGTTTCCCTTTTTATCAGTGCAAGATTTTTTGCTATCAGTACCTACTTCAGTCACACTATGTATATTTTAGATATGTAGAAAATCAACTGAATGCTTTGAAACAAATCATCTTGAAAACCTAGACATCAAGCGCCAAATACGCAAAAGTCGCTCAAAACCTTCCTCATACGACCACATACGACGATGCTGATCAGCTCTTCTGTACACGATATGACCACGATTTCATAATTGAGTTTTGCTAGTCATCAGAGTGCTCACGAAAGAAAAGAAAATTAGTCTGGTTCGCTGAGTATTAAAACTTACCTTTAGTATCTTCCAACCCACAAGAGCCATGTGTGGGAACTCTCGGATGCTGGTAACTGATCCCCCGATGACCAGAGGCACGTTGATTGGTGCACAGTCAGACACCTTCTTTTCTCCGGGGTCTGGCGACAGTTTCCGCGATAAGGCCTTTTTCACTGCGAAAGACTTGTAGTAGTCACACACTGGAACAGAGAAATTGAAGGAATGTTATAAAGATTGCTGGTGGTGGCGGGTGTGTTGTATCATTAAAAGTTCCCAAAATAACAACGCATCTAAAGAAGTTTTCAATGAATATAAATACAAAACCATACTCACTCCTCTCCGCCTTCTCCGCGTATTCTTTTTTCTGAGATTCAGTCATATCATCTTCATTAGGGCCAATCAAAATCTCCGGGTCCGGATCAGGTTGATCAGTGGACGTTTCTGAAAATAAAAAGTATTAAAAGGATCGTGGGCAAAAGACACCCAGCTCCGCCACGGATCACACCACTGTAGTTTTGAAGACATTACTTATCCCTTTACTCAGGCCAAGGCACATCAAAATCTGTCCCGGGGGAATTCAGATATGATAATGTTAGGTTAATGTTAGGTTAGGTCAGATTAGGTTAGGTTATGTTAGGTTTGGATAGGCTATGTTAGGTTCGGAGAGGTGTGTCACCTAAATGGGACGTGATGGCGCCGCATGTCGTGCGGTGTTCCACAGGGCTCGGTTGTAGGCCCACTCCTGTGGAACATCGGGTACGACTGGATGCTGAGGGGCGAGCTTGGACCGGGGGTAGACCTGACGTGTTACGCGGATGACACGCTGGTCACTGCCCGGGGGAGCTCGCACAGGGAGGCAACGTTGTTGGCGACGGCTGCGGTCTCACAGGTGGTGAGCCGCATACGTCGTCTAGGGCTGGAGGTGGCCCTCAGCAAGTCGGAGGCCATGGTGTTTCATGGCCCCCGGCGGTCGCCGCCACCCGGCTCACACATCGTGGTCGGGGGGGCTCGTATCGCTGTCGAGTCTACCATGAAGTACCTGGGATTGGTGCTCGACAGCCGGTGGGACTTCGGGCCCCACTTCCGACGGCTGGCGCCCAAGTTGCTGGGCGCTGCTGGGGCACTGTCAACGCTGCTTCCCAATCTGGGGGGCCCGAGCGCCGCTTGTAGGCGGCTCTACGTGGGGATCGTGCGGTCGATGGCCCTTTACGGGGCCCCGATCTGGGCGGCTGACCTGACGGCCTGTAGTATCGCAGTTCTGCGCAAGCTGCAGAGAGCAATGGCCGTCAGAGTCATCAGAGGGTACCGCACGATCTCCTACGAGGCGGCTTGTGCACTGTCCGGATCCCCGCCCTGGGACCTCGAGGCGAAAGTACTCGTGTCATCGTACCGGTGGCGCGAGGAAGCGAGGGCGCGGGGCGAGCAACCGATGCAGCGACTCGAGCACTGGCTCGGGAGGAGGCACGGTTCTCTGTCGTTTCGGGTGACGCAGGTGCTCTCGGGGCATGGTTGCTTCGGGAAGTACCTGTGTCACATAAACAGGGAGCCGAACGCTCGGTGTCACCACTCCATCGACTGCCGGGAGGACACGGCGCGGCATACGCTGGCAGAGTGTGCCACTTGGGAGGAGCCGCGCCGAGCCCTCATCTCAGAAGTAGTTAGTGACTTGTCGCTGTCGGCCGTAGTGAATGCCATGATCGGCAGCGAGGAGTCCTGGGACGCGGTGGTTTCCTACTGCGAGACATTCGTCTCGCCGAAGGATGCTGCGGAAAGGGAGAGGGAGATCTCGACCACTCACCCGGCCCGCAGCAGGCGCACCGGGCGTCGGCGGAGGACGGATAACGCCCTCTTCCAGCCCCCCTAAATGGATCCAGGGGTTACGGACTCGGGGACGTCCGTCACCCCCCACACATCAGGACTCGAGGTGGCGGCGCGTAGTGTTCCACGCGCGCCCCTCTTAGACGTGACCCCTGACCCGAGGAGGCCCGCAGTGGCGGGCCGGCCGACCAGTCGGGGGTTGCGGAAGATTTTTACGTTCCCGCGACCCCCAGCGTAGGTGTGAGTCGGAACACCGGGGTGGTTTTTAGTCAGTAAGAGTCTGACACATCTATGAGGAATTTCCACCCCGGAAAAAAAAAAAAAGTTTTTTTAGGCTTAGTGGACTGTAGTAGTTTTGTTGAACATTTTCTATTTTGTTAAGTACTTACCTGGTAATTTTTGAAAGGCCTACACTGTCCTCCCATACCTAATAACACTGTAATTCGAAAATATTGTAACAGCCAATTATTTTTAAAAGAGTAACCGTGGAGTTTCTTGCCGGCTCTTCTCCTTACGATACGACCAATTGTAACCGTGCACCTAGCTTCTGACGTTTCATAAGTGCCCATGTAGGTTTATGTGAAATAAAATATTTTGATTTTGATATCTCACATCTTTTTCTAACCATTTTTTTTTTGTTGTGTTTATTTAATTATTACTCAGTAGAATAGAGTCTGCTCCAATAAAACTCACTTTTATGCGCTGCTGGGGCGCAAACTGCAGTGGTTTTGCCTGAGTAAAGGGAGAAGTAATGTCTTATAAACTACAGTGGTTTTATCTGTGGCGGACGTGCGTGTGCCGCCAATACATATCTAACCTAACCTAACAAAGTCGGAACTGAATAACCCTGGGACAGATTTTGATGCGCCTTGGCCGGAGTAAAGGGAGAAGTAATGTCTTAAAAACTACAGAGGATTTGTTTGTGGCGACGCGGGTGTGCCACCAATTCATACCTAACATATCCTAACTTAACATTGTCGTAACTGAATAACCCCGGGACAGATTTTGATGCGCCTTGGACTGAGTAAAGGGAGACGTAATGTCTTCAAAACTACAGTGGTTTCTTCCGTGGCGGACGTGGGTGTGTCGCCCATAGATTCTTGCCCATAATCCTTTACGTTAAGCTATTTAAAATTCAATTTTTACACGACTGCCCAAAAAGGAGTGTAATGTTTTCCTCCTAATTTCATGGCAAGGTTGGTCCCATAGTGAAAGTTGTTCATAGTTATGAGTACAATGACCCCTTAAGAGGATGCCCACGAATTACATTTCACCCTGTAGAGGCAAACAAAGCTGCAGTTCCAATAAATGACGAAACGTTACGTACTTTAAAATGACATGACCAGTGGGACTATGGGCGCCCGCTTAGGTGTCGAAATCAATGTGCAGTAAATATTGTTTTAATTTTGCAATTGCTGTATCCTACAGTTTACAGATAAAAAAGTTTCACGAGTCTAAAAGATCAGGAAACTACGAAAAATGAAGGTAAGTGTTCACTTAATAACTCTGTTTTCGATAAGAGATGGCGCTAGGTGTTGTAGTTATCTCAAAGAGATAGGACCGATGCCTGCCAGGGTTGCGGGATAGTCCGAAAGGGATACCGGGACGCTGGCAACTGGCAACTGAAGGAACACGGGTGGGTTTTAGTTCCGCTCCGCCCAGAGCGGGAGAAGCCATTTGATGATTTCCCAACCACAAAAAAAAAAGGCGACAATCAGTGTCAAAAACTTGATAACTACAACAAGTTATCGAGTTTTTACACTGATTGTCGCTGAGATGATATTGCGACTGGAATTTGAACGTTTTTAGTTAGGGGGATTAGGCAATCACCGCGGCCCATAGACATCCACAACACCAGGGTTATTGCTGATGCATTGCCACCCTTTTCCCAAATAAACGCTATTTGTTAAGTTTTGCTGGCTCACATGCAATCGAAGACAAAGACATTTATTCGTAGGATATGGTATGTACAAAGATGGATAATAAAATTATAGTCCGAACCACGGATATCTATGGTCCGAACACATCCGCCACTAAAAGCGGCATACGCATATTTACAATAGATATGTATGTAATCTCACTTAATATTACATAGGTATTACTTATATTCTAATAAACAATAAAAGCTAAGTATAGACAAGTTAGTTCTTTAAGTTTTAGTGTTTTATGTAAATAGTTAGTTGTGTTACATACTAACTTAATTTATTATTATTAACTTAATTTATATAACACAGTATAGACATAAATATACTCTATTTGAATTATAAACGTAACAAATTAAATATATATTACCTATTTATCCTTAAAATCAAAAAATTCTTTTATTGTATAAAAATTATGTTGGAGAAGCCATGTTTTCAGATTTTTCTTGTAATTATGAAACGGGAGTTCTCTTATTACTTTAGGAATGTGGTTATAAATTTTTATAGACATAAGGTAGCTATTTCTATAGTGGAGACTACTGTTACAAAATTGGTTTTTTAACTTGGTGGGGTCTCTTTTTGTAAATCTATTGTTTTCGGTTACTGTGGAGAAAAATTTTGCATTTTTCCTAACAAATATGGCTATTTCCAAAATATAAATAGAAGTTAACGTTAAAACCTTTAACTTTTTAAATATTGGTCTACAGCACTCATATGGAGGCGCCCCAGTTATTGCCTCAAGCATTTTTTTTGTGCTATGAAGGCTCTTTCTATTTGGGACGAGTTACCCCATAGAAGTAAGCCGTACCTCAATACGGACGCTACATAGCCGTGATAGGCGTTGAGTGCAGCTTCTTCGTTCGTTGTTTTGCGTAGTTGTCTAAGTGCGTATATAAATCTATTTAATTTTTTACATACATTTTCAATGTGTATTCCCCAATTACAGTTTTCATCTAGAGTAAGGCCTAAAAATTTTATACTATTTTCTCTGTTAATTATTTCACTGTTATGGTTTAAATCAATTTTTGGGGGGTTTTTGTTTTAGATAAATTTACTTTTAAGTTGTTTTCATTTAGCCAATTTATTATATTGTTGATTGTTTGATTTACTTCTTGTTGATGTAATGTTTTGTTATATTCCGGTATTATTACTGATACGTCATCTGCAAATAGCACGCACTTATGGCTTGTGATATTTGGTAAGTCGTTAATATATAGAAGGAAGAGAGAAGGCCCAAGAATGCTTCCTTGGGGTACTCCAGACCCATTGTGTCTAAATAAAGATTTGTATAACTTTACAACTAGTTTATCATTAATACGGGACACTTCAACACACTGTTGTCTATTGCTGAGATAACTTTTCAGCCATTCTAACGCTGGACCTCTTATGCCGTAGCGCTCACATTTATCTAAAGTCTATTGTGGTTAACGAGATCAAAAGCCTTGCTCATATCAGAAGATTACTGAAACAGAGCGTTTTTTATCAATATTATCTGTTATGGACCTGACTAGAGAGAATGCTGCGAGAGTGGTTGACTTACCTTTTTGAAACCCATTTTGTTCTTCGTTGATAATTTTATGTTTGTTTATAAATTGAACTAAACGACTATGCATTATTTTTTCATACATTTTTGAGAATATTGGAACCAGAGTGATAGGTCTATAATTAGTTTTATCTAGTGTACTCTTGCTTTTATGGAGTGGCTTAACTATAGACACTTTTATTTTTCTGGGAAGATTCCCTCAAATAGAGATAAATTGATTGTATGGCACAGTATTGGTGTTATAATCTCTGCACATAATTTCAGTATGTGCGTAGAGATCTCATCATACCCTACCGATTTTTTATTATTTAGAGATACTATTGTAAGAAACACTTCGGAGTCAGAACATGGGTTCAAAAATATGCTGGAACTGTTCCCATAGGGTTGAGATGAACAGCTGGTATTTTGTGAAGGTTGGGATTTTATATTAGCAATATCAATAAAAAAATTGTTAAACGAGTTAGCTATTTGACTCGGATCGATTAAAATACAGCCATCGTGGTCTATTGCATCTATTTGATTAAATGGTTTATGAGTGTCTGTTCTATTTTTGATGATATCCCATGTAGCTTTATTTTTATTTTTAGATTTTAACATGTAGTTTAGGTTTGAATTTTTTTTTGAGCCGAGCACGCAGGTTTTTATTATTTTATTATATTTTAAATATCTACACCTTATATCATTATTTTTATTATTTATGTGGCACATTTTTAAGCTGTCTTTTATAAGTGCTGGATTTCCTTAAACCTTTGGTAATCCATTTGGGTGAAGTATTATTAACGTAAATTTTAGTCTTCCGTAAGGGAAAGCATAATTTATAAAATAGTAAGAAGTTTTCATGAAATATATTAAAACTATCGTTGCGTCAGTGTTCTCGAGAACATCAATCCATGACAATTTCCCTATAGCGTCCACAAATTTTTTGATGTTATCGTTTGAGTAATCCCTGTTTAGGCAGGATCCCTGGCAGGTTTCCTCTCTTCAACTGGAAATGTTATAATGTTTGGCAAGTGTTGTGATCTGATAGAAAAACTTCCTAAAAAAGAGTGTTTCCAGTTGAATTTTCTATATTACTTATAATCTGATCTAAGCAAGAAAGCTGACGTGTTGGTTTATTTATATGTAAACTTAAGCCATAGTTAGATATGAGATCATTTAGTTTAGTTGTATCGTTGTTTTCTTTTAAGGTATCAATATTTAGGTCTCCTGTGACAATAATGCGTTTTTTTCGTTTGAGTAATTTGTGCAACAGTAGGTCTAATTTTTCAAAAAATTGATGTGTGTTAGAATTTGGAATTCTATAAATAAAAATAACAATACATTTCAAAGAAGGTATCTCTACACCACAAAATTCAAATATTTTTTCCGTACATAAATCCTTAGGTAATTCTATGTTCTTAGAGTCAAACATTTTATTTATTAGAACACAAACACCACCACGCTTTTCTCTTTTTCTTGAAAACGAACATCCAAGATAAAAGTTTTTAAAGTTAATATTTAATTCATCGCCTGCTCTTACAAACGTCTCAGAGAAACAAAGAAGACGTTAACATCTTGATCTACGTATTCATTTAAACAGAGTTGGACGGAGTCAGTTTTATTGAGTAAGCCAGCGATATTTTGATGCAAAAGAGTAGCGGTATAACTAGAATCATAGTAATTGCAATCAGTATTTTTATTGGCCACGAAAAAGATTATTATCTATAGTAGAATCTAATTTTAGCTGAGTACAATAAGTTGAACATTGTTGAATGTTTACTGACAAGTAAAATGGGATAGTGCCTCTTTTTGCAGACGGATTTGAAACAATTTTAATTACTTCAGGTTCAGTATTAGGACAATGTCTTAAAGCTAAGTTCTCGTATTCATTTCTATCTATCAAATGGTTAATTCGGTTGCTAGTGTTGTATAAGAAGGCTGTTTTATATTTTGTGACATTTGATAATGATAGGAAGTTACATTGCTTAGAATTAATACAAATGCCTTTTAGTAGATTATTGAGCATCCATTCATTTAAGTATGGGTTGTAAGTTACACTTAAAATTATAATGTTTATGAATTGTAGCTTAGTAACGCAGCCAACTCCATTGTAATTTTTGTAGGATTTTTATCATTCTGTGAAACACTCAGGATAATATAGTTTTCAGGTGTATCTTCTATATAGTTGTAACAGTTCTTGAGAATATCTGGAGTAAGAGCGGAGAGACGGTTTTACTGTAGAAGATACTTTATATCGTACAAATTTTGTATTTTGTCTTGTACGAACCAGCATGTCTCCATCCAGCACACTGTTGACCACCAAATATGTATATGTTCCGGCATTTCTTGGATTCGGAACTATTAACTCCATATATCGTATTTTTCTGAAACGAATTCGACGGATCGTCAGTCGATCGTTGGCATGCAGCGGCAGCGTTATCTGTTGCCAACTGGTTGCAACTGTTACTAACATTGAATTTACTATTTTTGTCAGTATTTTCTGTGGTTACCTTGAATGTGGCGCCATCTTTTATCGTATTGTTTAATACTGTTGCGTTTTAAAAATCGTATAAAGTATTTTGAGGGTTTTGCTTTTCTAATTCCTCTGCATCGATGATGATACTTTTTGTTTTTTTTATGAAGACGACGTTTTGGTTCAGGTGTGCTAGTTGAATTGGTAGAGCATTTTGTCAAACATGAAATTGTATGTTCCTGTTCGTAAATCTTTTCTTCCAAAGATTTTTTTTCCAATAATAAGTTATCAATTTGTTTATAGGCATTTTCTAATTTTGCCTTTAGATCAAAAACTGATTCTTGAAGTTCTACGGTCTCTTGGCAATTCCATGTAGATAAATCGGGTAGACTTCTATGAAAGTTGTTTGAGTCGGTTGACAAAAACGACAGGTCATCTATTGATGATTTATTAAAATTGCTAGGATTTTTTTTCCGAATAGTAATGTTTTCCATTTTAGGAACAGGTAGAACAAAATTAAAAAGTGTTCTAAAAGAAAAACAGGTCGTCGGATTCAAACGCGAACGTTACGTCTTCACAGTACACAGTACTTTGAATAGCACTACGACAATTTTAGAATACTATGTCAAATTACGTATCTTATTTTAGGAATCCAAGAATTTGAATTTGAATGAAGTCGTTGAACAAAGCGTCGCTTCGCGCGTTGTTTGAAATTTTTATTTGTTTACACTTTGCTTTTAGTTTGAAATCACATCCAGTTCACTTTAAGGTATAATCTAAGGGCACTAAAAGGAATGTATTTCGATCTAATGTTTATTTAAATCGTTTTAATTCACTTTGTTTTGTTTATATTCGTTGTTTACTTTGGTAATCAACTAACACTTTGGTTGTCAAAGTTTTGTTTAAACCGCTGTTTTAGACTTTTTAGCTGTCTTGTTAAATATATATATTTATTATTGTCCTAAGTCTCCATTCTGGTGACATTTTGGTGATGTTCTTCAGAAAGGTCAGATACGTAGTAGGTACCTACTAGCAACTGACAGACGTGCGTGTATGACCAGCATCCAAATTGACTTCCTGACATTTCGTGACTCACGATTCTGAATCATTTTGAAGAATATTGCTAATTGCTATTACATATTCATTACGTTAAGAAAAAAAAACGAGAAAAAAAAACAAACATTTATGCCAGTTGATTCTTTGACATTGTCTCATTAGTACCTTAGAGTTATCTAATCTAACTAATATTATAAACGCGAAAGTTTGTAAGTATGGATGGATGGATGGATGGATGTTTGTTACTCTTTCACGTAAAAACTACTGAATGGATTTGGATAAAATTTGACAACCAGATAGTTTATAACCTGGATTAACATTATCTCTTCTAAAAGAAAACTTCAGTAAGGACATTCCAAGTTTTGAATTCAAGTCCATTTCTATTGTCACAATAAAAAAACCTTCAAAAGTCTTAACATAAAAACCACTGAAGACTTATGGGGGATTTCCGTTAAGGCTCTTGGAGATATTATTGACACAATTGCCCCTTTCCTAACAGGCATATTTAATCAATGTTTAGATAGCGGGACGTTTCCTGATTTAATGAAACATAGTAAAGTAGTACCAATTTTCAAATCGGGTAGTAAGAGCGATCCCTCTAATTATAGACCAATATCTGTGCTACCAGCATTAAGCAAAATATTTGAAAAAATCATGCTAGACCAAATGTTGGCACATTTTAATTCAAATGGGATTTTACATAGTCATCAGTTTGGTTTCACGAAAGGTAGGTCGACGACTGACGCAGGAGTAAAACTCATCAGTCACATTTTGGAATCCTGGGAGAAGTCCCAGGATGCAATTGGCATTTTCTGTGACCTCTCAAAAGCGTTTGACTGCGTTGACCACAATACACTGATCTGTAAATTACACCACTACGGAATTTGTGGACAAGCTGCTGATCTTGTACTTTCCTATCTATCAAACAGGCAGCAAAAAGTAAATGTTAACGGGGCGACGTCCTCGGGGTCTCTGGTTAAGATGGGCGTGTCGCAAGGTTCGATTCTTGGCCCTTTTCAATTTCTAGTTTTATTAATTACCTTCCTTACATGATGGCTAACTTATCGGATATAATTCTGTTCGCCGATGACACTTCTCTCATTTTTAAAATAGATAGGAAAGATACGGATGTCTTACATGTCAACGATAGTCTGGCAGTTCTTTCGAAATGGTTCGCAGCTAATAAGGTTTTACTTAATGCGAACAAAACTAAATGTCTTAAGTTCTTATTACCTAATGTTCCTCGAGTAGGACTAAATTTAAAACTTGATGGCAAGAAATTAGATGCTATTACGGAAGCTGTATTTCTAGGAATTACTCTAGATTCGAAATTGCAATGGGGCGCCAACATTAGAGCTCTCTCAGGCAGATTAAGTTCAGCTGCATTTGCAGTAAGAAAAATAAGCCAGTTGACTGATATAGCCACTGCAAGGTTAGTATACTTTGCTTATTTCCACAGTATTATGTCTTATGGCGTTCTGCTGTGGGGATCGGCAGCTGACGTAGATTCTATTTTCATTTTGTAAAAGAGGGCTATTCGCGCCCTCTTTGAAATGGGTCCTCGTGAGTCCCTTAGAAATAAATTCAAAGAAATTGATATACTAACTCTGCCTTCTCTTTACATCTTATAAAGTATTTTGTATGTTCGCAAAAACTTAGGACTTTTCAAAATAAGAAGCGATTTCCATAATATAAGAATAAGTAACTAAAAATAGTAAGTCGTTTCTTATAAACAGTATCCGCTTTTATAATAAGTTGCCAAAGTTGGTTACAGAACTTAGCGATGGTAAGTTCAAAACCCTCATCAAACGTGTCCTTGTCAAAAAAGCATACTATAACATTAAAGACTACGTTGAAGACAGGGAAGTTTGGCAATAATTCCTTCTGCACATGTGGCCTCCCTGGTACCTCATTAACGGCATAATTATGTAAGAGTCTATTAACTGCTCCGAAATTACCATGTTTATTTTTTACATTCATCCCTAACAGACATAATCATAATATTATTTGACATTTTTATACTTTACAGGCTTTTGTGGACATGATTATTAATCAGATTTGTTACAGTTATATGGCAATGATGTCATTTTGTTTAAATAGGTTTTTTTTTTAATCTTTAGTATCTTATTTATCTTTTATATAGATTCTCTTCTACCTTGTGAATGTGAGAACATTGTAGGCTTAGCCTAACCTGACTGAAACTTTTTGAAACGCCTACACTGTCCTCCCATAACTATTAACACTGTAAATCGAAAATATTGTAAAGCCAATAATTTTTAAAAGAGTAACCGTGGAGTTTCTTGCCGGCTCTTCTCCATAGGAAACGACCAATTGGAACCGTGCACCTAGCTTCTGACGTTTCATAAGTGCCCATGTAGGCTTATGTGAAATAAAATATTTTGATTTGATTTGGAACACAGAATACTTTTTATCCCGATATTCCCACGGAATCGAAACACAGGGCTACTGAGAACTTTCAAATGGAAAAAAAACAATTTCCATGCCGAAGCTGGGTATTGAACCCAGGGACCAACGCTCAGCAGTCGCTTTTACGACCACTAGCCCAACGAGGCAGTCGAAACAGGCTGTCATGGACAGAAGTGAAAACTTAAAACTGGTATTAGCGCCATCTATATACTATAGAACATACCAAAAATCACTCAACGCACCTAAGAAGTTTTCACTTTAATAGTACTTTTTTTATGCAAATACATTTAAACATTCTTTTGTAATCCAAACAAAAACAATAAGTAATAACTAGACACGCGGAAGCGTGTCAAGCCAAGTTCAAGAAAAGAAGTGGCGACGCAGTTAATATTACAAAAAACAAACGAAACTTGTGTTATTATAAAAAATACATTAAATCACCTTGAACATTACAATGTCAAAACGATCATTAGAAATTTAGACTTGTGATTGAATATAACCAGTTTATCGTGTTCTCTTAGATTGGTATCATCTCATCGCAAAAAGGCGAAATCATAAATAAAAGTTTCTTATTTAATCTCGTTGACAAAGAACAATCACTTGAAATGTGAAATTAATACAGGTAGTATCGCAGTTCACAGCTGGACATATGCATCTCGTGGGCTGCGCCACAACACCCTGTCCTCCGCCTTCCGCATCCAGTCTGTCCCAGCCATCTTGGGGGGTGTCCCACTCTACGCTTGCCGATACGCGGTCTCCACCCTAGGACTCGTCTTCTCCACCGGCCATCGGTCCTTTGACCAACATGGCTAGCCCACTGCCACTTATTATTCTGCAGGTTATGTCAGTAAATCCGGTTCTTTTCCGGATAATTTGTTCTCTAATGTCATGATTTCATGAAAAAGTAATTCAATGGAACAAATCTAACTTAAAGAGATACATGTATGCATAATATTGTAATATAATAATAATGTAGCATCATATTGTAAAAAACATATTTTTATGGTCGCGAATCATATTTTGATTAACATACAACATAATATCGCGGGCTACCTTTGCGGACTCAAGAAGCAGAGTTCTTTATTATATTTACCAAAGTCTTGTGTCTGTCCCCTGGTGACTGTTATCACGGTGAGCACCAGCAGGGTTAGTGGGAGTACAGCTGGCCCCCATGATCGCATTATTGTCTGGAACAAACAAACAAACATGAGAAATAAGTACAGTTACTTATTGATTCAGGCGTGACTTTGCGGAAATCCATTATAAAATACAATAGACGTAGATATAATTAAAGTAAAAATTGGTCTCAAATGTCATGATTTCATGAAATAGTCATTCAATAGAGTAAAATGAAGTTACAGAATTATATTAATGATTATTATTCTGTAAATACATAATTGTTTGTTTTTACAGTCGCGAATTATATTTTAATCAACATATATGTAAGTAGATGTATGGTTTTGGATAAATAAAGAAACTCCGTTGAAACATACGTCACAATTTAGTTTTGAGAAGGGATAATATTTATAAAAGCAGTCATTCCCACAGTTACCTACCTTACGGCACGCAAATTGATTTAATGATAGACAGTTAAATGTCTATCTGGTCTAAGTACTTATCACTTTGTAAAAAACAAAAATAAATCGACCACAAAAAACCAATTGGAATTTTTAAAACACTTTGAAATGTCAAATTCTGAATTCGAGTTCGATTCTTTTTGTAGATTTTGTTTTTGATGACACTTTTATTATTTTTCATACGATTTTGTTAATGTTTTTGATTTAATCTAAAATTTTGTTTCTTGATACACGAGATGTCGAATTAAATACGAAACTCCGTCTGAGCTAAACTTGTATTATGAAGCACACGGTCAGTCAGCGTTCGGGTTGGTGAGTAAGGGCCGAGTCACACCGGAATGGCAGCGGCCGGCAGCGAAGCGGCGAGCACTTTCAGTGTAAAATAATTTTAGATTTTATCTACATACTTAAAAGACCTTTATCGCTTGAAAAGGTCGCAAGGCGGGCAGCGTGCGTAGATACCCGAAGGGGAGTGGCGCAATGGGTTCAGGCCCTACTGGTGCCATTCTCGACCCCCTTCCCCTTATTATTGAGACTACCCCCCTGGTTGAGGCGCTGGTGGCATTCGTATATTAGCCCAGAGTCAACAGTGTAGCTGTTAAGCGCTTGCAGCACAGCCATGCTGTCTGATAGTATTCGTATCGAGTGGTCCTTTCCCTGGCCATGATGGCCGAAGCCGCAAGAGAAATACCCATGCATTCGTCCTGAAACACTGTGGTGACACCCAATGGTGCGGCTATGTGTATGTTGAAGTCCTCCGAGAAGATTCCAGCACCTGTGCCACTACCTGTTTTGCTAAAATTGAAAATCAAAGAAAAAACACTCAAAACTGAAAAAACACTCAAAACTGAAAAATAACTTTAATTTCGAAAAGTCGGTGACTTTTCGAAATTAAAGTTATTTTTCAGTTTTGAGTGTTTTTTGGAAGTCAGTTTTTTTTTTGTAAAATGTTTTTATTAGTTGACCTTTTTGACGTAGTTTGGTTTTAAATTTATAGCATTTTTTTTTTTGGCGTTATACTAAACTAAATTACAATATATTATGAAATGAAATTCCTGGAAAAAAAATTTAGTTCATTACATTTTATTTCCTCTAGAAGGCGCCATATTCAATTAACATGAGACGTCACATGGCCTATAGCCAATGGACGATCAAGACGCCTACAATGATACCTCATTTGTCAAATTATGATGAGCAGTTTAGAAGTTAACAGATGAACATACATACCTACCGGTCAAAATCATAATCCTCCTTTTTGTTTCGCCGTAGTTCGGTAAAAATAGGTAGTCATCGGGACTGCCGACAGAAGTGAAAACTTAAAACTGGTATTAGCACCATCATCATTATCATCATCACCATTCTGTTGCCCAGTATCTCCACAAAAAAAAAAAACACTATTAAACAACTTAACTGGTATTAGCGCCATCTATATTTTAATTTAAAGCACTACCGAATCCATAACTTTATCCTCCAAAAATAGCTCAACACGCCTAAAGAAGTTTTCAATGAATATAAATACAAAACCATACTCACTCTTCTCCGCCTTCTCCGCATATTGTTTTTTCTGAGATTCAGTCATATCATCTTCATTAGGTCCAATAAAAATCTCTGGGTCCTGATCAGGTTGATCAGTGGACGTTTCTGAAAATAAAAATGTATTAAAATTCACGTTAAGATATTTAAAATTAACGTTTTTTTGCGCCAAAATCTCCGGAATTTCATTATAAATTAGCAAATCTACATAGGTCATAAGTGGCTTGACTTGGCACCCGCTAAACGACGCGGACGGCCGCGACTCATGCGATACAAACTGGATTTTCGTTCGCATATCTCGTCAAAATGTAAGGAACAGCTGTTGTGATATTCTGTAAAAATCTCACCGTGAAAATTTTGGTGAAGTGAGTTTGAAGTGAACTGTCACTGCCTTAGCATCAGTAGGTATCGATGACACTGACAGCTCACTCCACGCTCACTTCACCTAAGTTTTCACGGTGAGATGGTTACAGAGTAGCAAACTGTTTTATTTTTCGCGATTTATTGGCAAGGTTGGTCCCTTAGTGACAGTTGTTCATAATTATGAGCACAATGACCCCTTAAGAGGATGCCCACGAATTACATTTCACCCTGTAGAGGCAAAAAAAACTAAAACCCAACTACGACAAAAAAGGTATAAACAAGACCCCACAGACAGACAAATTAAAAATCCGGAGTCACACGTGTTAGGGCATAAATCGAACAGATTACGTGTGACTCCGGATTTTTAATTTGTCTGTCCGTGGGGTCTTGTTTATACCATTTTAGTCGTAGTTGGGTTTTATTTATTTATTTATTTATTTATTATTTATGTACACACAGTAAAATACAAAGAGATATGACATAATTATGATATGAGTACAAAGGTACTGCTTATTTCTTAAGAAATTTCTTCCAGCAGACCTGCGAAAGGAGAAATGAGAAAGAAATGTAGACAATAGTGTGTGAGAACAAGAAGAGAAAAACATGATTATGCGAAGTCTTAACTAAAATATTAAATATACCTACACATATACGCAAGAAAATTAACATATACTTAAATAAATACATAAAGCTTAAATATATAAACATAAATACACTATAGGTACCTATATAATTATATACTCATAGTTGAGAGGAAAGATAATGCTCTTTTACACGAAATTTAAATAAAGAAACAGTTTTCAGATCACGAATGCTAGGCGGAAGTGAGTTCCACAATCTTACAGCATGGACAGAGAAGGAATAAGAATAATAGCTAGTTTTATGAGGATGGGATTTAAGGAGGGATCTAAGGTGAGATCTACACGGTGCGTCACTAGGACGAGCGTAAGAAAAACGCTCACGCAGGTAGGACGGATAGGACGGGTTGTGTAAGATGTTGAAGAGGAGACATAAAATCCGAGTGTTCCTGCGAAGGCGGATTGGGAGCCACTTGAGTTCCTTGCGAAGGTGAGAAACATGGTCATATTTTCGGAGACCGAAAACAAAGCGAATGCACAAGTTTTGCAAGCGCTCAAGCTTGTTTAATAGCTCCTCAGTAGCATCCAGGTAGCAGGCGTCGGCATAATCTATAATCGGCTGAATAAGTGTTTGTGCCAAGGAAATTTTAGTCTTCAAGGGCAGGAGACTTTGGAGGCTTTTTAGAGAATGAAAGGAGAAATGTACCTTTCGACTAACCTCATTGACCTGAGCACGCCACGAAAGATTGGAGTCAATTATAACACCCAGATCTTTGGCGGTTTCGGTATAGTCAATGCGAACACCATCGAGAAACAACGGCATCAGAGATGTAACATCAACCACATTGCGAACGAATCTGCTGCCTATGATCATGGCCTGGGATTTAGTAGGATTAATTTGCAAACCAAATGACTTAGCCCAAGCGCTGATGCAAGCCAGGTCATGATTCATAGCAGCAATTTCAGAACCCGCGTCAGCTACAGTAAAGTGTCGGTAGAGCTGCAAGTCATCTGCGTAGAGATGAAAACTAGAGGAGATTACTCTGGTAACAAAGTTGATGAAAATTGAAAAAAGAAGAGGTGAGAGAACGCTACCCTGAGGAACACCCTCAGTGAGGCTACACCAATCAGAGAAGGAGTCCTCAAGGCGAACACACTGAGAGCGCCCCCGAAGATAAGAACTGAACCAAGCTAAAGCGGAAGAACAGAAATTGATTGATTTGAGGATACCAAGTAGAATGTCGAAATCCACTGAGTTGAAGGCGCTACTAAAGTCAAGCAATACAAGGACAGTAAGGGACTTATTCTCCATTGCCCAGCGGATGTCGTCAGTTACTTTCAAAAGCGCGGATACAGTACTGTGACCCGCGCGAAAACCTGATTGATAAGGGGAAATGATCGAGTTTGACGCCAAGAAAAATGATAATTGCCTATGAACTATGTGCTCAAAAACTTTGGAGAGAAATGGGAGAATAGAAATAGGTCTAAAGTGGGTTAATAAAGTAGGATTGTTAGTTTTAGGCAAAGGTATTATGTGAGCCTGTTTCCAAACTGACGGAAATGAGCAAGAGGAAAATGAGTGGTTGAAGATGTGAGTGAGGACAGGTAGTAACGAGGGAAGGATAGGAGTTATCATTCTAGAACACAACTTATCATTACCGACTGCTGAAGAAGTAATCGCAAGTATAGATTTCTTAACGTCATTCTCAGTAACATCGCTAAGCTTAAACTGAGAACATTGTGGTAAAGGCAAACGGGCAAGACTCTCTAGCGTCGCAGCTTTGACAGTCGGATCAAGAGAAAAGGGAAGGAGAGAGAAATGCTTATTGAGATCATTGAGGTTCACATCCTTACACTGGTTGGTAGGAGATTTGCCTATACCTACAGATTTGAGAAATTTCCATACGTCGGAAGAACTGCGGTTATTGAGTTGATCGTGGAAATAGCGTCTCTTAGCATCTTGACACAAATGACTGCAGCGATTACGTAAACTTTTGTAATAAGAGAGATTCAGCTCTGAAGGTCTGCGCTTATATCTGCTCTTAGCTTTATCCCTGCGAGCCATAAGCTCTTTAATTTGTACCGTTATCCATGGTGCAGGGTTATGTCGAACTTTGACACGTCGGATAGGGTTTTAGTTTTTATTACTTTATTTTTTTTTAAATTCTTTTGGGTTTATATATAATATATATATTTTTGAAATGTGCTCATTAAGCCCTTTCATTTGCTACCCAACATGGTACGATTAAACAATATTTATTTTTTATTTCCTGACTTTTTGTCATCTAGAGGTCGCCATTTTTAATTTAATGTGACGTCACATAGCCTATAACCACCGGACAATCAAGGCACTTCCAACGATACCTCATTTGTCAAATTTTGATGAGTGCTTTAGAAGATAGGAGGGAACAGATGAACATACATACATACATACATACATACATACATATATACATACATACATACATACCGGTCAAAATCATAACCCTCCTTTTTTCTTCGCCATAGTCCGGTAATAAAGCTACAGTTCCAATAAATGACGAAACGTTATTTTAACATTTACCTATAAGGCTTTATTATTTTCCATAGTCTCCATTCAGACATATTGGAGATGTTTTCAGAAAGGCCAGATGAGTAGTAAGTACCTACTCGCAACTGACGGACGTGCGTGTATGACCAGCATTCTAACGCATGCCAAGTTCAAGAAAAGAACTGGCGACGCATTTAATATTACAACAAAGACTTAGCTGTGATAGTTTTTCCTCTTAACTTCATTAAACTGCCGTGATTTTTTCACATACCCAAAAATAACCATTTAGCTGGCAGGGGGCGCACTTGGCTCTTAACAAAAATTAGCACTTTTAAGCTTAATGTTTCGCAAACGGATCCCTGAATCAATAAATAGTTTTCACACACCCACATGACATCCCATATTATGGGACAGACGAGAAAAAAATCATGCCCACTTTATGTGCAGGTTGGGGGGGGGGGGAAGTAAGCAAAATAAATTTGCATGATTTTATTTTTTTTACAACTTTTTCGGCGTGTTTATTGTATAGGTACCCATGCCAAATTACAGCTTAGCTCAGATAATCTTAGTACTAGACTAAGATTCTCTGAGCTAAGCCGCGGATAGACAGACACAGTCACAGGAACATAGCCAAACTATATCTGTTTCTTGTTGACTAAAGAACACAAAAAATCTGAAAAATTATGAGTAGGCCAGCTAGAAAAAATAACAAATAGGTTTTAGTGAGCCATTTAATTACTGCATTTTGAGAAGCTATTCTGCTCATCATGCCGAAGATCCTCGTCAGATCATGACCAATTTTTTTTATCCCGCGGATAGACATACAGACATGGCGATGACCATGACACGAAACTTGTATAATTAAAAATAAAATCACCTTGAACATTACTATGTCTAAAGGATAATTTAGAAAATTGGGTTTATTATTGAATATAACCAGTTTATCGTGTTCTCTTAGACTGGTATCATCTCATCGCAAAAAGGCGAAATCATAATAAAAGTCTGTTTTTTAATCTCTTTGACTAATTTGACAGGTGCAAATTCCAAAGTATAAATTCAAAAAACAAACAACAATCACTTGAAATGTCAAATGAATACAGGTAATATTTTAGGCACCTTTAAATTTAGGTCTTTACCTATGAAATTGCCGTTCTGCAGTACTGGCCATTTCAAATCAAAATAATTTTTGTTTGGCTAAGAATTCTAATTTCAAATTAATTTTATTTTAAAAACATGGATTTTTTTTTCCAAAAGTAGTCATTTCTTTATTGATTAGTGTTACATTTTCATCGCATTTCAATCTTTTTCGTCATCATGGATACGTTAAAAATTCGAGTAATTATGGAATATGAGTACCGTCGTGGCAGCAACGCGGCACAAGCGGCACGCAACATCAACGACGTTTACGGAGCTAACACTACAAACCAACGCACCACCTGTTATTGGTTTGCTCGCTTCCGTTCTGGAAATTTCGACCTGAAAAATGAACCTCGCGGTCGTCCGAAGACTTTGGTCGACAATGACGAATTAAAGGCGATTGTGGAAGCTGATGATACACAATCTACGGCTGAATTAGCAGCAGCTTTCGACGTTAGCGTCAAAACAATATTGGTCCATTTGCGTCAAATTGGCAAGGTAAAAAAGCTTGACAAATGGGTGCCCCACGAACTCAATGATCGCCAGCGCGAAGTACGCGTCGAGACGTGCCTTGCACTGCTCAACAGACACACAAATGAAGGAATTTTGAACCGCATTGTTACCTGCGATGAAAAATGGATTCTGTTTGATAACCGCAAGCGCTCAGCAAGTTGGTTGGATCCTGGTTCAGCACCTAAACAATGCCCTAAACGAAAACTTACCCCTAGAAAAGTGATGGTCACTGTTTGGTGGTCTAGCGCCGGTGTGATTCATCACAGCTTCTTACCAAACGGGGTGAGCATTACTGCAGATGTGTACTGTGAAGAACTGAACACAATGATGGAGAAGCTGGCGCATCTCCAACCAGCATTGGTCAATCGCTCGTCTCCGCTGCTCCTGCACGACAACGCGCGACCTCATACTGCACAGCAGACGGTCTCCAAGTTGCAAGAACTGGGGTTGGAAGCTCTCCGTCATCCGCCCTACTCACCAGACCTTGCGCCTACAGACTACTACTTTTTCCAGAATTTGGATAACTTCTTGGCGGGAAAAAAATTCAATACCCGAGAGGCAGTACAAAATGCCTTTGAAGAATTTGTTGCCTCCCGTCCAGCTGATTTCTTTAAGAAGGGCATCAATAAACTGCCACTGCGATGGCAAAGATGCATTGATTGCATGGGTGATTACTTCGATTAATACAAATAAAAAATTCATGAAAAAAATTCGTTTAAATTTTCTCATACAAAACGGTAATTTCATAGGTAAAGACCTATTATTTAATTAAAAAAATGAAGAAATGTGTTATCATAACATTAACGATAGGTATGCAAAAAGCTTTATATCAACCATTCGAAACTTAGTAATAAACGGAAGATTTTTTTCCATGCAAATCATTTCCGACTTCTTCAAAAAGGAGGAGGTTCTCAATTCGTCTGTGTTTTTTTGTTTATTTTTTTGTTTGTATGTTACGTGATTACTCCGCCAATTATGAATCGATTTTGATGATTCTTTTTTTGTTTGGTAGGTCATGCTTCCGAGGTGGTCCCATATAAATTTTATAAACTTTGCTTGCGTAATTTTTGAGTTAGCTTCAATATTACGTATTTTTCCCACTTAGTTTATCTAGACGATATCCTGTTTGACTCCTTCACTGTTATTTACATAGCAGGTAGTGGTATTCGAATTTGTGTGGGGTAGGTACCACAACTAAAAAATGAAAAATAAAAACTTTTTACAAAAAAAAAAATATTTTAACAACCTTCTTCGAGATAAATCGAAATTGCTGTACATACTGGTCAAAAACAAGTGACGATGCGGCCGGTAATGTTACTATGAAATTCGATATCGTCCGTGAACTTCTGATACCTCCTGACTAACATTTTACCGAGACACTTTTTATTAACTAAAACCTCTTAATACGATTAAAATAAAAAGCAACATAATACTAACTGCATTTAATTATGATTACATAAAAGACATAAATACTAATGAACTAATTTTTGTTTTATCATAATTCTCCATGAAAAATTAATAAATTGTTTTACGTTCCTCCTGTCGATAGAAGATCTCAAAAGTTCACGGACGATATCTGTCGTGTTTAGCGGCCAAATAAATTACTATGAAAACTTATATCTGTAGTGTTATTTAAAAAATGGAACTAACTTCTTACTTCGACTCATGCCAACCAAGGAGGTAACTTATCAAAGATTTGTATTTGAATTTCGAACTGGCTTAGCAAATAAAGCTGTTTAAAGTATAGAAGAAACAAATGAACATATTGGCGCGTGAAAATGCGTAATGCGCGTCATTGTTCGTCGTTGATTTTTATTGGAATTTTTAATTAATTTTCTCAATTTCAATTTCCGCGCATTATTTGAGAAAAGTACTATTAATACAAGCCTTAGCCGCAACGTAGTTCACAGCTGGACATAGGCCTCTCCCAGGCTGCGCCACAACACCCTGTCCTCCGCCTTCCGCATCCAGTCTGTCCCAGCCATCTTTTTAAGGTCGTTGGTCTATCTCCAATACGTTTCTATTTTTAACCGACTTCTTCAAAAAGGTTCTCAATTCGTCTGCATGTTTTTTTTTTTTTTTTTGTATGTTTTTTACGCGATTACTCCGCCAATTATGAATCGATTTTGATGATTCTTTGTTTGTATGGTAGGTCATGCTTCCGAGGTGGTCCCATATAAATTTTATTAACTTTTCTTGGGTAGTTTTTGAGTTAGCGTCAATATTAGGTATTTTTCCCACTTAGTTTATCTAGACGATGTTTTCATTTACTCCTTCACTGTTATTTTCATCAGCTAGTGGTATTCGAATTTGTGTGGGGTAGGTCCCACTACTAAAAAGTGAAAAATAAAAATATTTTACAAAAAAAAAAAACCGTCTTTCAAAAAAATAACACTCAAAACTGAAAAATAACTTTAATTTCGGAAGTCGGTGGCAAAATACGAAAATTGAAAAGCAAAGACACCGACTTCCGAAATTAAAGTTATTTTTCAGTTTTGAGTGTTATTTTTTTGGAAGCGGTTTTTTTTTTTTGTATTGTTTAACAGTTTAAGCTTTGTACTTTGTTGAAAACAACTTAAAGTTGTATGTTTTATCTTTGATCTCATTTTATATTTTAATTAAGATTTTTTATAATTGTCTGTAATTAATTATCTATTCAATTTCCATTAACAACACTAGTAAAAATGTAATTATGCATCACAACTCAGGTCCCTAAGATACAGGCATTGCCTAGTTTGGGGACCACCGCATTACCAAAATGAATGTCACCAACAGTTACAGATAGAATTAAGTAATGTTGAAATAATTTCATAGTTATTATTGTAACAATGTTCAAATAATTTTTAATATTATTATTTATTATCTAGCTGGGGGCGTCCCACACTACGCTTGCCGATACGCGAATTTGAATTCCGCGGACTACCTATGCGGACTAAAGAAGCAGAGTTCTTTATTATATTAACCAAAGTATTGTGTCTGTCCCCTGGTGACTGTTATCACGGTGAGCACCAGCAGGGTTAGTGAGAGCACAGCTGGCCCCCATGATCGCATTGTTGTCTGGAACAAACAAACAAACATGAGAAATACAGTAGATACCTCAGAATGTTTGCGCCTTTTTAACCGACAAAGGAGGAGGTTCTATGTTCCACTTTAAGTAGGTATGTTTTTTTTTTTAACCGACTTCTTCAAAAAGGATGAGGTTCCCAATTTATCTGCATGTATTTTTTTGTATATATGTTATGCGATTACTCCACCAATTATGAATCGATTTTGATAAAACCGACTTCCAAAAAAAGCACTCAAAACTGAAAAATAACTTTAATTTCGGAAGTCGGTGTCTTTGCTTTTTAATTTTCGTTTTTTGCCACGTCGGTGAAGTCGGTTTTTTTTTTGTAAAAAGTTTTTTTGTCATCTATGGTTTAGTCAATTGTAGACCGATGTTGCAAATTCTTTTTTCATTTGGTGTAGAGGAAGCTTGCGCGGTGGTCCCATAAAGGCAAGGACCCATTCTTGGCCCTGGGTTTGCCCATCAATGTGGTAAACGGTACGCAGCTGTTGTTTACTTAGTCGGAGCATCCGTTTCGTGAGGCGGCCATCAATCGCAGGGAGTGTCTCTTTGGCCTGCCTGCACTGAAATGAAATGAAATGAAATTGTTTATTCTGTAAATAGGATATTGGAATCACTTTTACACGTCATATTAAAAAATATTAAAAATAAGCTAGATGAGGTCGGCGTTTCCTATCTGACTACTCTGAGAAGAAAGGCCGAAACAAACTCAGAGGTCACAGTCTCTTTTAAAGTCCAGACATAATCTTGGTCAAGCCATATGAGGACCATGTAAATTCGAGTCTGAAATGGTCTTTTGAGGAAAGAACCACACAGATTTGAGTGGACCTGTCCAGTCAGTGCAAGCATTTGTCAGTAATGGCGGAGCTCAACTCAGAACTTAAGGAGCTCAGCGACTCGACGAACAATACCAAAGAAAGGACATTTGGGTAGGCCGCATAAAATTCTCAAATTGCCAGACCAATGATAAAATTAACTGAGAACGAAAAAAAAAAAAATTTAAAAATTCACAGTCCTCACATTCACAATAATAAAATACTTTACTCACCTTGGTCAAACCAAGTGTTTGGTTTGTGATGTTGGTCCCTGATTCGTTTCCTTACCAGCGTGCGTAGATACCCGAAGGGGAGTGGCGCAATGGGTTCAGGCCCCACTGGTGCCATTCTCGACCCCCTTCCCCTTATTATTGAGGCTACCCACCTGGTTGAGGCGCTGGTGGCATTCGTATATTAGCCCAGAGTCAACAGTGTAGCTGTTAAGCGCTTGCAGCACAGCCATGCTGTCTGATAGTATTCGTATCAAGTGGTCCGTAATTTCCCTGGCCATGATGGCCGAAGCGGCAAGAGAAATACCCATGCATTCGTCCTGAAACACTGTGGTGACACCCAATGGTGCGGCTATGTGTATGTTGAAGTCCTCCGAGAAGATTCCAGCACCTGTGCCACTACCTGTTTTGGATCCATCCATGAAGATGCGTAGCTCCGTGGAGCTACCCACCTTACGGCACGCAAACCGATTTAATGATTGTTTATCTGGTCTGTGTACTTAACACTATGTAAAAAACAACAAAAAAATCGACCACTACCAATCGACCGAAACCAAATGGAATAAAAAAAAGGGATAGGTTACAACTTTTTGAGAATATTTAAAAGAACACTTTGAAATGTCAAATTCAAACTTAGAGTTCGGTTCTTTTTGTAGATTTTGTTTTTGATGACACTTTTATAATTTTTCAATACTATTTTGTAAAAATGTTTTTGTTTTAATCTAAAATGTTGTTTGTTGTTAGACGAGATGTCGACTTAAATGTGAAACTACGTCTGAGCTAAACTTGTATTTATGACGCACACGGTCAGTCGGCGTTAGGGTTCGTGAGTAACAGATTTGTAATAACTAGTCATTCTCAATATGTTTTCCTTCTGACCACTAAATGAACTACTGAATGTTGTGATATTGATATCTAATAGTTACCTATGCATTAAAATGTTAACTTCTAAATATTTAACCTAGATTTAAGTGACATGTAGTAATACCTGCTGCGACTGTATTTCTGAACTCGGAGGAGCTCGTGGCTAAGTAATAACAGCCGCTCGGGTCGATCCATCAGGTTAAGCTACGCTTGCCGGGGTTGGTCCGTGGATGGGTGACCATTTTCACATATCGAGACTCTTCCGTGCCTGGGAAAGCACGTTAAGCCGTTGGTCCCGGCTGTCATTTGTGGATCTTTGACAGTCGTTACGAGTCGTCAGAAGCACGAGCAAGTCTGACAACCAGTCTAACCAAAGGGTATCGATGCAAGGGTACGATATAGCAAGATTTTGATGTTCCGTACATCGCGATTATGAACATTCTCAACAATTCAAAAATTAAAATAAGCCATGGCAGCTAAGAGATGACCAGCCACAACTACGGCGCCCGTTCACGAAATGACGCATGGATCAGCAACATTCAGCTCAACCATTTTGAAGGGAGCTAAATGATCCAACACATACGCCACCATCAGCGAGACATTTCAGTGAGCATGACATTCCCAGCCGCCAGGGCACATTCAAGTCAATGAAAGACAAATTACCCGGTAAATGGTAGCTCTATAGTACATAAAACTGGTATGATCATCACCATCATCACCATTCTGTAGCCCAGTATCTTCACAAAAAGAAATAATACTATTCAAAAACTTAACTGGTATTAGCGCCATCTATATTTTAATTAGCAGCACTAGCACTACCGAATCCATAACTTTACCCCCTACCAAAAATAGCTCAACGCGCCTAAAGAAGTTTTCACTTAATATTAATACAAAATCATACTCACTCCTCTGCACCTTCTCCGCATATTGTTTTTTTCTGTGATTCAGTCATATCATCTTCATCAGGTCCAATCAAAATCTCTGGTTCCTGAACAGGTTGATCAATGGACGTTTCTGAAAATAAAAAAGAGTAATAAATTGACGTTAAGCTACTTGAAATTCACGTTTTTTAGTAACAAAATCAAGCCAATTTTATTATAAATTAGCAAATCTACATAGGTCATAGGCCATTTAATGCAGACTGGATTTATCTTCGCATAGTATTACAAAAAACAAACGAAACTTGTATTATAATATAAAAAAAAAAAAACACCTTGAATAATTATTACGATGCCAAAAGGATTATTAGAAACTTGGGTTTATTATTGAATATAACCAGTTTATCGAGTTCCCTTAGTCTGGTATCATCTCATCGCGAAAAGGCGAAATCCAAATTAAGTAATATTTTAGGCACCATATATATATATTGTAAAGAGACACAATTTAAAAAAATTGAGAAATATTATTATCATCAAGTAGGTATGTCTAAAGATAATATTAACCCAGGTATGCAAAAAGTATTTTAGCATTCGAAAATTAGTAATAAAAGGAAGTTTTTTTTCCATGCAAATCATTTATGGTGAATCCGCAAAAGTAACCCGCGAAATTCAAATTTTATTAAGTTTTTTGCAATTTGTAGGTTATGTATGTTGACTAAAGAAGCAGAGTTCTATAATATATTTAGAGCACAGCTGGCCCCCATGATCGCATTATTGTCTGGAACAAACAAACAAACATGAGAATGAGAAATACAGTAATTCATTGATTCAGGCGTCACTTTTCGGAAATCCATTATAAAATACAATAGACGTAGATATATTTAGTAACCTATTCCGCTTAGCTATTCCTCAAGAGTCATATAAAACCCTGTAAGAAATCGACACGTGTTTCACCTCTACTTTCTCGTGTTCGCGACTGGATGCCACGTTGAGAAAAGTATTTTTTTTTAGTTATCTTTCACTTTATAGTGTTTTTTTGGAAGTCGGTTGTTGTTTTTCTTGAACATTTTTATTTAATTTACAGTCACGAATCATATTTAAATCAACATACCTACGTAAATCATAATTTAGTTTTGAGGTGGGGGATATTATAAGTCAGAAAAACCTTACGGCACGCAAACTGATTTAATGATAGACAATTAAATGTCTATCAGGTCCACATCACTTAAGAAAATAACACTTTGAATGTCAAATTCAAAATTAGAGTTCGATTCTTTTTGTAGATTTGATGTTTTTTTTTTTTGATGACATTTTTGTAATTTTCATTCGATTTTGTAAATGTTTTTGTTTTAATCTAAAATGTTGTTTCTGCCATACGAGATGTCGACTTAAATGTGAAACTACGTCTGAGCTTAACTTGTATTATGAGTTTATGACGCACACGGTCAGTCGGCATTACGATATGGCAAGTTTTCCTGAACTTCCAGTTTGACCTATTAACAGATGAGTTGTTGCCTCATTATACAGACGCTTGCAGCGTATTGTGTGATGAAGTGCAGCACGGAATAATAAATGTGTTGACAATGTGTTGGAACGTGGAAGTCTGGCATCGGCTAAAACAGGTTTTCAGGGGGCCAAGTCTACTAATTTACAAACGTGTCAGTGGTCTCACAATTATCAGTTTTTGACAGATTTTGTATGGCATATCTGTCAAAAACTGATCATTATGAAACCACTGACACGTTTGTAAATTAGTAGACTTGGCCCCGTTCTGTCTCGTTTCCAAGGATTTCTTTATTTAGGTACTTACAACGGTCTATCATGCGTTCGTCTCATTTATTTATTCATTTATCAGTCTTTTTTGTTTTGTTTTGCAATTTTATACACAATCACACGATTTATGCACTAACATTATTGTTGAGGAGCTCGTGGCTAATTAATAAATGCCGCACGGGTCGATCCATCAGGTTAAGCTACGCTTGCCGGGGTTGGTCCGTAGGTGGGTGACCATCTTTACATAGGTACCGAGACTCCTCCGTGCTTCGGAAAGCACGATATGCCGTTGGTCCCGGCTGTCAGTCGTAGATCTTTGACAGTCATTACGGGTCATCAGAAGCCCGAAAGTCTGACAACCAGTCTTACCAAGGGGTATTACCCAGTTACTGGGTTGTGGAGGTCAGATCGTCCCTCCATGTAAAATACTGGTATTCAGCTGCATCCGGTTAGACAGGAAGCCGACCCCAACAGAGTTGAGAACAGGCTAGGCAGATTGATTATCATTATTACCTACTAGCTGTGCCCCGCGGTTTCCCCCGCGTAGATGTCCATCCCGTGGGAATATAGGGATAAAACGTATCCTATGTCCTATTCCAGGTCATGTCTACCCGTGTGCTCATCCTCTCTAAAGTAGAGAACGACGCGGAGGTGCGGCGCCCGGCGTCGAACGGTTCGCGTATTGCATTCTTATATCGTGATATCTTCGAAATTAAATGTCCGATTCGAATGAATTAAAAAGTATTTTACTGCTACATAAATACCCTTGATGTTAAAACTATTTATTTGAATAAGAATGAATATTATTTCGATAAAACTCCTTCGCAAATAATGCATTAACTTCGAAAAAATTTGATTACCATTTATGTTATAGTAAGTCAATCTTAAAAGATAGACATATGCTGTCGCGGACTTTTTTTTAGAACTTTTAAAGAGGAACAATTCCATCATACATGATATTTGCGTAACTTAAACCGTTTACCCAACGGAAGCTCTCAAAAAGGAATATTTTTTCCCGTTTTTGCAACATTTTTCATGTATGCTCCGCTCCTATTGGTCGTAGCGTGATGTTATATAGCCTATAGCCTTCCTCGATAAATGGACTATCCAACTCAAAAATATTTTTTCAATTCCAACGAGTAGTTCCTGAGATTAGCGCGTCCAAACAAACAAACAAACTCTTCAGCTTTATAATATTATATAGTATAGATATTATATGAGACAAGTTTATTTTATTTAAGTAGATTATTACACACATTACATATTAAACTGATTAACATCCGTCACCTCCTACGAATAATAAAAGTCGAATAAAAATGCATCAGGCACGTAGGTATAATAGTCGGGCATTTTTGCTTAAAGAGGCCTTTTTGGCGCAGCCGTGCTAAGTTCCTACATCGCACATAACACTTTTTATTTCATTTTTTAACCGACTTCTTCAAAAAGGAGGAGGTTTTTAATTCGTCAGTATGTTTTTTTTTTGTATATTTGTTACGCGATTACTCCGCCAATTATGATTCGATTTTGATGATTCTTTTTTTGTTTGGTAGGTCATGCTTCCGAGGTGGTCCCATATAAATTTGATTAACTTTGCTTGCGTAATTTTTAAGTTAGCTTCAATATTACGTATTTCTCCCACTTAGTTTATCTACGAGTAGAAGATATCCTGTTTGACTCCTTCACTGTTATTTACATAGCAGGTAGTGGTATTCGGATTTGTGTGGGGTAGGTACCACTAAAAAGTGAAAAATAAAAACTTTTTACAAAAAAAAAACAACCGACTTCAAAAAAAAACACTAAAAAAGTGAAAAATAACTTTAATTTCGCAAGTCGGTGGCAAAAAACGGAAATTGAAAAGCAAAGACACCGACTTCCGAAATTAAAGTTATTTTTCACTATTTAGTGTTTTTTTTGGAAGTCGGTTGTTTTTTTTTTGTAAAAACTTTTTATATTTTATTTTGTTATCTGCTGTACATTCTACTGTGTGCCTTTTAGTCTGTGCAAAATTAACGTATATTCTTTCTTTCTTGGTTGGCAACCACTACCTACCATTGAAAAAATAGTTTGCCAAGCAAATAGTAGCCTAAGATTTCATGATCGGTTGATCACAACCGATGATACAAAACTAATATCATAATAAACGACATAAATAAACAATAGATCGTCACTAATCGTGTTTCCTATAACAAATATTGCCGCGTCATGATCACAAAAACCCGGGGAATATGGTGATTCCCTGTTCCTCAGAAGAGTAGATAACAATATATATAATTCTTTAACCTCATGCAGATGTCATGACGTTTGAACGCTGAATCATTATGTCAGATAACATAAAATGATCTATTTATAACATAACTGTTATTGTTTAGGTAGGTATTTACTCAAAATAATTATAAAACAGTTCCGTGTCCAAACGCAAAGCATGTCTTCTTCCATACATCTCTATCAGCCGTCATCTCAGTAGTCACCTCCTCGCTACCCATGTCATCTTTCACACAATCCATTCCTCATTCCTTTATTGTTTTCCTATTCTTATAGCCAGCACTTAGTACATACTAATATTATATATTCTATCCATTCATCGCTTCTTTGGTTTTCCCATTGTTGCGCCATAACAGTACACTGTGGGCCATGATGAAGGATGATAGGCAATTAAAAAAAATAAAAATGCTCACAGTTCCTTAAATATCTTTATTTTATTGTAATGATACCTCATCAAATACCTGAGCGGCTATAAACACATGCGGTATGACAGCGTACACCGCAGGGATATCAGGTGATCCGCAATCACGACCGAATGACGTCACAGCGACCACACGCCACAAGCAGCCATCTTGAATCTGTACTGGACCACCGGCATCACCCTGTGGAAAAAATATTTATGAAACTCAAACCATTTACAGGCACTTTTGATTTGTCAAGGAGTTGGTCAGTTAGTCACAAAACTGAAGCTAGTCGCCCATTCCAAAGAACACCAAGAAACGCCACTCTTTTAAGTCAAAAATTACAAATTCCTGGGTAAATTATTCTTGTTGCTTCTTTATGTGAGAACAATCTATAAATAAACAATATTAAACAATTCAAAAGAACAGAGTAAACATAATGGACCATTTACACGGGGCCAATCCCCGAGACAATCCACAAAGCCAATCCAATAATAATGTAGGCATCTACATCGCCACACATGCGAACTACGCATCAAAAATAACCAGACATCACACAAAATTCTGCCGTCACATAAAAATCCTGCATCACGCAATTAGAACTTACCGCGCGTTGGACATATATACAAGATCCCAACATCAATCATTGGGCAGTAGCCCACCAGACACAACACCCGTCTGGTCGGAGGATCCTCCCATTTCTAGAGAGCATGAGTGAATTTTACACGCTGTTCCTATCCATGCTGTTTACCTCTAAATTGGTGACCCCGAATATGAACGTCAACGCAGCCTTCGAGTGACGTCATCATTATCATCACTCCCGCAAGCTTTCATGAGGCGAGTCACACAGCCAGCCAGCACCCACGACTTCAACAGGTATCCTGTCCACCAGCATGCAGCGAACGCGCATTCCTCAGCCTCATCTACCCGACCCACAGGGGAATCACCGCAATCACCACAATCACCGCAGACAGTTCCGATTCACTGGAACCTCAACTGGCACTGTGAAGCATCGTAAGATACAGGACCCAGCCCACTATCGACCTCCGCTCTGCGGAGAGGAGTGATGTGGCGGCATCTACATCGCTACATGCAAACTTCGCGTAAAAAATACCAGTTGTCACATAAAAGCCTGACGTCACATAAAAATCCTGCATCGCGCAATTATAGTTTACCGCGCGATGGACATTAATATACAAGACAGCCAGACACGACACCCGTCTGGTCGAGGGATCCTCCCTTTTCAATAGAGGATGAGTGAACTTTACACCCTGATCCTCATACCTCTAAAGTTGTGTAAATAGAGACAGTCCACTACATTAATCTTTATTATTATCAAAAAAGCCAAATACAATTTGTCCATCTCAATCAAACATAAAGAAAATGTGGGTGTGTGAGTGTGTGTGTGTGTGTTTAGTTGTTTGTTTCGTATAAGTCACAGTATAAGATATATAATGAAAGAGCAATTTAAATCTGATTTTTAGTTGCGTTGGTAAGTTCTTTTTGCAAAGAGTTGTTCAGTCTTGTCGTACGTTAAATTTTGGAGAAAATTACTAACTACAGTTTTACATTTATATTTAGGTAAAGAATATACGTTGCAGGTTTCGTTTATAGTGTTATAAAGGTGGCTGCTAAGACACGGGTAGCTACACCTGGCCAGAGCAGTTTTCGTGGTGACAGGTGGGCATACAGGATATTTACGTCGTTAATTTTGCTCGAGTAACCGTGGGTCAATGTTGAGTGTACACGTAGAGTGATGTTAAGCGCACAGAGCTGTCGGACAGTGAGTACAGATATGTCTTTATAAAGCTGGGTAGTCGGGTACCGATAAGGTTTGTGAAGCATGACTTTCAAGACAGCTCTTTGTGCCCTCTCAAGGCGAAACATGTACGATTTAAGTGTACCACCCCAGACAGATATGCAATATGTGAGAATAGACTGAGCCAAGGCGAAGTAGATATTTAACAGTCGATCGGCAACTACTCTTCTTAGTTTTTTCATAGGAAACATCAATTTACGAACACGCGTAACTGGCATACTGATATGCTTTTGCCAACTCAATGTGTTGTCGATGTGTTAAATACTTATTTAACACAAGAGCTTCTATGTATAGTAGGGCAACTGCAAGGGGTAAATGTAGGGCGATAACTATGGGCTTTAACGTCTGGCATACTAGGCTGTGTAGTCCGCTGAGAAAGGCACATAGTGGGTTTTAGAGACATTTAGCGTAAGTAAATTCAATGAAAGCCAATCCATCACTATGCCAAGAGCATTTTCAGCTGCGTGGTGAGCAGATTCCCATGTTTCTCTGCTTATGATTAGCGCAGTGTCGTCTGCATATACGAGTATCTTGCAGTTTGGGATTGCCAGCTGACACAGTCTGTTTACAAATAGAAGAAAAAGGGTGGGACCCAGCACGCTGCCCTGTGGTACGCCAAAGGTCAGATTCGCATCGTCACTGATGTAGTTGTCTTAGCTTAACTCGTTGGTTACTGTTTGTGGGATAGTTACGGAAGAGGTTTAGAGTGATATCTCTAATTCCTAAACTTTCTAAACCACGGCACACCGAGCTTTGGCTAAATCAAGGTATATACCTATTGTTTTAATCCTAGAATCAAGATTCATAACAATATGGCTTGTCAGTTCAAGAACAGCATCCTCTGTTGATAAGCCTCTCCTAAAGCCGTATTGGTTTGGCGCAATTATATTGTTGCACTCAAGATAGCTAAGCAATCTTTTGTTCAAAACCTTCTCCATAATTTTAGACAGAGAGGTAAGAACAGATATAGGCCTATAGTTCTCGTCACGGTCGCCATCCCCACCCTTAAATACTGGTGTGACTAATGTTTTAAATGTGTCCGGGAAAATACCTTTTGACATACATAAATTGCAGATATGCGTTATTGCTGGTACAAGTACATGTCTGGCAGACTTAATAACTGAGGCTGGTACTCCATCGTGACCTACTGCACAATTATGTTTTAATTCTATAATTATATTTTCTATTTCTGAGAAATTCGTTTCAAGTAATACGAATGAGTTACCTTGAGGATTTATTAAGCTCTCAAATTCAAAGTTTGGGCACTTCACGCTGACCCAGCGCAACCTGCCTAGCAAGATCCGCTCCAACGTTTGCAAAATACTTGTTTATAGAATTGACAGAGGAGTTTGGATCGCTGCACATATTAAGGAGTTCTCCTGACTTACTTATGGGTGAAGTGTTCTTGTAGCTGATAGTTTTTATGATGTCCACAGTTGCTTTGGGGTTACCATTGGCCTTCAGGAGTTCTTTTTGGTCAAACTTGCATTTAATAGTCTTAAGTAAGTTGTTACAGAAATTTCGGTATCTAGAATATATTAGATTAGCAGTAAGGTCTTTAGGATTTTGCATTGCTTTTTTATGGAGTTGATCCCGATTTCGTACGCACCTCAAGAGGCCAGCGGTCATCCATGGTTTAATAGTCTGCTTCCTACTAGGGACTTTTTTTGCGTACTGTGTAGATTTATTGCGACAGATATAATGGAGATGAGTTGTTCCGTACTTTGATTTGGATCTGTGATAGTTAAAACACTTGAGAAATCGGAGTTTTCTAAGCAGCCAATAATACCTGGAAAGTTTAAATGCCGTATCATACTTTTAGGTTTTGTAGCATTAGGAGGCTTTCGTTCAGTGCAGAACAGGATAGGTGCATGATCAGTAAAATATGAGTCCAGAACCAAAGTTGTGGAGGGTCTATCTGTTTTTAAAAAGACATGATCCAGGCAGTTTACAGTTAGTTGGGCAGGCAGGAGCCCATGAAAAGCCATTGTATTTAAATATTCTTCGGAGTTTGAGTCATTGTTATCTGGTCGAATATTTATGTTTAAATCTCCAATCACTACTACAGTTGTTATTGATGCAAGGGATTCTAGAATATTGTTTAAAGAGTTACGAAAATTTTCTTAAACGGTATATTGCAACAATTGCTGTATCTAGATTCAGCCTCAAAATAAAACAGTTAGAATCCTAGAAAACCGGTTCAACTAAATTATGAGTCACATCAGAACTTACATAAACTACCACCCCATCATTTTGGTTGTTAAATGAAGATCTAGCTGAGGTAAAGCCAGTTAATACAGGAATATCTGCCACTTTACTTAACCAGCACTCAGAGAGGATCCATGGAATGTATTAAGATATTGAGGCCATCAAAGTTGCGATTTAGGCTTCGGATGTTAACATGCAATATGTTAAGAGTTGGATGGGTAGTGTCTATATGCTTCAAACATTGGTCTGGCAAACTCACATATGAACGTGAGATATTAAATGACTCAACAGAGTCAATAAATTTATTTAAGTTGTCCTTATCGAATTTATAATTTTAAATGTCAATGACCAGTTTATATTTGTGTTGCAGAGTATTATTTGTGTATGTACTTTAGTGTGGAATTTATAATTTAATGTGTTTAGTCTATTTATAATAAGGGGTTTGCGGTAATGTTTGGTGTGAATGTTTTGGGAGTGTAACTGTAATTGTGTTGCGTTGTGATTAATAACAGATTTTGTTTCATACGACAAACTAATTAAATTGTGGTTGCTTACAAGGTGAACCATATCATAACACAGTGAAACACTGACTAAGACAACTTCGACACGAACAGACTTTGAATATAAATAACAAATAATTACAAAATTTTGGCTAACTAGACTATCTGGATACAAGTTACCAGCTGACCAACAAGGCCATTTAATGTAATACTAAACTAAAACTAAAAATAGTGTGTAATGAATAAACTGTGAAAGCTGAAATTGTGGTAATTGGTCCAGGAAAGTCATTTTTTAACTAAGAGTTTTAGATTTATTGCGGATTCAATTCGAATTTGAGGCTCACCTTCGGTTTTACGCAGGAATATGGAACCGTGTGAAGTCCAGCAGTACGTGTAACCATTTTCCCCTGCCAACTGTCGAGCTGCATAGAACAGTTTCTGCGCGTTAGGTGTTAGGGCTTCTGATATGTACACAGGTGTGATAGGTTCGGGTATACTGCGGTGGCCAGTATTTAATTTTTCTTCATTTGGTTTCTTCTTGTTGTAATTCTTGACCCCCTGCATTATTTTGTCCTTTTTTAGGACACTGTTCAGCTCAACTATGATGGGTTTACTGCCTTCTTTGTGGGTTTAGATTCTGTAAATGTATTTTATGTCAAAGTCTTGAATATCCACCTCGACAGCCTTCAACAAGGTTTTCACTATCAAACTGGCGTCCTCCTTCGACTCAAATTTCCTGTCATCTCGCAAGCAAATGGGTACATTTCGTATCTCTAAGCTAGCCGACCTACTTTTACGCTCAAGAACTTCAATCTTATCTTCCAATTTCTGAATGGTCTTCTTATCTTCTACTCTACGTTCTTGCAGATTTTGAAGTGCTTTAAAAATTAAGTCATATTTATCTGACATTTCACACTTTCTTTAAGCTCCTAATTTTTCTGTTTGAGTTCAAGGAAGCTTTGGTCTACCTTAGATGATAAGGACGAAATCAGCCCTTTGAGTTCCTTGATTTCATCATCGCCATGTCTACGTTTATGTCTAATACTGACATTCCTGCTACCGCTTTTTTCAGATGCAGTATCCGATTCACATATCACAGGCGCACATACCTCAGAGAGTGTGGAAACAAGCTCAAAAAAAAAAAAAAAAAAAAAAAGGAGCAGATGAGTTAGGCGGGGGGGAGCGCTGTAGCTGCATGTTGGATGGTTACTCGGTGTAGAAGTACCAGGCGTCCAAAACTTATGAAGAGGATTCACCGGTGCGAGGTGCGTAGGGATCACTATACTGGTCGAAAATCGAGGATTTAGTACATTTTTTATATCCGCCGAAATCAGCAGAAATCGCAAAAATAAATCGGCAAAAATTGCATAACTATAACAGCGAACAATGCAAAAATAAAATAAAAAATTGATTTTGTATCTTCGAGATTTGAACTCGGGACTCTCAGCGTGCTTCGGTCGCGCTATGCCACGGCGCTAGGACGCCACTTGTTACAAATGGTGAAATTGGTGAGTAATTAATTACGTAGCGCTGTAGCGATTAAACCGGTGTGGGAGAACTCTTTGTGTTCGCTAGTGCGGTCAAAGTCCAAAATGTTTACACTTTTTATAAGTTTTTAGTTAGTTGAGATTTTTAAACTTTTCTCATTATTCTTAGAGTTATCGATTCACTATGATTTTTCACACAATTGTCACTTGTACTTCACTGGTATTAGGTATTATAGTTTTATAGCAAATTAAAGCAATTTTTGCAGAGTTTTAGAATTTTAAACACAGAGCTGATCGCAAGTACGTGTGTTCGCATTAGCGGCACGGAGGATTGGATTGTCCTCAAGCCATTGATGAAGCAAATAAATGGATCGGTCTCGGGGATTGGCCCCGGTCGATAAATGGTCGAAAAGCCCCTGCAGTAAGATATGACCAGTCTCAACTGCCAGTGTCAGTTCAAGATCAGCACCATTCAACTCAACCAAATTTTCGTAACATAACATCATGCTTGCATTTCCGAAGAGGTAGGAAGAGGGAGGCGTGTGCACAGCATCCACATTTCGCCAGATATGTTAAAGTCCCATATAATAGGAGGCGAGCCTATTGCCATCGACCGTGCACAAATTGAAACTCCGGGCTGCTACTAAGAAATGTCTAAAGAAAAAGTAGTAACACTTTGCTTTGGTAAAAAACCACACCGAAACTAGCTCAGAGTTCATTTGGGTTCTTAGTAAAGAGCATTGATTTGAACTAAACTAGTTAATGTCTTGAAATAGTTTCTTGAACCATAAGTACAGATTTAGAGGTTTAAGAACCCAGGCAGAAATTTTACTTTGCGTGATTTTTAATCCCTACTCAAAACGGTGAAGGGACACATCGTGAGGAAACTGGTATGTCGTAGAACCAAAAATTCGTGACATCTACCAACCCGCACTGTTTCCGCGTGCTGGATTATGGACCAATCAGTCTCACTTCTTACCTGACAAGTGTCATGCCATCCACCCCTGTCACCAGCACACATGTGGCTATCAGGCCGAATCCCATTGGCGAGATTTCGTGATTTTCCGAATATGTCCTGACACTCCTGCATGTCCCACACGCTGAGGGAGACGCTGCGAAGCTGTACGGACAGGTCACCACCTGGAATTAATAACGAGACGATGGTTAGGTTTGAATAAAGTATGCACCCGATTTATCAAGGTTATTTTAAATCATAATTTAACAAATGAAACTCACTATCAACAGTGCTCCCCCATCCAGTGGCGGTGATGCTCCTGCCCGTTGGTGGTGGTACTCCCAAACACGCTGGACGAATCACCTCCGAGAACCTGGAATTATTGTGATAATCGAGTTAGTTATCATTCATCTTGCGTCTGTTCCTTGCTGGAATTCTTCATTTTGACCCACTCATCACGACCTACTCTCAAACCAGTGAAAGAAAACATCGTCAGGAAGCCAGCATGTCCTAGAACAAAATATTTAGAGACATCCACCCCTGTCTTGACTCTTAAAACTCGGTTGGTATTTTTATACCCTCTTCGGTCTAGTAGGCGCAAGCGCTACTGCTGCTGGTCCTGAGTTCGATTCCCAGGTAGGGCAAAGTGTTATTGAGTTTTTTGAATTTCTCAGTAGCAAACCGTAGTCTGGATTTGTGCCCGGTTGATGACAATAGGCGTTCATTACAACAATATATTTCCCTGTTACACAGAGCCTAAACATGACTGGTGAAATGTGGGTGTACTTAGATACACCTCTGTGTAACCCTTCGGAGATTACAGACGTGATGTTATAATTGTTTTAATTTTACTCACTTGACTTTTGAAACCATCTTGATGAGCGCTACATCATGGTATTTACGTGGCGGTTTAAACTTCGGGTGGTGAATGATGGCCGATATCTTCATGACGAGGGCTTCACGATCGTCCCGGTATGAGGAACCGAGCTGTACAGCTCGAGGGTATATACTGTAAAGTTCGTTACTGGTAAAATAGATGAATTCATATGAGGTATAATGGATTGGTGATTCGGAGCTGAATAGCAGTGGAAGTGGATCGGTGCTTGCTGCGGTCCATCCATGGATGGGTTGGTTCATAATGTGACACTACTATTAATTTCATGCCTAGTCTTCACCATTGTATGAATTATTTTTGTGGACAACTGCTTGAACCCCCTACTGCAGGTTCAAAATTGGTTCACTGCTAATAATTTTGGAAAATATGCTTAATATGCTAATAATAATAATATGGGGAAAAAAATTAAATGCATAAGATTTGCTTTACCAAATGTTAAAAGTAGTGATTGTGACATAGTATTGAATATGGAGAAACTAGAATTCGTCGATAAAACTTTTCCTGGGGATCACGCTCGACTCGAGACGGCTAAGTTCAGTAGCATATGCTGTGAGAAAAATCCATCAATTCACTGATTTAGATACCGCGAGGCTAGTCTACATATTACAGTTACTTTCATAGTATCATGTCTTACGGTATTTTACTATGGGGACGGGCTGCAGATATCGAGTCTCGAGAGTTACCATTTACTAGGTACGTCTTTCATTGACTTGAATTTGCCCTGGCGGCTGAGAGTATGTCATGCTCACTTTAATGTCTTGCTAGTGGTGGCGTGTGGGTTGGATCATTAAGTTCCCTTCAAAATGGTTGAGCTGAATGGTGCTGATCCATGCGTCATGTTTGTGAACGACTGGTCATCTCTTAGCTGCCATGGCTTATTTTAATTTCTGAATTGTTTTGTTTCTTGTTTTATCTTTTAATTACGGACGCTTTTAACGTGCACGTTTTTCTACATTGTAGTTTTCAACATGAATGATGTAACCAATATTTTGTTACAAAGTTCTGGTTGAAAAGAGTGTCAGTGGAGTTTCTTGCCCGTTCTCCTCCATAGGAACCTACTACGCTTTGGAATGAGCAACTAGCTTCATATTTCTGATTGACTGACCTCCAGTTTAAAAGTGCCTGTAATTGGTTTATTTTAAATAAATGCTTTGAGTTTGAGTTTTAACTACAAACATTTAACTACACATATAATATCGAATTAATGTTTTTTAGACCATGAATAAATTATTCTTCTAAGTAAGGTCGGGCGGGGCTATTTCGACTATGGGGCTATTTCAACTAATGACAATAACTGTTATTGTAACTGTATTTGTACCAAAACGCCATCTGTATGCAGGTACGTGAACAGATTATTTCAACAAAAGCGCGAACTGTTTGACCACACGCCTTTCACGTGTATGTATGATGATTTGAACAAAAATTCTCAAAAAAATATAAAATAAACAATTAGCAATTCTATTTGAATTAGTCTAAAATAAGTAACGTTTTTTTTTAAATAAAAGTTTATTCATGTTTGTTGTTGATCTGATTTATCGACAATGTTGGTTGACATACGTCCCTGCACTATAATAATAGTCCTCCTGACCGTATTTTCGACCACGGCGGCCAACCTCATCGGAGACTAGCCTTCGGCGCGGGAGATATTTTAGTGCACAAGTGTGTGCGCAGACACAGGTGCACTCTCTCTTCCCTCACTCTCATAGTCCGATGGGACGGCAATCCGACACGACCGGAGAGAGATCAGGCGAAGGACCAACGGCTTAACGTGCTTTCCGATGCACGGGGGTATCACACCGCCAACTTCCAAACTCCGGGCTGTTACTACGAATTTCCAAATTGAAAAACCCAATAACACTTTGCCCGACCCGGGAATTGAACGCAGGACCCCACACTCAGCAATCGCGCTTGCGACTACGAGACCAATGGGGTAGTGAACTACTTATGTAAAAAGTCGAAATTAACACCCCAAGGTTAACCGCCCAAGCGGGGCTTATCTCCACCGTGTCCTCCGGGTGATCCACACAGTGGTGACATCCGGGATAAAAAGATACCTGATAATTGTTTTTAGGAAGTCATGGGGAGAGGCCTTTGGTCGACTAATAATTGCCTTTGGGCCTTTGGTAAATAAATATCTAGCCTTTTCCCAACTTTTGTCTAACCGGACCAGATGCAGCTGATTACCAGTATTTTACATGAAGCGACTTCGCGGCTTTTGGTTCACATTGGGATGATAAATGGTGACCGTAACCAGTAACAGTAATTATTAGCAACAGTGACATACCTGACAACATTACGGTCATGTGTACGGGTGCAGTGTCCCGTAGTCAGTACGTAGCGGTCGCTGATCAAAGAGCCCCCACAATACCAGGCGTAACCGGCGTGCTGGAAACATAGCAATATTAAATTGACTACTTAAATGATAAGAGTAGTTGGTCGCTGTGATTAACTCAAGACAAAGTTTATGTTCTTTCTCCAGAATTAGCTTACCCACTGACAGGTTATATGAGTTCATATAATTTTATTATTTTATTTTATTTTGACTTTATAGTCAATTTATTTTAATATTATTTTTAATTTCATTTATTGTTGACATAATCTACTCATTTTTAACCGACTTCTTCAAAAAGGAGGAGGTTCTCAATTCGTCTGCATGTTTTTTTTTTTTTTTATGTTTGTTACGCGATTACTCCGCCAGTTATGAATCGATTTTGATGATTCTTTTGTTTGGTAGGTCATGCTTCCGAGGTGGTCCCATATAAATTTTATTAACTTTGCTTGCGTAATTTTTGAGTTAGCTTTAATATTACGTATTTTTCCCACTTGGTTTATCTAGACGATATCCTGTTTGACTCCTTCACTGTTATTTACATAGCAGGTAGTGGTATTCAGATTTGTGTGGGGTACGTACCGCAACTAAACTAAAAAGTGAAAAATAAAAACTATTTACAAAAAAAAAACAACAGGCTTCCAAAAAAAACACTAAAATAGTGAAAAATAACTTTGATTTCGGAAGTCGGTGTCTTTGCTTTTCAATTTCCGTTTTTTGCCACCGACTTCCGAAATTAAAGTTATTTTTCACTATTTTAGTGTTTTTTTTGGAAGTCGGTTGTTTTTTTTTGTAAATAGTTTTTGATGTATTGCAATCTGTGGTTAGCTAGCGACCTCCCTCGACAATTGATAATTATTATTTTTGCCTGAGCAACCGGCAGCAGGTTCATCATGCTCTCTTAGATGTCACTGCTTGCGGTAGCGTCGGGGATCGGGTTGTCTCCTTCCCTCAACTATGGCGAGGGGGGTAAAGGCTGATCTTTGCGTTATGCTCGTGAACGGGTGCTGCTTGTGGTGACTGGTCGTCTTGCTGATCTCGGTTTTGTTAATGTTATTAGTAATTAACTTTTTATTTATTTTACTTCGATGGTCCCAGTTTATCATTTATAACTTCCAGTTACAGCTATAAGTAAGCGGGCACGCCCTTTGTGCCTGGAGGCTTTTTTAGTTAATTTATGTTTATATTAACTTTTTTTTGCTTGAGTAGTTTTCGTTTTATTATTTTATCATTTTTTTTTTTTTGTGGTTGGTATATTGGCGTGTTCTAGCTGACATATGGCTAACAATTAGATTTGAGTTTTACGTATGTAATGTAAATGATTTTGTATACTTTTGTATAGAATCAATTTTCTCTAACTGAACAGACAGCTGTGCTGCTGAGTTTGTTGCGCCACTTCTTCTTCCCAGCTAAAGCACTAGGAAGTGGTGAAGGGTGGGCGTTTTGGGGGACTGTCTTATGTAATTTTGACGTTCGAAAAGTGCTGATTCTCAGCCTAGTTTGATTTGATTTGATTTGACATAGTCATACATACTTATGCACATAAAATGACTGAGAAGACACACACAGATAGAGATGTATGGAAGTAGCAGACATGCTGCATTAATAAATTGGGAGAGAGTACTCTTACCGGAGCCTGTGTTTCTCCATTGTTTTAATCTGAGAGATGTCAGCCTAGGAGGTCTTTCTACATGTTTTTGTACATTATGCAACTTCAATATATGGCAACCCTCTGTGAGGTATCCCGTAGTATACAGGATGTAAGGGTAAATACCGTTGTCAAAACCGTGGGTAGTTGATTTAAATATAAAAATAAATGAACGAGAATCAAGAAATAAAAACGTTATTTTCTTTAAAATATTTTAAAAGGTCCGACACCGTCCGCAAATTCATGAATATGCGCCCGAGTGACGTAGAACTGTAACGGACGCCGCCCGTCCTACCTACCTGCACAATACATGAATAAATACACAAAACACCTATCCTGTGATGCAACTTTCCCTTCATACTTTTCCTGGCTTAAGACAGGCAAAAAATACTAAAGTACTAGTCGGTGTTGCGTGACGAATCTACATATAAGTTTGATTTTTGTTCTTGAAAATAAACTGGCAGCTGCTGGTTGCCACGACCCTGAGCGTGGGCCGGCACGGTGAACTGGCCGTAAGTAGGTATGCATCCTTTGTATAGCCGCCAACATCGTTTCACGATGTAGCACACGTTGTTCAGGGAACAATTCTGCGTACATCCTACGAGCCTCGTTCAGGTTATCACCCGCGATAGCATAAAGCCGTACCATTTCGGTGCACTGTTCATTCGTGTAAGACATAATGAGCGGCGTTACGACGCTGCGATGCGGCGTTTCATTACGTGCGCTCGCTAGCGAATCAGTTGACTGACTGGGGTGAGGGAGGGGTCGTGCTCGCGGGCTGGCTCACGTGGCGTATTCCCCGCGCGCCCCGCCCATGTTGAGACGCAAGTTTATTGCCCTAGAGCATAGGGTGAAATACTTTTGTATTCAAATATAGATTTTCATAAAAAAATTGAAAAAAAATGTAATTTTCGATTGATTTTACGTTCACATGAAACGGAACCACGGGTTTCTAGGATAACGGTGTTTACCCTTACACCCACCCTACCACAGGCATCGTGCATTTTTCAGAATAAAAGCATCTGTTTCCTGTGAAAGATTTTTTGCTATGAGAACCTACTTCAGTCAAACTGTATATTTTAGATAATTATGTAAAAAAACAACTGAATGCTTTGAAACGAATAATCTTGAAAACCTAGACAACAAGCGCCAAATTCGCACAAGTCGCTCAAAACCTTCCTATCCACACACAATGATGCTGATCAGCTCTTTTGTACACGGTGTGACCAGATTTTCATAATTCGGTATTGCTAGTCATCATCTCACGAAAGAAAAGAAAAATTAGTCTGGTTCGCTGAGTATTAAAACTTACCTTAACTTTCTTCCAACCCACGAGAGCCATGTGTGGGAACTCTCGGATGCTGGTAACTGATCCCCCGATGACCAGAGGCACGTTGATAGGTGCACAGGCAGACACCTTCTTTTCTAAGGGGTATGGCGACAGTATCCGAGATAAGGCCTTCTTCACTGCGAAGGACTTGTAGTTGTCACACACTGGAACAGAGGAATTGAAGGAATGTTAGAAAGATCGCTGGTGGTGGCGTATGTGTTGGATCATTAAAAGTTCCCAAAATAACAACGGGCCTAAAGAAGTTTTCAATTAATATAAATACAAAACCATACTCACTCCTCTCCGCCTTCTCCGCATATTCTTTTTTCTGAGATTCAGTCATATCATCTTCATTAGGTCCAATCAAAATCTCTGGGTCCTGATCAGGTTGATCAGTGGAAGTTTCTGAAAATAACGTTAAGCTATTTAAAATTCTATTTTCCTCGTAATTTCACGGCAAGGTTGGTCCCATAATGAAATTTATTCATAATTATAAGTACAATGACCCCTTAAGAGGATGCCCACGAATTACATTTCACCCTGTAGAGGCAAACAAAGCTGCAGTTCCAATAAATGACGAAACGTTAGGTACTTTAAAAAGACTTGACCAGTGGGACTATGGGCGCCCGCTTAGGTGTCGAAATCAATGTGCAGCAAATATTGTTTTATTTTTGCAATTGTTGTATCCTACAGTTTATAGATAAAAAGTTTCACGAGTCTAAAAGATCAGGAAACTAGGAAAAATGAAGGTAAGTATTCACTAAATAACTCTGCTTTTCGATAAGAGATGGCGCGTTGTAGTTATCGAGTTTTTGACACTGATTGTCGCTGAGATGATATTGCGACTTGAATTTGAAAGTTTTTAGTTACGGGAATTAGGCAATCACCGCCGCCCATAGACATCCACATCACCACAATGCTGATGCGTTGCCACCCTTTTCCCAAATAAACGCTGTTTGTTAAGTTTTGCTGGCTCACATGCAATCGAACCGTTGTTTCAGACTTTTTAGCTGTCTTGTTGTTAAATATATATATTTATTATTGCCCTAAGTCTCTGGTGACATTTTGGTGATGTTATTTAGAAAAGTCAAATATGTGCGTGTATGACTGGCATCCTAATTGCGTGACTCACGATTCTGAATCATTTTGAAGAATATTGCTAGTTCATTGCATATTTGTGACAGAAAAAAAAACAAAACGAGAAAATATTATAATTATACCGGTTGATTCTTTGACATGGTCTCACTAATACCCTAGAGATTAGGGATGTAAAAAAAAATGTTGTATATGATTTGGTGAGTCTCCATTCTCCAAAGCTGTTTCTATCTCGATCTAATACCTACATTCCGTATTTCATCGAGAATCCTACAGTGGCGAAAGCACCATAGAACACGATTCCTACCGACTTCCCTTTGGAGGTTCGCATCAGCAAGTCTACCGCTATTGAAAAATGGCACAATCAATAGCGTCTACTATTGCCAAAAATATAGTTACACTACTACTACTATTTTAAAAGCGTCTGTTTGGTTCTGCTACTTGGCGATAGATGGTGTTAAATTAGTAGTAAGGAAAGTCTTTAATTAATTTTTACTTTATTCATAAGTAAGTTCAGAAAGGCACCGCTTGGCTTCATTCTCACAAAAATTGACCCCTCGCCGCTGAATCCTATACTAACATATCATTCCGCTTGTCTTGTCCGAAGGGATGTAGTTTATATTCAGTTTTTGTCATGTTATGTTGAAGTCCCATTTCGCATGTAAAAAGGGAAGCTAGTTAGCCATCAAGACTCCGTACAGGGTTAGTGAGAATGAAAATTGAAAAAATGGAAAAAAAACAATGTCCATGCCGGGCCTGGGTATCGAACCCAGGGACCAACGCTCAGCAGTCACGTTTGCGACCACTAGACCAACGAGGCAGTTGAAGTAGGTAAAAATAAGCAGTCATGGATAGAAGTGAAAACTACAAACTAGTATTAGCGCCATCTATATTCTACAGCGCATACCAAAAATCGCTCAACGCGACGTGTGCGTTACCCTAGCAAAATATTCACATACATTTGAATGCCGTTACAAGCTACAAAATAACGTTTAAAGTAAGTCTTTAGAGCTCTTATTCAGAGTGTTAGGACCTATTGAAGTGTTTTTATACTTATTTAAACCCCATAAATGGTGCATTATTTTGTATTTTTTATTGCCCAACAAATTAAAACTAATTCCTAAGAAGTCATGTACAAAAGATGATAAGAATCCGCTTAACCGTTTCAGAGATCCAGCAAAACCACAAACGTTACTCCAGCAGGATTTCGAATAACTTCGCAGACGAAGAAAAAAAAAAAATGTAGTGCAACATTTACCTCGTCCAGACAACTAATTATATAGCTAACATTTATTTCAATATTCCCATTTTTTAGAAAAATGTCTGGCTGGGGTAACGTTTGAACCGTTATTCCAGCAGGAACTGTTTTTGTGAAAAAAAAAAAAACTATAAGTGCAGGCAACTAATTATCTATAAGCTTTAAATGTCCATTTTCGACAACATTTTGCTAGGGTAACGCACACCAACGCGACGCGCCTTAGAAGTTGTCACTATACTAATACATTAAAAAAAAAGCAAATACATTGAAACATTCTTTTTTAATCCAAATAAAAACAATAAATGAAATCTAGACACGCGGCAGCGTGTCAAGGCCAGTTCAAGAAAAGAACTGGTGACGCTGTTAATATTCCAAAAAACAAATGAAACTTGTATTATTAAAATAGATTAAATCACCTTGAACATTACAATGTCAAAAGGAGGAAGGAAAGTTGGATTTGTTATTGAATTAATTTTATCGTGTTCTCTCAAGCTGAGTCCTGAGTGACTGCACCGCACAGGCGGAATGAACGGCGGATAAAAAAAATGTTCGAGATGTTCGAACTTGTTCGGAGTGCGAGAGGGCGCGCGCATTTCACGGCGCATTTGACGTTTCTCATTATACATGCCGCGATAACTTTGTATGAGAATGAGATCGAAAAATCAAATTCATAATCCTCATTAATTACTATGTTATCCATACACTATAGCAATGAGTATCATTTGAAAGCACCAACTTTCACTTTATATTGGAAAAATGCACTGAAAAACACGAATTAATCGTTGATTAATATTCTGACAGGACGTTATTACAATGTCATGTCTTTCGGTTCGTTGCTATGGCAACGGTAGTGCCATAGCAACTAACAACGGCGGTGCGCCGTCAGTCAGGACGCCCCGTCTGATAAATCCGCTCAGCAATCCGCCTGCGCGGTCCGCCGTGACTCAGGACTCAGCCTTAGACTGGTATAATTTCATCGCAAAAAGGCGAAATCATAATAAAAGTCTAGACTAATTTGACAGGTGCAAAAATTTCAAACTACAAATTGAAGAAACAAACAAAAATCACTTGAAATGTCAAATTAAAAATGACTTCAATCAATCTGCCTAACCTTTTCCCAACTATGTTGGGGTCGGCTTCCAGTCTAACCGGATGCAGCTAAATACCAGTATTTTACATGGAGCGACTGCTTATCTGACCTCCACAACCCATTAACTGGCTAATCTCTGGCTGTCAGACTTTCAAAAATCACTTGAAATGTCAAATTAATACAGGTAATATTTTAGGCACATACATATTTATTGTATTTTAAAAACCGGCCACGTGCGAGGCGGTCTCGCGCACGAATGGTTCCGTACCATCTTAATCTTAACTAATATTATAAACGCGAAAGTTTGTGAGTATGGATGGATGGATGGATGTTTGTTACTCTTTCACGTAAAAACTACTGAATGGGATGAAACGCAAACAGATAATTTATAACCTGGATTAACACATAGGATACTTTTTATCTCGATATTCCCACGGGGTCGAGACTTACGCGGGTGAAACCGCGGGGCGCAGCTAGTTATCTATAAAAACGGCACAAAAATCACGTTTTACTTTGCCGAAACAGGTCTAGGGTGATGAGCCAGACCAAGAGAGATACAAAAACCCGCAGGGCAGCATGTGGCGAGCTGTTGGGCAGTAGCGACCCCACGGACCCTATCTCTCGGGAGAAGTCTTGTTCCTCACCTCTGGCTTGCCTTTAGTGGCCGGCTAGAGTGAACACTGACGAGGAACGGAGCTCCCACCTCATTCTTGCCTTTATTGGCCGGCTTGAGTGGAAATTCGCAAGGGCAAACGTGCTCGGAGGAAAGAAGTATTTCAGTAAGATGCTGGTAGGGATCTTGACCGTACTTCCGGGATTGTCCTGATAGCCGTGGAATACCTCTCCACTCCTCTTAAGCACCTTAGGACATGTTGCCTCCTTGTCGCTACACCATTTTGTACTAGCGACCGTTTTGTGGGGCCCATTATTGAGTGTGCAAGTCACCCCCTGCCATTTTATCCGTGTATATATAAAACATTGATCATGCAGGGGCCATAGTCCTTCCATAGTTCCAGGTTACCAGTCCAGTTTAGCCACCCAAACCCATAGTCCAATATCATTGTTTTGTATCCATATCCTGCAATAGTCCTACACCAACCGGGGGTTGTCCTTGGGTGCCCTTGCATAGTGCGAACAGGTCGTCGAATCGTCGGTATGTGCCCCATTTCATTATGGATGTCTAACGGGCCTCTGCGAGTTGGCTTTGGCCCCTCGTACTCCTTCCAAAGGTCTGGGACCCCAGTGTCCCGGATATGTTAAAGACATTTTGAAAATAATAATAATAAACTTTATTGACATAAAAATATTACAATCATACATGTGAAGCCCCTGACTCCTATGCTAGGCGAACCTGTGTTACAGGAATCAGTGTCCTCCGCCATACATCAAAACACATTTAAATTTTTATGTAATAAAATACAAAATAATAAGTAACTCTAGCTGGTATTTAAACAGTATAACTAAACAATAAAAAGAAACAAAGCGGGCGTGTGATTGCTCGTGTGTGGGTTTGTGAGTGTGCGCGGGTGTGGGTGTGTGAGTGTGTGTATGTCTGATGGTGAGCGAATGCAATTGAGTGAACATGAGTGTATGTGTGAGTATCTTAATGTTTTTAGATTATTCTACGCGTATTTTATGGTACTGATTAAATTAACTTCAGTGTCGTCATAACTTAGGACTGAAGCCAAGGTCTTAAAATTTGTTTTACCTTATATAACGTAAGCTTATAAATCGAGATAGATTTGTAGCCTGGTTGTAGATCTTTGAACTTAACGCACAAAAGTGTCTGGACGCGAGAGCAGTGCGACATTTGGCAACTTTGCAGACTGGAAGACCAGTGCGTCTACTTGTTGCATCTGAGCTTATTGGTAACATAGTGTGTCTACGTAGTAGAGTACGGAGTATATATAATTGTCGAACACTAAGCACTTGGGTTTCCGAGTACAACTGTTTAGTGGAATAGATTTGTTTTTTGAAGGACATCACTTTAAGTATTGCCCGTTGTGCCCGTTCCGCTCTAAGCATAGCTGTTTTAAACGTCCCTCCCTATACTGGAATGCAGTAGGTAATTACAGACTCGCATAACGTGCGGTAGACCATTGTTCCTGTCTCCTTGTCCGCGGAATGTCGTAGATCTTTAAACAAATAAATAAGCTTACGAAGCCTGGAACATAAAGCGTCTATGTGTGTTCGCCAGTCGAGCTTTTCGTCTATATGTACTCCTAGATATTTGATGTGAGGTACCAAAGTGAGGCTAATACATTTACATTGCGTAGGATCCGTACATACATGTGGGATTATATCTGTAGTAGTTGGAGGCTTAGGGCAGTTTAATGGAGAGAACAAATAGGTAAGTAGGTAGGTATAAATCAATCAACTCAGCCTATTGCAATCCACTGCTGGACATAGGCCTCTCCCAGGCTGCGATATAACACCCTGTCCTCCGCCTTCCAGTCTGCCCCAGCCAACTATTGAGGTCGTCGGTCCATCTAGCAGGGGGTGTCCCACTCTACGCTTGCCGATACGCGGTCTCCACTCTAGGACTTGTCTGCTCCACCGGCCATCGGTCCTTCGACCAACATGGCCAGCGCACTGCTACTTCAGCTTGCTTATTCTGCAGGCTATGTCGGTAAATCCGGTTCTTTCCGGTTCCGAATGGCAGCCGGGACCAACGGCTTAGCGTGCTTTCCGAGGCACGGAGGAGTCTCGGTATGTAAAAAACTTTTTATAAAAAAAAAAACAACCTACTTCCAAAAAAAATACTAAAAAAGTGAAAAATAACTTTAATTTCGGAAGTCGGTGTTGCTTTAAAATTTTCGTTTTATCCACCGACTTCCGAAATTAAAGTAATTTTTCACTTTTTTAGTGTTTTTTTTGGAAGTCGGTTGTTATTTTTTTTGTGAAAAGTTTTTATTTTTCACTTTTTAGTTGTGGTACCTACCCCACACAAATCCGAATACCTGCTATGTAAATAACAGTTTAGGAGTAAATAAGGAAATCGTCTAGATAAACTAAGTGGGAAAAAAACGTAATATTGAAGCTAACACAAAAACGACGCAAGCAAAGTTAATAAAATTTATATGGGACCACCTCGGAAGCATGACTTACCAAACAAAAAAAGAATCATCAAAATCGATTCTTAATTGGCGGAGTAATCGAGTAACACACAAACAATAAAAATTAAAAAACAGAATTGAGAACTTCCTCATTTTTGAAGAAGTCGGTTAAAAATGGTCACCCACCGACCAACCCCGGCAAGCGTAGCTTAACCTAATGGATCGACCCGTGCGGCTGTTATTACTTAGCCACGAGCTCATCTCTAACTTAGCTCCTACTTAACTTTTATGTATGAATGATTTTGTAAAAAAGATATTTTTATGGTCGCTAAGATGCTATTTGAATTTCACGGGCTAACTGTACGGACTAAAGAAGCAGAGTTCTTTATTATGTTTACCAAAGTATTGTGTCTGTCCCCTGGTGACTGTTATCACGGTAAGCACAAGCAGGGTTAGTGGGAGCACAGCTGGCCCCCATGGTCGCATTATTGCTGCTGGAACAAACAAACAAACATGAGAAATACAGTTTATTCATTCAGGCGAGACTTTTCGGAAATCCATTATAAAATACAATAATATGTAGATTATTTATGTAGATATATTTAGTAACCTATTCCTCAAGAGTCATATATAAAACCCTGTAAGAAATCGACACGTGTTTCAGCTCTTCTTTCTCGTGTTCGCGTCTGGTTTATCGTCATCCTGAGGATGCCACGTTGAGAGGTCAAAAGGTTTTTTAAAGTTATTTTTAAATTTGTAATTTTTTTTTTTTTTGTAAAACTTTTTGTTGGTTATTTTAAACATAACATAACATTATCATGAGGGTTAGACAGAGGTGTTTATAAAGTACAACATTTCGCCGTAAGCAAGAATTGGTCTTAAATGTCATGACTTTATGAAATAGTCATTCAATAAGGGTGAAGTTACAGAATTATATTAATGATTATTATTCTGTAAATACATAATTATTTGTTTTAATTGTCGCGAATTATATTTTAACCTTCCGATTCCCACCGTAGATTCATCATATTCATCATACATTTTAGTAATTGTATGTTTTTGGATAAATAAAGAAACTCCGTTGAAACATACGTCACAATTTAGTTTTGAGAAGGGATAATATTTATAAAAGCAGTCATTCCCACAGTTACCTACCTTACGGCACGCAAATTGATTTAATGATAGACAGTTAAATGTCTATCAGGTCTGAGTACTTATCACTTTGTAAAAAAAAAAAAAAATCGACCACAAAAACCAAATGGAATTTTGAAAACACTTTGAAATGTCAAATTCAGAATTGGAGTTCGATTCTTTTTGTAGATTTTGTTTTTGTTGACACTTTTATAATTTTTCATACGATTTTGTTTTTTTTTTGTTTTAAACTAAAATGTTGTTTCTTGATACACGAGATGTCGACTTAACCGCTACATGTGACACTACGTCTTAGCTCTAAACTTGTATTATGACGCACACGGTCAGTCGGCGTTAGGGTTGGTGATGAAGGGCCGAGTTACACCGGAATGGCGGCCGGCAGCGACGCGGCGAGCACTTTCAGGGTAAAATAATATCAGCGTTTTACCTTCAAACAAAACGCTTGTTGTGTCCGGAGACTCATTCGGGGTCATATAAACATAATTAGAGTCAAGCATCTTCCGTTTCCGTGTCACACCTATATATTTATATGCAACGACCTCCTTCTTGACAACACGATGATGACGTATTTCCGCCCGCGTTCACCAGGTGGCTGCAGCGCGCCAAATCGTTCATTGTGGCCTCAAAAAACTAAAACTTGAAACCACTTACACCAGGCAGACTTTAAAATTATGACCCCGAGTGAGTCTCCGGACACAACAAGCGTTTTGTTTGAAGGTAAAACGCTGCTATTGTGTCCTTCGGCCTCATTCAGGGCCATTTAAACATAATTTGGGCGTTGGAGTCCAATAGCGTTAAGATTTATACCAAAGGAAAGATCTCATGAAGAAGAATATTTCTTATTATGAAGACTTCTCTTGATCGTTAGTACGAAAGGAGCTACAGAGCTTTAAATGTGAGTGATTAAATATTATTGGAATTTTGTCAATTAAATAACTATTAATGATTCAGTGCCCTGCAAACATCATCTTTGAAGCCTATAAGCGAAAATTTTAAAACATTGGTCTCCAATAGATGCCATTTTAGGAACAATGTTTTTAAGAGTCGGTCGACCGGATGGATTGTTAAGCCTGACGGTTACCCCAATATAGTTGAGATATATGCCAATGGGAAGATCTCTTCAAGGCTAATATTTTGTGATAGCACGCTTCTCTCGATTGTTAGTACGAAAGGAGCTACAGAGCTCTAAATGTGAGTAATTAAGCATTAGTGAAATTCAGGTATTTAGACAATTAAATAACTTTTATTAACTTTGAGCCTTGCAAACAGGATCTTGCAAACTTATAAACTGACATTTTAAAACGTGGCCAACGTTAACCACCTACACCAGGCAGTCTTTAAAATTATAACCCCGAATGAGTCTCCGGACACAACAAGCGTTTTGTTTGAAGGTAAAACGCTGCTATTGTGTCCTTCGGCCTCATTCAGGGCCATTTAAACATAATTTGAGGCTTTGTTTGTTATCGCCTGGTGAACGGGACGCCAATGTGTTGTAAAAGAAATAAGTAAAATAAACACCAAAGGAGATTGGGCGTTGGAGCCCAATAACGTTAAGATTTATACCAAAGGAAAGATCTCATCAAGAAGAATATTTCTTATGATGAAGACTTCTCTTGATCGTTAGTACGAAAGGAGCTACAGAGCTTTAAATGTGAGTGATTAAATATTATTGGAATTCTGGTATTTTGTCAATTAAATAACTATTAATGATTCAGTGCCCTGCAAACATCATCTTTTGAAGCCTATAAGCGAAAATTTTAAAACATTGGTCTCCAATAGATGCCATTTTAGGAACAATGATTTTAAGAGTCGATCGACCGTACAGATCGTTAAGCCTTCGTTAAGCCTTCGTTATACCTGCCGCATCCCTCAATAGAGTTAAGATATATGCCAAAGAAAAGATTTCTTCAAAGGAAATATTTCATGATATGACGTTTCTCTCGATTGTTAGTACGAAAAGCTAAAGCCATTGATGTATATCTTATGGCTATTGGGCCAAGAATATTCCTTAACTTTGATGCCCGAGTATCCACACATATTTGGGTCATTTACTCCGAACTGACTAACAATTGGCAAAAGTTATGTTAGTAGGAAAGTTTCCCCTTGAAAAGCTCTTTCCATTGGTATATATTTTATTTTTATTGGGCTTCAGGGCAGAACCCCTTAAGCAGGGGCCCATTCTCCTTTTACTATTGTTTTGCAATCAAGTTACGATAAATTACTAAAGTAAAAATAGTACATAACTAACAATTCATTACAGAACAAACATAACAATTATACGTACCTCGAATCCATCAATATCTTTGTATAAACTTACCATAATTATGTAAAACTTATTATTACTCATTTATACATCATATTCTCATAATTCAAACGTTTTGTAGAATCACCAACATCACAAAATTAATTTTATTGTATTTAATCTGATGTATCTAATTAATTGGCTGAAACAGATGAACCAACGAGCTTCCCTGTGCTGGAATCACTTCCTTCCTGTAATGTTTTTTCAAAGTATTATCGGATCTCCAATTAGCTCGTGCCATTATTTCATCAAGAGGTTCATTGCTTCATTCAGGTGCTATAAATAACTATCGCCCTATTGCGGTGCTATCTGCCTTATCTAAACTCATGGAAAGAGTTATAAATAAAAGACTCATCAACTACCTTGAGATTAATAACCTGCTCTCAACCAGTCAGTTCGGTTTTAGAAAAAATTAATCTACTTCTGATACGGCCTTAAAATTGATTACCCGTATTGTTGACAAACTCAATCACCGCAAAAAATGTCTCACTGTATTTATCGATCTTGCTAAAGCATTCGATACCGTTCCTCTTCCTTGCTTATTATCCAAACTCGAAAGTCTAGGCGTCAGAGATCTACAACTTCAACTATTTCATTCTTATCTTTCAGGCCGCTTACAGAGGGTCAAAATCGACAAATATTTAAGTGACGTGCTGCCTATTGCCTACGGTGTTCCGCAAGGCAGTGTCTTAGGTCCCACGTTGTTTTTGGTGTTCATCAATGATCTCTGTAATATGAAATTAAATTCCGGAAACATAGTTTCTTTTGCCGATGACACTGCCATCACCTTCTTCGGCAACTCGTGGTCTAATCTTCAAACTACCGCTCAGAAAGTATTTGATGTCGTACGTAGCTGGCTTATGTCTCACTCACTTACCTTAAATACCTCTAAAACAAAACTCATTACTTTCTCTCTCAACATCACATTACAACCTTCGACTCCCGTAACTTTGCAAGCTCACGCCTGTCAATTAAACACACCAAACTGCAACTGTCCACTAATTACATCTACTGATACAATTAAATATCTTGGTATTACTCTAGACAAGCACCTCAACTTTAAAGCACATACTACTCTCCTGACTGGCCGTGTCCGCAAATTGATTTATTTTTTCTAACTCTAAGACACGTTGCCAACGTACATGTTATACGGTCTGTATATTTTGCAATGTGCCAGTCTGTGATTTCTTACTGTATTTATTACAAGATGGGGTGGTGCTGCTAAATCGATTCTCAAGCCTCTCGAGGTAGCGCAGCGAGCAGTCCTGAAGGTGGCCACTTTTCGACCAATACTTTATCCTACCTTTGAGCTCTACCAGAAATGCAAGGTCCTTACCGTCCGCCAAATGTTTATACTCAGCACGATTTTACAGCAGCACACTAACACTCCAATTGCACGTCGGCCGACATTACCCAGAAGAAGAAATAGGATATGTACTGTACCTCATCCATACTTTACTTTCACAAAAAGATTATTTTTTTATCAAGGTCCATTTCTATATAATAGATTGAACGCAATAATTCCACTGCAAACTTGTTGTAAGCTAACATGCAAACAGCGGATTACTGAATTTCTTTGTACCAAAAATTACGATGATACCGTATACACTCTCACTCTCACACTCACGCACACACGCACAAGGACACACCCTCATGCGCTCGCACTCACACATTCTTGTACTGTACTCTTATTTGTTAAAAATATTTTATCTGATAATAATAATTATGTTACAGTCTAAGAAAAACCCTTGTCCTATTTTTCGGGAAATGAAGTCTGATTGTCCTTAATACAGGCTACTATGTAACCTAGCTAGGACATCAGATCGTAAATTGTATTGTTACCTACTCATCTCAGATGTAAACTATTCCTAAGTTGTCATTTTACTTTGTAAGAGACTGTACCACTTTTTTATGAAATAAAATTTATTATTGTTATCATTATCCAACCAACTTCGTGAAGCAACCGCAGAACGAAAACTACCTGGAGTAGCCTCAATTCCTGCTTGCCTCAAAATTGACTTAACCCAACCTGCCAAAATAGTTCTAGTAGCTGGTTTAGCTTTTCCACATACCGTGATAAATAGTCTATCGCTAGAACAAAGCAAACCTCGCGGTTTTCCGATTTCTATAAGTTTTTTAAGCCAAAGTACCGGGTCAAGTGCCGCATTTTTAAGATTCTCTAACAACTTCCAACCAAACTGTACGTGAGTTTCAGAATCAGTTTTCGAATCCAAAATGCGGCCAAAACATAATGCTATTTAGATATATTTTTTATATAGTTAGTCTGTGCTGAATAAATGTATTTTCTTTCTTTCTTTCTTCTTCTTTCTATTCTCATCTACTATACACCTGTCTTCTGTCTTCGCGTCTTTGTTCAATTATATCAGCCGTACGGCCACAAACTAGTTGCAAAAAATCACGTGAAATCTTTTGATAATCACCAGAAAAAAACCTCTTTTAATTTCAATGCCAATTGTTCTGGGTCCATACTACCCTTATCCTTAGCCCAGTTCACTATCTGTCGAAAACCCTGTTGCATAGCGTCGCTTTGCATTACCAGTGCGCAGTAACAGATCCAAGAAATTTATCCGCTTCAAATCTTTTTCGCTTTAAATCATATCTTTAGAAAAAGTTACCAATCTACCCTATTGGTAACTTTTTCTAAAGATTTGATTTCATCATTTACTTCAAGGTCAACATATCCAGGACGAGCATTATATACTTTTTGTGATTCCACATATCGAACATTATTATAATATTGAATTCAATTAAGCAATTCTAACTGATTAGATGGAGTCGCAGTGACAGCTGGCTCTTTCAATTGCGTTGCCAAATCAAATGATTGAACTGGTACAGGATCTGAGGTGTGTTCAGACAACCTTTCTGTAAAGGGTCATTCCTGTGCCATTTCAAAATTTTCACCGTTATATACCGGATTATCACAATCATAATAATTTTCATTGTCATAAGTCATTATACAGACGCTTGCAGCGTATTTTGTGATTAAGTGCAGCACGGATTAATACATAATGGCAATGTGTTGGACCGTGGAAATCTGGTACCGGCTAAAACAGGTTTTTTGTTCTGACTCGTTTCGAAGGATTTCTTTATTTAGGTACTTACGATGGTATAACAAGCGTTTATTCATTTACCTGTCTTTTTTTTTTGTTTTGCAATTTTATACATTATCACACTATTTATGTACTACTTATTCATCTGCCTAGTCTTTTCCCAACTATGTTGGGGTCGGGTTCCAGTCCTACCGGATGCAGCTGAATACCAGTATTTTACATGGAGCGACTGCCTACCTGACCTCCACAACCCAGTAACTCCTAGCAAATAAGTCACTTCAGGACTGATGACTTGGACACGCCACAATTGCGGTGATAAGTTCCCCCTCTTTGAGGAGTGGCTAGAGAGGCGCCACGGCGTCCTCACCTTCCGCCTGACGCAGGTCCTCACCGGACCTGGCAGCTTCGGGAGGTTCCTGTGTAGGATGAGGCGGGAGGAAACGCCCGGGCGTCACCACTGTGTGGATCGCTCGGAGCACACGGTGGAGCATACGGTGAAGGTAGGAGGTGCTTGGGCGGAGCACCGCCGTGTCCTTGTGGAGGCGATTGGCGGAAACGAAAGGAAATGAAATAAAATTGTTTATTCTGTAAATAGGATATTGGAATCACTTTTACACGTCATATAAAAAAATATTAAAAATAAGCTAGGCGGTGAGGTCGGCGTTTCCTATCTGACTACTCTGAGAAGAAAGGCCGAAAAAAACTCAGAGGTCACAGTCTCTTTTAAAGTCCAGACATAATCTTGGTCAAGCCATATGAGGACCAAGTAAATAAGAGTCTGAAATGGTCTTTTGAGGAAAGTACCACACAGATTTAAGTGGACCTGTCTAGTCAGTGCAAGCATTTATCGGTAATAGTGGAGCTCAACTCAGAACTTAAGGAGCTCAACGACTCGACGAACAATACCAAAGAAAGGATATTTGGGTAGGCCGCATAAAATTCTCAAATTGCCAGACCATCGATCTGACCATCATCGAAAACTAACTGAGAACGAAAAAATATAAAAATAAAAATTCACACAGTCCTCACATTCACAATAATACAATACTTTTACAAAGTAATCATTTCAAGATATCGTAATGATATAGTATTTAATGTCGCATGCTCTTTCAAGATTGTCTTCAACATAAGAACGATATTAATATTACGATTCTGGCCACCGCAGCAATCGCTCCAAAGAATGAGATTTTCAGCAGTAGCGCGTAATTTAGTTTCCAGGTATTTCTTTAGACACGATCCTACTTCCTGTGCGCCCCTACCAGCTTCTCCCTCCACCCATACGTAGCAGTGGCCAATATCATCGGAGGCTGAATGGATTCCGCTATTATATAGCCACAATTGCCGTTTATAAAAAACAACATTCGTCGGTATTCGCGGTAAAGGTAATGTTTTTTCTAGATCAAACGATAAACATTCGATGGTATTGGAATTTTGTGCATCTTTAAAGTCACGATTCATTTGATTTCTCATACCCTCTGCGTTTTCAATATGTCTGGACTTTTCATCTTCTATTTGCTCTTTTTCAGTTAGTGACTTAACATTCAGTAACTTCACTGCAAACATATCACATTTGTTACAGATATCTTTTTTTAAAGATTTGCATCTGAGATTGAATTTTGTGTAAAATATCTTTTTCAACTTTGAAATGAAGCACACTTGCATTCTTCGCCATACTTTTCTTTGAACTCTTTCTGGTAAATTTCATAAATTTTGGATACAGTCATGCCCGGCTCCAAATATAGTGTATCGTTGTTTTTTTCCCTACTATAGTGAGATTCATAGTTTGGCAGTTTATTAATAATATTTACTATAAAATCAACTTCCTCATCAGCTATTTTTTGCCATCATACATTATCTGGGTATTATATGATAATGCCCAGATAATGTTTATTGCATCATGTGTTACAGAAGAAAACAAGAAACGCAGTTACACAATAACGAATGTTCCTGCAGAAAAAAAGAAACCAAAACAATTCATTTGACAGACTTGTGGGTTGGAACGTTATGGTATAACTACGTCCAATTATTAGTGTTCAATTTAGAATTTTGACCCTTAAAACGTGCTAAAAGAGATCGAAATTTATATGCGCATTGGTAAACGCGCGCGGTTGCACGCACCAATTGATTCCACTTGCTAAATCGTAAGGGATTTGGGATTATCGGCGAAAGAACCTGCTCGCAACTTGTGAGACCCACAATCGCTTTAGAGGGTTTCAGTTCTTCTGAACCGATTGAAGTCTCAAAAGTTGATGGTGGTTTAGGCCATTCGGACTGTGGGTATAAGAGATACTCTGGTCCGGATAGCCAACGGTTTAAGTCAGTGTCACGGTCTTTTAACCTTGTCGCATCATCTGCTACGTTCAAACTACCGGGCACATATCTCCAACTATTTACATTTGTTGACTCGGTTATCTCACCTACACGGTTGGCTACAAAAGGTTTGAAAGTTCGACCATCGCTTCGGATCCAACTCAAAACGGTGGTCGAATCTGACCAAAAGTATGTTTGGTCAACTTGAACGTCGTGGCCGGTAATGACTGTTTTAGCAAAACGAGCAGCAATCAGAGCTGCTTGCAGCTCTAATCGTGGTATAGAGGTGGTTTTTAGAGGGGCTACTCGCGCCTTTCCACCAATGAGTGACAGCTTCACTGAACCATCTAAAAAAGTGAATCGCCAATATGCGACACAGGAATACGCTTGCTCACTTGCATCAGCGAGAACATGGAGCTGTTTGTCACTAATTGTTTTATCTTTAAAATCACATCTATACCATCTAGAAATTTTGATTTTTGAAATATTGGCTAGCTGGCGCGACCAAAATAGCCATTTCTGGACAATGTCTGATTGCAACTCGGTATCCCAGTCAATCCCTGTTCTCCATGTTTGTTGAAATAATATACGTCCTTCAATTACAAAAGGAGTTAAACGAGTCCAAGGGGGTCATAAGCGCATATTAAATAAGATAAAACTTTGCGTATAGTTAATTTATCATTGCTATCGATTTGGGACCCGTTCCGAAAATTGAAGGTGTCACTCTAAGGATGCCAAATAAGACCTAACGTTCGAACGACGTCCTCAGGCCCTACGTGAATATTTTTGGGAGTTACAGCACGCAGGTCTTCAGGAACGCCAGTGAGTGCGGCGGGCTCATTTGAAACCCAACCACGCATCTCCATTCCTTTTGACTTGTGAACTGTGATAATGTCAGCTGCAAGCTGCGAAGCCTCCTGTGTGTCATCCATACTGCCTAAAAAATCGTCCATGTAATGATCATTAATGATAGCTTTTGCTGCTGCAGGGTACAACGTCTGTAGTTCTTGTGCGTTGCGATTTTTGATATAAAGAGGGCAAGGGCTGCACGCAGCACCAAAAATTACAGAGGTCATTCTAAACTCTTTCAATTCGCTACTACGATCCTCTCACCAAAGAAAACGCAAGGCATCTCGGTCATGTTCTCTCATTTTGATCTGAGGAAACATCTCCTTTATGTCAGCAGTCAAAGCAACACGAAATTCGCGAAATCGAAACAAAATGTGGAGAAGGGATTGTAGCAAGTCAAGAAGGGAATTCAGGCTAACCCCGGAGGTCCTTGCAGCTGCATCATGAACAACTCGTAATTTCTTTTTCTGCGGATGTACAACCGGAAAATGTGGTAAATACCAACGAACTTTATTAATATGATTTGGTAAATTTATTGCGTTGTGGTACGTGTCCTTGGGGCACTCTTCCGCGTATCCTTTTTGCAGCATATTATAAATGAAAGTGCAGTACCCCTTTTTAAAATTGGCGTCACGTGCCATACGTTTCTCTAAACCTAAAAATCTGGAACATCTGGAATATCGTTACGCCACAATAAACCAACTTCGAATCTACCAGATGGCAACCGCTTGGCTGTAGATTCTAATATTTCGAGAGCATACATATCCCTGCTTGGAACACGAAGTTTCTAAGTTTGAGATTCCTATTGCATCAAGACGAAAGTAGTTTTTGATAAGACTATCTAAGTTGGAACTGTCATCGAGAGAAACGTGATTCATGAAATGGACAGGCTTGGTCCAACTACTACATTTTCCATGCAATACCCATCCTAAAGCTGTGCGGGTTGCTACAGGTTGAATTTTAGAACCCTCTCTCACGTCACGACTAACTGTTAAATACCAATGTTCAGCACCCAGAAGAATTTTGGGTGTGGCATCAACGAGTGTGAGCTGATCAATATTAAATCTGTTAAATGAGAACACTGATATAAATCGTCGCGGGTAATAGTTTGCGTGAATAAGGATAGTGTGTCCATAGCTTTAGCGTTAGTGATGGAAAATGCATCGTTTGTGCGTTGACATTCCAGCAACACCGTCAACCTTGATTGATTCTACGGATCCTGTCGCACCGATACAACGTGCCACCTCTGAGTCAATCAAGGTTGCCGTGGATCCGTCATCAAGTAATGCGTAAGTGTCATATGTTCCACTAGGGCCGGTTACTTCTACGGGCACGATTTTGAGAAACACTCGGGATTGAGATATGTTTATCCAATAAACCAGACTCAGTAGTGTTGGAAATAGTTACGATTCGAGGCCTATCATCAGCATCGGATGAAATGCAATTTGAACTAGTGGGGGCCTCTTTGACAGTGTGGGTCGCATGCATAGGCGACGCTGAATGCAGAAGCGGATTATGAAAGCGTTCGCAGCCGTCGACGCCACATCGAGAGATCCTACACGTTTTTCACCGATGAGCCTTGGATTTAAGACACTTGAAACAAATCTTAACATCTCTGAGAAAACCTGTGTGAATTAATATTTGTAGGATTCATTACAACCTCAGGTCTTGTCAATTGTTGGTGTGACAGTACAACGGGCCTATTTGTTGCATGAATATCATGATTCGGTTCCACGAAATGAGTTTTTCCAGTCAAAATAGGGTGATCGTGGGATGTCAACATGTCTTCTCGCGGTGGGTCATTATGTGGGAATTGACAACAGTCGTGAACCCAAGATTGCGTACGGGAATGACTCACCGACCGAATTGACTTTTCATCAGCCTCCTGCGACGCCAGGTTTGCTAGCAACTCGAGCTCTTCCACGCGTGTTACCTGTTGGTGGAGCTTAAAGTCGCGAGCTAGCCGCTCTTCTGTGAGCTGCTGCTGCTGCTCACGCCGCTGTTCGGCGAGCTGCTGCTGCTGCTCACGCCGCTGTTCGGCGAGCTGCTGCTGCTGCTCACGCCGCTGTTCGGCGAGCTGCTGCTGCTGCTCACGCCGCTGTTCGGCGAGCTGCTGCTGCTGCTCAAGCCGCTGTTCGGCGAGCTGCTGCTCACGTAGCAGCAGTTGTTATTCCCTTTCCAGCGATCTTCTAGCCAAAACTGCCTCTGCGGTCAACTTACGTGCATTCATAGTAGCTGATGACCTTGAGGAACCTGACACACTAGATTTCGAATATGATTTAGCAGGTTTAGTGCTAATAGTGGGATTCTGGCGAGATGCTCGGGAGACCGGATCGACGGCCGCGGGTATATTCGTGGCTCCGGTTGAAAAGGGGTCCAATTCAGGGGACCGACCGAGCCCACACACGGCGGGCGAATCTGACTCCAAAAGCATTTCGCCAGCAGCCCGGAGCTGTGCCAGCTGCTTAGTTTTGGATCGCTTGTTCATATTAAGGCAAGATAAGACCAAAAATGTGGGCAAAAATGTGGACTGTATTTTAAAACGATCAATAAAATTACCATTTGCTGACACAACTGTTTAATTTTGACATAAAAGTATAAAGAGTAAAAAACCAAAAAGATTTATATAAAAAGGTCGCAACAAATAGGTTGCAAAAGATCCCTTCCCGGGCAAACTGCGCCAATATAAAATACACTTAATGCTCTTGTAAAATTATATTTTATAAGTGACACAAAATTATATTTTATAAGTGACATGACAACCATTGAAATAAACAACTATTCTATTCTATCCGCAACCCAGTAACTGGGTAATACGATACCCCTTGGTAAGAATGGTTGTCAGACTTTCGGGCTTCTGACGACCCGTAACGACTGTCAAAGATCCACGACTGACAGCCGGGACCAAAGTCAAAGTCAAAAGTCAAAACATTTATTTCAAATAGGCACATTAAAGGCACTTTTGAACGTCGACCACCAGCTTAACGTGATTTCCGAGGAGTTTCGATATGTAATCTGGTCACCCATCCACGGACCAACCCCGGCAAGCGTAGCTTAACCTGATGGATCGACCCGTGCGGCTGTTATTACTTAGCCATGAGCTCCTCCTTTATGTACTAATTATTATAGGACACAAAATTTAAGTAAGTATGCATACAACCATTACATTATAAATCTGATTTATATCCGTCACCTCACACTTTCAGGTCCGGTTGAAAACCAGCGTCAGGCACTTAGGTTGTCTGGCATTTTTGCTGAACTGGGCCTTTTTGGCGCAGCCGTGTTACGTTCCTACATCGCACTTTTACACTTTATAATTGATTAATTGATTTTTGTTTTACTTTGTTGTATATTATATTGTGTGCCTTTTAGTCTTAGCTTAATAAATGTCTTTCTTTCTTTATAGGTAACCATTACCTACCATAAAAAAATATAATGCTCGGGGGAGTCCGGATCGCCCCAACGCAAATCTATACGTAGATTCGTGGTGAGGCGACCCGGTCTGTCAGGCATTTCTTCTCATGCAACCGAGCGGGTGGGCAGGTTGCGGATAGCCCAACTCCTGACTGTAGGACCGACCACCAGCGGTTACAATGGCCGCTGGTGGGCGATCCCGCATCAGGAGCATCTTCTAAAGATCCCGGACAAGAGAAGTTCCCAAAAGCCAAATCCCAGGCCTAGGGTAACCTATACCCCCTTTCCCATACTCCCCCACACACGGCTTGCACATCGGGCTGCGGGCTCCCGGTTGGGCTGGCCTCGCCTTGTACGGAATCCCTGTGAAAGGCGAGGTCGGCTTGTGCTGGGGACGCGTGGTACGGTGGGAAGTCGTGTGTACCAAATCCCAAACTCTACCATCCCCTATTTCCATACTCATCCTGTCGATCCTAAAATCCCTAGGACAACTCCCAGACCTAGGGTGTCTCCCACAACCCAAACCCTCCATCCACCAAACGCCTTCCCTCCTATTCCCTTATCCCGTCGGTCCCAGAGGATGGGTAACCTCGATTCCAAAGCCCACCCCTCAACAAATAAATAATATGAAGCAGACTAGAGAAAAACCTAGCCAGGTGTGTCCCGGCCAAGCCGGGGAATCCCACACCGCTACGGCGGTTAGCCCCCATCGTATTATGAGAGGGGGCCCTACCTGCGACATCAACAATTTGATGCCGCACTTTTTAGCGCGGCTGGCAGCTGACCAAGCGCCCAACACACAGGCTGCGACTAATGCGCCCATACCCAACACCTCGGCTGCGAATAACGCGCGCACAGACACGACCTCGGCTGCGATTCACGCGCCAGAACCGACCACACGGAGTATGCCTCCCACGAGCCTCTAGAGGCAACAGAGCATCGTGCGGAGCAGCATCAACTACCCAGACAGTGACCAGGACGAGCACAGACCGACAGAGACGGGGAAGGTTGACAGACCTGGTAGCTCTACCACTCCCGCGGTTGAAGTTGATGAAGTACGCCCGCTGAGGAAGCGCGGAAAAGTCTTGGCCCGGGAGAGGAAAGTAGGCGACCGAAAGCGCGATACCTGCGAAGGCACTAGCCAGCGCGAAGCGCGATCGGACGCTGAAGAGATGGTACGCGACCAGCTGCGAGTACGCGCAGGGGCAACCCAGCGCGCAACGCAGCCGGACGCGGATCCACGTGACCGACCGCTAGTCCGCGCAGGGGAAACCCAGCGCGAAAAACGGCCAAACGCGGCCCCAAGCGGGGAGGGGCAGGTACGCGAAGGGACAACCCAGCGAGAAGCGCACCCGCCCGCGACAGGGGCTGCCGGGGCCGCCAGTCGACCCCGACTCACCGACACCGACATGACCACAGACCGGCCTCGACCCATACACTCTAGGGGCAAGCGCGCCAAAACCTCACGCAAAGCGTTGCTGGCAAAAAAACACCCAGCCAGGCACCTCCGAGCCGAAGCCTGGACCAAGTGGTACAGGGCCGGCGAAGAGGGAGCCCCCTGACGACACGGTCTCGCCGAGCACGTCGCAGGGGGACGCCAAGCGCGTGAGAGTTGACCCTGCTCAGAGGGAACAGAGGACCTAGGCGCGGGCCACGAAGAATATTCCTGCGCGGCTTGCCGTAGCAGTCTGTTTTACCCACCCAAGTAGGGACCTGACTAAGGCCGAGGCCGAGCACGTAAAGACCGAACTGGAGAACGCACTGATGGATACAGATCCGTCCACACCACTCCCGGCCTTCCGCGGATACCCTCGAGTAGCGGAAGGCACCGTGCAGATGTGGTGTGAAGATGACTCTGCCCTGACCTGGCTGACCCAGAATGTGCCCAAGATACGACTTCCAGACATTGACTGAGACTCACAGTGATGAAGCAGACTGACGTGCCCACCCGTGTCCGAGCCTCGCTTTTCGTCCCTCGTTACAGAGGTGACGTAGCCAGGCTCCATAGTATTCTGACTCGTCAGAATATTTGGTATGACATTAGCAGGTAGTCACTATACAGGGCGACTACCGTTGTTGGCGATAATAGCGGGACTTACCTCACGCTAGGTTTGCCACCGGAGGAAGCTGTAAGGATCCTGGGACGGGAGCGACGTATATCGTACCTGTTAGGGTCAATATACGTGCGCTTCATGGCCACGACCCGACCCTCTGACACCCAGACTGACGACACTGACGGTAAGACGACTTTACCGACCACGGCACAGACGACTGACACCGACATCGACCAGCTCGAGGAGCACATGGCCCGAGCGGCAATGGCCGATAATGTCGAGACAGCACCGCCCCAATCACCTGCCTGGAGCGAGCGCTTACTCGCCTCATCATCGGGTGGGAGACAAGAGGGGACGTACCGAGAGGAGGTAGTGGAGGGGCTGTCTGATGGATCCATCTCCGACTAACACCCCTCCACCGCCGTCGCCCCTAAATATCATCCAGACCAACCTCCAGCACAGCCAGACTGCCACGGCCAGCTTGCGCAGGGCACTGGAGGTAAAACCCCGAACTATAGCACTGATCCAAGAGCCGTGGATCAGGAATAATAGGATATGCGGACTCAGTAATATCGGAGGTAAGCTTGTCCTCGACACACACGGCTCAGACAAACCACGAACCTGCGTCAACATACCCAAAGACATTCCCATCACACCACTCACCCAATTCTGTTCCAGAGACCTGACAGCTGTCAGGCTCCAAACCGAAGGCAGTGATCCAGATGTTGTACTGGCCTCGGTATACATGCCAGGTGAGGGCGTGGACTGCCCGCCAAAAGAAATGGCCGACCTGGTACAACACTGTGAGCGCGCCAAGCTAGACCTGATCATCGGCACCGACTCGAACGCCCACCACCCGCTCTGGGGCAGCGATGTACCAAACTCCAGAGGAGAGGTACTATCCACCTATTTATTTTCCACTAACCTTAACATTATAAACCGCGGCTCTGAACCCACTTGGGTTACAGTCCGAGGACAAACAATTATTGACTTAACACTTGCTACTGAAAATGTGACAAATTACATAACTAACTGGCACGTATCGGACGAACCTTCTTGCTCGGACCACAGAATAATCCGTTTTACACTAACTTCCAACACAAGGAAACCAGCACCGAAACGGAACCCAAGGCGCATAGACTTCTCGGGGTATAAAAGCCTACTGGCCTCCCTTTTAGCGAGGCACTTATCAAGCGTAACCGTAAGAGACCAAGCACAATTGGAGTACACACTAACAAAACTATCAGAGTACCTTACCGAAGCATACCATGCATGCTGTAAACTAAGAGCGCCAAGAGCCAAGGGGGAAAAAAACCCCTGGTGGAACGCAGAACTTAGTAAGCTCAGAGATCTACTACGGAAGAACTTCAACAGAGCCAAAAACACCAGACTCCCGGACGACTGGGAGGTACATAAAGAAACCCAATATACGTACAAGAAACAAATCAGAACCGCCAGGAGAACAACATGGCGAAAATTCTGTGAATCCATCGAAACAAACAACGAAGCCGCAAGGGTGAGGAAAATCCTATCAACAGATCAGGACCGAACTCTTGGTGCGCTGAAAAAAACCGACAACTCATACACGCTTAACGATCAGGAAACTAATAAGGTCCTTCTTGAGACCCACTTCCCGGGATGCAAACTCTTAGAGGATAGGACGTGGGAGGAGGATCCAGAATGGGCCCCAACGGATCAAGATTGGTCTAGAACCCTCAACATAGTAACAGAAGACCGAATAAAGTGGGCTATCAACTCCTTCCGGCCATATAAATCTGCAGGTTTAGAAGGCATCTTTCCAGCCCTACTGCTGTGCGGGGTTGACCATCTGACACCATGCCTGGTGGAGATATATCGAGCCTGTATAGCACTAAGATACATTCCTCTTGCACGGCGAGAAGTGAAAGTCATCTTCATACCCAAACCTGGAAAAAGAGATTATACACTACCCAAGGCCTACAGACCCATAAGCCTCACATCCTTCCTACTTAAAACCCTCGAGAGACTCTGGAACAGACACATCTGGGACGGACCCCTATTGGAAAAACCATTTCACAAACAACAGCATGCGTACTCCACTGGCCGATCAACAGAATCCGCGCTGCACAGCGTGATCTCCAAGATTGAATGTGCAGTGGACCACAAATGCTCAGCCCTGGCCGTCTTCATTGACATTGAGGGTGCCTTTGATAGAACTAGCTTCAAAAGCATCACCACGGCCCTCAACAGACACAGCATAGACTCGACCCTGAGCGGTTGGATCACCAACATGCTCAAACTGAGAGCTGTACAGGTGACCGTGAATGACACCACTAGGACCATCGTGGCGAAGGGCTGCCCCCAAGGGGGAGTCCTCCCGCCGCTCCTATGGAACCTAGTGGTAAACAGCCTCATCAGGGCACTAAACGACAAAGGTTACTTCACCGTAGCCTATGCGGATGATATCATCCGCATAGGCTACGGTGAAGTAACCTACCCATAATAATCAACGGCACACATGAAAACACTATATGCAACCTCATGCGCCAAGCCCTGAAAATAGTAGAGGACTGGTGTAATAAACACCAACTAACGGTGAACCCTACAAAAAAACTGAGTTGATTCTATTTACAAAAAAGAGAAAACTACCAATACAACAACTACCCCACTTCTTCGGGACAACCCTAAGCCTATCGACTGAAACCAAGTACCTGGGCATCTTCTTGGACAAACAGCTGAACTGGGCGAAACATATTAACTATACCATCACAAAAGCCACTGTATCCCTCTGGCAGTGCAAGCGACTGCTTGGAAGGAACTGGGGAATTAGCCCCAGGGTCACCTACTGGCTATACACCACGGTCATTCGACCGATTATCACATATGGCTCACTGGTCTGGTGGCCCAGGACAGACCTGAGCACAGCCCAAAAAGACCTCGAAAAACTGCAGCGTTCTGCATGTGTTGCAATCACCAACAGTATGAGAACCACACCCACTGCCGCCCTACAGGCAATGCTCGGACTGTCGCCTTTGCACCTCATTGTACGAGAGGAAGCGGCCCTGGCCGCTTTTAGGCTCCACCTATCAGGAACCCTGACAAATGACTCCAGAGTTAAGTACACACGCATAAGGGATGATGCGGTCAAACGACAGCCAATGATTACATCACCCTGCGACAAAGCCCCGAAGACACACCACTTTCAAAGACACTACAGCATAGCACTCACAGAGGAACAGAATGACTACTCAGGACCGAAAGAGATGAGAGTATACACTGACGGATCGATGACCCACTCCGGTACAAGAGTCGGAGTCTTCTCACACGACCTCAACATTAATATATCCAGCCCGCTAGGAATGTTCAACACCGTCTATCAGGCAGAGTGTGTGGGCATCATACAAGCGGCCTATGCCACAGAAGTCAGGAGAGTTACGGCTACCCACATACGCATACTATCCGACAGTGCCTCAGTTCTCCAATCCTTACAGAAAAAATACATCACTTCGAAGCTTACACTAGAATGTCACAACGCACTAGAACGGGTAACGGTATCCGGTTGCAACAAAGTGACACTACAATGGATTAAAGGACACAGTGGATCGCTGGGCAACGACGCAGCAGACGAGCTTGCTAGAAGAGCATCTAGCACTTCAGTTTGTAGGCCCGAGCCCATCGTACCCATCCCCTTCAACCAAATACGCAGGTGGCTCCAGGAATTCACCCATACCCAAGCGGTGAAATGGTGGTTCTCGGCACCGGGCTGCAGGCAGTCCAAGGAAGCTATGCCATCTCTGGATAGCAGGCTTACCAGGCGTTTGTTACGCCTGGACAGGAATGGCCTGCGTCTGGTGGCGGGGATCATCACAGGCCACTGCTCGCTGAACAAACACTTCAACAATGGAGGCTGAGGAAACCGTCGCGCACGTGCTCTTCGAATGCACGGGCGTCGCCCAGATTAGAACTAAAACCCTAGGGTCACCCAGATCTTACGGAGGTTCTGTGCAAACCAGGAGACTTAGTACACTTCTGGAGGGAGGTGGAATGGATGGAATAACCCCCAACGGCCGCCATGGCCCACGCACAATGGTCCACCTTAGGGACTAAGTGCGGAAACCAAACCCGTAACATAGAACATAAAACATAGAAAATATAATTCTTTATTATTTTTGACCTCATGCAGAAGTCATGACGTTTGATCGCCGAATCATTATGTCGGATAGCATAAAGTGATCTATTTATAACGTACTTAATTACTCATAGCGTTTAGGTAGGTATTTACACAACATAATTATAAAACAGTTCGTCAATCAAGTCATCATTCAATTGTGTCCAAACGTAAAGCATGTCTTCTTCCATACATCTCTATCAGCCGTCATCTCATCTCAGTAGTAACCTCCACTCCACCCATGTAATCTTTTAAACAATCCATTCCTCATTCCTATAATGTTTTCCTATTGTTATAGCCAACACTTAGTCCATACAAATACACTCAGCGGCACAGAATGTGGCCCAAACATAAACAACCCGATAACAGCTGAATTTTACTAACGCGTATGACAACTTGAAGTGGCAGTTTGTTACAATGTTTGTTAATGTTAATTTAAGAAGGTAAGCACAAAAAAAAATCGTTTCTTTAACGTTTTTGACACTTTGCTTCAATTCGTTGCTGGAACGAGTAGAAGACTGGTAAGTTAAAATTCGGTATTAAATTAGGCGTGCGTTTCACGTCTATTGTTTTATTTTTTAATTAACCTGCACTCATTTTTGCTTCCAGAATTAAAAAAAATATGCTCTAACTTCAGCTCAAGTCGCTCAAGCTGTATTGCTTCGGAATCAAGGGCGAACGCAGAGAGAAATCGCTGTAACTTGAAATGTAACGCGTACAGCTCTCAGGTACGCATTTACCAGGTACAATCAGACTGTTCTGTAAGTACATGAGGAGACCAGGGAGTGGCGGAATTAGGTGCACTTCAGCACAAGATGATCGATTTATAGCACTTGCAATTTTAAGAAATCGGTTCCTCACTGCATACCACCGCGAACACGCAAATTGGACTGACGACCAGTACAGTAAAGTTCTATGGACAGATGAATGAAAAGTGGCCTTACGAGCTCCAGACGGCCGCGAACGTGTGTGGAGAAGGCGCGGAGAGCGGTTACCGCCGATCACAACCAGGCAAACCGTCAGTTTTCATGGTGGTCTGTTATGATTTGGGGAGGAATAAGTTCGGACGCTCACACAGGGTTGGCCGTAATTGAAGGTCGTCTTACAGCAGTGCGGTACGTTGAAGAGATAATCCAAGAACATGTTTGTCATTTGTAGCGAGGAATTTCTTTTAATGCAAGATAATGCCCGCCCGCACACAGCACATTGCGTGGTAAATTACCCCTCAGAGGCTAGAATTTCCAAATTGGAGTGGCCAGCAAGAATCCCAGACAAGAATCCCATAGAAAATGTATGGGACATGCTTAAAAAGTGAATCCGGGCAAGTCTCAACCCTCCTCAGACCCTCTATGATTTGAAAACCGTTCTGGTGGCTGTCTGGGACGAAACTCCCCAATTAAACATTAAAAACATCATCCAGAGCATGCCTGATCGCATGTTTGTTGCAACACACGTTTTTAATTTTTAGTAATTTGTCTTTATTTTTTGTTTTTTTGTAAATGATAAATGATTTATTTCTGTAAGTAGGTTTGTACAAACACTTTTACACGTCAAACACATTTTTAAAACTAGATGAGGTCGGCGTTTCCTATCTGACTACTCTGAGAAGAAAGGCCGAAACAAACTCAGAGGTCACAGTCTCTTTTAAAGTCCAGACATAATCTTGGTCAGATCATGTGAAGACCATGTAGATTGGTGTCTGAAATGGTCTTTTGAGGAAAGAACCACACAGATTGAGTGGACCTGTCCAGTCAGTGCACGCATTTGTCAGTGATCGTGTAGCTCAACTCAGAATTTAAGGAGCTCAACGATTTGACGAACAATACCAAAAACGGGACATTTGGGTAGGCCGCATAAATTACTCAAACTGCCAGACCATGATTAATTAAAACTAAGGAAAAATAAATAATAATAAAAAAAGAATGATCCACATAGTCTTCACATACACAATAATTAAAATAATATAATACTTTACAAAGTAAATAATTCATGTCATTGTCATGTCAAGTAATCTTGGTCAGATCATTTAAGGACCATGTAGGTTTGTCTGAGATGGTCTTTTGAGGAAAGAACCATACAGATTTGAGTGGACCTGTCCAGTCAGTGCATGCATTTGTCAGTCATCGTGTAGCTCAACTCAGAACTTAAGGAGTTTAACGACTCGACGAACAATACCAAAGAAAGGACATTTGGGTAGGCCGCCTGTAGTACTCACACTGCCAGATAAATAAAATATATAATCCACATAGTCCTCAAATTCACAATAATTAAAATAATAACAATTTACAACTGATGGAGCTACTGAAAGTAACTGAAACTTTCAGTAGAGCCATCAGGATGGAATTTGGTGTGGACAAATGTGCGGTCATGCATGTAAAGCGAGGGGAGATTGTGGAATCCGCAGGAATCCAACTCTCGGATTCCATATACCTTAGAGCCCTCTCCGCATCCGAAACCTATAAGTATTTGGGTATGTCGGAAGCGTTAGGCATCAATGTTACTGACATGAAGCAATCGTTGAAGGAGCGCTTCTTTGGCCGCCTGAAGAAAGTGTTTAATAGTCTTCTATCAGGCGGAAACAAGGTGCGCGCCTTCAACGGTTGGGTCATGCCGGTTTTGATGTACTCTTTCGGCATACTCAAATGGACTCAGACCGAACTTGACGCCCTGGATAGGAGGGTCCGTACGCTGCTGACTGCATACCGAATGCATCACCCGCGGTCATCGGTAATGAGACTGTATATCCCGCGAAAGTGTGGAGGTCGAGGCTTTTTAAACGCTAAGACCCTCCACAATCGCGAGATATGCAGTCTCAGGGAATATTTCCTAGAAGCCGACGTGGGGATGCATCGAGATGTAGTCGCGGTGGACAAGGGCCTCACCCCGCTCTCCTTGGCGAAAGAGAACTGGCGCAAGCCTGTAGTGCTTGACACTAACGATCGCAGGAAGGTATGGCAGAGTAAGGAGCTTCACGGACGCTTTTTCCGGGCCCTACATGGACCCGATGTAGATCTACAAGCGTCCGTAGCCTGGCTGCGTTTCGGTGACCTCTTTGGGGAAACCGAAGGTTTTGTCTGTGCAATTATGGACGAAGTTATCATGACGAACAATTACCGGAGATTTATTGTGAAGGACGGAACGGTTGACATCTGTCGGGCATGCCACCGACCGGGAGAATCAATTCGACACATCATCTCCGGGTGTTCTCGTCTAGCTAACGGAGAGTACTTGCATAGACACAACCTTGTAGCCAGGATTATCCATCAGCAACTTGCTCTAAAGTGTGCCTTGTGGAATCGGAAGTGCCGTACTACAGGTACGTGCCCGACCCAGTTCTCGAAAATGGAAATATCACATTGTACTGGGATCGATCCATCATCACTGACAGGACTATTGTTGCCAATAAGCCTGATATAGTGGTGGTGGATCGAACAGAGCGGCGCGCAATGATCATTGACATAACGGTCCCGCATGACGAGAACCTCGTGAAGGTCGAGAAAGATAAACAAATCAAGTATCTTGACTTGGTTCACGAGGTTGTCGACATGTGGGATGTGGACTCTGCGATCATTGTGCCGATAGTCGTATCAGCCAATGGCTTAATTGCCAAGAGCCTCGACCAACATCTAAGGAGGCTCTCGTTAGGCAGCTGGATTAAGGGCTTGATTCAGAAAGCGGTACATCTAGACACGGCCCGTATTGTTAGAAGGTTCCTCTCTCTGGAGCCCTGACCGCCGGTAGCTTGGACCCTGTTCCCGATACCGGTGGGCTACTATTTTTTATATTTTTAAATGTTTTTATATTTTTATATTCTAATATTTAAAAATGTAATTTATATGTAAATTTATGAAATAAAAGAAAATAATAATAATATTATACTTCACAAAGTAAATATTCATGTCACTATATATGTATATAGTAAAATACAAAGTTATCAAAAATAACAAAATTCAATAAGTAAATTTTAAAAAAATTGGAAAAAACTGGGGCAGCTCAATCCCAAGCCTTTTTGTCCTCAATGTAATCTTTAATGGTATAAAACGCTTTTTGGCACAACTTACTTTTAATAAATGTTTTGAATTTATTAAGGCTAAGATCTTGTACGTGTAATTTTCGATGTTTTTATGTTTGTGTTAATTGCCATTTTTGTAATTAAATTAAGATTTAAAAAAATAACTTTTTTTTTTCGAATTTGTGATATAAATTTAGGTATCAGACCATCCTCTAAGTTTTATAAAACCAAAAACATGTCCTTCGTGTTTCATTTTGACAATAAACTACGTTTGGGCCAAATTCCGTGCCGCTGAGTGTATTATATCTATTTTATCCATCCATCGCTTCTTTGGTTTTCCCATCATTGCGCGATAACAGTACACTGTGGGCCATTATGGAGGATGACAGGAATTAAAAAAAAAAATGCATATGGTTCCTTAAATATCTTTATTTTATTGTAATGATACCTCATCAAATACCTGAGCGGCTACAAACGCATGCGGTATGACAGCGTACACCGCAGGGTAATCAGGAGATCCGCAACCTCGACCGAATGACGTCACAGCGACTACACGCCACAAGCAGCCATCTTGAATCTGTACTGGACCACCGCCATCTCCCTGTGAAAAAATATTTATGAAACTCAAACCATTTATTTCAATTTAACCATTTACAGGCACTTTCGATTTGTCAAGTAGTCGGTCAGTTAGTCACAAAATGAAGCTATTTGCCCATTCCAAAGAAAACCACGAAACTAAATTATTCTTGTTGCTTCTTTATGTGAGAACAAGTAAAAATAAACAATATAAAACAATACAATCCCCGAGACAATCCACTAAGCCAATCCAATAATAGTGTGGCGGCATCTACATCGCCACACATGCGAACTACGCATCAAAAATACCAGACGTCACACAAAATTCTTAAGTCATATAAACATCCTGCATCGCGCAATTAGAACTAACCGCACGATGGACATTATATATACAAGACAGCCAGACACTACACCCGTCTGTTCGGGGGATCCTCCCTATTCAATAGAGAATGAGTAAGCTTTACACCCTGTTCCTCATACCTCTTAAGTAGTATCGTGTAAATAGAGACAGTCCACTGCACTGGATTGTCCTCGACCTGGTGATGAAGCAAATTAATGGATCGGCTTAATTGATTGTCTCAGGGATAGACCCCGTCTAAATGGTCGATAAGCCCTGACAGTTAGAGATGACCCGAATGTCGTAACATAACATCACGCCTGCATTTCCGAAGAGGTAGGTAGGCGTGTGCACAACTTCCACATTTCGCCTCTTACGTTAAAGTAATAGGAGGCGAGCCTATTGCCAATAACCGGGCACAAATCGACACTCCGGGCTGCTACTCAGAAATTCCTAAAAGAAAAAGAAGTAACACTTTGCTTTGGTAAAAAAAAACACACCGAAACTAGCTCATAGCAGAGGTAATATGGGTTCTTATGAATTTTGAGGTTTAAGCACCCAGGCAGGAATTTTACTGTACGTGATTTATTTAATCCCTACTCAAAACGGTGAAGGAAAACATCGTGAGGACACCGGTATGTCGTAGAACCAAAAATAAATCCGCACTGTCTCACTCAGTCAATCAGTCTCACTTCTTACCCCACAAGTGTCATGCCACCCAGTCCTGTCACCGGCACACAAGTGGCTATCGGGAAGAACCCCATCGCGGATAAATCGTGATTTTCCGATTATGTCCTGACACTCCTGCATGTCCCACACGTTGAGGGAGATGCTGCGAAGCTGTACCGACAAGTCACCTCCTGGAAGACGATGGGTTAGATTTGAATTAGGTACGCATCCATTTTATCAAGGTTATTTTAAATCATAATTTAACTAATGAAACTCACCATCAACAGTGCTCCCCCATCCAGTGGCGGTGATGCTCCTGCCCGTTGGTGGTGGTACTCCCAAACACGCTGGACGAATAACCTCCGAGAACCTGGAATTATTATGATAATCGAGTTAGTTATCATTCATCTTGCGTCTGTTCCTTGCTGGAATTCTTCATTTTGACCCACTCATCACGAGCTACTCTCAAACCAGTGAAGGAAAACATCGTCAGGAAGCCAGCATGTCCTAGAACCAAAAAAATTGAGACATGTGACATCCACCCTTGTCTTGACTCTTAAAACTCGGTTGTTTATTTTTATACCCTCTTCGGTCTAGTGGACGCAAGCGCTACTGCTGCTGGTCCTAACTCTTCGGGGATTACAGACGTGATGTTATAATATGTTTTAATTTTACTCACTTGACTTTTGAAACCATCTTGATGAGCGCTACATCATGGTATTTACTTGGCGCCTTATACTTCGGGTGGCGTATGACGGCGGATATCTTCACGACGAGGGCTTCACGATCGTTCCGGTATGAGGAACCGAGTTGTACAGCTTGAGGGTATGCACTGTAAAGTTCGTTACTGGTAAAATAGATGAATTCATAAATATGAGGTGATTCGGAACTGAATAGTAGTGGAAGTGGATCGGTGCTTGATGTGGTCCATCCATGGATGGGTTGGTTCATAATGTTGTGACACTACTATTAATTTCATTCCATGGGGTACCAGTGCTCATCGAATATTTCGGGACATCGCCCAGCGGTTGGTCGACTCTTCATGTGACCAGTGGGCCTAAAACGGTCACATTAGCAATTCCTTTATAAGCATTTCATTTCTTGAATTTCCAGCTGTCATTAGCAATTCCTCTAATTTGACACAAAAGCAATTCATTATGTGTGGACCATTTTACGAATCTCCATAGAAAACTGTCAAACAGATGAATTATTTCGTATTATGAATCGCACGCAGATCATAATTATGAATTGTCAGTTTGTGACATTTTACGATGATTCTTATTATTTTCATATTATGATTCTGCCAAAGTGACTGTTTTAAGTCCCCAGAGGGCTGGCCAATTTCTAGGTCAAAGAATCAGGATTGCCATCCAGCGTGGCAATGCTGCCAGCCTTTTGGGCACTTTTCCCACTGACAGCGATGCGGAAGAAGTTTTTGACGCCCTATGAGCACTTCCTTTATATATAATTTTTTCCCTTTGTACATATTGCTACACTTAGATTGTATATTTTATTTAAAATGTTAATAAACCAAATGAAAAACAAAAACAAAAAATACATTTCATTCCCAGTCTTATTTATTTATTATTTATGTACACACAGTAAAATACAAAGAGATATGACATAATTATGATATGAGTACAAAGGTACTGCTTATTTCTTAAGAAATTTCTTCCAGCAGACCTGCGAAAGGAGAAATGAGAAAGAAAAGTAGACAATAGTGTGTGAGAACAAGAAGAGAAAAACATGATTATGCGAAGTCTTAACTAAAATATTAAATATACCTACACATATACGCAAGAAAATTAACATATTAAATAAATACATAAAGCTTAAATATATAAACATAAATACACTATAGGTACCTATATATTTTTATACTCACAGTTGAGAGGAAAGATAATGCTCTTTTACACGAAATTTAAATAAAGAAACAGTTTTCAAATCACGAATGCTAGGCGGAAGTGAGTTCCAAAATCTTACAGCATGGACAGAGAAGGAATAAGAATAATAACTAGTTTTATGAGGATGGAATTTAAGGAGGGATCTAAGGTGAGATCTACACGGTGCGTCACTAGGACGAGCGTAAGAAAAACGCTCACGCAGGTAGGACGGATAGGCCGGGTTGTGTAAGATGTTGAAGAGGAGACATAAAATCCGAGTGTTACTGCGAAGGCGGATTGGGAGCCACTTGAGTTCCTTGCGAAGGTGAGAAACATGGTCATATTTTCGGGGACCGAAAACAAAGCGAATGCACAATTTTGCAAGCGCTCAAGCTTGTTTAATAGCTCCTCAGTAGCATCCAGGTAGCAGGCGTCGGCATAATCTATAATCAGCTGAATAAGTGTTTGTGCCAAGGAAATTTTAGTCTTCAAGGGCAGGAGACTTTGAAGGCTGTTTAACGAATGAAAGGAGAAATGTACCTTTCGACTAATCTCATTGACCTGAGCCCGCCACGAAAGATTGGAGTCAATTATAACACCCAGATCTTTGGCGGTTTCGGTATAGTCAATGCGAACACCATCGAGAAACAAAGGCATCAGAGATGTAACATCAACCACATTGCTAACTAACTAAACAGACAGCTGTGCTGCTGGGGAGTTTGTTCCGCCACTTCTTCTTTCCAGCTAAAGCACTAGGAAGTGGTGAAGGGTGGGCGTTTTGGGGGACTGTATGGGGTAGTCATTTGACAAGGCTCTCGACCTTCTGACTTCTTATCTGAACAACAGAATTCAGAGGGTCGATGTTAATGGCAAGAGATCTGCAGGATCTTCGGTCACCATGGGCGTTCCGCAGGGTTCAATTCTAGGTCCTTTCTTATTTCTCATTTATATTAATGACTTGCCTTACCACATAAGGGATAATCACAAGATCGTGTTATTCGCAGATGATACTTCCCTCATTTTTAAAATAAAACGTCAGTTAGTCAACTTTGAACAAGTTAACGATGCACTCTCTAAAGTGGTGCATTGGTTTAATGTAAATAATCTTCTCCTGAATGAGAAAAAGACTAAACTCATTAAATTTTCAACGCCAAATGTCAGGCAGGTATCTACCAATGTTAAAGTTAATGGAATAGAGTTGGACCCCGTTGAGTCGACAGTTTTTCTTGGAATAACCATTGACGATAAATTACAATGGGGCCCAGACATAGAAAAATTGTCAGGAAGGCTTAGTTCGGCCGCCTACGCCGTTAAAAAAATTAGACAGATAACTGACGTAGATACAGCCAGAATTGTTTATTTTAGTTATTTTCATAGTCTTCTGTCTTATGGGATTCTTCTCTGGGGAGCCTGTGCGGACATTAATGCTATCTTTGTTTTACAGAAAAGGGCTATTCGAGCCATTTACAACCTAGGTCCAAGGGATTCCCTTCGAGAAAAATTCAGAGAAATAGATATTCTGACTGTAGCCTCACAATATATATTTGAAAACCTATTGTATGTACACAAAAATATATCTAATTTTAAGAAAATGTCCGATATTCATAGTTTAAATACCAGGAATAAACACAATCTTGCTGTACATCGCACTCGTCTCCACAGAGTAGGCAACTCGTTCATGGGTCAATGTATACGCTTTTATAACAAACTTCCCATTGACATTCGAAACTTACCCATTAAACGATTTAAAAGCTGCATTAAAACCAAACTTTGTAGAAAAGGGTACTATAAAATTTCAGATTATTTAGAAGACAAAAAAGCATGGGATTGAGCTGCTCGCTCTGCTAAGCATTGTAACATTTTGAATAATATGGAAAATCATCAAAGTATATCAACCAGTTTTATTTACAAATTGACATTATTGAATATTCTATACAAAATGACATGATTACTTTGTAAAGTATTTTATTATTGTGAATGTGAGGACTACGTGAATTTTTTAATTTTTTTTTTTTCGTTCTCAGTTAACTTTATCAATGGTCTGGCAATTTGAGAATTTTTTGCGGCCTACCCAAATGTCCTTTCTTTGGTATTGTTCGTCGAGTTGCTGAGCTCCTTAAGTTCTGAGTTGAGCTCCGCCATTACTGACAAATGCTTGCACTGACTGGACAGGTCCACTCAAATCTGTGTGGTTCTTTCCTCAAAAGACCATTTCAGACTCGAATTTACATGGTCCTCATATGGCTTGACCAAGATTATGTCTGGACTTTAAAAGAGACTGTGACCTCTGAGTTTGTTTCGGCCTTTCTTCTCAGAGTAGTCAGATAGGAAACGCCGACCTCATCTAGCTTATTTTTAATATGACGTGTAAAAGTGATTCCAATATCCTATTTACCGAATAAACAATTTCATTTCATTTCATTTCATTACATCTCTTGCGGGACGGCTAAGTTCAGTAGCATATGCTGTGAGAAAAATCAATCAATTTACTGATGTAGATACCGCGAGGCTAGTCTATTTCAGTTACTTTCATAGTATCATGTCTTACGGTATTTAACTAAGGGAACGGGCTGCAGATATCGAGTCTCGAGAGTTAACATTTACTAGGTACGTCTTTCATTGATTGAATTTGCCCTGATGTCATGCTCACTTTAATGTCTCGCTGGTGGTGGCGTGTGGGTTGGATCATTAAGTTACCTTCAAAATGGTTGAGCTCAATGTTGCTGATCCATGCGTCATGTTTGTGAACGACTGGTCATCACTTAGCTGCCACGGCTTATTTTAATTTCTGAATTGTTTTGTTTCTTGTTTTATCTTTTAATTACGGACGCAAAGTCAAATCATTTATTTCAATTAGGCACATTAAAGGCACTTTTGAACGTCAAAAAAACTAAGAAATAGAACTGATTCTAGTTGCCCCTTCCAAAAGGTAGTTTTCGTATGGAGAAGAATGGGCAAGAAACTCCACCGTTACTCTTTTAAAAAAATGGTTTACAATATTTTGTATACATCAATTATAATTACATGTGAATACGATGCCCCTAGAATACGATTACTTTACCACAAATTGTAAAAAGAATTAAAAATGGAGCAATGACAAATAAATTGATTAATAAAATTATGTGATAGATACAAACATTTACAAACATTGTAAAAGTACCTATACAATATCACAATATTCCTAACATTGTTACATTACAAATAATACTAATGAGACAGTGTGTGAGTTTAAGTAATCACAAAATGTGTAAAAATCTATGATATACAAATAAAGTAAATTATACAACTAGATTAGCAACCAGTTTGATTTTGTCCAGACTCGAATATTGTCCTATGGAGCAAGACCAGCATGTATCCATGCATTCTTATCCTGGATATAATCCTCTAATTTGTAATAGGCTTGTTTACAAAGTGTACTTTTAATATGGGTTTTAAATTTTCTTTCATTTAATTGCAATATATCACAAGGTATTTTGTTATAGCATTTAACGAAGTACCCCATAAAAGATGTTTGTACTTTAGCTAATCTGAAAAATGGTTGATCTATTTTGTCTTTATTTCTAGTATTAAAATCATGTCTATCACTTATTTTATTAAAAAGATTTTGTTTTTTTCTAACATACATAATATTCTCATAAATGAATTGGCAAGGTACCGTCATAATATTAATCCTTTTAAATAGTTCCCTGAGAGATTCGCGGTGACATAGATTATAAATGGCTCTGACAGCTTTTAACGTGCACGTTTTTCTACATTATAGGTTTCAACATGAATGATGTAACCAATTAAAAACTCTTTTAAACCAGAATTTTGTAACAAAATGATACAAAATTCTGGTTTAAAAGAGTTTCCATGGAGTTTCTTGCCCGTTCTTTTCCATAGGAACCTACTACGCTTTAGAATGCGTAAGTAAGGTCGGGCGGGGCTATTTCGACTATGGGGCTATTTCAACTAATGACAATAACTGTTATTGTAACTGTATTTGTACCAAAACGCCATCTGTCTGCAGGTAGGTGAACAGTTTTTTCAAAAAAAAAACATAAATAGCGCTGCTAAAGCGCGAACTGTTTGACCCAGGCACCTTTCACGTCTATGTATGATGATATGAACAAAAATTCTCAAAAAAATATAAATTATAATTGAATTAGTCTAAAATAGGTCACTTTTTTTAAAAATAAAAGTTTGCTCATGGTTGTTGTTGATCTGATTTATCAAAAATGTTGGTTGTCATACGTCCCTGCACCTATGTAAAAAGTCCAAATTAACCCTCCAAGGTTACCGCCGCCAATCGCCTCCACGAGGACACGCTGGTGCTCCGCCTAAGCCGGGCATAACTCCATCGTATCCTCCGGGTGATCCACACAGTGGTGACACCCGGGATAAAAAGATAGCTGATAATTGTTTTTAGGAAGACATGGGGCCTTTGGTCGACTAATAATAGCCTTTGGGCCTTTGGTCGACTAATAATAGCCTTTGGACCTTTGGTCAATTAATATCTAGCCTTTTCCCAACTTTTGTCTTACCGGACCAGATGCAGCTGATTACCAGTATTTTACATGAAGCGACTTCGCGATTTTTGGTTCACAGTGGGATGATAAATGGTGACCGTAACCAGCAACAGTAATTAATAGCAACAGTGACATACCTGACAACATTGTAGTCATTTGAACGGGTGCAGTGTCCCGCAGTCAGGACGTAGCGGTCGCTGATCAGAGAGCCCCCACAAAACCAGCCGTAACCGGTGTGCTGGAAACATAGTAATACATACTTATGCACATAAAATTAAATAAAAAGGAGCTACAAACAGGGTGACTACTGATATGACGACTGATAGAGATGTATGGAAGTAGCAAACATGCTGCATTAATAAATTGGGAGAGAGTACTCTTACCAGAGTCCGTGTTTCTCCATTGTTTTAACCTGAGAGATGTCAGCCTAAGAGGTCTTTCTACATGTCATCTCGCAGAAGAACTTAACTACATATTTTTACCTTATAAATTATGCGACTTCACGATATAGCCACCCCCTGTGAGATATCCCGTGGTATACAGGATGTAAGGGTAAACACCGTTGTCAAAACCATGGGTAGTAGATTTAAACATAAAAATAAATGATCGAGTATCAAGAAAAAAAAACGTTATTTTCTTTAAAAGATTTTAAAAGGTCCGACACCGTCCGCAAATTCATGGACATGCGCCCGAGTGACGTAGAAATGTAACGGACGCCACCCGTCCTACATACCTACACAATACACCTATCCTGTGATGCAACTTTCCCTTCATACTTTTCGTGGCTTAAAACAGGCAAAACTACCTAAGTACCTTAGGTGTTGCGTGACGAGTCTACATCTAGATTTGATTTTCGTTTCGTTCTTGAAGATCAACTGGCAGCTGCTGGTAGCCACAACCCTGAGCGAGTGCCGGTACGATGAACTGGCCGTAAGTAGGCACCTACGCATTCTTTGTGTAGCCGCCAACATCGTTTCACGATGTAGCACACGTTGTTCAGCAAACAATTCTGCGTACATCCTACGAGCCTCGTTCAGTTTATCACCCGCGATAGCATAAAGGCGTACCATTTCGGTGCACTGTTAATTCGTGTAAGACATAATCACATAACTACAATTATTATTTACGAAGAGAAATGAGCGGTGCTGCGACGCTGCGACGCGGTATTTCATTACGTGCGCTCGCTAGCGAAACAACTGACTGACTGGGGTGAGGGAGGGGTTGGCTCACGTGGCGTATTCCCCGCAACCCCGCCAACGTTGAGATGCAATTTTGTTGCTCTAGCGTATGGGGTGAAATACTTTTGTGGTAAAATATATAGATTTTCTAAAACTTTGACTTTACGTTCTATAAATGACACGAAACCACTGTTTTCAAGGATAACGGTGTTTACCCTAACACTCTGTATACCACAGGAATCGTGCAGTTTTCGGGATTAAAAGCATCTGTTTCCCTTTTTATCAGTGAAAGATTTTTTGCTATCAGTATCTACTTCAGTCACAATATGTATATTTTGGATATGTAGAAAAGCAACTGAATGCTTTGAAACAAATCATCTTGAAAACCTAGACAACAAGCGCCAAATACGCAAAAGTCGCTCAAAACCTTCCTCATACGACCACATACGACAATGCTCAGCTCTTCTGTACACGGTATGACCAGGTTTTCATAATTTGGTTTTGCTAGTCATCAGAGTGCTCACGAAAGAAAAGAAAATTAGTATTCAAACTTACCTTAACTTTCTTCCAACCCACAAGAGCCATGTGTGGGAACTCTCGGATGCTGGTAACTGATCCCCCGATGACCAGAGGCACGTTGATAGGTGCACAGTCAGACACCTTCTTTTCGCCGGGGTCTGGCGACAGTATCCGAGATAAGGCCTTCTTCACTGCGAAGGATTTGTAGTATTCACACACTGGAACAGAGAAATTGAAGGAATGTTATAAAGATCGCTGGTGGTGGCGGGTGTGTTGTATCATTAAAAGTTCCCAAAATAACAACGTGCCTAGAGAAGTTTTCAATGAATATAAATACAAAACCATACTCACTCCTCTCCGCCTTCTCCGTATATTCTTTTTTCTGAGATTCAGTCATATCATCTTCATTAGGTCCAATTAAAATCTCTGGGTCCTGATCAGGTTGATCAGTGGACGTTTCTGAAAATAACGTTAAGCTATTTAAAATTCAATTTTCCTCGTAATTTCATGGCAAGGTTGGTCCCATAGTGAAAGTTGTTCATAATTATGAGTACAATGACCCCTTAAGAGGATGCCCACGAATTGAATTTCACTCTGTAGACGCAAACAAAGCTACAGTTCCAATAAATGACGAAACGTTAGGTACTTTAAAATGACATGACCAGTAAGACTATGGCCTGCCTAGGCGTCGAAATCATAGTGCAGCAAATATTGTTTTATTTTTGCAATGGTTGTATCCTACAGTTTACAGATAAATAAGTTTCACGAGTCTAAAAATTCAGGAAACTAAGAAAAATGAAGGTAAGTGTTCACTAAATAAATCTGCTTTTAAAGTAAGAAAGAAAGAAAGAAAATACGTTTATTTGCGGCAAACATGACGCTAAGAAAGGACAAATATAAATATAATAATATTAAAATAACCAGTTGCGGGAAAATATGCGTCACATTCACGCAAAACGGCCATCACTCAGCATAATGCTGCGACCCTATGCGAGACAGAGCCCCTGCGCTGGTTTTGAGTGACAGCCGGCGTTGACGTCATGACGTCAATCGGTTCAGCATATAATGAATGAATAATAACAAAATAAGAAATAAAATAAATTACTAAGTGTTTACAAAAATACAATATTTATTGATGGCAACATTCTGTTCCGTCTGCGAGAACAATTTGTTTTTCGATAAGAGATGGCGCTTAGCGTTGTAGTTATCGAGTTTTTGACACTGATTGTCGCTGAGATGATATTGCGACTTGAATTTGAACGTTTTTATCTAAGGGAATTAGGCAATCACCGCCGCCCATAGACATCCACAACACCAGGGTTATTGCTGATGCCTTGCCACCCTTTTCCCAAATGAACGCTGTTTGTTAAGTTTTGCTGGCTCACATGCAATCGAACCGCTGTTTCAGACTTTTTAGCTGTGTTGTTGTTTATATATTTCGCTCACTGAATACAAAAGGGCCACTAATCGAAAAGCATAAATTTTACAGGACGGCCAAAACAAAATTCAGATCACGATTTTTTTAAATATTTCCCCATTTTTATTTGATAATAGGTATAACATGTTAATATATCATTCGATGCAAACGCATCGTTCGTTTTCGTTTCGTTACGTGTTCTATCGATTACAGATATGAACATTTTAATAGATGTTACTCATGAAGCTAAAAGTCCACAAAAGTCCCTGTTGTTTTCATGGATCAATGTCATAAAAATTATGTCAAAAATAAAACTCAATTTTACAAAAATTAATGGTTTATTAAATCTTCTTCGTATTAATTATATTCTAAAAAGTTTCTCGATCATTCGACATTCCGTATTTCATCGAGAACCCTACAGTGGCTAAAGCACCATAGAACACGATTCCTACCGGCTTCCCTTTGGAGGTTCGCATCAGCAGGTCTATCGCTATTGAACAATGGCACAGTCAATAGCGTCTACTATTGCCAAAAATATAGTTACACTACTACTACTATTTAATTCACCATAACATTCAAAAAACAAAAACGCCTATTTCTAGCTTTGAATTACAACAATTACCCTCCACCTGTTTAAGACACTTTTTTAACCCGGCGCCAAAACGTCTGAATCGGAACAAAAAATTCACACAATAGCGATCTCGTCATGACGTCACTTTAGGTCACGTGGCACCGCTTGATAAGGACGAGAGCAAGCCGGTGTACACCGGGTTACATAGAGACAGATATAGAAAAAATATGTCAGCGAGAACGAGATGGAGGAATATTGCACATTTTATTTCGTTTTCACCTGTTCAGGTGTATTTTATTCGATTTTTTATTTTCCTTTAATAATTTTAAAATTATATTTGAGTTTATTTCTGTAAAAAATTAGATATATTAAAACAGGGTTAGTGAGAACTTTCAAATGGAAAAAAATCAATGACCATGTCCGAAAAGGGTATCGAACCCAGGGACCAACGCTCAGCAGTCGCGTTTGCGACTAGACCAAAGAGGCAGTCGAAGTAGGTAAAAATAGGCAGTCATGGACAGAAGTGAAAATTTAAAACTGGTATTAGCGCCATCTATATTCTGTCTCTAAGACTCGTAATGACATAGTTGAACTATCGGTGCAACATAGCATTGAACTGTCTTGTGTTGAGCTGGATAAGCATTACATAGTGTGCGTATACCGACCTCCCAAATTATCAAAACTACTCTATATTCGAGTCAGTAATGGAAGATGTTTTGGCAAAACTTGTAACGGGTAATAAATCAGTCATTATTTGTGGTGACTTTAATATTAATATTTTGGAAAATAATTCAAATAGCAGTAGATTATTAAGTCTCTTCAAATCATTCAATCTGTCAAATGTGTTTTTGGAACCAACGCGAATTACTACGACTACTGCTACATGTATTGATAATGTCTTTTGTAGCTGCGACTATTTAGATAAAGCCATTGTAAATTATCTCCCATCTGATCACAGCGGTCAAACCGTTGTTTTTGAGTCCGACACACCACTACAAAAAGTGCAGATACAAACTAGACCAATAACTTCGGGTAATTTAAATAGGTTTAATAGCACTCTAATTAGCAAGTTAAGTACTCAGGGCCTAAATATAGACAATGGTAATAGTTTGTATGAAAAATTCTTTTTATTAGTGCAAACAGAGTTTAATAACTCATTTAAGAAAAAAACCAAAACTATTTGCCCAAAGTTTTTATTCAGTGACTGGGCAACTAAAGGAATCAGGAAAAGTAGGGAAAGATTATTTGAACTGTATGGCCTTAAGCCGTATATTAACACGGAAACTTTTAATAAGTATGTTGCTACTTACTCAAAAACGTTTAAAATAGTCTGCAAAGCAGCTAAAGCTTCTTTTATTAGCAACAAGGTTAAATCAGCAGACAATAAAATAAAGACAGTTTGGAAAATTATAAACAATGAAACTAACAAGAACAAAAGACGTAACACTGATTACACACTGGACACTTCCCGCGGTCTCATTAGCGCTAACATTGATGTTGCTCAGGAATTTGCAACTTTCTTTACCAATATTCCAATTAAGACTACGGAAACTTTAAATTCCTCGCCCTCACTTGCTATTGATTTACTAAAAGCGAAAGTTTCAACTTGTCCTATAGAATTTAAATTTAAACATATAAACCCTGGGGTCGTTGTAAAATCTTTTAAGCAACTCAAGATCAAAATTACCGAAGATCTGTGGGGCATGTCTACTAAAGTTTGTCAATCCATTATTGAGACAATTGCACCCTATTTAGCTTTAATATTTAATTTGTGTGTTGATCAAGGGGTATTCCCAGATTTAATGAAGTACAGTAAAGTTATTCCACTTTTCAAATTCGGGGACAGCAAAGACACTAATAATTATAGACCCGTTTCGGTTTTGCCGGTTTTCAGTAAGGTGTTTGAAAAAGTAATGTTAAATCAAATGCTCAATCATTTTAATCGTAATAACATCCTACACGATCAACAGTATGGTTTCACCAAAGGACGTTGCACAACCGACGCCGGTGTCACCTTATTAAAACACATCTTTAACGCATGGGAAGAGGCTCAAGATGCAATAGGCATCTTTTGCGACCTATCTAAGGTATTTGATTGCGTGAATCACGAAACACTGCTCTTGAAACTTGAGCATTACGGACTGGGTAAACTTGCGCTTAGCTTAGTAAAATCCTATTTGAATGACAGACTGCAGCAAGTTCAAATAAACGGTGTGAATTCATTAGGTTTAAAAGTCAAAATGGGTGTACCACAGGGCTCGATATTGGGTCCATTCCTTTTTTTAGTATATATAAATGATTTACCTCATCTACTGAAAAACCGACCACAAATGGTGTTATTTGCTGATGACACATCACTGATTTTTAAAGTAAATAGACATGCACAGGAGTTTGACGACGTAAATAACGCTATGCTTAAGGTCCATAATTGGTTTACTGTAAATAATTTGGTATTAAATGAGAAGAAAACAAAATGCATTAGATTCGCGTTACCGAATGTTAGAAGTAGTGATTGTCAAGTTGTACTGAATAAGGAGATACTACAATTCGTCGAAAAGACGGTTTTCCTGGGGATTACGCTTGATTCAAAATTACAGTGGGGTCCTCACTTAACATCACTTGCAGGGCGACTTAGTTCAGCCGCATACGCTGTTTGGAAAATCCGCCAATTAACAGACGTGGATACCGCGAGACTGGTCTATTTTAGTTACTTTCATAGCATCATGTCTTACGGTATTTTGCTGTGGGGACGGGCTGCAGATATTGATTCTATCTTTATTCTGCAAAAGAGAGCTATTCGAGCCATCTACAACCTCCGCAGACGCGAGTCTCTAAGGGAACTGTTTAAAAAAATTAACATCATGACGGTACCTTGTCAGTATATATATGAAAACATTATGTACGTTCGGAAAAATCTACATCTTTTTTAGTAAAATAAGTGACAGGCATAATTTTAACACTAGAAATAGGAACAAATTAGATCAACCACGTTTCAGATTGTCTAAAGTACATACTTCTTTTATGGGGTATTGTGTAAAATGTTATAATAAAATTCCACTCGATATTCTTCAACTAAATGAGAAGAAATTTAAAACATGCATTAAACGCACACTATGTAGACAAGCATATTATAAGTTGGATGATTATATCGTGGATAAAAATGCTTGGCTTAACGCTGGTCCTACTCCACAGGCACTTGGGCTCACTAGTTAAAATTTCATAATTGGAAGTGTAGCTTCCCCCTTTTTACTATTTTTTATTTTTTTTCCTGACATTACGAAATTATTGTTTATTCTTATTTAATTTATCTGAAAATAATATTATACTAATTGCTCAATTTCTTTGCAAACTAGTTTTGTATAATTTAGAAGCATTTTTTCAATTATTGTAAATGTGAGTACCATGGAGCCGTTTAGTATGGTATGATGTATGTTGACTTGAAATAGCATGGCAGATGAGAGTATGTCATGCTCACTTAAATGTCTCGCTGATGGTGGCACGTGTGTTGGATCATTCGGTTCCCTACAAAATGGTTGAGCTGGATGGTGCTGATCCACATGTCATGTTCGTGAACGGGCGCCGTCAGTTGAGACTGGTCACCTCTTATTTGCCAGAGCTTATTTTTAATCTTAAATTTTGAATTGCTTTTGATTCTTTTTTTGTTTTACATTGTTCTCACATATAGAAGCAACATGAATACTGTACCCAGGATTTTGTAATATCTATATCCATTTTTTAAAAGAGTGTCCTTGGAGTTTCTTGCCCGTTCTTCTCCATAGAGATCTACGTTTTGGAATGGGCAACTAGCTTCAACTCTCTGACTAACTGACCGACTCTTTGACAATTCAAAAGTGCCTGTAAATGGTTTAATTGAAATAAATGCTTTGAGTTTGAGTTTGAGTTTGAGTTGCGCATACCAAAAGTCGCTCAACGCACCTAAGAAGTTTTCACTTTAAAAATACTTTAAAAAAAAAGGAAATACATACATATAACCTATTACAACCCGTCTCTATTTTAAAACCTAGAACTGTCAAAAATGTGATGTTAAATACCAATACAAACACTATGTTTGAATTTTTCGTCCAGAAGTACCTACAAATCTACAATCCTCAAAAGTCGTTTTTTTTTAATGATGATTCGCACTTTTTACTTAATTTATCATAAAAGTTGTTTAAACATCCTTTTGTAATCCAAACAAAACAATAAAATAAAATCAAGACATGCAGCAGCGTGTCAAGCCAAGTTCAAGAAAAGAACTGGCTACGCAGTAAATATTACAAAAAACAAACGAAACTTGTATTATTAAAAAAATATTGATTAAATCACCTTGAACATTACAAAGTCAAAAGGATGATCAGAAAGTAAGAATTGTGATTGAATATAACCAGTTTATCGTGTTCTCTTAGATTGGTATCATCTCATCGCAAAAAGGCGAAATCATAAATAAAAGTATGTTTTTTAATCTCGTTGATAAATAACAATCACTTGAAATGTCAAATTAATACAGGTAGTATCGCATCCTATCGCAGTCCACAGCTGGACATATGCATCTCCCAGGCTGCGCCACAACACACTGTCCTCCGCTTTCCACATCCAGTCTGTCCCAGCCATCTTGGGGGGTGTCCCACTCTACGCATGCCGATACGCGGTCCACCCTAGGACTCGTCTTCTCCACCGGCCATCAGTCCTTTGACCAACATAGCGAGCCCACTGCCACTTATTCTGTTGGCTATGTCAGTAAATCCGGTTCTTTTCCGGATAATTTGTTCTCAAATGTTATTATTTAATGAAAAAGTCATTCAATGGAACAAATCTAACTTAAAGAGATACATACATGTATGCATAATATTGTAATATCTAGCATAATATTGTAAAAAACAAATTTTTATGGTCGCGAATCATATTTTGATCAACATACAACACAATATCGCGGGCTACCTTTGCGGACTAAAGAAGCAGAGTTCTTTATTATATTAGGTCTTTACCTATGAAATTGCCGTTCTGCAGTACTGGCCATTTCAAATCAAAATAATTTTTGTTTGGCTAAGAATTCTAATGTCAAATTAATTTTATTTTAAAAACCTGTTTTTTTTTTCCAAAAGTAGTCATTTCTTTATTGATTAGTGTTACATTTTCATCGCATTTCAATCTTTTTCGTCATCATGGATACGTTAAAAATTCGAGTAATTATGGAATATGAGTACCGTCGTGGCAGCAACGCGGCACAAGCGGCACGCAACATCAACGACGTTTATGGAGCTAACACTACAAACCAACGCACCACCTGTTATTGGTTTGCTCGCTTCCGTTCTGGAAATTTCGACCTGAAAAATGAACCTCGCGGTCGTCCGAAGACTTTGGTCGACAATGACGAATTAAAGGCGATTGTGGAAGCTGATGATACACAATCTACGGCTGAATTAGCAGCAGCTTTCGACGTTAGCGTCAAAACAATATTGGTCCATTTGCGTCAAATTGGCAAGGTAAAAAAGCTTGCCAAATGGGTGCCCCACGAACTCAATGATCGCCAGCGCGAAGTACGCGTCGAGACGTGCCTTGCACTGCTCAACAGACACACAAATGAAGGAATTTTGAACCGCATTGTTACCTGCGATGAAAAATGGATTCTGTTTGATAACCGCAAGCGCTCAGCAAGTTGGTTGGATCCTGGTTCAGCACCTAAACAATGCTCTAAACGAAAACTTACCCCTAGAAAAGTGATGGTCACTGTTTGGTGGTCTAGCGCCGGTGTGATTCATCACAGCTTCTTACCAAACGGGGTGAGCATTACTGCAGATGTGTACTGTGAAGAACTGAACACAATGATGGAGAAGCTGGCGCATCTCCAACCAGCATTGGTCAATCGCTCGTCTCCGCTGCTCCTGCACGACAACGCGCGACCTCATACTGCACAGCAGACGGTCTCCAAGTTGCAAGAACTGGGGTTGGAAGCTCTCCGTCATCCGCCCTACTCACCAGACCTTGCGCCTACAGACTACTACTTTTTCCAGAATTTGGATAACTTCTTGGTGGGAAAAAAATTCAATACCCGAGAGGCAGTACAAAATGCCTTTGAAGAATTTGTTGCCTCCCGTCCAGCTGATTTCTTTAAGAAGGGCATCAATAAACTGCCACTGCGATGGCAAAGATGCATTGATTGCATGGGTGATTACTTCGATTAATACAAATAAAAAATTCATGAAAAAAATTCGTTTAATTTTTTTCATACAAAACGGCAATTTCATTGGTAAAGACCTATTATTTACCAAAGTATTGTGTCTGTCCCCTGGTGACTGATATCACGGTGAGCACCAGCAGGGTTAGTGAGAGCACAGCTGGCCCCCATGGTCGCATTATTGACTGGAACAAACAAACAAACATGAGAAATACAGTTAATTGATTCAGGCGTGACTTTGCGGAAATCCATTATAAAATACAATAGACGTAGATACATTTAGTAACCTAGTCCGCTTAACTATTCCTCAAGAGTCATATAAAACCCTGTAAGAAATCGACACGTGTTTCACCTCTTCTTTCTCATGTTCGCGACTGGATGCCACGTTGAGAGATTTTTTTAAAGTAATTTTTCACTTTGTAGTGTTTTTTTGGAAGTTGGTTTTTTTTTGTAAAATGTTTATTTTTATTTTAAACATAACATAACATCACATCTGTAAGTCCCCGAAGGGCTAGGCAGAGGTGTTTCTATAATACTACGTTTCGCCGTAAGTAAGAATTGGTTTCAAATGTCATGATTTCATGAAATAGTCATTTAATAGAGTAAAATGAAGTTACAGAATTATATTAATAATTATTATTCTGTAAATATATAATTGTTTGTTTTTACAGTGCGAATTATATTTTAATCAACTTATATGTAATTAGTTGTATGTTTTTGGATAAATAAAGAAACTCCGTTGAAACATACGTCACAATTTAATTTTGAGAAGGGATAATATATATAAAAGCAGTCATTCCCACAGTTACCTACCTTACTGCACGCAAATTGATTTAATGATAGACAATTAAATGTCTATCTGGTCTAAGTACTTATCACTTTGTAAAAAACAAAAATAAATCGACCACAAAACCCCAATTGGAATTTTAAAAACACTTTGAAATGTCAAATTCTGAATTCGAGTTCGATTCTTTTTGTAGATTTTGTTTTTGATGACACTTTTATTATTTTTCATACGATTTTGTTAATGTTTTTGATTTAATCTAAAATTTTGTTTCTTGATACACGAGATGTCGAATTAAATATGAAACTCCGTCTGAGCTAAACTTGTATTATGAAGCACACGGTCAGTCAGCGTTCGGGTTGGCGAGTAAGGGCCGAGTCACACCGGAATGGCAGCGGCCGGCAGCGAAGCGGCGAGCACTTTCAGTGTAAAATAATTTTAGATTTTATCTACATACTTAAAAGACCTTTATCGCTTGAAAAGGTCGCAAGGCGGTGGTTCTGCATGTTGTTGCTGCTGTGTATTTCTATTGCCCCTTTAACAACAAATAATAATTATTTAAAAGTTAATAATACAAGTTTTTGGCCTTTTTTTGCTCGATTTTAATACGGTACGAAACCATTCATGTGTATTCCGACTCTCACTTGACCGGTTTTTTTTTAAACCCAAACTAAATTGGCATACTGAGCGAGTGGTGGCTTCAGTGGCTTGCGCTCAAATTAAAAACCGACTGTATTTTCATAACACACACACATTTTTTTCAATCGAATGTATGTATCTATACTTTCGATTCACGATACGGCAAGCAGTTTTCATGAACTTCCAGTTTGACCTATTAACAGATGAGTTGTTGCGTCATTATATAGACGCTTGCAGCGTGTTGTGTGATGAAGTGCAGCACGGAATAATAAATAATGACAGTTGTGTTGGACCGTGGAAGTCTGGCATCGGCTAAAACAGGTTTCTTGTTCTGACTCGTTTCGAAGGATTTCTTTATTTAGGTACTTAAAACGGCCTCTCATGCGTCCGTCTCATTTATTCATTTTTATATCAGTCTTTGTAATCGACTTTTAAAAGGAGGTCCTCAATTCGTGTAAATTTAATTATTTTATTATTTCGTTAAAATTTTGATTGATTTTGAAGGTTCATGCTTCAGAGGTAGTCCCATATACATTTTATTATTTTCGCTTGCGTAGTTTTTGAGTTAGCTTCAATATAACGTATTTTCCCCACTTAGTATACCTATCTGAACGATGTTGTAAGTTACTCCGTCACTGTTATTTACATAGCAGGTGGTATTCGAATTTGTGTGGGGTAGGTACTACAACTAAAAAGTGAAAATTAAAAATATTTTACAAAAAAAAACAACCGACTTCAAGAAAGGGAAAAATTACTTTTCACCTCAGCACCTCAAACAAGCAGGTTTTGTTGTCTACAGACAGTGTGCAAAATTCAATTTTGCTGCGAGCGTGAGACAATGTAACTTTTTAATTATTTTTATTCTAAATTCCGAGAACATGTCATGGGTCTACTCACAAAATTCGAAATATTTGAATTTCACTTTGTTCTGTCACTTTTACTTCGATACGAAAAAAGAGAGAGATAGAAACAAGTCGATTCGAAGTTCGATTTTAATTTCGATATAGGCCTAAAAAAGAAACAAACAATAAAACGTTCGGATACACATACAGGTTTTAAATGTAATAAGTAATGTTACTTTTTTTTTTATATATTGTTCGTTTTACAAATATACATGTGGTTTGTTTACCATGTGGTTTACGTTTACCATGTTGTATTTTTTACCTTTAGGCAATAATATGGGTTTAAATATGAAATTGCCGTTTAAACGTACTGGCCACTTTGAATTAAAATTAAACTTGCATCACGGTGTGAGATTCCAGAGTGAAACTTTTTTCACAAGATTCGATTTTTTACTTTCAATTGTTTTTGCATTCAGCTTTTAACGGTAAAGATAACTACAGTACGACACAACATAGATGTAGCATAAAGGTGAAAATTTGCATTCATTCATTTCAATTTTACGGATGTATTTGGTTATATAACTTTACAAGTTATTGCGTATGCGTAAAGATCATTTTCACCTAAAGCAGTAATAAAGATTGGTGATTTTGATGGCGCATTCAGGTCGGATTGTGATCGGTTTTACGAATTTTGCTGATGCTACATGTGAGTTGTGTCGTACCGTACTTATATTGAAAATTAGAGTAATTTTTTAATACGAGTTCCGACGTGGAAATAACGCAGCGGAAACAGCTCGCAATATCAATGTTGTGTTTGGAGAGGATGCGGCTAATGAACGAACCGTGCGTTTTTGGGTTAATCGCTTTCGTAGTGGAAACTTCGATTTGAAGATGAAGACCAGCCTCTAAGGTAAATAACGATGAATTAGATGCGATGGTAGAAGCCGCTCCATATCAAACTACCAAGGAAGTAGCGGCACGGTTTGATGTTATCTTAAGCATATTCAAAATAATGACCAATTTGCATCAATCGGTGAGACAAAAAGCTTGAAAATAGGTTCGTGTTGAAGTTTGCCTTACCTACCTTGTTGAACCTGTACAGAAATGAAGGGGTTTCAATACAAAATGCCTTCACTCAGTTTGTTGAGTCCAGGTCCCCAGAGTTCTACTGCAAAGTCATTAATGACCTTCCCATGAGATGGCAGAAATGTATAGACAATAGGGAAAATACTTTGATTAAATAAATATTTTACCTCAGAAAAAAAATGATTTCCGTTCTTCAGTACAAAACGGCAAATTCATATTTAAACCCCTAATATGTTCTAATATCTCATATGTTCTCGCTGCTGAGGTGAAAAGTTGTATGTGTTACACGAGACCAAAGTTATTTGCATCTCGTGCCTTTGAATCCCGAGTAAGCGAAGGATTCTATAATTGAATCACGAGCGTAGCGAGTGATTCTAGGTTAGAGCCCCCACACTTCCAGGAGTAGCCGGCGTCCTGGAAACATCGTCATACATACTTATTTATACACATCAAATTAAATAAAAAGGAGCTAGAATCAAGTTGACTACTGAGATGACGACTGATAGAGATGTATGGAAGTAGCAGACATACTGCATTAATAAATTGGGAGAGAGTTGGAGTCACACGTGTTAGGGCATAAATCGAACAGATTACGTGTGACTCTGGATTTTTAATTTGTCTGTCTGTGGTGTCTTGTTTATACCTTTTTATTCGTAGTTGGGTTTTCGTTTTTATTTCTTTAATTTTTTTAAAATTATTTTGGGGTAAATGTGCTCAATAAGACCTTTCATTTGATACCCAACATGGTACGATTAAACAATATATTTTTTTAGCCATTTTTAATTCAATGTGACGTCACATATCCTATAACCAGCGGATGATCAAGACGCTTCCAACGATACCTCATTTGTCAAACTGTGATGAGTGGTTTAGAAGATAGGAGGGAACAGATGAACATACATACATACATGCATACCGGTCAAAATCATAACCCTCCTTTTTTCTTCGCCGTAGTCGGGTAAAAAGTTAATATGAAACTTTAAAGAAAAGACTAAGAAGAAAAGAGAAAAGAGAACAGGAACACGTTCAGGTACAACAACTCCTAACAGCAAAGTTGACGCATTGATTAAAAATGTCGACGTGTCTCCTGAAGGGCGCAAGGATCTTTTATTCAACGAAGTACTGACTGCTCAATTAAAAGAAAAAGCCTGTACTTTAAGAAAACATCCATAAAGAGGGAGGAAGGTCTTCCAGTCTAACCGGATGCAGCTGAATACCAGTATTTTACATGGAGCGACTGCCTATCTGACCTCCACAACCCAGTAACTGGGTAATATGATACCCCTTGGTTAGACTGGTTGTCAGACTTGCGGGCCTCTGACGACTCGTAACGACTGTCAAAGATCCACAAATGACAGCCGGGACCAACGGCTTAACGTGCTTTCCGGGGCACGGAGGAGTCTTAATATGTGAAAATGGTCAGCCATCCACGGACCAACCCCGGTAAGCGTAGCTTAACCTGATGTATCGACCCGAGCGGCTGTTATTACTTAGCCGCGAGCTCCTCTGTCTTAGCGGTAACATGGTATGGAAATATAAATTGCTTCCTATGGCTAAGACTTTTTTGCCAAAAGAGAGAACCAGTACATCCATTCTGAAGTCTGATACCAAAATTCGTGTCGTTGTTTTGAAGGCGGAAGTTCGTGAATAGGTAAAAGATTTCTTAGAAAGAGATGATGTCAGCAGGATGTGCCCAGCCAAGAGAGATTTTGTGAAGGAAATCAATTTTAAGAAGCAAAAACGCCTACTTTTATTCTTTAAACTGTAAAGACCATGTATTAAGACTGTAAAGTGATTTAAGTTACGTTTTTGTTAGTTAAGAACCTTATGCCAAAACGAATAAATAAGTACGACGCATAAAAACATTGCTTATAATTTTATAAACCTAAATTGTATCTATATCGGCATTTAGGGAACACACTCATCATTTCCGGGAACATCACAAAAATCACGGATAACACATTATTGTTTCAAATATTTAAACAAAGGCCCTGGTAATATTAAAATAAGGCGAACCTCTTATACCTATAGCATGTTAATTTATATTTAAGACAGCGATATTTCTCATATTTAGATAATTTAGACAAAGAAATTGTCATAATAGCTCCATTTGCAGTATATTTTGCTTTGTTTAGGTACGTATTTATTGGCAATTTCATTACATTTATACACGACTGCCCAAAAAGGAGTGTAATGTTTTCAGGGTTCACGTATGTATGTATGTATGTATGTGAGTTTCTTTATTCCACCATAACTTTAGAATGCCTGAACGGATTTGAATGTGTGGGGTATCGTTAGAATCCTTACATTATCCCGAGTGACATAGGCCTATATGTTTTGTCATATGTCATTCGGTCATGTCAAAAAAATCAATATGGCGGCAGTATGGCTCCATTTTCAAAAGTGAAAAAAAAAAAACTTCTGTTATTTACAATATGGGTATCCAATTGAAAGCCTTGATGAGCACATTCCAAAACTATATAATTTATTGGCATATATTTTACATAGGTAGGGTGTACACCCGCCAAAGGAGATAAGTAACCAGTCACGCACACTACAAAACTATCGCTGCTGTGTAAACGATTCATTACGTACTGCTCAATGACAGCCACGCACACATAGCATTCGTAGAGTGAGTGCGTTAATGTCTTCTAAATGATAATATATCATAATTTCGCAACATAAGATTAACGCTCTCCTGGCGCAACAGGTAATCATTCAACCCGCAGTGACAAATAGTTTGAGTTCAATCCACGGTTTACTTGATTATTATTTTTGAGATTTTGTAACTTAAAATTAAAATACTAACTGATAAAACAATATTCTGACTGGTTTGAGAATCCACCACAAGTTTCTCGCCTACTTAAAAATTTTTGCCAGTTTAGAAGCTAACCACCCGCTTTAAAAATATATGCCTTCAATTGTGAACAGTTCAAAATTGAAGGCAGGAAATAATCTGAGGAACCTAGTTAGCTTCTAATCTGGCAAAAAAATTTAAGTAGGCGAGAAACTTGCTAATGCGAACTGACTCATACATAAGTAACTTATGTATGAGTCAGTTCGCATTAGCAACTACACCTACACTCCTTCTTTTGCACTTTTACGAAGTTTGTGATTGTGATAAATTGATTAACTGAGACTATGCATCATTTAACAATATTTCAAAAAGCTCAGATTATTGTTTTGCATGAGCAAAACATTTTTGTTAGTGATTTCGCAAGGCGCCCAATGATATCGGTAAGTAAAATTATTATTAAAAATATTGTGTTTTATTGGTGACATAATATCACCGTTGCCCAGTAATTTCAATGAGATTGTCTGTTGTGTCTCATTTAACGAATTGTAGTGATTGATGAGTATTTGAAAATAATAGGGAATTACACCGGAGTATTTATTTATTAACTGCATACCCAGTCACTATATCGATATTTAATAATTACCATTTTTACCGTTTTACACTTATTATAATAAATGTTTAATCTGTATTTTGTAATAAAATATTCAAAAATATAATGATTATGTTTGTAAATGAATAGGAGATAATAATAAAATAACAATTTTTAAATGTTTTTTTTTCTCTAAATTATTTAAAATTGTAAATTGCATATTTTATATGGAAAATAATCAAAGGATATTTATTCTAAATATATGCAGCATTCAGCAATTAATAATAATGCTTAACACTTTTTATATTTATAGATAAAAAATAATAATATGTGAATACAGTGAATAATATGTGTCTTATTATTATTATAAATGTTTATATAATTTCAATAATTTATATATAAGTATATAAATTGTCTTTATATAAATATATAAAAATATCTCTTTATTTTATTTATATTGTGTAGGAATTTTTAATTTCTTAATTCATAATTTGGGAGGTGTATTTTTAGTTCTAACATTTTCACTTTTTTTTGTAGAGAAAAACTGTTCGACTGTTGGTGCATCGTCAAGCTGAGAGGCGAAATAGACCGTCGCCTGTCGCTTCGGCACCGTGAGATTGTTGCCATACATCAGATTCATTCGCTAAGACCAGCATAACAGCACACAACGTCACTATGCAAACTGTACGGAACCACCTGCGAGCGGACGGCTTGTCATGTTGCAAACCGGCGCGGAAAATGTTATTATCCACCGTGCACCGTCAAAATCGCGAATCGAAGGAATATGGGCACTTCGATTGGCAAAACAATGTCGTCATACTGATGAAAAATGTTTCAAATCAGATAAGGATGGACGAAAAATACTATGGAGAATAAAAGGAGGCCAATACACGGAAAAATATATATTATTAATTACGGATCATCTTGGGAAAGTGTAATATCGAAAATTACCGCCGACTTATCGTAACATTTATACTGCCTTGAAATTTCAGACATTTTAACGAATTTAAATCTAATATTTTCCTAGAAACTGTGTTGGTAATAAATATAATACTGTTCCCGATACCGGTGGGTTACTATATTTATCTTTTGATATTTTGTTATTTTTACATTAATATTTAAAAATGTATCTAATATAAATGTTACCACTGAATTACAGTCACTGTTACTTTTGTTTGTGTGTTACTGTCTGTTACTACCTACTTGCTGTTTGTTGTTATAACTGAATAGACGAAATCGTACTACTATGCTTCAAAACTTTAGAGCATATTTAGCCGTGATAAAATAAGTCGGCGGTACTGGAGTGTGAGTGATGTTATTGTTACTGGATCAGATTATATATTTATCTATATGACATGTTTATTCACTCCGTCCATTGTTTATTATGTAATTGTATAAAAAGATGTAATGGTAATTTAGTTCTAAATATGTATATTGTGCATTTATAATAAAAAATGTTAACTTGTGATGTTCTTTTATTTTTTATCCGACTACGGCGAAGAAAAAAGGAGGGTTATGATTTTGACCGGTATGTATGTATGTATGTATGTATGTTCATCTGTTCCCTCATATCTTCTAAACGACTCATCACAATTTGACAAATGAGGTATCGTTGGAAGCGTCTTGATCGTCCGCTGAGTATAGGCTACTGTGACGTCACACTAAATTAAAAATGGCGCCCTCTAGAGGACAAAAGCCAGGAACTTAAAAAAAAAATGTTTTTATCGTACCATGTTGGGTATCAAATGAAAGGGCTTAATGAGCACATTTCAATAATATATATTTATTATAATCCCAAAAGAATTAAAAAAAAAAAAAGTAATAAATACTAAAACCCAACTACGACTAAAAAGGTATAAACAAGACACAATAGACAGACAAATTAAAAATCCGGAGTCACACGTAATCTGTTCGATTTATGCCCTAACACGTGTGACTCCGGATTTTTAATTTGTCTGTCTATTGTGTCTTGTTTATACCTTTTTAGTCGTGGTTGGGTTTTAGTTTTTATTACTTTATTAAATAAAGATATATAATAAAAATGGTTTTATTTATTTAAGTTAAGTATTTCTTAACAAAAAATATTCCAATTGCTTTAACTTAAAATTTTAAATCTCTTAAAGAATCACACCCTCAGAGAATCGAACCCACGCAGTAGTATTCACAAGTTTACGAATTATTGGTTGTGCTACGAACGCTTTAAATTTCAATGCGAAATTATGTTATAGTATCATTATTAGAAGACATTTACGCACTCACTCTACGAATGCTATGTGTGCGTGGCTGTCATTGAGCAGTACGTAATGAATCGTTTACACAGCAGCTATAGTTTTGTAGTGTGCGTGACTGGTTACTTATCTCCTTTGGCGGGTGTACATGCAAAAAAACATTTCATCTTTGGCTGCAAACGATTTAATCAGACTTTAGTAACACTGCATATATCTAAAAAAAAAAGTAATACAAACTAAAACCCAACTACTACTAAAAAGGTATAAACAAGACACCACTGACAGACAAATTAAAAATCCGGAGTCACACGTGTTAGGGCATAAATCGAACAAACTACGTGTGACTCCGGATTTCTAATTGGTCACCGCACTTTTACACTTTATAATTGATTTTTATTTTATTTTGTTATCTCCTTTATACACAATATAATATTGTGTGCCTTTTAGTCTGTGCTAAATAAATGCATTTTCTTTCTTTCTTGATTGGCAATCATTACCTACCATAAAAAAATATAATTCTTTATTATTTCTGACCTCATGCAGAAGTCATGACGTTTGAACGCTGAATCATCATGTCAGATAACATAAAATGATCTATTTATAATACATATACCTAATTTCCTGTTATTTTTAAGGTACGTATTTAGCCAACATAATTATATAACAGTTCGTCAATCGAGTCATCGTTCAATTGTGTCCAAACGCAAAGCATGTCTTCTTCCATACATCTCTATCAGCCGTCATCTCAGTAGTCACCTCCTCGCTACCCATGTCATCTTTCACACAATCCATTCCTCATTCCTATAATGTTTTCCTTTTGTTATGGCCAACACTTAGTCCATACTAATATTATATCTATTCTATCCATCCATCGGTTCTTTGGTTTTCCCATCGTTGCGCCATAACAGTACACTGTGGGCCATGATGGAGGACGACGGGAATTAAAAAAAAACAAAAATGCACATAGTTCCTTAAATATTTTTATTTTATTGTAATGATACCTCATCAAATACCTGAGCGGCTACAAACGCATGCGGTATGACAGCGTACACCGAAGGGAAATCAGCATATCCGCATCTTGCACCGAATGACGTCACAGCGACCACACGCCACAAGCAGCCATCTTGAATCTGTACTGGACCACCGCTATCTCCCTGTGAAAAAATATCGGTCAAGTCGTCAAGTAGTCGGTCAGTTAGACACAAAATTGAAGCTATTTGCCCATTCCAAAGAACACCAAGAAACTCCACTCTTTTAAATCAAAATATTACAAAATCCAGAGTAAATTATTCTTGTTGCTTCTTTATGTGAGAACAAGTAAAAATAAACGATATAAAACAATACAAAAGAACAGATTAAAGATAATGGAACATTTATTTACAAGGGGCCAATTCCCGAGACAATCCACTAAGCCAATCCAATAACTATTACAATGTCGCGTGATACCCCGTATATATAGGTGCATCGGTAAAACGGCCGAAATTTCACATGGATCTATGGGGTATCCCGCGACAATAATAGTGTATCGTTATGCACAGTCGCGGTTTGAGAATGTTAACCACATTTTCACCATCTTAAGGTAATTCAAACCTATTTTCTTTGTTAAATGTCATTATGGTAATGTGTCATTTTAGACTTATCTGCACACAGTGTGGTAAAGAATCTAATTTGAAAACTGATAAACATTTTGAGACCGCGATAGTACATAAGATTAATGATAAATGATAAATGATTTATTTCTTTAAGTAGGTTTGTACAAACACTTTGCACTTGCGCGACGGACAAGTGGATAATAGTGTGGCGGTATCTACATCGCCACACATGCGAACTACGCATCAAAAATACCAGACGTCCGACCGTCCGACCTCTAAAGTAGCATCGTGTAAATGGAGACAGTCCACTGCATTGGATTGTCCTCAAGCTATTGATGAAGCAAATTAATGGATCGGCTTAATTGATTGCCTCGGGGATAGACCCCGTCTAAATGGTCGATAAGCCCTGGCAGTTAGAGATGAACAGTCTCAACTGCCGGTGTCAATTCACGATCAGCACCATTCAACTCAACCGAATGTCGGAACATAACATCATGCCTGCATTTCCGAAGAGGTAGGTAGGCACACGCCCGTGCACTGCTTCCACATTTCGCCAGTTATGTTAAAGTAATAGGAGGCGAGCCTATAACAGGGCACAAATCGAGTCTCCGGGCTGCTACTCAGAAATTCCTAAAAGAAAAAGCAGTAACACTTTGCTTTGGTAAAAAACCCACACCGAAACTAGCTCATAGCAGAGGTCATTTGGGTTCTTATGGATTTTGAGGTTTAAGAACCCAGGCAGGAATTTTACTATGCGTGATTTATTTAATCCCTACTCAAAATGGTGAAGGGAAACATCGTGAGGATACTGGTATGTCGTAGAACCAAAAATAAACCCGCACTATTTCCGCGTGCTGGATCATGACCCAATCAGTCTCACTTCTTACCCCACAAGTGTCATGCCACCCAGTCCTGTCACCGGCACACAAGTGGCTATCGGGGAGAACCCCATCGCGGATAAATCGTGATTTTCCGATTATGTCCTGACACTCCTGCATGTCCCACACGTTGAGGGAGATGCTGCGAAGCTGTACGGACAAGTCACCTCCTGGAAGACGATGGGTTAGATTTGAGTAAGGTACGCACCCATTTTATCAAGGTTATTTTAAATCATAATTTAACAAATGAAACTCACTATGCTCAGCTTTCCCCCATCCAGTGGCGGTGATGGTCCTGCCCGTTGGTGGTGGTACTCCCAAACACGCTGGACGAATCACCTCCGAGAACCTGGAATTATTATGATAATCGAGTTAGTTATCATTAATCTTGCGTCTGTTCCTTGCTGGAATTCTTCATTTTGACACACTCATCACGACCTACTCTCAAACCAGTGAAGGAAAACATCGTCAGGAAGCCAGCATGTCATCCACCCCTGTCTTGACTCTTAAAACTCGGTTGGTATTTTTATACCGTCTTCGGTCTAGTGGACGTAAGGGCTACTGCTGCTGGTCCTGAGTTCGATTCCCAGGTCGGGCAAAGTATTATTGAGACTAAAGACTAAAAATATTTACACGAAGTTCTTATTTAGTGATTGGGCGACTTCAGGTATTCGTAAAATCTGGGAAAATCTTTTTGAACTTTATGGCCTAAAGCAACATATGAATAATACAACCTTTAATCAGTATGTTGCAAGATATTCTAAAACTTTTAAAAATGTGTGCAAAATAGCTAAAGCTCTTTACTGTAATAATATAAAATCAGCTGATGACAAAATAAAAACTACCTGACAAATAATAAACAATGAAACAGGTAGGAAAAAACAGCATAGTACTGAATTTAATTTAGAGACTGCACATGGCCCAATCAACTCAGATGTAGAAATAGCTCAGGAGTTTGAAAACTTTTTTGGTAATATTCCCGTTAAAACTACTGAAGCTTTAAATTCCTCACACGCGCTTTCTGCTGCCTTACTAAGAAAGAATGTAAAGGCATGCCCTTTGGAGTTAAGGTTTCAGCGTACAAACCCCCAGGCAGTTATAAAAGCTTTTAAAGATCTTAAAATTAAATCAACAGAAGATCTATGGGGAATGTCTGTAAAAGTCTGTAGATCTATCATAGAAACCATTGCGCCCTATTTAGCTTTCATATTTAACATCATTGTACACCAAGGAGTCTTATCAGATCTCATGAAACACAGTAAAGTAGTTCCTTTTTTCAAATCCGGTGATAGTAAGGAACCCAACAATTATAGGCCTGTGTCAATTCTGCCAGTTCTCAGTAAGGTGTTTGAAAAGTTGATGCTCAATCAAATGTTACGTCACTTTAATATAAATTCCATCTTTCATAGTACGGTTTCACCAAAGGGCGTTGTACCACTGACGCCGGTGTCACCCTAATAAAGAAATTTTTTAACGCCTGGGAAGAAGCACAAGATGCCATCCATTGGCATATTTTGCGATTGCGTCGACCATGAGACACTTCTGCTGAAACTAGAGGCACTATGGGGTTAGGAATACACCTCTTGATTAACTAAGATCAAATCTGAAAGATAGAAACGTTAAAGTTCAATTAAACGGCGTAAACTCATTAGGGTCTGAAATGGCAATGGGCGTTCCTCAAGGTTCGATATTAGGTCCATTCCTCTTTTTAGTTTATATTAATGATTTACCCCAATTACTTCTAAATTAACCGAAGATGGTGTTATTTGCAGATGATAAATCATTGATTTTTAAAATAAATCGACGGTCACAAAATCTTGAGGATGTGAATAGCTCTATTCTGCAGGTCCAAGATTGGTTTCCGGTAAATAATTTGGCACTAAATAAAAAAAAAACAAATGCATTCGATTTAAATTACCTAATGTTAGAAGTAGCGAATGTGACATCATATTGAATGGAGAAAAACTGGAGTTTATTAATCAAACACTAATTTTTCCTGGGAATCACGCTAGACGAGAAATTCGGTTTAAAGAAATTTATTTCTCATAAGAACTTACATTCCGCTTATAATGAGATACAAAGTAATAAGTATAATAATACAGAACAATACAATTTCCTCTAGAGTATTAGAAGTTATAATGTACATACATGTTTCTTAAGCTTATCTTGAAAAGTATTCACGTTATCGCAATCTTTTACATCGTCCGGCAATTCATTGATCATCTGTGCTCCTTCAAACAATATGGTATTTCTACCGTAATTAGTGCGTACGCTAATGACTTCTAGTTTGTTTTTATATCTATTTCTCAAGTTATATGACATTGTTTTTTTCTTTAGTTGTATGTTAGTTTGTATTGAGTTTGTAGTTATGTTTTTAATAAGAATGCAGGTGTAGTAAATGTATAGCTGTCTAATATTTAATAGTTTCGTTTTTTCGTATAAGGTGTTTGTTGGAGTGAGATAATGATAATGGAACAGAGGTTTTATTATTTTATTTTGAACTTTTTTATTTTGAAATTACAATGGGGACCTCATATAAAATCTCTTGCGGGGCGGCTAAGCTCGGCCGCTTATGCTGTTAGAAAGATAAGACAGTTAACAGATGTAGAAACCGCGCGTTTGGTCTATTTCAGTTACTTCCACAGCATTATGTCGTATGCCATTTTACTGTGGGGTCGGGCTGCTTACATTAAATCCATCTTTATTTTGCAAAAAAGAGCTGTCACAGCCATTTATAATCTATGTCGCCGCGAATCTCTCAGGGAACTATTTAAAAGAATTAATATTATGACAGTACCTTGCCAATTCATAATGAGAATATTATGTATGTAAGAAAAAAATTAAATCTTTTTAATAAAATATGTGATAGACATAATTTTAATAATAAATAAAGATAAACTAGATCAACCATTTTTCAGATTAGCTAAAGTACAAACATCTTATATGGGGTACTGCGTTAAATGCTATAACAAAATACCTTGTGATATATATATATATATTATTTTTTATATTGCAATTAAATGAAAGAAAATTTAAAACTCATATAATAAGTACACTTTGTAAACAAGCAATTACAAACTAGAGGATTATATCCAGGATAAGAATTCTTGGATACATGCTGGTCTTGCTCCATAGGATTATCCAATTAGAGTCTGACAAAATCAAACTGGTTGCTAATTTAGTGGTATATTTTTTATATTTGTATGTCAACGATTTTTACACTCTGTGATTACTTAGATTCATGCACTGACCTATTAGTATTACTTGTTAACAATGTTAGGTTTACTTTTACAATATTTGTAAATATGTGAGCACCATGTATTTATCACATCATTAATTTACTTGTCATTGCTCCATTTATAATTCTTATTACCTTTTGTGGTAAAGCAATCCAGTAGTAGGTGCTTAAACATGACTGGCGAAATGTGGGTGTACTATAGGTACACTTCTGTATAACCCTTCGGGGATTACAGACGTGATGTTATAATTGTTTTAATTTTACTCACTCGACTTTTGAAACCATCTTGATGAGCGCTACATCATGGTATTTATTTGGCGGCTTAAACTTCGGGTGGTGAACGATGGCGGATATCTTCACGACGACGGCTTCACGATCGTCCCGGTATGATGAACCGAGTTGTACAGCTCGAGGGAATTCACTGTAAAGTTCGTTACTGGTAAAATAGATGAATTCATATAAGGTATAATGGATTGGTGATTCGGGGCTGAATAGCAGTAGAAGTGGATCGGTGCTTGCTGCGATCCATCCATGGATGGGTTGGTTCATAATGTGACACTACTATTAATTTCATGCCCAGTCTTCACCATTGTATGAATTATTTTTATTGGCAACTGCTTGAACGCCCTACTGCAGGTTCAAAATTGGTTCACTGCTAATAATTTTGGAAATTATGCTTAATAATAATATGGGAAAAAAACTTAATGCATAAGATTTGCTTTACCGAATGTTAAAAGTAGTGATTGTGACATAGTATTGCATATGGAGAAACTAGAATTCGTCGATAAAACTTTTCCTGGTGATCACGCTCGACTCGAGACGGCTAAGTTCAGTAGCATATGCTGTGAGAAAAATCCATCAATTCACTGATTTAGATACCGCGAGGCAAGTCTACATATTTCAGTTACTTTCATAGTATCATGTCTTACGGTATTTTACTATGGGGACGGGCTGCAGATATCGAGTCTCGAGAGTTACCATTTACTAGGTACGTCTTTCATTGACTTGAATTTGCCCTGGCGGCTGAGAGTATGTCATGCTCACTTTAATGTCTCGCTAGTGGTGGCGTGTGGGTTGGATCATTAAGTTTCCTTCAAAATGGTTGAGCTGAATGGTGCTGATCCATGCGTCATGTTTGTGAACGACTGGTCATCTCTTAGCTGCCACGTCTTATTTTAATTTCTGAATTGTTTTGTTTCTTGTTTTATCTTTTAATTACGGACACTTTTAACGTGCACGTTTTTCTACATTGTAGGTTTCATGAATGATGTAACTAATATTTTGTTACAATATTCTGGTTGAAAAGAGTGTCAGTGGAGTTTCTTGCCCGTTCTTCTCCATAGTAACCTACTACGCTTTGGAATGGGCAACTAGCTTCATATTTCTGATTGACTGAACTCCAGTTTATTTTAAATAAATGCTTTGAGTTTGAGTTTTAACTACAAACATTTAACTAACTACACATATAACATCGAATTAATGTTTTTTAGACCATGAATAAATTATTCTTCTAAGTAAGGTCGGGCGGGGCTATTTCGAATTTACAATTGCTACTGCTAAAGACATTATAGAATCTTTTAAAGAACTCGATGTGAAAAAAACTGCTGACCTTTGGGATTATCAGTACATACTATGTCTTCAATAATTGATGTTATTTCACACTTTTTGGCAATTGTTTTTAACTCTTGTATTGCATCTGGTGTATTTCCTGATCTGATGAAACTTAGCAAAGTGATTCCACTGTTCAAGTCTGGCAGCACAACTGATCCCACGAATTTTCGGCCTATCTCGATATTACCTACGTTGAGCAAAATCTTTGAAAAATTAATTTTAAAACAGATGTTAAGTCATTTCAATACACATCATTTACTTCATCTGAAACAGTTCGGTTTTACAAAGGGTCGTTCAACTACAGACGCGGGCGTGGAATTACTGAAGAGCATATTCGAGGCTTGGGAGGAGTCGCAGGATGCTCTTGGCATTTTCTGCGACTTCTCCAAAGCTTTCGATTGCGTACATCATGATACTCTCATCAGGAAACTGTACCACTATGGTATGAGGGACAAGGCTCTCGACCTTCTGACTTCTTATCTGAACAACAGAATTCAGAGGGTCGATGTTAATGGCAAGAGATCTGCAGGATCTTCGGTCACCATGGGCGTTCCGCAGGGTTCAATTCTAGGTCCTTTCTTATTTCTCATTTATATTAATGACTTGCCTTACCACATAAGGGATAATCACAAGATCGTGTTATTCGCAGATGATACTACCCTCATTTTTAAAATAAAACGTCAGTTCGTCAACTTTGAACAAGTTAACGATGCACTCTCTAAAGTGGTGCATTGGTTTAATGTAAATAATCTTCTCCTGAAAGAGAAAAAGACTAAACTCATTAAATTTTCAACGCCAAATGTCAGGCAGCTATCTACCAATGTTAAAGTTAATGGAATAGAGTTGGACCCCGTTGAGTCGACAGTTTTTCTTGGAATAACCATTGACGGTAAATTACAATGGGGCCCACACATAGAAAAATTGTCAGGAAGGCTTAGGTCGGCCGCCTACGCCGTTAAAAAAATTAGACAGATAACTGACGTAGATACAGCCAGAATTGTTTATTTTAGTTATTTTCATAGTCTTCTGTCTTATGGGATTCTGCTCTGGGGAGCCTGTGCGGACATTAATGCTATCTTTGTTTTACAGAAAAGGGCTATTCGAGCCATTTACAACCTAGGTCCAAGGGATTCCCTTCGAGAAAAATTCAGAGAAATAGATATTCTGACTGTAGCCTCACAATATATATTTGAAAACCTATTGTATGTACACAAAAATATATCTAATTTTAAGAAGATGTCCGATATTCATAGTTTAAATACCAGGAATAAACACAATCTTGCTGTACATCGCACTCGTCTCCACAGAGTAGGCAACTCGTTCATGGGTCAATGTATACGCTTTTATAACAAACTTCCCATTGACATTCGAAACTTACCCATTAAACGATTTAAAAGCTGCATTAAAACCAAACTTTGTAGAAAAGGGTACTATAAAATTTCAGATTATTTAGAAGACAAAAAAGCATGGGATTGACCTGCTCGCTCTGCTAAGCATTGTAACATTTTGAATAATATGGAAAATCATCAAAGTATATCAACCAGTTTTATTTACAAATTGACATTATTGAATATTCTATACAAAATGACATGATTACTTTGTAAAGTATTTTACTATTGTGAATGTGAGGACTATGTGAATTTTTAAAAAATTTTTTTTCGTTGTCTGTTAATTTTATCAATGGTCTGGCAATTTGAGAATTTTATGCGGCCTACCCAAATGTCCTTTCTTTGGTATTGTTTGTCGAGTCGCTGAGCTCCTTAAGTTCTGAGTTGAGCTCCGCCATTACTGACAAATGCTTGCACTGACTGGACAGGTCCACTCAAATCTGTGTGGTTCTTTCCTCAAAAGACCATTTCAGACTCGAATTTACATGGTCCTCATATGGCTTGACCAAGATTATGTCTGGACTTTAAAAGAGACTGTGACCTCTGAGTTTGTTTCGGCCTTTCTTCTCAGAGTAGTCAGATAGGAAACGCCGACCTCATCTAGCTTATTTTTAATATTTTTTTAATAATATGACGTGTAAAAGTGATTCCAATATCCTATTTACAGAATAAACAATTTCATTTCATTTCATTTCATTTCGACTATGGGGCTATTTCAACTAATGACAATAACTGTTATTGTAGATTATATGTCACTGTAGATTATTTCAACAAAAGCGCGAACTGTTTGACCTCACGCCTTTCACGTCTATGTATGATGATTTGAACAAAATTTCTCAGAAAATATAAGAAATATAAAATAAACAATTAGCAATTCTATTTGAATTAGTCTGAAATAGGTAACGTTTTTTTTTTTTACATAAAAGTTGTTGATCTGATTTATCGACAATGTTGGTTGACATACGTCTCTGCACTACTACCTATGCAAAAAGTCGAAATTAACCCTCCGGGTGATCCACACAGTGGTGGCACCAGGGATAAAAAGATACCTGATAATTGTTTTTAGGAAGTCATGGGGAAAGGCCTTTGGTCGACTAATAATTGCCTTTGGGCCTTTGGTCGACTAATAATTGCCTTTGGGCCTTTGGTCAATTAATATCTAGCCTTTTCCCAACTTTTGTCTAACCGGACCAGATGCAGCTGGTTACCAGTATTTTACATGAAGCGACTTCGCGGCTTTGGTTCACAGTGGGATGATAAATGGTGACCGTAACCAGTAAGAGTAATTAATAGCAACAGTGATATACCTGACATCACGGTCATTTGAACGGGTGCAGTGTCCCGCAGTCAGTATGTAGCGGTCGCTGATCAGAGAGCCCCCACAATACCAGGCGTAACCGGCGTGCTGGAAACATAGCAACATTGACAATTTAAATGATAAGAGTAGGTAGTTGGTCGCTGTGATTAACTCAATACAATGTGCATGTTCTTTCTCCGGAATTAGCTTACCCACTGACAGGTTATATGAGTTCATATAATTTTATTATTTTATTTTATTTGAACTGTATATAGTCAATTTATTTTAATTTAATTTATTGTTGACATAATCTACTCATAACAATGTATTCTGTATGAGTTGTATTGCAATCTGTGGTTAGCTAGCGACCTTGACAATTGATAATTATTATTTTTGCCTGAGCAACCGGCAGCAGGTTCATCATGCTCCCTTAGATGTCACTGCTTGCGGTTGCGTCGGGGATCGGGATGTCTCCTTCCCTCAACTATGGCGAGGGGGGTAATGGCTGAGCTTTGCGTTATGCTCGTGAGTGGGTGCTGCTTGTGGTGACTGGTCGTCTTGCTGATCTCGGTTTTGTTAATGTTATTAGTAATTAACTTTTTATTTATTTTACTTCGAAGGTTCTAGTTTATGATTTATAACTTCCACTTTCAGCTATATGTAAGCGGTCACGCCCTTTGTGCCTGGAGGCTTTTATTTAGTTAATTTATGTTTACATTAACTTTTATTTCTGCTTGAGTAGTTCTCGTTTTTTTTATTTTATCATATATATATATATATGTGGTTTGTATATTGGCGTGTGCTAGCTGACATATGGCTTATAATTAGATTTCAGTTTTTTGTATGTAATGTAAATGATTTTGTATACTTTTGTATAGAATCAATTTTCTCTAATTGAACAGACAGCTGTGCTGCTGGGGAGGTTGTTGCGCAACTTCTTCTTCCCAACTAAAGCACTAGGAAGTGGTGAAGGGTGGGCGTTTTGGGGGACTGTCTTATGTAATTTTGACGTTCGAAAAGTGCTGATTCTCAGCCTAGTTTAATTTTGATTTGATTTGACATGGTCATACATACTTTTGCACATAAATTAAATATAAAAGGAGCTAGAAACAAGGTGACTACTGAGAAGACGACTGATAGAGATGTATGGAAGTAGCAGACATGCTGCATTAATAAATTGGGAGAGAGTACTTTTAAAGGAGTCCGTGTTTCTCCATTGTTTTAATCTGAGATATATCAGCCTAGGAGGTCTTTCTACATGTCATATCTCGCAGAAGAACTTACATATTTTTACCTTATAAATTATGCGACTTCACGATATGGCAACCCTCTGTGAGGTATCCCGTGGTATACAGGATGTAAAGGTAAAGACCGTTGTCAAAACCATGAGTAGTTGATTTAAATATAGAAATAAATGGACGAGAATCAAGAAATAAAAACGTTATTTTCTTTAAAATATTTTAAAATGTCCGACACCGTCCGCAAATTCATGGATATGCGCCCAAGTGACGTAAAACTGTAACGGACGCCGCCCGTCCTACATACTTGCACAACCCATGAATAAATACACAATCAGCTATCCTGTGACGCAAAGATCCCTTCATACTTTTCCTGGCTTAAGACAGGCAAAAATACTTAAGTACTAGTTGGTGTTGCGTGACGAATCTACATGTAAATTTGATTTTCGTTCTTGAAAATTAACTGGCGGCTGCTGGTTGCCACGACCCTGAGCGTGGGCCGGCACGGTGAACTGGCCGTAAGTAGGTACGCATTCTTTATGTAGCCGCCAACATCGTTTCACAATGTAGCACACGTTGTTCAGGGAACAATTCTGCTTACATCCTTCGAGTGTCGTTCAGGTTATCACCCGCGATAGCGTAAAGCCGTACCATTTCGGAGCACTGTTCATTCGTGTAAGACATCGTCAATCACATAACGACCATTATTATTTATGCACGAAAAATGAGAGGCGCGCGGCGCTGCGCCGCGGCGTTTCATTACGTGCGCTCGCTAGTGAAACAGCCGACTGACTGGGGTGAGGGCTGGGTTGCCCTCGCGGTTTGGCTCACGTGGCGTATTCCCCGCGCGCCCCGCCCATGTAGAGACGCAAGTTCGTTGCCGTAGCGCATAGGGTGAAATACTTTTGTGGTAAAATATAGATTTTCATAAAAAACTAGAAAAAATGTAATTTTCCATTGATTTTACGTTCTATAAATGAAACGAAACCACTGGTTTCAAGGATAACGGTGTTTACCCTTACACCCTGTATACCACAGGAATCGTGCAGTTTTCAGGATTAAAAGCATCTGTTTCCCTTTTTATCAGTGAAAGATTTTTTGCTATCAGTACCTACTTCAGTCACACTATGTATATTTTAGATATGTAGAAAAGCAACTGAATGCTTTGAAACTAATCATCTTGAAAACCTAGACAACTAGCGCCAAATTCGCAAAACTCGCTCAAAACCTTCCTATCCACATACAACGATACTGATCAGCTCTTGTGTACATGGTGTGACCAGGTTTTCATAATTCGGTTTTGCTAGTCATCATCTCACGAAAGAAAAGAAAAATTAGTCTGGTTCGCTGAGTATTAAAACTAACCTTAACTTTCTTCCAACCCACGAGAGCCATGTGTGGGAACTCTCGGATGCTGGTAACTGATCCCCCGATGACCAAAGGCACGTTGATAGGTGCACAGGCAGACACCTTCTTTTCTAAGGGGTATGGCGAAAGTATCCGAGATAAGGCCTTCTTCACTGCGAAGGACTTGTAGTTGTCACACACTGGAACAGAGGAATTGAAGGAATGTTAGAAATATCGCTGGTGGTGGCGTGTGTGTTGGATCATTAAAAGTTCCCAAAATAACAACGCGCCTAAAGACAATACAAAACCATACTCACTCCTCTCCGCCTTCTCCGCATATTCTTTTTTCTGAGATTCAGTCATATCATCTTCATTAGGTCCAATCAAAATCTCTGGGTCCTGATCAGGTTGATCAGTGGACGTTTCTGAAAATAACGTCAAGCTATTTAAAATTCAATTTTTCTCGTAATTTCATGGCAAGGTTGGTCCCATAGTGAAAGTTGTTCATAATTATGAGTATAATGACCCCTTAAGAGGACGCCCACGAATTAAATTTCACCCTGTAGAGGCAAACAAAGCTACAGTTCCAATAAATGACGAAACGTTAGGTACTTTAAAATGACATGACCAGTAAGACTATGGGCGCCTGCCTAGGTGTCGAAATCAATGTGCAGCAAATATTGTTTTATTTTTGCAATGGTTGTATCCTACAGTTTACAGATAAATAAGTCACGAGTCTAAAAGTTCAGGAAACTAAGAAAAATGAAGGTAAGTATTCACTAAATAAATCTGCTTTTAAAGTAAGAAAGAAAGAAAGAAATACGTTTATTTGCGGCAAACATGACGCTAAGAAAGGACAAATATAAATATAATAATATTAAAATAACCAGTTGCGGGAAAATATGCGTCACATTCACGCAAAACGGCCATCACTCAGCATAATGCTGCGACCCTATGCGAGACAGAGCCCCTGCCCTGGTTTTGAGTGACAGCCGGCGTTGACGTCATGACGTCAATCGGTGCAGCATATAATGAATGAATAATAACAAAATAAGAAATAAAATAAATTACTAAGTGTTTACAAAAATACAATATTTATTGATGGCAACATTCTGTTCCGTCTGCGAGAACAATTTGTTTTTCGATAAGAGATGGCGCTTAGCGTTGTAGTTATCGAGTTTTTGACACTGATTGTCACTGAGATGATATTGCGACTTGAATTTTTTATTTAAGGGAATTAGGCAATCACCGCCGCCCATAGACATCCACAACACCAGGGTTATTGCTGATGCCTTGCCACCCTTTTCCCAAATGAACGCTGTTTGTTAAGTTTTGCTGGCTCACATGCAATCGAACCGCTGTTTCAGACTTTTTAGCTATCTTGTTGTTTATATATTAGGTCTTTACCTATGAAATTGCCGTTCTGCAGTACTGGCCATTTCAAATCAAAATAATTTTTGTTTGGCTAAGAATTCTAATTTCAAATTAATTTTATTTTAAAAACATGGTTTTTTTTTTTTCCAAAAGTAGTCATTTCTTTATTGATTAGTGTTACATTTTCATCGCATTTCAATCTTTTTCGTCATCATGGATACGTTAAAAATTCGAGTAATTATGGAATATGAGTACCGTCGTGGCAGCAACGCGGCACAAGCGGCACGCAACATCAACGACGTTTACGGAGCTAACACTACAAACCAACGCACCACCTGTTATTGGTTTGCTCGCTTCCGTTCTGGAAATTTCGACCTGAAAAATGAATCTCGCGGTCGTCCGAAGACTTTGGTCGACAATGACGAATTAAAGGCGATTGTGGAAGCTGATGATACACAATCTACGGCTGAATTAGCAGCAGCTTTCGACGTTAGCGTCAAAACAATATTGGTCCATTTGCGTCAAATTGGCAAGGTAAAAAAGCTTGACAAATGGGTGCCCCACGAACTCAATGATCGCCAGCGCGAAGTACGCGTCGAGACGTGCCTTGCACTGCTCAACAGACACACAAATGAAGGAATTTTGAACCGCATTGTTACCGGCGATGAAAAATGGATTCTGTTTGATAACCGCAAGCGCTCAGCAAGTTGGTTGGATCCTGGTTCAGCACCTAAACAATGCCCTAAACGAAAACTTACCCCTAGAAAAGTGATGGTCACTGTTTGGTGGTCTAGCGTCGGTGTGATTCATCACAGCTTCTTACCAAACGGGGTGAGCATTACATAAAAAAAAAAAAAGTAATAAAAACTAAAAAGCAACTACGACTAAAAAGGTATAAACAATACACCACAGACAAATAAATTAAAAATCTGGAGTCACACGTGTTAGGGCATAAATCGAACAGATTAAGTGTGACTCCGGATTTTTAATTTGATCAACAGTAGCATATCAAAAGTCGCTCAACGTGCCTAAGAAGTTTTCATTTCAATAATACATTTAAAAAAAGCAAAAACATTTAAACATTATTTTTTAATCCAAACAAAAATAAATAAATCTAGACATGCGGCAGCGTGTCAAGCCAAATTCAAGAAAAGAACTGGTGACGCAGTTAATATTACAAAAAACAAACGAAACTTGTATTATAAAAAAAAAATAGATTAAATCCTCTTGAACTTTACAAAGTCAAAAGGATTATTGAAAGTAAGAATTGGGATTGAATATAACCAGTTTATCGAGTCCAAGCCTTACAGCACACGCTCGGGCGTAAGTCAGGGATCTGTGTTGGGGCCGCCTCTGTTCCTGATCATGATCAACGATCTCATAGCAAATATTAAGTTTGCCAAATGCCTTCTCTATGCTGACGACCTAAAGCTTGTCGCACACATCAAAACAGACGAAGATTGCAAACTCCTGCAAAGGGATATTGACGCCGTTTTTGAGTGGAGCAATAAGAATAAGCTATCTTTCAATCCTAGCAAGTGCTACATCATGACATACGGTCGAGGGCGGCGACCAATCCATTACGACTATAGTTTGGGTGGTGAGGTAATTACTCGTGTCACCAACATAAAGGACCTAGGAGTGACTTTCGACCGCTGTCTTACTTTTAAAGATCACGTTTCTACCCTTGCAAAGGAATCTTTCAGGCGCCTGGGATTTGTTTTGCGAAATGCTCGTGAGTTTCGCAATCCAAATGTTTTTAAACTGTTGTACACCACTCTGGTTAGAAGCAAACTCGAGTCTAGTGCCTGCGTTTGGCACCCCTATAGAAAACCTTCTTAAGATGCCTCTTCCAAAGGTTATACCATTTCTTTCCCTATATGTACCCTACCAACTATCTTTTAGGGATGTTGGGCTTTAACACATTGGAGGTGAGAAGAGGCCTTGATCAGCTTACGGTAGCCTGTGAAACTTTACGGGGAGGAATAGTCTGCCCAGAGCTCCACGGCCTTTTCTGCCGACTATTTGTGCCCGACAAATACATCGGACACCTTCCTAGCCGCCGGCACAATCTTTTCGCGCAACCGCCATCCAAAACTGTCGCCAGAGCTGAATCCCCAGTATGTCGCACTTTGAAGATGCTCAACACCCTTCTGATTGCCAACCCTAAATGTGATGTGTTTGCGGATGAATGGTATAAAATTATGCGTATTTGTCTAGTGTTCTGTGAGAGAAAGTATGCAAGGAAGTCCACTGTTCCATGTTAGCTTAAATTATAAATAACAATGTTTCTATGTTAATTAATGTACCTAATTGGTGTTGTTCCGTTTTAATTAACTATAAATAAATAAATCGTGTTCTCTTAGATTGGTATCATCTCATCGCAAAAAGGCGAAATCATAAATAACAGTATGTTTTTTAATCTCTTTGACAAATAACAATCACTTGAAATGTCAAATTAATACGGGTAGTATCGCAGTCCACAGCTGGACATATGCATCTCCCAGGCTGCGCCACAACACCCTGTCCTCCGCCTTCCGCATCCAGTCTGTCCCAGCCATCTTGGGGGTGTCCCACTCTACGCTTGCCGATACGCGGTCTCCACCCTAGGACTCGTCTTCTCCACCGGCCATCGGTCCTTTGACCAACATGGCGAGCCCACTGCCACTTATTCCGCAGGCTATGTCAGTAAATCCGGTTCTTTTCCGGATAATTTGTTCTCAAATGTTATGATTTCATGAAAAAGTCATTCAATGGAACAAATCTAACTTAAAGAGATACATGTGTGCATAATATTGTAATATAATATGTAGCATCATATTGTAAAAAACATATTTTTATGGTCGCGAATCATATTTTGATCAACATACAACACAATGTCGCGGGCTACCTTTGCGGACTAAAGAAGGTGAGTTCTTTATTATATTTACCAAAGTATTGTGTCTGTCCCCTGGTGACTGTTATCACGGTGAGTACCAGCAGGGTTAGTGAGAGCACAGCTGGCCCCCATGATCGCATTATTGACTGGAACAAACAAACAAACGTGAGAAATACTGTTAACCGATTCAGGCGTAACTTTGCGGAAATCCGTTATAAAATACAATAGACGTAGATATATTTAGTAACCTATTCCGCTTAACTATTTCCTCAAGAGTAATATAAAACCCTGTAACAAATCGACACGTGTTTCACCTCTTCTTTCTCGTGTTCGCGACTGGATGCCACGTTGAGAGATTTTTTTAAAGTTATTTTTCACTTTGTAGTGTTTTTTTTTTATTCGGAAGTCGGTTTTTTTATTTTAAACATAACATAACATCACGTCTGTAATCCAGTCCCCTAATGGTAAGGCAGAGGTGTTTCTATAATTTATTTAATTTATTTAAATCAAGCAACAAGACTCATATTGTTAGTAAAATATGTTAGTAAAACATTGACAATAAAACATAGAAATAATTTGTGAAATCACCGTTGCAAGGTGACAGGTCCAGTCGATACCTTGCAGCAGTGGCTCACAAACGCACAATCTAGCCTGCTTGCTACCATAGCCAGGATGCTGTTGGTGCTGCCCCGCACCCTACTAACCAGGGATGCGCACCGCTTCCGGATCACGGTGTAGAAGTAACGGTGTACTACGTTTCGCCGTAAGTAAGAAATTGGTCTCAAATGTCATGATTTCATGAAATAGTCATTCAATAGAGTAAAATGAAGTTACAGAATTATATTAATGATAATTATTCTGTAAATACATAATTGTTTGTTTTACAGTCGCGAATTATATTTTAATCAACTTAGATGTAAGTAGATGTATGGTTTTGGATAAATAAAGAAACTCCGTTGAAACATACGTCACGATTTAGTTTTGAGAAGGGATAATATTTATAAAAGCAGTCATTCCCACAGTTACCTACCTTACGGCACGCAAATTGATTGAATGATAGACAATTAAATGTCTATCTGGTCTAAATACTTATCACTTTGTAAAAAACAAAAATAAATCGACCACAAAACCCCAATTGGAATTTTAAAAACACTTTGAAATGTCAAATTCTGAATTCGAGTTCGATTCTTTTTGTAGATTTTGTTTTTGATGACACTTTTATTATTTTTCATACGATTTTGTTACTGTTTTTTATTTAATCTAAAATGTTATTTCTTGATACACGAGATGTCGAATTAAATGTGAAACTACGTCTGAGCTAAACTTGTATTATAAAGCACACGGTCAGTCGGCGTTCGGGTTGGTGACCAAGGGCCGAGTCAGACCGGAATGGCAGCGGCCGGCAGCGAAGCGGCGAGCACTTTCAGTGTAAAATAATTTTAAATTTTATCTACGTACTTAAAAGGGTATTGTCTTGTTTGCTATATTTTCATTTGCCATAATATTGTTTTCCATAATCGTCCTCAGTCATAATATTTACTTGCCATATTATAACTTGTACTAATAACGTTTGTCATATCAACTTATCAGTCATAACTTTTACTTGCCATAAAATTAGTTGCCATATTGCCATATTATATATCATGTGTCATAATCATTACTTTCAAGCGTTTATTGTTTTGTACAAAAAATTGGTAGGGAGTACCTATTTTTTGTATAGCCCTAGCTATGTATAGATTGTTAGTCACCTAAGTAACCTAATTTGCAAAAAATTAGGTTTTAGTGACAAATGCATCGCTGTAAATCCGACTCCACGCAGTTTTGTATGGCCTACCCCTAGAGTGTAATTTAAATAAATCGCGTAGGCGCGAAGGGGTGAGGCGGCCCGCGAGTTGAGGAGCAGGTGGTTGTAACGCTCGCCGCTGCAGCTGTGGCTAAGCTTCTGCGACGATAAGCTCGTGTGGGACCGCCGGAGCCCCGCAGCGCCGGAGCCGTGACAGAAACTATGGCTGCTGCATTTTTATATAATATTTTTTTGCCTTTTGTGCTTGCAGCATAAAGCATTTTTCTATGAATATATCTATAATAATAGCAAAATTATTCAGTTTAACATAACATCAAAATTGTAGGCGCTTGTAGGTACTGAACTAGCATTGTTGTGCTAATATGGTCAAATTAATAACATGATATGAAAACATGGTATGGAAAACGACATTATTCCAACTGAAAAATATAGCAAATTAATATTATGACACTTGATCGATTATGACCAATGAAATTATGGAATAAGATTTTATGTCATTTGATGATTATGGCAACTGAAGCGTTATGTCTAATGAAATGATGGCATATGAAATTATGGCAAACATTAGTAAACCACTTAAAAGACCAGTATCGCTTGAAAAGGTCGCAAGGCAGTCGTTCTGCATGTTGTTGCTGCTGTGTATTTCTATTGCCCCTTTAACAACAAATAATAATAAAAAATAGATAAAGTTAATAATACAATTTCTTTTTTTTTTGGCCTTTTTTTGGTAGATCTTAATACGGTACGAAACCATTCATGTGTTAGTCCGACTTTCACTTGACCGGTTTTTTTTTAAACCCAAACTAAATTGGCATAATGAGCGAGTGGTGGCTTCAGTGGCTTGCGCTCAATTCAAGTTAAAAACCGACTGTATTTTCATAACACACACACATTTTTTTAAATCGAATGTATGTAGCTATACTTTCGATTCACGATACGGCAAGCAGTTTACCTGAACTTCCAGTTTGACCTATTAACAGATGAGTTGTTGCCTCATTATATAGACGCTTCCAGCGTATTGAGTGATGAAGTGCAATGTGTTGGACCGTGGAAGTCTGGCATCGGCTAAAACAGGTTTCTTGTTCTGACTCGTTTCGAAGGATTTCTTTATTTAGGTACTTAAAACGGCCTCTCATGCGTCCGTCTCATTTATTCATTTTTATATCAGTCTTTGTAATCGACTTTTAAAAGGAGGTTCTCAATTCGTGTAAAGGATCGTGGGCAAGAATGTATGGGCGGCACACCCACGTCCGAAGCTAGATTGAGAAAAAAACGCAAAAGGTTTCATCGAAAATAATACGCAATCGGTGGGGCCAATCCTTACTTCTTCCTATCATCTCCTGAGTACTATTTGGTGCAATAGTGTGTCTGTGCTCTTATTTCAGTGAGAACCGCATTGTATTCTCGGAATATCGGATTTCCAGCCAATTCCTAGCCTGGTGAAATTGCTAGCATCAGTTCCGTGTAGGATTGAGTTGACGATTATAAAACTGTGAGTACTCCTCTTTTCACTGACCACCAAAATGCCTATTGACTCTGCAAAATCCCGTGACAAATCTCCTAATTTGCTAAGTGTAGAGAGTAGTGAGTTAGTTCGCGATTTAGTTATGAAGCGTGGTATAATTAAGGGCAGGATTACCAAATTTAATAATTATTTAGAGTCTTTAAAAGACTGTGAACATGATTTTCCAATTAATCATAAACGCATTGATTTAAAGTTGAGGATTCAAGGTTGTACTTTATTTTCTGAATTTAACGACATTCAAACTAAAATAGAAGAAAGAGTTTCTGATAGTGAATTAGGCGAACAATTAAATCAAAGAGAACATTTTGAAGATAGTTACTACAATTTAATATTACTTGCTGAATTTATGCTGAAGATATTTCTAAAATCCAACAGTTTCACTATCTCAAATCCCTAAAAGGCAGTGCCGAGCTAGTTATACAAATGAAATGAAATGAAATTGTTTATTCTGTAAATAGGATATTGGAATCACTTTAACAAGTCATATTAAAAAATATTAAAAATGAGCTAGTTGAGGTCGGCGTTTTCTATCTGACTACTCTGAGAAGAAAGGCCGAAACAAACTCAGAGGTTACAGTCTCTTTTAAAGTCCAGACATAATCTTGGTCAAGCCATATGAGGACCATGTAAATTCGAGTCTGAAATAGTCTTTTGAGGAAAGAACCGCACAGATTTGAGTGGACCTGTCCAGTCAGTGCAAGCATTTTTCAGTAATGGAATACATTCCATAGAATTTTCGGCTGATAATTATCAAGTTGCATGGGACTTGTTGCTCAACAGATATAATAACTGCGGACTTTTAATTGATCACCATATCAAAGCTTTGTTAAATATAACTGCAATAACTAAAGAGTCGCCCTCTTCGTTAAGAACATTAATAGACACTATTTTGAAAAATTTACGCGCACTTTTACGGTTCTACGTGAGCCTACAAACTACTGGGATAGTTTAATTACTAATATCATGGTGTCCAAATTAGATACAAGTACTGAAAGAAAATGGAGGTCTCATAAGTGCACATTGTTCCCGAACCCAAATGAGAACAGTTCCAAACGTTTAACAGTGAATGTTTTAATTAACTTTTTGCGCAACAAAGCAGACATGCTGGAAGCATTGCAGCGTTCACATGGCAAAGAAGCTCAAAGCACGGACAGCAAAAAACAACACTCGAAATGTCACAATACGTCACACTGCAATGTTTCTAGCGGGCCGAGTAAATCAAATAAACAACGCGGTAAGTTAACATGCGCAAAATGCAACGCGAATCATCCACTGTATACTTGTAAAGAGTTTATCGAATGCAAAGCTTAAACTTATACGCGAGCACAATTTATGTGAGAATTGTTTAAATTCGAAGCACTCGGTAAATAATTGTAGGTTTGGGCCATGTAGACACTGTAATCAAAAACATAACTCATTACTTCACAATGACGCTAATAGTTCTGTTGCTTTGCATTCCACAACGACCACTGAGGAGTCGGCGTCGCGTGCAAATGCGAGTGAAGCGCCTGCGCACTTCACCGCGGCCGCACCAGCCGCCTCGGACTCCACAGTCCCTATTCAAGTAAACAAGGCACACATGCAACCGCAATCTATTAAGTCTATAGGTGTGCAGTCTGTGTTATTGTCAACAGCTATCGTTGATGTAGCAGATGTACACAGTAGATATCCTAAGGCGCGGGCGCTCCTTGATACTGGAAGCCAGCGCTGTTTCGTTTCTAAATCATTATGTCAACTCTTAACCGCACCATTAATACAGTCCACAAACGAAGTTCGAGGCGTAGGTGATTCGATAGTACATTGTTCCCAAGCTTGTAATATCGTTATCAAATCCTGCGTCGATAATTCATTTACTGCGCGCATTAATTGTTATGTGCTGTCTAGGATCACAGCTTAGATACCTGCCGTATGTAAATTAAAAGCGCAAGTCTGTATTCCAGACAACATACGGTTAGCCGATCCGGAGTTTCTAGACTACAAAAATATTGACATTTTGATTGGCGCAGATAGGTTTTGGAATCTGTTAGAAGACGGTAAAATTCGTTTGACTAGTGGTCCATTTCTACAGAATACCAAACTAGGCTGGATTATTTCCGGACCTATACTTAATAATACGCGAAAAAATGCGCCAATTCATTGCAATATTATTAATTCTTTAGATACGCAACTTCGATTGTTCTGGGAGATTGAGAAACCATCCAAGGTCAGAGACGCACAGACTGAGGAAGAACGTGCATGTGAAGATCACTTTGTTCGCACTACTACTCGCAATAGTGAGGGTAGATTCTGCGTGCACATTCCACTCCATCAGTCACCTGATACCTTGGGGGATTCTTATATACAAGCAGAACGTTGATTTCTTGCGCTCGAAAAACGTCTGCAGCGTTCGCCTGAATATAAAGCTCTATATTCCGATTTTTTGCAGGAGTATCTTACTTTAGGCCACATGACACAGGTAGATTTCTATGAATCCCCGTGTTATTTCATGCCGCATCACGGCGTGTTCCGCGAGCTCAGCACCACCACCAAGTTGCGGGTGGTGTTTGATGCAAGCGCACGATCAAGCTCTGGTAAGTCACTGAATGATTTGCAATTGGTTGGCCCTCCTATACAGGGTGATCTCATTGCCATTCTTCTCCGCTTTCGGCAGCACAAGTACGTCGTGTGCGCCGACGTGGAGAAGATGAACCGGCAGTGCCAGGTAGATGAGAGTCAGCGCAGTTTGCAAATGATTTTGTGGCGTGACCATCCCTCAAAGCCGTTAGGTATATTTAAATTAAACACCGTGACGTATGGAACCGCCTCCGCACCTTTTCTAAGTGTTAGGTAGGTGCCTAAAACAATTAGCCTCTGAATCTCCTGATCCTGATGTCGCTTGAGCTATAATAGAGGATTTTTATGTCGACGATTACATAACAGGCTTAGATGATAAAATAAAATTATTAGATCTATGTGACAAAATTCAGAAGACGCTGCAGTCGGGCTGTTTTCCACTTAGGAAGTGGATATTTAATTTTAAACAAGATGATGACCGTCAGTCGTCTAGTCAGTTTAAACCTTTAAGTTTAGATGAAAATTCTAGTTGTAAAACCTTAGGAATAGGCTGGCATAACGCAAGCGACAACTTTTATTTTAATTCTCACATTAATATTGGAAATAATAGATAAAATAGACCTCTTTGTAATTGAACGTTTCGAATTTTTTTTACCCTCTCGGCTTGTTAAGTCCTGTCATAATTGTTGTGAAAGTTCTTTTACAACAATTATGGCTATTAAAAATAGATTGGGATGATAACGTTCCTGATGGCACGGCGCGCGTGTGGAACCGGTTTGTTGATTCATTGCAAGCGCTAAATACTATTCGCATACCTCGCCACGCTATAGGTACACAGTCTATGTATATTGACTTACACATTTTTAGTGACGCATCTCAGACGGCGTACGACGCATGTGTTTATGTTCGCACAGTTTGCAATGATTTAACTGTATCGGTTAAATTATTGTTTTCAAAAACAAAGGTCGCGCCTTTAAAACCTATTAGTATCCCACGTCTCGAACTTTGTGGGGCTTTATTAGGAGCTCGTTTGTATGACAAAGTACGCAACTCATTACGTTGTAAATTTAATAGCATTGTATTTTGGACTGATTTCACTATTGTCTTAGGCTGACTGCGCATGAGGCCGAACCAACTTAAGACATTCGTTCAAAATAGGATCGCAGAAATTCATGACCTTACACTAGATGTCCCGTGGCGTCACGTAAGCAGTGGTGATAATCCCGCCGATCTAGCGTCACGTGGTGCTCGATTGGAAGAACTTTCTTCGTCTACCTTGTGGTGGGAGGGTCCTGAATTTCTTCGTGACCCTAATTTTTCTATAGACGATCACAAAAGTTCGGACTCGTTCAAACAACGCGAGTTACCCGAGGTCAAGTCATGCGTCGTTTAGTTAATTCTGATGAATTCATTTACGGTAAAAAACATCCAATTGTAATACATAGTAAGCATTATTTTACCACTTTATTATTTTATCACGAGCACTTACAGCTTCTCCACGCTGCTCAGCAGGTATTACTTTTTCATTTACGCGAATCATGGTGGTCTGTGGGAGGCAGGAGTAAAGTCGAGTAAATACCATCTTCGTCGTGTGATAGGCAACGCGCATCTCACGTTCGAAGAGTACAGCACAGTATTGGCTCAAATAGAAGCCGTATTAAACTCCCGACCTCTGTCTCCTCTTTCCCCCGATCCTCATGACTTTTCCCCGCTCACTCCCGGACACTTCCTTATTGGCCGACCAGTGACTGCGCCAGCCGGCGATGACCTACGCGACGTTCGTGCTAGTCGTCTCCAACGATACCAGAGGGTAGAACAACTACGCCAACACTTCTGGAACCGATGGGCGAAGGAATACATCTCCGAGCTGCAGGTGCGGACAAAATGGACGGCGAATAAGGACGAGCTCAAACCAAACTCCTTAGTTTTTTTTTTTCTAAATTCCGAGAACATGTCATGGGTCTACTCACAAAATTCGAAATATTTGAATTTCACTTTGTTCTGTCACTTTTATTTCGATAAGAAAAAAGCGAGAGATAGAAACAAGTCGATTCGAAGTTCGATTTTAATTTCGATATAGGCCCAAAAAAGAAACAAACAATAAGACGTTCGGATACACATACAGGTTTTAAATGTAATAAGTAATTTAACTTTTTTTTTTTTTATATTGTTCGTTTTACAGATATACATGTGGTTTGTTTACCATGTAGTTTACGTTTACCATGTTGTATTTTTTACCTTTAGGCAATAATAAGGGTTTAAATATGAAATTGCCGTTTAAACGTACTGGCCACTTTGAATTAAAATTAAACTTGCATCACGGTGTGAGATTCCGGAGTGAAACGTTTTTCACAAGATTCGATTTTTTACTTTAATTGTTTTTGCATTCAGCTTTTAACGGTAAAGATAACTACAGTACGACACAACTTAGATGTAGCATAAATGTGAAAATTTGCATTCATTCATTTCAATTTTATGGATGTATTTGGTTATATAACTTTACAAGTTATTGCGTATGCGTAAAGATCATTTTCACCTAAAGCAGTAATAAAGATTGGTGATTTTGAAGGCGCATTCAGGTCGGATTGTGATCGGTTTTACGAATTTTGCCGATGCTACATGTAAGTTGTTTCGTACCGTACTTATATTGAAAATTAGAGTAATTTTTTAATACGAGTTCCGGAAACAGCTTGCAATATCAATATTGTGTTTGGAGAGGATACGGCTAATGAACCGCTTAATCGCTTTCGTAGTGGAAACTTCGATTTGAAGAATGAACCCCGAGAAAGACCAGCCTCTAAGGTAAATAACGATGAATTAGATGCGATGGTAGAAGCCGCTCCATATCAAACTACCGAGGAACTAGCGGCACGGTTTGATGTTATCTTAAGCATATCCAAAATAATGACCAATTTGCATCAATCGGTGAGACAAAAAGCTTGCAAAAAAGGTGCGTGTTGAAGTTTGCCTTACCTACCTTGTTGAACCTGTACAGAAATGAAGGGGTTTCAATAAAAAATGCCTTCACTCATACTCACTTATCTCTCTGATAAAAGCATCTGTCTCCCTTTTTATCAGTGAGGAATTTTTTGCTATCAGTACTTCCAGAGATTATAATTAATAAACATACAAACAAACTCATTTGTAACTATAGTTTGACCGAGACCGCTATATCCGCACCTTTGAAATGCGCGGCAAGACAGAGGGCAGCGTTGACGAATGAGCGGTGGTACGCCAGTTGGTATAAAAAGAGTTTTTTGGATATCAACCTTTTTTTCCTAGTTTTATTTTTCTATTTTTATATAATTATGTCAAGCTTTCATCATTACTTTTTTCGTGGAAAAATATAAGTTCTAACTTTTATTTTTATTATCATCTTCAATTAATTTCAACCATGCTCTGCACGCTAGTGGGATACTTGAGCAGCCCCACTAACAACGCTGTGAGCGTTGATGAATGAGTGGCGGAATGCCGTGAGCGTTGAGGAATGAGCAGCGCACTGCCCCCCCGTGTTACTGCACACACACCTAAAGCGCGGTACAGCGCGCAGCGGATGGTCAATCTATACAAAAAGCAACTGAATGCTTTGAAACATATCGTCTTGAAGACCTAGACAAGAAGCGCCAAAAACGAAAAAGTCATTCAAAACCTTCCTATCCACATACAACGACGCTGATCAGCTCTTCTGTACACGGTGTGACCAGGTTTTCATAATTTGGTTTTGCTTGTCATCAGAGTGCTCACGAAAGACAAGAAAATTAGTCTGGTTCGCTGAGTATTCGAACTTACCTTAACTTTCTTCCAACCCACGAGAGCCATGTGTGGGAACTCTCGGATGCTGGTAACTGATCCCCCGATGACCAGAGGAATTTCGGCCCATCCCTAATTACAATTGCTTTGTTAACAGTCGAATGGAATAGGTTTTTCTTTTAATGGTTGTAACAGTAAAGCTGATTTTAAGGAAACTTTGCGGATTTTTTTGTATCGAGGAAAGTTTTGTCAATCGTGTTTCGGGCTCATACTGCACTAAAGACACTCTACAATTTTCGTAATCATAAAAAAAAAAACGCAAATACGTTGTTTTATTTAGAGAAACATTGATTTTGCGTGAAGTCGAAGCGCGTCAAACATTTGCTTATGCAAGCTGCTCACGTAGTTTGACCATCGCCATCGTAGAAACGGGTTTTGTCATCGGAAGAATAGACAAAATGGCAGATTCTGAATGTTTATCTTGTACTTGTGAAAGAACATTCAAAATTGTTTGTATCATGCGTCTTCCATTCAAAAACCCGTCGAGACCCATCACGGCTAAGAATACATTCACACCAAAGTACATTATGTCATAAAAATTGCTTTATCACAGCAATTAAAATATTTAATAATATTCAAAAAGAAATAATGGAAGTCCCTCTAAAACACTTAAAATCCTAACTACACAAATGGCTTATTGGTAATTGTTTTTATAGTATACAAGATTTTTTTGATAAAAAAGTAACAGATAAAAGTGAAAAATAAAAAGTTTTTATTTTTCACTTTTTAGTTGTGGTACCTTCCCCACACAAATTCGAATACTACTACCTGCAACACAAGGGGTATCGTATTACCCAGTTACTGGTTAATACGATACCTCTTGTGTGTAGGTCTTGGTTGTGGAGGTCAGATAAGCGCTCCATGTAAAATACTGATATTCAGCTGCCGTAGAAAGCCGTCCCCAACATGGTTGGGAAAAGGCTAGGCAGATTGATTAAAGTATTAAGTAGAACAGGTTGGATAAAACTTCAAGAAGAAACTCAATCTTTCATGTTTCTCCGTTAGATCTGCTGCAGGCTGATGTATGTACTAAAATTGTTTATTTTTTTTCATCTGTATCTCTTCACCACCCCTGTATTCCTGAAGGGTGAAGCAATGTGAACCTATAGTACACCCACATATCGCCAGTTATGTAGCTAGCTCCACAAATGATTAAGTTATGAATAAGTAACTTAGTTTTTAACCGATTTCTTCAAAAAGGAGGAGGTTCTCAACTCGTCTGTATGTTTTTCTTTTTTGTTTGTTACTCGATTACTCCGCCAATTATGAATCGATTTTGATGATTATTTTTTTGTTTGGTAAAATTTTTTTTCCCCATAAAATTTTTATTACCTTTGTTTGCGTAGTTTTTGAATTAGCTTCAGTATTACGTATCTAGACGATATCCTTATTTAGTCCTTCACTGTTATTTACATAGCAGGTATTCGAATTTGTGTGGGGTGGGTACCAAAACTAAAATAAAAACTTTTTACAATAAAAGTGAAAAATAACTTTAATTTCGGTAGTCGGTGGCATAAATGCTCGACCTTTGTCGACAAAGGTACCGCTGCCTGTCGCGCGATTTCGCGTCTGTTTGAACGAGCCTTAAAACATTAATTGAAAAACTAAAACGTTATTTTTCACTATTTTAGTGATTTATTTGGAAGTCGGTTGTTTTTTTTTTTTTTTGTTAAAAGTTTTATGCCCACCCCCACAGAACTTGATGTCTTTATAGACAAGTTAACGGTGGTATGCACTGGTGGATACGTCAGAGATTTAGAGATTTTAAAGATAATCGAGACTCAGACTCAGGTATGCGAAAGGCTTTGACCTACCATTTCAAACTTAGTAATAAACGGAAGATTTTTTCCATGCATGGTGGATCCGCAAAAGTAGCCCGCGGTATTCAAATTTTCTTAGGCTAAGAACTCACGGAGCGGTTTTGTCCCGCGCCCGCCGCCCGCGGTGGTGGAACTGCGGTTTTATTTCTAATCTCACGAGGCCGGTGATTTCGCGTCGTGACTCGTCGCAAGACGGGCGGTTAAACGATCAGACGAACGATCGATTTTTGTACCCCCCGCCCCGCCGGCTACTGCGGTCGTCCGCCAAGCGATCGCAGAGCGCGCGGGCGCAACCCGCCGAGGCGGCGGGTGACTGTGCCCGCTGGTGCCGCGGGACCCGCAAAGAACTGCGCGCGCCGCTGGTTTATAACGCGTCTTGAAATGTGCTCTTACTTTTTGCATAAAAATCTAAATCCTACAGAAGCTGCGGGCCCGCAAACGCGGCGGGCGCGGGTGAAAACTGCTCCGTGAGTATTTAGCCTTACGTTTTTTGCAATTTGCAAGTCAGTATCAGGTTGTATCTTGATCAAAATAATTATGATTTGCGACAATAACAAATAAGTATATATCAATCAATCAACTCTGCCTATCGCAGTCCACTGCTGGACATAGGCCTCTCCCAGGCTGCGCCACAACACCCTGTCCTCCGCCTTCCGCATCCAGTCTGTCCCAGCCAACTTTTTAAGGTCGTCGGTCCAACTAGCTGGGGATGTCTCACACTTCGCTTGCCGATACGCGGTCTCCACTCTAGGACTCATCTGCTCCACTGGCCATCGGTCCTTCGACAAACATGGCGGTGACAATGTTAGTGTAAACTTTGGGTGTATCGTCTAAACGACTCATCACATTTGACAAATGAGGTATCGTTGAAAGCGTCTTGATCGTCCGCTGAGTATGGGCTATGTGACGTCACATTAAATTAAAAATGGCGCCCTCTAGAGGACATAAAGTCATGAACTAAAAAACAAATATTTATTAATCATACCATGTTAAGTATGAAATGAAAGGGCTTAATTAGCAATTTCAAAAATATATAAAACCCAAAAAAAAATTAAAGTACCTAATAAAACCTAAAACTCAACTACAACTAAAAAGGTATAAACAAGAGACAGACAAATTAAAAATCCGGAGTCACACGTAATCTGCTCGATTTATGCCCTAACACGTGTGACTCCGGATTTTTAAGTTGTCTGTCTGTGGTGTCTTGTTTATACCATTTTAGTCGATTGACTTTCTTGCCGTAGTTGGGTTTTTGTTTTTACCCGACTACGGCGAAAGGGCTTAATGAGCACATTTCAAAAATATATAGGTACAATATTACCCCAAAAACATTTTTTTTTTTAAGTAATAAAAACCCAACTTCGACTAAAAAGTTATAAACAAGACACCACAGACAGATAAATTAAAAATCCGGAGTCACACGTAATCTGTTCGATTTATACCCTAACACGTGTTGGGTTTTAGTTTTTATTACTTAATTTATTTTTTATTACTTAATTTTTTTTTGAAATAATAAAATAAATTTTGTTTTTAAATAAAATTGCACACAATTCTTTGTATATCTTTATTTTATTGTCATGATCTCTCATCAAACACCTGAGCGGCTATGAACGCATGCGGTATGACGGCGTACAACGCAGGGGTATCAGGTGCTCCGCAGGATCGACCGTATGACGTCACAGCGACCACACGCCACAAGCAGCCATCTTGAATCTGTGCTGGACCACCGGAATCACCCTGTGGAAAAAATCATTTCATCATGAATCTCAAACTCAAAGCATTTATTTTAATTAAACCATTTACAGGCACTTTTGATTTGTCAAGGAGTTGGTCAGTTAGTCAGAAAATTGAAGCTAGTTGCCCATTCCATTACGTAGACTATGGAGACGAACGAGCTCTTTTAAATCATCATAACAGGGGGCATTCAGCTCCTTTAATCATATTCCACCGGTGCTCAGGAAAATTTTAATTGTTTAAGCCGTTTATTCAGTTACTATTCCTTTATTTCAATGTAAAATTAAATTCTCTGTACGCAGCACTCCATTTATGCTAAAATAAAAAAAACAACAATGGATTTTAATTAAAATATTTTAGCGAACGATGCATCCAGCTCAGAATTTCCATTGATAAATCACGTGCCGCGAGCGCGCCCCCCCCGCCACGGGGAGTGCGGCTACGTGCGTTTTGCCACTGTAACGATACATTGCGTGTTAGGTAATAAAACAAACACATCACCCATCCACGGACCAACCCCGGCAAGCGTAGCTTAACCCGATGGATCGACCCGTGCGGCTGTTATTACTTAGCCACGACCTCCTCACACTATGAGTCCTGTTGCTTGAATTAAATGATTGAATAAATAAAATAATTCATAATGATCTTACCTGACAAGTGTCATGCCCCCCACCCCTGTCACCGGCACACATGTGGCTATCAGGGGTAACCCCATTGGGGAGCTTCAGCGAGGTGCCCCATATGTCCTTACACTCCTGCATGTCCCACACGTCGAGGGAGACGCTGCGAAGCTGTACGGAGTGGTCACCTCCTGGTATTAATAACGAAAAGTAAGTTAGATTTGAACAAGTTAAGGAAGAATTTCGATTAGGCACATTGTGATGCATTTAAGAGATGGTGTTGTTTCTAAAGAACTAGGGCGTCTATTTTGGAGACAACTTGGTGTGACGAGCAGTAAGCAATCACGTATTTCATCAAATTATTTTTAACTAGCTTTTTCCCGCGGCTTCGCCCACATGGTGGTCGGAAATTATCCCACGGGGACGTACTACCGGGATAAAAAGAATCCTATGTCCTATTCCAGGTCATGGTCTAGCCATGCGCGAAATTTCATGCAAATCCGTTCAGCCGTTTTAGCGTGAAAGCATAACAAACAAATAAACCCAATTTCGCACATAATTTCGCATTCGCCCGCGTGGTATGTCGATAAAAAATAAAGTAATAAAAACTATAACCCAACTACGACTAAAAAGGTATAAACAAGACACCACAGACAGACAAATTAAAAATCCGTAGTCACACGTGTTAGGGCATAAATCGAATAGATTACGTGTGACTCCGGAATTTTAATTTGTCTGTCTGTGGTGTCTTGTTTATACCTTTTTAGTCGTAGTTGGGTTTTAGTTTTTATTACTTTTAATTTCTTTTGGGTTTATATTATATAATTATATATTTGAAATGTGCTCATTAAGCCCTTTCATTTGATACCCAACATGGTACGATTAAACAAAAAAAATTGTTTAGTTCCTGACTTTATGTCCTCTAGAGGGCGCCATTTTTAATTTAATGTGACGTCACATAGCCTATAACCAGCGGACAATCAAGACGCTTCCAACGATACCTCACTTGTCAAATTGTGATGAGTGGTTTGGAAGATATGAGGGAACAGATGATTATACATACATACATACATACATACATACCGGTCAAAATCATAACCCTCCTTTTTTCTTCGCCGTAGTCGGGTAAAAAGTAGCCTATGTCCTTCTCCGGGACGTCATCTATCTCCTGCCAAATTTTGTCGAAATTCGTTCAGTGGTTTAGGCATGAAAAGGTAACATACAGACAGACAGACAGAGTTACTTTCGAATTTATAATATTAATATTATAAATTCGAAAGTAACTATGTCTGTTTGTAACCACTGAACGGATTTCGATAAAATTTGGCAAGGAGATATATTTTTGGTATGGATTAGTAAGGATAATAATTTAAACAAACAAACTCACCGAACTCAGTCCTCCCCCATCCAGTGGCGATGATGCTCCTGCCTGTTGGTGGTGGTACTCCCAAACACGCTGGACGAATCACCTCCGAGAACCTGGAATTATTATGATAATCGAGTTAGTTATCAATCTTAGTTTTAGTTCTTCCTTGGCATTCTTCATTTGGGTCAGTTCAGCATCTGCCTAGTCTCTTCCAACCTGGTACTTGCTGAAAGGTCTACAATGGCGCCGATTCTGTTGTTCACAAACTAAACTAAATTTAAGCTCAGTGCATCTTTTTCTTTCTATTTCATAATGAAAAGGACAGAAGATAAATTTTTGTTTAGCCCTGTCAATTTAATCAGCGCCTGACGTAAAGTTTAGTATGTTTTTAATCGCGTCTAAACTTGTAAGGAGTAGTGACAGTTTGACAGGACTAAGATAAAATTTATCTTCTGTCCTTTTCTTAATGAAATAGAAAGAAAAAGATGCACTGAACTTTAATTTAGTTTAGTTTGTGAACAACAGAATCGGCACCACTGTCCTCCCATGCCTACTTATACTGTAATTTGAAAATATTGTAAAAGCCAATTATTTTTAAAAGAGTAACCGTGGAGTTTCTTGCCGGCTCTTCTCCATAGGAAACGACCAATTGGAACCATGCACCTAGCTTCTGACGTTTCATAAGTGCCCATGTAGGTTTATGTGAAATAAAATATTTTGATTTTGATTTTCAACTATGTTGTGGTAAGTAGGCTGTATGGCACGTGTTTTTACTCGACTTCGGTGAAGAAAAAAGGAGGGTTATGATTTTGACCGGTATGTATGTACGTATGTTCATGTATTCCCTCATATCTTCTAAACTATTTATAGGTATATGTGACGTCAAATTAAATTGAATATGGCGCCCTCAACAGTAACAAACTTTAAAAAAAAAAAAACTGGCAATGAAAAAAAAAAACTGACCATGTTGGGTATCAAATTAATGAAAGGGCATAATTAGGTAGCACATTTAAAAAATATAATATTATAACCCCAAGAAAATTTAAAAATAAAAGTTTCAAAACTAAAACCCAACTAAAAAGATAAAAACAAGACATCACAGACAGACAAATTAAAAATGCAGAGTCACACGTAATCTGTTTGATTTCTAACACGTGTGAAGTGGAACTGATGATGAAGACCACAGATGGCCACCGGAACTACTCAATAATAAGTATTTCACAGGTTGCGATTCGATTACTTTAATATGGTTCGCAAGCAATTTATGCTCGTCACAATGTATATGGTGAAGTGGAGCTGATGGTGAAGTACCAGGAGAACTCCTCAACTATTAACGTCCTTGCATCGGCATAAGCAATATTATGTTGTAAAAGGTGCTGAGCAGTGAGCTATCGGGATTACCCACTTGAGTGCGAAAGCCGTATCATCGAATTTGGTTTCTTCGAAAACCTTTCATCGACATGTCTATACTGCGACGCCTTGTTAAATCGACGTCTTGTTACTGCAATATTTCGTTACATACAAAAAACTTTTTACAAAAAAAAAACAACCGACTTCCAAAAAAAACATAAAATTAACTTTAACTTCGGAAGTCGGTGTCAATGTGTTCAATTTTCGTATTTTTCACTTTTTTATGTTTTTTTTGGAAGTCAGTTGTTTTTTTTTGTAAAAAGTTTTTCGATGTAACGAAATATTGCAGTAACAAGACGTCGATTTTGGCCATCTGTGGTCTTCATCATCAGTTCCACTTCACACGTGTTAGAAATCAAACAGATTACGTGTGACTCTGCATTTTTAATTTGTCTGTCTGTGATGTCTTGTTTTTATCTTTTTAGTTGGGTTTTAGTTTTGAAACTTTTATTTTTAAATTTTCTTGGGGTTATAATATTATATTTTTTAAATGTGCTACCTAATTATGCCCTTTCATTAATTTGATACCCAACATGGTCAGTTTTTTTTTTTCATTGCCAGTTTTTTTTTTTTAAAGTTTGTTACTGTTGAGGGCGCCATATTCAATTTAATTTGACGTCACATATACCTATAAATAGTTTGGAAGATAAGAGGGAATACATGAACATACGTACATACATACCGGTCAAAACCATAACCCTCCTTTTTTCTTCACCGAAGTCGAGTAAAAACACGAGCCATACAGCCTACTTACCACAACATAGTTGAAAATCAAAATCAAAATATTTTATTTCACATAAACCTACATGGGCACTTATGAAACGTCAGAAGCTAGGTGCATGGTTCCAATTGGTCGTTTCCTATGGAGAAGAGCCGGCAAGAAACTCCACGGTTACTCTTTTAAAAATAATTGGATTTTACAATATTTTCAAATTACAGTGTTAGTAGGCATGGGAGGACAATGGTGCCGATTCTGTTGTTAACAAACTAAACTAAATTAAGGTTCAATGCATCTTTTTCTTTCTATTTCATTAAGAAAAGGACAGAAGATAAATTTTATCTTAGTCCTGTCAAACTGTCACTACTCCTTACAAGTTCAGACGCGATTAAAAACATACTAAAATTACGTCAATTTACGTCAGGCGCTGATTAAATTGACAGGGCTAAACAAAAATTTATCTTCTGTCCTTTTCATTATGAAATAGAAAGAAAAAGATGCATTGAACCTTAATTTAGTTTAGTTTGTGAACAACAGAATCGGCACCATTGTCCTCCTTTTTATTTTTCAGTTTTTAGTTGTGGTACCTACCCCACACAAACTCGAATACCACAACCTGCTATGTAAATAACAGTGATGGAGTCAACCAATATATCGTCTACATACACTAAGTGGGAAAAAATATGTAATATTGAAGCTAACTCAAAAACTACGCAAGCAAAGTTAATAAAATTTATATGGGACCACCTCTGAAGTATGACCTACCAAACAAAATAAGAATCATCAAAATCTATTCATAATTGGCGGAGCAATCGAGTAACATACATATTTAAAATAAAAAAAAATACAGACTAATTGAGAACCTCCTCCTTTTCGAAGAAGTCGGTTAAAAACTTTACTTTGACCGATTTTACTGCGTAAATATCATACTGCGAAGCTTTGTTCAGTCGACGTCTTGTTACTACGATGTTACCGGATTTGTGTCTGGTTGATGGCAATAGGCTCGCCCCCTATTACATGGGACTTAAACATAACTGGCGAAATGTGGATACACCTTTGTCTAACCCTTCGGGATTACAGGCGTCATGTTATGTGTTTCAAATTTCAATTCTACTCACTTGACTTTTGAAACCATCTTGATGAGCGCTACATCGTGGTATGACCTTCTCTGCTTATACTTCGGGTGGCGTATGACGGCGGATATCTTCACGACGAGGGCTCCACGGTCGTCCAGATATGAGGAACCGAGTTGTACAGCTTGAGGGGGTCCACTGTAAAGTTCGTTACTGGTAAAATAGATGAATTAATATGAGGTATAATGGATTGGTGATTCGGAGCTGAATAGCAGTCGAAATGGAACTGTGCTTGCAGTTAGTAAAGTTATAGGCTGGGGCAGTCTAACTTGTACTCAATAATAGCCAAGATATACGCTGGGAAGTAATAGAAACAGTGACATACCTGACAACATTGGCGTCTTTGTCCTGATAGGTGCAGTGCCCTGCAGTTAGGACGTAGCGGTCGCTGATCAGAGAGCCCCCACACTTCCAGGAGTAGCCGGCGTCCTGGAAACATCGTCATACATACTTATGCATATAAAATGAAATAAAAAGACAAGGTGACTACTGCGATGACGACTGATAGAGATGTATGGAAGTAGCAGATATGCTGCATTAATAAATTAGGAGAGAGTACTCCATAACGGAGTATGTGTTTCTCCATTGCTTAAATCTGAGGTCAGTAGGGCAGGTTTTCTGCAGGTCATCTCGCCGAAGAACTTACAGCAGGTTCATAGCCTTAGCTATGGCATTAAACTTATAAATTATGAGATTAAAGTATCCTACACAGACAGTGTTGCCAGAGATTATCTAATACATACAAACAAACTCATTCGTAACCGGTTTAGATATGTATGAAAGAAACTGAATGATTTAAAATAAATTAATCGTCTTGAAGAAGTCGCCCAAAATCTTCCTATCCACAAACATTGATGCGGCGGGCTCTCACAATGATCAGTTTTTGACAGATTTTGTATGGCATATCTGTCAAAAACTGATCATTCTGAGACCACTGACACGTTTGTAAATTAGTAGACTTGGCCCCTCGATCAGCTCTTCTGTACACGGTGTAACCGGTTTTCAAAACCAGTCATCAGAGTGCTCAGGAAAGAATAGAAAATTAGTCTGGTTCGCCGAGTGTTAAAACTTACCCTAACTTTCATCCAACCCACGAGAGCCATGTGAGGGAAGTCTCGAATGCTGGCAACTGTTCCCCCGATGACCAGAGGCACGTTGATAGGTACACAGTCAGACACCTTGATTTCTACGGGGTCTGGCGACGGTATCAGAGGTAGGGCCACGACTTTCTTCACTGTAAAGGACTTGTAGTAGTCACACACTGGAAAAGAGGAATTGAAGGAATGTTAGAAAGATCGCTGGTAGTGGTGTGTGTTGGATCATTAAATTCCCTTCAAAATGGTTGAGCTGAATGGTGCGTCATGTTCGTGAACAGGCGCCGTCAGTAGGGACTGGTCATCTCTTAGCTGCCACGGCATTTTAAATTTGTTTTTTCTTTTCATTACGGACGCTTTTAACACACATTGCATGCACATTTCGCCAATTGTTTTAAAGTCCTAAAGGGGCGGGAATATTGCTATAAAGCGAGCACAAATTTAGAGAACAGGATACATAGGCGCTAAACTTGTAGCCAAATTCTGGGCCGAACCAATTTTTGATTGCTATCGACATGCTAAGAAAAAGAATCACTGAGCAGTTCCTGATGGACACACCCAATGCACAACCTAGGGATCGGGCCCAGGTCCTCATGCTCAGGAGTCGCGCAATGCGACCACTAGATTTATTTATTTATTATTTATTAAAACTTTATGCACAAGTAAAAAACAAATACTGTACAAAGGCGGACTTAATGCCTGAGGCATTTTCTACCAGTCAACCTTAGGGTGATGCAGAGACAAACATGGCATAGATCTTCTTATCTTAGACTTTATCATCTCAAATCTTCTGGGATCACTTCATCGAAAACTCTGATCAATTCTAGTTGTCAAACCCTGCAGTTGGAAAATTAATGTCTGCCAGATATTTAAAAGAAAACGGAATTTAATTTATATACACAAATCATACTCACTCCTCTCCGCCTTCTCCGCATATCTTTTTTTCTGCCATTCAGTCATATCATCTTCATCAGGTCCAATCAAAATCTCTGGTTCCTGATCAGGTTGATCAGTGAATGTTACTGAACTTGGGTCTGAAGGTCTATTGAAGCCCCCAAAGTTATTGTTGTTTGATGCTGGTCTGTTGGTGATCGGTGGTAAACCAACGTCCACTGGGGATGGTTGTACCCCGGGTCGGTTGATCAGGGGAGTGTCTGGGTAGTTAAAGCCACCGAAGTTGTTACCTTGGTTGAAATTGTTGGTGCTACCCCTATTGTTGTTAGAATTTCCTCTGTTATTTGTATTAAAGTTTGAATTTCTTCTATTATTATTATTATTGGTAGTCTCTCTATTATTGAAACCGGCTCCTGTATTACCAAAGTTATTAAAACCTGGGTTTATGTCAGTATTTAAGAAACCATTATTGTTCCTGTTGTTTTCCGGTACACTTGGAAAATTTATATTAAATTCAGTGTTTTGTGACCCTCTATTATTGGTATTTACATTACTATTACCCCTATTTCGATCATTCTGGGGTCGGTTGTTTGTATTGCCAGCAAAATTGTTGTTACTATCAAGACTGGCTCCATTGCTGATTAAATTAGCAGGCCTAGGTTGGTTATTAACAGCAAATGTCTCTCTGTGATTGACATTCTCGAACACATTCTCAGTAACTGGTCTGGCGACATTAAAGTTGTTACTGAAAACATTTTGTGTCGTTCCTCTGTTCCCATCATAGTTGAAGTAGCTAGCTTCAGTTGTTGTTGTAGTTTTCACTCTATTAACTTTAGTTGTTATTTCATAAGGATTATAATATTCTGCAAAAAGTATGTTGCTTTGTTCATTCTTGTTGTTGAAAGTCCTAGAGTTATTGTTTTGACTAGAATTCGATTTTGTGGTTTTTCGACTCGGTTTTTCTGTCGTAGCGAAGACGTAATCGTATTGGTTCGTGGGAGGAGGTTTCTTTGTTCGTCTTTCTTCAGTCTGATGTCTGTTCTCGACAGTTTTCTTTTTACTTTCTTGTCTGTTCGTCTGTTTGTGTGGGGCTCTTGTGGCCCCATTGAATAGGTTTACGTTTTCATTGCCTTGGTACGGCTGGAATAGCTGTTGCAGTCCTTGGAGGATATCTGGAAAAAAGAGATGATCATTTAAAAATAGGTAGGTATTTGCGTGTGATGCCGGTGTTAATAAGACAGTTCGTCCGTGCTCCGCGGAGTCGTAGAGCTCCGCAATGCCTCTCTGGGGATTCGCTAAAATTTGAACCCATAACGACCTATGTAATGAACGCCATTGCCTTGTGGTATTTTAGTTGCTTCAGAATAACTTTAATCTTGTACGATTATTTTCTATTTTTCAATATTAAAACTGTTTTTATGTTCACCGTAAGAACCTGTATACAAAAGCAAAACTACAGTTCCAATAAATGACGAAACGTGACTTAAAATTTTCCATAGTCTCCATTCTGGTGATATTTTGGTCATGTTGTTTAGAAAGGATGCGTAGGTACCTACTCTCAACCGACGTGCGTGTATGACGTATGTATGAATTTAAACGAGGCGAAAGGCGTATATAAGTATCGTGGCAGGTAGTGTTCTGTAGTTTCTGCTTACTCCCATGGAGAGAAGGCGTGAGCATACAGTATATTATCTAACGAAGGGCGTTCCAATTAACCCGCAATAGTATAGCATCTATAAATGCAAAAAAAAAATACATTAAAAAAATAATTATAGTAAAATATTCATTCATTAAATTGATACGGAAAACACTCCGTACACCCACGCTTGTCACACTTGTCTTTCTACGTTGAAGTACAAGTGTGCGTGTACAGAGTGTTTCTTTTACGTATCAATTGTGAATATTTCACTACTTATATGTTTTTCTTTTTAACCGACTTCTTCAAAAAGGAGGAGATTCTCAATTCGTCTGTATGTTTTTTTTTTTTTTTTTTTGTATGTTTGTTACCCGATTACTCCGCCAATTATGAATCGATTTTGATTATTCTTTTTTTGTTTGGTAGGTCATGCTTCCGAGGTGGTCCCATATAAATTTTATTAACTTTGCTTGCGAAATTTTTGAGTTAGCTTCAATATTACGTATTTTTCCCACTTAGTTTATCTAGCTAGACGATATCCTGATTGACTCCTTCACTGTTATTTACATAGCAGGTAGTGGTATTCGGATTTATGTGGGGTAGGTACCACAACTAAAAAGTGAAAAATAAAAACTTTTTACAAAAAAAAAACTACCGACTTCCAAAAAAAACACTAAAAAAGTGAAAAATAACTTTAATTTCGGAAGTCGGTGGCAAAAAACGGACATTGAAAAGCAAAGACACCGACTTCCGAAGTTAAAGTTATTTTTCACTTTTTTTGTGTTTTTTTTTGGAAGTCGGTTGTTTTTTTTTTGTAAAAAGTTTTGGTATAATTTTTTCAGCATGTATGGATGCTATACTATTAGCAGGATAACGGGAACGCCTTTTGTTAGTTAATATACTGTATAAGATGAGATGAGTCTCCATTCTCCAAAGCTGTTCCTACAGGATTCTCGACCAAATAGCTACATTCCCTAGTTGATCAAAAATCCTATACTAATATCATCCTGCTCGTATTCTCCGAGAGTGTAGGCAGGGATTTAGACTACTTATATCCTTTTCGTCAGTTATGTCGGATTCCCATGTCTCATGTAAAAGGGGAGCAAACCTATTGCCATCAACACTCCAGACAGGGCTACTGAGAACTTTCTAATGGAAAAAAAACGAATGATCATGTCAGCAGTCGCGCTTGCGACCACTAGACAAACGAGGCAATAGACGAAGGTAAAAAAATTAAACCTTAAAACTGGTATTAGAGCCATCTATATTCTATAGTCCGGCACTACGTGAACCGATAAGTGTATCGCTCCGACCAAATAAAAAACCAAGACAGAGCACTGTCAACAGTGACGTGAGGCCGGTTTCGTAAACATGTGTGCACATAATTTGGTGTAGTTTGATTGTAAATGGTTGTAAATGTGTGCATTTGAGCGTGTATGCACAGAGCGGTGGTGTAGTTTTGGCATCCTTCACTGTATTGTTCACAGCGCTCTATCTTGGTTCCTTATTTCGTCTGAGGTGTATCGTACCAAAAATGGCTCAACACGAGCAGTTTTCACTTCAATACTTATTACATTTAAAAAAAAAAGCAAATATAATGGATTCTTTTGTAATCCAAACAAAACAATAAATAAAAATATTATTACAAAAAAGAAACGAACGTAATAATAAAAAAAATAGATTAAATCACCTTGATCATTACGATGTCAAAAGAATCATTATAAACTTGGGCTTGTTATTGAAAATAACCAGTTTATCGTGTTCTCATAAACTGGTATCATCTCATCGCAAAAAGGTGAAATCATAATTAATATTTTAGGCACATAATATATGTTTTTATTGCACAGTGATTTAATTTAAAATGGAGAAATATGGTATCATCACAATTATCATGTGATTATCAGATGTGGTAGTCGCAAAAGCCAGTATAAAACAGAGAGATGCCATAGATAGCGTGCACGCCAGAGACAAATTAAGTTATAAAACTAAAACCCAACTACGACAAAAAGCCAACTAAAAGATATAAACAAGACATCACATACAGAAAAATTAAAAATCCGGAGTCACATGTCAATAAATCTGCCTAGCCTTTTCCCAACTATGTTGGGGTCGGCTTCCAGTCTAACCGGATGCAGCTGAACACCAGTATTTTACATGGAGCGACTGCCTATCTGACCTCCACAACCCAGTAACTGGGTAATACGATACCCCTTGGTAAAACTGGTTCTCAGACTTTCGGGCTTCTGACGACCCGTAACGACTGTCAAAGATCCACGAATGACAGCCGGGACCAACGGCTTAACGTGCTTTTGGCACGGAGGAGTATCGATATGTAAAGATGGTCACCCGGACAACCCCGGCAAGCGTAGCTTAACCTGATGGATCGACCCGTGCGGCTGTTATTACTTACCCACGAGCTCCTCTACACAGAATATTAAATTCACACGTGTTAGAGCATAAATCGAACAGATTTCGTGTGACTCCGGATTTTTTACTTGTCTGTCTGTGATGACTTGTTTATATTTTTTTTTTTTATTGACTTTATTTTGTCGTAGTTGGGTTACATAAAATATATTTTTGAAATGTGATAATCAAGGCCTTTCATCTCACACCCAAAATGAAACCATTAAAAAAAAAAAATTAGCTCATGATTAATATGCCCTCTAGAGGGCGCCATGTTCATTCTAATTTTGTAAATATATTTTGTTATGGTCGCGTATCATATTTTTATCAAGATACCACCTGACACTGACATGCAAATTGCAAAAAACGTAAGGAAATTTGAATTTCGCGGGCCACCTTTGTGAACTAAAGAAGCAGAGTTCTTTATTATATTTACCAAAGTATTGTGTCTGTCCCCTGGTGACTGTTATCACGGTGAGCACCAGCAGGGTTGTGAGAGCGCAGCTGGCCCCCATGATCGCATTATTGTCTGAAACAAACAAACAAACATGAGAAATACAGTTTCTATAATATAATTATAAGAAATACAGTCGAAGGCTAACTGAAACTAAATGTACGCCGCCCGGTCAGTTCGTGGATGGGAAATTATTGGGAACTAGCTACACTCGCGACAATCTAGAAGTCCGTTTTGACGTTTCGTTCTCGTACATGTAATAAAACGTTATGCCTTGAGAATCAGTTTTAAGCAATGTAGATAAGTCGTCGATTACAAACTCTCTAAGTACGTTCAATCAATACGGATAATTATCTCGAGAATCAGTTTATATTAAACAATTTTTTTTTTCATAGCGTTCCAAAGCATTTTTATAGCTGTGTCAAAACGGACTTCTTAGATTGCCGCGAGTCTAGGCAGATTTTTACAGTAACCCGTACATTTCTGTAAAGTTCACTTGGAAAGTTGGAACCTCACTGAAATGACTGCACACAATTCGAAGCGAACTCATTTGTTTTTAACCGACTTCTTCAAAAAGGAGGAGGTTCTCAATATTCGTCTGAAGGTTTTTATTTTTTTGTTTTTGTTACGCGATTAATCGATTTTGATGATTATTTTTTCATATGGTAGGTCATGCTTCAGATGTGGTCCCATTACGTATTTTTCTCACATGTGGACGATGTGTTAAGTTACTTCGTCACTGTTATTTACATAGCAGGTAGTAATATTCGATTTTTTGTAGGGTAGGTAGGTAACTATAAAGTAAAATAAAAACTAACAAAAAAGACTAAAACAATTTTTTAAAAATTAAAAAAAAAAACAACGACTTCCAAAAAAAGTGAAAAATAACTTTAATTTCGGAAGTCGGTGGCAAAAAACGAAAATTCAAAACCAGACACCGACTTCCGAAATCAAAGACTTTTTCACTCTTTTAGTGCTTTTTCGGAAGTCGGTTGTTTCTTTTTGTTGCAAAAAGATTTTTTTTATTTTTATATTCTGCAGTTCGACAATTCGACAACCCACGGAATAAGTAAAGTCCCTCGCCGTTGTCTATTGTTTTGTAATTTCAGCTGAATGAAAACGTTTCCCACGCTCATTTTCATGATCTGTTCAAGAATTAAGATCCGGATTAAAAATGGCATAAAAATATTGGTCCACTGACAACCAAACCAGCGGGCAGCGAGGCGAGTCGTAAGAAAAACCATGTACTTTTACCCGACTACGGCGAAGAAAAAGGAGGGTTATGATTTTGACCGGTATGTATGTATGTATGTATGTTCATCTGTTCCCTCATATCTTCTACACCACTCATCACAATTTGACAAGTGAGGTATCGTTGGAAGCCTCTTGATCGTCCGCTGGTTATAGGCTCAGGCATAGACCACAGACAGACAAATTAAAAATCCAGAGTCAGGGCGTGTCAGGGCATAAATCAAACAGATTACGCGTGACTCCGGATTTTTAATTTGTCTGTCTGTGGTCTCTTGTTTATACCTTTTTAGTCGTAGTTGGGTTTTAGTTTTTATTACTTTAATTTTATTTAAATTCTTTTGGGGTTATAATATATATATATTTTTGAAATGTGCTCATTAAGCATGTGGAAATTAAAAATCCGGAGTCACACGTGTCAGGACATAAATCAAACAGATAACGCGTGACTCCGGATTTTTAATTTGTTTGTCTGTAGTCTCTTGTTTATACCTTTTTAGTCGTAGTTGGGTTTTAGTTTTTTACTCAATCAATTTGCCTGCTTTTTCCCAATCATGTTGGGGTCGGCTTCCAGCCTAATGATGCAGGATGCAGCTGAATACCAATATGTTATAAGGAGCAACTGCCTATCTGACCTCCACAACCCAGTTACTGGGTAAAACGATACCTACCCCATATTATTGTGAGTTGTTGTCAGACTTTCAGAGTTTTTACTAACCGTAACGACTGTCAAAGATCTACAAATGATAGCCGGGACCAACTATCGAGGTACGGACGTGTCTCGGTATGTAAAGGATGGTCACCCATCCAAGGAGTGACCTCGGCAAGCGTTGCTTACCCTTGAAGACCGAGCCGTGCGGCTAGTATTATTTAGCCGCGAGTCGTTGCCAGAAATAACAACAACCAATCATTTTACTTGATGAAACATTCCATTTGTTAGGCTTTTAATAATTTTGATCGATCATTACGAGGCCCTTTTTGACCACAGACAATTACAGAGCGAAGTAAACAATTTTTTCTTTATTTATTTCTTTTCATAAATCTATTCATAGATCGGGCTGCGGTGGCGTTTTGTAGTTTTTTAAAATTATTTAGGTAATAATGGAGGTATGATTTTAAAGGCGTTCGACTCGGTGAAATGGCCGATGCTGTGGAGATTCCTTCTTGCTATGGGTACACCCAAACACCTTGTGCACCTTTTGAGACGTCTTTATGAGGATGGAACAGCATCAGTGAGAACAGATGGCGTACTATCGAATGATTTCCACCCAGGAGCAGGCGTTCGTCAAGGATGTATCATATCGCCGCTCTTGTTTAACATTTACACGGAGCTGATAATGCGGATTACCCTCGATGATTGGACGGACGGTGTATCAATTGGTGGAATGAAAATCTCGAATTTACGCTATGCGGATGATACTACGCTATTCGCGACTAGTATTGGTCACATGGAGCAGTTGCTTTCCAAGATGGTACATGCCAGCTTAGCATTTGACTTGAGAATAAACAGAAGTAAGACGAAGATGATGATTGTCGACCGTGCAAACAAAAATTCGCCCGAAGTTACCCAGATTGCGAACTGCGATGTCGTACAGTCATATATCTACCTAGGAGCTCTGATCTCGAGTCAAGGTGGCTTCGCAGACGAAATCAAGCGACGCATGGACAGGCTGAGGAAAGTCTGGAAGAATCGCAACATCACCAAAGTGAGCAAAACCCGGCTTGTTCGGGCATTAGTATTTCCCATGTTCCTGTACTCTGCTGAAACGTGGACCATTAGAGAAATTGAGAAGAAGAAAATAAAGGCTCTGGAAATGTGGTGCTGGAGGAAAATGCTTGGAGTGTCGTGGACAGACTTTCGAACCAACACATCTATACTCCAAGAACTCGGCATCAAGCAGCGTCTATCGGCTACAGTACAGGCTCGAATACTCCAATTCTTTGGACACGTATCACGACGGGGAAACGATTCCATTGAACGTCTTGTAGTGTAGGGAAAGGTCGAAGGAACAAGAGCACGCGGTAGGTCGCCCATGCGATGGACCGATCAGATTAAATCCGCAGTGGGCGGCCCACTACACGAATGCACACATAAAACAGCCGACAGAGAAAGATGGCTTCGCATCGTCAGGCAAATCACGGCTGTCCGAAATCTAACTGCAACTTGATAACCACGACCGCTCTGTCAAGAGTGCACCGACAAAGAACAAGATGATTTTAAAAACATAGGAAATTTATTCCACGGCTATAGGTCAACATAAATGTTGTTTACTGATTTCTAGCTAATAACGACGTTAGCCGCGACTACCGGTTTGATAATATAGGTACAGGGTGGGCGGAACATTTACGTCCAAAAATAAAATTAGGGTCCCTCGTATCGTGGGGTATCCGAAGAACTATGTATGTTTCGCGACTACAAAAGGTCTAAAAAAGTTGTAGTAGTGGGTATTTAATGGATGGTCACCCATCCACGGTCCGACCTCAGCAAGCGTTGCTTAACCTTCGATCGACCCGTGCGGCTGTTATTATTTAGCCACGAGCCGTCCTAAAACTAACAATCAAGTTAAAAAAAAAACACCCAAAAACCAAGCATTCAGTCGCACTGGTCTTGAAACCTATAAATCTACTTTAAAATGACCCAAATACCAGCACAATATGTACTTATTGTCTTTTTTAGGGTTCCGTATCCAAAATGGTGCCAACGGGACACTATTACTAAGGCCTGGATTCTTCTTACGCTGATGTCACGTAAGTCGGTCGCGCGTGCGTTTACAACGTTAGTTTTTTTTTTAGCTAAGTATTTTTTTTTAAGTTTTTTTTTAATACCAGCGGTTTATAGTTCGTTTTCGAGGTATTTTTGGATTTTTTTTTCAATAGGGGAAATTTTATGTAATCGTATTTTCGTCAAACATAGGACCTAGCATCAATCCTCAACTTTAACATAAATACTGGGTGTTACTGGTGTACTTTTTCTATGGGAAAAACTTTGAAATCGCGAAAAAAAAAACAGCTGTTCCATACATTTTGTCGATTTAAGTGAACACAAATGTATGGAACAGCAGATTTTTTTTTTCGCGATTTCAAGGTTGGTCCCATAGAAAAAGTTGTTCAAAATGATGAGTACAATAACTCCTTTTCGGGTTTAGCATAAAGAAAAAATAATGTTGTATAAGGTGTATCTTTTCAAACACGAAATATTTTAAGGGGATATTGTACTCATCATTATGAACAACTTTCATTGTGGAAAACAACCCTGAAATCGCGAAAAAAAATCAGCTGTTCCCTACATTTTGACGAGCTATGCGAACATAAGTTATAGATATACACTTAATATTTTCACATTGATGATTTTATTGATTTTACAGATTGTGTATTTCTATTGCAGCTCAATAAAATTAAAATTAAAAAAATACCCTTAAAAGGAACGTGTCCTTTTTTCGGCGTATTTGCTCGATATGGAACCCTTCGTCTGCGAGTCCGACTCGCTCTTGGCCGGTTTTTTATTGTGTTACCGATTGCCAGACAGTATAGATCTTATTATTGTCCGAAAATTGGACATAAGTCGGCCGTAATACCGTTCCGAGACAGTTCGCATTACGGTTTTTGTAACTGTGAATCGAATAAAAAAAGAAGATAAATATTTGTATTGGAATAAATGTTTTTGTTCTGTTGCCTCAGACCAAATAAAAAACCAAGACAGAGCGCTGTCAACAGTGACGTGAGGCCGGTTTCGTAAACATGTGTGCACTTAGTGAGGTGTAGTTTGCTTGTAAATGTGTGCGTGTGACTGTGTACGCACAGAGCGGAGGTGTAGTTGACATCCTTCACTGTATTTTTTCGCAGCCCTCTTATCTCGGTTTTTTATTTACTCTAAGTCTGATAATGGATCTGAAACTTAGTAGGTTCAGTTTGAAAGGTACCAACAATATCTGCCTAACCTTTTCCCAACTATGTTGTGGTCAGCTTCCAGTCTAACCGTATGCAGCTGAGTACCAGTATTTTACATGGCATAATCAACATAAAACGTTCCCACTGCATGCTGGGACACAGGCCTCCTCTCTGTTAGAGGGAGTGGGCTGTAATCCACCACGCGGGCCCAGTGCGGGTTGGTAGATGTCACATGTCTTCGAACTTTTGGTTCTAGGACATGCCGGTTTCTTCACCATGTTTTCCTTCACCGTTTTGAGAGCAGTGGTGATGGAATAATTTACACACAGTGCTTGTCTAAATTTGAACCTACGACATACAATTCGTAAGTCGCGGCCGTTACCTCTGGGCCACCACTTCGTTCTCTTCAAACAGGCGAAGCCGCAGATAAACGGTAGGTTGCCATAAAAAAGGCATGTCAGTAAAAACTTTTCACAAAAAAAAAACAACCGACTTCCGAAAAAAAAACACTAAAAAGTGAAAAATAACTTTAATTTCAGAAGTCGGTGTCTTTGCTTTTCAGTTTTCGTTTTTTGCCACCGACTTCCGAAATTAAAGTAATTTTTCACTTTGTAGTGGTTTTTTTTTGGAAGTCGGTTTTTTTATCACGTAGTGACGGAGTCACTTAAAACATCGTCTACAAACAATACTAAGTGGATAAAATACGTAATATTGAAGCTAACTCAAAAACTACGCAAGCAAAGTTAATAAAATTGGGACCACCTCTGAAGCATGACCTACCAAACAAAAAAATAATCATCAAAATCGATTCATAATTGGCGGAGTAATCGCATAACAAACATACAAAAAAAAACATACAGAAGAATTGAGTACCTCCTCCTTTTTGAAGAAGTCGGTTAAAAAGACCCTGCCAACGGCTGTAGAATGAATCTGACCTTTCATAAGGACATGAAACCAGTTCGCTTCCGATAAATTTCTGAGAATTTTATTATAAACAGTGATTTTATCATATTTACATTAAAATAGGTAATAAAATAAGGCTTTGTCTTGAGTGAATACTAACTATGATTATCATAACTTTCATATAATATTATTATAAATGCGAAAGTGAGTTTGTTTGTTTGTTACACTTTACACTTACACGCTGAACGGATTTGGATAAAACTTTTTTTGGAAGTCGGTTTTTTTTAAATGAGAACCTCCTCCTTTTTGAAGAAGTCGGTTAAAAATTGGCACATAGGTAGACCATGACCTGGAATAGGAGATAGGATACTTTCAACCCGATATTCCCACGGGATCGAGACTTATGAGACCCAGCCCGCTTTTTTTAAATTAATTATTTCTTTAAATGTAGTTTTCTTAACTCTTATATCAAAGACTAGGAACCAAGTCTTTGATACCATAAATACCTTTAATAGTTTTTTTTTTGTGTTTTGAACTTCCACATTAATTTAAGTATTATTATTTATTAATAACAAAAAAATTGCCGGCCAAGTGCGAGTCGGACTCGCGCACGAAGGGTTCCGTACCATTATCTAATAAAAACTGCAAAAAAAAGCTGTTGTATGAGGTCCTTAAATATTTGTTTTATTTTAATTTAATTATTTATTTTTAACGTGATTAAATAACTAAATGTTCTGTGAAAATTTCAAGCATCTACCTGTTGCCGTTATCAATATCGAGCAAAAAAATCACGTTTTTTGTTTGGAAGCCCCCTTAAATATTTATTTTATTCTGTTTTTTAGTATTTGTTGTTATAGCGGCAACAGAAATACATAATCTGTGAAAATTTCAACTGTCTAACTATCACGGTTCATGAGATACAGCCTGGTGACAGACAGACAGACAGCGGAGCCTTAGTAATAGGGTCCCGTTTTCCCCTTTGGGTACGGAATCCTAAAAAACAAACACTACAAAATATACAGCGGGCGACAATATACATTTTGCCAACTGTAGAGCGAGCCATAACAAAGAATCACCCTGTAATTAGTCACATTTGTATACAATTAAGTACACATTTATCATTCTGTGATCAGAATTTAAATTACTAATTATATTATTGTTTAATACCACAAGAACAATATTAAGTATAAACTATTTTTAGAACTTGCACACGAGAAACCGCATAACTAATTGCTGAGCAATTATGTACCGTAAGCTGTTTATTTTTAAGTTCAAAGTACAATATTGTTGATATTTTAACATACTTCTGACTTCTTCATGTCTTGTTATGGATCGTCAGGCTGTATAAAAAAATAACACTACAAACTGAAAAATAAATTTAATTTCGGAAGTCGGTTTTGTATTTTCGTTTTTACCCGACTACGGTGAAGAAAAAAGGAGGGTTATGATTTTGACCGGTATGTATGTATGTATGTTCATCTGTTCCCTCCTATCTTCTAAAGTACTCATAATAATTTGACAAATGAGGTATCGTTGGAAGCGTCTTGATTGTCCGCTGGTAATAGGCTATATGAAGTCACATTAAAAATGGCGACCTCTAGAGGACATAAAGTAAAAGTAAAGTAAATAAACGAAAAAAAATATATTGTTTAATCGTACCATGTTGGGTATCAAATGAAAGGGCTTAATGAGCACATTTCAAATATATAAATATTATAGTCCAAAAAGAATTAAAAAAAAAAAAAGTAATAAAAACTAACACGTAATCTATTCGATTTATGCCCAAATCGAACAGATTACGTGTGACTCCGGCTTTTAATTTGTCTGTCTGTGGTGTCTTGTTTATACCTTTTTAGTCGTAGTTGGGTTTTAGTTTTTATTACTTAATTTTTTTTAATTTAAGTAATAACGAACGAGCCTATATAGCCTTCAACTGGGCTCAAATCCAACACTTTACATTAAACCAACTACGCAATCTCAGGTAATTAATCTGCCTAGCCTTTTCCCAACTATGTAGGGGTCGGCTTCCAGTCTAACCGGATGCAGCTGAATACCAGTATTTTACATGGAACGACTGCCTATCTGACCTCCACAACCCAGCAATTGGGTAATACGATACCCTTTGGTAAGACTGGTTGTCAGACTTTCGGGCTTCTGATGACTCGTAACGACTGTAAAAGATCCACAAATGACAGCCGGGACCAACGGCTTAACGTGCTTTCCGAGGCACGGAGGAGTCTCGATATATGAAAATGGTCACCCATCCACGGACCAACCCCGGCAAGCGTAGTTTAACCTGATGGATCGACCCGAGCGGCTGTTATTACTTAGCCACGAGCTCCTCCTTAGCCACGAGCTCCTCCATGGAAAAAGGGGGGGCCTTTGCCCAGCATTGGGAACTAATATTATAAGTGCGAAAGTAAGTTTTTGTTTTTTGTTACGCTTTCACGCTAAAACGGCTGATAGGATTTGGATGAAATTTTGCACATGGGTAGACCATGACCTGGAATAGGACATAGGATACTTTTTATCCCGATATTCCCACGGGATCGAGACTTACGCGGGTGAAACAGCGGGGCGCAGTTAGTAATGAATAAATTAAAAAAAGGCATTGTGTAGTAAACGCGTGAGAATTCAGTAACTCGACACGCGAGGGGAAAAACCGTCTAGTAGGTAGGTATGTTTGTAAACAAAGTGCCATATTACAAACACTCTGTGGTTACTTAGATATCCAGCATGTATCAGAAATGAACGGTAAGTAAAAAAATTAAAAAATTGTACCTAATCTTGCATACGACAAGTATTAGACAAAAGACGAGCTCGTGGCTAAGTAATAACAGCCGCACGGGTCGAACCATCAAGCGGCAAGCGTGGCTTACCACGCTTGCCGCGGTTGGTTGACCATCTTTACATACCGAGACTCCTCCGTGCCTCGGAAAGCACGTTAAGCCGTTGGTCCCGGCTGTCATTCGTGGATCTTTGACAGTCGTTACGGGTCGTCAGAAGCCCGAAAGTTTGACAACCGGTAATACGATATGGTCTGGGTAAAACGATACCAAGGGGTATCATATTACTCAGTTACTGGATTGTGGAGGTCAGATAGGCAGTCGCTCCATGTAAAATACTGGTATTCAGCTGCATCCGGTTAGACTGGAAGCCGACCCCTACATAGTAGGGAAAAGGCTAGGCTGATGTCCTATAACCTATTCCAGGGTCATAGTCTACCCATAGGCCAAATTTCATCCAAATCCGTTCAGCCGTTTTAGCGTGAACGCGTAACAAACGAACTCACTTTCGCATCTAGCTTCCGCCCGCGGCTTTGCCTGCGTGATATGTCGATAAAAAGTAGTCTATGTCCTTCTCCAGGGTTCAAAGTACATATTTCCGTTCCAAATTTCATCCACATCCGTTCAGCCGTTTAAGTAACAAACAAATTTTCGCATATACTGGGTGTTAGGGTAGACACCGTTATCCTTGAAAATAAATGCTCAAAAAAAAAAACGCGAAAAATAATCAGCTTTTCCATACATTTTGTCGATTTAAGTGAACACAAATGTATGGAACAGCTAGTTTTTTTTTACGCGATTTCAGGTATGGTCCCATATAAAAAGTATATTATAGACACCAAACCACTAGTTTCAAGGATAACGGTAGACACCAAACCACTAGTTTCAAGGATAACGGTGTCTACCCTAACACCCTGTATAATATTAGTTAGGAAAATGTATGAAGAAGATTACGATATGTTGATAAAAACTAGCGTATGTCCTTCTCCAGGATGCCATCTATCTCCTTGCCGTTCAGTGCTTTAGACGTGAAAAGGTAACATACAGACAGACAGAGTTACATTCGAATTTATAATTTTACTAGTATCAATGGTTTTACGTAACTGTTAATTTCCGTAAATAAACCTATTAACAGATCGTTAACCCTTCAAGTTCAATAAGAATCGCTAATAGTTTATCAAATGATTCTATTGGAAAAATTATTTGATTGTCGAAAGGATCATCATTATCTGCTGAGCCGTTTTCCAATTCTGTTGAGGTCGAGTTCCAGTTAGACAGTTTGTCTTATTGTTTGTTTGTTTGTTGTGTTTTTGTATCTTTGGTTCCTGGCCCTGATATCAAGCAATGAACAAAGTTGTCAATTTTTTTACCGACTTCTTCAAAAAGAAGGAGGTTCTCAATTCGTCTGTATGTTTTTTTTTGTATGTTTGTTACGTGATTACTCCGCCAATTATGAATCGATTTTGATGATTCTTTTTTCGTTTGGCAGGTCATGCTTCCGAGGTGGTCTCATATAAATTTTATTAACTTTGCTTGTGTAGTTTTTGGGTTAGCTTCAATATTACGTATTTTTCCCACTTAGTATATCTAAACGATATCCTTATTTACTCATTCACTGTTATTTACATAGCAGGTAGTGGTATGCTAATTTATGTGGGGTAGGTACCATAACTAAAAAGTGAAATTGGAAGTCGGTTGTTTTGTATGGGTAAAAACTTTTTACAAAAAAAAAACAACCGACTTCCAAAAAAAACAATAAAAAAGTGAAAAATAACTTTAATTTCGGAGTCGGTGTCTTTGCTTTCCAATTTTCGTTTTTTGCCACCGACTTCCGAAATTAAAGTTATTTTTCACTTTTTTATTGTTTTTTTTATATTTTATAGTTATTGGTTGAATACGAAGGTTTTGGCCGCACGCCTCGATCAATCAGGTTAAGCTACGCATGCCGCGGTTGGTCCGTGGATAGGAGTGACCATCTTTACATACCGACACCCCTCCGTGCTTCGGAAAGCACGTCCCGACTGTCATTCATGGATCTTTGACAGTCGTTACGGGTCGTCAGTAGCCCGAAAGTCTGACAGCCACTCTTATGAAGAGGTATCGTGTAACCCAGTTACTGGGTTGTGGAGGTTAGATAGGCAGTCGCTCCATGTAAAATACTGTTATTCAGCTGCATCCGATTAGACTAGAAGTCGACCCCAACATATTCTAGGAAAAGGCTAGGCAGATTTTTTATCAGAAATTGCGCAGCAGCAGCCATGGAGCCATCTTCAAACTGTCCAGTTAGGTAGGTATAACCTCGAGAAAGAAGTTATTCTTCGAATCCGTCTCGGCTGGGCGGGCGTTCGGGAAGCAGTGTGCTATCACTATACTCTCTACTCGTCTCAAATACCACAGTGTCTCAAGACAAAAGTTTTTGACCAGTGCGTGTTGTCAGTAGAGCTATGGCACTGAAACGTGGTCGCTCACAATGGTCCTCATTAGAAGGCTGAAAGTCACCCAAAGGGCAATGGAAAGGGCTCGGAGATTCCCTGCGTGATCGAGTCAGAAATGAAGATATCCGTAGGAGAACCAAGGTAACCGACATAGCCCAAAGGATTGCCAAACTTAAGTGGCAGCGGGCATATGTCAATTTCGATGATGTGATGGCGCCGAAAGGTACTGGAGTGGCGACCGCGTACCGGAAGACGTAGCGTTGGAGGGCCCACCACAAGTGGACCGATGACCTGGTGAAGGCCGCGGGAATGCGCTGGATGCGAGAAGCACAGAACCGGTCGAACTGGCGGTGCTTGGGGGAGGCATATGTCCAGCAGTAGACGTCTGTAGGCTGAAATGATGAGCCATGCAGCCAGGATTTGCGGCAATAGGCTCGCCTCCTTTCATTTTGTAGGTCCGTTGAACATGAATGGCGAAATGATACACCTCTGCTTTACATCTTTGGGGTTTAAGGCGTAATGTTGTGGTATTGAGGCTCTTTATGACGCATTTAACCAATACTTAGCCTTAATTATTTTTTAATGGATGCGGGCGAATAATTATGCCCATTAATGCAAATATTCCACAGACAGATATTATTTAAAAACGACTAGCTGCGCCCGCGGTAACATCCGCGTAAGTCTCGATCCCGTGGGAATATCCGGATAAAAGTATCCTATGTCCTATTCCAGGTCATGGTCTACCCGAAATCAGAATTGGAATTGGTTTGAAACAAAGGTCTAATCCATCGCTTCATACGTTTGAAAAAAAAAACTGCTCAACAACGTAATAAATGAATGTTGTTGAACTGTCAAAATGAAACAAATGAGTCTTTATCGGTTACGAAAATGTGTTAGGCAATTATTTTATTACACTTTTCGAGTAATTAGTCAACTCGTCTTACATGCCTACGGCCCATTTATTCCTCTATCCTATCTTGCTGTGCCCGACAGGGTCCACAATGATCTAAAATCATATATACTGGGTGTTAGGGTAGACACCGTTATCCTTGAAACTAGTGATTTGATGTCATCTATAATATACTTTTTCTATGGGACCAAAGACGAAATCGCGAAAAAAAATCAGCTGTTCCATACATTTGTGTTCACTTAAATCAACAAAATGTATGGAACAGCAGATTTTTTTTTTGCGATTTCAAAGTTGGTCCCATAGAAAAAGTATATTATAGATGACACCAAACCACTAGTTTCAAGGATAACGGTGTCTACCCTAACACCCTGAATTTTATAATGTACCTACCACCGATGTTAACATTGTGGAATGCCAATAAATATATTGAGTATTGAGTATTTTAATTTTCTGCAAGTCGTCCTAAATGGGCCGTAGGCATGTAGGACGAGTTGACGAATTACTCCGCTTGTCGTAAAAACCGTGCCAAACAGAGGTGGCTCGCTATTATATAACATTATAAACTTCTAGAGATTGGAATTAAATCAAGGTAAATCATACGGTGTCAAAAATTAAACGGAAAAGACGTTCTTCCGAAAACAAAATACCTATAAAATATAAATTTGCGTGAACATCTAAATTATACACAAAAGGCTCAAACTGAATTTTTTTTTTTTTTTTTTTTGCAATGGGTCACCTTTATTGGATGTTACCCTGACGTCAATGGACCAACCTGTTAAACGCATGACTCACTTCTTTAAGCTCGGGTAGGTAATTACTCCCAGTTCCATTTTTAAAAGTTTCCACAAGTTACAATTTCATACTGATGATTGAGCTGCTCCAATTTTTTCCATTTTTTTTTTTTTAATTTACTTATTGAATTTTGTTATTTTTGATAACTTTGTATTTTATTATATACATATATAGTGACATGAATATTTACTTTGTGAAGTATAATATTATTATTATTTTAATTATTGTGAATTTGAGGACTATGTGGATTATATATTTTATTTATCTGGCAGTGTGAGTACTACAGGCGGCCTACCCAAATGTCCTTTCTTTGGTATTGTTCGTCGAGTCGTTGAGCGCCATAAATTCTGAGTTGAGCTGCACGATCACTGACAAATGCGTGCACTGACTGGACAGGTCCACTCAATCTGTGTGGTTCTTTCCTCAAAAGACCATTTCAGACACCAATCTACATGGTCTTCACATGATCTGACCAAGATTATGTCTGGACTTTAAAAGAGACTGTGACCTCTGAGTTTGTTTCGGCCTTTCTTCTCAGAGTAGTCAGATAGGAAACGCCGACCTCATCTAGTTTTAAAAATGTGTTTGACGTGTAAAAGTGTTTGTACAAACCTACTTACAGGAATAAATCATTTATCATTTATCATTATCATTTATACTATCCTAACTTTATATTTTTACCTAAAATAAAAGTTATAAAACTAAACTCGAACTACGACAAAAAAGTCAACTAAAAAGATCGACGGTCCCTACGTACATAAAGACATGTCAAAAATAGCATTTTTTTTATAGCACATTTTGCTTTAGATTTTCCATATGCATATGCTGTATATTTATATTTTTTAATATTACGTATTAAACGTCATTTACAAATCGTAAATGAGAACAAGTATTATATTTACAACGAATAAGTGTCGTAGATGCGGATAAGTATTACGTATCGTTTTGTACGGTGTTTTAAAATGCGCGCCACTCGGTGCGAACGCCGTCTTGTCTGGCATAACGTCATTCACGGCGGGAGTTGGGTTGCGATCTTAGGATGTTTAACATTTCCGTTTGAAAACAATAACATAATTCTACGTTTTCATTTCATAAAACATTTTATTTAAACTCTATTTTATAAACTGTGTTCTTCTTTCCTGCGTATAAAAAGGTATCATAGACATGTCTGACATGCTTTATCAGTGTAGAAACAGTCATCTATCAGTTTCTTCAAGAAAATATTAAAAAAAAAAAAATGTATAAATACCATTATAAAGTTCCTAAAGCTAATAAAACATTATAGAAAAAAAAGATTTATAATTGTACATAGACTTATTTCTAGAGCAGTTTGAACATAAATAACGCTTTCCTGTAAACTTCGGTTTTTGACATGTCTTTATGTACGTAGGGACCGTCGATATATAAACAAGACAACAAGAATGATTTTTGGTTGACTTTTTTATAGTTTTTTTAATATGATTATAATATATAATTACAACCTAAAAATAATATTTATATAACATATTTAATGTGACGTTTTAAAGCCTATAACCAGCGGTTGGTCAAGACGCTTCCAACGATACCTCATTTGTCAAATTATGATGAGTGTTTCGAAGTTACGAAAGTGAATTTATTTGTTTATTACGCTTTCACGCTAAAACGGCGAAATGGATTTGGATGAAATTTGGCACATGGGTAGACCATGATCCGGAGAAGGAAATAGGCTACTTTTCATTCCGGACTGCAAACAAAGCCACGGGAAACATTTAGTCAAACTCAAACTCAAAACATTTATTTCAAATAAACCAATTACAGGTACTTTTGAATTGTCAAGGGGTCGGTCAGTCAGAAAGATGAAGCTAGTTGCCCATTCCAAAGCGTAGTAGGTTCCTATGGAGAAGAACGGGCAAGAAACTCCACGGACACTCTTTTAAATCAGAATATTGTTACAATATATTGGTTACATCATTTATGTTCAAATTATACATGTGAGTAGGTACAATGTAAAGAAACGTGCACGTTAAAAGAGTCCGTAATTAAACGATAAAAAAGAAACAAAACAATTCAAAAATTAAAATTTGTTAAAATAAGCCGTGGCAGCTAAGAGATGATTCATTCAGCTCAACCATTTTGAAGGGAACTTAATGACCCAACACACACGCCACCATCAGCGAGACATTAAAGTGAGCATGACATACTCCTTCCACCTCCTCCTTCCTCCTTCCTCCTTCTTATCTTGTGTCTCACTTCCAATTCTATGTTCTTCACACACTAAGAATCTGCGTTCTTCTAACAATCTTCTCCTACTCTGCCCTTCTCATACTTCTGACTTTGTTCATTCTTCTTTTCATATTCAGTCCATTCTTCTTTGGAATGCGCTTCCTCTTGATATCAGGACGGCCACCAGTTGGTATGCATTTAAGCGGAAACTGCAGAGATTTTTTCAAAATAAATAGAGTAGAGTCAGATACACCTCTCTGCCTTGAATTTGTATATAATGTATACATATATATATTATAGGTATATATTATAGTAAATATAATATGTATGTAAGTATTTATGTATCACAAGTTGATTGTGTATTTATGTGCTGCAAAAACTGTTTTATCTATAATGCATTATGATATATATATTTTTCCTTATTTTTTTTTATTTTTTTTCTCTTTGTTCCTCTCAATCAGAGCACCCGCCATCTAATCTCTTCACCACCCTTGGTTGGCTGGTAGAGAATGCCTAAGGCATTAAGCCCGCCTTTGTACCTTTTTTGTGTGCGAAAAGTTTAAATAAATAAATAATACTGTCAGCCGCCAGGGCACATTCAAGTCAATGAAAGACGTACCTAGTAAATGGTCCAGTCCAGTCCATAATAATGTACATTTTTTTCATAGAACTCTTTTGATTTACGCGGCGCAGCACAGTGGTCCCTCCATAGGACATTGGGCTGAGGCCCTAGTGCGAGTTTCTTTGAACCATCTCGACTTTACGCATCGAAAGCGTTGGGCGCTCTGATTGGCCTTTTACCAGTGAAGGCCAGTGATGGGCCAATCAGAACGCCGAACGCGGTCGATGCGTAAAGTCGAGATAGTTAAAATATTAAGTAATAAAAACTCAACTACGACTAAAAAGGTATAAACAAGACCCCACAGACAGACAAATTAAAAATCCGGAGTCACACGAAATCTGTTAGATTTAGCCCTAACACGTGTGACTCCGGATTTTTAATTTGTCTGTCTGTGGGGTCTTGTTTATACCTTTTTAGTCGTAGTTGGGTTTTAGTTTTTATTACTTAATAGTCTAGTTTCAAAAACTGTAACGTCTAGGTGCGCCAAAGTGCGCCGAGGGTTTGCCATTGAAAGGACTAGGTCGAGTGTAGATAATTGCCAAATACGGAGATTGGTTATGGGGGATGCGCTAGGGTAGCCCGCGAAATTCAAATTTTCTTACGTTTTCTGCAATTTGCAGGTCACTATTAGGTTGTATGGTAGTCTAAATATTATTTGCGGCTGTAACAAATATGGATTTACAGAATTATAAACTTTAGAATCAGCAATACAACTCTCTAAGTTCATGTACGTGCATTGAATGAAAATTTCATGAAATCGTCATAATATTAATATAGTAAAATATTCATAAAATAATCCGTAAGAAAATTTGAATTTCGCGGGCTACCCTAGCGCATCCACCTTAAATGAGATCGAAGTCTGTAATACTATGTTTCGCTATAATTATATTATCTAGAAAATATTATTATTTATATGCCAATTAAGCTCAGAAATAATAAATAATGTATAAAACCAATTATTGTTACCTATTTATCTACCTATTTTTTAGTCTGGATGAATGCTTTTTTTAGAGAATATATCTACCTTGCTTTTAAAATATTTTTTTAAAACTTTTTATTACCCTTAGAATCGCAAAACATTCATTTTGTTAGGTTTTGAATTAATTACTAAATCGTTAAATTGTTTTAGTCGACTATTGGGACATTTTATTTCTTACACTAGCAACACTAGCTTTTGGACGACTGACGTTTGGGTATGGCGGTTAACCACGAGCGAAGTCTCGGCCTATTCGCTCGGGGCCAGCATCGAATGCGGACGTATTACGATTGGTCTCAAATAAAACTACCTTTCAATAATTTATGTGAGTATGATTTTATTATATTTCAGAAGTGGGATTAACCTGCTTTTTGCTTACTTAAATATATTAATAATTATATTAATCAATATTTTGACAACAGTTAATAGAATCCCTTAATGTGTGTGTCAGGGTAATATTTCAGGATTTTCTAGGTTATTTCCAAAAGTCATTTTCAAAGAAATGCTAATTGGATTATAGATAGCACCGTTTCAGCCAGGGGGTGCAAGGGGGGCCAAAATTTTGGTTATTTTTGAGCTACGAGGCCTCGTTTCCGAGATATTTCAATTTTAATTTTTAAAGTACCGCCGTTAAAGTAAATTTTATTGTTGTTTGTTTCGTGCTAAATTGAGTAGTTACATCGTTATCGTTTACAAGTTCCAGTGCAACGATGCAACGTGCAAATGAACCTTCTCCGCGACGGCGCTTGAGGACGCCTAACCGTAGAGAAGCTGGTCGGGGTGCAGACTCAAGCAGTCGGAGCCGCAGTCGCGTGCGCACTCCGAATCAAAGGCAGGGGCGTGACAGTGTCCGAAAATTGGAACATCAGCTGGAACATCATCGCGAGCGGCTACGCGCTTTGGAGAGCGAGCTCAGCCGTGAACGTAGTCTCCGGCGACGGGCTACACCGGCGGCCGGTGCTGAACGTGACAACGAACTGGAGCGGTTGCAGGCTCGAGACAGAAGCCTTCCTCGGGAACGCAGCTCTACAGTGCAGAGGTCCCGCGAAGTACGTGATGCCGCTGACAACGTTCCGCCGACGCCACGGAATAAACGGTCAGACAGTCCAACTTTTAGCTCTAACGATATTATAAAACTCATAAATTCTATTGCTAAGCCTAACTCTCAGCCGCTAACAGTGACATCTCCAATACAGAATTTTAGTAACAATAATAATATTAACCACAAGAATATTTTGCCTAACTTTGACCCTTCTTCAAAGAGTCAACGAATTGATATTTGGCTTAAAAAGGTCAATGAATGTGCCACTGTCTACGGCTGGGACGAAAGGACGGTTATACATTTTGCTATGCAGAAACTACAAGGATTGGCCAAAACATGGTATGAGAGTTTGAACTCCATCCTATCTAGCTGGGACGAGTGGCAACATAAATTGATGAGTGCCTTTCCGTTTGAGCAAAATTATGGCCAATCCTTGGAGGACATGCTAAGGAGAAAGAGTAGGTTTAATGAACCACTTGAGGTCTACTATTATGAAAAATTAGCTCTCTTGAACCATTGTGACATCGAAGGCAAGCGTGCAGTGGAATGTATAATTCATGGGTTAAGCGACAGAACAATGAGGTCCAGTGCCAACGCGATACGTTGTACCCAACCCGATCAATTATTACGATTTCTCGTGTGTAACAAGGAGATTCCACAATCTTCTGATCGCGCTAATTTTAAGAATCGATCTTCATCTGCTTCTGAGTTATCAAAAAGTAACACTAGAACCGATATTAATAAAACTCACAATTATTTCTTTTGTTTTAACTGCAAAGAGAAAGGACATCATTACAGTAACTGTCCGAAGCCTATAATAAAATGTGACAAGTGCAGTAGAATTGGTCATAAAGCAGATAATTGTTCGGGGAAATTTAGAGACGATAAAAAGCCGGAGAATGTCCAAAAGACAATGCGTATATTAACGTCGGAATCAAATTCAAAGTTTATTAAAGTAGGTAGAATAAACAACGTTCCTATAGAAGCTTTTATAGATTTTGGCAGTGAGGTTACGCTTATCACGCAGTCCGTAGCCTCAGCGTTAGGCCTCACCTACAATAGCCCTTCCATACCTTTGAGAGGTTTTGGTAACGACATAATACAATCCAAAGGTGGGGTAGATGTAGAATTGAACATTGATGATGTTAGAGGTCGCGTTTTGTGCCAAGTAGTAGAGGATAGACTTCTTGATTTACCCTTGCTGATAGGACAGTCGTTTACAGAGCAGTCACATGTCATAGTGTATAAAACTGCGGAGGAATTAATTTTTTTTGATGGTAATAACGAATTAGGTTTTCCTCGATTAGATTTAGGTGATAATGCATCTGCCACTGTAGTGATCGCTTCTGATGTCAATATTTATGGTCCAGCTGTAGTCAAAGCCCGCGTTAATACAATTAGAGATGGGGATATCTTATTAAGCGGAAAAGTTATGGGAAAACCTCACCAACAGTTCACCGTGAATGGGGGAGTGTATCGGGTCAAAGACAATTTTCTTTATATTTATATAACACCCATGTCAAAACTCTGTCAATTGCGGGAGACTGTGGCCATAGGAAGGGGCATTAAAATCCAAGTAGTTAATCATATATTCACACCAGCAGAATCTCTCAAGGTCGAACCCGATATTATTGATGTTAGTCAAGTAAAAATAGGTAGCGCTATCGATGAGTCCCAACGACAACAGTTGATGAATATTCTTGGCAGGTATAAACATTGTTTTGCAACTACATTGAAGGAACTAGGGTGCACAAGTGTTGCTGAGATGAATATCGAACTAAGTAGCGACCGTCCCGTCGTATATCGACCGTACAGATTGGCACATAAAGAACGAGAACAAGTGAGAGATATGATAGGAGAAATGTTAGAGTCTGGAATCGTGAGAGAATCTGTTTCAGAATATGCTAGTCCTATTATATTAGTGCGCAAAAAGGATGGCAAACAAAGATTATGCGTCGATTATAGGCTCTTGAATTCTGTAACCGTAAAAGAACGGTATCCGATGCCGATTATTGAGGACGAGATTGCTCGACTTTCAGGTCAAGCATTCTTCATTACTCTTGACCTGGCGTCCGGTTACTACCAGGTGCCAATAACCGAAGAGTCGAAACCACTAACGTCGTTCGTTACCCCGGACGGCCAGTACGAATTTAATCGTATGCCGTTCGGGTTGGCGAATGCACCCGCTGTTTTCCAGCGGTTGATGAATAGGGTACTAGGGTCTGCTAGGTTTACAGAGGCTATGGTCTATATCGATGATGTCCTTATTTACGGAAAGAGTGTAGAGGAATGCTTGGAAAGGTTTGAAAGAGTGATGCAATTATTGGAAAATGCCAATTTGACCCTTAACTTGTCGAAATGTGATTTTCTTCAGAATCAGATCACTTACTTAGGATATGAAATAAGTGCTGCAGGTGTTCGTCCTGGTAATAAAAAGATTCAATCTGTTTTAGATTTTCCTTGTCCGACTAATTCACATTTCGTACGACAGTTTCTTGGATTAGTGGGCTATTTCAGAAAGTTCATTAAGAACTTCGTGACTTTGGCACATCCTCTGAATAGACTGCTTAGGAAAGATGTGGATTGGATTTGGGCTGAGGATCAAGAGGTAGCTTTTAGGGCGCTTAAGGATAGGCTGGTTAATAGACCGATACTAGCGATTTATGAACCGACCGCTGAGACAGAATTGCACACCGATGCAAGCCAATTAGGAATAGGCGGGATTTTGCTCCAGCGCAAACGTGCCTGCGATCCTTTTCAACCAGTGGCATACTATAGCCGGCAAACTTCTCCAGAGGAAAAAAAATTTCATTCATTTGAACTTGAGACTCTGGCTGTAGTATGTTCACTCAAGAAATTCCGAGTTTACTTGTTAGGGCAAAGTTTTAAAATTGTCACGGACTGTAGCGCGCTACGTTCCACATTTTCAAAACGAGACATGATTCCACGCATAGCTCGTTGGTGGCTCCTGCTACAAGAGTTTCAATGTAATGTAGAGTATCGTGCCGGTACTAAAATGGCACACGTGGACGCTCTGTCGCGAAATCCTGTCGAATTGGTAGATGACACAGTTGAAATTGACCAGTATCCGAGTATTATGCTAATCAGTAACGATGACTGGTTACACACCTTGCAGATGGGAGATTCAGAACTCCGACGCACACGTGATATACTCACTACTGATATGGATGCCGATAGTTTAAAACATATTAAAGAAAACTATCTTATTAAGGATAACAAACTTTTTAAATGTTTAAACGGGGATAAAGATAACTTACGCTGGGTAGTACCAAAGGGCGCAAGGTGGCAACTTTGCCGCATGAATCATGACGATATCGGACATTTTGGCGTAGAAAAGACCTTGGAACGCATTAAGAAAACGTATTGGTTCCCTAAAATGTCTCGATTTATAAAAAAATATGTTCAGGCGTGCTTAGAATGCGCATACTCAAAGAAAACCACGGTTGATGAAGGTCATTTACACCCGATCACTAAAATAGAAGTACCTTTTCACACCATTCATGTTGACCACCTTGGGCCCTTTGTTCGTTCAAAGTTAGGAAATTCTTACCTCTTCGTAATAGTGGACGCGTTCACAAAGTTCGTTTTTATTAAACCTGTGCGAAACACTAAGACGCAAACGGCTGTTAAAGTTCTAGAAGACATTTTCTATACATTTCGGATTCCCGACCGAGTCATTAGTGACCGTGGCACTTGTTTCACATCACACGCGTTTAGACGTTTTTGTTTAGATAAGGGCATACGGCATATTTTGAACGCGGTCGCTAGTCCGAGAGCGAATGGGCAGGTAGAGCGGTACAACCGCACCATATTGAACTCATTGACTGCCCAGAACCTTAATTTCGACGAGAGGAATTGGGACGATAAAGTAGGTAGAGTCCAATGGGGCATGAATAACACACGCCAAAAGACCACAGGTAGGACGCCGGCTGAGATCATGTTCGGATTAAATATGAACGCAGAGATTAACCCTAGGCTCAATGAATTAGTACGGGAAAGTAAGGAAGATCTTGATCCAGAAATCTTACGCGAATCCGTCAAAGATAAAATTGATGTAGAACAGGAAAAGCAAAAATCCGCCCATGACAAAAACCGGTTTCCTGCGCGTGTATACGGTGAGGGCGATCTTGTCAAAATCACAAGAACTTCGTTTGCAAATGATGGCAAAAGTAAAAAACTAATTTCACCCTACGTCGGACCTTATCGCGTAATCGCTGTGTTGGGTAACGACCGTTATAGGCTGGCTGCTATACCTGGGTTATCTAGTACCAAAAATAAACGCAAAACCACTGTAGCTGCCGATCGTATGTTACCATGGGTTCACGTAGCCGCCTTAGATGTGAATGAGGACAACGATGTTGATATGAATGATGAGGCGTATAGCTGTGATGATGAAGACTCAGATGCGTAAATTAATTAATTTTATAGATTATTTATTCATTTTCGCATAAGCTACATCATTGTCGTCACCGTCGTTGCTAACGTGCTAGTTATGACTGTAAAGTTAAAATTAATTAATTGATTAATCGATTAAGTTAAATTGATTATTGAGTTGTTTGACACGCAATAGTACTGATTTTATTAGTTTGATTTTGATTAATAGTATTTACCATGTGTTAATATAATCTAATTAAACGTTATTATGAATCAATATGAGATGGTAATACGGATAAGTTTTGATACTATTGTATTGTTTAAATTTAGTATACCCACTTAATTATAATGTGTAGATTGACTATTTGAAATGTAATTGATAGTAACTGCAAAGACAAGAATTGGAATATGTATTGTAATGTATGTGTATTATTCTGTGTGTATTCTGGCAAATATGTATTTTGATTTGGTCTGATTTTCATTAGACAAGGATAGGAACATGTATTGTATTGTTGTTTTATTGTGTGTATTTTGGCAAATAAATATTTTGATTTGGTCTGATTTTTATTAGACAAGAATAGGAATATGCATTGTATTGTTGCTATTGTGTATTTTAGCAAATAAATATTTTGATTTGGTTTGATTTTCATTTATAATCATCACATGAATATCAAAATTATAATCAGTACGTATCTATTTATGTATTTATGCTTGTGAGAGGGTTCACAAGTTATGTCACCATGGTTAGTGAGAGGGTTCACTACCACCGTGACTTTATATCTATGTATTTATGCTTGTGAGAGGGTTCACAAGTTATGTCACCATGGTTAGTGAGAGGGTTCGCTACCACCGTGACTTAATCAATATAAGTATACTTGTGAGAAGGGTTCGCAAGTTATGTCACCATGATCAGTGAGAGGGTTCACCACCATCGTGACTTTTTATAATCTATAATAACTTATAAATAATTGTGAGCCAAATTCGATGCTGTAATTTGCAGGCCGAGTGTTAGGTTTTAGACACTAATCCCCTTGCGTGCATGAGGACATGCACGACGTCAGGATGGTCGAGTGTTAGGTTTTGAAATAATTACTAAATCGTTAAATTGTTTTAGTCGACTATTGGGACATTTTATTTCTTACACTAGCAACAATAGCTTTTGGACGACTGTCGTTTGGGTATGGCGGTTAACCACGAGCGAAGTCTCGGCCTATTCGCTCGGGGCCAGCATCGAATGCGGACGTATTACGATTGGTCTCAAATAAAACTACCTTTCAATAATTTATGTGAGTATGATTTTATTATAATTTATTAGGTAAAAAGTCATTCGTTCATTTTTAATCCGATTTGCAAACCCAATGTCCGCCCTTCTTAGGAACCGGGACCAAAGCTCACACACATAGGCGGTATTTTTTTTTCCTACATCTTCAACAATCATCATCATATTTCAGCCAATTTACTCAAAACCGTAATGAATTATAAACCTAAACCTTCCTCATGAATCACTCCGTCCATCAGTGAAAACCGCATCATAATTCGTTCGGTAGTTTTTGAGTTTATCACTTTCAGACAGACAGACGCGGCGGGGGTTTTTATGGTGCAAAAAAATTTGTGCTCGCGAGGTCTACTGTTTGCAGAACTACGAGTAATAAGTAGATTGGTACTACTAGTAGTATGTCTTACATCGCAATCACGTACTTTCGCAGTAACGTACATCGCAGTAAAGAACTTTCGCGACAACTTACATCGCAATCACTTACTTTCGCAGTAACGTAGGTACATCGCTGCACAGTATTATTTTTGCCTCGAAAAACGGACATCTCCCTTTTATTAACTTATCCGATAGAACAGGTTACTCCAAAAATAAGAGTAAAATACCCGTTTGACAATTTTGTCCCAATCGGGAGATATAAATTTTTCAATATTTTTTCTGTTTTCCATAAAAACCATAGAAATCGCAATAGCTTCAGATCCAGTCCGTTTTTGTTATATCTTCGATTGCAATAACTTGATGCTTTATATTAAGTAAATTATCAAGCAAACGCTAAATTTTTATCGCTAAACGTGTAGAGTTACAACGAATTTTACATATTTTCGTTTTTTTTTTTTATGGGCTTATTCCATGGCATTTGGATTCAATATCGATACAAGCTGTTGCTTTGGCACTAAGAAGTACCGTTTTTAAATATCATATCCAAATCTTATGGTATCTAGAATTTACAGGATTCTGAAATTTAGGCGCTAGAGTTAGCACAAGACGTATTTTTTAAAATGTTTTTTTAGTGAAAATGTTAATTCCCGATACCGGTGGGCTACTCTTTTTTATATTTTTAAATGTTTTTTATATTATTTATTTTTAAGAAATATTTAAAAATGTAAAATAATATGTGTAAAAATAAATAAAGGACATAATAACATGGTTATCTGATCGGAGTTTCAATTTCATTGATTTTCACATTGTTAATGATATATCCAACTATTTTCATATTATTTTATAAATAGTTAAAAAGTAAATTAAATTAAAATGAATCCGGAATTATAATTCTAGTAATCCTACTAGTTTTATAAATGTATAATTTTAGCAGTTTAGATATTTGTTTGGATATTTGTAAGTTTACTAATATCATACGACGTTAAATACGATGACGTACAATAAACGAATTTTTGAAGGGCAATTTGTGGTACGGGGAAGGGGTCCGCTCTCGTTAGGATTAAACCTACAAATTAACAAAAAATATAATTTTTTATGACGTGATGACCCTAAAACCAAAATTATCAGAAAAATCTTTAGAAGTGAATAACTCCTAGATACCGTGAGATTTGGATTTGGTTTTTTTTCTAGTGATTGGTTGTGGTCTAAAGATGATTTACAATAAATATAAAATCCAACTAAGCAAAGATACAACCATGAAAATCGAAATCTCAAAACACAAAAAAGCATATTTCTTTACATCTGTACTAGTTAGTACTGTTTTGTATTTTTTTTCCAATATATTTAATATGGTTTTATTACAAATAATAAAGAAAAGGGTAAAATAATGCGTAGTTTGTTTGTAATTAATTAATTTAGAAAAGTTCCAAAAATTATAAAAGAATTTTATACTCGTGTTCGGTATAAAATTGGCACATCGGTATTTTACTCTTACTTTTAAAATAACCTGTTCTATCAGTTAAGTTAATAAAAAGGGGATGTCCGTTTTTCGAGGCAAAAATAATACTGTGCGCTGTAATGAACTTTGCAATAATGATGCACACCCATGAAATTCATATCACTGTAAAACAAAGTTTAGCTGACATTGCTAGGTCAGTCTACTCTTATCATTTACCCAACAGGATGTCGGACACAGATTATTAATGTCATTGGCACTTTATTTTTAACCGATTTCAAAAAGACGGTGGTTCTCATTTCGACTGGATGTTTTATTTTTGTGTGTTTGTAACACGATTACTCCGCCATTTGCGAATTAATTTTGATGATTCTTTTTTTGTTTGGTAGGTCATGCTTCGGAGGTGGTCCCATATAAATTGTATTAACTTTGCTTGCGTAGATTTTGAGTTAGCTTCAATATTACGTATTTTTCCCACTAGCCTTTACGGGCCATGTTTTAAGTTCCTCTCACTGTTATTTACTTATCAGGTAATGGTTTCAAATTTGTGTGGAATAGGTAAAAAAGAAATTTAAATAAAACGTGAAAAATAATTTTATTTCGACATTTTTTTTTTCGTTTCGAAGTCGATTTGATTTTAGTGACTTTGGTTAGATGTCGGTTGTTTTTTTTGTTGTAAAAAGTTTTCGTTTATTAATTAAGCAATTTTTTGTTTTTTTTATGGCTAGTCAAAGTCTCGCGCCAATTATAACAGTAATTGGCATGACTGCATGCGTGTCATGGCGCCTCGGAAATGTACGATCCCGGCAGCCATTCGAAGATCTTTGACAGTCTTTAAGGGTATATGTGAATCCTAAAAGTCATATTTAACAAGTCTTACCTACCTGGGGGCTTAAAACAGTCACCTTTGGCAGAATCATAATAGGAAAATATTATGAATCATCGTAAAACGTCACAAACTGACAATTCATAATATGATCTGCGTGCGATTCGTATTACGAAATAATTCATTAGTTTGATAGTTTTCTATGGAGATTCGTAAAATGGTCCACATAATATGAACTGCTTTTAGAGGAATTGCTAATGTGGCCGGTTTAGGCCCCCAGGAGTATCGTGTTACCGTGTTACGTGTAATTAGGTTGTGGAGTTCACATAGGCACTCCATGTAAAATACTGATATCAGCTGCATCCGTTTAGACTTGAAGCCGACCCCAATATAGTTGAGGGAGCAAGTTTATTTATTTCAAGTTAAATAAGTTTATTTACTTCAAAATAAATAGGTTTTAACAAATAAGTTGTAGGGGCATTCTTTTAAGTATGGCCTCTACATATATACTTTCCATATCTATATATGCGTACAACATACAAAGCCTGTTAATAACTGAATTTTAACAAAGTAGCTACAATAACAAAACTAGAACTCATCATCATCTGCCCAGCCTTTTCCCAACTATGTTGGGGTCGGCTTCCAGTCTAACCGGATGCAGCTGAATACCAGTATTTTACATGGAGCGACTGCCTATCTGACCTCCACAACCCAGTAACTGGTAATACGGGTAATACGATACCCCTTGGTAAGACTGGTTGTCTGAATTTCGGGCTTCTGACGACTCGTAACGACTGTCAAAGATCCACGAATGACAGCCGGGACCAACGGCTTAACGTGCTTTCCGAGGCACGGAGGCGTCTCGATATGTGAAAATAGTCACCCATCCACGGACCAACTTCGGCAACCGTAGCTTGACTTGATGGATCGACCCGAGCGGCTGTTATAACTTAGCCACGAGCTCCTCCGCGTGTGTCTTTGTATATTATTGTAATAATAATCAGCCTATAATGTTCCAACTGCTGGGACACAGGCCTCCTCTCTGTGAGAGGGACTGGGCCGTAATCCACCACGCGGGCCCAGTGCGGGTTGGTAGATGTCACATGTCTTCGAATTTTTGGTTCTAGGACATGCCGGTTTCCTCACGATGTTTTCCGTCACCGTTTTTGAGAGCAGTGGCGATGAAATAATTTACACAAAGTAAAGCGCCTGTCAGGGTTCGAACCTACGACCTACGACTCGTAAGTCGTGGCCGTTACCACTGGGCCACCACTGCTCCATTATATATTATTGTAATGTAAACTATTATTAAGTATTAAATTTTATAATTGGGCGCACAATGCAAAAAGAAATGCGTTGAAAGTCGTTGTAAAAGGTGAAGGTCATAATGTATATAAGGAAGGGCAAAGTCGAAACGATATGCATTGGTATGCGCGAGCGCAAGCTAAAGTTCTGTTGAGTTGTGTGACACTTTATGTCTGTTAGTTATGCAAGATTTCCAAGAAGGAAAGTATGTGTTTTTTAATGTATTTTTATCGATTTTCATCAATTGTGGACCGACTTTGAAAATTTTCATTTGGCAGAAGAAGCTTGCGCCCATATAAATTTTATTAACTTTGCTCAGGTAGTTTTTGAGTTAGCTTCAATAATACGCATTTTTTCACTTATTTTATACAAGGTGGAGACGACAATACGACAAAAAATAAAACTCCGGATATCTAATGACGTTCTCAGTCTACATACAAAAAATTAATCAAATATATCCAATAGTTTAGTTACGATAGCTAGTCAAAGATCGGCAAACCCCATAGTCGGCCCATCACTACTATTTAGTTTGTTTTAATTTCCATATTAGGATTTATTGATAGTGCCAAAATACTCTTATGTATTAGTATTGCCGGTGTTTTCATTTATTGTTGTATTGTCGTCTCCACATTGTATACCTAGATGTTTTGAGTTGCTGTCACTGTTATTCACTTATTATGTATGTAGGAATGGAATGTTATGACAGGATAGTGAAACGGGACGTGAAGATGGATGACAGACGTGACCCATGAACGAGTGACAGAGACGAATGTAAGAATTAGTCAAAGAGCGAAAGAGATAGTGAATGAATGTTTAAACATAGAATAAGTTGAGAAAAAAAGAAGATTGCAGATGACGTAAGGAAGACGATAAAGACGTAGGGAGTAAAGACGAAAATTAATTAAATGGAATAAGAAGAAATCTGCTGTTTGATTCTCGACATATAGTTCAAATCCCACAACTTTTTGGGGGCTCGTCCGGGATAGAGCAATATTTCAAGTTTCGGACCCCAACAGAAAATTCAAAAAAACAAAATTTCCGAACCAAAGACGCCATAACAAAAAAAAGACGAGCAGATTGCTAAAAGACGGTAAGACGGTAATAATATTTACAGAAGACGAAGACGAGGAAAACAAGTAGCATGGGAGGGAATTCGCCGAAACATGGGAAAACTCGCCGCCAAGCCAACTACGACGAAGACGAACATGACGCATCGACATCGGCTGGGCAAGGTTTTAACCGTGATCAGGCTATTTTCCATGAGAGCCTTGTCCCAAATTTCAGTGGGCAAGACAAAACGTTTTCAGTAGCCAAGTGGGCGCAGGACGTTGATGATAATGCCGAGATTTTTCAGTGGTCGCCCCTACAAACTCTGATCGTAGCCAGAAGGGCTTTAATCGGAACTGCTGCGCTGTGGCTCAGATCTGAAAAACCTTATAAAAGCTGGGAGGATTTAAAGGCTGGATTACTGAAGGAGTTTCCAGATTTGGTGGATAGCAAAACCATTCACGAGATGATGGCCGCCAGAAAGAAAAAGAAGGACGAAAGTTGTTTAGACTACGTGCTAGTCATGAAGGAAATGGGAAAACGCGGCAAGATTCCCGATTATGTAGCCATAAAATACATTATCGACGGTATAATTGACTCAGAAGTTAACAAAATGTTGTTGTACGGAGTTACGACTTATTCTGATCTGAAAGAGAAAATAAAAATATATGAGACGATCAAAGAGAAGATGAGGACGGATAACAGTGGTCACAGTCGATACAAGAAGCCTGAAATTCATGAAAATGGCACGGCGATCAAGAGGTGTTACAGCTGTGGTGAAAGAGATCATCAGTCGTCCAGGTGTCCAAATAAAGAAAAAGGTCTTAAATGTTTTAAGTGTAACGAATTTGGACATATTTCTACGCAATGCATTCGGTCTACGAATGAAAAGACCCAAAACCGAGAACAAGAACGACGGGGCGGAAAACCGAATTTTCACGAAGAAAAGCGAACGATGTGTGTGACCGACTTCACTCCGAACATTCGCGAGGCTGCGGTTGGCAAAACTGACGACATTGTCACTATTGACAGGAGTACCAACTTCAGTGACAGCGACAAGATGGCGATGCCAGTGGGAACTGACGCCAACTTCACTGATGTTTACGTCGAAGAGAAAACGCCGGCACAGATTAGATTTGAAAATGCCTGCAAAACGATTTTTGTGAATAAGTGCGAAGTAAATGCGTTAATTGACTCTGGTAGCGAGATAAATTTGGTGTGTACCGAATTTTATGTTCATCTTGGAGCTCCCGAGTCTGTAAATACTGTCACGAATCTGGTGGGATTAGGCGGCAGTATTGTGTCTACGAAAAAGTTTACCGCTTGCGTACTGTTAGACGGACACGAATATAACGATATTGCGTTTCATGTTGTTCCTAGGCATGCTTTGCCGTGTAGTGTTATATTGGGTCAAGAATTCCTCAAAGATGTTTTCACAATTATGTCGAAGGGGTCAATACTGATTGCTCCAAACGTAAACAGTTGGTTATCAAGGCTTGTGTCTGTAGTAAGTCAGGATGAGTTTGTTTTAGGTAGAATTGAAGATAAGCAGGTGAAACAAGAGGTTATTGAATGCGTGAAGAAGTATAAACCTGTACAGACAAAGGAGGCGCCGATAGAATTGAGGATAGTGCTGAAGGATGACGTACCGGTGGCTCAGCGACCAAGACGTATTTCTTTAGCTGAACAACATATTGTTGAAAAACAAGTATCAGAGTGGCTCAAGGATGGAATCATTCGTGTAAGTTTTTCAGAATATTCCTCACCCCTGGTGTTAGTAAAGAAGAAAGATGGCAGTACTAGAGTATGTGTAGACTATAGACCTATAAACAAAAAGATGATTAAAGATGAATTTCCTCTGCCTATTATTGACGATTTGATTGATAAACTTAAAGGTGCTCGAGTTTTTAGTGTGCTAGATTTAAAAAATGGATTCTTTCATTTGAGAGTCAATAAAGAAAGCATAAAGTACACTGCCTTTGTTACACACAATGGACAATATGAATTTTTGAGGGCGCCGTTCGGTTTGTCGGTTTGCCCAAAGTATTTTATGAGATTTGTGACTATGGTGTTTCAGGAACTTATAGCAAAAGGAAAATTGGTAATATTCATCGATGACTTATTAATACCCGCTATTGATGAATGTCAAGCATTGCAGCGGTTAAAAGAAGTATTAGCTGTTGCATCACAGTACGGCTTACAGATTAATTGGAAAAAGGCGCAATTACTATGTCGAAGAATAGAGTACTTAGGACACATTATAGAAGATGGAAAAGTTCAACCGTCTCAGGACAAAACAGATGCTGTAACCAGGTACCCTGAACCCAAGACTTTAAAGCAACTTCATAGTTTTGTTGGATTAACCTCATATTTTAGAAAGTATATTAAAGATTTTGCATTGATAGCTAAGCCGTTAACTGATTTGTTGAAGAAGGGTGTTGATTTTGTGTTTGAGGATGTTCAGAAAAGTGCGTTTAAAGTGCTGAAGAATGCTTTGGCTAGTAGCCCAGTGTTAAGGATTTATGATCCTCAGTTATTAACTGAATTGCATACCGATGCCTCTGCAATAGCATACAGTGCTATCTTATTACAGAGAGACCATTTAGGTGAGTTACATCCTGTATATTACTACAGTAGGAAGACCAGTGATGCTGAGAAGAAGTATAGTAGCTATGAGCTGGAAGCTTTGGCTATTGTTGAAGGAGTCAAGAAGTTTAGGCATTACTTGTACGGTAAACACTTTAAAATTATTACAGATTGTCAAGCCTTTCAGAAGACATTGAATAAGAAGGACCTAGCAACTAGAGTAGCCAGATGGGTATTATTGCTTGAAGAGTATGATTATGTGATTGAACATCGACCAGGAGGAAAAATGCAGCATGCAGACGCTTTGAGCAGAAATCCATTTGTGGGAGCTGTTGAGTTAAGCCTGCATGATCAAGTCAAGCAAGCACAGATGTTGGATGAAGGTATAAAAGCGATTATAGAGATTGCAAAACTTCAGCCATATGAAGACTATATTTATAGCGATGGTTTACTTTACAAAGGACTAGAAAGAAAGTTGGTAATACCAAGAAGTTTAGAATTTGAGATTCTAAGAAGAATACACCAGAAGGGTCATTTTGGAAAAAGAAAAATGATAGAACTGTTAGAACAAGAATATTACATCAAAAATATTAACAAGAAGATTGAAGAGTTTTTACTGACGTGCATACCATGTCTGCTAGCGACCAAAAAAGAAGGTAAACAGGAGGGATTCTTAAGTTGTATTCACAAAGAAGGTATTCCTTTACATACTATTCACTGTGATCATATTGGACCACTTTCAGAGACGAGAAAGATGTATAATTATATTTTGACGGTTGTAGACGGATTCACAAAGTTTGTGTGGTTGTTTCCAGTGAAGGGAACTACAAGTAAGGAGACCATAGACAAGTTAAAGATTCATCAGCAAACGTTTGGAAACCCTATACGTTTGATTTCAGATCGTGGTAGTGCTTTTACCAGCAATGACTTTAAGGAGTTTTGTGAAAAGGAGAATATTCAACATGTAACCATAACAACAGGTGTACCCAGAGGGAACGGTCAAGTGGAGCGCATTCACAGAATAATAATAGCAGTGCTAACAAAGCTGTGTATTGAAGAACCATCTCAATGGTACAAGCATGTCAGCCGGGTGCAAAGAACACTGAATAGCACATACCAAAGAAGCATTGACACCACTCCCTTTGAACTCATGTTGGGTACAAAGATGAAAACCAAAGAAGATATTGAGATTTATGATTTGCTTCAGCAAGAGCATAGAAGTAATTTCGTGCAGAATAGAGAAGACTTGAAGATGAAGGCGAAAGAACAAATAAGAAAAGTTCAAGATGAAAATTGTAAGACGTTTAATAGAAGAAGAAAGGAAAGTCGGAAATATACAGTAGGAGATGTTGTAGCCATCAAACGTACACAGTTCGGTGTTGGATTGAAGCTAAAGCCGAAGTATCTAGGGCCATACAGAGTCACTAAAGTTAAGAGAAATGATCGATATGATGTTGAAAAGATGGATCATATGGCAGAAGGTTCTCGAGTGACTTCTTCCTCGGCAGATAATATGAAGCCATGGCCAGTGTCTGGAAATAATGTCGAGTTAGGTGAGTAGGTTTTGTTGGTCAGTTAGGTTAGGGTACACCTTTGGGGTTTATTCTTGACCTAATGTTTCACTATGATGGTATATTTTAGGTCGTGTTATGTTGTTATCTTTAAGTTACTAGTACGGATACTTTTAAGTTTTGTAATAGTTTTTTTTTAGTAAGATCAAATAAGGATTGACTGGGGACAGTCATATAGCAGAATGGCCGAGCTGTAGGAATGGAATGTTATGACAGGATAGTGAAACGGGACGTGAAGATGGATGACAGACGTGACCCATGAACGAGTGACAGAGACGAATGTAAGAATTAGTCAAAGAGCGAAAGAGATAGTGAATGAATGTTTAAACATAGAATAAGTTGAGAAAAAAAGAAGATTGCAGATGACGTAAGGAAGACGATAAAGACGTAGGGAGTAAAGACGAAAATTAATTAAATGGAATAAGAAGAAATCTGCTGTTTGATTCTCGACATATAGTTCAAATCCCACATGTAATAGTATCCGAATTTCTATGGGGTAGGTAACACAACTAAAAAGTGAAAAATAAAAACTTTTTACAAAAGAAAACAACCGACTTCCAAAAAAAAACACTACAAAGTGAAGTCGGTGGCAAAAAACGGAAATTCAAAACACCGATTTTCGAAATTAAATTATTTTACTGTTTTGTTTTATTTGGAAGTCGGTAGTTTTTTTTTGTGTAAAAAGTTTTTATTTAAATGATAAGGAAAAGGCAACGAAGTATAGGGTTAATGTTTGTTCAAATGTTGATAAACGCATCATTTTGTTACAACTTAGTTTTTCCTGTTAGTATTATTAACTCGTAAACTATGCATGCTATTATTTTTGTGTCATTTAAACTTTAGGGCAAAGATTAATCACCTATTCGTTTTATTACATAGGTACTTATTCCGGTTCGTAGCATTTTATTAAAGTTTCAAAGCTAATACGGTAAAATCAATTATTTTTTTTGGATTTTTAGACAGACACCGCCGAATTCATTAAAGTTTTCTGTAAATTGGCTGAAATATGACGATGTTATGGTGGGTACTAAAACCTCGAGAACCACTCTATCCATTGGTGAAAACAGCATGAAAATCGGTGCAGTACTTTTTGAGATTATCGCGTACAGGACGACAGACAGACGCGGCGGAGGACTTTGTTTAATAAAATGTTAGGAAGCCAATTATTTTTTAAAGAGTAACCGTGGAGTTTCTTGCCGGCTCTTCTCCATAGGAAACGACCAATTGGAACCGTGCACCTAGCTTCTGACGTTTCATAAGTGCCCATGTAGGTTTATGTGAAATAAAAATATTTTGATTTGATTTGTCAAACTTTAAAACTGTGGCTAAAGAATTCATAATCATTTCCTATATCGCACCATTATTCCAAAATAACATGATTTGGTCCAACCTCTTATATCAACTTGTTTATTTTTAAACTGGTTTGTTTTTTAATTAATGATACGGACCAGTTTGTCGCTTTTTGAGACGTTTTTGCATAGCATTATATGAATTAATCGAATGCTGAGCTTATGCTAAACATATTTTTAGTTTGTAGGTTTTCCTGCTAATGGCACGACCTTCGTAAATAAGAGAACATAATATTATAACTAAAACCTGTGTTTCCCGAAGGGATAAGCAGAGGTACCAGGGATGTTAAATAAATAGTGATAATGCTATACATTCTCCGTGGAAAAAAAAATACTGGCAGGCATAGCCCAGACATTAGATATGATGATAATAAATAAAATCTTTTTACAAAAAACAACAACCGACTTCCAAAAAAAACACGAAAAAGTATAAATTTGATTTTTTCGGAAATCGGTGTGTCTTTGCTTTTCAATTTTCGATTTTTGCCACCGACTTCCGAAATTAAAGTTATTTTTCACTTTTTTTGTGTCGAGTCGGTTGTTTTTTTTTGTATATAATCAGCCTATAATAATAATTTACCTATAATTTTTTTTTTTTTTATAAAAAGGTTTTTTTTTTTACTTTTTAGTTTTGATACCTACCCCACACAAATTCGAATACCAGTACCTGCTATGTAAATAACAGTGACGGAGTCAAATAATATATCGTCTACATAGAAAAAGTGGGAAAAAATACTTATAATATTGAAGTTAACTCAAAAACTACTGAAGCAAAGTTAATAAAAATGTATATGGGACCACCTCGGAAGCATGACCTACCAAACAAAAAAAGAATCATCATAATTGGCGGAGTAATCGCGTTACAAACATACAAAAAAAAAAAGGGACGCGTGCCTCTCACTCGCTCTCATTGTGAGCGCATAACGTGAGCGGAGCGTAACGCAGTTTCTTGAAGTGTCACCCGGCAAACCAATTTATAAGACGTTGTCACGTCAAAAACATATAGGCGAATTGAGAACCCCTTTTTGAAGAAGCTGGTTAAAAATATAAATACTGGCAGGTTTAGCCCAGACATTAGATTATGATGATAATAAAAAAAAAACAATCAAATCTCTTTTGTTTAAAAAAAATAGAAGTCATTTGTTTGCGTCGTTTCGGAACGTGTTTTGCTGTTTATCTGTTCACCAAGATAACGCGCACATGTCCAGAGTTGCGATGGCTGTCATTCAAGAAGATGGCTTCGAATTGATGGAATATCCTACATATTCATCGGATCTTGCTCCTAATGATTTTTTCACACCACCTGCTCGACAAAGTCAAATTATATGTCATGCAAACCTAACCTAAAGTAATAATATTGGGTAATAATATTGTACTGAATTTCATTATGACCCGCTGGTCATTAATGTGATTTGAATTTGGAACATAAAGTAGAACATTTACGGTAAGTAGTAGGTACATTCCATGCATTCACCATCTGCACTAAAATTTATTGTTCGAAAATCGAACTGGCCACCACGAGTAGAATATAAAAAAAAGAAAAATGGAACACAAATTATAAATAGGCGCGAATACTGAAAATTGAATTGCTTTGTGAAGCAACAAATTACTTAACTACCATACATACAAATTTAAAAAAAAATGTCGAGTGTCGATAGTGAATTGACTCCGGAGTATATTAAATCCGAAGCCATTCGCATTGCCAACAATCTACTCCCAGAAAAGTCCAAGGAATCGTACATTAAAGCCTACGACGATTTTTACAAATGGAAAACTACAAAGGTCGTCATATCTGTATCTGAAGCTCAGTGCTTTTAGTCTACTTCCAGCATTTATCATGTAAAAAGAAGTCAAGTAGCCTATGGTGCATCTATTCGATGCCCAGGTCAACAATAAGCATAAAAAATAATATACTTACAAATTAATACATACACCAAATTACTGGCATTTTTTAAAAGGAAATCGGAAGGACATCGTCCTATCGTCGTAATAAATACTTGGATTCTAGTACTAATGCTTTTTATTGTCTCGTAGATGGTGTGAAAAGTAGAGTATTCTCCTCGGGGATAAAGGTGCCTTCGTCTTGGGCGAACTTGAATCCCCCGCTGCACTCAGGATTCTTGTCTAAACTCCCTCGCTCCGCTCGGGAGTTAATGCTAGAATCCTTCGTTTTGCTCGGGATTCAATACGGCGCCCGCTACATAAGACACTACTTTATCCCCTTAGTGCATAATCTACTATTAGCTATTTCCGCGGTTAAAAGAATCATCTCAGGGGCCAGAAATTTGAAGATGCTGACGCAGTAGTCGCCGCCGTACACGATTTTTTAAGGGATCAGGAAGAAGATTTTTTTAGAAAGGGAATTTTAGTTTTATAAAAAAGATATACAAGTATAAAGTGTATAAATAAACCTGAAAGGTGACGACGCGACGTCGAAAAATTAATAACAGACATAATCATTGCGTAATACTCATTATCAGTTTTTATTGAACACCTATTTGAAATAAGATTAGACGTATAGATAAGGTTTTTTTACATTCCGTTCAACCGATTTGGAATTCTATTGCGTTGGTGGCATGACAAATGGCAGCCGCAGTAGATAGTTGGTATTGTGTAACTTTTTTTGCTTTTAATGCTATCCTTATACCTACGGTATAGAAGTCAAAATCGGTTGAACGGACTGTAAAAGGGTTTGTTTTAATGTCTAATCTTATTTCAAATGTGGTATAGTACACCCACATTTCGCCAGTTATGTGTGAATCCCATGTAATGGGGGTAGCGGATTGCCATCAACCGAGCATATACCCTATGCGCAGAGCCCCAGCGCTGGTATAAGGCCCTATCCTACCTCAAATTGCTTAGCATGATCCTCCGTTATGACGAAAATACTGAAGCATTAATTTTGAAATAAATATAATTATGTTAAAGTTGAGGATTGATGCTAGGTCCTATGTTTGGCGAAAACACGATTACATAAAATTTTCTCGATAGATGTTTTTTCCAAAGTTACTTCTAAACCGAACTATAAACCGCTGGTTTTCAAAAAATAGGTATTTCATATTACTAACTATAAAGTAGGTCTTATATTTTTTTTTTATTACCATTATTTTACAGTAAAACGCAATTACCTAAACTATTCGAGGCTTGAGAGCCGCCAGCACCCCACTCCGTCTCGCTCTCACTCAGGCCGCGAGTGATATGGTGCGAGCGAGGTAAGATTTGAGGTAGGGTCGTTTTAAGAAGTCTCGATGTTTTTTGAAGTATTAAATACCGTATGATAATAATAGTCCTCCTGACCGTATTTTCGGCCACGGCGGCCAATCTCAACGGAGACTAGCCTTCGGCGCGGGAGATATTATAGTGCACAAGTGTGTGCGCAGACACAGGTGCACTCTCTCTTCCCTCACTCTCATAGTCCGATGGGACGGCAATCCGACACGACCGGAGAGAGATCAGGCGAAGGACCAACGGCTTAACTTGCTTTCCGAGGCACTCACACCGCCAACTTCCAAACTCCGGGCTGTTACTACGAATTTCCAAATTGAAAAACCCAATAACAGTTTGCCCGACCCGGGAATCGAACCCAGGACCCCACACTCAGCAGTCGCGCTCGCGACCACGAGACCAACGGGGAAAACCGTATGAAGTAGGGTCGGGTTAAAGAAACGACAACAAAATCTGATAAAAGTGGATCTCGACTCATTAATAACAAGACAAACAGCAAAACGCTGGGTAAAACGTGGCGTTTTGTAATAATTACTAGCTTCCGCACGCTTAGTTTTACAATGTTTGTAAATATGTGAGCACCATGTATCTATCAAATACTTAATTAATTTATTTGTCATTGCTCCATTTTAAATTATTTTTACCTATTGTGGTACAGTCATTTTATTCTAGGTGCATCGTCTTCACATATAATATGTAATTGATGTATACAAAATATTGTAAAACATTTTTTAAAAGAGTAACGGTGGAGTTTCTTGCCCATTCTTCTCCATACGAAAACTACCTTTTGGAAGTCATTTCTTTGTTTTTTTTTTGACGTTCAAAAGTGACTTATAAGTGCCTATTTGAAATAAATTCTTTGACTTTGACTTTGCCCACGGCTCCGGCCTGCGTGGAATGTCGATAAAAGTAAAACAAAAGTTAACATAATTATATTTATTTCAAAATGAATGCTGCAGTATTTTCGACATAACGAAGGATCAATTTGAAGTTGTATAGGCTCTTAATTAAACCGCAGAACCTTGTGGTTAATAAAGCTACCATGAGTAATAGAATCTATTGATTTGAGGTCAAATTAACATTGAATAGAATGCTTGCATTAATGAAATTGATGATTCATAAGGAAATTCCATTTCCTACTTCCTATATCATACGATAATCTGCACATTAATTGCGTAATACACGATCAATTAGAATGGGAATCGGTCTGAAACAAATGTCTAATCCAGCCATACTCAAAGTGTGCTCCGCAGAGTCGTGGGGCTCCGTAAAGCCTCTGTGGGGGTTCCACGAAAAGACTATGGCATAATTATGTCCATCTGTAGACGTCACATTGCTTTGTGGTATTTTAGCTGCTTCTGAATCATTCTAATCTCGTACAAATAATTTCTAAAGTATAAACGAGTTCTTAAAAAAAAGGATGTTATCAATTCAACACCTATTTTATTAATAAATCTGTTTTTATTTTCACCATAATCCAAAAAAAGTGAAGTCAGAGTAAAGTGGAATTCTATGAAACGCAGTTTTTGATTATTTTAGGGCTCCGTCAAATATTACCATTTCCAAAAGGGTTCCATGGCCAAAAAAGTTTGAGAACCGCTGGTCTAATCGATTGCTTCATAGGTTCGAAAAATAAACTGTTCAACAACGTAAATAACGCAATGAATGTTGTTGAACTGTCAAAATGAAACAGATTAATCTTAATCAGTTAAGAAAATAAGTAAGCTATTTGATAGATATCTAGCTGATTTTCATACGGTTTTAATCAATGGACGGAGTGATTCACGAGGAAAGTTTAGATGTATAATTCACTAGCTGATGCCCACGGCTTTGCCCACGTGGATGTCGGTTATTATATACTAAAAACCTTCCACGAGAACCACTCTATCCATTGGTGAAAACAGCATGAAAATCGGTGCAGTAGTTTTTGAGTTTATTACGAACAGGACGACAGACAGACGCGGCGGAGGACTTTGTTTTTGTATGTATGTATGTATTTATGTATGTATGTATGTATGTATCTGTTCCCTCATATCTTCTAAACCGCTGGTTATAGGCTACACATAAAGTCAAGAACTAAAAAAAAAATTGTTTAATCGTACCATGTTGGGTATCAAATGAAAGGGCTTAATGAGCACATTTCAAATATATAATTATAATAATATAACCCCAAAAGAATTTAAAAAAAAATAAAGTAATAAAAACTAAAACCCAACTACGACTAAAAAGGTATAAACAAGACACCACAGAAGACAAATAAAAAATCCGGAGTCACACGTAATCTGTTCGATTTATGCCCTAACACGTGTCACTCCGGATTTTTAATTTGTCTGTCTGTGGTGTCTTGTTTATACCTTTTTAGTCGTAGTTGGGTTTTAGTTTTTATTACTTTATTTAAAGTGAAGCATGCCAAAACTACACCACCGCTCTGTGCATACACGCTCACACGCACACATTTACAACCATTTCCATTCAAACTACACCAAAATATGTGCACACATGTTTACGAAACCGGCCTCACGTCACTGTTGACAGTGCCCTGTCTTGGTTTTTTATTCGGTCTGAGATGTAAGGATAATAGAAACCGTGACTAACTGAGATCTATCAATGCACAGCCAAAACTACTGGGAGTAGGAACGGAAAATTCCAGATGGAAAAATCCCAATAACACTTTGCCGTAACCCAATAACCTGTTCAGCCATGTTAGCGTGAAAACGTAATAAACACACAAACTCACTTTCGCATTAATAATATTAGTTACTAGCTGTGCCCCGCGGTTTCACCCGCGTAGGTCTCGATCCCGTGGGAATATAGAGATAAAACGTAACCTATGTCCTATTCCAGGTCATGGTTTACCCGTGTGCCCATCCTCTCCTCTCTAGAGTAGGAAACGTCGCGGCGCGGCGCGGCGCCGGCGTCGGACGGTTCGCGTATTGCATTTTTATATCGTGATAACTTCGAAATTAATTGTCCGATTCGAATGAATTAAAAAGTATTTTACTGCTACATAAATACTCTTGATGTTAAAACTATTTATTTGAATAAGAATTAATATTATGTTGATGGAACTCCTTCGCAAATAATGCATTAATTTCGAACAAATTTGATTACCATAAAAAACGGCTATAGTGAGTCAATCTTATAAGATAGACATATGCTGTCGCGGACTTTTTTTTAGAACTTTTAAAGAGGAACAATTCCATCATACATGATATTTGCGTAACTAAAGCCGTTTACGCAGCGCACGCAACGGAAGCTCTCAAAAAGGAATATTTTTTCCCGTTTTTGCAACATTTTGATTTATGCTCCGCTCCTATTGGTCGTAGCGTGATGTTATATAGCCTATAGCCTTCCTCGATAAATGGACTATCCAACACAAAAATAATTTTTCAATTCCAACCAGTAGTTCCTGAGATTAGCGCGTTCAAACAAACAAACTCTTCAGCTTTATAATATTAGTACCTATAGATGATTTACTATTTGGTACCTAATTGATATTTTTATTTTTATTGTAGTGTTTAGAAATTAATTGCCTTTCAATTTAATATATTTAGGATTCCGTACCTCAAAAGGATAAAATGGAATCCTTATAGGATCACTCGTGTGTCTGTCTGTCTGTTTGTCCGTCTGCCACAGCCAATTTGCTTCGAATCCAATGGACTGATTAAATTGAATACCTACACATAAGTCATTTGTGACCCAAAGACGGACTTGTAACGAAAATAAATGAATTATGAATATGGGGGCCAATTAAAAAAAAATTAAATAACTTTTTGAAATATAAATAATGAAAGGGCTTGTTGCGAGGATCTCAAATACAATTATTTTTATTATTTTAAAATAAATATTTTAAAGATATTTAAGAAAATTTATGAAAATTGACTATTCCCCATATCTCGAGCCTAAAATTTTGAAAAAATCCCGAAAATAGTTCTATACGTATAGATTAACGGAAAACCTATAAGAAGTCTACGGTCTTAAAAAACACGGTTAATTCAATCCAACTACGGAACCCTTCATATTGCGTGGTCCGACACGCACTTGACCGATTTTAAAGATATTGAGTATTGAGTACTTATTGAGATTTTGAAGAACACAATACTTTAGCTGTAAGTATAACGAACAGAATTTAAAAAAAAGTATAAATACTTAGGTATATTTTTAATAGGTAATCATCATAATAATCTATTAGCTCTTTATCGTAAAATGTAAAATCTATGGCATATTGTAAACAAAGTTAAACCTACGAATCAATACGGTATAGCACGGTTAATTATTTAGTAAAAATGAAGGTAGCTTCCAAAACAAACCCAAACTGTGTGTTACACGATACCAAAATACCTGCGCAAAGTCACAATTTAGTTTTAAGATGGGATATTATTAATAAAAACAGTCAGAAAAATTCCCACAATTAAGTACCTACCTTACGGCACGCAAACTGATTTAATGATAGACAATTAAATGTCTATCAGGTCCATAATCACTTAACACTGTGTAAAAAACAATAAAAAAAAAATCGACCACAAACAAGCAATTGGAATTAAAAAAATGAACACAACTTTTTGAAAATTTAAAAAAAGAACACTTTGCAAAATAATGTCGAATTTAAATTTCGAGTTCGATTACTTTTGTAAATTTTGTTTTTGATGACACTTTTATAGTTTTTCATACGATTTTGTAAATGTTTTTGTTTTATGTAATCTAAAATGTTATAATGTTGTCTCTTGATACACGAGATGTCGACTTAAATGTGAAACTACGTCTGAGCTAAACTTGTATTATAACGCACACGGTCAGTTGGCGTTAGGGTTGGTGAGTAAGAGATTTATGATAACTATAGTCGTCCTCAATATATATATATGTTTGCCTTCTATTGACCACTAACTAGTCACCTACCACATAAAAGTCAGCACACTTGGCAGCGGACGGCTTAGTGCTTTGTCTTTTAGGGTTCCGCTCCCGAAGGTTGCAAACGGAACCCTATTACTAAGCGTCCGCTGTCCGTTTGTCTTTCAGCGGGCTGTATCTCATAAACCGTAATAGATAGACAGTTGAAATTTTCACAGATTGTGGATTTTTATTGCCGCTTTAAGAACAAATAATAAAAAAAATCAAAAAAATCAAAAAAAAAATTTTTTTTTTAAATTATTGAATTTGTTCCCCATTTGTGAAACGTGTTTTTTTCGGCGTTTTGTGTTCGATCTAAATACGTTGCGGAATCCATCGTCCCTTTGTGGCCATTTTTTTTCAGCATGCTTTTGACTAGACTTCTTCCTTTAACCCCAGAATAGTGATATTGACAGAGTAAAAAAAAAAAAAAATTCACATAATAAAAAATATTAGACACGTATTTTTTGCTTTATCTTATTAAGGTGGATGCGCTAGGGTGGCCCGTGAAATTCAAATTTTCTTACGTTTTTTGCAATTTGCAGGTCAGTATCAGGTTGTATGTTGATCTGAATATTATTAGCGGCCGTAACAAATATGGATTTACAGAATTATAAACATTAGAATCAGCAATACAACTTTCTAAGTTCATGTAAGTGTATTGACGACGTACAACCTGATACTGACCTGCAAATTGCAAAAAACGTAAGAAAAATTGAATTTCGCCGGCCGCCCTAGCGCATCAACCTTAATAAAAAATGATTTAGATAAAACGCATTAAAGTCGGGGTGTGGGGACTCGCTACGTCACAAGTCCGTATAAAATTTGCCGGCCAGTGAAATCATGCTACATTTTAACAATTATTATAATTATTTTTTTTGATAACGTAAGAAAAGAAAAAATACATTTATCCAATAATTTTTAATAATTTATAGGACGGACACAATTTTTGGTCAACATTCCTATTCATTACTAGTCAGAATCAGGAAGCACTTTTTCATTCCAGATGGATAAATATGGGCCTGACCACAAAAACTTAAGACATTTGTTCAACACGTGTTTAATGTCAAACTCCATAAGTATAGAAATGTCATGTTTAAAAGGTGTTTAGGCGAAACAAGTGGTAAACATGGTTTTGTGGTAATGAATCAGGTAAATGTCTAAGCTAACTAACCCGAAAGTTTCTTTATTTTACTCTCAGCTACAAAATAAGCAAAATGTATATGGAGAACTGTCGAAACTGGTCTAAAAAAAAAAAAAAAAAAAACTAGTCCAATTGAGAACCTCCTACTTTTTGAAGAAGTCGGTTAAAAAGTACCTAAGTAAGTAGGTACTTCTCAACATATTAAGTTATGAATAAATAACTTGGTTGTGCCAACCCTACAGATCTGGTTGTCGTTAATGACAAGTTAGCGGTGGCATGCGCTGGTGGATACGTCAGAGATTTAGCGATGGTCCAATTTGTGAGATGTAGCGCGGTGACAATGTTATAGTCCGTTTTTAGGGTTCCGTACCCAAAGGGTAAAACGAGACCCAATTACTAAGGGTCCGCTGTCTGTCTGTCTGTCTTTCTGTCTGTCTGTCTGTCTATCCGTCTGTCACCAGGCTGTATGTCATGAACCATGATAGTTAGACAGTTGAAATTTTCACAGATGATGTATTTCTGTTGCCGCTTTATCAAGAAATACTAAAAAACAGAATAAAATAAATATTTCAAGGGGCTCCCATACAACGAACGTGATTTTTTTTCCGATATTGATAACGCTTGAAATATACACAGAATATTTAGTATATTCACTTTAAAAACAATTAATTAATTTAAAATAAAACAAATATTTAACGGGGGCTCCCATACAAAAGACATGATTTTTTACCGTTTTTATAGATAATGGTACGGAACCCTTCGTGCGCGAGTCCGACTCGCACTTGGCCAGTTTTTTAAAAAACCCAATCTAAATTGGCATAATGAGCAAGAGGTGGCTTGCGCTCAATTCAAATCTGACATGAATCAATGTCACTGTATTTTAATAACACACACACACTTTTTAACCGCCTTCTTCAAAAAGGAGAAGGTTATCAATTCGTCTGTTTATTTTATTTTTGTTTGTTACGCGATTACTCCGCCAATTATGAATCGATTTTGATGATTCTTTTTTTGTTTGGTAGGTCATGCTTCAGAGGTGGTCCCATATAAATTTTATTAACTTTGCTTGCGTAGTTTTTGAGTTAGCTTTAATATTACGTATTCTTCCCACTTAGTATAATGTAGACGATGTTTTAAGTGACTACGTCACTGTTATTTACTTCGCAGGTAGTGGTAAACGAATTTTGGTGGGGTAGGTACCACAACTAAAAAGTGAAAAAAAAATAAAAAAAAAAAAACAACCGACTTCCAAAAAAAAACACAAAAAAGAGAAAAATAGCTTTAATTTCGGAAGTCGGTGACAAAAAACGAAAATTGATAAAATGATAAGCAAAGACACTTTTTGGGAGAGGGTTGTTTTTTTTTTTGGTAAAATTTTTTTTAATCGAATTTATCTATCTACTTAATTAGGGCTATTACCAATAGTACCTACTTTCGATTCGCGATACGCCAAGCAGTTTTTGTGCACTTTGACCTATTAACCACCAGTTTTTTCTTTGTTTCATTGACTTGAATATGGCGGCTGGGAATGTCATGCTCACTCAGATGTCTCGCTGATGGTGGCGCGTGTGTTGGATCATTTAGCTCCCTTCAAAATGGTTGAGCTGAATGGTGCTGATCCATGCGTCATGTTCGTGAACGGGCGCCGTCAGTTGTGACTGGTCATCTCTTAGCTGCCATGGCTTATTTTAATTTTTATAATTGCGGACGCTTTTAACGTGCTTTCTACATTGTTCTCACATGTATAATTTCAAAATGAACCGGTATACATCTATACATATAATAAATCTGTAGACGAGGCGTTTCTGTACAATGAAAAAAAAAAAAAAAAACCTAGCTGGAGTGTCCAAGAATAACCAACAGATGCCATTTCTACCATTTTTGGAATTTTTGTCTGTTTGTCTGTTTGTCTGTTCGTTTGTTTGATTGTTCCAGTATCACGTAAAAAGTACGAAATCAATATGGTTAACTTATAAACTCAAATATTGTGTGTAACTCGATGTTTCATTTAGTTTTTGTTTCATCGCAATCGCTTCAAAATATCAAAAGATATAAGAGTTTAAAGTATTCAAGAAGAAATTTTCATTAGGTACGTAATGTAGATACACGTAACGAAATCTATTGTCGTAAAATGACACTAGCGTAAAATCAGGTAGGTTTGTGAGAACGTGTGTAACACACGATCATAATCATCATATGTTCACATACTTCGCGCGGAAACATAACGCGATACATTGTGAATTTACCCAATCTAAAGTTTGGCTAATTCAAGTTTTCCAAATCCATTGTTTGGTAGTAGTGCCATAGGTGGCGCTATCTATCTTTTAAATCATGATACAAATATTAATCATGAAAAAATGGTGATAAATTTTAATTTCTTAAAAATTGTAGATTGTTACATCGAGCAAAAAGTGAGTAATTAAGGCACGAACGCTCTTAATAAATAAACACGAGTGCATTAATTACTCACTTTAGCAAGGTACGTAATCTACTTTTCTTTCAACTACCAATGTACCTGCTGCGATAAAATATACCTGCTCAAGGTTAACTCAACTCAATCCAAATCAAGTTAGGTCAAGTTAGGTCAAGTCAGGTCAAGTCAGGTCAAGTCAGGTCAAGTCAAGTCAAGTCAAGTCAGTCATGGAACCCTACATCTTTTCTACATACCTTACAGAGTGTTCGAACGTTTTCCCATATATTTTGACAGTATCACTTCGTGCTCGATAGATGGCGTTGTTCATTTAACGTCATTTTCTGAATCGCGGTGTTAAGAGTCTCCGTAGAAGAATGACTTTCGCGGAATTCATAATTATATAGCATATGGCTCATTTAGAAATTTTGAATTGAACACATAATCCATACTAATCGATGCTTAAAAGTATAAATTCGATAGTAACTCTGTCTGTCTGTCCGTCTGTAATTCTGTATGTTACCTTTTCACGCCTGATCCACTGAACGGATCTCGATAAAATTTGGTAAAGAGATAGATGGCATCAGGGCGAAGAACATAGGCAATTATTTTCTCAAAAACAAATTTAAGGTTTCCCATAAAAACTTTCATCCCCTATATCCCCCCCGGATATAGGGGATGAAAGTTTTTATGGGAAACCTATCATTTTTAGAGTTCCGCAGTCAACAAGGAAGCTTTATAGTTTCGCCATGTCCGTCTGTCTGTCTGTCTGTCCGCGACTTAGCTCAAAAACTTTTAATCGACCAACTTACATGTGCAGTTGCAAAAACCCAAACATTCTGTATGCGAGAACAAGTTTTTTAACTACAATGTTTTTTTAACTACACTTTGAGGGACAGTAAACGCCCATAGACGTAATGACAATAAAACTTTGCGAAAGTTTGTTTGATAAATTAATTCATCCCAACTACGGAACCCTTCATTGTGCATGGTTCGACACGCACTTGGCCAGTTTTTTTTAACTTAGGGCTGTGAAAATTTATGCTTTTTGTAACTAACAAAGAGTTATGTTCTTCTAAAATCATCCCTCATGAGGGTAAAAACCCTTCTTTACCCTCTTGATTTTAAAATTCACATGTAAGTACTTATTATTGACATTTTTGCGGGACTCTCTTCAAGAGCGTTAAGGGAATGAGAATATAGTCATAGTCCGTATCTTGAGAATCTGTCCACTCAATCAAAAGTTATTACTAGGTACTTGACTCTTGGCTTGGAACGAAGAGTTTGAGTTTACCAGTGAGTACTTACTCGATAGATGGCGTTGTGCAAATGATGCGATTTTCTTAAGGGGCATGCGCCGGTAGCCCGCGAAATTCAAATCTTAAGTTTTTTGCCATTTGCAAGACAGTGTCAGACAGGTTGTATGTTAAAATGAAATTGTTTATTCTGTAAATAGGTTATTGGAATCACTTTTACACGTCGTAATAATATCAAAAAATGTAAAATTAAGCTAGATGAGGTCGGCGTTTCCTATCTGACTACTCTGAGAAGAAAGGCCGAAACAAACTCAGTCTCTTTTAAAGTCCGGACATACCTAGGTCAGATATTGGCATATTGGTCAGGCCCTATGAGGGCCATGTAGATTAGAGTCTGAAATGGTCTTTTGAGGAATGAACCACACAGATTTGAGTGAACCTGTCCTGTCACTGCAAGCATTTGTCAGTAATAGTGGAGCTCAGCTCAGAAATTAAGGAGCTCAACGACTCGACGAACAATACCAAAGAAAGGACATTTGTGTAGGCCGCATAAAGTTCTCAAATTGCCAGACCATTGTTAAAACTAACTGAGAACGAAAATTCACATTCATCCTCACATTCACAATAATTCAATACTTTACAAAGTAATCATTTGTCAATATCCTACAATACAATTCAATAATGTGAATTTGTATATAAAACTGGTAGGTATATTTTGATGATTTTCCATAGTACTTATTCAAAATGTCACAATGCCAAAATGACAAAATGTTAGCAGAGCGAGCAGCTCAATCCCATGCTTTTTGTCTTCTAAATAATCTGAAATTGTATAGTACCCTTTTTTACAGTTTGGTTTTAATACAGCTTTTAAATCGTTTAATGGGTAAGTTTCGAATGTCAATATGAATAAAATATGATTCGCGATCGTAGCAAATAGTAGCTTTACAGAATAATAACCATTAGATACAGGAATACAACTCCTGCAATATTAGTTAGATTAGATAAATAAATATTAAAAACAACTGCGACTCATTATTTAGATCAACATAAAACTTGATACTGACCTGTAAAAAGCAAAAAACATAAGATAATTTGAATTTCGCAGGCTCCCGCAAAGCTTTCGCCTTAGTTTCCATCGTCCATACAATATGCCATAGTTTTTTCATTAATCTTTATACAATATTTTTTCATTAATCTTTCCGACAGTTTCATACTGCTGTCCATACTATCCACACTATCACCACAATATAGATATGGACTACCACTAATATATAAAGTTACTGGCTGTCTCATGTCTGTTACTTTTACGCCGTAACGCCTAGGTCGCCTAGATAGACCACGTGGGTTATGGGACATAGGATACTTTTATCCCGGTAGCACATTCCCGTGGGATAATTTCCGACATCCACGCGGGCGAAGCCGCGGGCAAAAGCTAGTATTGTAATAATATTTTGATTTAAAAGAGTGTCCATGGAGTTTCTTGCCCGTTCTACTCCATAGGTACCTACTACGCTTGGAAATGGGCAACTAGCTTCATATTTCTGACTGACTGACTCCTTGACAATTCAAAAGTGCCTGTAAATGGTTTAATTGAAATAAATGCTTTGAGTTTGAGTTGAGTTTGTGTTTTGACTTATACACCAATGAATTGTTGCCTGATCGGCAATCATTTTATAATGGATAAGGTTTTAAACTTTTGAACCTTTTGACCCAAATCTTCATGATCAGTTGATCAGGACGATGATACCTATAAAACTAATATTATTCATAATACAATAGATTGTGACTAATCGTGTTCCCTATAATATTTATTGCCGCGTCATGATCACAAAAACCCGGGGTATCCGTCATTTCCCTGTTCCTCAGAAGAGTAGATAACACATATAATTCTTTGTTATTTTTGACCTCATGCAAAAGTCATGACGTTTGAACGCCAAATCGTCATGTTAGATAACATAAAATGATCTATTTATAACTTAATCTAATTTCCTGTTATTATATGTATTTATGAACATAAATTATTATAAAAACAGTTCCGTGTCCAAATGATAGAACAACGCCCAGCAACCTAGATCGGTTGGTAGGTTAGTGGTAGGTTGAAGTTTTAAATGAAATACATTTATCCACCAACAATGGGTAATTAAAAAAAAAAAAAAAAATATAAAACCTGCTTTATAGTTCAGTTATTATGCAAAGTTTCATGATCTAATTTTTATTATTTTTTTAATACCAGCGCAGCGATTTATAGTTCGGTTTGGAAGTAACTTGGTGGGTTTTTTTTTCTATTGAGAAAAAATTAAGTAATAAAAACTAAAACCCAACTACGACTAAAAAAGTATAAACAAGACACCACAGACAGATAAATTAAAAATCCGGAGTCACACGTGTTAAGGCATAAATAGAATAGATTACGTGTGACTCCGGATTTTTAATTAGTCTGTCTGTGGGGTCTTGTTTATACCTTTTTATTCGTAGTTGGGTTTTAGTTTTTATTACTTAATTTTTTTAAAAATGTTTTTGGGGTTATAATGTATATATTTTTGAAATGTGCTCATTAAGCCCTTTCATTTGATACCCAACATGGTACGATTAAACAATTTTTTTTTTTAGTTCTTGACTTTATGTCCTCTAGAGGGCGCCATTTTTAATTTAATGTGACGTCACATAGCCGCGGACGATCAAGACGCTTCCAACGATACCTCATTTGTCAGATTGTGATGAGTGGTTCAGAAGATAGGAAGGAACAGATGAACATACATACATACAAAAATACATACATACATACCGGTCAAAATCATAACCCTCCTTTTTTCTTCGCCGTAGTCGGGTAAAAATTACATGTAATCTTGTTTTCGTCAAACATAGGACCTAGCATCAATCCTCAACTTTAACATAAATATTTATTTCAAAATAAATACTGCAGTATTTTCGACATAACAGAGATTATGCTAAGCAGTGAGAGAGAGCAGTGGTGGCCCAGTGGTAACGGCCACGACTTACGAGTTGTAGGTCGTAGGTTCGAACCTTGACAGGCGCTTTACTTTGTGTAAATTATTTCATCGCCACTGCTCTCAAAACGGTGAAGGAAAACATCGTGAGGAAACCGGCATGTCTTAGAACCAAAAATTCGAAGACATGTGACATCTACCAACCCGCACTGGGCCCGCGTGGTGGATTACGGCCCGCTCCCTCTCGCAGAGAGGAGGGCTGTGTCCCAGCAGTGGGAACATTATAGGCTGTATATGCTATGCTAGGCAATTTGAGGTAGGGTAGGGCCTTAAAGATGGGTCGTAGAACGTTATTGGGTTTTTCTTAGTAGCAGCCCAGAGTCTGAATTTGTTTTCGGTTCAAAATCTGCGTGTAATCATTCATCGAAATAATTCATCTGATTGACAGTTTTCTACGAAAATTCGTAAAATGGTCCACAAATTATGAATTGCTTTTCTGTCAAATTAGAGGAATTGCTAATGGCAGCTGGGAATTCAGGAAATGAATTGCTTTTAGAGGAATTGGTAATGTGGAAGTTTTAGGCCCCCTGTTAGTTTCATACGAAAGAATATGTGTTTTGCCAATTTTATCCTTACTACTAGAAATTGTCCAACTGACAGATGTCAAGTACCCAATCGCTCGAACGCCGACTGTGGCAAATATAAAAGCCAGGAAGTACATACTTTGTACCACACACTAGTTAAAAGTACTTATACTTAACCACAATGATAAATACAATAATCTCAAAGGTCTCCGCCGGAATTTATAAAAACTAAATAGTAACAAAGAAACGTTGGAATGTATCCTAACGAGCAAGTAAGACAATATTCTTATCATTATTAATAAAAGTCTACTATAGTATATATAATACATAGCATAACACCTGGGCGCCTAGAACGGCCACATTAGCAATTCCTCTAAAAGCAATTCATTTCCTGAATTCCCATCTGTCATCAGCAATTCTTCTAATTTGACACAAAAGCAATTCATAATTTGTTGACCATTTACGAATCTCCATAGAAAACTGTCAAACAGATGAATTATTTCGTAATATGAATTACACGCAGATCATATTATGAATTGTCAGTTTGTGACATTTTACGATGATTCACAATATTTTTAAACCGACTTCTTCAAAAAGGAGGTTCTCAATTCGTCTGTATGTTTTTTTTTTTTTGTACCTATGTTTGTTACGCGATTACTCCGCCAATTATGAATCGATTTTGATGATTCTTTTTTTGTTTGGTAGGTCATGCTTCCGAGATGGTCCCATATAAATTTTATTAACTTTGCTTGCGTAATTTTTGAGTTAGCTTCAATATTACGTATTTTTCCGACTTAGTTTATCTAGACGATATCCTGTTTGACTCCTTCACTGTTATTTACATAGCAGGTAGTTGTATTCGGATTTGTGTGGGGTAGGTACCACAACTAAAAAGTGAAAAATAAAAACTTTTTAACATACAGGGGGCTTAAAACGGCCATTTTGGCAGAATCATTATTAGGAAAAAACTTTTTACAAAAAAAAAAAACAACCGACTTCCAAAAAAAACACAAAAATGTGAAAAATAACTTTAATTTCGGAAGTCGGTGGCAAAAAACGGAAATTGAAAAGCAAAGACACCGACTTCCGAAATTAAAGTTATTTTTCACATTTTTCGTGTTTTTTTTGGAAGTCGGTTGTTTTTTTTTTTGTAAAAAGTTTTTTCCTAATAATGATTCTGCCAAAATGGCCGTTTTAAGCCCCCTGTATGCCCCGATGGGTTAGGCAGAGGTGTACCTACTTAGAATAAACCCACATTTCACCAGTCGAGTGAGTATCATGTACAGGGGGCGAGCCTATTACCATCATTATTAATTTTATGTACAACTTCTGTAGGCTTAAAACGGTCACTTTAGCAGAATCATAATATGAAAATATTATTAATCATCGTATAATGTCACAAACTGACAATTCATAATATGATCTGCGTGTAATTCATATTACGAAATAATTCATCTGTTCGATAACGTTTTTGCATGTTACTCATAAGCATTCCAGAGGAGCTCGTGGCTAAGTTATAACAGCCGCACAGGACGATCCATCAGGTTAAGCTACGCTTGCCGGGGTTGGTCCGTGGATGGGTGACCATTTTCTTACATCGAGACTCCTCCGTGCCTCCGAAAGCACGTTAAGCCGTTGGGCCCGGCTGTCATTTGTGGATCTTCGACAGTCGTTACGGTTCGTTTTTGTTTGGTAGGTCATGCTTCCGAGATGGTCCCATATAAATTTTATTAACTTTGCTTGCGTAATTTTTGAGTTAGCTTCAATATTACGTATTTTTCCGACTTAGTTTATCTAGACGATATCCTGTTTGACTCCTTCACTGTTATTTACATAGCAGGTAGTTGTATTCGGATTTGTGTGGGGTAGGTACCACAACTAAAAAGTGAAAAATAAAAACTTTTTAACATACAGGGGGCTTAAAACGGCCATTTTGGCAGAATCATTATTAGGAAAAAACTTTTTACAAAAAAAAAAAACAACCGACTTCCAAAAAAAACACAAAAATGTGAAAAATAACTTTAATTTCGGAAGTCGGTGGCAAAAAACGGAAATTGAAAAGCAAAGACACCGACTTCCGAAATTAAAGTTATTTTTCACATTTTTCGTGTTTTTTTTGGAAGTCGGTTGTTTTTTTTTTTTGTAAAAAGTTTTTTCCTAATAATGATTCTGCCAAAATGGCCGTTTTAAGCCCCCTGTATGCCCCGATGGGTTAGGCAGAGGTGTACCTACTTAGAATAAACCCACATTTCACCAGTCGAGTGAGTATCATGTACAGGGGGCGAGCCTATTACCATCATTATTAATTTTATGTACAACTTCTGTAGGCTTAAAACGGTCACTTTAGCAGAATCATAATATGAAAATATTATTAATCATCGTATAATGTCACAAACTGACAATTCATAATATGATCTGCGTGTAATTCATATTACGAAATAATTCATCTGTTCGATAACGTTTTTGCATGTTACTCATAAGCATTCCAGAGGAGCTCGTGGCTAAGTTATAACAGCCGCACAGGACGATCCATCAGGTTAAGCTACGCTTGCCGGGGTTGGTCCGTGGATGGGTGACCATTTTCTTACATCGAGACTCCTCCGTGCCTCCGAAAGCACGTTAAGCCGTTGGGCCCGGCTGTCATTTGTGGATCTTCGACAGTCGTTACGGTTCGTCAGAAAAGTCTGACAACCAGTCTAACCAAGGGGTTACGATACCCCTTGGTTAGACTGGTTCCCAGTTACTGGGTTGCGGAGGTCAGAGAGGCAGTCGCTCCATGTAAAATGCTGGTATTCAGCTGCATCCGGTTAGACTGGAAGCCGACCCCAACATAGTTGGGAAAAGGCTAGGCAGATTGACTCATAAGCATTCCAGTGTAAACAATTGTTGGTGAACCAAAATAAAATAAATAGAAAGAAAGTAAGAAAGAAAGAAAATACATTTATTCAGCACAGACTAAAAGGCACACAATATACATAATATACAGCAGATAACAAAATAAAAATAAAGAAACAAATAAGAAGGTAAAGAAGGACATTATCAGGGGAGTGTGCCTCACGGCATAAATAAATAAACAGATTTTGGGCTGTCACTGAAAAATTCCAGTTGGAAAAACCAAACTTTGACATGACTCGGGAATCGAAACCAGTCAATAGCACCCGTGACCACTAAACCAACATTTAGGTATACATCATCATCATCATTTCAGCCTACAGACGTCTACTGCTGGACATAGGCCTCTCCCAAGCACCGCCACTTCGACCGGTTCTGTGCTTCTCGCATCCAGCGCATTCCCGCGGCCTTCACCAGGTCATCGGTCCACCTTGTGGGGGGCCTTCCAACGCTACGTCTTCCGGTACGCGGTCGCCACTCAAAGTCAAAGTCAAAGTCAAAAAAATTATTTCGAATAGGCACATAAAAGGCACTTTTGAACGTCAAAAACAGAGTAATAGAACTGATTCTAGTTGCCCCTTCCAAAAGGTAGTTTTCGTATGGAGATGAATGGGCAAGAAACTCCACCGTTACTCTTTTAAAAATGTTTTACAATATTATTTTGTATACATGAATTATAAAATTATATGTGAAGACGATGCACCTACTACTGGATTACTGTACCACAAAAGGTAAAAAGAATTATAAATGGAGCAATGACAAGTAAATTAATTATGTGGTAGACACATGGTGCTCACATATTTACAAACATTGTAAAAGTAAACGATATTACAATATTCCTTACATTGATTAACAAGTAATACTAATAGATCAGTGCATGAGTCTAAGTAATCACAGAGTGTAAAAATCTATGTCATACAAATATTACAAAATATACCACTAAGTTAGCAACCAGTTTGATTTTGTCAGACTCTAATTTGTCCTATGGAGCAAGACCAGCATGTTTCCAAGCATTCTTATCTTGGATATAATCCTCTAGTTTCCTCTAGTTTGTAATTCTCACTTCAGAACCTTTCGGCTCCATCGGCCATTAGGTATAAGTACATTCAGTATGTTAATTAATGAAAGACGTTCCCGTAACCCGCTTTAGTAGATACCTATAGCGTCCATAAATAAATGCCAAAAAAAAACATTGTAATTTTTTTTTGTTTTCCATAATAAAATAACTTTTTTTTATGTTGATACGCTAAAGAAACACTCTTTGTGTGGATGAAAGAAAGAAAGAAATCATTTATTTGCTAGTAAGTAGTACATATAACTTGGAATATTTGTAGATTGTCTTGATACATTTTCCCTTACGGCATGCAAAGTATTATATTTGAATTTAATAGGTAATACAGTTACAACCATTACAATTACTATTAACACTTGTCAGGATTTAATAGGTAGGTACAGACCAGTCTAAAAAACGAAAAAAAAAAATATATATATACAGGGTGTTAGGGCAGACACCGTTATCCTTGAAACTAGTGGTTTGGTGTCATCTATAATATACTTAACTAGAGATTTCAACATGTTTGTTTGTGAAGTGATGAAAACGCAGCAGCGATGTTTCTGGTACCTATTGCTTATGTCCATAGACGAGCTGCTTATTTGCCTGACATATTATTCCTAAGAAATTCATAAGTACCTATACTCCATTTGAAATAAGATTAGACGTATAGATAAGCCTTTTTTACATTCCGTTCAACCGATTTTGAATTCTATTGCGTTGGTCGCATGACAAATGGCAGTCGCAGTAGATAGTTGGTATTGTGTAACTTTTTTTGCTTTTAATGCTATCCTTATACCTACGGTATAGAAGTCAAAATCGGTTGACCGGACTGTAAAAGGGTTTGTTTTAATGTCTAATCTTATTTCAAATGGGGTATAGCTAGGTTTTTTTATGGTTCTGTACCTCAAATGGAAAAATGGAACCCTATTTATAGCATCACTTCATTGTCCGTCTGTCTGTTACCCTGTCAAAATGGTTTTTCTCAGTAACGCGTGGAAGTATTAAGTTGAAATTAGTATCTACGGTACCTTGGTACTGTAAACAAATCATAAGTCGACGCAATAAACAAATATGGTCATTTAATGATTTAGTTATTAATTTATTTAGTTTTACTTTTTAGTATTTATTTATCTAGTTTTTATGTATTTATTTAGTGACTCAATTTATAGCGAAAATGAGCGCGTAAAATTTCATGAACAGACCTTGGGGCGTATAGATATTATGGAAAAAAAATATGTTTATAAACTACTCGATGTATCTACTCAAAATAAAATGATTTGAACTTTTAAATAAATTATCTATACGCCCTGTACGGTTCAGGGCCGTACCGTACAGGGCGTTAATAAATAACAAAATGTAATATTATTACATTTTGTTATTTATTAACGCCCAAAGATGAGTTAAAATTATTGTTGAATTATGGAAGTTTCGACGGTCATTACTTACAAACCAATTTCTTTTTCCAATTCTGCTTCCATACAGGGGGCTTAAAATAGTCACTTTGGCAGAATCATAATAGGAAAATATAATGAATCATCGTAAAATGTCACAAACTGACAATTCATAATAATCTGCGTGCGATTCATATTACGACATAATTCATCTGTTTGACAGTTTTCTATGGAGATGCGTAAAATGGTCCACAAATTATGAATTGCTTTTGTGTCAAATTAGAGGAATTTCTAATGACAGCTGGAAATTCAGGAAATGAAATGCTTTTAGTTTTGAACGTACACCGTTCAACAGACAAGTAATCAACATTGAACATACTATGTTTGTATGGAAGAATGACCGACTAGCGTAACCTTAACCGACATATTTTCATAATCACACTACTTCCCGTTGACCCTGAGTCATGAAATTTGGCAAAAGGAAAGGTCTCGCAGCACAAAAGAAGGAAAAAGTCCGCAAATCGAGTTTTCATATCATTTTTTTTTTTTTTTCGTTTACAAAATTATATTTGCTGTTTGAGAATTGACTGTCACGGCCCATGACGTATATCGATTTGAGAGAACATATTTTCAACTACAATCTATGTTTGTTTTTGGGAAAAATTCATCGCAACTAGTGTCCGATACGCACTTGGACGGTGTATGTATTTATGTTAATACATAATGATGGCTTACCTACATATATACCTACATATAAGATCAGTCATCCAATTATGTTTATAAATTGTGGATTTATCATAGTATAGCGTGCGGGCATTGTGAAGTTCAACTTTTAAATAAAGCGCCATCTATAAAATAATGTTAGAACAATTCATAGTAGTTTAATTTGTTGGGAATAGATGGCGCCTTTTAAGATTTAAGATTATTCTATTGTAACCATGTTGTTGTCACTTGTTTTATTAGGCGAGTTTGTTCCTTGCTTGTATTGGACCCAGTAACTGGGTTGTGGAGGAACTGAAAAACTCAAACTTAAAAGCATTTATTTCAATAACCAGTTACAGGCACTTTTGAATTGTCAAGGAGTCGGTCAGTCAGAAATATGAAGCTAGTTGCCCATTCCAAAGCGTAGTAGGTACCTATGGAGAAGAACAGGCAAGAAACTCTATGGTCTGTTACTAGTCTGAGCGCACTTAATTGTTTGTTCATGTACCTACACGACAACGGACGGCGGCCGTAGAGGGCGGACGTAGATTCAATTTTCATCTTGCAAAAGAGGGCAATTCGTGCGATCTATAAAATGGGTCCTCGTGAGTCCCTTAGAAATAAATTCAAAGAAGTTGATATACCAGCTCTGCCTTCTCTTTATATTTTAGAAAGTATTTTGTATGTTCGCAAAAACTTAGGACTACAAAATAAGAAGCGACTTCCATAATATAAATACACGTAAAACATGAAATTGTGATACATAAATTTTGATTAACCAAAACTAGTAAGTCATTTGTTATAAACAGTATCCGCTTTTATAACAAGTTGCCAAAGTTTGTTACAGAACTTAGCGATCGAAAGTTCAAAACCCACATAAAACGTGTCCTTATCAAAAAAGCATATTATAAGATTAAAGACTACGTTGAAGACAAGGAAGTTTGGCAATAATTCCTTCTGCACATGTGCCTTCCCTGGTACCTCATTAACTGTAAAGTCTATTAACTGCTCCCAAATTACCATGTTTTTTTTTTTTACATTCACCTTGACATAGTTATCTTATTATTTGACATTGTATACCTACAATTTGGTTTTAAGTCTATAATAGTGGCTTTTGTGACCATGTTAATTGTTTAGATTTATTACAGTTGTAATAGCAATCATGTCGTTTGGTTTGAATAGGTCTTTATTTTTATAATCTAGACTCTTTTTCATATTGTGAATGTGAGAACGATGTAGGCTTAGTGGACTGTAGTAGTTTTGTTGAACATTTTCTATTTTGTTAAGTACTTACCTGGTACCTTTTGAAAGGCCTACACTGTCCTCCCATACCTAATAACACTGTAATTCGAAAATATTGTAACAGCCAATTATTTTTAAAAGAGTAACCGTGGAGTTTCTTGCCGGCTCTTCTCCATAGGAAACGACCAATTGGAACCGTGCACCTAGCTTCTGACGTTTCATAAGTGCCCATGTAGGCTTATGTGAAATAAAATATTTTGATTTGATTTGATTTGACAACTTTACCTTCATACAAAATTATTCAAGAAAAACATGCGGTCGTCGTTACTAAAATCAATAACATTTCAGCGTTTAGGTACATACTTAACACAATTCATCGGCTAAAACAAATATTTATTTAACGGGTGACTATACCGTAGAACTTAGAAAACACATTTTTGTTTTTACATAAGTACGTACCATTACGAGCTGTTTTAACGTAACCTCTATATCGTCAGCATTTGACAGACAAATAATGAGATTATATCTTTACATATCGAGACTCCTCCGTGCCTCGAAAAGCACGTTAAGCCGTTGGTCCCGGCTGTCATTCGTGGATCTTTGACACTCCTTACGGGTCGTCAGACGCCCGAAAGTCTGACCACCAGTCGAGCAATCTTACCATGGAGTATCGTGTTACCCAGTTACTGGGTTGTGGAGGTCAGATAGGCAGTCGCTCCATGTAAAATACTGGTATTCAGCTGCATTCGGTTAGACTGGAAGCCGACTCCAACATAGTTGGGAAAAGGTTGGGCAGATATCCAGTGCCTGCTACTGATGGTAAAGTCATTGTCCTCCTGTCATTCCAATTTATGAGTGTTCAGCGAAGTATGTCTTCTTCTCCCATCTCTATCAGCCGTCCTCTCAATAAGCACCCGCTTTCTAGCCATATCATCTTTCACAATCCAATAATCGTTTCTTTGGCCTTGTCGTGACGTGTATCTGAAGTTCAAGTCCACGTTCAAATCCAAGCTCCATTTTTTATTCTTTTTACCTATTGTGGTACAGTAATCTTATTCTAGGTGCATCGTCTTTACACAATAATTGATACATAATATTGCCCATTCTTCTCCATGCGAAAACTACCTTTTGGAAGGGGCAACTAGAATCAGCGGGGCAACATCCTTTTAAGAACGTTCACATTCGCAATCTTTAAAAACTTTTTACAAAAAAAAAAAAAAAAGTTTTTATAAAAAGTTTTTATTTTTCACTTTTTAGTTGTGCTACCTACCCCACACAAATCCGAATACCACTACCTGCTATGTAAATAACAGTGAAGAAGTCAAACAGGATATCGTCTAGATAAACTAAGTGGGAAAAATACGTAATATTGAAGCTAACTCAAAAATTACGCAAGCAAAGTTAATAAAATTTATATGGGACCACCTCGAAAGCATGACCTACCAAACAAAAAAAGAATTATCAAAATCGATTCATAATTGGCGGAGTAATCGCGTAACATGACGAATTGAGAACCTCCTCCTTTTTTGAAGAAGTCGGTAAAAAAAAAATACATTTACCAATATTTTTGACAAGTTTGGCAGATTGCGACATGAATGTGAACGGTTTTTATGTAAGAATTGGCCCTCAGTTCTATTTCTTTGTTTTTGACGTTCAAAAGTGCCTTTTATGTGCCTATTTGAAATAAATTATTTGTATTTGACTTACTTTATAAATTACTTACTTACTTACTTTATTACTTTTTAAATACATACATGTATATCTACGTACTTGCTTTCTGAGTTTATCTTGGTCATTACTGACGTACGTGAAGGAAAAACATCGTGAGGAAACCTGGGGGCTTAAAACGACCACTTTAGGAAAATATTATGAATCATCGTAAAATGTCACAAACTGACAATTCATAATATTATGATCTGCGCGCAATTCTTAATATACTTATATACTTAATACGAAATAATTCTTCAGTTTGACAGTTTTCTATGGAGATTCGTAAAATGGTCCACAAATTATGAATTGCTTTTGTGTCACAATTAGAGGAATTGCTAAAGACAGCTGGATTCAGGACATGAACTGCTTTTAGAGGAATTGCTAATGTGGCCGATTTAGGCCCCTGAACTTTATAGCTAACTGGCTGATGCTCGCGGCTTCGCCCGCGTTGATGTCGGTTAGTATATACTAAAACCTTCCTCGAGAACCACCCTATCCATTGGTTAAAACAGTATGAAAATCTGTGCAGTAGTTTTTGAATTTATCGCGAACAGACAGACAGACAGACGCGGTGGAGGACTTTGTTTTATAATATGTAGTGATATAAGTCTGAAATTGAAATGGTGAAGCTCGTGGCTAAGTAATAACAGCCGCACGGGTGGATCCATCAGGTTCAGCTACGCTTACCGGTGTTGGTCTGTGGATGGGTGACCATCTTTACATACCAAGACTTCTTCCGGGCCTTGGAAAGCACGTTAAGCCGTTGGTCCCGGCTGCCATTCGTGGATCTTTGACAGTCGTTACGGGTCGTCAGAAGCCCGAAAGTCTGACAACCAGTCTTACCAAGGGGTATCGTATTGCCCAGTTACTGGGTTGTGGAGGTCAGATAGGCAGTCGCTCCATGTAAAATACTGGTATTCAGCTGCTTCCGGTTAGACAGGAAGCCGATCCCAACATAGTTGGGAAAAGGCAGGTAAGTCTCAAGGCAGATAAGTCTGAAATCACCAAACCGTCCATGGTGAAATGAAATGAAATGAAATCGGTGATCAATGCTCGTGTCTTCTCTGTATCAGAAGAGGGCTTTGCCCAGCACTGGGACAATGGAAGGCTAGTATTATTGGTCACATTTGTAATCAAAACAGGAAGTATCTATTTACTGACATATTATAATTAAATATTTACCGTAGTATTTACAGTCCCATTTTTTTTTTTTTTGTTTGGTAAATCATCAAATGACTTCTTCCGCTCTGGGTGGAGCGCAAGGGCGTGTCAGATTCTTACTGAATAAAACCCACCCGTGTTCCTTCAGTTGCCTGTTGCCAGGGTCCCGGTATCCCTTTCGGACTATTCCGCAACCCTGGCAGGCATCGGTCCTAACGGACCCCGTCAGGTGTGCTGACATCTCTTAGAGGCGCGCGTGGAACACGACGCGCCATCGACCCGGGCCTGGTCCTTATCGGACGGCGAGCTACCCATTGTTCGCCGTCCGCAAGCCCGCGCCTATGGAGGCCGGGAATCCGCCTGGGATTCCTGGCGCCCAGGGTGTCTCCAGCGGCGGCGGTTAGGGGCGTGAGGGCGCAAGCTTTGCCTCTCCCTCACGCGTTCCGCCTCCTCCTTCGCGAGCATCACTGCTTCGCAGAAGGAGGTGACCGCCTCCCATGCCTTCTCGCTCCGTACCATGGCCTGGACCAGGGCCGGACGCGAGAGGTCAGTGCCGCCAATCGCCTCCACGAGGACACGGCGGTGCTCTGCCCAAGCAGGGCACACCTCCATCGTATGCACCACCGTGTCCTCCGGACGATGCGCACAATGGTGACACCCGGTTGTTTCCTCCCGCCTAATCCTCCCGAAGCTGCCATGTCCGGTGAGGACCTGCGTCAGGCGGAATTTACCAGTCCCTACCAAATATATTTTAAGGTATTGGATGACGTCAACACATATTATAATATTAATATTGGGACATATCCCGTACGTCAGTATGTCGTGGAAATTGTTCACAACAAATTTTCATAAAATTATTTTTAATGCGTCTATTTGTGGCTATAAAAGCAGCGATTTGTAGATAAGTAGCAGCGGCGAGGAGTATTTTTTTATGAGATGGGAAGCCCAAGCGGTCTGGGTGCTTAAAACAGTCCCTTTGGCAGAATCATAATAGGAAAATATTATGAATCATCGTAAAATGTCACAAACTGACAATTCATAATAATGATCTGCGTGCGATTCATATTACGAAATAATTCATCTGTTTGAGTGTTTTCTATGGAGATTCGTAAAATGGTCCTCATAATATTAATTGTTTTTGTGTCAAATTAGAGGAATTGCTATGACAGCTGGAAATTCAGGAAATAAAATGCTTTAGAGAAATTGCTAATGTGACCGTTTTAGGTAGGCCCCCTTATGAATAAAGTAAACATTAATTATTATTATTAACTTAAAAACAAGTCTTTCTGTAACTGAATTTAACGATTAAACTACGCTTGCCGCGGTTGGTCCGTGGATGAGTGACCATCTTTACATACGAAGACTCCGTGCCTCTGAACTTGCTATCTAATTACGAAACTTATTTTCGTAACCAAATAAGCCTAATCTGTTTAATTTTGACAGTTCAACAACATTTAATTGCGATAATTACGTTGTTGAGCAGATTATTTATCGAATTTAAGAAGCAATGGATTAGAAATTTGTTTCATACCGATTCAGATTGTGATTCAAACTTAAACTCAATGCATTTATTTCAATTAAACCATTTACAGGCACTTTTGAATTGTCAAGGAGTCGGTCAGCCGGAAAAAAAAAAATGTCAAAACGTATAAAGGTCAAACAGTCAAAATAGTTTTTATGACAGCTGCGCGCACAGATTGCAGTAAACCTGTGGCGCGTGAATCACTGACGGAACAGAATGTTGCCATCAATAAATATTATATTTTTATAAACACTTAGTTAATATATTTATTTTATTTCTTATTTTGTTATTGATCATTCATTATGTGCTGCACCGATTGACGTCATGACGTCAACGCCGGCTGTCACTGAAAACCAGCGCTGGGGTTCTGTCTCGCATAGGGTCGCATCATCATTCACGCAACTTGTTATTTTCATATTATTATATTTGTCCTTTCTTAGCGTCATGTTTTCCGGAAATAAACGTATTTTTAACCGACTTCTTCAAAAAGGAGGAGGTTCTCAATTCATCTGTTTTTTTTTTTTTTTTTTTGCGTTTGTTACGCGATTACTCCGCCAATTATGAATCGATTTAGATGATTCTTTTTTTTTTTTGGTAGGTCATGCTTTCGAGGTGGTCCCATATAAATTTTATTAACTTTGCTTGCGTAATTTTTGAGTTAGCTTCAATATTAGATTTTTTTCCCACTTAGTTTATCTAGACGATATCCTGTTTGACTTCTTCACTGTTATTTACATAGCAGGTAGTGGTATTCGGATTTGTGTGGGGTAGGTAGCACAACTAAAAAGTGAAAAATAAAAACGGAAATTGTAAAGCAAAGACACCGACTTCCGAAATTAAAGTTATTTTTCACTTTTTTAGTGTTTTTTTTGGAAGTCGGTTGTTTTTTTTTTTGAAAAAAGTTTTTTCTATCTTATTTCTTTCTTAAATATGAAGCTAGTTGCCCATTCCAAAGCGTAGTTAGGTGCTGGTAGATATCGTGCTAAGGACTCCTCAGAAGTCATATTTGCGGTTAGACAAGTCAGTAACGCAATTCTCATGGCCCAAATCCTCACCATTGATAAACTAAACTAAGTATTTTCGTTAAAAACACCTGTTCAAGCTAAAGCAGTTTGAAATTAAACAATTTATGATGCTTATTTGTACATTGTCGCGTATATAAGTGTTAATAATGATTAATTTTGTAAATTATCAGAAGTTATTTATCGATAAGTGGTGAATAATGGCGCGGCTCATTATATTAATGTGTTTGGTAAGTCTTAAAAAAATTAATTTAATGTTATGATAACCAAGCGCTACTGCTGAGCAGGAGGTCCTGGGTTCGATTCCCAGGTTGCGCAAAAGTTATTGGGTTTTTTGATTCGGAAAGTTCTCAGTAGCAGCCTGGATTCTGGATTTATGCCCAATTGATGGCAATAGGCTCGCCCCCTATTACATTAGACTTAAATATGTAACTGGCGAAATGTGGGTGTACCTGCTAAAATTTATATTAATTACTTTACATATTATTATGAGTGTATTAATTTATTGTAAATTGTACGTGGAATAAAAATATTTCATTTCATTTTTCATTCATTTCATATTCCATTTAATTTTCATAACCGAGCGTTTTTCAAACATAGTTTCAATAACAATCTGGACTGTGCAGAGGACCTAGGTACCTAACTACCTAGATAAAACTGGCGAAATGTGCGTACTTTACACATCTGCCTGGCTCACCAGTGTTTACCGGTCTTGGGCGGAGCACCGCCGTGTCCTCGTGGAGGTGATTGGCGGCAATGACCTCTCGCGTCCGGCCCTGGTCCAGGCCATGGTACGGAGCGAGAGGGCATGGGAAGCCGTCACCTCCTTCTGCGAAGCAGTAATGCTCGCGAAGGAGGAGGCGGAACGCGTGAGGGAGAGGCAAAGTTTGCGCCCGCACGCCCCTAACCGCCGCCGCAGGAGAAGGCGGATTCCCGGTCACCATAGGCACGGTCTTGCGGTGGTGTGTTCCACGCACGCCTCAAAGAGATGTTAGTACAATTGGCGGGGTTCGCTAGGTCCGATGCCTGCCAGGTTTGCGGGAAAGTCCGAAAGGGATACCGGGACCATGGCAATATTCCACTAAAGGAACACGGGTGGGTTTTATTCAGTAAAAGTCTGACACGCCGATCCGCTCCGCCCAGAGCGGGAGAATTCATTTGATGATTTCCCACCCTCAAAAAGAAAGGGTTTACAAGCGTAACGTTATTTATTACTCTTTTTGTTTCAGTTATGCATTTGTCACGCAAAATTCTCTATCGTCCGTAAGTACCACTAATTTCACTAAAATCCTCTAGACCAGTCCCCCAGGGGACTACACAGCACTCAATGTTCCACTACGATGCCTTATGGCATCATAATTATAACACTCTGATTTCACTGGTAAACAGTAGTTTTGTTTTATGAAGTTTCATATCTGATTTTGTATGATTTTGCCACGCTGATTTCAAATCTCTTGTCTGTGTTTTTCTCTAGCAGCTCTAGTTTTACTAATTATTAGCATATTACATTTTTATCGAAAAACACTCGAATTATAAAATGAAAAAAATTGTTTCTCTAACCTAACATGAAAAAAACTTTATTTTATAAGATTTTCATGTATGAATAGAAACTTCAGCCTTGTTTTGAATGCTCCAGGGGCCAAGTCTACTAATTTACAAACGTGTCAGTGGTCTCACAATGATCAGTTTTTGACAGATTTTGTATGGCATATCTGTCAAAAACTGATCATTGTGAGACCACTGACACGTTTGTAGATTAGTAGACTTGGCCCCCTGGTATCGCTCTTCCATCGTGCGAATGTCCTGACGAAAGCAGCAAGAAAATTTAGGCTTAAATCGTCTAAATTTTCTGGGAAGCGGTGGATATGGCTGAAGAGGAAGAGCATGTTGATGCTCATGTTACAGCCTAGTCTTTGAAAGTGCAACATGAGCTGCTCAATGTGTTGGATGTAGTCTGGATGGTTTTGTTTCCTAGGAAATTTTGCAGAACTCAAACAAATTCAATCCATGCAGATTTCTCTTTATCTGTCATACAGTCTGTAAAAAATACCAGCTTTTATTTTTTCTGTGCTCGATTTCAGGAATATTTTACTGATATATTCGAAACATTCCCCATCCTTGTTGAGAGCTTTTACAAATTGTTTTATCAGACTTAATTCTAGGAATTGGTGTAATAGCTGATTTTAAATTCGGGTAAGTCCATTTGGAACGATTTTTGCGGTTTATTCCGGTAATATTCATAATACAAAAATAACAGTCATAGTGTGATTAGTCGGTTCACGCCAAATCATAGGACTTTTGAACTTCAAAGTAGATCTTTTTTTACTAGCCCATAAACGCAATGATGTTACGCAACTACCACATACATTTGGGATCCATAGCTTACTAAACATTTGTAATGGCGTCCTAAAGAAGTCCAAGTAGGCCTTTTGTACACGACTGCCCAAAAAGGATTGTAATGTTTTCAGGGTTCACGTATGTATGTATGTGAGTTTCTTCATTCCACGATAACTTTAAAATGCCTAAACGGATTTGGATGTATGGGGTATCGTTAGAATCCTTACATTACCCAGCCCGCATGTTTTTTTTTGAAAAATATCAATATGGCGGTAGTATGACTCTTAGATTAAAAAGTGTTCCACAGAACGGTCCCCCAACTGCAATGACAATTTTATCAACTTGTTTTTTACTTTTTAGTTCGTTTTTAGCAGGGCAGTCGTGTTTTTAATTTTTTTAATTATTTATTTTTATTTTATACATTTTAGTGACAAGTTTATTAAGTCAGACGTACTTAGACTCGCGACAATATAAGAAGTCCATTTTGACAGCTAACAAAATGCTTTGCGTAGCGTTGAAAAAAATATTGGTTTCATATAAACTGATTCTCGAGACATATTGATTGAACATACTTAGAGAGTTTGTAATCTACGACTTATCTACATTGATAAAAACTGATTCTCAAGGCTTAAAGTGTTACGAGAACGAAACGTCAAAACGGACTTCTTAGATTGTCGCGAGTGTAGACGACATTCTCGAAACATAATATAATAATATTTCTTCATCATAAACAGCACAAAAATTATTTGGATCGTTTAAGCAAGTTCTTCTTAATGTAGACATATCGATTTATTAAAGGAATTTAATAATTTTTTGCACTAAAAAAATATTAGTAAGCCGCGTAATGAAATTTTAAGAAGTACCTGTATCACAAAAACTAGAGTTTCTAGAAAAAAACTGAGGGAATGAAATCAGCGAACTCAAATTACTTAGAAACAGTTAAGAAAATGAATAAAACAAAAAAAATGTTAAATTTTGTTTACCAGTGTTTCCTTTTGAAAATATCAAAAATACTTAATGAATGAAAACACCGAAATAAAAGTTTCTAAAAAATGCGCTTCTTTTGTTTCCAGAAATGTTCGTAAATAATAAGCAAGTCAATCCAAGCGAATTCCTCCCGCAATTTCTGGTTCCTACTAAAGAACCGGCTACGCACGCAACTAAACCATCGATTACAACTAAAAAACCGATAACCCAAGCAACCAATAACCCGTCTCCAATCGATCCTTTTAATCCAGTAGCCGCAGTTATTGGTGCTATTATTGAGCCAGTACAACAGGTAGCTAATACTATATTGAATCCTCCAAAAGCACCTTCCCAGGGCTTGTTTGGCCTACCGGATATATTTCCTGATAACGGCCCCTCTCCTGCTGGTGCTCCCAAACTCCCAAGTTTCCCAACCTTACCAGGTTCAGGGGGAAGTACGTCTTCTCCTACAATTTCTAGTACCACTCCTTGTGCTGATGATTCTACTGCTAGCGGTGCTTCTACCCCATCTGCAGGGCTATCGACTCCAGATCCTTCATCACCTTCGACTCCTAAAGTACCTGGGTTACCAATCAACCCACTATCTGTTCTTTGGCCATCAATACCCGGATTCCCTTCATCAGCACCACTGGCGATACCTCAATTAGGTGGTCCCGCTTCGCCAACAGCCGATGGTTTGTCTTCTTCTCCATCACCTAGTGGTGTATCTTCACCGTCAGCGAGTGATGCAACTCCATCTGGTGGAGTAACCACACCCTCAGCTAGTAGCATTTCTTCTCCATCAGCTGGTGGTGTAACTCCACCTGGTGGAGTCACCACACCCTCAGCTAGTAGCATTTCTTCTCCATCACCTGGTGGTGTAACTCCACCTGGTGGAGTCACCACACCCTCAGCTAGTAGCATTTCTTCTCCATCACCTGGTGGTGTAACTCCACCTGATGGAGTCACCACACCCTCAGCTAGTATCATTTCTTCTCCATCACCCGGTGGTGTAACTCCACCTGGTGGACTATCCACACCCTTCGCTAGTAGCATTTCATCTCCATCACCCGGTGGAGTAACTCCACCTGGTGGACTATCCACACCCTCCGCTAGTAGCATTTCATCTCCATCACCCGGTGGTGTAACGCCACCTGGTGGAGTCACCACACCCTCAGCTAGTAGCATTTCTTCCCCATCACCCGGTGGTGTAACTCCACCTGGTGGAGTCACCACACCCTCAGCTAGTAGCATTCCATCTCCATCTCCTGGTGGTGTAACCTCACCGTCAGCGACTGATGCAACTCCACCTGGTGGACCAACCACACCCTCAGCTAGTAGCATTTCTTCTCCACCGCCCGGTAGCATACCAAATCCTACAGAACCTGGATCACCCAATCCTGTAGCTCCGTCCGAAACTGGGTTGCCAGGCATTCCAGCTTTACCTTCAACCGGTAGTTGGCCACCAATACCTGGATCGGACAGTCTACCTTCAGTACCTGGGCTACCAGATTTAGAAAAACTACCCACTGTACCTACATTGGGTAGTCTACCGACATTACCTGGGTTGCCAGGATCTGATAGTCTAAGAGTGCCTGGGTTAGGTAGTCTACCTGGCTTACCAGGAGTGCCTGGAACTGAGGGCCTACCAGTACCTGGGGCAGATACGACTACCTTGAAATCGCAAAAAACATCTGAAGCATCATCAGGTAATTCGATCTATTTTTTATTTTACATCCTAAGTGACTGCTTCGTTGGCCTAATAGTTGCAAGCACAACTCTTAAGCGTTGGGTCCAGGGTTCAATTCCCAGGTCGGGCAAAGGATTATTGGGTTTATTCTATCAGGTTTATCAATAGCAGCCGTAGTCTGGATTTGTGCCCGGTTGATGGCAATAGGCTCGTCCCCTATTACATGGGACGTAAACATGACTGGCGAAATGTTGGCGTACTATAGGTACACCTCTGCCTATCGCTTCGGGGAATACAGTCGTGATGGTAGTTAACGCTCGCTGTTTTTGAATGTGTTAGGTACCTATAATAAAAAATTACTGAATGCGAGAAGTACTGGACACGTCAGAAGCCTATGTCCATCTCTCGACGTCATTTGTTAGAAATAGTGATGACGATTTGTCATAGTTCTTTCGACGAACGTACTTCGGAGAAATGAACTTTGGGCCATAGTGACGCCACGAACAAAGTAATAAACAAATTAAACGCGATTTTAACATTTTTTAATTCCACAGATGCACCGACAGAAACGAAAGACATCAATTCTCAGCCTTTGGGATTACCAAGTTTTCCTGAAGGAGGCTCTTCACTTCCTGGTATAGAAGCTTTTAATGGTAAGTGTGGCAGCATCTACATCGCCACATGCGAACTACGCATCACACTGACGTTACGCAAATCTCTGAATCGCGCAAGCAGTATTTACCGCGCGACTACAATAAAGGGTGGCTATTTAGTGACCGATACTTAAACACGTGACTTTACTCATCATTACGAACAAATTTTAATATGGAAGCAAACCTGATATTGCGAAAAAAAACAGCTGAAAGCCTTTTTTGGATTCAGATATCTATTTGCGAAATTTTAAACTTTAAAGTGCTAATTTTTGTTAGAGTCAAATGTCCCCCCTGCCAGCTAACTGGTTGGTTTTATTTATATGAAAAAAATCACAGCAGTAGTATACAGGGTGTAAGGGACACCCCTCTGCAAATTAACAGGGGGCATTCAGCTCCTTATTTTGAATCATATTTCACTGGAAATTTTCTCAGGAAAATTGTATTTTTTTTTAAATCGTTTTTTCAGTTACTATTTCTTTATTTCAATGTAAAATTACAGTCTCTATACGCAGCAGTCCATTCATGTAAATAAAACAGCAAAAAAAAAAAAAACCGACTGAACGACGCGTGAAGCTCAGAATTTACATTGATAAATCACGCGGTGCTAGCGCACCCCCCCCCCCCCCGCCCCGAGGAGTGCGGCTACGTGCATTGTGCCACGGTAACGATACATTGCGTGTGAGGTAATAAAACAAATTAGGTTTATTGGATTCCCATAACGTTCCTGAAATAATTTCATGTACCGGTCGTCTTAGTATGATATGCTGAATTCATCCCATCAGTTTGCGGAGGGCTGTCCCTTACACCCTGTATACTTACCTAATTATAACGAAATTAAAAGGAAAACTATCACAGTTAAGTAGGCCCTACAAGTTAACGAGTAATAATCGACCAACTTGATTTGCACATGTTTTTCAACTAACTATACTCCATTTGAAATAAGATTAGACGTATAGATAAGCCTTTTTTACATTCCGTTCAACCGATTTTGACTTCTATACCGTAGGCATAAGAATTGCATTAAAAGCAAAAAAAGTTCCTTGAAATATGCAAGTTCGCTCATAAACACCAAGACTTTTACACTAAACGGGAAGACATACAAACAAGATACACACTACGATACAAAACACGACTAAACTTACCAACATCCCGCCTAAAAATACATTCAACAAGCCCCCTGGTAATGTCAATAATAATATATAATAAGCTACCCGAATCAATAATAAAAGTAAAAAACCTCCACCTATTTACGAATAAATTAAAAACTTTATTAATAAGTAAATGTTATTACAGTGTAAACGAATATTTAGATGATAAATCCTTAAAGCACATGTAAAATACACAAAAAAAAATTTTTTTTTTCTTTGTTGTAAAATTATTATATTAGATTATAAGACGAACAATAAGTCCTCTCTACCGATACTTGTTGTGCTGTGCCCGACAGGGTCCACGATGTTCATACGCAAATGTTTACCATCTAAGCAAATACATTGTGGAATGCAATAGAGAATTGAAATTGAAACTGTATTTAAACAAAATAATTACTTCCTGCAGGTGGCGGTGTAGGTTTGGTTCAAAAAGCGGCTAGCCTCGCAGGTAATTATCACAGTCAAAAAAAAAGAAAGAAATATTGTTAATTACCTACACTAGCAAGGAGATCTTTTCTAAAATAAAAATACAATATGTTATCTAACGAAGTAGAAGTTTACAGGCAAAAAAAAAAATGACAATCAAAAAAAAAAAAAATTACATATTCACAATAAAATATTATTTTGATACGGAAAAGAAACACTCTGTTTACGCACACTTGTCACTTGTGACTTGTTCTACGTTGAAATACAAGTGTACGTGTAAAGAGTGTTTCTTTTACGTATCAATATAATATTTTTTGTGAATATTTTACTTTACTTATTTTTTTTTTTTGAGATGTAATTTTTTTTTTTTGCATGTATGGAGGCTATATTATTGCGGGGAGGCGAACGCCCTTTGTTAGTTAACATACTGTATTACGAAGAGCCCTAACAACAAGACGTTTGCAATAAAATAATTTGTTTTGATTATTAACTTTCAAATTGGGTAACGCTCGAGTATAAGTTCAAAAAAATTATTTATTTATTTTACAGCTAGTGCCGCTCAAGGTGTGGTGGATAAAGCGGCGGATATCGCAGGTAATTGTCATTATACTTAAGGAAGTGCCTCCGCTGCCGGCGCCGGTTGCTGAATTGGCTGCCGGCGCTGACTTTGGTTATCAGTTTGGAGTATGAAGTAGATAGGCAGGGTTGGCATAATAAAAAAAAAATGTAATAGAGAATTTTTTATTTCCATATTCCAGTAATAAAGTCATAAAGTACTAACCGAAACCGAACTAGTAAGATTAGGTTTTAAAATTTAATCGCAAAAACGACTAGAATATGCAGAAAAACATATTTTAGTTACGGTTAGTTAGTTGGGGTTCTGAATACTGGAAGGGTTTTTATAAACGTCGCGCCGCCGGTGTCCATTATGGGAGCCGGCGGTGACATTACTGCCGGCAGCCGAGATTAAAAACATCGGCTGCCGGCAGTAATGTCACTGCCGGTTCCCAATGGCGTTATTTTTGGGAGCCGGCGCCGGCAGCGGAGGCACTCTCTATACTTAAATACTTACCAATAAACGTTGCTTAACGTCTGTATAGTAACACAATGCTTTGTCTTCTTCTTTCGAAAGTCAAATTACTAACGACGGAAAGAGAGAAATCTGTGTATATCTGTTCACCTGATATATTAAGTTTATTAGTACGAAAGATAGTATTTGTATCTCACGAAGCGGCGCGCGCTTTATTTGTGGTAACCAAGTGTACACAGGGCTACACATCAATCAAGCTATATATTTCCAGTATCTGACCTGGCATTGTACGGAAATCCTATACAATGCGAGATCAGCATAAACTGGAAATGTACAGTCAAGGACTTTAATTGATGAGCCACCTGGTACTGTTCGTATTTTAGCCGTGTAATGCAAATCGGGTTTATTCGGTTTCCGACACGGAAAGTCATAATGTCTTCGTATTAGTAGAAGAAAATTATATTTAATAACTCTACCGGTTGGCTAACCTGAGAGCCAGAACTACAAACTTGACAGCAGAGTGACTACCCAAAGTCAACCAATTGCAGGTCTAGCAACAGTAACCTAGCAACGATTGTTTAAGCGTAGCGATAGTAACGTTAGCGTACGGAGAAATATTACTAGTCATTTCGGCAACTTCGAAATTAACGTCTCTGACATCGACATTTCAACTGACACTGCCTTCAGTTATGTTTTCATAATAACCGAGTTAATGAGCTCTGATTCAAAGGAGGTCAGTATCAAATAGATTGGATAACCTTAATGCAACATTTTATTTATTTTTATCACTGAGAACATATTAGTCAACCTCTATGGATAAGACTATTTCCGATTATAAGCAATTTATTTTTCATCTTGTTTACAAGAGCGTGCGGTTTGAGTTCGTGTTTAATCGTGTAATCTCGTGAATGTATGAAACTGTAAAATTGAAAAGTTTGAAGGTGGTTTATCAATTAAAGTTCATGACTGTACCTATAGCTTGATGTGTAGCCGTGTGTACAAACACGCTGTGTGCGTGAAGGCGAGTAGCGTTAGTACACAACACACTTCCGGTACTTAGTAGTTCTTGCCATTTTGGTACCTGGGTACCGGTTCCAGACGGGTAGGTACCGGTTCTCCACCTGACGTACCGGTACCAAATTCGGGTACCTACTCGCCGCGTACTATAAATCTCGTACCTATTTGTATCTGTTCTCAATCTAACTTACGGAAATATTTGTACTTACTTATGGAAGATTCGAAACCAGTATGAAAACTTTAAAAAAATCAGACTGAATAAAAAACCGAGACAGCGCTGCGAACAATACAGTGAAGCATGCCAAAATTACACCTCCGCTCTGTGCATACACGCACACATATACGACCATTTACAATCAAACTACACCCCACTATGTGCACACATGTTTACGAAACCGGCCTCACGTCACTGTTGACAGTGCTCTGTCTTGGTTTTTTATTTGGTCTGAATAATACATTAATATTCAAGTTATACAACGTGTAACGTTAAATGCGCAAAACCTCAGACACCCCAACTGATGTTTAATTCAATTGACCTATTGCAGAGAGAAAAAAACATTTAAAAAAATACAATAGGCGTAGATATATTTAGTAACCTATTCCGCTTGACTATTCTTCAAGAGTCCTAAAAAACCCTGTAAGAAATCGACACGTGTTTCACCTCTCAACGAGGCATCCTCAGGATGACGATTGACCAATTGCAAACCAGAACGCGACGTGTTACCACACCGAGCGCTGGACGCAAAGTCTTTGCGTCCAGCGCTCGGTGTGGTCACACGAGGTAGGTTACTAAATATATCTACGTCTATTGTATTTTATAATGGATTTCCGCAAAGTCACGCCTGAATCAATTAACTAGTTTAAAAAAATGTAATGTAATGGCTCGGCCTTGGTTTTTTATTTGGTCTGAGGTTAAAAACAATAATTTAAGACAACCTTACAGGTGCAGCTCAAGACGTTGCTGGAAAAGCGACTGGCATCCTAAAAGGTAACTCAAAAATGGATGATAGACGTGCGTACAACTCGTGCGCATTAACATTTGGCGCGTGACACGTGACGCTCAACATGTACGGCCACGGTGCACAACAGCGCGCGGCGTTGCCAGCTGGCGCGCAACATGACGCGCGGAGATGCGTAGACAGACAACGTTGTTCAACAAAAGTACCGCGCTGACTTTCAACATGTTGGGCAACTTGTTGTGCAACATGTAGCGCGTCAATTGTTGCCTAGTGGAAACGCGGCTTTAATGACATTTGGAGCTTACCCGCACGGCGACGGCGGGGCGCGGCGCGAGTAGCGGTAGTATTGAGTTCCGAGCCAGCTGGTGCCATGTTAATGCGCACGGGTTGTACTTAAAGTACACGGTTTTTAAGTTCGCCACCTTACTCGGCTCGCCGTCGGTGACAGACGTGAAGCTTGCTCAAAATGTCATTGTTAATTCAAAACTGTTGGATCGCCGACGAACTTACTCGGCGGTTTTAAAGTCCACGTACTTAGCATGACACACGGGCGAGTACCTAAGTTCGCCGAGGCATATGTACGCGTACATGCTCGCACGTCTATCACCCCTTTAACAGCTAAATACCTACCGGATTCGTCCAAACACGTCCAGTGCGTGACGCACAATCAATCATTATCTGAATCATTTTGAAGGACATTTTGTAACATTTTGAATAATATGGAAAATCATCAAAGTATATCAACCAGTTTTATTTACAAATTGACATTATTGAATATTCTATACAAAATGACATGATTACTTTGTAAAGTATTTTATTATTGTGAATGTGAGGACTATGTGAATTTTTTTTTTTTTCGTTCTCAGTTAATTTTATCAATGGTCTGGCAATTTGAGAATTTTATGCGGCCTACCCAAATGTCCTTTCTTTGGGATTGTTCGTCGAGTCGCTGAGCTCCTTAAGTTCTGAGTTGAGCTCCGCCATTACTGACAAATGCTTGCACTGACTGGACAGGTCCACTCAAATTTGTGTGGTTCTTTCCTCAAAAGACCATTTCAGACTCGAATTTACATAGTCCTCATATGGCTTGACCAAGATTATGTCTGGACTTTAAAAGAGACTGTGACCTCTGAGTTTGTTTCGGCCTTTCTTCTCAGAGTAGTCAGATAGGAAACGCCGACCTCATCTAGCTTATTTTTAATATATTTTTTTATAATATGACGTGTAAAAGTGATTCCAATATCCTATTTAAAGAATAAACAATTTCATTTCATTGCTAATTCATTGCTTTACATGTTCGAAAAAAGTGTCTGCTGACCAACGTAAATAACGCAATGAATGTTGTCGAACTGCCAAAATGAAACAGATTGTGATTGATCGTGTGTTATGTTTATTGGCCCCCCATTCGGACTTTGTCCAGCCCTTCGACAGGATTTTACTAGAAAAAAGAAATGATTTAATATGACCAAGATTAAAAAAGTGAAAAATAACTTAAAGGAAATAATTCAGTTTCGGCTAAATGATGAAAGTGCCTAATGTTATTCTCTTCACTTTTCACTATTGGACCAAATCTGTAGGGCAATTCCCTGCGCTGTTATAAGATTTAAAAAAATACTGTTTTCAGTACGTTTTAGTTAAAATAATTATAGTAATCTAATTAAAGTAATAGCTTGTACCTAGTAATAAAAAATGAAGAGGAAAACGTACTCTTTCGGAATATAGCTTTTTTTTGTTTGGCCGGCACTTTTACACATATATAAAGCCCAAAAATGTATGGACGGTGAATGATCTCCTTTCGGAAAAAAAAGTCGGTGGTAAAAAACGAAAATTTAAAAGCAAAGACACCGACGGAATTTGGAAGTCGCTTGTTTATTTTTTGTAAAAAGTTTTTATTTTTCACTTTTTTGTTGTGGTACCTACCCCACACAAATTCGAATACCACTACCTGCTATGTAAATAACAATGACGAAGTGAACTAAGGTATCGTAGGTATATATAGACTAAGGGCGAATTTGACCAAACTTTTATCCCTATTATTACGTCTAATCCAGCGAGTAAATATCAAATTTTTGACAGATTTTCTATACAAAAACTGTCAGACGTCAACTTTATTCCCGAATAAAAGATATCTGGGATATCTAACTACGTAATTATTGAAGTTAACTCAAAAACAACGCAAGCAAAGTTAATAAAATTTACATGGGACCACCTCTGAAGCCTGACCTACCAAACAAAAAAAGAATCATCAAAATCGATTCGTAATTGGCGGAGTAATCGCGTACCTGACATACATACATACAAAAAAAAACAGACGGATTGAGAACCTCCTCCTTTTTGAAGTCCGTTAAAAATACCAATTAATTAACTAACAAAAAAATTTACAGGAGCCGCTCAGGACTGGTCTGGAAAAGCAGCCAACATCGCAGGTAATATTCAAATTCATTATAATGTCAGTTGCATCAAATGGCTGAAAATTAACGTAAATAGTGTATCAATCTGAGGGCCTAGACAAGTGACAATTCAAATTCAAAAGACAAAGACTTTCAACAGGATTGACATAAGCTTTTCGATAGCTTATGTCAGACTCATACATTTTTGCCTTTTCAATCATCGTTATCGCTGATAGAATGTCACTTTGTCCAGGGACTCTGTCCTTTTATTTCCATGACTGTATAGCTGTAGCTCGAAAGCCTGATAACCAGTCTTTACCAAGTGATACTGTATTACCCAGATACTGGGTTGTGGACAGATAGGCAGTCGCTCCTTGTAAAATATTGGTACCTATTCAACTGCATCAGCGGCGTAATTGCGTAACAAACAGTAGCAATGGCTTTCATTTTGACAGTTCAACAACATTTATTGCGTTGTTGAGCAGATTTTTCTTTTCGAACACAAGCAGTACCTAATGGATTAGCAATAATATCCTTCAAAATCATTCAGATTGTGATTGAAAGTGTGTTAGGTACACAATTAAAGTGCTGGTTAGACTGGAAGCCGACCCTAATATAGTTGGAAAAAGGCAGACAGGCAGATGATAATCCGAACGCGTTCTACAAGGTGTATTGCACGCCCAGAGACGTGCGGACCGTGCGGTTCAATATTTTTGAAGTGAAAACTTCTTTAGGCACGTTGAGCACTCTTTGGGTGAACAAAAATCATGGAACTCGCGTCATCGTCACCGTCACGCTTGAATAAATGTTTTTAGCGCCATCTACCGTCTACCGTTTGAATTACGTTGAGTTTACGCATTGTTGCTTAGTTTTCAATTCTATCGGCAGTCCCCAACGGGTATCCACTACGGGGAAACTCTTTGCGTTCATCTCACCTGTTAGTAACCACACTCGTCTCCACAGAGTAGGCAACTCGTTCATGGGTCAATGTATACGCTTTTATAACAAACTTCCCATTGACATACGAAACTTATCCATTAAACGATTTAAAAGCTGTATTAAAACCAAACTTTGTAGAAAAGGGTACTACAAAATTTCAGATTATTTAGAAGACAAAAAAGCATGGGATTGAGCTGCTGGCTCTCCTAAGCATTGTGACATTTTGAATATTGTGGTAAATCATCAAAATATACCTACCAGTTTTATATACAAATTGAAATGATTGATTATTATATACAAAATGACAAAACAATGCTGTTAAAATTGTTGTCATGGCGACAGACTTAGATAAGATTGTGGTAGCTTAGTTAGCCACGAGAACAAGTCGTATCACTAACCAAACTGAGCATAAATGTTGCCCCCGCTAGGAATCGAATCCGGGACGTCTGGATCTGAGACAGGTGGTTTAAGAATGCGGCGACCGATGAATTTTCCACACAAACGTAATACCTAAATCATTTGCAATTTGAGCATATTTCCACCATATTATGTTGATATTCGGATTTAAGGTGCGTACAGACTATGTAACAAATTATATAACTTGTATTTTATAACACGTCCACATTATGTAACCTTGGTCCACATTATCCGAAACATGTTATAAGTTGCTCAGTTTCCTTCGAGATCATATTTTATTTTGTATAACATGTTATGTTATATAGTCTGTACGCACCTTTAGACAGTATTTATCTAGGTTCCTACATCTTATTTTTCCCAAAAAACTTACCTAAAATGAAGTTTAAGAGAATTGAATTTCGCACATTTTTACCGCGCGAATGACATGTTTTCATATTGTTTTTTCTGTATTATAAACAAAAATATTTGTAATATTGTTTCAGCAGAAACATAGCTTATATTATTAAATTACAAATTATCGATTAAAATTGAAAAAAACCCTTAAGTTTTCATTCATCATTTTAGGTATTACGGAACATATCCAAATTTATCACATATTTTCAATAGCTATCGTGTCAAGTCAATTATCCAATGCCAATGTGATTGTGGTCGTACAGTTCACGATAGCTGTGTGTATCGCTCCGAGCTCGTGCTCACACTTTTACAATGTTTGTAAATGTGTGAGCACCATGTATCTATGACATAATTTTATTAATCAATTTATTTGTCATTGCTCCATTTTTAATTCTTTTTACACTTTGTGGTAAAGTAATCGTATTCTAGGTGCATCGTATTCACATGTAATTATAAATGATGTATACAAAATATTGTAAACCATTTTTTTTTTAAAGAGTAACGGTGGAATTTCTTGCCCATTCTTCTCGATACGAAAACTACCTTTTGGAAGGGGCAACTAGAATCAGTTCTATTTCTTAGTTTTTTTGACGTTCAAAACTGCCTTTAATGTGCCTATTTGAAATAAATGATTTGACTTTGACTGGCACACTAGCGCAACATTTGTAGCACTAGATTTGTAGTTGCGGACGATGCTCCGCCGGCCCCTTAACCACTAGACTACAGAGGTGGTTCAAAAACTTACTAAAATGTTTCTTTTTTATTTTAGGGAACGACTCTCCAATAGAGTCGTTCTTCGGATGACGAAAGGAATGCAGTCGTAATCAACTAAGCCGTAGAAATTAAATGATTTTACTTTTTTAAATTCTGTTTTATTTCAATGCCTTCTTAGTATGAGAAGAGGAATATATCCTACTGTGTTAAATATAGTATGTTAACTAACAAAAGGCGTACCCGCATTAATAGTGTATTCCAGCAAAAAAAAAAAAAAAAAATTTTTTTTTTATGTATATTGTGAAATATTTCACAAATCTATTAAATAAATACGTAAAGAAACACTCTGTACACGCACACTTGTATTTCAACGTAGAAAGACATGTGTGACAAGTGTGCGTGTACAGGGTGTTTCTTTTCCGTATCAATTTAATATTTTTTGAGAATATATTTTTACTAAACTCGCGACAATCTAAGAAGTCCGTTTTGACGTTTCGTTCTCGTACATATAATAAAACGAGTTTTTATCAATGTAGATAAGTCGTCGATTACAAACTCTCGTAAGTATGTTCAATCGATGTCTCGAGAATCAGTTTATAAGAAACCAATTTTTTTTTTCATCGCTACTCTAACCATTTCTATAGCTGTCAAAACGGACTTCTTAGATTGTCGCGAATTTAAGTATTAAATAAATAAAAAAAAACTTTCTTTTAATGTAATATTTTTTTTAGGATGTATAGACGCTATACTATTGCAGATTAATTGAAACGCCCTTTGTTAGATAACATTTTGAATATCCAAACTAAAAGTCAGATTATAGGCAGTCGCTCCATATAAAATACTGGTATTCAGCTGCATCCGGTTAGACTGGAAGCCGACCCCAACATGGTTGGGAAAAAGCAGACAGATTGATTAATTACCTTGAGAAAATTAAACACAAGTTCGATACAAAAATGGCGTATAATAAGTATACAATAAAATATTATGTATTTACAAGAGTGAATATTAACTTAAACTAAAGTTATCATAATAAAACTTGCTTGTGACTACATAAAATGCAAAAAAAAAAACTTATTACTTAATTAAAAATATACAATTACATCATTAATTATTAATATACAAAGCGACATACACAAATTACACATAAACTCGCGCTATCTCCCCATGGGGGTAGGCAGAAACTACAGAGCGCCACCTGCTCTGCCGTCATATGAAAGAAGGCCGTAACTACGTCGACGTTGATTCCGAGATAATTGAAGTTTTATCTAAAATGATGGCCCAGGATGTACTGAATTTATTTTTTAATCCTTATGATATCTCTAATCCAATACGAGTTAGAGCTTTGTGAGTAAGACCATATGATAGCATTTTCTTTGCTGATTCCGAATATGTTAATAACTCATTTTTGACAAAATTGTGCTGCGATCCTTTTCCTTCGTTCATGATAAGCACCTCTTAAAGTTTGTAAAGTTAATTTTTGAACACCTTTTATACAGTATGCGTTAACTAACAAAGGGCGTTCCACTTTACCAGCAATAGTATGCGTCCATACATGCAAAAAAAAAAAATCCATATACTTTTTTTTTTTTTTTAATGTGTTTTGAAATTTTCTCAAAACTATTAAATTGATACTTACGTAAAAGAAACCCCCTTTATAGGTACGCACACTTGTATTTCAAAGTAGAAAGACAAGTGTGCGTGCACAGAGGGTTTCTTTTCCGTATGAAATTAATATTTTTTGTGAATATTTTACTATAAAAAATATATTTTAAAAACTTTTTTTTTTAATGGTATTTTTTTTTTGCATGTATAGACGCTATAATATTGCGTGTTAACACTTTTACTGCCAAGTACATAGAATGCTTACAAATTGGCATGCCATGTGTCTCACAAATCTATAACAATCGGTCACTCGAGACCATCGGTGTGCCGCCTATAGCTATACGTTATTCTTTCTGTAAAAATGTATGGAACAGCTGATTTTTTTTCGCGATTTCTATGTTGGTCCCATAGAAAAAGTTGTTCAAAATGATGAGTACAATGACCCCTTTTCGGGTTTAGCATAAAGAAAAAATAACGTTGTATATATTGTATACTAGCTGCGTCCCGCGGTTTCACCCGCGTAAGTCTCGATTCCGTGGGAATATCGGGATAAAAAGTATGTTAATCCAGGTTATAAACTATTTGCCAAATTTCATGCAAATCCGTTCAGTAGTTTTTGCGTGAAAGAGTAACAAACATCCATCCATCCATCCATATAGATTTCCGTACAATGCGAGGTCAGCTTATACTGGAAATATATAGCTTGATGTGTAGCCGTGTGTACAAATGGATAATGGAATTCATTGATAGGTAATAAAATAAAACATAATAACATAATATCATTTCAAACTTGATGTCAACTTACAACCACTTAGGGCTTGTACACAAAACTGCGAATCGACGCGATGCGAATTTGCAAATCTTAAGAAAATCTTAGGGTACCGTCGCTGATTTATGCGATGATACGTCGCAACGCAGTTTTGTGTACAAGCCCTTTGAGCCTGTTCACAAGATGCGCTGTGGCGCCGCACCGCAAAAATTTCCCCGCACTGGCGGACACACGGTGATTGTGAGCGTTGCCGCCCCGGCGTCGCCTCGCGTACCGCCCTCCCCGCCTCGTCTCAAGGAGAGCAAGTGCGGTGTACGTTCGGTACGACGCCGGAACGCACCGTATGGCATACCATGAACATTATTATGAAAGACGCCGCAACGACACCGTTCCGGCGCCGCAACGCATCGTGTGAAACGGCCCACAATTTCCGAAGAATTCTAAATTAAAAGTTTATCTACAACTAGCGCCCGCCCCTGCTGTGCACGGTTGTTACGAATTGACAAAACATGGAGAATTCTTTATTGTATACAACGTGTAACGTTAAATGCGCAAAACCTGAAAATAGTTTGATCAGAATAACGAGTAGAATCAATTGAACCACTTTTTAATATAGGTCACATTTTTCAAAACAATCTTCATTAAAAACGTTGCCGTGTCTATTTAAGGTCAAGCCATCACATGCGCAAACCCGCCAAAATATGTAAACAAACACAAATTGTTGTCGACCAATTTAAATTTTCTCATACGCGGGATAATAATAGCTTTTATTTCAATGCAAATACGAATCTTCCAAAACTAAAACAGTACATGAAACCATTACATTTTTTTAAATGTTTTTTTCTCTCTGCAATAGGTCAATTGAATTAACCTTACGTCGGATTTATCCGACAAATATTTTCGTGCCCATTTCGCCAGAGTCGTATATTTACGACACTCGTTTAGGTATTTATTCATATTTATTTATTTATTTCTTTGTTGTAGGTATTTATTTTTCGATTTTTCGATGCCAGGCGTTGGGGGCACGACAACCGTTATGAAGTCGGGCGGTTAAAAGGTTAAACATCAATTGGGGTGTCTGAGGTTTTGCGCATTTAACGTTACACGTTGTATAACTTGAATATTAATGTATTATTCAGACCAAATAAAAAACCAAGACAGAGCGGTGTCAACAGTGACGTGAGGCCGGTTTCGTAAGCATGTGTGCACTTAGTGAGGTGTAGTTTGATTGTAAATGCTTGTAAATGAGTGCGTGTGGGCGTGTATGCACAGAACGGAGGTATAGTTTTGGCATGCTTCACTATATTGATCGTAGTGCTCTGTCTTCGTTTTTTATTTGGTCTGAGTGTATTACACACATATAACTTCTGAAATAAGTTGTGTATATGTGTATAAAATCGCATCACTGCTGAAATGTGAATATATACTTAAATATTATGTCAAGGAGACATGATATAGTTATGTTTGTATGTGTTATATTGCTGATTCTAATGATTATTCTGTAAAGCCATATTTGTTACGGTCGCGAATCATATTTTAATTACAACCTGACACTGACCTCCAAATTGCAAAAAAACGTAAGAAAATTTGAATTTCGCGGGCCACCTTAGGGAATCCCCCTTAAGGGCGCATCCTACCTCAAATTGCTTAGCATGATTCTGATGCCGAAAATACTGCAGCATTAATTTTGAAATAAATATAATATGTTAAAGTTGAGGATTGATGGTAGGTCCTATGTTTGTCGAAAACACGATAACCTACATAAAATTTTCTCTATAGAAAAAAAATGCCAAAGTTACCTCTAAACAGAACTATAAACGCTGGTAAGTATTAAAAAAATACTTCAAATTAGATCATGAAACTTTGCATAATAACTGAACTATTTATATAATGTGGAGACGACAATACAACAATAAATGAAAACACCGGCAATACTAATACATAAGAGTATTTTGGAACTATCAAATAAATCCTAACATGGAAATTAAAAGTCATTTTTTCAAACAAACTAAATAGTAGTGCTGGGCCGAGTATGGGATTTGCCGATCTTTGACTAGCTATCGTAACTAAACTATTGGATATATTTGATTAATTTTTTGTATGTAGACCGAGAACGTGATTAGATATACGGAGTTTTATATTTTGTCCACCTTGTATAAAGCATTTCTTATGTTTTTTTATCTACACTCATGCTATAAATCCTCTATAAAAGTTTCTGAAACAGTTAGCTTATTGCCAACATTAAAACACTGGTTGTTTTAATGTTGTCATAGTAACCATAATATCATCCAAACGGGTGTTATAATGTTGTACTAAATTTCATAATTAAAAAAAAAGAACATTGTCATGCAGGCGCGTGTCACTAACACAGCACCGTAATTTAAAACAAAAAACATCTATTACTCGAATTCGAATTCACGTGCGTCGTATCCCTCCATTTTTGTTCAATATTAGTATTGCAAAGAACTTTTTATAGAGGATTCATAACATGGGTGTAGATAAAGTCTTGTATGCAACTGTAAATAATTAGGTATTAAAACACTCATGTGATACTGTTTTAATACCCCTTATTATATAACAGTTGCATAAAGAACTATTAAATTACCATTATTTTCACCGTAAAAAGCAATCACCTAAAGTTTTCGAGCCTTGCGCCTCTCCGTCTCGCTCTCACTTAGGTCACGAGTAGTGTGGTGCGAGCGAGATAAAATCTGAGGTAGGGTACAGCCTTAAGCCTCCATTGTTTGAAATTCTTTCATGTTCTGGTTCTGATCACCGTCACAAGTATCATTCTCCTCTGTAGCGGTGTGGCCCGATATCTCTGTTATTATAATTTCATTCAAGCCTATTGCCAAAGGATCGCCTGAAAAAAAAATTTTACATAACATTAAATAAAATAAATCAACATTTATTTCCGATTCACTTCCTTATATGTTAGTAACAGTTTTTTATTTATTCATGACTTTATGTCCTCTAGAGGGCGCCACTTAATGTGAGGTCACATAGCCTATAACCAGCAGACGATCAAGACACTTCTAACGATACCTCATTTGTCAAATTGTGATGAGTCATTTAGAAGATATGAGGGAACAGATGAACTTAGATACATTCTTTTTTTCTTCGCCATAGTAGGTAAAATATAGATAACGTAAGAAAATTTGAATTTATCCCCCTTAACGCTTCAAAGAACACCATGTCATGATGTTATGAGATGAAGAATATAAAATACTCACTCATACCATAAACTTGATATACATTGACGATTTCTTGTGGTCCACGACCTGTGTCAACAGGGACTGGAGTCACACCATCTGAAAACACGAAGTACCTTTGAGCAACAGGGAACTATACATAACTAGCTGCGCCGCGCGGTTTCACCCGCGGAAGTCTCGATCCCGTGGGAATATCAAGATAAAAAGTATCCTATGTGTTAATCCAGGTTATAAACTATCTGTTTGCCAAATTTCATCCAAATCCATTCAGTAGTTTTTACGTGAAAGAGTAACAAACATCCATCCATCCATACTTACAAACTTTCGCGTTAGTTAATATAATAATAATATAATAATGTAATATTCCCACTGCTGGGACACAGGCCTCCTCTCTGTGAGACGGAGTGGGCTGTATTCCCACGCGGGCCCAGTGCGGGTTGGTACATGTCACAGGTCTTCGAATTTTTGGTTCTAGGACATGCCGGTTTCCTCACGATGTTTTCCTTCACCGTTTTGAGAGCAGCGGAGATGAAATTATTTACACAAAGGAAAGCGCCACATAATTTTTCAGTTCAATTTATTTCAATTAGGCACATTAAAAGCACTTTTGAACATCAGAATTTACAAAAAAATTGAACTGATTCTAGTTGCCACTTCCAAAAGATCGTTTTTGTATGGAGTAGAATGGACAAGAAACTCCACCGTTGTTACTCTTTTAAGATGTTTAAAAAAAAATTGAATAAATAATTAAATTTTCAATATAATGATACAGCGTCAAATTTTATTAATTTTAATTCTCTTAAGGAGTCATTGTACTCATCATTAAAACAAATTAAATTTCACCTTGCATGTGAAGATGATGAAACCCGAAATGGATGGTTGTCAGAAGCCCGAAAATCTGACAACTAGTCTTATCAAGGGGTATCGTATTACTCAGTAACTGGGTTGTGGAGGTCAGATAGACAGTCACTCCATGTAAAATACTGGTATTCAGCTGCATCCGGTTAGAATGGAAGCCGACCCCAACATAGTTGGGAAAAGGCTAGGCAGATTGATTGTATGTGAAGACAATGAACCAAGAATAAGATTAGTATACGAAAATAGGTAAAAAGAATTAAAATAAAAAAATCAACTCACCAGAAACGCCGTGATTCCCTTTCATTTTAAAAATATGATGTTTTAACAGGATATTATTGAAGAACTCTTCACCGCAGAAGCATTGGTGAGTTTTACTCTTCTCCTTCTGTGCGGGGACGTGAGCCGCAAATATATGCTGGTTCATCTCCTCAACAGAAAATACTAACGCTCTACACAGTATACAAATCCTCACTTCATTAGCCATAGGGATCCCTTTAAAAATATGTGTCATACGGTTATTTATAGATGGTTGCATTTGCTCTGGCAAGAAAAATCTTGAAGCATCATCGGTTACAACGTTTATATTCTTCTTGTGTTTCGCTAAATGATTATTGAAATAACATTCCTTCGTCGTCTCATAGTTGCAAATGTTGCACCGGAATAAGCTCGGATGAGTTTTGACATGTTCGAGCATTTCATTATGATTCTCAAAAGTTTTTAGGCAAATTGGGCATGTTCCTGTGTTGAAAGCACCGTGGTATAATAAGTGAAACCATGAAGATTTAGCTCGTATGGTTTTCCAACAAACTGGACAGTTGTACTTGATGTGTGCGTTTTCAGTGGTCTTTTTTGTGTGCCAGTGGTACATGTGAGTTATGAGAAGCTGTTTGTTGAAGAAGAGACGTTGACAATGGTCACAGATATAGATTTCTCGGTTTATCATGGTCGCGTTCGGTGGACAGCAGAAGTGGTTCACTAGTATGTGTTCAACAAGCGCTTTTTTGTCTTTTTGGTCTCGTAAACATATCTGGAAATGAAATAGTTTGTTATTACATGTTTATCGTGGTGGCCGGTGGTTGGCCTCACCTCTTGGACGAGGTAGTGGTTTTAAATCTGGGCAAGTACTGAATTGATGTCATTTGGTTTATTTTTATTATTTTATTTATCTTGTATACTGCTATTTTTAACCGACTTCTTCAAAAAGGAGGAGGTTCTCAATTCATCTGTATGTTTTTTTTTTTTTTTTTTTTTGTTACGCAATTACTCCGCCAACTATGAATCGATTTTGATGATTCTTTTTTTGTTTGGTAGGTCATGCTTCCGAGGTGGTCCCATATAAATTTTATTAACTTTGCTTGCGTAATTTTTGAGTTAGCTTCAATATTACGTATTTTTCCCACTTAGTTTATCTAGATGATATCCTGTTTGACTCCTTCACTGTTATTTACATAGCAGGTAGTGGTATTCGGATTTGTGTGGGGTAGGTACCACAACTAAAAAGAGAAAAATAAAAACTTTCTACAAAAAAAAACAACCGACTTCCAAAAAAAACACTAATAAAAAAGTGAAAAATAACTTTTATTTCGGAAGTCGGTGGCAAAAAAACGGAAATTGAAAAGAAAAGACACCAACTTCCGAAATTAAAGTTATTTTTCACTTTTTGTGTGTTTTTTTTGGAAGTCGGTTGTTGTTTTTTTGTAAACAGTTTTTTATACTTCTATTTTGTGAATGTCTGTCTTATCTATAGGAAGCAACCAATAGGAATCTACACATAGCTTCGATGATTCATAAGTGCTTATGTAGGTTTATGTGAAATAAAATATTTTGATTAATCAATTCATTTTCATTAGATACTTTATGAACAGGTCATGGCTAATTAATAAAAGCCGCTGGAGTCGATCCATCAGGTTAAGTTACGCTTGCCGGGATTGATCCTTGGATGGGTGACCATTTTTACATGCCGAGACTCCTCCGTGCCTCGGAAGCCATTAGTCCAGGTTGTCATTTGTGGAACTTTGACAGTCATATTGGGTTGTCAAAAGCCGAAGTCTGACAACCAGTCTCACCAAGGGGTATTATATATGTACCCAGTTACTGGGTTGTGGACTTGTGAAGGTCAGATAGGCAGTCTCTCCATGTAGAATACTGGTATTCAGCTGCATCATTAGACGGGAAGCCGACCCTAACATAGTTGGGAAACGGAGAGCTGGTTAGCTTAGTTAGGATAGCTGAGGTAATTTTCGATACTTGTGTGCAGATCACAAATTATAAACATAAATAAGAAAAATTACCTGAACTTTGCGAGCTAAGCTAAGCTAAACTAACTTAGCTTAGCCCTAGGTCTGCCGGCTAGTTTATCGCTACTCGTGAAGACAATCTCTAGGAAATAATTGACAAGTCTCTAAAGAGGCCAAACGCGGCTTTGTCGGCTAACAAATCCTTGCAAAGTTTGCGCCCAGATTCAACCGTCCTACACGATATAAAATGAAGTTTATAACTTACCGAACACATTGAAATGTTTTCATCTTTCAATGCTTTCATTAAATCCAATTTGTGTACATTTTTTCTATGAATTTCAACATCCATTTCCGAGGGCCATGGACCCTGACCGCACAAATCACAAAAATAACCACCATTGACATTGTTGTTTACTTTTTCTTTCTTTTTGAATGATATATCTTTGGGAGAACGAAACATTTTGAGTTGTTTTTATCAAAAAATCGTAGAAATAAACAATTTGCGAAAGCAAACGTAAAAGTTCAAGTCAGTCGGTTCAAGTTGACAAATTATTGTTTGTTTGACGTTGTGTTTTTTTAATGACGGATTATTAAGATAATAATGTTCACGGTGTAATTTAGCATTAAAGTGAACTAGTTGTATGTAGAAACCTTAAGAGTAAAAGAGATAGTCGAACCAGTAACATTTATGCTTACAAAATTCTAAACTTGCTGTTTTCTGAGCTGGAACGCAATTTTGATACGTTCCTGTTCACGAAAAAAATATTTGTTATTGTTTTAAAGATTGCGTAAAATAATAATTATATTACAAGCTACCTGTTCGAATAAGGTTGGTAGAAAAGCAAGATTTCCTTTTTATCAGAATATGTCTTTTTTCTGCTTCCAGAATATTTTTTCCCAGCAACATGAATTAATTTCTATGATAATTTATTTGTAATAACGGAACGGAAAGTGAAGCAAGCACCGAGCACCAAAATGGCCGAAAGAAAGGGATGAAGTTTCTTTTGTTCCTAAAGATATTTTGTAATAAACTAAAAGTGATAAAGTGCATTAAAAATGAGAGAAGTTAACATAAATATAGAAGGTTATAATGTTAACGGGATATGTGTCGGCTGTTTGAATTACAATCGTCGAATGTTTTACCATCCCACCGTAAAAGAATGTTTTCGTTTACTCGGAAATATAGATGTAAGTGATGCTTTTAATACTATTTTCTTAATTAAATACGCTTATCCTTGGATATAAAATAAATATTAATGATATAATTATGTAGTTTAATTCATAATTCGTGTTAAAAAGCATGTAAACATAGAACAGAAATCCTTGGATCGGCCATTGTTGACGCATACTTTTTTATTTTTTTGTGATCGCTTTTTAATTTTTTGAGTCGGCGATATTTAGTGTTAGCAAATAATTAATGTTCGGTTAGAGGAAAAATCGGGATAGTAGGTTGAAGTGAATCAAAGAAATGAGAAAAAAAAAATAGGAATTAGGTAGGTATGTAAGTATATTTTAGTTACGTGCCGTCAGAAGCCCGAAAGTCTGACAAAATCATGGGGGGTCATATCAAGGGGTATCGTGTTACGCAGTAACTGGGTTGTGGAGATCAGATAGGCAGCCTCTCCATGTAAAATACTGGTATTCAGCTGCATCCACTTAGACTGGAAGCTGACCCCAACTTAAGCCACCTGCACAATATTCTATGCGATTCTATTGAGCGTTTATTCTGAAAGTGGGCAACATCGCAAATAGATGTCAAATATTTCACTTTTTTGATTAATTTGGCAATATTACTATATATTACTATATACTGTATGGAAAACTTTCCAAATGCCTTTTTTTACACCTAAAACCGGTTACAACTAAAATTCAGTGTTATAATTGCAATTCATTTAATATTCTAGTAAGTCAGTTAGCGATATTTCATAGTTCCATAAAGTAATAATGCCAAAATAATCAAAATAGGTAAATATTTGACAGTTATTTGCGCGTTGCCAACTTTTAGAATTAACGCTCTTAAAGAGGATGCGCTCTAAGTTCATGTAGGTAAGTGCATTGAATGAAAATTTCATGAAATGTCATTCAATGCACTTACATGAACTTAGAGAGTTGTATTGCTGATTCTAATGTTTATAATTCTGTAAATCCATATTTGTTACGGCCGCAAATAATATTTAGATCAACATACAACCTGAAACTGTCCTGCAAATTGCAAAAAAATGTAAGAAAAATTGGATTTCGCGGGCCACCCTAGCGCATCCACCTTAAAATGTATTCTTCATTTCCAGGTGCCAGACGGTCTAGAAGTACAGGTGTGCTGGGAATGCCTGGCGCGCGTCAACGCTGCTATAAATTTCAAGAATCAGATACTAAAATCTTACGATTTTCTCATCTCGTACTCTAAAGAGGTAAGTTAACTATACAGGGTGTTAGGGTAGACACCGTTATCCTTGAAACTAGTGGTTTGGTGTCATCTACAATATACTTTTTCTATGGGACCAACTTTGAAATCGCAAAAAAAAAACAGCTGTTCCATACATTTTGTCGATTTAAGTGAACACAAATGTATGGAACGGCTGGTTGTTTTTTCGCGATTTCACTTTTTGTCCCATAGAAAAAGTATATTATAGATGACACCAAACCCCTAGTTTTAAGGATAACGGTGTCTACCCTATACCCTGTAGTTTCAAGATATACAGCCATTTTTTTTAGTGGGAAATTATCAAATAACTTCGCGCGTTCTGGGCGGAGCGGGAGGTAGTGTTGGGTACAGGGTAACTCAGCACACGTGCTAGCACAGTTGTAGCTACTCACTTGGATGAAAAGAGTCACTCACTCATTTTATTTTGATGTGCTAGCACACACCTCACTGGCCAGTTTAGCTACACACATAACATTTGTACTTTTGAGTTTTGAACGAAATGAGTCAGTCGATCGAGTCACTCACTCTTTTTTGTATTTTTTGATCATTGATGTCTTCGTTCACTGTTGCTAGCACAAACACACAACACAGAACTCACCGCGCGTGTGCCTACTCTACTGCGTGTGTGTGCCATGTCGTGTCGCGTTGTCGTCACTACTCTCTACACAGCACACACGCGACACGCGCGACAACTCGGCGATTCACGCGACTCACTGACAGACTCACAGCACGTTCGTGCTCACAAGCCACAGCAGGCTCGCCTCATTCGTGGTAGCACAGTGTGCTAGGACACTTTGTAAAAAGAGTGCCTCGCACGATCCTCATTTTAAAAAGGTGTGCTACCCATCTCTAGCGGCAGGGCGTGTCAGACTCTTACTGACTAAAACCCACCCATGTTCCTTCAGTTGTCTGTTGCCAAGGTCCCGGTATCCCTTTCGGACTTTCCCGCGACCCCGGCAGGCATCGGCCCTAGCGGGCCCCGTCAGTTGTGCTGACATCTCTTTGAGGCGCGCGTGGAACACAACGTGCCGTCGACCCGGGCCTGGTCCTTTTCGGATGGCGAGCTACCCATTGCTTATCGCCCGCGCCTACGATGGCCGGGAATCCGCCTGAGATATATTCAGCATCCTGAGGCCCTTATTGTATAAAACACTTTGGGCGCACATATATTATGGCGAGGTGCAGCAGAGCGCGGTTGTCACTGCCAAATAAATTTCAACATTGCCTGCCTTAAAATAAAGTCGAAAATAAATAACCTGAGACACGCACCTTTTTCTGCTTAGATGCACTTTCGAGCTAAGGGAAGTTTATTTATTCTCAACTTTATTTCAAGTTCTTGAAAATAGATAATACTTTGTCGGCGTGTGTATATATACCCATACTAAATTACAACTTTCTAGTACCAACAGTCTCTGAGCTATGCCGTGGACAGACAGACAGACGGACATGGTGAAACTATAAGGGTTCCTTGTTGATTACGGAACCCTAAAAACCGATCGATGGTCGATCGATTAATAGAGTCTGTCCACTGCTTAATTAAACAGAGTCGATACTATTTATTATTCAAGACATATTATGCGATACTTACATCAGTATTTCATATTTATATTATAATTAGACATGGTATATTGTGTTTAGAAGTGAAGTAAAATATTCAACAGATAATAATTCCTGGTCAGCTTTCGTTGGACAGATTTCGAGGAGATGAATATAGATTGTTCGACGTCGAATACCCGTTATCCAGCAGCACATTTAGGCTAGACATGATATAAGTTCCACAATCATTCCAGCACACATTCCTGGACTCTCCGAACGACTTTAACCCTCACGCCACCACTAACATCGTCAGAACAGAAGTTGAGTGTTACGAGTGTCTGCCAGAGACAAACGTGGTGGAGGATTGTGAGGTGGAGGTTGATGTGAAGGAGGAAGAGGAGACTGAGGAGAAGTATGGTTTCGGTGAGTTTTAATTTATGTTTTTAGCTACCTCTATGTGTACGGTGAAATGAACTGTTTAATTCTGTACTAAACTTAGGGCCAACAACAAAAATGAACGCGACCAGCACATAAACCACGTTTATAACTGAACACGATTAGCACATAAACCACGTTTATAACTGAACGCGATCAGCACATAAACCACGTTTATAACTGAACACGATTAGCACATAAACCACGTTTATAACTGAACACGACCAGCACATAAACCACGTTTGAAACTAAACGCGATCAGCACATAAACCACGTTTGTAACTGAACACGATCAGCACATAAACCACGTTTGTAACTGAACACGATCAGCACATAAACCACGTTTGTAACTGAACACGATCAGCACATAAACCACGTTTGTAACTGAACACGATCAGCACATAAACCACGTTTGTAACTGAACACGATCAGCACATAAACCACGTTTGTAACTGAACACGATCAGCACATAAACCACGTTTGTAACTGAACGCGATCAGCACATAAACCACGTTTATAACTGAAAAAAAATGTCAAAAGTAGTTTTTTAATAACCCCAAGTAAATATTTAAAAATATCGACCAAAAATTTTTGCCAGAATGCGCCAAAATAAATTCATTATCGAAAAAAAAATCAACTGTTCCCTACATTTTGTCGATTTAAGTGAACAGAAATGTATGGAACAGCTGATTTTTTTTTCGCGATTTCAAGGTTGGTCCCATAGAAAAAGTTGTTCAAAATGATGAGTACAATGATCCCTTTTCGGGTTTAGCATAAAGAAAAAATAATGTTGTATATTTCCATACATTTTAGTTCCCTGTGTTATCGTGATGCCGTGGACGTTCACGATAGTACCGTCACGATAAAAATTATAAACGCCCACATTGACTAATAGGGTCAGCGCAGATTATTTTTTCATTGATTATTAACTATATCACGACTAAAATAGAGTTCAAAATAACGTATTTACAAGAGATTATTCCTAGTGGAATGTGTACGCGCATGGTCGCCATTTTACTGATCTTTGTGTGCTGACACATACATTGGAAAATACAACTTTAACTGCACTAAAATAAGACACATTTTTCCTAAACAGAGGTGGCGATAAAAGAGGAAACATTTGACGACCCATACTTCCAAGATGTGCCAGTTGTTGACAATAATATCACATCGGATGAAGACGTCCAGCTTTCTAAACTTAAAGAGAAAGAGTCGGAGAAAGGGAAGAAGAAGAGAAAGAGTGAGAAGAAGAAGGAAAGGGAGAGGGATAGGGTGAGTTATTCTCTTTTTAACCGACCTCTTGAAAAAGGAGGAGGTTCTCAATTCGTCTGTAGGTTTTTTTTTTTTTTTTTTGTATGTTTGTTACGCGATTACTCCGCCAATTATGAATCGATTTTGATGATTCTTTTTTGTCTGGTAGGTCATGCTTCCGAGGTGGTCCCATATAAATTTTATTAACTTTGCTTGCGTAATTTTTGAGTTAGCTTCAATATTACGTATCTTTCCCACTTACTTTATCTAGACGATATCCTGTTTGACTCCTTCACTGTTATTTACATAGCAGGTAGTGGTATTCGGATTTGTGTGCGGTAGGTACCACAACTAAAAAGTGAAAAATAAAAACTTTTTACAAAAAAAAAACAACCGACTTCCAAAAAAAGTGAAAAATAACTGTAATGTCGGAAGCCGGTGGCAAAAAACGGAAATTGAAACGCAAAGACACCGACTTCCGAAATTAAAGTAATTTTTCACTTTTTTTGTGTTTTTTTTGGAAGTCGGTTGTTTTTTTTTTTGTAAAAAGTTTTTTTTTGGTAAATTGTTGATTGAATTTTTGAAGCAAGTGATAATTATGGGTGCGCCAAAGTTCACCTAAATTTTCAACTCCGATAATTGGAAATCCGAAAATGTTCTTCCTTACATTTTTCATCCTAACAATCACAATTCCTAACTACTGTCTCTAATGTTCGTAATTCCGAAGCATTCAACTTCATAATCTCAGTAGCAATAAACATCTATTAAACTTTTATTTGTTTTCCTATATTTTCTCTACATAACCATCTTTTACACTATTATTCATATTAGGTTAGTAAGGAAAATACACCAATAAAAGTGTTTTTTGTCTCCGACTAACCGTTTGTCGTAAAAACGATGTGGCTGGGATCCATAGGTTAGGTTAGGTTAGAACTGTGACCAACTACGCGCGAGCTAGCGAGCGAAGCGAGCGGTGCAGCGGCAGCGGCCGGCGAGCGCTAACTCGAAATTGGTCGCTAATGCGGATATTTGAAGGCTCACATCCGCCGATGCGGAAGTCAAGTTATTTTTTCAAATGTCACTTTGCGCCGGCGGTGGTGGCATTGTAAATTCACTTTTAAATAATCTATCAGCTGCAGAAATCTCTGCTCACTGTATATTACCAATAACACTCGAAAACTGAAATGTTCAATAAGGTCAACTAAACAAGTAATGACTAATTTTACCCCTTAAATATTTATTTTATTCTGTTTTTTTAGTATTTGTTGTTATAGCGATAGCGGCAACAGAAATACATCATCTGTGAAAATTTGTTCATGAGATACAGCCTGGTGACAGACAGACGGACTGACAGCGAAGCCTTAGTAATAGGGTTCCATTTTATCCTTTGGGTACGGAACCCTAAAAATAAAAATGATAATCTTCATATTTTGAAGCTTGTAGTTGTTTTTAAAACACGTTTTCTTTTAAACTTTTTCAACTTGGTAAATAATATAAATTCGAAAATCAGATGGGACATCGTGAACAAGGATTTTCAAAAATACGACGAAAGTTTTGAATTGTCGAAATGGTAACACAATAAGTGAATGTGGGCGAAGCAAATGCAGTGTGTAAGAACTGCAGCTAAGCTAAACTATCAGGAAAATCGTGTGGAGTTTTAAAGCTGACTTGGCTTCACATGCCGTCGAGAAATATCTCTCAGGCATGCCGGTTTCCTCACTATGTTTTCCTTCACCGTTTTTGAAGCAGTGATAATTACAGCGATAATTACTCAAACCATAGGTAGATGCCTTAAATATAAAAATAAATGACCGAATAACAATAAAAAAAAAACGTTATTTTCATTAAAAGATTTAAAAAAGTTTCTATCCAACACTGTGCTCCCTAGAGAAACAGCTGACTGACTGAGGGAGGGGTCGCGCTCGCGGCCGGTCAGGTCACGTCCCGCGCCACCCACCCGTGTTGAGACGTTAGTTCGTTACCCTAGCGCCTTAGGGTGAAAGGATGAAACATGTGGCAAAATGTAGATTTTCTTTAAAAAAAAAAAAAAACATTTTCCATTGATTTTACGTTCTATAAATGAAACCAAACCACTGGTTGCAAGGATAACGGTGTTAACCCTAACACCCAGTATAAGCACATGAATCTGAAAAGTCAGAGGTGCGTGTCTTGGGTTCGAACTCGAGAATTATGACTTGGCAGTCTGACGGTCACACCACTAGGCTATCACTGCTTGTGGAGTTGCAATAACAGTGAATGATTTGGAAAATGGCTCGTGGATACGTAATAACAGCCACACGGGTCGATCCATCAGATTAAGCTACGCTTCCCGGGGTTGATCCGTCGATGGGTGACGCATCATTACATACCGAACATCCTCCGTGGCTCGGAAATCACGTTAAGCCGTTGGTCCCGGCTGTCATTCGTGGATCTTTGACAGTCGTTACGGGTCGTCAGAAGCTCGAAAGTCTGACAACCAGTCTTACCAAGGGGTATCTTATCACCCAGTTACTGGATTTTGGAGGTCAGATAGGCAATCGCTCCATGTAAAATACTGGTATTCAACTGCATTCGGTCAGACTGAAAACCGACCCCAACATAGTTGGAAAATGACTAGGCAGATTGATTGTGCGATGATGATGTCAATGACCTGCCGAAAAAATGAGGCTTTTAAAAACCCAAATAAGTGTAACTAAAAGTGCCAATAAACTAAAATGTACAATAATTATGTATGTTTTAGATGCCAACCAACAAGCGACCGAGAATGACGACCCGAGGTCTTTATGACATATCACAGTTCGAAGCTGCGTATGCGCAAATTGTTAATCACGGAACGTCTGTACGACAGGCAGCCAAAATGTTTAATATCACACACGTGACCCTCCAAAGGTATAAGAATCGACGCCAAATCACAAATGTCCCTGTTAAAGTCGGCTATGCACGAAATAGTGTTTATACCACGGAACAGGAATCTCTCCTCGCGCAATACTTGATAAAATATGCGGAGATTTATCCCGCGTTATGCGTGAGAGTAGTCAGAAAGTATGCTACAGAATTCAGTCAAAAACTGGGTTTGAAAACTCCAAAGCCTTGGCTCGAAAACGAGATGGCTGGCATGGATTGGTACAAGAATTTTATGTACAGAAATAAAGCGTTAGAAGATAAAATTGATCGGCAAACTGCTAAAGAGAAAGTTAGAGTTTTTTATGATCGATTGTGGAGTATTTTATGCCGGTATAACATTGAATCTGAAAACATATACGCTTTGGATGAAATTGGAGTTAATATTGAAGAGTTTAGAGATAAAATTTGGTTGTTGACGTCGAAAAATGGCCCAATAGCTTTGAAAGAGTCTAAAGTACTGTGCACTTATGCAGCCAACGCTAAAGGCTATATAATCCCCTCACTATTCTTAATACCACGAGAAAAAAAAGAGGAAACTTCGAGAATCAACGTCAAAGTCAAAATAGAAAAAGATTTGATTGACAATTCAGAGTACTCGAATGAGACAACGTTCAACAAATTTTTAAAAAATGGTGTCGATTTAAAAAGCCTACCCGATTGGACCGAAGACTCAAATTTTTTAGTTTTCCTAAAACATTTCGTAAAGAATTTAAAAAACTCCGTTGGACCTAAATTGTTTTTGCTACTGGAAAATATGACTTTCCATTTAAGCATCGAATGTATAGAGTATTGTCAAGAAAATGATATAATTTTACTAGTAATACCTTCATTTATGGCACAGGTTATTGAGCCTTTACATCCTATAGTAAGTCAATTAAAAAAAACTATATCATCTATGTATAATACCCTAATATTAGAGCGACCAGAGCAAAAAAAGTGCATATATATAATTCCTAATATGCTTTCTGCAGGATTGCTTAAATGTCTGGACCAAAGTTCTATTCAAGATGGTTTTAAAAATGCGGGTATTTTTCCTTATAATAGAGAAGTTATTATTAATAGTTTGGAAGAGAATATTATAGAATAAGGGCACCTTATAACCTGTGTTAACACACAAATAAACATATGTGATTAAGGTGACAGTCACCAATTAATATAAAAATTGTTGTTTTAATCAAGTAGGTGGACCGTCTGTCCACCTACTTGATTAAAACAACAATTTTTGTTACATTTTTTGGGTTCCGTACCCAAAGGGTAAAACGGGACCCTATTACTAAGGCTCCGCCGTCGGTCCATCCGTCTGTCACCAGGCTGTATCTCATGAACCGTGATAGTTAGACAGTTGAAATTTTCACAGATGATGTATTTCTGTTGTCGCTATAACAAGAACAAATACTAAAAAACAGAATAATATAAATATTTAAGGGGGCTCCCATACAACAAACGTGATTTTTTTTTAACGTTTTTGCTCGATATTGATAACGGCAACAGGTTAGACGCTTGAAATATTCACAGAATCTGTAGTTATATACTCACTTCAAAAATAAATAATTAAATTAAAATAAAACAAATATTTAAGGGGGGCTCCCATACAACAGACATGATATTTTTGCCGTTTTATAGATAATGGTACGGAACCCTTCGTGCGCGAGTCCGACACGCACTTAGCCGGTTTTTTTTTAAATAATAATAATTCGAATTTGGGAATAAAACTTGTATTTGTGTTCAAATAAATGAGTGTGTGAGTGACGAAAGAGTTTCTTTTAATTTCCCCTTTCTTTTAAGGTCCTTCTTGGAAAAGGTAAAAAAGTTCATAAATTTATACAACTTTGAATCTATTAGGACCGACTTTAATACTGACTGAAAAAAAAAAAGTTTGAATAGGTTTGAAACCAAAGAATGTACCGACTGCCTATAATTTCGAGATTGCTGAGGTGTCTAAAGAAGTGAAGTGGAGTGGTGGAGGAGCTCGTGGCTAAGTAATAACAGCCGCTTGGGTCGATCCATCAGGTTAAGCTACGCTTGCCGGGGTTGGTCCGTGGATGGGTGACCATTTTCACATATCGAGACTTGGTCCCGGCTCTCATTCGTGGATCTTTGACAGTCGTTACGGGTCGTCAGAAGCCCGAAAGTCTGACAACCAGTCTTACCAAGGGGTATCGTATTACCCAGTTACTGGGTTGTGGAGGTCAGATAGGCAGTCGCTCCATGTAAAATACTGGTATTCAGCTGCATCCGGTTAGACTGGAAGCCGACCCCAACATAGTTGGGAAAAGGCTAGGCAGATTGATTGAGGTGTCTAAAGAAGACTGGTCAGAGGTATTTTCTAATTGGTTCAGACGTATAGAAAAGTGTATACGTGCTCAGGGTGAATCCTTCGAAAATATTGACACTTGTAATAAAGAATACATTTTATAATTTTTGAGCTCAGACCAAATAAAAAACCAAGACAGAGCGATGTCAACAGTGACGTGAGGCCGGTTTCGTAAACATGTGTGCACATAGTGAGGTGTAGTTTGATTGTAAATGGTTGTAAATGTGTGCGTTTGAGCGTGTATGCACAGAGCGGTGCGGTGGTGTAGTTTTGGCATGCTTCACTTTATTGTTCGCAGCGCTCTATCTTGGTTTTTTATTTGGTCTGAGTTTTTGAGTACCTATCTAATTTCTTTTGGCATGACCAAGTTAGTGTGGTCACACTGACCTGACGTTACCCAACTTCCTCTATATAACAGGTGGTCTTCCCAAAACGCCAGAAGACTAAGAAGGAAAAAATCCCCGAAAAGAAGAGTAGGAAGCTAAAGAATCTACCAGAAGAGTTAGTAGAACTGTACACTATGAGTAAAGAAGAGATGTGGGCTATCAGAATTGAGGATCTCAACAGCAAGGAGTTTCAGAAGCTTAAGTATAGGTAATATTAATCTTACCTTTTTTTTTAGACCACAGAGAATCCATAGAGTTCCATCCATACACACAGCATAGTAATGTTGAGTAACTCAGCACACGTGCTAGCACAGTTGTAGCTACTCACTTGGATGAAAAGAGTCACTCACTCATTTTATTTTGATGTGCCACACACCACAGTTGCACATATTAGCTACACACAGAACATTTTGTACTTGTGAGTTTCGAACGAAACGAGTCAGTTGATCGAGTCACTCACTCTTTTTGTGTTTTTGATCATTGATGTCTTCGTTCACTGTTGCTAGCACAAACATACACCACAGACAGAACTGACTACACACCACACAGCACACACGCGACTCGCGCGGTGAGTCGGCGAGCACGTGACTCACTGACATACTCACAGCACGTTCGTGCTCACAAGCCACCGCAGCCTCGCCTCATTCAAGGTAGCACAGTGTGCTAAAAAGTTATCTAAAAACCACACTTTGTAAAAAGAGTGCCTCTCACGATTCTCATTTTAAAAAGGTGTGCTACCCATCTCTAATGCATAGATAGTGTAACCCCGAGTCCTATTTAAACGCCTACGCTACTTCAGCTCAAATTCACATTTTATCTCGCTCGTACCATCGCGGCCTGAGTGAGAGCGAGACGGAGTGGGGTGCTGGCGGATAATAGTTTAGGTAGGTAATTGCTTTTTACGGCGAAAATAATGGTAGGTAAAAATAATGGTAGCTATAAATAATGGTAGCTAAAAATAATGGTAGCTTAAAAAAAAAAAACATAAGACCTGCTTTAAAGTTCGTACAGAAGTGAAAATCGGTTGAACGGACTGTAAAAAGGTTTGTTTAAATATCTAATCTTATTTCAAATGGAGTATAAATATTGCTAAAAAAGCACGGCGCCGGTAGGAATCTCTATGCAAGTGACACGACGGGCGCAGCTAATCTAACTATCTAACTAATATTATAAACGCGAAAGTTTGTAAATATGGATGGATGGATGTTTGTTACTCTTTCACGTAAAAACTACTGAATGGATTTGGATGAAATTTGGCAATCATATAGTTTATAACCTGGATTAACACATAGGATACTTTTTTATCTCGATATTCCCACGGGATCGAAACTTACGCGGGTGAAACCGCGGGGCGCAGCTAGGTATAAATAAATGTCTAATGGTTTGGAACTAATGGTAATTTGTTTCTCTCCGAAGGTGTGATGATTGCATCATTGCCTTCAACACTGAGAAGTTGATGCATGACCATCTAAATGGAAAACATCAGCCTGTAAGTATATTTCACAAAAAAAAAAAAAAAACTACGACCAAAAACTCAAAAAGTCATCTAAAAAAGTATAAACAAGAAATCACAGACAGACAAATTAAAAATCCGGAGTCACGTCACACGTGTCAAGGCATAAATCGAACAGATTCTGTCTGACTGTGATTTCTTGTTTAAACCTTTTAAGATACAATAGACGTAGATATATATTTAGTAACCTATTCCGCTTGACTATTCTTCAACAGTCATAAAAAAACCTTGTAAGACGCAGAGACGCTCTGCGTCCAGCGCTCGGTGTGGCAACACGTCGTGTTCTGGTTTGCAATTGGTGAATCGTCATCCTGAGGATGCCTCGTTGAGAGGTGAAACACGTGTCGATTTCTTACAGGGTTTTTTAGGACTCTTGAAGAATAGTCAAGCGGAATAGGTTACTAAATATATCTACGTCTATTGTATTTTATAATGGATTTCCGCAAAGTCACGCCTGAATCTATTGACTACCTCTTTAGTTGACTTTTTTTGTCGTAGTTAAGTTTTAGTTTTATAACTTTTATTTTTATTGAAATTATTTTAGGGTTATAATATAAATATATTAATGAAATGTGCTAATTAAAATTTTTCATTTGAGACACAACATGGCACCATATTTTATTTCACGTAGCCAAGACATGACAGCTCAACAACGTATCGCCATTAAAGCACTTGACAGCTCAACAACACGTAGCCATCACACGACAGCTCAACAAAGTATCGCCATTAAAGCTTGTAGTTTTTGTCAAACTTTGCAGGCCTATGAATAATTTCGACATTTTATTAATGAACCGCAAAACACTTCCAGCTCAACAATTTTTTTTTTTTTACAATTTTATGTATTTTTTCAGAAAAGCGATGACTGCCATCAATGTCCTATATGTCAAGCTTATTTCTTAACTAAAGACAACGTGGCCGCACACAAGGCATTACATCAACAAGGGTATAAATGTCGGGAGTGTGGGTTCAATACTACTCTGAAACGACGTATGTTGAAACATGTTGGGAGTCACGCTCCGAGTGGGGGGGATGCTCATGTGTGTCAGACTTGTGGTGGTAGTTTTAGGTAAGTAAGTATGTCATCACATAGATACACCCTCTTGCCTACACACTCACACCCACGACCACACACACTCTCACCCTCAATCTCACACCCACTCACCCACACACTAACTCCCGCCCAACAACTCACAGCCACAATACAATACTACACTACACACATACACTTACTCTTCTCAGGGGTATATCAATGGGGTAGGGTCTCGGACACTTGTAGAGAGATAGGCATTACATCAACATATATGTCGTATAACAACATAATTATGTAAGTAAGTAAGTAAGTCTTTATTTGCCTTAAACATGGTATAAAAGGTATGTATGTATAAATGTCGGGAGTGTGGGTTCAATACTGCGCTGAAACGCCAAAACGCAGTTTTGGCGTTAGTTTTGGCGGCGATGCTTGGGAGTAGGTGAGTGGGTAGTCACCTACTCCCAAGCATCGAACTCCCACAAACTCACACCCGCTTTTTTTTTTTTTTTTTTTTTAACTAGGGCATCTCGTAGTTGGATTCTGAATCCGTGACTACTTAACCGGACTTTCCTGTGGCTGCCTTAAGCTCCTAAACTTAAAGCCTCCAGCCAGGGGCAAACAAACTATGCTAAATTATAAACTAAGTGTGCGCTCGCTAAGGGCACCCCCTTTGGGGTACGGACCTCGGCTTAGGGCGCATCACTGACGGGAGGACGGCAAGGCGGGACGGGCTGGATAAAATAGTATCATTATTATTATCAGGGGAATTTAAAGCTACGTGCTCAGCTGCGGCGCGGGCTGGCACATCATCGGACAAGACTCACACCCGCCCACTAACTTACAAACTTATACCCACTCACTCACTCACACACTCCCACCAACTGACACAAACTCACCCACCCACACACCCACCCACATCTCATAACAGCCTATAACTGCACACATAATCCCTTTAGGTGTGTGTGTGGGAATAAAATTTTACTTAAAATTATTAGTTAATTTATTGTTACCACTTACAACTGTTTGTTTTTGTGTTTTTTAAGTTGATTTTTTATCATATTTGTGCGTCACGTATTATAATATCTGTGGTCACGTCTTGGCGTAAATGTATTTTTTTTTCTTATAGTCCTAACTATCCTAACTAATATTATCGAAAGTGAGTTTTTACTGTTTTTTTTTTTTTTTTAAACTTTGCCCCACACTAGGAATTTCTTCCTGTATCGTGGGTGCGTTTACAAACATAGAAACTCACATACACTAACACCCAGACCCGGAACAACTACTTGCAGATCATACAAATATTTGTTCCGTGCGGGGATCGAACCCGCGACACGTTGCGCAGCCGTCCATCGCTCAGCCACTGCGCCAACCGTGTCGTCGTTTTGTTTGTTTGTTACGCTTTCACGCTAAAACGGCTGAACGGATTTGGATGAAATTTGGTACAGGGGTAGACCACGACCTGGAATAGGACATAGGATATTCCCACGGGATCGAGACTTACGCGGGTGAAACAGCGAGGTGCAGCTAGTCTAAGATAAATATGTATGTACATACTTGTTGCAGCACCAAGTCGAAGCTAACATACCACCGTGGCGTGTGTTGTCAAGAGAGGCCACAATGCGACTGCTGTGGCAAAGTATTCGCCAACAAAATGACGCTCAAGTACCATCTCAAGTAAGTACCTACATCATCCTCTGCTTCGCCTCCTCTCCCTGATTCATCATCATTTCAGCCGAAAGACGTCCACTGGTGGACATAGGCCTCTACCAAGCACCGCCATTTTGAGGGTTCCGTTCCCAAAGGGTAAAACGGGATCTAAGACGGCGGGACGGGCTCGGCTGTCTGTCTGTCTGTCCGTCTGTCACCAGGCTGTATCTCATAAACTAGACAGACAGTTAGCTAGACAGTTGAAATTTTCACAGATGATGTATTTATGATGCCGCTATAACAACAAATACTAAAAAACAATAAAATATATATTTAAGGGGGCTCCCATACAACAAACGTGTTTTTTTTTGCTCGTTTTTGCTCGATTTTGATAACGGCAACAGGTAGACGGTTGAAATATTCAAAGAATATTTAGTTGTATACCTATTCACTTTAATAATAAATAATTAAATTAAAATAAAACAAATATTTAAGGGGGCTCCCATACAACAGACGTGATTTTTTTGCCGTTTTTATAGATAATGGTACGGAACCCTTAAGTAACCCCTAAGTAAGCGCTAGCGCTGTTGGAGGCAGACGTGTTAGTGGATTAACTAAAAATATAATAATTTTACTAAAATCGTAACTCCCAAAAGTCAGTCTTGTGAATGTGGTGTTAAAGTCAAATTTACTACTAAGTGCATAATAAATAAAAACCTGGCGTTGGTACACGACGTCATACATCGACGAGTGCGCAGCACCGCTCACCCCCGCGAGTAAAGAGAACTGTTGCTATTTTTCGTCTTACTCTCACGCATACGCAATGCACAGAACTCCACCAACGCCTAATGTGATGTTGATAAGCGGAAGCGAAAGCGCCAGCGGGTCTGTACCAAACTTATCCACCTACGGCGAACTTAGTGACTTCTGCACAAACGTAAACCTAAGAAAAAGAAAGGAGCGTGCTGAAGACATAGACTACAAAAAGGACTTTGGTGACTTCCGTAAAGACATGATGAATTTCTTGGAGAAGTTTGCTGAAACTCAAAACCAAAACCTAAACCGCATACAAGAGGAAATATCTGAGATTAAAACTGAAATAAAGACAATAAAATCAACAGCAGAGAATTTTGCATCAAAATTTGAACAAATAAACAACGAAATAGAACATATTAAATGCAAGAATAGCGAAAACGAAAACAAATTTCAAATAATAGAAAGTGAGATATCTCAGCTTAAAAATCAAAATCAACACATAAAAAGTACATTAACAGACCCGCCCGTCTTATATCACCAAGACCTCATCCTTGAACTCAAGGACAGATGTGAACGCGAAAAAAATATTGTACTGGTGGGTATATTGGAAAAAAACAACAAAGATTTCAACTCAAGGAGAAATTACGATAACGATGAAGTCACGAAAGTATTGTTAACACTTTATGAGGAATGTCCCAAGCCGATTAAAACCATTAGACTGGGAAAATATGTACCAGATAGAAACAGGCCTATAAAAGTATGCTTCAGCGACTCAGAAACTCCGAGATACCTACTAAAGAATAAGAAAAAGTTACCTGAGAATATAAACATTTACTCTGACGAAACCCCAACACAAAAACGATATTTACAGTCCTTAAAGGAAGAATTTAACAAACGTGTAGCAGACGGTGAAAATAACATTGTTATTAAATATATTAAAGGAACACCAACCATCATTGAAAACAAAACCTACCAAAAAAACCAGTAACTGCACAAATACTAAATACAAGACATACGAGTAGACTAAGCCATCATTTAGCAAAAAAATACGAAGACATTCCACTTCACCCGTCCTCGTTACGATTCTTCTATGCCAATTTACGTAGCATCCGGAAAACTGGCAAACTAGATGAGATTAGGTGCATAGTGAAGTCGATCCCACGGGCCGTACATCTATTAATATTCACCGAGACATGGATTACTTCAGAAAACGACGCTAAATTATATCAATTACCTAACTATAGCCATGTTTACAACTACAGGCGAAATCGCAAAGGTGGAGGCGTTTCCATATACGTGCACAACAGTATAGTTTATGAAACAACAGCAGACTTATGTGAAAATGGAAACCACTACTTATGGATATACATAGAGAAATTATCGCTGAACGTAGGAGCAATATATAAGCCCGGTGAGTCAAATATAAATAACTTTTTAGAAACGTACACACTGCAATTAGAACAAAGAAGAAGAACGATAGTGTTTGGCGACTTCAATATAGACCTTCTGAACAAGGACACTCAAAGCACAAAATACCTAAATGAAATTAAAGAAACTGGCTACGAAGTATTAAATAATATAAATAAACTATATAGTACTCGTGAAACCGATACAACAAATACTATACTAGACCACATATGCACAAATATAAGCAACCATTCATTCAGTATGTCAATAGTGGAATCGAGCCTATCAGATCATAAACAAATATTTCTGGAAATAGGCAGCTTGGAGCCGCAAATAAACAAGAAAAAACATTATAAAGCACCGGACTACACAAAGTTATATAACTGCGCTCTGACAGCTGCCTACAGCAATGAAGATAATGACTATAATTATCTAGAGAGATTTATTTTGGAACAAGTCAATGAGAGCAAAATAGACAAGACTAAAATATTAAACCTACCACAAAAAGACTGGATAAACCGAGATATTATCGATTCAATAAACTCACGAAACATATTATGGCAACAGACAAAATCACATCCAAAAAACGATGACCTAAAGAAAAACTTCAACGAGGAACAACACAAAGTAATAAATCTAATCAAGACACAAAAGAAGAAGTACTACCTTAACTTATTTGAAATTAATTTCAATCAACCGAAGAAAATGTGGAACCTTATTAATAATTTAGCTTTAAATAAAATTAAGGACAACAGCCGTGCACCTCCTAAACTGATGTCGAACTCAGGCCTGATTACAGAAGGTAATGCAATATGTGACTCATTAAACTCATTTTTTTCATCAATAGGCGCAGACCTAGCTAACAAAATCCCCATCACATACCACGTAAACACCGATAATATTTTTATGTACGGCCATAATTACACACATAGCATAACACTACCCGAGCTTTCCCCATGTAGCACAGATGAAATATCTAGAATTATTGACGACCTTGACAGCAACACAAGCACAGGCCTAGATGGCGTCAGCACTAAGGCGATCAAATGTTTAAAACTTATAATAATTGGGAGATTAACTGACTGTATAAACGGGTGCTTATCTCGAGGTATTTTTCCCGATACGCTTAAGATTGCTAGGGTCAGCCCTATTTATAAATCCGGAAGTAGGACTGACCCGGGTAACTATAGGCCGGTGTCGGTCTTGCCAGTGCTATCAAAGATATTCGAACGAGTTCTATATAATCGGCTAAGTAAATACCTAAATGACAAGAATTTCTTGATAGATCAACAGTATGGCTTTCGAGCTAAGTCAAGTACCCTAACAGCTGCAGTAGACTTAATAACAAAAATAAAAACAAATATTGATGAAAAAAATATGGTTTTAGGGATATTTATTGATTTAAAAAAAGCATTCGACACAGTAAGCCATCAAAAGCTAATCCAAAAACTAAATAATATAGGTATCACAGGCAGCGCACTCGATATGTTCACATCATACCTACAGAATAGGCGCCAAGTAGTTAAATTAGACAATTTCACTAGCTCTGTTCAAAACATTACGTATGGCTGTCCCCAAGGCTCCGTTATTAGCTCACTACTCTTCCTAATCTATATTAATAATATTAATAACATAGGACTTAGAGGCCACTTAACTCTATACGCAGATGACACATGTCTATTCTATTTCAATAAATCTATTCATGATATTATAACGGACGCACAAACCGACCTTAACCTACTGAACGAATGGCTAAAATGTAATTTACTTACTATCAACGCAGCAAAAACATCTTTCATGATCTTTTACGCCAAAAACAAACCGTTACCAGAGTTCACACCACTTACAATAGATAAAGAAGTTCTCAAACGGTCAACCTATGAAAAATACCTAGGATTACATGTAGACGACAAACTAACTTGGAAACATCACATTAACCATATCAAAACAAAATTGATGTCATTACTGGCAGCATTGCGTAAAGTTTCAAACTGCATTCCAAAAAAAGTACGTAAAATAATATATAACTCTCTGGTTAAATCTCATCTTGAATATTTAGTTGAGCTATGGGGGTCAGCTGCGAAAACTTACCTAGACCCACTACAAAGAACACAAAACAAAATTATAAAAACATTATTTCACTATCACTATTTAACTCCGACAAGAATACTATACAAAAAAACCAAACTCCTAAATATAACTCATCTTTATAAATACTACACATGCATTCTTATTAAAAAAATCATCACCAAATCTGTTCAATCAAACATACAACTACATATGAAAAACATAACTTATAACGTAAGGAATAAAAACAAAATCCAGATAAAACCAGCGCACGCTCGCACTAATTATGGTAAAAAAACGATATTGGTTGAGGGCGCACGGCTGTTCAATAGTTTACCGGAGGATTTGAAAAAATGTGACAATATAAACGCATTCAAACGCAGATTGGGGCAATATATCGCGGCATCCGAGATGAACTGAAAGTTTTAGTTTATTCTGGGTGTTGCGGTGTGTTGCCATGGTCTGTGTCTTGGAATGCAGACATCCGATTCCTTTTTTTAGAAGTCAATTAATAATAATATGTCTCCAACACCCTAGAAGTAACTAATATTAATGGTACCTACTAGTTATAATCACTGATATAATGTCTCCAACACCCTAGAGGTAACTAACTAATGTAATTAGATCACTAAGTATCTCATTGTAAGCGAACTGTTAAGTTCTTATGAGAAATAAAGTTCTTTAAACCCAACCCTTCGTGCGTGAGTCCGACTCGCACTTGGCCGGTTTTTAAAAAGGAGGAGGTTCTCAAATAGTCTGTTTTTTTTGTGTGTATGTTACGCGATTACTCCGCCAATTATGAATTGATTTTGATGATTCTTTTGTTTTTTGGTAATTCATGCTTCAGAGATGGTCCCATATAAATTTTATTAACTTTGCTTGTGTAGTTTTTGAGTTAGCTTCAATTTTACGTATTTTTTCCACTTAGTATTATCGACGATCTTTTATCTGTGTGGGGTAGGTACCACAACTAAATAGAGGAAAATAAAAACTTTACCAAAAATCAACCGATTTCCAAAGCGTTCCGAAAGCACGTTAATCCGTTGGTCCCGGCTGTCATTCGTGGATCTTTGACAGTCGTTACGGGTCGTCAGAAGCCCGACAGTCTGACAACCAGTCCTACTAAGGTGTATCGTATTACCCAGTTACTGGGTTGTGGAGGTCAGATAGGCAGTCGCTCCATGTAAAATACTGGTATTCAGCTATATCCGGTTAGACTGGCAGCCGACCCCAACACAGACCCTGACCCGAGCAATTCGCACCATCAATTATATTCAGATCGAAATTGATATATTTACATGTCACTGGGGTGAATTCAACAAGACACCAAAGACAGACAAATAAAAAATCCGGAGTCACACGTGTTAGGGCATAAATCAAACAGATTACGTGTGACTCCGGATTTTTAATTTGTCTGTCTGTGGTGTCTTGTTTATACCTTTTTAGTCGTAGTTGGGTTTTAGTTTTTATTACTTTATTTTTTTTAAAATTCTTTTGGGGTTATAATATATATAGATTTTTGAAATGTGCTCATTAAGCCCTTTCATTTGATACCCAACATGGTAGGATTAAACAATTTTTTTTTTAGTTCCTGACTTTATATCCTCTAGAGGGCGCCATTTTTAACAGATGACCATAAATACATACATACATACATACCGGTCAAAATCATAACCAAGAAAAAAGGAGGGTTATGATTTTGACCGGTATGTATGTATGTATGTATGTTCATCTGTTCCCTCCTATCTTCTAAAGCACTCATCACAATTTGACAAATGAGGTATCGTTGGAAGCGTCTTGATTGTCCGCTAGTTATAGGCTATGTGACGTCACATTAAATTAAAAATGGCGACCTCTAGAGGACATAAAGTAAGGAACTAAAAATAAAAATTGTTTCATCGTACCATGTTGGGTATCAAATGAAAGGGCTTAATGAGCACATTTCAAAAATATATATATTATAAGCTCAAAAGAATTTAAAAAAAAAATTAGTAATAAAAACTAAAACCCGACTACGACTAAAAAGGTATAAACAAGAACCCACAGACAGACAAATTAAACATCCGGAGTCACACGTAATCTGTTCGATTTATGCCCTAACACGTGTGACTCCGGATTTTGAAATTTGTCTGTCTGTGGTGTCTTGATTATACCTTTTTAGTCGTAGTTGGGTTTTAGTTTTTATTACTTAATTTTTTATCAGGAGCAATGAGGTCTTCTGTCCACACCATTTTAAATTAAAACTATGACATTGTCTTCAGAATCCTGCCTCAGAAAGATGACAAGCCTAAAGAGAAGCTATTCATACCGTGCAAAGGATGTGATAAAGTGTTCCACTCCAAGAAGAGTTATAGAGCACATGTGTGAGTATTCTTTCAAATCCTTACTTTATATACAGGGTTGTTAGTAAAACAGCATCAACCTCTTAAGGAGTCACATTTTTTTTTTTTTTAATACGTTTCCCGACACTAGGAATTTCTTCCTGTATCGTGGGTGCGTTTACAACATAGAAACTCACATACACTAACACCCAGACCCGGAACAACTACTTGCAGATCATAAAAATATTTGTTCCGTGCGGGAATCGAACCCACGGCACGTTGCGCAGCAGTCCATCGCTCAGCATTGCGCCAACCGTGTCGTCATTGTACTCATCATTATGAACAACTTTTGCTATGGGAACAAATATGAAATCGCGAAAAAAAAACAGCTGTTCCGTACATTTTGACGAGTTATGCGAACATAAATGTACGGAACAGCTATTTTTTTTTTCGCGATTTCATATTTGTTGACGCCTAGCATTTTCCTCGCTGTTTTGAGGTGAAAAGTTGTGTGTCGGCAGCAAAGTTTTTCTGAGTCTCGTACCTTTGAAACCCTCGCAACGCTCAGGAATCTATCCTAGAATCCTTCGCTTGGTTCTCAGGTTTCAATACAGGTACTCGCGCGAAAAAACAACTTTGCAGCCTTGCATAACAAATAACTATTTTCACCTCACAAGCTCGGAAAGATTCTGTTTGTCATTCAAAATCTGCGTGCAAAAGTAAATTTTATCCGCTAGCGTGGAAAGAGTTTTTAAAATTCGAGCCTTTCTATTCAATAATTTCTCTACGCCGGGTCCACTGATAATGCATTAATACTTATTTCAGGTCAGTGCCCCAACCTCATTTTTAGAATAATCGCACTGGCCAGCACGAATAAAAATCGCTCAACGCGCCTAAAGAAGTTTTCACTTCAAAAAACTTGATTTAATTTTATTCTTATTCAATTCACTTTCCATCATTTGGGTTGGTTGGTTGGTTTTTCTGAGTCTCGTACCTTTGAAACCCTCGCAACGCTCAGGATTCTATATATTCTGTATATTCTATAATCCTAGAATCCTTCGCTTGCTCAGGTTTCAATTCAGGTACTCGCGCGAAAAAACAACTTTGCAGCCTTGCATAACAAATAACTAATTTCATCTCTACACAAAGCATTTTTATAGCTGTCAAAATGGACTTCTTAGATTGTCGCGAGTCTAAACACTTGTTTCCACGTTTTTTCCAACCAGTGTGATCCACGATGGCTTAACTTACCCGTGCCCGACCTGCGGCAAACAGTTCCAGTGGAAGCGCAACCTGGCGCGACACGCGCGCAACCACCGCGAGCGACAGGCCGGCCGCCTGCACGAGTGTCGCGCGTGCGGCAAGAGCTTCGCCAGCCGGGACTGCTACAACAACCACATGCGGCTCAGCAAGAAGCACGTGTCGCAGGACACTTTCCCGTAAGTGTGATGAATATAGCATAAGCATAATCAGCCTTTAATGTTCCCACAGCTAGGACACAGGATCTCTGTGAGAGGGAGCGGGCCGTGATCCACCACGCGGGCCCAGTGCGGGTTGGTAGATGTCACATGTCTTCGAATTTTTTGGTTCTAGGACATGCCGGTTTCCTCACGATGTTTTCCTTCACTGTTATAAGAGCAGTGGTGATAAAATAATTTACACAAAGTAAAGTGCCTGTCAGGGTTCGACCCTACGACCTACAACTCGTAAGTCGTGGCCGTTACCACTGGGCCAACACTGCTCGGTGATGAATACAACGTGTTTTTTAGGGTTCCGTACTCAAAGGGTAAAACAGTACTCTCAAACAAATATCGACCCTGCACCAGTTGAAAATTAATAAACTTCCATTAGCTCGAGAGCGCGTCTAAGCGGAAAGAGGCGCGCGTCTCAAGTTATCTATTCTCAACTTTATAATTAGATAGGCAACGTTGATATTTGTTTGGCAGTAACAAATGCGCTGATTAATAGAATCATTTTTTTCTAACTAAACAGACAGCCGTGCTGCTGGACAGTTTGTTGCGCCACTTCTTCTCCCCAGCTAAAGCACTAGGAAGTGGTGAAGGGTGGGCGTGCGGGGGACTGTCTTATGTAATTTTGACGTTCGAAAAGTGCTGATTCTCAGCCTAGTTTGAATAAATGACTTTTGATTTTGCTGCGCTGCGCCTCGCCAGGTGTGCGCCGGCCCTTAGACTCCGCTGTCCGTCCGTCCGTCCGTCTGTCACCAGGCTGTATCTCATGAACCGTGATAGTTAGACAGTTGAAATTTCACAGATGATGTATTTCGGTTACAGCTATTTAAAAAAATACAAAAAAAAAAACAGAATAAAATAAATATTTAGGGGGCTCCCATACAACAAACGTGATTTTTTTGCCGTTTTTATAGACAATGGTACGGAACCCTTCGTCCGCGAGTCCGACTCGCACTTGGTCGGTTTTTTTTTAATATCCCATAACTCTAGGAGTATTAATTTCCACCATATTATGTTTATATTCGGATTTAGACAGAATTAATTAGGTTCCTACAACTTATTTTTCCCATAAATTCTGTAAACGACATATTTTCATATTGTTTTTTCTGTATAAATAACAATATTTGTAACATTGCTTCAGCAGAAAAGTAGCATACCCATATTATCAAGATACAAATTATCGAAAAAAAAATTGAATATACCTTAAGTTTTCATTCATCATTTTAGGTATTACGGAACATATTCAAAATTAGTGATATCGCTTCAAGGAAATGTCATGTAAATGTCAATGTGTGCGTGGTCGTACAGTTCACGGTAGCTGTGTGTATCGCTCCGACAGGCACACTAGCGCAACATTTGTTGCATTCGATTTGTAGTTGCGACTGACGCTCCCCGGCCCCTTAATTAAATAAAGTTCTATGAAGAATGAGCCAAACACAGGAACCAAATAAAATGCCGTTTTCCCATATATATTATTGTTACAGACATGAATGTAATTACTGCGGGAAGAAATTCGCTTCAAAATGGTGCCTCACTGACCACATTGACTGGGATCACTTGAAGAAAATCAAATACCAGTGTAGCTTCTGTTTCAAGGTATTTATTAAGAGCGTTTATTAGGGTTCCGTACCCAAAGGGTAAAACGGGACCCTATTACTAAGGCTCCGCTGTCAGTCTGTCCGTCTGTCACCAGGCTGTATCTCATGAACCGTGATAGACAGTTGAAATTTTCCCAAATGATGTATTTCTGTTGCTGCTATAACAACAAATACTAAAAAACAGAATAAAATAAATATTTAAGGGGGCTCTCATACAACAAACGTGATTTTTTTGTCGTTTTTATAGATAATGGTACGGAACCCTTCGTGCGCGAGTCCGACTCGCACTTGGCCGGTTTTTTCTGAAAGTTGGCAACTTCGTAAATAACTGTCAAACATTTACCAGCATTGCTATTCTGTAACCATCTCACCGTGAAAACTTAGGTGAAGTGAGCGTGGAGTGAGCTGTCAGTGTCATCGATACCTACCGATGCGAAGGCAGTGACAGTTCACTCCAAGCTCACTTCACTTAAGTTTTCACGGTGAGATTTTTACAGAATAGCACAGCTGTTTTGATTAATTTGGTAATATTACTGTATGGAAATATGAAATATGGCTAGACGACTATCTAAAATATTGGTTATGAAATCTCAGATCAAATAAAACAAAGACAGAGCATCGCGAACAATACAGTGAAGCATTCCAAAACTACACCACCGCTCTGTGCATATACGCTCACACGCACACATTTACAATCAAACTACACCAAAATATGTGCACACATGTTTACGAAACCGGCCTCACGTCGCTGTTGACAGTGCTCTGTCTTGGTTTTTTATTTGGTCTGAGTATGAAATGCAGTCAATAATCTCGTAACACCGATTATTTAGTATCTATACTAGTATTATAAAGAGGAAAGATTTGATTGTTTGTTTGCATTGAATATGCTCCGAAACTACCGAACCAATTTGAAAAATTCTTTCACTCTCGGGAAGCTACGCTATCCCCGACTGACATAGGCTATATTATATATTCAAAAAAATTAGGGCTCCTTACTAAAACTCCAATAATGTAACCCAAGGTATAAAAAATTACCTAAAATAGCCGTAGATAAGTACTTAGTGCTACCCGTGCGAAGCCGGGGCGAGCATATATTCTATACAAAATGACATGATTACTTTGTAAAGTATTTTATTATTGTGAATGTGAGGACTAAGTGATTTTTTTTTTATCTCATTTAATTTTATCGATGGTCTGGCAATTTGAGAATTTTATGCGGCCTACCCAAATGTCCTTTCTTTGGTATTGTTCGTCGAGTCGTTGAGCTCCTTGAGTTCTGAGTTGAGCTCCGCCATTACTGACAAATGCTTGCACTGACTTGACAGGTCCACTCAAATCTGTGTGGTTGTTTCCTCAAAAGACCATTTCAGACTCGAATCTACATGGTCCTCATATGGCTTGACCAAGATTATGTCTGGACTTTAAAAGAGACTGTGACCTCTGAGTTTGTTTCGGCCTTTCTTCTCAGAGTAGTCAGATAAGAAACGCCGACCTCATCTAGCTTATTTTTTATATTTTTAATATGACGTGTAAAAGTGATTCCAATATCCTATTTACAGAATAAACAATTTCATTTCATTTAGCAGCTAGTTAGCTATAAAAAAAGGATTTGGAAACTTTCCAAATGCCTTTTTAATCCTGTTATAATTGCAATTCATAATCAATATTTTAGACAGTTGTCTAGCCATATATTTTCATACAGTAATATTGCCAAATATATTTACTCCACGTTATGGTACTCGCGCCGCGCACCTCGGCGTACTTTGACACGTGTCAAACCTCGCAATGAAATTATACATTTTCGTGAAGAACACGAGACACGTTCGTCTTCCTCTGCGTCCAGCGCTCGGTGTGGCAACACGTCGTGTTCTGGTTTGAGATTGGTCAATCATCATCCTGATGATCCCTCGTTGAGAGGTGAAACACGTGTCGATTTCTTACAGGGTTTTGTATGACTCTTGAGGAATAGTCAAGCGGAATAGGTTACTAAATATATCTACGTCTATTGTATTTTATAATGGATTTCCGAAAAGTCACGCCTGAATCAATTAACTATCTTAGTTCGATAATTGTTAAAAAGTGCGCGCAGCGTCGCGTCGCTTCACGTCGCTGCCCTGGCTGAGAAACAGCACTTTTCGAACATCAAAAATGGTTTTTTCTCTTGCAGGCATTCAAAACAGCTAAAATATTGGTGGCTCATGTGAATAATATACATGAGGGTAAGAAAAAAGAGGCAGAGGGTGAACATCTGTGTGAAATATGCGGGAAATCATACAGGGTGAGTTATCTACAAATCATACGTAAATCGTACTTATTTAATTTAATTTACTATTCAAAGTCAAATAATTTATTTCAAATAGGCACATAAAAGGCACATTTGAACGTCAAAAACAGAGAAATAGAACTGATTCTAGTTGCCCCTTCCAAAAGGTAGTTTTCGTATGGAGAAGAATGGGCAAGAAACTCCACCGTTACTCTTTTAAAAATGTTTTACAATATTATTTGTATACATGAATTATATAATTATATGTGAACACGATGCACCTACTACTGGATTACTGTACCACAAAAGGTAAAAAGGATTATAAATGGAGCAATGACAAGTAAATTAATTATGTGATAGATACATGCAGAATTGATTTTTTATTCTGACATTTAAATATTATTATAATTATTTCATAAGGCTGACATATTTCATTTTAGCTTGTACTTACTTACTTTTCATTATTTGCTTCCATGTGATGGTTAAACATGGAGAACTTTATTACCTATTTAAATAAAAAACATCAATGTATTTTTACCCATGTTTGCAAATAAATAAATGATTAATGATAATATAAACTAAAAAAAAAAAAAACCTATGTTTATGCCCCTGTGTTCTATTTTTAATTTCTACATTTATATGTGTATTTTTTATGGTGTACATAATAAAGAGTATTCTATCTATCTATACTTAAAACTTAAGAAAATATCCGCGATTATTCCCAAAATATCCTCATTATTTTGAATCTAAAATATCCGCAACTATTTGTGGAATATCAGCAACTAGCTTCCGCCCGCGGCTTCGCCCGCGTGGTATGTTGATAAAAAGTAGCCTATGTCCTTCCCTGGGATACCATCTATCTCCTTGGCAAATTTTATCGAAATCCGTTCTGTGGTTTAAGCGTGAAAAGGTAACATACAGACAGACAGACCAGAGTTACTTTCGAATTTATAATATTAGTATGGATAACTCGACAAAATCAGCTGATCCGTACATTTATGTTCACATAACTCGACAAAATTAGCTGATCCATACAACGTCATACCTCTGTATGTTACCTTTTCACGCCTAAACCATTGAACTAATTTCGATAAAATTAATTATGGAGATAGATAGCATCCTGGGGACTTTAAGTCCGGCGACATAGGCTACTTTTTATCGACATACCACGCGGGCGAAGCCACGGGCGGAAGCTAGTGTGAACATAAATTTATGGACCACCTAATTTTGTCGAACTCATAAATCAGCTGCTTTTTTTCACGAGGATATTTCAATAACCCCTTGTAGAATTTAAACAATTAGTTTATTAATGTTTTCTTTATTATCCTCTACAGACAGTGAAACGCCTAAAGGGCCACGTATGGGCGATGCACACAAAACGATCAAGCAGCAAGATATACAAATGCAAGTTATGTCCAGCCACCTTCATGTGGCAAACTAGCATATACAAACATATGAAGATGATGCACGACCATAATAAGAAGAGTAAGGTGAGGATACCACGTCACACACACCAAACACACCCCACTCACCCCTGTACACACCCCACATAACTCTCCGCTCTTGCAACAACACACCCTACACTCTACACCTTACAACTCTCGTACACACCCCACACATAACTCTCCGCTCTTGCAATAACACACCCTACACTCTACACCTTACAACTCTCGTACACACCCCACACATAACTCTCCGCTCTTGCAATAACACACCTTACACTCTACACCTTACAACCGGCGTCCTCTCCTCACACATAACTCTCCGCTCTTGCAATAACACACCCTACACTCTCCACACTCTACAGCTTACAGCTCTCGTACTCCCCCACACATATCACTCCGCTCTTGCAATAACACACCCTACACTCTCTCCACACTCTACACCATACAATCCTCGTATTCCCCCTACACATCACTCTCCGCTCTTGCAATAACACACCCTACACTTTACACCTTACAACCCTCTTACACACCCCACACATAACTCTCCGCTCTTGCAATAACACACCCTACACTCTCCACACTCTACACCTTACCACCCTCGTATTCCCCCTACACATCACTCTCCGCTCTTGCAATAACACACCCTACACTTTACACCTTACAACCCTCTTGCACACCCCACTTATAACTCTCCGCTCTTGCAATAACACACCCTACACTCTCCACACTCTACACCTTACAACCCTCGTATTCCTCCTACACACCACTCTCTGCTCTTGCAATAACACACCATACACTTAACACCTTACAACCCTCTTGCACACCCCACTTATAACTCTCCGCTCTTGCAATAACACACCCTACACTCTCCACACTCTACAGCTTACAACACTCGTATTCCCCCTACACACCACTCTGCTCTTGCAAAAACACACCCTACACTCTACACCTTACAACCCTCGTATTCCCCCTACACATCACTCTCCGCTCTTGCAATAACACACCCTACACTTTACACCTTACAACCCACTTACACACCCCACACATAACTCTCCGCTCTTGCAATAACACACCGTACACTCTACACCATACAACTGTCGTACTAATAGACGTGCGAGCAAATCCGCGTACTTATGGCTCGGCGAGCTTACTCGCCCGTGTGTCATGCTAAGTACGCGAGCTTTAAAACCGCCGAGTAAGTACGTCGGCGATCCAACAGGTTTGAAAGGAGAAAGCCAGGGTCTCCCACAAGACTCGGCCAGAACCGACAAAGATGAACTATATTTCATAAAAATGGAAAATAAATATAGAATTTGATAGTATAATTAGTTTCCTATCTGAAGCACACCAAAAAAAAAAAAAAAGTTTTTTAAAGTTGACCACTTGATACTTCTGATTTGAACGTTATCATGAAATAAACTATTAAATGATTAATTAAAATAATGACTTTGAGCACATTATCCTCAGTTTCAACAGCCAAGGTAGTTGTAAATGGTAGAAAAATCGGGGTCCAGAAACACAGTAATATACAACACAAAACTCACAAAAATACGAAAATACTTCGTTGCTCGTGTTATCACGCAGGAGAAGTCAAACTTTATGACATTGACAAATGCCAGATAGAGTTTTACATCAAGTGTTGCCAGCACTATAATTACATTATTAGGAATAAACTATGCTAAACGATATCGATAATAGAATTAAAAATTATTTTAAATTATTACATTACTATAAAATATAATATGCTTATTAAAAAATATAACTAAACGCTATTTATTAACATAATTACGATTTACGATTTATGTAAGTAATAAATTCACTTACGTATCTTCATTGCAATATACATATACGATTTGCAAGTGCAATTTCGTATCGATATTATTATATTTTGGTATTGGTAACATTTCTAATTGAAAATGTAGCTATGAAATGTGTTGTTATATTGAATAACTATTTAAAATTACTTTTTTTTGTGCTTCTACAGAGTTTATTTATATTGTATAATTCTTCCTATTTTTTAATATGAATTATCATTATTATAGAAAGTCTGTCGGACACTACATACAATTCGAGCCGATTCTTGGCAATGTATTTTTGCCTTGGCTCGTCGGCTCGCTCGAGCGATGCGTTGACAATGCAATTCTGAGAAAGCTTCACGTGTGTCCGACGGCGAGCCGAGCAATTACTAACAAATGTTTAAAGCGGCAGATAGACAGAAGCGTTCGCGCGCGGCAGGCGTCCAAACAGCGTGTCACGCCGCGCACGTTTGCCGCTCAGTGTTTGAACACACCTTAGATGTTACAGTACATTATGTTGTTTGATTTTCAACAGACACCTCGCGCCGTCCAACCGGTGAAGAAAGAAGAGCCTTACCCGGGAATCGAACTAGCGAACCGAATGCAGTACTTCCAACAGAACATAGGTGGCGGCTTAAATATAGTTCACATACAACCTTTGGGAATGGCTCAGAATATTGTTTAGAAAAGAAAATCTCAGTAGAGATGCGAGATGAGATAAGCGCCGAACGTCGTCGACAAGTTCCGACAATCGTTCGGCGCTTATCAGCGCTTGTTCATATAAATGCCTGCGCCGGTTACCTGCGTGGACCGGTTCCTATAAGCGCTGGTAGATCGGCGCCGGCTACCAGCTTTCTTTCTGTATATACGGCCTAACAGGTTTAACACGATATCTGTTATCACTGTTACTGTGACAAAAAAATAACAGATCCAAATATCTGTTATTAAATCACAGCCTGTTATTTTTTGTACGGACGATAAATAAGTATTTAAATCTCAATCGAATATCTTCTTTATTTATTTTGGTTTAAAGGCGAAAATCGTATCTATCTGTTATTAAATAACAGCCTGTTATGTTGTACGGACGATAAATAAGTATTTAAATCTCAATTGAATATATCCTTTATTTCTTTTCTTTAAAGGCGAAAATCGTATCCGAAGTTTTAACATTAACAGCCGCGGCAACAGTCTTGAGGATCTAACAAGTAACTGATATTTTTTATCGTTAGGAGCAACTGTTATCTGCTCTTTTTTAATATCTGTTATTTCTATCTGTGACGACAAATATGCCTCACTCCTAAATCTCAGTGGGAGCACAGATGAAATACTAATGGTTCACTCCGCAAAATTATTTAAATAAAAAAAAACCGGCCAAGTGCGAATCGGACTCGCGCACGAAGGGTTCCGTACCATCCATACTAATATTATAAATTCGAAAGTAACTCTGTCTGTCTGTATGTTACCTTTTCACGCCTAAACATGCACACAACATAAACAATTTTACAACCACTGAACGGATTTCAATAAAATTTGGCAAGGAGATAGATGGCATCCCGGGGAAGGACATAGGCTACTTTTTATCGACATACCACGCGGGCGGAAGCTAGTGTATGTATAAAAAGATGATCAAATGTCTGATAAATAAATCTGCTATCGAATCTCATGACGTGGAGTTTCTTGCCCGTTCTTCTCCATAGGAACCTACTACGCTTTGGAATGGGCAACTAGCTTCATTTCACTGACCGACTCCTTGACAATTCAAAAGTACCTGTAATTGGTTTATTTGAAATAAATGCTTTGAGTTTGAGTTTGACAACTGTTCATTTGGTTGAAAGAAATATCGACAAACAAACATATTGAATTGATTTGACAACAAATTAAATTGTTCTTATACAGGGTGTAAAGGTAAACACCGTTGTCACTCAAACCATGGGAAGTTAACATAAATATAAAAAAAATGACCGACTAACAATAAAAAAAAACATTATTTTCATTTAAAGATTTTTTTTAAATTCTATCCGACACCGTGCTCGATAGCGAAACAGCTGACTGACTGAGGGAGGGGTCGTGCTCGCGGCCGTTCAGGTCACGTCCCGCGCCACCGACCCGTGTTGAAACGCCAGTTCGTTGCCCTAGCGCATAGGGTGAAAGGGTGAAAATACTCTTGTCGTAAAAAGTACAATTTCTTTTTAAAAAAAAGTTTGTAATTTTCCATTGATTTTACGTTATTTATATGAAACCAAACGACTGGTTTTAAGGATAACGGTGTTCACCCTAACACCTGTATGTGTGATGATAATAAAAAAAAAACATATATTAAATGAATTGCCATAATAGCTATATTGTAATGTATTACCAATTAATTTATAATTAGGAACATTTTATACAAGACATTTTTATTAATAAAATTAATTTACAACGATATTTTGTTTTATTTTTTTGTTTATTCAACACCACCTGTTGCCCAGTAAAGGTGTCCAAATATTGAGCGGCAAACGAGCGCGGCTGCCGCGCGCGGCCTGCCGCACTGTGTTTGGACGACTGCCGCGCGCGAACATTTCTAGCAAATATTCGTCAGTAATTTGTGTGAAGAGACGACACACGCAACCGCTTTCATGAGAACTGAAATGCGCGGCGTGTGTCGGATTTGCCGCGCAGTACTGCCGCGCATACTGACATAATTTTATCAATGTCAACCATTTTCAAGGTACTGTATACAATCTTATACAACTAACTATTAATTAACTAATTAAAACTAACTATACAAATAAACAATTTAACTAAAATATGGCGTCCAAAAATTTTTCCGCATCGCTGTCAAGTAATTTGACATTTATATTTTAAAATGACTTTTTTTATGTCAAATTACTCGAAAATTTAACATTTATAACTCGAACATTTGCATATGAGTCAAAAGGGGTCATTTGGTTGTAAATTACCTCTCTTATATACCTTTTATTGGATTGCTGACGTATAACCCTGTAAGTAAGTAGGTATATCTACACAGAGATTTCGAAGGGCGTCCTTTCGGCCGTTTTCTATGATGATGAGTATTATAATACTGGTACTTCTTTATACTGTGATACAAGTGAATATTTGATCAGGGGTCATAAAACTTTGGCTGAATTAAAATAGGAAAATATTATGAATCATCGTCTAATGTCACAAACTGACAATTCATAATATTTATAATCTGCGTGCGATTCATATTACGAAATAATTCATCTGTTTGACAGTTTTCCATGGAGATTCGTAAAATGGTCCACACATTATGAATTGCTTTTGTGTCAAATTAGAGGAATTGCTAATGACAGCTGGGAATTAGGAAATGAATTGCTTTTAGAGGAATTGCTAATGCGGCCGGTTTAGGCCCGCAGGAAATTCATTGCTTTTAGAGGAATTGCCAATGTGGCCGTTTTAGGCCCGCTGGACTTTCGACGTTAACAACAAGAACTGAGATAACTCACACCTGTTAGAATAACTGATAAGAACGTTAACATAATCTTACAATCTTATCATTGTTATAGTAAGACGTTTTAATTGATAGTGTTTTGTAATCAGTATTTTCAGTTTCACTGGATAAACTACATAAAAAACTAACTAAGTATTCTGTTTGTTTGTTTGAATTAGAAGGAGCTCGTGGTTAAGTAATAACAGCCGCACGGGTCAATCCATCAGGTAAAGCGTCGCTTGCCGATATTGGTCCGTAGATGGGTGACATCTTTACATACCCAGACTCCTCCGTGCCTCGGAAAGCACGTTAAGCCGTTGGTCCCGGCTGTCATTCGTGGATCTTTGACAGTCGTTACGGGTCGTCAGAAGCCCGATAGTCTGACAACCAGTCTTACCAAGGGGTATCGTATTACCCAGTTACTGGGTTGTGGAGGTCAGATAGGCAGTCGGTCTATGTAAAATGCGCGGGTTGGCAGATGTCACATGACTTCGAATTTTTGGTTCTAGGACATGCCGGTTTCCTCACGATGTTTTCCTTCACCGTTTTGAGTGGTGATGAAATAATTTACACAAAGTAAAGCGCCTGTCTGGGTTTGAACCTACGACCTACAACTTTTAAGGCCACCACGCTCTTTAGTATATTATTTGAGAGCAGTGGAGATGAAATACATTGGACATTGCTCGGGTTCGACCCCATGACTATAGTTGTAAATAAACCGTTTTAAACCAAAATCCGTGGTATAAAAACTGTTTTAAACAAAAAAATGGTTTTTAAAACTTACAACTCGTAATTCGGCACCATTCTATACGACAAACGTTGGCTAAAAAACGGTGATGCCAAATGAGAAAAACAGTGAGTTTTAGTTAATCTTATTACACTAAGTTCCTACCTACTTAATTAAATCATAATAATAATTTATCTTAGAGATAAAAAATTCGCACAGTAAGCACTGATTAATCTTACAATTATAATAGTCGTAATAATTGATTAAACATTCAATCAGCAGACATGGGCAAAGTGGTAGCATTAGTATTACTCGGAATAGCTGTTATTTCAGGTAAAATTATCATTTTTATTTTTAACCGACTTCTTCAAAAAGGATGACTTTCTCAATTCGCCTGTATGTTTTTTTTTTTGTGTGTGTATTACGCGATTACTCAGTCTATTATGAATCGATTTTGATGATTCTTTTTTTGTTTGGTAGGTCATGCTTCCGAGGTGGTCCCATATAAATTTTATTAACTTTGCTTGCGTAGTTTTTGAGTTGGATGCCTTACTAAATATTTTTTCCCACTTTGTCTTTGAAGGCGATATATTATTTGACTCCGTCACTGTTATTTTTATAACAGGTAGTGGTATTGGAATTTGTGTGGGGTAGGTACCACAACTAAAAAGTGAAAAATAAAAACGTTCTACAAATAAAAACAACCGACTTCCAAAAAAACACAAAAAAAAGTGAAGTTTACCCCGAAGTTTTTTATTATTTCTTTTAATACTTTCTTTTGATAAATAATAACAGCCGCACGGGTCGATCCGTCAGGTTAAACTACGCTTGCCCATCTTTAGGTACATACCGAGACTCCTCCGTACCTCGGAAAGCTCGTTAAGCCGTTGGTCCCGGCTGTCATTCGTGGATCTTTGATAGTCGTTACGGGTCGTCAGATGCCCAAAAGTCTGACAACCAGTCTTAGGGTTATCGGATTACCCAGTTACTGGGTTGTGAAGGTGAGATAGGCTGTCGCACCATGTAAAATACTGGTATTCAGCTGCAGCCGGTTATACTGGAAGCCGACCCCAACATAGTTAGAAAAGGCTAGACAGTTTGATTGATTTTTGATACTAAATACCAAGAAATCGATAGCTATAAGAGTGATGAAACGATGGATGGACTGTGTGAAAGATTATATAACTACAAAGGGCGGCGGCGGGGCGCGGGCTAGGAGCGGGCAGGGTGAGTATCTTCATCAGAATGTATAGGAGTAACGATATGCACACTGCGCCCCGCCGCCTGTGTATGTCCCGCCTGGTCGCTCCTATACATTTTGTATGAAATATGAAAGGAACTGCGCAACACTCGCGCCGCACCGCCTCCTATAAAAATACCAAAACGTCCTCTCTTCCTTTTCCCAGCTCTCCCCTATGACCCGGTAATCAGGAAGCTGGACGATGGGCTCCGCCACCAGTACGTTGAGGGACCAGATGGGTCTCTTCACCTGGTAGACCTGTGGGGAACCGTCAGCGATGTGGCTGAGGCGGCCAGATACAGTCCTGATAGGCAGAATGTCTACCATCTGTTTACTAGGTAAGTTCCTTTCACTCTGCGTAATGCACGATCGATGTTATGTGCACCTACTTATAATTTGTGTACATGTTATGGACCAAATGATTATTAGGGCATTATAAAAAATGCCCAATATGAGAGGGCAGTATGATAACAACTATTGTAATAATCAAATCGACCGAGCATTTTTTATTATGCTAGTCACCTTTGGGGCAGCACAATTAAAACCAGGTTTTATTACTATTATTTTGATTTCAAACGTAGAATCAATTTAAAATCAAATAAAATATTTCCATTCATAGACACTGCTGACCTATGATGACTTTACCATAATTAAATACCTGTGTATTATTAGATTGCCCAAAGACCACACAGCAATATTTATAATGAAGAGGCAATGTGATAAATAAGGAAGTTCAAATTATAATTAATTATTTTGCCCTAAGTAGCTTGTCATTATTCATAATGCGCAGGCATTATGAAAAATGCCCGTATTTATTACTTGGTCCATAACATATTAGCAGTAATACCTTTCCGATTTTTTACCAATTTTGAATGTATCCAGGGTGTTAGGGTAAACACCGTTATCCTTGAAACCAATGGTTCAACCCCTCAACCCTTGAAATCAATGTTTACCCTTTATGTTTTTGATATTATGTATAATTATGGAAAATTACAACTTTATTTTTTAAAGAAAATCTATCGCAAGAGTAGTTCACCCTTTCACCCTATGCGCTAGGACAACGAACTTGCGTCTCAACACGGGCGGGGGGTTCGGGACGTGACCTGATCAGCCGCGAGCGCGACCCCTCCCCCAGTCGGTCAGCTGTTTCACTAGCGAGCACGGTGTCGGATAGAAAGTTTTTAAAATCTTTTAATGAAATTATCGTTTTTTTTTTGTTGTGACTCGGTAATTTATTTTTACGTCAACTACCCATGGTTTGAGTGACAACAGTGTTTACCCTTACACCCTGTATATATTAGCAGTAATACATTTCCGTTTTTTTTATTTTATTTTAACCAATTTTTAATGTTGCTGTTGGTGTGCTTTAATAAATAAATAAATATCTAAACAGCCATGACCAATGAGGAGCTCGTGGCTAAGTTATAACAGCCGCACGGGTCGATCCATCAGGTTAAGCTACGCTTGCCGGGGTTGGTCTGTGGATGGGTGACCATCTTTACATACCGAGACTCCTCCGTGCCTCGGAAAGCTCGTTAAGCCGTTGGTCCCGGCTGTCATTCGTGGATCTTTGACAGTCGTTACGGATCGTCAGAAGCCCGAAAGTCTGACAACCAGTCTTACCAAAGGGTATCGTGTTGCCCAGTTACTGAGTTGTGGAGGTCAGATAGGCAGTCGCTCCATGTAAAATACTGGTATTCAGCTGCATCCGCTTAGACTGGAAGCCGACCCCAACGTAGTTGGGAAAAGGCTAGGCAGATTGACATAGCCATGATCAAATTACTCCATTCTCTTTTTAGACAGAACCCTACAGTAAGCCAGCCGCTCCTGATCGGCAGTGAGGGTCTCCTAGGCATCACCAACTACAACGCCAACAGGAGGACCATCGTCCTCATCCACGGATGGCTGGATTCTGTTACTGCTGATTTTAACACTGTCTTGGTACCTGGTAAGATTTTCTCCATATTCTTCTGCCGTGTCTGTTTGAAAATACAAGTTACATAGCTGTGAAAAATACAAGTTACGTAGCTGTTTAAAATACAAGTTACTTACCTGTGAAAGATTCACGTAAAATAGCTGTGAAAAATACAAGTTACGTAGCTGTTTAAAATACAAGTTACTTACCTGTGAAAGATTCACGTAAAATAGCTGTGAAAAATACAACTTACGTAGCTGTGAAATATACAAGTTACATAGTTGTGAAAAATACAAGTTACATAGCTGTGAAAAATACTCGTTACATAGCTAGCAAGTTACAGAGCTAAAAATATAAGTTACGTAACTGTGAAAAATAAAAGTTACTAACCTGCGAAAAATACAAGTTACATAGCTGTGAAAAATATAAGTTACGTAACTGTGAAAAATAAAAGTTACTAACCTGCGAAAAATACAAGTTACATAGCTGTGAAAAATACAAGTTACATAGCTGTGGAATATACAAGTAATTTTTTTGTAAAATATTCAAGTTACATGGACAGCCATGTAACTTGAATATTTTACAAAAAAAAATTGCAGATAATATTTTACAGAAAAATACAAGTTACATTGCTGTGATATATACAAGTTACATAACTGTGAAAAATACAAGTTACATAACTGTGAAAAATACAAGTTACATATGTACATATTCTGTATGTGGCCTTACAAAACTGTTGGGCATATGTGAAAACTACGCTCACAGCCATGGCTTGGTTTATAATGTCAAAAAAAGCGAATGCATTGTCTTTCGGGCTAGAGGAAAATGTCCGGCAACGATACCTGCCATAAAATTATGTGGAACACCACTGAAGACGGTGGAACATTTTAAATATCTTGGACATAATGATGTCCTCTGATCTGAAAGACGATGCAGACATAGAGCGAGAGCGCAGGGCGTTGTCTGTAAGGGCGAATATGATGGCCCGCAGGTTTGCTCGTTGTACCACTGAAGTGAAAAAAACATTGTTCAGAGCGTATTGTACATCCTTCTACACGAGTAGCCTGTGGGTCGAATACACGCGCGGACAGTACAACGCCTTGCGTGTGCAATATAATAATGCATTCAGGGTGCTGATGAGGCTGCCCCGATTCTGCAGCGCATCAGGGATGTTCGCCGAGTCGCAAGTAGACTGTTTCTATTCTACTATGCGAAAGCGGTGTGCATCCCTGGTGCGCAGGGTTCGACCTAGCTCCAACGGCATCCTGAGGGCATTTGCGCAGAGGTTCGATTGTCGGTACCTGAACCATTGCTGTATGGTTCACATACTGAGCAATCGAAGTCTTTAATTTGTTCTGTCTAATTGTATGTTTTAATGTCTTTTAATTGTGTGTTTATTTATTTATAATCTGTGTCTATGACCCTTTTGTTGGTTGAAATAAACGATTTTTATTTTTTTTTATTTTTAATTTTTAATAGCTGCTGTGGTAAATCAATGGCATTTTCATTTTGGCAGTTGTACAACATTAGGTTATTTACGTTGTTACGTTATTATGTTTTTTTCCGATTTTGCTAATGTGTTATTTTACAGTTAAAATACTGTATTTTAGTTTCAGTTGTTTTAATTTTATATACGAGAGTTCTAAGTAGCCGAAAATTGTAGAGAAAATGGGCAATAATTGTTTTAAAAAATTATTTGCCCATTTTCCCTACAATTTAACTGAATTAAATGTTTTTACTCAAAATTTTATAAATGAAAGTGGCAAAATGTGATTCATACATTTTATAGGCGAGGCGACTTTCACAGCAATACAATGTATTTTTTTCATACCGTTTAGACATCAAAATGAATGGAAAATGTTATATTCTAAACCTCTTACAGTAAATTCACAAAACAGTTGCCGGTTTGTGGTCGATAAATCAAAATTAAATAATAAAAAATAAAAAACTAGTTTATTCATTAGAACTTATAGAAATACAGTATTTTAACTGTAAAATCACGTATATCAGAGAAATCGGCAAAATTTTGTATTACGGCCTCTTAAATTTTGGGAGTCCCAAAAGGTTTGTAATTTTTGCGATAACCAAAGATTCGATGCCATTCAGAATATGAAGTTGTTATACTTAAAGCACTATAATACTTGTTGTACTCAGCATTCCTGTCAGCTGAAGATGTGAATGTGATTGTCGTGGACTGGAGCGCCGGCGCAGGATCCATCAACTACTTCACTGCTCTGGCTAACACCGTGCCTTCTGGTAAGTTATTCAGAGTTATTCAGATTGTCGGCTTCGGGGTATTGATTTTCGGCGATTTCCCCGAATAAAAAAAAAACCGGGCAAGTGCTTGTTGGACTACACACAATGAAGGGTTCCGTAGTTAAGATGAATTTATCCCAAAAAAAAAACTTGATATTGTAGTTGAATAACAAGTTTTCCCTTACGAAATGTATGGGAAAACATGTTTTTGCAACTGCAAATGTAAGTTATTCGATTTATTACTCGTTTTGTACTACTATTTAGTATTTAGCTGTGATAGTTTTCGTTTTAAACTTATAAGTACAAGAGCCGTGAATTTTTTCACATATCCAAAACCAACCATTTAGCTGGCAGGGGGGGGGACACTTGAATCTAACAAAAATTAGCACTTCAAGCTTAATATTTCGCAAACTGATACCTGAATCCAAAACTGGTTTCCCAACACTCACGATATTTTTGAACGACCTTATATATTATTATATATAAGGAAGATAAATGAAATTGAATTGAATATCTCCATAGCGGTAATATGTATGAGTCAATTTTCTTAATTTTTCAGGTGAGAGTGTTGCCAGATTCATAACTTGGCTGAACAGCGTTACTGGAGCTGTTCCTGGCATGTACCACATTGTGGGACACAGCCTAGGAGGTCACCAGGCTGGCATCGCGGCAAGAAACGTTGAAGGCAATATTGCTTATGTTACTGGTGAGTAAGTTTTACACGAGTATAAATAAACTATACGGGGAATAATCTATTCCAAGATTTTATTCTCGAGTAAAATCAACAGTCGTTTTTCCATGCAATCTAACGATATACTTTGATTACGAATAGTGGAGTGAATGTGAACGAAAGTAATAACTGGCAAAAAAACTTGTTCTCCAAACGGGACGGTGCAGAAGCATAACTCATCTCAGCTCTCATTTGCCGTATTATAGCTTGGGAAAGTAGGTAGCTGTCAATGTCAATGTACAATTTATTGTTTGCTAGTCGTGATGGTCATCTGGTAATGAAGCGGCCGCAATTATAATTCTCGGATAACTTGTTTTTTCGATGCATTTCGGCGGTATAACGATTTACTCTCAGATAGACAGTTATTCCGAGATTAAGGGCGAATTTCACCAAACTTTTATACCAATAAATTTTGAATTTTTGTCAGTTTTTCCATACGAAAACTGTCAGACGACAATTTTATTCCACGGATAATAGATATCTGACTTTGATGAAATCAGCCCTAAGATTTGGTAAAACGAAAACTTGCCTAACTCTAGAGTAATTAGTGATTTTATTCCCAGGATAAGACTTATCCAAGTTTGGTCGAATCCGCCCCCAGGCGTGACTTTGCGGAAATCCATTATAAAATACAATAGACGTAGATATATTCAGTAACCTATTCCGCTTAACTATTCCTCAAGAGTCATAAAAAACCCCGTTAGAAATCGACACGTGTTTCACCTCTCACCGAGGCATCCTCAGGATGACGATTGACCTGTCGCGAACCAGCACACTTGTGTTGATTTGACGAGAATATCATCCTACCATAGAGTGGTACTGTCCACAGAGCATATTAGCCCGTATTTAAAGTAGAAATAGAGATCTAAGCTGCATGAAATCCACTGTCGCTACCTAGCGACACCAAGCGTCACAGGACTTACTTTTTTTATCGCTACTTAGCGCCACAACGCAGAGAGCGGTTTAACTAAGAAATCTCGATGTTTTATCAAGTCGTAAAAATCGTTCTGCCAGGGTTGCGGGAATGTCCGAAAGGGATACCAGGACCTTGGCAACAGGCAACTGAAGGAACTCGGGTGGGTTTTAGTCAGTAAAAGTCTGACATGCCCTCCCACTCCGCCCAGAGCGGGAGAAGTCATTTGAAGATTTCCAACACTCAAAAAAAAAAAGGATTACATGATCTGTTTAGATGATCTATGTAGAAATGTCCATGTCATTTTGTGTATCATGCATGAATCTTGTGTTTCATAATTATTCTTATTCTTCTTTTATTTATTTTCTTTCTTATCTATTTACATTTTTAAATATTTTTATAAATCATAAGAAAAAACATTCTTATTCTTATTCTTATTCTTATTCTTATTCTTATTCTTATTCTTATTCTTATTCTTATTCTTATTCTTATTCTTATTCTTATTCTTATTCTTATTCTTATTCTTATTCTTATTCTTATTCTTATTCTTATTCTTATTCTTATTCTTATTCTTATGTCTCCCACTCCAGCTCTAGACCCCGCCCTACCCGGCTGGACTGGCCAGAACGATGATAAATTCAGGTCTTCCGATGGAGTCTACACTGAGGTGATTCACACCAACGCTGGGTTCCTCGGTTACTTGTCCACGCTAGGAGATGCAGACTTCTACCCAAATGGAGGTCTGAGCATGCCTGGGTGTAACTCCAACGATTGTGATCATTCTAGGTAAGAAAGGGAGAAATACAAAAAAAAAACAACTTTAAAAAAAAAACACAAAAAAGTGAATAAATTGGTATAGTGAATATACAGGGTTATTGGTAAAACACCAACAAACTGTTAAGGAGTAAAAAAAAACAGCTGTTCCGTACATTTTTACGAGTTATGCGAACATAAATGTACTGAACAGCTGTTTTTTTTTCGCGATTTGTTCCCATAGTATAAGTTGTTCATAATGATAAGTACAATGACTCTTTAAGAGGTTGTTGGTGTTTTACCAATAACCCTGTATAGTGAGTAAATAGGGTCGGTGTTTTCTCCATACAAAAAGTCATAATTCGAGGTTCGGCTCTCGTCTATTTCCTCCTCCAATATTGGACCAATTTGAAAGATAATTATTTAATAAATTGAATAAGAAGGATATGTTTTCATTAATAGTTGTCTTTGTACAGTAGGCCTGTGATGACAGCGGTTTAAACAGGCAATTTTGTGCATTATCTGAGGGTTCTAGTGCTTCTACAGATAATGTATCAGTAAAACGGAAAACACAGGGGCATAGAACTAGTTGATATTTTATTTTAATATAAAAAAATTGCTCAAGTTCATAAACCAGAGAGAAAACACGCGAGAGCGTTTGTATGGAGAAGAGACCGACGACCGACCCTATTTTCTCTTATGGTACTCAAAATTTGAATTTTAAATTGTAATAACTTTTTTATTTTATATTTTTTTCTGGTAATGTTTTTGCAGTAGGTACCTATGTGCCCCTTTCGGATCGGACGCGATTTTGGTTACACGCTGTATACTATTCTACTTCATTTCAGATCATTCCACTACATGGCTGAGTCTTTAACAACAGGAGGCTTCACAGGACAACGGTGTTTGTCCTACGTCACCGCCATGACTGGGAACTGTCAACTGTGGGGCACACTACGTATGGGAGGATTGGTTCCTAAGAATGGGTAAGACAAGAAGATAAATAGAATAAATAAAAAAAAAAGGTTATGCCCACGGTTTCTCCGACAACCAGTCTCACCAAGGGGTATCGTATTACCCAGTTATTGGGTCGTGGAGGTCAGATAGGAAGTCGCTCCATGTAAAAGATTGGTATTCAGCTGCGTCCGGTTAGAAAGGAAGCCGACCCCAACATAGTTGGGAAAAGACTAGGCAGATTGATTGATTTTCACACGAATCCGAAAAGTAAGAGGTTGGGTTCGAACTCCAGGTTGAGACCTATGACTTGGCAGTCTGACGGTCACAGACTTCATCATTGCTGTTACTCCCTGATTAGATATAAAATAATTAATTATAATTTATCGATATAGATAGACAGATATGTTATACACTCACAAAACAACCGAAAAAAGTGTTCCGCGCAGCAGCGGCAACACACATACCCACTTTTCATTCATTTTACATTTCACTACAAGTAAAAATGATAGAAAAGAGATGGCGTGATAAAAACAACAAGAAAAATAGAGACAGCTAGTGCAGCTGCTTCAACTAAGCGTATTACTCGTCGCCATGTGTGTCACAGACTAAAGTCAATACGTCCCAATTAGGACGTTTTCGAGTCTTCACGATTGCGCGCTCACAATATATCTGTTTAATATAATATCATTAGCAGCCATTTATTAATTGTTTCTTTATTTATTTTCAGACAATCTGGCATCTACTATTTGGAAACGAACGCTGCTCCTCCGTTCTCCAGAGGTTAATCTGAATAATCAACAAGAAATATGAATTATTTACAAAGTTTTTAATAAAATCATTATCAGATTGCAGAAGGAGCCCACTGCTGGACATAAATAAAATAAATTAACAGAAAAATGTGTTTTATTGTTACATAAATACCTATATGGCCCATTGTTGACAACGCTACTCAAAAGTAACGTGTTATAAACTGAAATCACCAATGAACAGCCACCATTAAAATACTAGTGCTGAAACAATGTGTTACAGCACTAGTATTTTAATGGCGGTCCGTACAGTAACTTACTAACACGTTACCTACAAAATGGTTGAGCTGGATGGTGCAGATCCACATGTCATGTTCGTGAACGGGCGCCGTCAGTTGAGACTGGTCACCTCTTATTTGCCAGAGCTTATTTTTAATCTTAAATTTTGAATTGCTTTTTTTTTTTTACATTGTTCTGACATATAGAAGCAACAAGAATACTGTTCCCAGGATTTTGTAATATCTATATCCATTTTTAAAAGAGTGTCGTTGGAGTTTCTTGCCCGTTCTTCTCCATAGAGATCTACGTTTTGGAATGGGCAACTAGCTTCAACTCTCTGACTAACTGACCGATTCTTTGACAATTCAAAAGTGCCTGTAAATGGTTTAATTGAAATAAATGCTTTGAGTTTGAGTTAATCAATTATTCTTAGTTCGTTTATTTTCCGTAAAGTCCTGTCTCAGGCGATGTTCCGAATTTAATAATGATATTGAAGCTCGAACTCTTGGCGGAGCTCGTGGCTAAGGTATAACAGCCGCACGGGTCGATCCATCGAGTTCTTGCCAGGGTTGGTCCGTGTATGGGTGGCCATCTTTACATACCGAGACTCCTCCGTGCCTCGGAAAGCACGTTTAGCCGTTGGTCCCGGCTATGATTTGTGGATCTTTGACAGTCGTTACGGGTCGTCAGAAGCCCGAGAGTCTGACAACCTGTCTTACCAAAGGGTATCGTATTACCCAGTTATTGGGTTGTGGAGGTCAGATAGGCAGTCGCTCCATGTAAAATACTGGTATTCAGCTGCATCCAGTTCGACTGGAAGCCGACTCCAACATAGTTGGGAAAAGGCTAGGCAGATGAGCATGATTGAAGCGTTGGAATAGGCTGAACTAGGCTTATGACTATATTGTTCCCGGCCGTAACCCACCACGTGGGTCCATTGCGAGTTGGTAGATGGCACATGTTTTTTTTACCGTTTTGAGAGCAGTGGTGATGGAATAAATTAGACAAGAAATAATTTAACGAATTGTTTTAGAAACTGTTAAAAACCCGACCATCTGTAATGTACTACAATTATTGCAAATAAATTTCATTTAATTTAATTTCAAATTTGATTTCATTTAATTTAAAATTTTATTTCATTTTATTTCAAATTTCATTTCATTAAATGCACTGTCTGAGCCCGAACCTAAGACCACCAACACGTTTGTCGACTCCGTTATCACAGGGTCATTGCCATAAAAATAATTTTTGAAAAAAAAAAGTAAAGTTGTTCCGTTTTTCATAACATTTATTTCCATTTTTTTAAAGTCATTTTATAAATAAATTAATAAATATTCGACATTGTAGTCTTCTTTTATCCTTGGGAGAATGGAGGGGAATCATTGGTCTCCAAGTAGTAAACGCCTTGAGCTCTGTAAATTAAAAAAAAATCATTATGTGTGGTCCAGGGGCCCCCGTCAGGAACGAGTTCCGGATCGTGAAGTATTACGGGGTAAAACTCATTAAAAGCGACTTTAGAAGTAAAAGCGTACTCTAGCGGATACTCGATGCTTCCATAATACAATATGTTATCTAACAAAGGGCGTTCCCGGTAACCTACAATAGTAGGTATAGCGTCTATACATGTTAAAAAAAATATTAACATTATAAAAAAAAGGTTTTTTTTTAACGTTTTTATATTAAAATATTCACAAAAAAAACTATTAAATTAATAAGTAAAAGAAACACTCTGTACACGCACACTTGTCTTTCTACGTTGAAATACAAGTGTGCGTGTACAGAGTGTTTCTTTTACGTATCAATTTAATAGTTTTGTGAATATTTCAATAATAAAGTACATAAAAAAAAAAAACTTTTTTTTGAGTCGTAATATTTTTTTACGCTGTTACTCCACCAGTTATGCATTGATAATTCTTTTTTTGTTTAGTAGGTCATGCGTCAGAGGTGGTCCAATACAGGGTGTTAGGGTAGACACCGTTATCCTTGAAACTAGTGGTTTGGTGTCATCTATAATATACTTTTTCAATGGGACCAACTTTGAAATCGCAAAAAAAAAATCAGGTGTTCCTTACATTTTGTCGATTTAAGTGAACACAAATGTATGGAACATCTGATTTTTTTTTAACCCTAACACCCGGTATAAATTTTACTAACTTTGCTTGCGTAGTTTTTTTTTGGAAGTCGTTTGTTTTTTTTTTCAAAGAAATTCTTACCCGAACTTAGGTGATAAGCCCCCCATAGGTAATGTTTCTGGTAGAGTACAGTTGCCGATCAGAGCGGCTTGGTAGTCGCTACATCTTTGTCCTGTGAAGCCTCCGGTACGTAAAGATTCTGCTAAATAGTAGTAGGATCTGTAAAAGAAGAATACATGAAAGGAAAGTAAAAAAAAAAACATGCGGGGCAGCCTTTGGGGACTGCCGATAGAAGTGAAAACTTGAAACGAGAAGGGTGGGCGTGCCGGGGGACTGTCTTATGTATTTTTGACGTTCGAAAAGTGCTGATTCTCAGCCTAGTTTGAATAAATGACTTTTGTTGCGGGATGCCAGGGTTGCGGGAAAGTCCGAAAGGGATACCGCGGTCCTTAGCAACTGGCAACTGAAGGAACACGGGTGGGTTTTAGTCAGTAAAATTCTAACACGCCCTCCCACTCCGCCCAGAGCAGGAGAAGTCATTTGAAGAATTCCCAAAGCCAAAAAAAAGATGATGACAAGATAAGAACCCACCTGTCATGGTTACAGGGATTATTGGGACAGCCAGGCATGTGGTCTCCCCCGTTAGGATAAAAGTCTACGTCACCCAGCGGCCCCACATATCCTGATGATCCAATATTAGTGTGGAACACTTCAGTATACTTGGCGTCGGTGGATCTAAACTTGTTCTCGTTGAAGCCCCAACCGCGGCGGGCAGGGTCGAGACCTGGGAAGGAAGTGTTAGTTTAGTGGAGAGTTATGTCAGCATTCTAAAACAAAAGCCGGGTGCATGTGTTCCAGACCGGGGGGCTTAAAACGGCCACTTTGGCAGAATCATAATAGGAAAATACCCATGAATCATCGTAAAATGTCACAAACTGACAATTCCTAATAAAATCTGCATGCAATTCATATTACGAAATAAATCGTCTGTTTGACAGTTTTCTATGGAGATTCGTAAAATGGTCCACAAGTTATGATTTGTTTTTTAGTCAAATTAGAATAATAATTATTGTTATGACAGTTGGGAATTCAAGAAATGAATTGCTTTTAGAGGAATTGCTAATGTGGCCGGTTTAGGTCCCCTGGAGGTAGGATGGTGGTTGTTAAATTAGGGCCATTTTTAAACCTATTGAAGGCCCTGGATACAGATGAAATGAAGAATCTAGGATGCAAGAGCGAGGAAAGTGAAGGCTCGAAAATTTTAACACCCGAAATCATTTATTTCAAATAGGCACATAAAAGGCACTTTTGCATTTATAATATTAATTAGAATTAATAATATAGAACATTACTGTCGCGGCCTGCAACTGGCGCATTGATGGACGATCGCGAAAATGTGGGCCGAGGCGAAGCCGACACACACATAAGTGAGTCTTTTTGTATGAAGTTTTCACTTCAAAGAACTTTATATAATTTTCTTCCGTATATTCACACTCTATCATTTGGGTTTGTTTAGCAGTGCACAGTTAGTGCAAGCGGTACATAATGCCGAATTGAGCTTTCTTCCGGAAAAATTGCGCGATAAGTACATAAAAACGTACAATATTTGTTCATTGCATGGAGACACCTAGCATTTTCCTCGCTGTAGTGAGGTGAAAAGTTTTGTTTCACTCGGCAGCAAAATTCTGCGTCTTGTACCTATGAAACCCTCGCAACGCTCAGGATTCTCTATTTGAACCTATCAATCCTAGAATCCTTCGCTTGCTCAGGTTTCAATACAAGTACTCGCGCCAAAAAATAACTTTGCAGCCTTGCATAACAAATAAATTTTTTTTTTTTAGGATTACAGAGGGTCCATTCGCTTATTTTTGGACGTTCAGTTTGGTCTCAATCTGTCAAAAATACTTCTAATTACCCAAAATCTTTTGACAAGTTTTTGACATTTTGTTTTGTCGTTGCGATAGGATTGCATAGATTTTCAACGTTTTTACGAATTTTACGGGAAATGGTCACCAACGGCTTGCGGTTTTAACAGATAAGTTCCTACACACAAAAGTAGAAATTAATTTGGAAGCAGATGAATACTTACTAGTAATATATTCGACTTGTCCACCAAGGTTCCTGCCGACGGCGCCACACTGATGTCCTCCCAGACTGAAGCCAGCGATGTGGTACTTGGTGGGGTCGGCTCCAGTGACGCTGTTCAACCAAGTTATGAACTTGGCCACGCTCTCGCCTGAGAAAATAATACTTTTATTCAGTAAAAGACAAAAACTAAGATTACAAAAGATAGGTGTTGTAACTGATGTTAAAAGACGAAAAACGAAGCCGGGTGTCACTTTTTCTTCCCATCATTCAATTTGCCAGCCCAATGTTGGGGTCGGCTTCACAAACACAAACGTGATTTTTTTGCCGTTTTCTATACTAATATTATAAAGAGGAAAGATTTGATTGTTTTTTTGCATTGAGTAGGCTCCGAAACTACCGAACCGATTTGAAAAATTCTTTCACTCTTGGGAAGCTACGCTATCCGCGGCTGACATAGGCTTCATTATATTTTCAAAAAAATTAGGGCTCCTTACTAAAACTCCTATAATGTAACCCAAGGTGTAAAAAAAATACCTAAAATAGCCGTTAATAAGTACTTAGTGCTACCAGTGCGAAGCCGGGGCGAGCCGCTAGTTATAGATAATGGTACGGAACCCTTCGTGCGCGAATCCGACTCGCACTTGGCCGGTTTTTTTGTTTGTTATCTGCTGTATATTATATTGTGTGCCTTTTAATCTGTGCTAAATAAATGTATTTTCTTTCTTTTCTATCTAACCTCCACAGCCCAGTAACTGGGTATTAAAATACCCCATAGTAAAGACTGGTTGTCAGACTTTCGGGCTTCTGACGACCCGTAAAGACTGTCAACAATCCAGGAATAAACACAATCTTGCTGTACATCGCACTCGTCTCCACACAGTAGGCAACTCGTTCATGGGTCAATGTATACGATTTTATAACAAACTTCCAATTGACATTCGAAACTTACTCATTAAACGATTTAAAAGCTGCATTAAAACCAAACTTTGTAGAAAAGGGTACTATAAAATTTCAGATTATTTAGAAGACAAAAAAGCATGGGATTGAGCTGCTCGCTCTGCTAAGCATTGTAACATTTTGAATAATATGGAAAATCATCAAAGTATATCAACCAGTTTTATTTACAAATAGACATTATTGAATATTCTATACAAAATGACATGATAATTTTTTTTTTTTTTTTTCTTTCTCAGTTAATTTTATTAATGGTCTGGCAATTTGAGAATTTTATGCGGACTACCCAAATGTCCTTTCTTTGGTATTGTTCGTCGAGTCGCTGAGCTCCTTAAGTTCTGAGTTGAGCTCCGCCATTACTGACAAATGCTTGCACTGACTGGACAGGTCCACTCAAATTTGTGTGGTTCTTTCCTCAAAAGACCATTTCAGACTCGAATTTACATAGTCCTCATATGGCTTGACCAAGATTATGTCTGGACTTTAAAAGAGACTGTGACCTCTGAGTTTGTTTCGGCCTTTCTTCTCAGAGTAGTCAGATAGGAAACGCCGACCTCATCTAGCTTATTTTTAATATTTTTTAATATGACGTGTAAAAGTGATTCCAATATCCTATTTACAGAATAAACAATTTCATTTCATTTCATTTCATTTCATTTCATTTCATTTCATTTCAATCCACGAATGACAGCCGGTACCAACGGCTTAACGTGCTTTCCGAGGCACGGAGGAGTCTCGGTGTGTAAAGATGGTCACCCATCCACGAACCACCCCGGCGTGTAAGTGTAGCTTAATCTCATGGATCGATCTATGCAGCTGTTATTATTTAGCCACAAGTTACCACACTGTAAGATGGAAGATGATGCTTACCTGAGGCAATAGTGTTTCTTATCGCTGCGAGATATAAGGTGCAAGCGCCGACGCACCAATCCACCACGATGACGTTCATGTCTTCAGCATCCAAGAAAGCTGAGGAAAATAAAAGTGGAGGTCAGGCTTACAACGGCCACTTTGGCAGAATCATAATATGAAAATATTATGAATCACCGTAAAATGTCACAAAATGACAATTCTTATACCTACTGGGTGTTAGGGTAGACACCGTTATCCTTGAAACCAGTGGTTTGGTGTCATCTATAATATACTTTTTCTATGGGACCAACCCAGAAATCGCGAAAAAAAAATCTGCTGTTCCATACATTTTGTCAATTTAAGTGAACACAAATGTATGGAACAGCTGATTTTTTTGTGATTCTTTTTACCCGACTACGGCAAAGAAAAAAGGAGGGTTATGATTTTGACCGGTATGTACGTATGTAAGTATGTATGTTCATCTGTTCCCTCATATCTTCTAAAGCACTCATCACAATTTGACAAGTGAGGTATCGTTGGAAGCGTCTTGATCGTCCGCTGGTTATAGGCTATGTGACGTCACATTAAATTTAAAATGGCACCCTCTAGAGGACATAAAGTCAGGAACTAAAAACAAAAATTTGTTTAATCGTATCATGTTGGGTATCAAATGACAGGGCTTAATGAGCACATTTCAAAAATATATATATTATAACCACAAAAGAATAAAAAAAAAAAAAAAGTAATAAAAACTAAAACTAAATCCGGAGTCACACGTGTTAGGGCATAAATCGAACAGATTACGTGTGACTCCGGATTTTTAATTTATCTGTCTGTGGTGTCTTGTTTATACCTTTTTACTCGTAGTTGGGTTTTAGTTGTAATTTTTTTTTGGAAAAAAAGAAATAAAAAAAATCGCATTTTTTTTTCAGAGGGGCATTTTACCCGGTTGTGACCTCTGTAGAAAATTTGCTGATTTTTAACGTTTGGGGTAATTTTGGTAAAAAAAGGGGAATTTCAAATTGCAATAACCTTTTTTTTTCCTAATTTTTTTGCAGTACCTATGTGCCTCTTTCGGAGTGGAAAGGGTTTTGTTTACATTTTGTATACCTATTTAAGAAAAAATTCTCACCAGGCACCAGTACTGCATTGAAGTTAGTTGTAGCGCCGCCCCACCATCCATGGATGAGGATTGCAGTTCTGTGACTGGCGTCGAAGTTAGAGGACCAGATGAGAGCTTCGTTACCGGGGACCAGCACCTGACTTACTGACGGGTTCTTCCTGTAAACATTAGACAAAGATTCATTTTTTTATTACAGAACTGCCCAAATGCAGTGTAATAAAAAAAAACCGGCCAAGTGCGAGTCGGACTCGCGCACGAAGGGTTCCGTACCATTATCTATAAAAACGGCAAAAAAAACACGTTTGTTGAATGGGAGCACCCTTAAATATTTATTTTATTCTGTTTTTAGTATTTGTTGTTATAGCGGTAACAGAAATATATCATCTGTGAAAATGTCAACTGTCTAGCTATCACGGTTGTGGAGATACAGTCTGGTAACAGACGGACAGACAGACAGACAGACAGCGGAGTCTTAGTAATAGGGTCCCGTTTTACCCTTTGGGTACGGAAACCTAAAAAGTGGAATGTATGTGAGTTTCTTTATCCCACCATAACTTTTACATGCCTGAACGGATTTGGATTTAAGGGGTATCGTTAGTATCCTTACATCATCCCGAGTGACATAGGCTATGTATTTTAATTTTAAATTCAATATGGCGGCAGTATGGATCCATTTTCAAATGGCTAACAGCTTTAGATAACTAACAGAGGTAAAGTACATTCCTAAAATTAAAAAATAAGTTGTCACTAAAATGTATAAAATTAAAATAAATCATTAAAAAATTTAATTAAAAACACGACTGCCCTGCTGAAAAATGAACTAAAAAGTAAAAAACAAATTGATCAAATTGTCATTACAGTCGGGGGACTTCTTAGATTTATAAAAACTTTTTACAAAAAAAAAAACAACCGACTTCCAAAAAAAAGTGAAAGAAGTCGGTGTCTTTGCTTTTTAATTTCCGTTTTTTGCCACGAACTTCCGAAATTAAAGTAATTTTTCACTTTTTTAGTGTTTTTTTGGAAGTCGGATGTTTTTTTTTGTAAAAAGTTTTTATTTTTCACTTTTTAGTTGTGGTACTTACCCCACACAAATTCGAATACCACTACCTGCTATGTAAATAACAGTGAAGGAGTCAAACAAGATATCGTCTAGATAAACTAAGTGGGAAAATTACGTAATATTGAAGCTAACTCAAAAATTACGCAAGCAAAGTTAATAAAATTTATATGGCACCACCTCGGAAGCATGACCTACCAAACAAAAAAAGAATCATCAAAATCGATTCATAATTGGCGGAGTAATCGCGAAACAAACATACAAAAAGACAACATACAGACGAATTAAGAACCTCCTCCTTTTTGAAGAAGTCGGTTAAAAAGTGTTCCACAGTACGGTCCCCCGACTACAATGACAATTTGATCAATTTGTTTTTTACTTTTTAGTTCATTTTTCAGCAGTCTTTATTTTTGTTCATAAGCATTATAGTTGATGGAGCTCTTGGCTTAGTAATAACAGCCGCACGGGTCAATCCAAGGTCAACCTACACTTGTCTAGGGATGGGTGACCATCCATTACATACGCCCCCGTGTCTCAAAGCTGTTGGTCCCGGCGAGCATTTGTAGATGTATGACAGTCGTCACGGGTAGGCCAGTCTTACCAAGAGGTATTGCGCCCAGTAACTGAGTTGAGGAGGTCAATGTCGCTCCATGTAAAATACTGGTACATACCTGCGGAGGAGCTCGTGGCTAATGAATAACAGCCGCACGGGTCGATCTGCCAGGTTAAGCTACGCTTGCCGGGGTTGGTCCGTGGATGGACCATCTTTACATATTGAGACTAGTCCGTGCCTCGGAAAGCACGCTAAGCCGTTGGTCCCGGCTGCCATTTGTGGATCTCAGACAGTCGTTACGGGTCGTCAGAAGCCCGAAAGTCTGACAACCAGTTCAAGGGGTATCGTATTACCCAGTTACTGGATTGTAGGGGTCAGACAGGCAGTCGCTCCATGTAAAATACTGGTATTCAGCTGCATCCGGTTAGACTGGAAGCCGACCCCAACATAGTTGGGAAAAGGCTAGGCAGATGACTTGCATCCGCTTAAACTGGGAGCTGACCCCAATACAGTTAGGAAAAGGCTGGGTAGATGATAACAGTTCTGTGACTGCATTCCTGACCTGGTAAAGAGATGGTAAACATTATCTGTGTCAGGGTTGAATCTGACGGCCGAGGCCACGTCGCTGATGGTTCCCCAGAGGTCCACCAGGTGCGGCTGGCCTTCAGCGTCCTGCACGTACTGGTATCGAAGACCTGAGCTCAGCTTTCTGATGATCGGCTCGTGGGGAAGAGCTGGAATGAAAAGGTTTGGATTATTATAAAACAACCGACTTCCAAAAAAAACACTAAAAAAGTGAAAAATAACTTTAATTTCGGAAATAGGTGTCTTTGCTTTTCAATTTTCGTTTTTTGCCACCGACTTTCGAATTTAAAGTTATTCTTCACATTTTTTTTTTTTGGAAGTCGGTTGTTTTTTTTTTTTTGTCAAAAGTTTTTATTTTCCACTTTTTTGTTGTGGTACCTACCGCACACAAATTCGAATACCACTACTTGATTTATGTAAATAACAGTGACGGAGTCAAATAATATATCGTCTAAATAGACAAAGTGGGGAAAAAAACATAATATTGAAGCTAACTCAAAAACTACGCAAGCAAAGTTTAAATTAGAATTGAAATTCCTCTATTTCATTTTATCACAACATTACATTTTTAAATCCTTACATATTATTTATACAAAAAAGTCCTCCGCCGCATCTGTCTGTCGTCCTGTACGCGATAAACTCAAAAACTACTGCACCGATTTTCATGCTGTTTTCACCAATGGATAGAGTGGTTCTTGAGTAAGGTTTAAGTATATAATTACCTACCTCAGACTAAATAAAAAACCAAGACAGAGCGCTGTAATATTTACATATTTTGGTAAATTGTAAATGGTTGTAAATGTGTGCGTTTGAGCGTGTATGCACAGAGCGGAGGTGTAGTTTTGGCATGCTTCACTGTATTGTTTATATCGCTCTGTCTTGGTGTTTTATTTGGTCTGAGATAATAACAGTCATCCACGTGGGCGAAGTCGCGGGCATCAAGTATTTTTATAAAAGAATTAACAAACATTTAAAAATATAAAAAAATAGAATAATTTATTGTGCATGCCGAATAATATTAACGGATCAATCTGCTAGCCTTTTCCCAACTATGTTGGGGTCGGCTTCCAGTCTAACCGGATGCAGCTGAATACCAGTATTTTACAATGAGCGACTGCCTATCTGACCTCCACAACCCAGTGACTGGGTAATACGATATCCCTTGGTTAGACTGTTGTCAGACATTCGGGTTTCTGACGACTCGTAACGACTGTCAAAGATCCACAAATGACAGCCGGGACCAACGGCTTAACGTACTTTCCGAGGCACGGAGGAGTCTCGATATGTGAAAATGGTCACCCATCCACGGACCAACCCCGGCAAGCGTAGCTTAACCTGATGGATCGACCCGTGCGGCTGTTATTACTTAGCCACGAGCTCCTCCTCGATTAAAGGATAAAAAATTATTAATTACCTCCTACTGCAGCCAACCCGATGAGTAGAAGTGTAACTGGCTCCTCCATTATTGTAGGCTGGTTAAGCAATAATAGTTTCATAGTAATAATCATTGTCATTTATATAGGCTTCTTTATCTAAGATTATGATTAAAACTATGGCACTGTAAGTAGGAAAATTTTAATTATATATTTAGCGTAGGTAAGCCTAGTATTACTCAACAAATAATTCTTATATAAGCTACGAATGACTCACGTATTTTTTCGAGACATCGTGAAGCGGTTGGTTGACTCTTTACGTGAAAATTGATTTTTTTTTATTTTAAAATAAAGTTTTAAAGTGAGTTAATTGATTCAGGTGTGACTTTGCGGAAATCCATTATAAAATACAATAGACGTAGATATATTTAGTAGGTAACCTTGTAAGAAATCGAAAAAACCCTGTAAGGAGTCGATTTCTTACAGGGTTTTTTCTCTCTTGAAGAATAGTCAAGCGGTTACTAAATATATCTACGTCTATTGTATTTTATAATGGATTTCCGCAAAGTCACGCCTGAATCAATTAACTAACTTTAAAACTTTATTTGTTTATTTATTTATTTATCTACGTCTATTGTATTTTAGTTTTAAAGTTATTTAAAACAATAGATGAAAATTGTCAAATTTTTTGGATCAGTAGTTTCGGAAATAAAGTTGAGCCAGTGGCCTTATCTTCCCCTCTTAGACGTCACGGGGGGAGTCAAACACCTCACTCCCCCCCCTGACCCGAGGAGGCCCGCAGTGGCGGGTCGGCACCAGTCGGGGATTGCGGAAGATTCTTGCGTTCCAGACCATTGACTCGTTTGTAAATTAGTAGACTTGGACCCCAGTGGTGGTGAAATTATTTACACAAAGTAAAGCGCCTGTCTGGGTTCGACCTATTCCTACGACCTAATTAAGACCTTAATATTTAAGTCGCGGCAGTTACGACTAGCCCATCACATCTCTTAGACTGCTGACTTAAGGGGGATGCGCTAGGGTGGCCCACGAAATTCAAATTTTCTTACGTTTTTTGCAATTTGCAGGTCAGTATCAGGTTGTATGTTGATCTAAATATTATTTGCGACCGTAAAAAATATGGATTTACAGAATTATAATCATTAGAATTAGCAATACAACTCCTTAAGTTCTTAGAAGTGCATTGAATGATTATTTCTTGAAATCGTCATTCAATGCACTTACACATGGTCCCGAGATATGTAAACATATATAAAAATAATAATAATATGTAAGTACATGCATCATGACTTTTGCACACGAGGTGTCGACATGTGGGACGTGGACTCTGCAGTCATTGTACCGATAATCGTTACGGTCAATGGCTTAATAGCGAAGAGCCTCGACCAACATCTCAGGAGGCTCTCATTGCGCGGCTGGGTCAAGGGCTTGATTCAGGAAGCAGTACTCCTGGACACCGCACGCATAGTGAGGAGGTTCCTCTCTCTAGAGCCCTGACCACTGGCAGCTTGGACCCTGATCCTGATGCCGATGGGCTACAATTGTTTGTATTTTTAAAGGTTTTTTTAAATTATATATTCAAAATGAAATAAAGGAAGATATGTACCTACAAGCATATGAAAAAAAAAACCGGCCAAGTGCTTATCAAACCCACCACGCACAATTAAGGATTCCGAGATGAATTTTATCCAAAAAACAAACTTAAGATTGCAGTTAGTCACGGTCGTTTTCTCCAACTGCAAATGTAAGTACCTACTTACATTTGCAGTTGGAGAAAACGACCGTGACTACACACCTTTGTACGCTATATATTGAGAGATTTACCATGTTATTTTAGCATCGTAGACTTCTAGTAGAACTGTATGATTGTATTTTTTTTTTCAAAATTTACGCTCATTAGTTTCGAAGATAAGGTAACTCTTTTTTTTTCCGTTTTGTGTAATCCTCTTGGATGTCCTCCGCCCTGGGGCGGGCGGAGGGGTCTGTCAGACTCTTACTGACTAATAACCACCACGGTGTTCCGACTCACACCTACGCCGGGGGTCGCGGGAACGCAAGAATCTTCCGCAATCCCCGACGGGTGCCGACCCGCCACTGCGGGCCTCCTCGGGTAAGGCCCCCCCCCCTTGTGAGGTGTTTGACTCCCCCCGTGACGTCTAAGAGGGGAAGATAAGGCCACTGGCTCAACTTTATCTCCGAAACTACTGATCCAAAAAAATTAACAATTTTCATCTATTGTTTTAAATAACTTTAAAACTAAAATACAATAGACGTAGATAAATAAATAGATAAATAAATAAAGTTTTAAAGTTAGTTAATTGATTCAGGCGTGACTTTGCGGGAATCCATTATAAAATACAATAGACGTAGATATATTTAGTTGACTATTCTTCAAGAGTGAAAAAACCCTGTAAGAAATCGACTCCTTACAGGGTTTTTTCGATTTCTTACAGGGTTACCTACTAAATATATCTACGTCTATTGTATTTTATAATGGATTTCCGCAAAGTCACGCCTGAATCAATTAACTCACTTTAAAACTTTATTTTAAAATAAAAAAAATCTATTTTCACGTAAAGAGTCAACCAACCGCTTGGCGATGTCTCGAAAAAACACGTAAATCATTCGTAGCTTATATAAGAATTATTTGTTGAGTAATACTAGGCTTACCTACGCTAAATATATAATTAAAATTTTCCTACTTACAGTGCCATAGTTTTAATCATAATCTTAGATAAAGAAGCCTATATAAATGACAATGATTATTACTATGAAAATATTACTTAACCAGCCTAAAATAATGGAGAAGCCAGTTACACTTCTACTCATCGGGTTGGCTGCAGTAGGAGGTAATTAATAATTTATTATCTTTTAATCGAGGAGGAGCTCGTGGCTAAGTAATAACAGCCGCACGGGTCGATCCATCAGGTTAAGCTACGCTTGCCGGGGTTGGCCCGTGGATGGGTGACCATTTTCACATACCGAGACTCCTCCGTGCCTCGGAAAGCACGTTAAGCCGTTGATCCCGGCTGTCATTTGTGGATCTTTGACAGTCGTTACGAGTCGTCAGAAGCCCGAAAGTCTTTCAACAGTCTAACCAAGGGGTATCGTATTACCCAGTCACTGGGTTGTGGAGGTCAGATAGGCAGTCGGTCCATGTAAAATACTGGTATTCAGCTGCATCCGGTTAGACTGGAAGCCGACCCCAACATAGTTGGGAAAAGGCTACCAGATTGATCCGTTAATATTATTAATATTATTGTTATGGTCGCAAATAATATTTAGATCAACATACAACCTGATACTGACCTGCAAATTGCAAAAAACGTTAGAAAATTTGAATTTCGCGGGCCACCCTAGCGCATCCCCCAGTCTAAGAGCTGTGATGGGCTAGTCGTAACTGCCGCGACTTAAATATTTATTGTCTTAATTAGGTCGTAGGTTCGAACCCAGACAGGCGCTTTACTTTGTGTAAATAATTTCACCACCACTGGGGTCCAAGTCTACTAATTTACAAACGTGTCAGTGGTCTCACAATGATCAGTTTTGACAGATTTTGTATGGCATATCTGTCAAAAACGGATCATTGTGAGACCACTGACACGTTTGTAAATTAGTAGACTTGGCCCCCTGCTCTCAAAACGGTGAAGGAAAACATCGTGAGGAAACCGGAATGAACCATAAATTCGAAGACATGTCACATCTACCAACCCGCACTGTGCACGCGTGGTGGATTACGGCCCGCTCCCTCTCGCAGAGAGGAGGCTTGTGTCCCAGCAGTGGGAACATTATAGGCTGATTATGTATGTTATGTAAGTCTGTCTTATTGTCTTGTTTAAAGATAAAACTGGGAGATAGTCATCATTAAATTATAAATATGTTATCATCAATTGACTTAGCAATATCATCAACGTGACTCTCCAATACCTACTTATAGTGTGATCTTAATCCATCACACTATAAGTATTTACATAATGAAGATAGCACAGTCTGAATGAACGAATCCGATATCCGGGTTTTAAGATTGGCTAAAAGTGAATAAAATAATTAAATTTTTTCTTTTCATTCAATTTTGGCGCTACCTCGGCTTCGGTCGAAGCCGAGGCCCATTTTGGTCAAAGCTAAAAAGTTGCCCGAAGGTGGTTTTTTTGGGCGAAACCGAAGCCGAAAACAAATATGAAATCGCGAAAAAAAAACAGCTGTTCTGTACATTTTGTCGAGTTATGCGAACATAAATGTACTGAACAGCTTTTGTTTTTCGCGATTTCATATTTGTTCCTATCGTAAAAGTTGTTCATAAGGATGAGTACAATGACTCCTTAAGAGGTTAATGCTGTTTAACCAATAACCCTGTATATATAAGACCACGTAAAGTTATCAATATCAATGAATCTGCTCAACCTTTTCTCAACTATGTTGGGGTCGGCTTCCAGTCTAACCGGATGCAGCTGAATACCAGTATTTTACATGAAAGCGGTACCTTTGTCGACAAAGGTACCGCTGAAGCCGCTTGAAGCGACTGCATAACTGACCTCAGTACCTGTGTGTGTCTCGGATATGCCGCGCAGTACTGCCACAAACATTGTGCCGACAGCCGCAAACATTCGTCGGTTTAGTCCACACTAGAGCGCGGCAGAAAAGTGTCCTGCAAACGCCGCGTGTTGCTGCCGCGCTCTTGCCGCTCAATGTTTGGACACACCTTAAAAAACATGCTCGAGCATTTTGTTCCTCATTTGTGCAGGGGGCCTAAACCAGTCACATTAGCAATTCCTCTAAAAGCAGTTCATTTTCTGAATTCCCAGCTGTCATTAGCAATTCCTCTAATTTGTCATAAAAGCAATTCATAATTTGTGGACCATTTTACGAATCTCCATAGAAAACTGTCAAATAGATGAATTATTTCGTAATATGAATTGCACGCAGATCATAAATATTATGAATTGTCAGTTTGTGACATTTTACGATGATTTTCAATATTATAACTGACAATTCATAGGTCTGCGTGTATTTCATATTACGAAGTAGGTAATTAAAATAAGATATTTAAAATGGTCCATACATTATGAATTGCTTTTGTGTCAAATTAGAGGAATTGCTAATGACAGCTGGAAATTCAGGAAATGAATCGCTTTTAGAAGAATTGCTAATGTGGCCGTTTTAGGCCCCCTGCTGGAACGATCGATGTGGTGACGATTGGAGGAGGCCTCTGGCTCCCTTCACGGCTTCGGAGCGACGCGACTTGGTTCAAGCGACACAACCTTGCGTAGAAAGACACGCGCGCCTCACTTGTTTGCGTTGCGGTGACTCTTGGCATCACAATGGCAAGCTCTAAGTAGAGATGGGTAGCACACATTTTTTAAATGAGGACGGTGCTAGGCACTCTTTTTACAAAGTGTGCTAGCACACTGTGTGACCACAAATGAGGCGAGGCTGCGGTGGCTTGTGATCACGAACATGCTGTGAGTCAGTGAGTCGCATGACTCGCGAGTCGCCGAGCAAGTCGCGTGTGTGCTGTGTGCTATATGGTGAGTAGTGAGTAGTGACGACAACACGACACGATACGGCACACATAAACAATAGAGACAGGCATACGCGCGGTGAGTTCTGTGGTGTGTGTTTGGGCTAAGCAACAGTGAACGGAAGACATCAATGTTCAAAATACAAAAAATAGTGAGTGACTCGATACACTCGATTGACTCAACTGACTCATTTCGTTCAAAACTCAAAGGTACAAATGTTCTGTGTGTAGCTAATCTGTGCCAGTGAGGTGTGTGCTAGCACATCAAAATAAAAAGTGTGAGTGAGTCTTTTCATCCAAGTGACATCCATCACAACTGTGCTATCACGTGTGCTGAGTTACCCAACACTAGCTCTAAATAACTTCTCTCATTCGTTTTCTTCGCAGTGCTGTCGCAAGTCGCGTGTTGCTTGAGCGCGTAGCTCATGGCCAAGGGGTAAATCAAGCAATGGACGTATTTTGGCTAACAAAAACCCACCAAAAATAATGACAAACACAATGTTTTACAAACGGTTTTTATTTATAAATCGTAATACAATAATGACAAAATTATTAAAAGATTTCTTTATTCTTAAAAAAACAGAAGGTAAGGCGTAACACACAGACAGTAGCAATGGGTTTCATTTTGACAGTTCAACAAACATTCATTGCATTGAAAAAAAATCTGTTCAGCAACGTAAATAATTACGTTGTTGACAAATTGTCTGAACAATATGAAGCAATAGATTAATTAGTCTTAAAAATGATTCAGATAGAGTTAATAACCTTCAAAATGATTCAGATTGTGATTGAAAGTGTGTTACGTAGTTATAGGGTGCAGGTTACTCTAATACTTAATTTGAATATGCTTTTAATGTAAATCTGGAATCTGAAACAAAAAATAAGTAGTTAACATGTATACAAGTTTTATCTCGTTGGTCCGTGAGGTCCTGGGTACGATTTCTTGGTCGGGAAAAGTGTTATTGGGTTTCCCATTTTGAAATGTCTCAGTGGCAGCCCGGAGTAGAGATGGGTTATAACAGGTTAAACACGATATCTGTTATCACTGTGACTGTGACAAAAAAATCAGAGCTCCAAATATCTTTTATTAAATCACAGCCTGTTATTTTTGCACGGACGATAAATACGCAGCCCGTTATTTTTGTACGGACGATAAATACGTATTTAAATCTCAATGGAATATCTTCTTTATTTCTTTTGGTTTAAAGTCGAAAATCATATCTATCTGTTATAAAATAACAGCCTGTTATTTTTGTACGGATGATAAATACGTATTTAAATCTCAATTGAATATCTTCTTTATTTCTTTTCGTTAAAGTCGAAATCGTATCCGAAGTTTTAACAGTAACAGCCGTGGTAACAGTCTTGAGGAGCTGTGATTTTCAGTAACAGATATTTTTAATCGTTAGGAGCAACTGTTATCTGCTATTTTTTAATATCTGTGATTTCTATCTGTGACGATAAATATGCCTCACTCTTAGCCCGGACTCTGGATTTGTACCCGGTTGATGGCAATAGGCTCGCTCCCATGGGACTTACGGGCGCACCCTACCTCAAATTGCTTAGCATGATCCTCCGTTATGCCGAAAATACTGCAGCATTTATTTTGAAATAAATATATGTTAAAGTTGAGGATTGATGCTAGGTCCTATGTTTGGCGAAAACACGATTACATAAAATTATCTCTATGGAAAAAATAAACCAAAGTTACCTCTAAACCGAACTATATAAACCGCTGATTTTTTTTGCTCGTTTTTGCTCCATATTAACAACGGCTTTAGGTAGACGCTTGAAATATTCACAGAATATTTAGTTATAATTATTTATTTTTAAAGTGAATATACAGGGTGTTAGGGTAGACACCGTTATCCTTGAAACTAGTGGTTTGGTGTCATCTATAACATTACTTTTTCTATGGGACCAACATTGAAATCGCAAAAAAAAAAATCTGCTGTTCCATACATTTTGTCAATTTAAGTGAACACAAATGTATGGAACAGCTGATTTTTTTTCGCGATTTCAATGTTGGTCCCATAGAAAAAGTAATGTTATAGACGACACCAAACCACTAGTTTCAAAGATAACGGTGTCTACCCTAACACCCAGTATATTCACTTTAAAAATAAATAATTAAATTTAAATGAAACAAATATTTAAGGGGGGCTCCCATACAACAGACATGATTTTTTTGCCGTTTTATAGATAACCCTTCCTGTGCGAGTCCGACTCGCACTTGGCCTTATAATTTATATAGTTCCGTACGTCTGTAAGTATGAAATTATTCTTCTCTTTACGTTTGACAAATAAACCCTACCTAACTTAACCCTATTTTGAAGCCTATTTTATTTGGGAACAAAAACTAAAGACCTTTTGGAAGAGCAAACCAGTGGGCCTAAAACAGTCACATTAGCAATTCCTCTAAAAGCAATTCATTTCCTGAATTCCCAGCTGTCATTAGCAATTCCTCTAATTTGATACAAAAGCAATTTATATTATGTGGTCCATTTTACGAATCTCCATAGAAAACTGTCAAACAGATGAATTATTTCGTAATATGAATCGCACGCAGATCATATTATGAATTGTCAGTTTGTGACATTTTACGATGATTCATAATATTTTCCTATTATGATTCTGCCAGAGTGACTGTTTCAATCCCCAAGTTCTGTCAAAAAAAAATCAAGAAAACTTAAATTATTTACCTGCAGTTCAATCTTTCGATCTTTTATTAACCTAGTACAAGGCCAGCTCCGGCCGCGGCTCCTGTAAATAAATAAATTATTAAATAGTTATAGATTAATTAATTAATTTATATATACTTTATTGTACACCAGAAAATACATAGCGAAAATAAATAAATTGAACACTATAAAACATACAATGGGCGGCCTTATCGCTTTCTGCGATCTCTCCCAGGCAACCTTAGAATGGACAGTGAATGCGTGGACACAAAAAAAAAAATGCTTAATTAATGTGCTTTAAGAAGATTTACCATGTGCAGTCGACCTCGTATTTGATTTGTCACCCTATTTTGTTAAGTACCTGGTACTTGCTTGTTGAAAGGCCTACATTGTCCTCCTAATATTGTAAAATCCAATTATTTTTTATTAGAGTAACCGTGGAGTTTCTTGCCGGCTCTTCTCCATAGGAAACGACCAATTTGAACCGTGCACTTAGCTTCTGACGTTTCATAAGTGCCCTTGTAGGTTTATGTGAAATAAAATATTTTGATTTTGATTTTAAGATTTTAAGGTTGAACGTCACTTGTACGTCAAAATTAACTAGGTTTATTGACTAATTATTATAATCTATTTACTGGGAATTGTTGTCAAAAGTGTTAAAGTAATTATAAGGTCGACGAAACATAGGGACCCAAGACAGGACCCTTAGGGGACTACTGGCGTTATGTTATAAGCATACATGAATAGTTACGTAAGTAATTTACGTACCGTTAGGGGCGCCGGAGTTGACGGCGGCGTTGATAAGGGTGCCAATAGCGGCACCTAACACTGTTAAAAATATCACAATAAATTAAAAAGAAAATTAGTTAAAGTGCATAACTAAATGTATCATATATTATACAGTTATTTTATTAGATAACTATACTCCATTTGAAATAAGATACGACGTATAGATAAGCCTTTCTTACAGTCCGTTCAACCGATTTTGAATTCTATTGCGTTGGTGGCATGACAAATGCCAGCCGCAGTAGATAGTTGGTATTGTGTAACTTTTTTTGCTTTTAATGCTATCCTTATGCCTACGGTATAGAAGTCAAAATCGGTTGAACGGACTGTAAAAGGGTTTGTTTTAATGTCTAATCTTATTTCAAATGGGGTATAAGTATTTATGACATGAACATAGAAAAAATAAATGGCTGTGTAGCTGTGTCGTGAACATGGCCAAGTGTTTTACGTACCTATTCACGTAACGGGTACCTAATATATTTAGGCGAATACAGAAACGCACTTTAAAAATAATACCGTACCGACGGTTTAACGTGCTTTCCGAGGCACGGAGGAGTATCGGTATGTAAAGATGAATGATGTCTCCTCCGTTAAACTACGCTTCCAAGGGTTTGCCCGTGGATGGGTATCCACGGACCTACCCTTGTAAGCGTAGTTTTACCTGATGGATCGACCCGTGCGGCGGCGTACGGCCATTATTATTTAGCTACGAGCCTCTCACGTATTTAATGATCTTATGTATATAATAATCCAGGTAATTAATTATCATAAATCATGAAATACGTGTAACGTAATTTATGGAAGGCCCATATTAAAAGGGTAATAAATTTACCAGCTGCTTTTGCACCCGCTACAACATCAGCGCCAACGGCTGCACCTGTTAAATAAAATTAATTAAATATTAATATTAAAGGCCGCGTTGGTCTAGTATTCGTAACCGCAACCACTGACCATGAGGTCCTGGGTTTGATTCCCAGGTCGAGCAAAGTGTTAGTTGGATTTTCTATCACATTTCTTAGGAGCAGCCCGGACTATGGATTTGAGCCCGGTGTAGATGGGTGGCATGGATACCAGTATTATACTTCGGTCATTTATTTTTATATTTAAGTCAACTAACCATGGTTTGAGTGACAACGGTTTTTACCCTTACACCCTGTATATAACCGGGCAGACTTGCAGATAATACTAAACTATAAACTAGGCGACTGCTCACTAAGGGCACCCCTTGTGGGGTACGAAGTTGGCTTAGGGCGTAGCTGGGGGAGGACAGCTAGCCGGGACAGGGTGGATCATGTTGTTATTATTATTTAGTGCGGAGTTTAATAATACTGGCTCAGTGTCGACGCTGGCTGGTAGAGCCACATCCCATTTTATAGGAAATAGGATTACTGCTCGGTTCAACTCGGCTCGGATCGTTATCAGCGCGATAAGGGAACAATCGCAGCAAAGGTGACCTTGGAATAAGTACTCGTATTTAATTCGTTCTGTATTATGTTTTGTTTGTATTTTATAATGGATTTACGCGAAGTCACGCCTGAATCAATTAACTATTGTTATGTTATGTATTTATAACCGACTTCTTCAAAAAGGAGGAGGTTCTCAATTCGTCTGTATGTTTTTTTTTTTGTGTATGTTTGTTACTCGATTTCTCCGCCAATTATCAATCGATTTTGATGATTCTTTTTTTTTATGGTATGGCATGCTTCCGAGGTGGTCCCATATAAATTTTATTAACTTTACTTGTGTAGTTTTTGAGTTAGCTTCAATATTACGTATTTTTCCCACTTATTAGATTCGGAGCAGATTGGCTGTGACAGACGGACACACAGAAACAGGAGTGTTCCTAAAAGGGTTCCGTTTTTTCCTTTTGAGGTACGAAACCGTAAGAAGGGTCAAAAACTTATTTCCTAAGCCTTTAACATTACCTGATCCTCCTGCAGTCTGCCCTGGTCCTCCTATCCCTGATCCTCCTGCAGTTTGCCCTTTACCCGCGGATCCAGTGGATCCTCCACCGTTTCCTGAAAGAATTAATGATTTATTTGCTAGAATATAAATAATACCAGCCTATTACTGCCCCACTGCAGGGCAAAGACCTCTTCTTATACTCAGAAGGCACGGATCAACCGATTGATGAAAAATAAGAAACAGTTTCATACTTCCCAGTAGATTTTTTATCAGAGAAAAAAAAAAACACAATGACGGAAATAACAAGTGACTTCCTGCTTCATTAAGCATCTTTTTACACTCGTTATACAAAAAAAAATACAATCGCGAATGTTTATGAGGCTGGATGGATGGATGGATGTTTGTAACTCTTTCACGCAAAAACTACTGAACGGATTTGAATGAAATTTTTCACGCTGATAGTTTATAACCTGGATTAGCACATTTAATAATTTTTATCCCGATATTCCCACGGAATCGAGACTTATGCGGGTGAAACCGCGGGGCGCTGCTAGTAACATTATAATTGGATAAAGTACCTTTGGTGGGTTTAGTTGTTGCTGGAGTTGATCCACCAGAATTTCCGTTGCTTTTAGGATTGCCCCCACTTGGTGCAGATGACGATCCCGACCCAGAGCTCGCTCCTCCAGAGCTACATAGAAATAAATAAATAAAAACCCGGCCAAATTCAAGTCAGGCTCGCACACGTAGGGTTTTGTACTACCATACAATATTTAACACTAAAGGGTAATTTGAAATTTGTTTTTTCGCGAGAACCCTAGGGGTTTTCGCAATGTCCCTAGGGTTTTCGCGAAAATAAGAATTATCAAATTACCCTGCGACATTTATATAAGGTGTATCTTTTCATACACGAAATCTCTTAAGGGGTCATTGTACTCATCATTTTGAACAACTTTCACTAGGTATGGGACAAACACTGAAATAGTGAAAAAAAAATCTGCTGATCCCTACATTTTGACGAGTTATGTGATCATAATGTAGGGAAAAGCTGTTTTTTTTCGGTGGAATATGTTTCAAAATAAGGAGCTGAATGCCCCCTGTTAATTTGAGGAGTGCTGTCCCTTACTCCCTGTATGTATTATTGTAAAATTTACCCAGATCCGGTGTCTTTCTTTGTTGATGCTGATGCCGCTGAAGCTGCTGATGTTGTTATTCCATCTGTGGTCGAAGAGGCAGAAGCTGCCGCGGTTGACGTGGCTGACGCGGCTCCAGAGTTTGTACCATCGTTTCCAGAGGGTGCAACAGGCGAAGCCTGAGAACTACCGCCATCGTTACCTGGAAATGACATGCAGGATATTCGATCAAAATACTTACATAAAGGACGATTGGAACTGGTGTCCCCAAAAATGAAACTTAGTCAACAGACTCGAGACATATCTCATTTAAAAGGAAGCTTACTGATCATTCTTCTTCGAGCCCCCTTAAATATTTGTTTTATTTTAATTTAATTATTTATTTTTAAAGTGAATATGTAACTAAATATTCTGTGAATATTTCAAGCGTTTACCTGTTGTCGTTTTCAATATCGAGCAAAAAAATTACGTCTGTTGTATGGGAGCCCTCTTAAATATTTATTTTATTCTGTTTTTTAGTATTTGTTGTTATACAACATCATCTGTGAAAATTTCAACTGTCTAGCTATCACGGTATATGAGATACAGCCTGGTGACAGACGGACAGACAGCGGAGCCTTAGTAATAGGATTCCGTTTTACCCTTTGGGTACGGAACCCTAATGACAGATTGTGATCATTTTGTTCTTAGCTGTCATTTTGTCTATTCTTCCGTCGACAAAACCCGTTTCTATTGTGGTTATGCTAAGCGTACAGATAGCACTACATTTTTTTTAAATTTGCTCAGAAATGTAACACGCATATTTAATAAATAAAAAATCGTTCGTGTTTGGGTAACAGAAATCTATATCAATCTGCCTAGCCTTTTCCCAACATAGTTGGGGTCGACTTCCAGTCTAACCGGATGCAGCTGAATACCAGTATTTTACATGGAGCGACTGCCTATCTCACCTCCACAACCCAGTAACTGGGTAATACGATACCCCTTGGTTAGACTGGTTGTCAGACTTTCGGGCTTCCGACGACTCGTAACGACTGTCAAAGATCCACAAATGACAGCCGGGACCAACGGCTTAACGTGCTTTCCGAGGCACGGAGGAGTCTCGATATGTGAAAATGGTCACCCATCCACGGACCAACCCTGGCAAGCGTAGCTTAACCTGATGGACCGAACCGAGCGGCTGTTATTACTTAGCCACGAGCTCCTCCACAAACAGCAATCTATCTAGGTAACAGAAATCTATATGTGCACCAAATTTCAACTTAATCGTTCCTTTAGATTCGGAGCAAATTGGCTGTGACAGACGGACAGACAGAAACACGAGTGATCCTAAAAGGGTTTCGTTTTTTCCTTTTGAGGTACGGAACCGTAAGAAGGGTCAAAAACTTATTTCCTAAACCTTTAATATTACCTGATCCTCCTGCATTCTGACCTGACCCTCCTGCATTCTGCCCTGATCCTCCTGCATTCTGTCCTGATCCTCCTGCACTCTGCCCTGATCCTCCTGCATTCTGCCCTGATCCTCCTGCATTCTGCCCTGATCCTCCTGCACTTTGCCCTGATCCTCCTGCATTCTGTCCTGATCCTCCTGCACTTTGCCCTGACCCTCCTGCATTCTGTCCTGATCCTCCTACACTCTGTCCTGATCCTCCTGCATTCTGCCCTGACCCTCCTCCTGCAGTTTGCCCTTTACCCGCGGATCCAGTCGATCCTCCACCGTTTCCTGAAAGAATTAATGATTTATTTGCTAGAATATAAATAATACCAACCTATTACTGCCCCACTGCAGGGCAAAGACCTCTTCTCATACGCAGAAGGCACGGACATTGATCACCACCTCAAGATCGGTTGGCGATTTCAGACTTTAGGTATTAATAACTCTATCTCCGTAACTAGAAGGCTCCCAGTTATGGTTCAGAACAAAAAATAATATCACAACTACGGAAATAACAAGTAACTTTCTCTTTTTACACCCGTTATACAAAAAACATATTACATAATCCTACTATAATCCTAACTAATATTATAAATGCGAAAATGAGTATATTTGTTTGTTGCGCTTTCAAGCTAAAACGGTTGAACGGATTTAAATGCAATTTGGCACATGGGTAGACCATGACCTGGATTAACACATAGGATACTTTGTATCCCGATATTCCCACGAGATCGAGGCGGGTGAAACCGCGGGGCGTTGTTAGTAACATTACAATTGGATAAAGTACCTTTGGTGGGTTTAGTTGTGGCTGAAGTTGGTCCACCAGAATTGCCTTTAGGATTGCCCCCACTTGGTGCTGATGACCCCGAGCTCGGTCCTCCAGAGCTACATAGAAATAAATACATAAAAAACCTGGCCAAGGTTTTGTACTACCGTATAATATTTATCACTAAAGGGTAATTCGATAATTTGTATTTTCGCGAAAACTCTAGGGGTTTTCGCAATGTCCTTAGGGTTTTCGCGAAAATACGAATTATCAAATTACCCTGCGACAATTATAATAAGGTGTATCTTTTTATAGACGAAATCTCTTAAGGGGTCATTGTACTCATCACTATGAACAACTTTCATTAGTTATGGTACTACACCTGAAATCGCGAAAAAAAAAACAGCTGTCCCTTACATTTTGACGAGCTATGCAAACATAAATGTAGGGAAAAGCTGATTTATTTTCGGTGGAATGGGTAATGGTAATCGGTATGTTTCAAAATAAGGAGCTGAATGCCCCCTGTTAATTTGAGGAGGGCTGTCCCTTACACCCTGTATGTATTATGGTAAAATTTACCCAGATCCGGTGTCTTTCTTTGTTGACGACGATGCCGCTGATGCCGCTGATGCTGCTGATGTTGTTTTTCCATCTGTGATCGAAGAGGCAGATGCTGCCGCGGCTGACGTGGCTGACGCGGCTCCAGAGTTTGTACCATCGTTTCCAGAGGGTGCAACAGGCGAAGCCTGAGAACTACCGCCATCGTTACCTGGAAATGACATGCAGGATATTCGATCAAAATACTTACATAAAGGACGATTGGAACTGGTGTCCCCAAAAATGAAACTTCAACAGACTCGAGATATATCTCATTTAAAAGGTCTCAGCTTACTGATCATTCTTTATTATGGCCATGACGAATAAGGAAATGTAAAGTTACTGAAAATAATAAGTAAAATAATGAAACTGAAAGATATTGTTTTGAGGAAACTCCATAAAACGGCCGTGTAAAAAGACACCGCAAGTCACTTGTTATTCCCGCCATTGTAATAATTTTGTTGAGGTATGGTCCAGAAAATGAAATGATCACAATGACAGGAATAATAAATGCCTTTCTATGTCACTCGGTACAGCACGCGTAGCATGACAACCCGGGTTTTCTCGACGGAAGAATAAACAAAAAATCCGGCCAAGTGCGAGTCGGACTCGAGCACTAAGGGTTCCATACATATATATCTATAAAAACGCAAAAAAATCACGTTTCTTGTATTCGAGCCCCCTTAAATATTTGTTTTATTTTAATTTAATTATTTATTTTTAAAGTGAATATGTAACTAAATATTCTGTGAATATTTCAAGCGTTTACCTGTTGTCGTTTTCAATATCGAGCAAAAAAATCACGTTTGTTGTATGGGAGCCCTCTTAAATATTTATTTTATTCTGTTTTTTAGTATTTGTTGTTATAGAACATCATCTGTGAAAATTTCAACTGTCTAGCTATCACGGTACATGAGATACAGCCTGGTGACAGACGGACAGACAGCGGAGCCTTAGTAATAGGATTCCGTTTTACCCTTTGGGTACGGAACCCTAATGACAGATTGTGATCATTTTGTTCTTAGCTGTCATTTTGTCTATTCTTCCGTCGACAAAACCCGTTTCTATTGTGGTTATGCTAAGCGTACAGATAGCAAAACATTTTTTTTAATTTGCTCAGAAATGTAACACGCATATTTAATAAATAAAAAATCGTTCGTGTTTGGGTAACAGAAATCTATATCAATCTGCCTAGCCTTTTCCCAACATAGTTGGGGTCGACTTCCAGTCTAAACGGATGCAGCTGAATACCAATATTTTACATGGAGCGACTGCCTATCTGACCTCCACAACCCAGTAACTGGGTAATACGATACCCCTTGGTTAGACTGGTTGTCAGACTTTCGGGCTTCTGACGACCCGTAACGACTGTCAAAGATCCACAAATGACAGCTGGGACCAACGGCTTAACGTGCTTTCCGAGGCACGGAGGAGTCTCGATATGTGAAAATGGTCACCCATCCACGGACCAACCCTGGCAAGCGTAGCTTAACCTGATAGACCGAACCGAGCGGCTGTTATTACTTAGCCACGAGCTCCTCCACAGACAGCAATCTATCTAGGTAACTGAAATCTATATGTGCACCAAATTTCTCAACTTAATCGTTCCATTAGATTCGGAGCAAATTGGCTGTGACAGACGGACAGACAGAAACACGAGTGATCCTAAAAGGGTTTCGTTTTTTCCTTTTGAGGTACGGAACCGTAAAAAGGGTCAAAAACTTATTTCCTAAACCTTTAACATTACCTGATCCTCCTGCATTCTGTCCTGATCCTCCTGCATTCTGCCCTGATCCTCCTGCACTTTGCCCTGATCCTCCTGCATTCTGTCCTGATCCTCCTGCATTCTGCCCTGATCCTCCTGCACTCTGCCCTGATCCTCCTGCATTCTGTCCTGATCCTCCTGCATTCTCTCCAGACCCTCCTGCATTCTGCCCTGATCCTCCTGCATTCTGCCCTGATCCTCCTGTATTCTGCCCTGATCCTCCTGCACTCTGCCCTGATCCTCCTGCATTCTGTCCTGATCCTCCTGCATTATTTCCTGATCCTCCTGCATTCTGTCCTGATCCTCCTGCACTCTGCCCTGATCCTCCTGCACTCTGCCCTAATCCTCCTGCATTCTGCCCTGATCCTCCTACACTCTGTCCTGATCCTCCTGCATTCTGCCCTGACCCTCCTCCTGCAGTTTGCCCTTTACCCGCGGATCCAGTCGATCCACCACCGTTTCCTGAAAGAATTAATGATTTATTTGCTAGAATATAAATAATACCAACCTATTACTGCCCCACTGCAGGGCAAAGACCTCTTCTCATACGCAGAAGGCACGGACATTGATCACCACCTCAAGATCGGTTGGCGATTTCAGACTTTAGGTATTAATAACTCTATCTCCGTAACTAGAAGGCTCCCAGTTATGGTTCAGAACAAAAAATAATATCACAAATACGGAAATAACAAGTAACTTTCTCTTTTTACACCCGTTATACAAAAAACATACTACATAATCCTACTATAATCCTAACTAATATTATAAATGCGAAAATGAGTTTATTTGTTTGTTGCGCTTTCAAGCTAAAACGGTTGAACGGATTTAAATGCAATTTGGCACATGGGTAGACCATGACCTGGATTAACACATAGGATACTTTGTATCCCGATATTCCCACGAGATCGAGGCGGGTGAAACCGCGGGGCGTTGTTAGTAACATTACAATTGGATAAAGTACCTTTGGTGGGTTTAGTTGTGGCTGAAGTTGATCCACCAGAATTGACTTTAGGATTGCCCCCACTTGGTGCTGATGACCCCGAGCTCGGTCCTCCAGAGCTACATAGAAATAAATAAATAAAAAACCTGGCCAAAGTTTTGTACTACCGTATAATATTTATCACTAAAGGGTAATTCGATAATTTGTATTTTCGCGAAAACTCTATGGGTTTTCGCAATGTCCTTAGGTTTTTCGCGAAAATACGAATTATCAAATTACCCTGCGACAATTATAATAAGGTGTATCTTTTTATAGACGAAATCTCTTAAGGGGTCATTGTACTCATCACTATGAACAACTTTCATTAGTTATGGGACTACACCTGAAATCGCGAAAAAAAAAACAGCTGTTCCTTACATTTTGACGAGCTATGCAAACATAAATGTAGGGAAAAGCTGATTTATTTTCGGTGGAATATGTTTCAAAATAAGGAGCTGAATGCCCCCTGTTAATTTGAGGAGGGCTGTCCCTTACACCCTGTATGTATTATGGTAAAATTTACCCAGATCCGGTGTCTTTCTTTGATGACGCTGATTCCGCTGATGCCGCTGATGCTGCTGATGTTTTTTTTCCATCTGTGATCGAAGAGGCAGATGCTGCCGCGGCTGACGTGGCTGACGCGGCTCCAGAGTTTGTACCATCGCTTCCAGAGGGTGCAACAGGCGAAGCCTGAGAACTACCGCCATCGTTACCTGGAAATGACATGCAGGATATTCGATCAAAATACTTACATAAAGGACGATTGGAACTGGTGTCCCCAAAAATGAAACTTAGTCAACAGACTCGAGACATATCTCATTTAAAAGGAAGCTTACTGATCATTCTTCTTCGAGCCCCCTTTAATATTTGTTTTATTTTAATTTAATTATTTATTTTTAAAGTGAATATGTAACTAAATATTCTATGAATATTTCAAGCGTTTACCTGTTGTCGTTTTCAATATCGAGAAAAAAAATCACGTCTGTTGTATAGGAGCCCTCTTAAATATTTATTTTATTCTGTTTTTTAGTATTTGTTGTTATACAACATCATCTGTGAAAATTTCAACTGTCTAGCTATCACGGTACATGAGATACAGCCTGGTGACAGACGGACAGACAGCGGAGCCTTAGTAATAGGATTCCGTTTTACCCTTTGGGTACGGAACCCTAATGACAGATTGTGATCATTTTGTTCTTAGCTGTCATTTTGTCTATTCTTCCGTCGACAAAACCCGTTTCTATTGTGGTTATGCTAAGCGTACAGATAGCAAAACATTTTTTTTAAATTTGCTCAGAAATGTAACACGCATATTTAATAAATAAAAAGTCGTTCGTGTTTGGGTAACAGAAATCTATATCAATCTGCCTAGCCTTTTCCCAACATAGTTGGGGTCTACTTCCAGTCTAACCGGATGCAGCTGAATACCAGTATTTTACATGGAGCGACTGCCTATCTGACCTCCACATCCCAGTAACTGGGTAATACGATACCCTTTGGTTAGACTGGTTGTCAGACTTTCGGGCTTCCAACGACCCGTAACGACTGTCAAAGATCCACAAATGACAGCCGGGACCAACGGCTTAACGTGCTTTCCGAGGCACGGAGGTGTCTCGATATGTGAAAATGGTCACCCATCCACGGACCAACCCTGGCAAGCGTAGCTTAACCTGATGGACCGAACCGAGCGGCTGTTATTACTTAGCCACGAGCTCCTCCACAGACAGCAATCTATCTAGGTAACAGAAATCTATATGGGCACCAAATTTCTCAACTTAATCGTTCCATTAGATTCGGAGCAAATTGGCTGTGACAGACGGACAGACAGAAACACACGTGATCCTAAAAGGGTTCCGTTTTTTCCTTTTGAGGTACGGAACCGTAAAAAGGGTCAAAAACTTATTTCCTAAACCTTTAACATTACCTGATCCTCCTGCATTCTGTCCTGATCCTCCTGCATTCTGCTCTGATCCTCCTGCACTTTGCCCTGATCCTCCTGCATTCTGTCCTGATCCTCCTGCATTCTGTCCAGATCCTCCTGCATTCTGCCCTGATCCTCCTGCATTATTTCCTGATCCTCCTGCATTCTGTCCTGATCCTCCTGCACTCTGCCCTGATCCTCCTGCATTCTGCCCTGATCCTCCTGCATTCTGCCCTGATCCTCCAGCATTCTGCCCTGATCCTCCTGCATTCTGTCCTGATCCTCCTGCATTCTGTCCTGATCCTCCTACACTCTGTCCTGATCCTCCTGCATTCTGCCCTGACCCTCCTCCTGCAGTTTGCCCTTTACCCGCGGATCCAGTCGATCCTCCACCGTTTCCTGAAAGAATTAATGATTTATTTGCTAGAATATAAATAATACCAACCTATTACTGCCCCACTGCAGGGCAAAGACCTCTTCTCATACGCAGAAGGCACGGACATTGATCACCACCTCAAGATCGGTTGGCGATTTCAGACTTTAGGTATTAATAACTCTATCTCCGTAACTAGAAGGCTCCCAGTTATGGTTCAGAACAAAAAATAATATCACAACTACGGAAATAACAAGTAACTTTCTCTTTTTACACCCGTTATACAAAAAACATACTACATAATCCTACTATAATCCTAACTAATATTATAAATGCGAAAATGAGTTTATTTGTTTGTTACGCTTTCACGCTAAAACGGTTGAACGGATTTAAATACAATTTGACACATGGGTAGACCATGACCTGGATTAACACATAGGATACTTTGTATCCCGATATTTCCATGAGATCGAGGCGGGTGAAACCGCGGGGCGCTGTTAGTAACATTACAATTGGATAAAGTACCTTTGGTGGGTTTAGTTGTTGCTGAAGTTGATCCACCAGAATTGCCTTTAGGATTGCCCCCACTTGGTGCTGATGACCCCGAGCTCGGTCCTCCAGAGCTACATAGAAATAAATAAATAAAAAACCTGGCCAAAGTTTTGTACTACCGTATAATATTTATCACTAAAGGGTAATTCGATAATTTGTATTTTCGCGAAAACTCTAGGGGTTTTCGCAATGTCCTTAGGTTTTTCGCGAAAATACGAATTATCAAATTACCCTGCGACAATTATAATAAGGTGTATCTTTTTATAGACGAAATCTCTTAAGGGGTCATTGTACTCATCACTATGAACAACTTTCATTAGTTATGGGACTACACCTGAAATCGCGAAAAAAAAAACAGCTGTTCCTTACATTTTGACGAGCTATGCAAACATAAATGTAGGGAAAAGCTGATTTATTTTCGGTGGAATATGTTTCAAAATAAGGAGCTGAATGCCCCCTGTTAATTTGAGGAGGGCTGTCCCTTACACCCTGTATGTATTATGGTAAAATTTACCCAGATCCGGTGTCTTTCTTTGATGACGCTGATTCCGCTGATGCCGCTGATGCCGCTGATGCTGCTGATGTTGTTTTTCCATCTGTGATCGAAGAGGCAGATGCTGCCGCGGCTGACGTGGCTGACGCGGCTCCAGAGTTTGTACCATCATTTCCAGAGGTTGCAACAGGCGAAGCCTGAGAACTACCGCCATCGTTACCTGGAAATGACATGCAGGATATTCGATCAAAATACTTATATAAAGGAGGATTGGAACTGGTGTCCCCAAAAATGAAACGTCAACAGACTCGAGACATATCTCATTTAAAAGGTCTCAGCTTACTGATCATTCTTTATTATGGCCATGACGAATAAGGAAATGTAAAGTTACTGAAAATGATTAGTAAAATAATGAAACTGAAAGATATTGTTTTGAGGAAACTCCATAAAACGGCCGTGTAAAACGACACCGAAAGTCACTTGTTATTCCCGCCATTGTAATAATTTTGTTGAGGTATGGTCCAGAAAATGAAATGATCACAATGACAGGAATAATAAGTGCCTTTCTATGTCACTCGGTAAGGCACGCGTAGCATGACAACCCGGGTTTTCTCGACGGAAGAATAAACAAAAAATCCGGCCAAGTGCGAGTCGGACTCGAGCACGAAGGGTTCCATACATATATATCTATAAAAACGCAAAAAAATCACGTTTCTTGTATTCGAGCCCCCTTAAATATTTGTTTTATTTTAATTTAATTATTTATTTTTAAAGTGAATATGTAACTAAATATTCTGTGAATATTTCAAGCGTTTACCTGTTGTCGTTTTCAATATCGAGCAAAAAAATCACGTCTGTTGTATGGGAGCCCTCTTAAATATTTATTTTATTCTGTTTTTTAGTAGGTATTTGTTGTTATAGAACATCATCTGTGAAAATTTCAACTGTCTAGCTATCACGGTACATGAGATACAGCCTGGTGACAGACGGACAGACAGCGGAGCCTTAGTAATAGGATTCCGTTTTACCCTTTGGGTACGGAACCCTAATGACAGATTGTGATCATTTTGTTCTTAGCTGTCATTTTGTCTATTCTTCCGTCGACAAAACCCGTTTCTATTGTGGTTATGCTAAGCGTACAGATAGCAAAACATTTTTCCCAACATAGTTGGGGTCGACTTCCAGTCTAACCGGATGCAGCTGAATACCAGTATTTTACATGGAGCGACTGCCTATCTGACCTCCACATCCCAGTAACTGGGTAATACGATACCCCTTGGTTAGACTGGTTGTCAGACTTTCGGGCTTCCAACGACCCGTAGCGACTGTCAAAGATCCACAAATGACAGCCGGGACCAACGGCTTAACGTGCTTTCCGAGGCACGGAGGAGTCTCGATATGTGAAAATGGTCACCCATCCACGGACCAACCCTGGCAAGCGTAGCTTAACCTGATGGACCGAACCGAGCGGCTGTTATTACTTAGCCACGAGCTCCTCCACAGGCAGCAATCTATCTAGGTAACAGAAATCTATATGTGCACCAAATTTCTCAACTTAATCGTTCCATTAGATTCGGAGCAAATTGGCTGTGACAGACGGACAGACAGAAACACGAGTGATCCTAAAAGGGTTCCGTTTTTTCCTTTTGAGGTACGGAACCGTAAAAAGGGTCAAAAACTTATTTCCTAAACCTTTAACATTACCTGATCCTCCTGCATTCTGTCCTGATCCTCCTGCATTCTGCTCTGATCCTCCTGTATTCTGCCCTGATCCTCCTGCACTCTGCCCTGATCCTCCTGCATTCTGTCCTGATCCTCCTGCATTATTTCCTGATCCTCCTGCATTCTGTCCTGATCCTCCTGCACTCTGCCCTGATCCTCCTGCATTCTGCCCTGATCCTCCTGCATTCTGCCCTGATCCTCCTGCATTCTGCCCTGATCCTCCAGCATTCTGCCCTGATCCTCCTGCACTTTGCCCTGATCCTCCTGCATTCTGTCCTGATCCTCCTGCATTCTGTCCTGATCCTCCTACACTCTGTCCTGATCCTCCTGCATTCTGCCCTGACCCTCCTCCTGCAGTTTGCCCTTTACCCGCGGATCCAGTCGATCCTCCACCGTTTCCTGAAAGAATTAATGATTTATTTGCTAGAATATAAATAATACCAACCTATTACTGCCCCACTGCAGGGCAAAGACCTCTTCTCATACACAGAAGGCACGGACATTGATCACCACCTCAAGATCGGTTGGCGATTTCAGACTTTAGGTATTAATAACTCTATCTCCGTAACTAGAAGGCTCCCGGACAAGTTATGGTTCAGAACAAAAAATAATATCACAACTACGGAAATAACCAGTAACTTTCTCTTTTTACACCCGTTATACAAAAAACATATTACATAATCCTACTATAATCCTATAAAACTAATATTATAAATGCGAAAGTGAGTTTGTTTGTTTGTTACGCTTTCACGCTAAAACGGTTGAACGGATTTGAATACAATTTGACACATGGGTAGACCATGACCTGGATTAACACATAGGATACTTTGTATCCCGATATTCCCACGAGATCGAGGCGGGTGAAACCGCGGGGCGCTGTTAGTAACATTACAATTGGATAAAGTACCTTTGGTGGGTTTAGTTGTGGCTGAAGTTGGTCCACCAGAATTGCCTTTATTGCCCCCACTTGGTGCTGATGACCCAGAGCTCGGTCCTCCAGAGCTACAATAAGACAATATTAATGAATATTACCGGTAATAATAGAAATTTACTGGGAATATTCCCGTATGGTAAAATACTGGTAACGGTAAAATGGTAATGGCACATCACTAATTATGGTAAAATTTACCCAGATCCCGAGTCGTTCCCTGTTGATCCCGCTGCTGCCGTTGATGTTGCTGATGTTGATTTTCCACCTTTGTCCGAAGAGGCAGATGCTGCCGCGGCTGCCGCGGCTCCAGATTTTTTCGCATCGTTTCCAGAGGGTGCAACAGGCGAAGCCTGAGTACTAACGCCATCGTTACCTGGAAATGACATGCAGGATATTCGATCAAAATCCTTACTAATATTATAAATGCGAAAGTGAGTTTGTTTGTTTGTTTGTTACGCTTTCACGCTAAAACTTCGGAACGGATTTTGATGAAATTTGGCACAGGGGTAGACCATGACCTGGAATAGGACATAGGATACTTTTTATCCCGATATTCCCACGAGATCGAGATTTATATGCGGGTGAAACCGCGGGGCGCTGCTAGTAACATTATTATTGCATAAAAAGTACCATTGTTAGGTCCGTTTCCTGTTCCTGATGCTGCATCCGTGGCTTGAGTTGTAGTTGCAGCCGATCCACCAGAATTGCCTGTGCCTGATCCATTGGCCCCACTTGGTGCAGATGACGATCCCGACCCAGAGCTCGGTCCTCCAGAGCTACATAGAAATAAATAAATAAAAAATCCGGCCAAATGCAAGTCGGGTTCGCACACGTAGGGTTTTGTACTACGTATTTTCGCGAATACCCTAGGGGTTTTCGCAATATCCCTAGGGTTTTCGCGAAAATACAAATTATCAAATTACCCTGCGACATTTGTAAAAGGTGTATCTTTTCATACACGAAATCTCTTAAGGAGTCATTGTACTCATCATTTTGAATAACTTTCACAATGGGACCAATCCTGAAATCGCGAAAAAATATAAGCTGTTCCCTACATTTTGACGAGTTATGCGAACATAATTAATATGGGGAACAGCTGATTTTGTTTTTCGCGATTTTAGGGTTGGTGAAAAAAGATTATTTTTCTGAGAAAATTTCCGGTGGAATATGATTTAAAATAAGGAGCTGAATGCCCCCTATCAATTTGCGGAGGGCTGTCCCTTACACCATATATGTATTGGTAAAAGTCTGTAGGCAGTAAAACGAAGTCTCGAAGCAAAAAGAATTAGATATAACATGCAAACTATATAACTATAAGAATTAGATATATCTATAGTATCAAAGTAATTTTTATTGTTTTTCTTTCTGTTTAAATAAGAATATCCTTTAGTATTAATACTTAATTAAAATTTAATTTGTTTGTATTATTTTTTATATTTTCTATTTAAAATTTTGTACCCAAAGTGTTTTGCTTCAGCTTTTAATTGTTTTCTTTTCTATGATTTTCGTGTATTGTAATGTATTGTGATTAATTTTAATGTGTACGTTCTTGTCAAACTTGTTGTACCTACCTAGATGTTATGTGAATGAATTGTGGTCGCCTATAATTGGAAGCGCACACTTGCATTTGTCCCTGCTTATGTTAACATGCATGTAACTGTGTAGCCTCTGTTGGCGATCCAACAAATAAAATTTACCTAGATCCCGATTGTGATGCAGCAGCTCCTGTATTCCCAGTTGTAGTTGTAGTAGCAGTTGCAACAGCAGTTGCAGTGGCAGCTGCAGTGTCTTTCCCAGTGGAAGTTGTTGACGCAGATGACGCTGATGCTACTGATTTTGTTTGTCCATTTGCGGTCGAAGAAGCAGATGTGGCCGTGGCTGTCGCCGCGGATGTCGCCGCGGATGTCGCCGCAGTGTTATTACTATCTCCATCATCGTTTCCAGAGGGTGCTACAGGCGAAGGCTGAGGATTACCGCCATCGCTACCTAGAAATGACAAGCAGGATATTCGATCAGCGGGGTCCGCTAGGAGCGATGCCTGCCAAGGTTGCGGGAACGTCCGAAAGCGATACCGGGAAATTGGCAAACCTTGGCAACAGGCAACTGAAGGAACACGGGTGGGTTTTAGTCAGTAAAAGTCTGACACGCCGTCCCGCTCCGCCCAGAGCGGGAGAAGTCAGTTGATGATTTCCCACCCTCAAAAAAAAGGATGTTCGATCAAAATACTTACTAAAAATAAAAGTTAAAAAACCCCAAAAAAGTCAATCGACTAAAAAGGTATAAACAAGACATCACAGACAGACAAATTAAATCAGGTGTCACAAGTACTCTGTGTGACTCCGGATTTTTTTTTTTTCTTTTTTTTTTACTTCTTGAGGCATGCAAATCTTAAGCTTTTACTATACACAATATTTATAAAACTACTAACTATTTATATTAAAAACTAAAATTAAAAGGACTAACTAAATAAATATAAAAACAAAGGGACCTTTTGGCGTCGAAGTATTTGTTTTTGTCTTAAAAAATCTATGTATAAAAATTAAATAAAAGTAGGTTCGTTATCTTACTTCCTGCTCCTCCTGTTCCTGATCCTCCTGCAGTCTGACCGTCACAGTTTTTATCTCCGGATCCATTCGATCCACCAGAATTGCCCGCGCCTGATCCATTACCGCTTCCTGAAAGAATGAATGATTTATATTCCAGAATATAAATAGTACTTACCAGCATATTATTATCGGGTACGTATTACGATACCGAAATTTAAAAGACCGAATTTTAAAATACCTATGGACGAAATCCCGAAAAATTAAACGCCGAATGATTGTTTGGTCGAAAGGGTTATCCCGAAAGTTCATATGACCGAAAGCTTAAAATCCCGAAGATCCATATCCCGAAGCTTAAAATCCCTAAGATCCATATCCCAAAGTTAAAAATCCCGAAATTAGTCTACCTATTTTTTAGTCCTAAAACATTTGCAAAAAAATAGGTTTTAGTGACACAAACGCATCGCTGTAAATCCGTCTCCACGCAGTCTTATATGCCCTACCCCTAGAGTGTAATTTAAAATCGCGTAGTAGCGCCGGAGCCGTGACAGAAACCATGCCTTTTTTTTGTGCCTTTTGTTCGGGCAGCAAAAAACATTTTTCTGTGAATATATTATATTATGTTAATAGCGAAGTTATTAATTTTAATATAACATCAAAATTGCAGGCACTTGTACTGTGGGCAAATTAATATTATTTGGGTTTTCAACCATCGGTATTTCGTCCATTCGGGATTTCGTCTATCGGTATTTCGTCCATTCGGGATTTCATCCATTCGGGATTTCGTCCATTCGGGGTTTCATCCTTTCGGGTATTTGGACATCGGTATTTTATGTTTCGATATAACGGCTATCGACATTTAAAACTTTCGGTATTTTGAATTTCGTTGTTTTGGACGTCGGTATTTCAGTCATAGTTATTATAAAATGTCGGGATTTTAATACGTACCCTTATTATCGTTCCACTGCTGGGCAAAAACCTCTTCTGATACAGAGAAGCACGAGTATTGATCACCACCTCAAGACCAACCCGTCTTGAGGTGGTGATCAATACTCGTGCTTCTTTCTTCGATTTCAGACTTTTTTAACTACTAGCGTAACTAAACTAGAGCATTATGACCAATTTGGTTAGAACTGTGATCAACCGCGCGCGAGCTAAGCGAGCGAAGCGAGCGGTGCCGCGATAGCAGCCCCAAGTTTTGATTGTACCTCTCTCACTTTGATAGTAAGGTGAGACGAGTTGCAGAATGAAAATATTATTTATTATGATTTTCTGCAAGTCGTCCTAAATGGGACGAGTTGACGAATTACTCAGCTATCATTCAAAAAACTATTCTGTTCGGAAAACATCGTGAGGAAACCGGCATGCCTGACAGATATTTCTCAACGGCATGTGAAGCCAAGTCAGAGGCCTATGGGTGGCTTTAAAATCTCACACCGGTGCCCTGTTTATCAAAAGTTACAAGTCTACACGTTCATAAGTTACCTAGAATGTTTATTTTCCGTTAAATTCATAGCTCATCTCCATATTCATAATCAACCTTAATGTTCCCACTGCTGGGACACGGGCATCATCTTAATTTAAAAAAGAAAATCGAATTTTAAAAAAACTAAGCGCGACACTTGTAAACTTGTAAGACGGAATAGAGCCGAACACTTTCAGGATTTGCTATGATTTTCTACAAGTTGTAGGAACTTACAAAGAATTTTATGATAAACAAAATCACGAATAAAAGTTTAAAAATAGAAATACTTGTGCACCAAATAATGACAATTGTAACATGTAATTTACACGTGTAGTTTTTTTTATTATAATAAAAACAATGCTTGTAATACAAGGCTTGTAAGTATTAATAGACAGGGCACTGGATATTAGACTTTCTGAGGGCCTAGACAAGTGACAATCGCTTCGAAAGCGTTTCGTATTTCTACAACGACTTTCAACAGGATTGACAAAAGCTTTACGATACCTTATGTCAGTCGTATACATTTATGCCTTTTCCATCATCGTTATCGCTGATAGAATGTCACTTTGTCTAGGGCCTCTGATCGAATATATCAAGATTGTCTCTTTGTTTCTGTGTATCTGTGGACGACGTTGTTGGTTGCACGTTGTATAACCCCATGGTCTATTTATTAACCGACTTCAAAAAGGAGGAGGTTCTCAATTCGTCAGTATGTATTTTTGTTTTGTGTGTTTGTTACGCGATTACTCCGCCAACTATGAATTGATTTTGATGATTCTTTCTTTGTTTGGTAGTTCATGCTTCAGAGGTGGTCCCATATATAAATTTTATTACGTACCACAACAAAAAAAAAGTGAAAAATATAAACTTTAAGAAAAAAAAACAACTGTCTTCCAAAAAAAAAAACGGTCGGAAAGTCGGAAATCGTCTTTGATTTAATTAAAGTTATTTTTCATTTTGTTTTCATTAAAGTGTTTTTTTTTGGAAGTCGGTTGTTTTTTTTTTCGTAAAAAGTTTTTATTTAAAGTACTTACATAATGTGTAATTATTAGTTGTTTCGAATTAATTTTTATTAATTCGAAACAACTAATAATTACACATTATTTATGTGTATCTGTTTCTTTTGAAACAGATTTTAAACTTACCACTGTTGCCTGAATCTTGCCCGCTGCCACCTAGCCCCCCTCCGCCGCCGCCCACGCCGCCGACGTCTAGAACTGAATTCAAACATCAACCTCATCAGCTGCTACTGAATTTTCACGAAAAAACAGTCTCACTCATTCGATCACAAAAGTGACGGAAAATAAATACAAAAATACTATTTAAAAAAAAACAAGAAAGAAAAAAAAAAAAAAAAAAAAACTTACGCAAGACAGTGCCTATCACCCCGCCAGTGCCGCTGTCTATACCTCCGGTGCTGCCGCCTAGTACCCCGGCGCCTACGTCTAAACTGGCCCCTAGGCCACTCAAGCCTAAAAAGTAAATTTAAATATCAACGTCTGCAGCTCCGGCTGCATATGCACGAAAAAACAATCTCGCAGTCGATAACAAGAGAAAAATTTTTGACGCTTAGTTTTGTTATATTTTTTAACCGACTTCCAGGAGAAGGTTCTATGTTCATCGATAGTTTCGTCAATTGTGAACCGATTTTGTTTTTTTTTTATTTGTTTATAGAAGAAGCTTGCACGGTGGTCCTGTATAAATTTTGTTAACTTTGCTTGGGTCGTTTTTTAATTAGCTTCAATAATACATATTTTTTCCCACTCAGTCTAGTGGATGATGTTATAATAAGTTCCTACCACTATTATTTACATCAAGTATTCGAATTTGTGTGGAGTAGACACTGACTTCCGAAATTACAGTTATTTTTCACTTTGTACGTAGTGTTCCTTTAAGAAGTCGGCCGTTCTTTTTCTGTCACTTTTCAGTTGTGGTAAGTACCTACTCCACACAAATTCGAATACCACTACCTGCTATGTAAATTAGAATGATAGGAACTTATTATAACATCATCCATATATCTAGACCAAGTGGGAAAAATACACAATCGACGCAAAAATCAATGAACATACATTAAAAAAAAACATACATAAAGTCGAACATAGAACCTCCCCTTTTTGGAAGTCGGTAAAAAATACAAATTAGACTATTCAATTATATTTTTTAGGAAACCATTTGAATTATACCTATTTAAGAGCGTGTATTCTGAAAGTGCGCAACGTCGCAAATAAATGTCAAATATTTCGCTGTTTTGATTAATTTGGCAACATTACTGTATGAAATTATGAAATATCCCTAATTAACTTACTAGAATATAAATAATGAATTGCAGTAAATTATATCGTAACACCGAATAAGTATTTAAGTAGTTATTTTTGTTGTAAAAAAAGATTTGGAAACTTTTCAAATGCCTTTTTAACACCTAAAACCGGTTAAAACTTAAATTCAGTGTTATAATAATTGAAATTCATTATTAATATCCTTCCTAGTAAGTTAATTAGCGATATTTCATAGTTCCATACAGTACATATTGCCAAGATCCAAAATAATCAAAACAAGTAAATATTTGACATTTATTTGTGACGTTGCAAATTTTCAAAACAAAGTTCGATTGAATACGTATCGTATAAAAACAAATGAGTTCTCTTTCGAATTGTGTGCGCTCACATGAGTACAGGTTTCATGTGAACTTTAAAAAACGAACTGTTGGTTAATAAGTTAAAATTAATTAGGCTACTTACTTCCAATAGGAACGCAGAGGGCGCTGCTAACCTGTGAAAAAAGATTTATTTAAATAAAAAGAAAGAATAACATTAGGACACAGTTCGTGAAACACAAAATACAAATAAAAGAGTGAAAATATTGTTTAACACCAACAATGGCAGAGCCAAACATGGCCATTTCAGCATTAATGCCAGACAGATGGTGTTTTTCTAGTAGTACTTTTTTTGTAGGAGCTCGTGGCTAATCGATCTGGTTAAGCTACGCTTGCCGGGGTTGGTCCATGGATGGTATTCTTTACATCTTTACATTCCGAGACTCCTCCGTGCCTCGGAAAGCACGATAAGCCGTTGGTCCCGGCTGTCATTCGTGGATCTTTGAGAGTCGTTACGGGTCGTCAGAAGCCCGAAAGTCTGACAACCAGTCTAACCAAGGGGTATCGTGTTACCCAGTTACTGGATTGTGTAGGTCTGATAGGCAGTCGCTCTATGTAAAATACTGGTATTCAGCTGCATCCGGTTTGAGTGGAAGCCGACCCCAAGATAGTAGGGAAAAGGCTAGGCAGATGATGAACTGTCGGTGTATTATCCGTCGCGCTAGGCAACCGTGCGCGGATCAATCTAGGTAATACCTTAGAGCAGTTTTTGCTTTTTTTTGTGCTCGTAATTTTTAATACTTTAAATAAAATAATTTATTCCATTAGGCACCTAAAAGGCACTTTTGAACGTCAAAACAAAGAAAGAAATAGAACTGATTCTAGTTTCCCCTTCCAAAAGGTAGTTTTCGTATGGAGAAGAATGGGCAAGAAACTCCACCGTTATTCTTTAAAAAATGTTTTAGTTAAGAAGCAATGGATTAGACATTTATTTCAAACCGATTCAAATTGTGATTGATCGTGTATTATGCAATTAGCGTGAGATAAGAGAAAACGAAGTTTCCAGATTATGATTTTTATATGATTTTTCACCCCCGTAACCCCGTTTTTGAGAACGTGATTACAAATTATAATATATATGTAAATAATTATGTAGAAATATTACTCATTTAATAGTTTAAAAAAATATAATGACACATAATTTATTTTTTACGTGTTAGTAAACCTACTTGTAGAAATAAAATCCAATAACAATTTATACAAAAAAAAAAAAAGTCACAAAAAAGGTTTTCTTACCAAAATCCCGATTATAATTACAGTCTTCATTTTGGTGGTGTGTAAGGCCGTGAAAGAACTACAAACTGAAATTTCGGAGGCCAGAGTACGCATTATATACCAAAACTCCACAGATGCGCATAATCAAAATTTTAACAAAAACAAATATTAATTTTACATAACAATCGTCCTTTGTTTTAAATATATATAGATATAATTCCGTCCTTCTGTGAGTCTGTTCGTAATTTGTACCTAACAGTTATTTTAAATTTCGTCGTTTTTCGTTCACGGCTTATTATAAAATTATTTATGTATCTTCTAATCCAAGTAAAAATACCTAGACAACTGACAGCAAAAATACCCGCTCCTAGACAAATGTCAGTTATCAGTGTGATTTTGACAGTTTGAGTAGAAAACTTTCTTCCGAAATAGTCTACTTTTATAAAGACCTAGACAAAGATCGTTAGAAACGAAAGACAAAACAGATTGTAGAAGGATTTCTACGGTGCGATGTCAAAAATGAAGAAACGAAATGTCACTTTGTACAGAAAAAGCTATGTCTATTCTTTGTAGAGATAGAAAGCGTCATGGTACGCGTGCAACCAGGCTACAGGCTCGAATACTCCAATTTTTTGAGCATGTGTCAGGACGGGGACACGATCACATAGAACGACTTGTAGTGCAGGGAAAGGTTGAAGGAATGAGAGCACGCGGCAGATCGCCCATGCGATGGATCGACCAGAGCCCCTAGACAAAGTGACAATCTATCAGCGATAACGATGACGGAAAAGGAAAAAATGTATAGGACTGACATAAGCTATAGAAAAGCTTATGTCAATCCTGTTGAAATTCGTTGTAGAAATACGAAACGCCTTTGAAGCGATTGTCACTTGTCTATGCCCTCAGCTATCTAATTGCGTAACTTATTTTCGTAACCGATTATGACTAATTTGTTTAATTTGACAGTTCAACAACATTCTTTGCATTATTTACGTTGCTGAGCAGATTTTTTTTTCGAATTTATGAAGCAATGGATTAGACATTTGTTTAAAACCGATTCAAATTCTGATTTATCGTGTATCAATTAGGGTGCAGATTCAATCCGTAGTAGGGCAGCCCATAACACGAATGTCCTATTACACATTACTACATGTTACAACAAAGGTTGGCGTCGCACCGTGAGCCAAAACATGACTCTCCGAAATCTCACTGCAACGTGATGACCAGAACCATTTGGAACCAAATGATTTTTCACCTAAAAAGCATTTAGAACCAAATGATTTTTACACCTAAATAGCATTTAGAACCAAATGACTTTTACACCTAAATAGCATTTAGAACCAAATGATTTTTACACCTAAAAAGCATTTAGAACCAAATGATTTTTACATCTAAATAGCTTTTAGAACCAAATGATTTTTACACCTAAAAAGCATTTAGAAACAAATGATTTTTACACCTAAAAAGCATTTAGAACCAAATGATTTTTACACCTAAATAGCATTTAGAACCAAATGATTTTTACACCTAAATAGCATTTAGAACCAAATGATTTTTACACCTAAAAAGCATTTAGAACCAAATGATTTTTACACCTAAAACTAATTATACAGCCAATTTTCCATTATTTTTGATTCGAACCTTAGGCTATTAAGTTTTCACGAAATAATATCATTTCTTTCCACAATGTGGGTGGCCACCAAAATAGGGGATCATAAATACTCCATGGATTGTGAGAAGGATGAAAGGAGGTGACTAAAACTTTAAAAAAAATACTGACAATGTTGTGTCTGAAACTAAATCAAGGCACCTAGGTACTTCCCAAAAAGTTTAAGCACCTCGGTGCAGATAAATAATATTCCATATAAGGTTTGTCTATTCATACACGAAATCCCTTAATAGGCCATTGTACTCGACATTATGAACAAATTTTACGATGGACAAAACCCAAAATCGCGAAAAAAAAAACAGCTGTTCCCTACATTTTGACGAGCTATGTGAACATAAATGTAGGGAAAAGCTGTTTTTTTTCGCGATTTCAGGTTTGGTCCCATAGTGAAAGTTGTACATAATGATGAGTACAATGACCCCTTAAGAAGATTAAAACGAATAAAATTTCACCTTGTATAATTTTATTATAAATACTTATTATTATGTTATATTATAGAGACGTGTGGAAGAAGTAGACATACTCCACAGACAACATAAACGTGTGTCCAAACATTTCACGGTAAGAGCGCGGCAGCAACACGAGGCGTTTGCAGGACACATTTCTGCCGCGCTCTAGTGTGGACTAAACCTGAATGTTTGCGCGGCACTACTGCGCGGCATATCCGGTACTCGCCACGCACTTCAGTTGTCATGAAAGCGGTTGCATGTGACGTAGCTCGGCTTATAATTCGTCCGAACACAATAATGATTGCTAGAAATGTTTGTGCGCGGCAGGTAGACAGAAGCGTTCGCGCGCAGATGTCGTCCAAACAAAGCGCGGCAGGCCGCGCGAGGCAGCCGCGCACGATTGCCGCTCAATGTTTGGACACACCTTAATACATTTGGCGGAGGGCAGGATGATGATTTTGATAGACAAAGACAGGTAAAATAACATGTTTCATGAATTACAGTATGTCGTAAGTACATAATCAGTAATTTATTTGCTATATATTTGCACAGCTGTTTCGATTTATTTGTATTAATATAAATATTGCCAATATACACACATATACTTGGCTCATTAATTTATACTTTTATCAGATTTATTTTGAAATGTCCTCAATAAAATAATTATGAAAAAGAATATCACATCGAGGCTTCGTGGGTAAATTATAACAGCACTGGGCGATCGAAGGATAAGCTACGCTTGCCGCGGTCGGTTCATGGATGGGTGACCATCCATTACATGGTACATTTATTACCACTCCGTGTCTCGGAAACTACGATAAGGAATGATCTATGCTAGACCGAGCCGCGTCCGTGTCTGTTCATTTTGTAGGGACCGGGGTGCCCGGGGTTTATCAAAACTTACAAGCCTTTTTACCCGACTACGGCGAAGAAAAAAGGAGGGTTATGATTTTGACCGGTATGTATGTATGTATGTATGTTCATCTGTTTCCTCCTATCATCTAAACCATTCATCACAATTTGATAAATGAGTATCGTTGGAAGCGTCTTGATCGTCCGCTGGTTATAGGCTATGTAACGTCACATTAAATAAAAAGGTCAGGAACTAAAAAAAAAATATTGTTTAATCGTAGCATGTTGGATATCAAATGAAAGGGCTTAATGAGCACATTTCAAAAAAATATATATTATAACCCCAAAAGAATAAAAAAGTAATAAAAACTAAAACCCAACTACGACTAAAAAGGTATAAACAAGACACCACAGACAGACAAATTAAAAATCCGGAGTCACACGTAATCCGTTCGATTTATGCCCTAACACTTGTGACTCCGGATTTTTAATTTGTCTGTCTGTGGTGTCTTGTTTATACCTTTTTAGTCGTAGTTGGGTTTTAGTTTTTATTACTTTTTTTTTATTACCAAGTGTCATTATTTAGTTCACAAGTACTTACATTTTTGCACTTTTATTCATGATTTTGTTTAGCAAAAAATTCTTTGTACGTTACAACTTGTAGAAAATCATAACAAATCCTGAAAGTGTCCGGCGACTCTCTATTCCGTCTTACAAGTTTACACGTGTCGTGCTTAGTACTGCAATAAATATTTATATTCGATTTTCTTTTTTTAAATGTGTTGAAAAGAGAGAGATGACCTGATGCCCGTGTCCCAGAATGGGAACATTAAGGCTGATTATGAATTGTACAGTAATCGTATTCTAGGTGCATCGTACTCACATGTAATATACTATATATATATAATACAACATTATTTTTTGTTTATGCTAAACCCGAAAAGGGGTCATTGTACTCATCATTTTGAACAACTTTTTCTATGGAACCAATCTTGAAATCGTGAAAAAAAATCAGCTGTTCCATACATTTTGTCGATTTAAGTGAACACAAATGTAGGGAACAGCTGATTTTTTTTCGCGATTTCAATGTTGGTCCCATAGAAAAAGTTGTTCAAAATGATGAGTACAATGACCCCTTTTCGGGTTTAGCATAAAGAAAAAATAAGGTTGTATAATAAATGGATGTTTACAAAATATTGTAAAACATATTTTTTAAAGAGTAACGGTGGAGTTTCTTGCCCATTCTTCTCCATACGAAAACTACCTTTTGGAAGGGGCAACTAGAATCAGTTCTATTTCTTTCTTTGTTTTGTTGTTCAAAAGTGCCTTTAATGTGCCTATTTGAAATAAATGGTCACAGATGCTGCTCGGTGTAGCATGATGCTTCATATAAAATTAGGGTGCTGGCTGGTGAGATTTCTATAGAATTTCATATAAATATAAATATAATTTCGCAAATGCGTTGCCTCCTTCTACTGAGTCAATTTTATTCAAAATGTATTCAGAATTAACACGATAACCGTATCACATATTTGTACAATTCACAATAGTGATTATTTTAAACATTATTATAATTTTAAAACTAAAAATATGTTAATTAATATTTGCAGTAACATATTGTTCACAGGGTAATTGCGTCATAAAAATACAAATACTTACTTACGAATATAAATCATGTTTTCATTTAGGAATTTTGTGCTGAAATTTATTTAAACCGTTGGTCGTTGGTCCCGGCTGTCATTCGTATACCTTTGACAGTCGTTACGGGTCGTCAGAAGCCCGAAAGTCTGACAACCAGTCTTACCAAGGGGTATCGTGTTACTCAGTAACTAGGTTTGGAATGTGGAGCTCAGATAGGCAGCCGCTCCATGTAAAATACTGGTATTCAGCTGCATCCGTTTAGACTGGAAGCCGACGCCAACCTAGTTGGGAAAAGGCTAGGCAGATGATGAATATAAATAAATCTTTTTATTGAAATGTTCAGTCAGTCGTAAGTATTAGAGCTTTTTGAAGGAGCTCGTGGCTAAGTTATAACAGCCGCACGAGTCGATCCACCAGGTTAAGCTACGCTTGCCGGGGTTGGTCCGTGGATTAGCGATGGGCGTTGAATCAACGTACTAGTTGAATCAACCATTGATCGCCTGTCAACGTATTAACGTTAACTGTTTATGAAAACTAGTTGAATTCGTCAACGACGTTTATGAATTTGACTCGTTTATTATTCAACTAAATTCGCAACGCAAACGCAACGAACTGAGCAAATTAAAAAACTTCCGTTGAAAATAACATCATACATTGCGAGTGACGATTAATTGAATCAAAATGTTTCAAAATTAGCATTATAATCAGGTCAGTAGATGTAGCTCAGAGACTAGTTTAATTCAACTCGTTGAATGTCGCGGCGTTGAATAAAAACCGTTGAATGAATTATCGGTTTACTTTGTAAGTTGACAAGTTGACATTAGTGCACGTTAACTCGTTGACGAATTTAACTAGTTGATCAACTAGTTGACGAACGTAAATCAACGTTGACGTTTTGTTAACGGAAAAACCTTCAACGACCCTTTACCATGGAGTATCGTGTTACCCCGTAACAGGGTTGTGGATGTGGAGGTCAGATAGGCAGCCGCTCCATGTCAAATACTGGTATTCAGCTTCATCAGGTAAGACTGGAAGCTGACCCAAACATAGTTGAATAAAAACTTTTTAGTTGTGGTACCTACCCCACACAAATCCGAATAGCACTCCCTGCTATGTAAATAACAGTGAAAGAGTAAATAAGGAAATTGTCTAGATAAACTAAGTGGGCAAAATACGTATTGAAGCTAACTCAAAAACTACGCAAGCAAAGTTAATAATATTTATATGGGACCACCTCTGAAGCATGACCTACCAAACAAAAAAAGAATCATCAAAATCGATTCACAATTGACAGAGTAATCGAGTAACAAAATTACAAAAAAAAAAACATACAGACGAATTGAGAACCTCCTCCTTTTTGAAGAAGTCGGTTAAAAAATAATAAGTATTGTATTTATTTATTTATTTATTTATTTATATATACTTTATTGTACACCAGAAAATACATAGCGAAAATAAATAAATTGAACACTACAAAACATACAATGGGCGGCCTTATCGCTTTCTGCGATCTCTTCCAGGCAACCTTAGAATGGACAGTGATTGCGTGGAAATCAAAAAATGGGGTTGTCATTGGTGCAAAATAATAAGTAGGTACTTAAACTTACCAATAGATACAATATACTATAATATATAATAATATATATATGCTATACAATACATACATAAATACATACATACTGACTTTAAAAGAATATTTATGTAAGCAACGAAAAATAAATGACGACTACAGATTATTACAGATGAGAACAAGATCACATCAACAAGTAATGTTCCTTCACAAGTCTCTTAAATACAGGTAACGATTGCGCGCGTTTTATTTGAACTGGCAATGCATTCCACAAACGAGCGGCCTGAACAGAAAAGGATTTGTCGAAGAAATTTGTGGAATGCATTGGCATTTTAAGCTTCAAGTTATCTGAAGACCTTAAAAATTTCGTATGGGAGTCACAAAGATACTCGAAACGTTTCTTAAGATAGAGAGGGGTGGAAGGGGAAAAGAGTACATTATACAAAAGGGAAAGAATATGAGCATTCCGGCGAAGGCGAATTGGTAACCACTTGAGCTTCACACGAAATTCGGCAACATGGTCATATTTGCGCAAACCAAATATGAACCTTATACAAACATTTTGAAGCCGCTCAAGTTTATCAAGTTGGTTTTGAGTAAGGTCAAGATAGCTGGCATCAGCATAATCAAGGATGGGTAGAAGAAGTGATTGTGCAAGCGCAATCTTAGTGGCAGTCGGTAGAAAATTGCGTAGTCTCTTCAAAGATGCAGCGGATGCAAATAGCTTGCGGCTAACTTCCTGTAGCTGGGCAGTCCAAGAGAAGTTCTTGTCAATGAATATCCCCAAGTTTTTTACTTTTTCGCTGAAGGGAATAACAGAGTTGTCAAAAAAAACTTGGGGAAGAGTCGTCCAATCAATCCTTGACACCGTCCTAGAACTGCCAACGACAACAACCTGCGTCTTTATGGGGTTGACCATAAGTCCAAACCTCTTGCTCCAGTCGCATATACGGGCTAGATCGCGATTAATCACTAAGATAGCCTCGGAAATATTACCAAGTGGAGCTCGCGAGTAAATTTGTAAATCATCTGCATAAAGATGGTAGGAAGAAATTAGTTCGTCGGAGATTGAGTTAATAAACACTGCGAAAAGTAAAGGGGATAGAACGCCACCCTGTGGTACACCGGCAGAAGTATTACTCCAGGAAGACAAGGTCTCGCCAATGCAGATACGTTGCCGGCGACCGAACAGGTAAGTACGAAACCAGTCAATTACCGATGGAGATATATTAAGAGAGCATAGAATGCCAAGCAGAACATCGAAATCAACAGTATTAAAAGCATTACTGAAATCTAGCAAAGCTAAGACCGTTAGATTACCGTTTTCCATGGCTGACCTTATATCATCCGTAATATTCAGAAGCGCTGTGGTGGTGCTATGACCAGGACGGAAGCCAGACTGGAAAGGATTGAGGAGATTATTTTTGGAGAGGAAAGTGCTTATTTGATCGTGGATTAACCGTTCAAGGACTTTGGATAGGAATGGTAAGACGGATATTGGACGATATTCAGAAAACGATGAGGGATTACACTTTTTAGGTAACGGAATTATTTGGGCATCTTTCCATGAACATGGAAAGACACCACTAGATGCAGAAAAATTGAGGATATGACAAATGACGGGAAGGATTACATCCAGCACAGGTACTAACATATTACGGCTGATACAGTCACTTCCCACTGCATTGGAAGTAATCGATAGTATGCTCTTCTTAACATCACATGCGGAGAATTGACCAAAAACAAATGGAGAGTAACTGGGAGTCGGAAGAGAAGAAAGATAATTCAGTGTATTACATTTAGTTGTCCTATCAAAATCGGACGAAGCAGTAAAATGATTATTCATTGCATCAATGTCTAAATCTTTTGGGATTGTCTCTTGTCGGGTTTTACCGACCCCCAGTGACCTAAGAAATTTCCAAACTTTGGATGCGTCCCCACTTTGGACAGAAGTGTGAATGTGATGGCGATTAGCATTCCTACACACCTTATTGCAGTGAGTACGTATTGAGACATATCTTTCCCTGTTAGCGTCATTAGGCCTGCGCTTAAACTTCGACTTAGCCGTCACTTTTTTGTGCATTACTTTTTTAATCTCTTCTGTGAGCCACGGCGCCGGCAAATGTTTAACCTTAACTGCTCGAACAGGTGCGTGATGATCATAAAGCTCTATAAGCTTAGCCGAAAAAATATCAACTTGCTCATCAACAGATGTAGAGGCAAATAGAGCAGACCAATCGATATTGTTGGCATCCTTGCAGAGATCGTCAACATTCATACCACCAAAATTGCGTTGCATGAGAATCTTAGCTTTCGCCTTAGGTGGGCGAATTTTGTAAGAAAGATAGATCAGGTCATGGTAGGAAAAGGCATCGGCTGAGCATTGGCCATGCTTAGCGACGCGATCAGGAGAGGAAACAATGATCAAGTCAAGAAGTGAAGGAGTACAGTTAGGAAAATGGTGAGTGGCACTCAGCGGAAGAATGGAAAGATTACTGGAAGCCGAAATATTAGTCAGAGAAGAAGAACGATGGTCTTTTTTCAGAAGACAAGTATTAAAGTCACCCATGATTATGCTATGACTGTAAGAAGGGATCAGCATTTCCAATAGATTTTCAAAAGATGAAAAGAAATTAACGCGTAAAGAGGGACAGTAGTAGACGCCAAGAAGTAATTTTGAATGGTGTAGTTCGACTTCAAGAAAGAGATGTTCACCAGCATTTGATGGCGGTGGCTGCGCTGACACATTGACAACAGAAAAGGGAATATGTGTGCGGAGATATATGGCAACACCACCACCACCACCAACCGACCGGTCGTTTCTTATAAGCTGGAAGCCAGGAAGAGAGTAACAAGTTGAAGGGAGACAAGGTTTAAGCCATGACTCGGAAATAAGAATAGCATGTATGTTTTTACAGTCAAAGCTTGCCAGCATATCGTGGAAATGAGCCGGAATGCTCTGAGCGTTAATATGGATAACGTTAAAATTTTTGGGAACATCAGAAAACTACGCTGTGAGACTGTCTGCAAGAGAAGGAACACTCACAAAACTGTCATCGCTGCTTGTTAAAGAAAAAAAACTATTATTATCGCTGCTTTCATTGATAGACATAAATATAGATATAATAAATAAATTTTAAAAAAACCTAACTAATTGTTAAAAAATAAATAAAATAAAGATTAACCAAATAACGAGTCCACCTGCCAGTTGCGTTATTAAATTACAAAATTTTAAATCTAATGAATCCGGGTAACAAAATGAGCAAGAGAAGAGAGCAAAAAAAATACAATACAAAATGCAGAACATTTGAAAAGGAAACATAATGTATGTATTAGATTACAGTTTATGGTATTTGTCATGTATTTGTATTTCAATAAAATCAATTTCCATTATGATCTAATTCGTCTTTATTTATTTCGCTCCTTGTTAAATAATAACAGCCGTACTGGCCGATTGAAGGTTAAGCTACACTTGCCGCGGTCTGTCCGTGGATGGGTGACCGTCCATTATATTTCCAGACCGCTCTGTGCCTTGGAAAGCACGTTAAGCCGTTTGCCCCGGCTGTCATGCCGTCGTTGCCGGTGACAGGCGTTACGGGTCGTCAGAAGCTCAAAATTCTGACAAACAGTCTATCAGAGTAACTGGGTTGTGGAGGTCAGATAGGCAGTGGCTTGGCAGATTGATTGATCCTCGTGTATGAGAGGCGAGGCCTTAGCTAATGGGCCCTCTCGACACTGACCTTCATCTTGGAGTCAAAAGCATAGGACACTAACAGTAGGTAATTCTTGCCTTGCCACATGTATAAATAATAATAATAAATAAATAAATAAATTATTCAAGTTAAAAAAGGTAAAATTATGATTTACATTAATTACAAACGAGGATACTTAAATTCTAGCTGTAATATAGACCTGCCTGATCTAGGTTTATAAAAACCTGTGTTTCAGGCCATCAATTTACCTCAAACATTTAAAAAGAAGACAACAATTTAATTAGAAGCTAAATTAAAAAAGAAGACATAATATTTTCAATGACTTAAAGAGTAACTATTTTGGTATATTCATTTAAAACTAGATTAAGTTAGATATATACAGTGTTATTTATAAACACTAGTTAAATTTTAATCAATTGCTAAGCAATTGATTAGCAAAATTTGTATTCATAAACGCTATTTAGCGCTAAGAGGTCGCTAAGCAATCGATTAGTCGCTGTCCGGACCGGACCACTGTTAAGAGTATGCTAAGAGGCAAGATGGCGGATTTTATTTGAATCAGCTGTTCGATCCCATAGGTATATTGTGTGCTTCGAGGTCATTTTGATCGTATTACCGAGTTCTGCCTTAGTAAATATGGATTTCGACAATCTTTTACGGGATTTCAGAACGACGTAGAAAGATTACATAATTTTGAAACGCCGCCCGCCAGGAACTACACCTACAAAACTCATTTAAATCCACTACGAGGATGAGTTAATACCTATTATATAATATTCTTCATTCGAATTACACAGTCATGATGCAAGGATTTGTGGAAATCTCAATTATGAGGAAGCTCAATAGGTGTTTAGGAGATTTGAAGAGAATCGAGTTCGTGAGGAAGCTCATCGGAAGTTATTATCCAATATGTTATCCCATGTGCCCCTCATCCTATTGAGCTTCCAGCTCTAAGGCCCAGAACTAAAGAAAAGCTATGTTGTGGCAGTCACACAATTATCAAGAGACATTTTATAGAAAATAATTTATTTTGATACATAATAAAGCAATTTTTTTGTTATAAATTAATTATTATTGATTTCCAAAATTCTTCCTCCAAAGACATGTTTGCCATTCTTTTCTCATGCCACACGTATTCCTCATCTTTTCACGTAGCATGGTCTCCTCCCTTATGCTAGGTGCTAGTGGCTTTCATAGCAGCAGTGAAACTTGTACCTGTAAATAAGTAGGTACATGAACTGTTAATAAAAGATACTGAAACCCTGGTGCAAAAGCAATAGGAAGTAATATAAACACAAGTATCTGCATACATTTATAAAACAGGCTTAGTTTGTAGCATGAAAATACATATCTACTGCTTTCACATTCATTTGGTCAGATTACATTGTTTTACATAAGTAGATATAAATTCAGAGATAAATGCCTTTTCCAGATAACTCCAATTTATTGACGCTTATTATGTTCATTGATATACCATCGCAAACACAATTAATTATACTTAATATAGGATTTTATTTAAATTCTAATTTTCCGATGAAATTGTTGACTTTTGTCCGTCAAAGTCACGACAGATACAAAAAACTTTTTACAAAAAAAAAACAACCGACTTCCAAGAAAAACACTAAAAAAGAGAAAAATAACTTTAATTTCGGAAGTCGGTGTCTTTGCTTTTCAATTTCCGTTTTTTGGAAGTCGGTTGTTTTTTTTTTTGTAAAAAGTTTTTATTTTTCACTTTTTAGTTGTGGTACCTACCCCACACAAATCCGAATACCAGTACCTGCTATGTAAATAACAGTGAAGGAGTCAAACAGGATATCATCTAGATAAACTAAGTGGGAAAAATACGTAATATTGAAGCTAACTCAAAAATTACGCAAGCAAAGTTAATAAAATTTATATGGGACCACCTCGGAAGCATGACCTACCAAACAAAAAAAGAATCATCAAAATCGATTCATAATTGGCGGAGTAATCGCGTAACAAACATACAAAAAAAAAAAAAAAAAAAAACATACAGACGAATTGAGAACCTCCTCCTTTTTGAAGAAGTCGGTTAAAAAAGGGTGGTATTGACAACTTTTTTCTTAAAATTCTGTTTTATAGTCGACTATTTTGATTACAATCTGTGCCGAAGGCATAATCTTACCTCTATTTCGTTTCGCAACTAATCTCTTGCTAACTAGCGTTTATAAATAAAGAAAAGTTAATCATTGATTAAGAGCTAACCATTTGCTTAGCTAAGCAGTCGCTAATCAGTGATTAGCAAGATTTTTATAAATAACACTGTATATGTTTAAATAAATTAACGAATAATATTATAGTAGATAAAGTAGAGACTATTATAATTAGCTAAAGGAGTTAGAAAAATTGAGTTTTGCCAAATATTCCTGTACTAGTAAGTTACACCTATTAAAGCTTAAACTATAAATCTTTAGCACTCTGTTAAACTGGTTATACAAGTAGGGTCCTAAAAATAAATAAAATCGATGAGCAAAAGCATGAGGTATGAGGCCCATCTAATATTCCTATGTAACCCTATACAGGGTGTTAGGGTAAACACCGTTATCCTTGCAAGTGTTTTGGTTTCATTTATAAAACTTAAAATTAATGGAAGGAATAAAAGCTATTTTTTTTTTATCTACATTTTACCACAAGAAACGCAAGTTTGTTGCCCTATGCGCTAGGGCAATGAACCTGCGTCTCAACACGGGGTGCGGGACGTGACCTCTCCCTCATTCAGTCAGTTGTTTCGCTAGCAAGCACGGTGTCGGATAGAAACTTGTTAAAATTGTGATCGGGGTGGGTCGGATGAATAGAAAAATGCTTCCTTGATGGTTTTATCATTTTATTCTCCCTCACAAGCCGCAGCCGGGCCTCTTGACAAACCTGTCCGTCTGGGTGACGTCTGTCACTAGCCGCCACAGAGCTCTCCACCGACGGAGGAAGTCGTACACCGCCGGCTATAAAATCTTTTAATGAAAATAAAGGTTTTTTTTTTGTTGTGTTCGGTCATTTATTTATATATTTAAGTCAACTACCCATGGTTTGAGTGACAACGGTGGTTACTCTTACACCCTGTATATTCATTCATAGTATTCCTATGTAAATACCTGTCGTAAGAAACAGCAAGTGCTCAGCGACACGACGCCGTGACCGCGCCGCCGCCGCGCCGTTCCGCTTGATTAATTAAAGTATTGCACTTTTGCAAGCGATGGAATAAAAGACTGGCAAAGTGCGAGTCGAACTCGCGCACGAAGGGTTCCGTACCATTATCTATAAAACGGCAAAAAAGTCATGTCTGTTACATGGGAGCCCTCTTAAATATTTGTTTTATTTTAATATTTATTTTTAAAGTGAACATAAAATAAATATTCTGTGAATATTTCAAGCGTCTACCTGTTGCCGTTATCAATATTGAGCAAAAACGACCATAAAAATCACGTTTGTTGTATGGGAGCCCCCTTAAATATTTATTTTATTCTGTTTTTTAGTATTTGTTGTTATTACGGCATCATCTGTGTAAATTTCAACCGTCTAACTATTACGGTTCATGAGATACAGACGGACAGACAAACAGAGAGCGGAGCCTTAGTAATAGGGTCCAGCTTTACCCTTTGGGTACGGAACCTTAAAAAACAGTTTAAGGTTGATGCGCTAGGGTGGCCCGCGAAATTCAAATTTTCTTACGTTTTTTGTAATTTGCAGATCACTATCACATTGTATGTTAATATAAATATTGTTAGCGGCCGTAACAAATATGGATTTACAGAATTATAAACATTAGAATCAGCAATACAACTCTCTAAGTTCATGGAAGTGCATTGAATGAAAATTTCATGAAATCGTCAGTCAATATATTATGCACTTATTACACACTAGTATTGCTGATTCTAATGTTTATAATTCTGTATATCTATATTTGTTACGGCCGCTAATAATATTTAGATCAACAAACAATCTAATACTGACCTGCAAATTGCAAAAAACGTAAGAAAATTTGAATTTCGCGGGCTACCCCTAGCAGTGTGGTGGCGCCGTCCATCGGCTGCTTGCATAATGGCGCTCACTTTACCTATACTACTTTAATTAATCAAGCGGAACGACGCGGCGTCGTATGGGCACACCGAACACTTAGAGTTTTGTCAATCGTGTTTCGGGCCTCATACTTCACTAAAGCACTCTTCAATTTTCGTAATCATAAAAAAACGCAAATCCGTTGTTTTTTTTTAAAAGAAACATTGATTTTGCGTGAATTCGAATTGCGTCAAAACATCTGCTTTGGAACCATTTCACCTTAAATGCCAAAGTTTTGTTCAATCTTTAGTTTGTTACGCGATACTCCGTTAAATAAGATTCTTTTTTTGTTTGGTAGGTCATGCTTCAGAGGTGGTCCCTTATAAATTTTATTAACTTTGCTTGCGTAGTTTTTGAGCTCTTCAAGAATACGTATTTTTACCCAACTACGGCGAAGAAAAAAGGAGGGTTATGATTTTGACCGGTATGTATGTATGTATGTTCATCTGTTCCCTCATATCTTCTAAACCACTCACCACAATTTGACAAGTGAGGTATCGTTGGAAGCCTTTGATCGTCCGCTGGTTATAGGCCTTGTGACGTCACATTAAATTAAATGGCGCCCTCTAGAGGACATAAAGTCAGGAACTTGAAAAAAAAAATTGTTTAATCGTACCATGTTGGGTATCAAATGAAAGGGTTAAATGAGCACATTTCAAAAATATACCCGAAAAGAATTTTAAAAAAAAGTAATAAAAACTAAAACCCAACTACGACTAAAAAAGTATAAACAAGACACCACAGACAGACAAATAAAAAATCCGGAGTCACACGTAACCTGTTCGATTTATGCCTAACACGTGTGACTCCGGATTTTTAATTTGTCTGTCTGTGGTGTCTTGTTTATACCTTTTTAGTCGTAGTTGGGTTTTAGTTTTTATTCCCACTTATAGATGACGTTTTAAGTTTCCGTCACTGTTATTTACATAGTGGTATTCAAATTTGAATAGGTGACACAACTAAAAAGTGAAAAATAAAAATGTTTTCCAAAAAAAAAAAACAAGCGACTTCCAAAACAAAACACTAAAAAGTTTAAAAAAACTTTAATTTCGGAAGTCGTAGGCAAAAAACGAAAATTCAAAACAAAAGACACCGACTTCGAACATTAAAGTTATTCTTCACTTTTTAATGTTTTTTTATTGTAAAAAGTTTTATTTATTTGTACAATATAGGCCCACCTGAGGGCCTAGACAAGTGACAATCGCTTCGAAAGCGTTTCGTATTTCTACAACGACTTTCAACAGGATTGACATAAGCTTTTCGATAGCTTATGTCAGTCCAATACATTTTTGCCTTTTCCATCACCGTTATCGCTTATAAAATGTCACTTTGTCTAGGGCCTGTGTTTGTAAATAGTAACCGCCGTCTACTTATTTGTATTATCAGAGACATCACAGAAGAGTTGCCATCCCAGAGGTTGCTAAACATTCACAGGTTTCTTGGCATAGCCGCCCTGCACCGTGCCGTTGTCTTTAAGGCCCTATCCTACCTCAAATTACTTAGCATGATGTTGATGTTGCTTTGATGAGTTATGCCGAAAACACTGCGGCATTAATTTTGAAATAAATATAATGTTAAAGTTGAGGATTGATGCTAGGTCCTATGTTTAGCGAAAACACGATTATATAAAATTTTCTCAATAGAAAAAAAAACCAAAGTTACCTCTAAACCGAACTATAAACCGCTGGTATTAAAAAAATACTTCAAATTAGATCATGAAACTTTGCATAATAACGGAACTAACTATAAAGCAGGTCTTATGTTTTTTTTTTAAATTTATATTTACAATTATTTTCACCGTAAAAAGAAATTACCTATACTCCATTTGAAATAAGATAAGAAAACAAACCTTTTTACAGTCCGTTCAACCGATTTTGACTTCTATAACGTAGGCATAAGGATGGCATTAAAAGCAAACAACGTTACACAATACCAATTGTCTACTGCAGCTGCCATATGTCATGCCACCAACGCAATATACGTCAAAATCGGTTGAACGAACTGTAAAAAAGGCTTATTTAAATGTCTAATCTTATTTCAAATGGAGTATAAAATTATCGGAGTCTTGAGAGCCGCCAGCACCCCACTCCGTCTCTCTCTCACTCAGGCCGCGAGTGGTATGGTGCAAGCGAGGTAAAATTTGAGGTAGGGTCGGGCCTTAAAGCATAAGTAGATACTTACTTATAGATAGTAATTTACATTAGTGTAATGTTGACACAGCTGTTATCATTTCCATCTGTGTTTAATGTTCCTTGAGTACCTAAATATGACTTATTGTTTAAGTATAAGTATACTTATTATATAATGACGCCTGTATATTTGGAAGGTGTTGGCAGAAGTGGTCCCCGTTGGTCTCAAGTGTTACTGCTGGGTCCTGGTTTCGATTCTCTGGTAGGGCAAAGCGTTATTCAGTTTTTCTATGAGGAATTTCTTAGTAGCAGCCCGCGGTATGGATTTGTGCCCGGTCGATGGCAATAGGCTTGCCGTCTATTACATCATCTGCCTAGCCTTTTCCCAACTATGTTGGGGTCGGCTTCCAGTCCAACCGGATGCAGCTGAATACCAGTATTTTACATGGAACGACTGCCTATCTGACCTCCACAACCCAGTTACTCTGATAGACTGTTTGTCAGAATTTTGAGCTTCTGACGACCCGTAACGCCTGTCAAAATCTACGAATGACAGCCGGGGCCAACAGCTTAACGTGCTTTCCAAGGCACGGAGCGGTCTGGAAATATAATGGACGGTCACCCATACACGAACTGACCGCGGGAAGTGTAGCTTAACCTTCAATCGGCCAGTACGGCTGTTATTATTTAACAAGGAGCGAAATAAATAAAAACGAATTAGATCATAATGGAAATTGATTTTATTGAAAAACAAATACATGACAAACACCATAAACTCTAATCTAATACAATACTTATTATTTATTAACCGACTTCTTCAAAAAGGAGGAGGTTCTCAATTCGTCTGTACTTTTTTTTTTTTTTTTTTGTTACTCGATTACTCCGCCAATTTTGAATCGATTTTGATGATTCTTTTTTTGTATGGTAGGTCATGCTTTCGAGGTGGTCCCATATAAATTTTATTAATTTTGCTTGCGTAGTTTTTGAGTTAGCTTCAATATTACGTATTTTTCCCACTTAGTTTATCTAGATGATGTTTTCATTTACTCCTTCACTGTTATTTACATCAGCTCGTGGTATTCGAATGTGTGTGGGGTAGGCACTACAACTAAAAAGTGAAAGAACATAAACTATTAACAAAAAAAAAACCAACTTCCAAAAAAAACACTCAAAACTGAAAAATAACTTTAATTTCGGAAGTCGGTGGCAAAAAACGAAAATTGAAAAGCAAAGACACCGACTTCCGAAATTAAAGTTATTTTTCAGTGTTGAGTGTTTTTTTTTGGAAGTCGGTTTTTTTTTTGTTTAATTTATTAAAAGGGTGCATTAAAAAAGTTGGCAACGTCGCAAATAACTGTCAAAATTAAATATTTTTTGCTTTGTATTAATTTCTCAATACTTAGGTAAAATGAAATTATGAAATTGCGATGTAGTGCACTAAAATATTGATTATGAATTGCTATGATACCTACAATGAATTAGGTATTGTAAACTGAATTGTCTTACGATATTTTACTGCAGTTCATAATCAATATTTTAGTGTATTATAGATTGAAAGAAAGAAAGACAGAAAAATATTTTATTTGGGACACGCACAGGAAAAACAAGCAGTAACATAAAGTAAGAACTAAAATTAAAATAAAAGAACAATCAAAAATAACAAACTACTTAGACGACCTGTGCGAGGCCAAAAAGGCCCCTATCTCAGCATAATGCTGCGATATTTAAAAAATAAATAAATACCGCAGCGCTGGTATTCTGATAGGGCCCGCTGTGATGCCACGGACACGCCTACAGACACATAATAATATAAATACCATTATGGGATAACAACATAAATAAATAAAACATAAAAAAAATAGGTACTTAAATAAGAACCGTAACTATAAACATTAGTGCATGAATCGACTCACGCCAGACGTTCCGAAATCACTTATCCGTGGTGTTATTTGTGGTGACAAGCGAAGGGACGCCGCGGCGCGCGGGCGCATTCACACATTCCTAGAGATGTTATATTAGGGTCATTTTTAGGTAATCCTATTATTTAATATATTAGTTTTCGCATATTATGATCCCATAACTATTTTTCATATTAGTCAAATATTAGTGAACTGATTCATTATTAGCTACACAATCTAATATTGATACATGCTAATATTGAATCGCGATTAATAATGTGTGGAATAAAATTAGATGTCTTGAACTAAAATTCAAACCAACAGCTAGACTTCAGTTACAAAACGGAACTGTATCAACTTTTTTTTTTCTTTTGCTTTTTTCTCGAAAACAGTGTGTCCTATCAACATACAAAAATAATGAAAATTTCGACCCCCTTTATAAAATCCTTAAACCCGTTATTCTCAACATGTTGGTAATTTTGTTTTCCTTATTTTCCATACAAAAACTGATAAATTCCATAAAAAACACGTCGAGGCTGCCGTAATAATCAATCACTGCCATTCACTGCGTGCACATAATATGGAGTCGCCGAGTCGCTGTATATTAAACTAATATTCGTATTAGATTAGATTAGGTAATAGACAGTGCGACAGAAGTGAGAGACCGCGACGCGATCTCTCGTCGTCGTAGTGATTCGGTGATTCAGTGATCGCAGTGATCGCAGTCGGCAAATGGTGATCGTGATAGATTAGCGTGCCTAATATTTGACTAATACCTGGTAACCTAATATATTATATTGTCATATCCTAATATGAATATACATGCTTGTATTATAATCCCTGTACCTATTATGGATATATTAGTTACACCTCTACACATTCCGAATCTGTGATGCATTTAGCTGTCAAAATGTCATGTCGTACAAAGAAGTAAATATTATTATGGAACAACAATACGTGGAATACGTACACTACCTCATCCAATAATGTTCTGTCTAAACTACACTACGCATTAATACGAATAAAACAACTAGGTACTATGGCAAGAAAGAGGTACAACAAAATATTATCTAGGATGATGTTATTGATGTTTTATCACTTCATTCAGTAGGTACCTACTTACCTTATATTGAGAAATGAACAAAATAAAAAGAGGATATCATTATGTGCATAAGACCACACGATACAAGTGAAAACATACGAGTGGAGCCGAGTATACACGATTCAGAAGTTGTCCCTTATAAATTTTATTAACTTTGCTTGCGTAGTTTTTGAGTTAAAAAATACGTATTTTTCCCACTTAGTTTATCTAGACGATGTTTTCATTTACTCCTTCACTGTTATTTACATCAGCTAGTGGTATTAGAATTTGTGTGGGGTACCACAACTAAAAAGAGAAAAATAAAGAAGGTTTTACAAAAAAAAAACAACCGACTTCCAAAACAAAGAACTAAAAAGTGAAAAATAACTTTAATTTCCGAAGTTGCCACCAACTTCCGAAACGAAAGTTATTTTTCACTTTTATGTTTTTTTTTATTGTAAAAAGTTTTATTTATTTGTCTGGTACATAAAGATGTCTAGATTATAATGTCAAACTAGGCGACTGCCCACCTGAGGGCCTAGACAAGTGACAATCGATTCAAAAGCGTTTCGTATTTCTACAACGACTTTCAACAGGATTGACATAAGCTTTTCTATGGCTTGTGTCAGTCCTATACATTTTTGCCTTTTCCGTCATCGTTATCGCTGATAGAATGTCACTTTGTCTAGGGCCTGTGATTGTAAATGGTAACCGCCGCCTACTTATCTAGACACGCGGCAGCGTGTCAAGCCAAGTTCAAGAAAAGAACTGGCGATGCAGCAGCCGTGTGTTATTACACGAACCATTTGGAGCTACTTTTCACCCCTCTATAACTCAAAATCTATTTAACGTACACACATGAAATTTGGTTTATTTATTAATAACCCTTAGATCAACTAGAACTCCAAATTTCATTAATACAGCTCAAACGGTTATTGAGATATTAACGTCTAAAAATCGTCATTTTTATCACTGACTGACTTACCTACCTATACACCGATAGATCAAAAACCTAACCCACTTCCAGATGACCTAGAAAGTTGAAATTTGGTATCCAGCCTGGTAATTGTGTGTATACAAAGGATAAAATCAGAAAACAGAATATTTTCTCAATTCTTTTGTCGGCGAAGTCGACAACCACACTTATTCTTAATATTGAATTTGGCTCCATTTTCACATTAATTTTTTTGATTGGATTTGTATTATCAGAGACATCGCAGAAGAGTTGCCATCCCAGAGGTTGCTAAACATTCACAGGATTCTTGACATAGCCGCCCTGCACCGTGCCGTTGTCTTTAAGGCCCTATCCTACCTCAAATTGCTTAGCATGATCCTCCGTTATGGCGAAAAAACTGCAGCATTAATTTTGAAATAAATATATGTTACATTTGAGGATTAATGCTAGATCTAATGTTTGGCGAAAACACAATTACCTACATAAAATTTTCTCTATAGAAAAATCCAAAGTTACCTCTAAACCGAACTATAAACCGCTGGTATTCAAAAAATACTTCAAATTAGATCATGAAACTTTACATAATAACGGAACTAACTATAAAGCATGTCTTATGTTTTTTTATATTTATATTTACCATTATTTTCACCGTAAAAAGAAATTACCTATACTCCATTTGAAATAAGATTAGAAAAAAAACCTTTTTACAGTCCGTTCAACCGATTTTGACTTCTATATCGTAGGCATAAGGATGGCATTAAAAGCAAACAACGTTACATAATACCAACTGTCTACTGCAGCTGCCATATGTCATGCCACCAACGCAATAGAAGTCAAAATCGGTTGAACGAACTGTAAAAAAGGCTTATTTAAATGTCTAATCTTATTTCAAATGGAGTATAAAATTATCGGAGTCTTGAGAGCCGCCAGCACCCCACTCCGTCTCTCTCTCACTTAGGCCGCGAGTGGTATGGTGCGAGCGAGATAAAATTTGAGGTAGGGTCGGGCCTTAAAGCATAAGTAGATACTTACTTATAGATAGTAATTTACATTAGTGTAATGTTGACACAGCTGTTATCATTTCCATCTGTGTTTAATGTTCCTTGAGTACCTAAATATGACTTATTGTTTAAGTATAAGTATACTTATTATATAATGACGCCTGTATATTTGGAAGGTGTTGGCAGAAGTGGTCCCCGTTGGTCTCAAGTGTTACTGCTGGGTCCTGGTTTCGATTCTCTGGTAGGGCAAAGCGTTATTCAGTTTTTCTATCAGGAATTTCTTAGTAGCAGCCCGCGGTATGGATTTGTGCCCGGTCGATGGCAATAGGCTTGCCCTCTATTACATCATCTGCCTAGCCTTTTCCCAACTATGTTGGGGTCGGCTTCCAGTCCAACCGGATGCAGCTGAATACCAGTATTTTACATGGAGCGACTGCCTATCTGACCTCCACAACCCAGTTACTCTGATAGACTGTTTATCAGACTTTTGAGCTTCTGACGACCCGTAACGCCTGTCACCGGCAACGACGGCATGACAGCCGGGGCAAACGGCTTAACGTGCTTTCCAAGGCACGGAGCGGTCTGGAAATATAATGGACGGTCACCCATCCACGGACCGACCGCGGGAAGTGTAGCTTAACCTACAATCGGCCAGTACGGCTGTTATTATTTAACAAGGAGCGAAATAAATAAAAACGAATTAGATCATAATGGAAATTGATTTTATTGAAAAACAAATACATGACAAACACCATAAACTCTAATCTAATACAATACTTATTATTTATTAACCGACTTCTTCAAAAAGGAGGAGGTTCTCAATTCGTCTGTACTTTTTTTTTTTTTTTTTTGTTACTCGATTACTCCGCCAATTTTGAATCGATTTTGATGATTCTTTTTTTGTATGGTAGGTCATGCTTTCGAGGTGGTCCCATATAAATTTTATTAATTTTGCTTGCGTAGTTTTTGAGTTAGCTTCAATATTACGTATTTTTCCCACTTAGTTTATCTAGATGATGTTTTCATTTACTCCTTCACTGTTATTTACATCAGCTCGTGGTATTCGAATGTGTGTGGGGTAGGCACTACAACTAAAAAGTGAAAGAACATAAACTATTAACAAAAAAAAAACCAACTTCCAAAAAAAACACTCAAAACTGAAAAATAACTTTAATTTCGGAAGTCGGTGGCAAAAAACGAAAATTGAAAAGCAAAGACACCGACTTCCGAAATTAAAGTTATTTTTCAGTGTTGTGTTTTTTTTGGAAGTCGGTTTTTTTTTTGTTTAATTTATTAAAAGGGTGCATTAAAAAAGTTGGCAACGTCGCAAATAACTGTCAAAATTAAATATTTTTTGCTTTGTATTAATTTCTCAATACTTAGGTAAAATGAAATTATGAAATATCGATGTAGTGCACTAAAATATTGATTATGAATTGCTATGATACCTACAATGAATTAGGTATTGTAAACTGAATTGTCTTACGATATTTAATATTGCAGTTCATAATCAATATTTTAGTGTATTATAGATTGAAAGAAAGAAAGAAAGAAAAATATTTTATTTGGGACACGCACAGGAAAAACAAGCAGTAACATAAAGTAAGAACTAAAATTAAAATAAAAGAACAATCCAAACTAACAAACTACTTAGACGACCTGTGCGAGGCCAAAAAGGCCCCTATCTCAGCATAATGCTGCGATATTTAAAAAATAAATAAATACCGCAGCGCTGGTATTCTGATAGGGCCCGCTGTGATGCCACGGACACGCCTACAGACACATAATAATATAAATACCATTATGGGATAACAACATAAATAAATAAAACATAAAAAAAATAGGTACTTAAATAAGAACCGTAACTATAAACATTAGTGCATGAATCGACTCACGCCAGACGTTCCGAAATCACTTATCCATGGTGTTATTTGTGGTGACAAGCGAAGGGACGCCGCGGCGCGCGGGCGCTTTCACACATTCCTATGTTATATTAGGGTAATTTTTAGGTAATCCTATTATTGAATATATTAGTTTTCGCATATTATGATCCCATAACTATTTTTACCATCACTATATTAGTCAACTGATTCATTATTAGCAACACAATCTAATATTGATACATGCTAATATTGAATCGCGATTAAAAATGTGTGGAATAAAATTAGATGTCATGAACTAAAATTCAAACCAACACCTAGACTTCAGTTACAAAACGGAACTGTATCAAATTTTTTTTTTTTTCTTTTGTTTTTTTCTCGAAAACAGTGTGTCCTATCGCAAAAATAATGAAAATTTCGACCCCCTTTATACAACCCTTAAACCCGTTATTCTTAACATGTTGGTAATTTTTTTTTCCTCATTTTCCATACAAAAACTGAAAAATTCCATTAAAAACACGTCGAGGCTGCCGTAATAATCAATCACTGCCATTCACTGCGTGCACATAATATGGAGTCGCCGAGTCGCTGTGAGCTTCGGTCACCACAAATATTAAACTAATATTCGTATTAGATTAGATTAGGTAGTAGACAGTGCGACAGAAGTGAGAGACCGCGACGCGATCTCTCGTCGTCGTAGTGATTCGGTGATTCAGTGATCGCAGTGATCGCAGTCGGCAAATGGTGATCGTGATAGATTAGCGTGCCTAATATTTGACTAATACCTGGTAACCTAATATATTATATTGTCATATCCTAATATGAATATACATGCTTGTATGCATGCTTGTAATTATGAATATATTAGTTACACCTCTACACATTCCGAATCTGCGATGCATTTAGCTGTCAAAATGTCATGTCGTACAAAGAAGTAAATATTATTATGGAACAACAATACGTGGAATACGTACACTACCTCATCCAATAATGTTCTGTCTAAACTACACTACGCATTAATACGAATAAAACAACTAAGTACTATGGAAAGAAAGAGATACAACAAATATTATCTAGGATGATGTTATTGATGTTTTATCACTTCATTCAGTAGATACCTACTTACCTAATATTGAGAAATTAACAATATAAAAAGAGGATATCATTATGTGCATAAGACCACGCGGTACAAGTGAAAACATACGAGTGGAGCCGAGTATACACGATTCAGAAGTTGTCCCTTATACATTTTATTAACTTTGCTTGCGTAGTTTTTGAGTTAAAAAATACGTATTTTTCCCACTTAGTTTATCTAGACGATGTTTTCATTTACTCCTTCACTCTTATTTACATCAGCTAGTGGTATTAGAATTTATGTGGGGTACCACAACTAAAAAGTGAAAAATAAAAAAGGTTTTACAAAAAAAAAAAACACTTCCAAAACAAAAAACTAAAAAGTGAAAAATAACTTTAATTTCGGAAGTTCCCACCAACTTCCGAAACGAAAGTTATTTTTCACTTTTTAGTTTTTTTTATTTATTGTACTTAAAAAGTTTTATTTATTTGTCTAGTACATAAAGATGTCTAGATTATAATGTCAAACAAGGCGACTGCCCACCTGAGGGCCTAGACAAGTAACAATCGCTTTAAAAGCGTTTCGTATTTCTACAACGACTTTCAACAGGATTGACATAAGCTTTTCTATAGCTTGTGTCAGTCCTATACATTTTTGCCTTTTCCGTCATCGTTATCGCTGATAGAATGTCACTTTGTCTAGGGCCTGTGATTGTAAATGGTAACCGCTGCCTACTTATCTAGTCACGCGGCAGCGTGTCAAGCCAAGTTCAAGAAAAGAACTGGCGATGCAGCAGCCGCGTGTTATATTACACGAACCATTTGGAGCTACTTTTCACCCCTCAATAACTCAAAATCTATTTAACGTACACACATAAAATTTGGTTTATTTATTAATACCCCTTAGATCAACTAGAACTCCAAATTTCATTAATACAACTCAAACGGTTATTGAGATATTAACGTCTAAAAATCGTCATTTTTATCACTGACTTACCTACCGATAGATCAAAAACCTAACCCACTTCCAGATGACCTAGAAAGTTGAAATTTGGTATCCAACCTAGTAATTGTGTGTATACAAAGGAAAAAATCAGAAAACAGAATATTTTCTCAATCCTTTTGACGGCGAAGTCAGCAACCACACTTATTCTTGAATTTGGCTCCATTTTCACATTTATGTTTTTGATTGGATTTGTATTATTAGAGACATCGCAGAAGAGTTGCCATCCCAGAGGTTGCTAAACATTCACAGGTTTCTTGACATAGCCGCCCTGCACCGTGCTGTTGTCTTTAAGGCCCTATCCTACCTCAAATTGCTTAGCATGATCCTCCGTTATGCCGAAAATCTGCAGCATTAATTTTGAAATAAATATATGTTAAATTTGAGGATTAATGCTAGATCTAATGTTTGGCGAAAACACAATTACCTACATAAAATGTTCTCTATAGAAAAATCCAAAGTTACCTCTAAACCGAACTATAAACCGCTGGTATTCAAAAAATACTTCAAATTAGATCATGAAACTTTAAATAATAACGGAACTAACTATAAAGCAAGTCTTATGTTTTTCATATTTATATTTACCATTATTTTCACCGTAAAAAGAAATTACCTATACTCCATTTGAAATAAGATTGGAAAACAAACCTTTTTACAGTCCGTTCAACCGATTTTGACTTCTATACCGTAGGCATAAGGACGGCATTAAAAGCAAAAAACGTTACACAATACCAACTGTCTACTGCAGCTGCCATATGTCATGCCACCAACGCATTATAAATCAAAATCTATTGAACAAACTGTAAAAAAAGGCTTATTTAAATGTCTAATCTTATTTCAAATGGAGTATACAATTATCCGAGTCTTGAGAGCCGCCAGCACCCCACTCCGTCTCGCTCTCACTCAGACCGCGAGTGGTATGGTGCGAGCGAGGTAAAATTTGAGGTAGGGTCGGGCCTTAAACCATAAGTAGATACTTACTTATAGATAGTAATTTACATTAGTGTAATGTTGACACAGCTGTTTTCATTTCCATCTGTGTTTAATGTTCCTTGAGTACCTAAATATGACTTATTGTTTAAGTATAAGTATACTTATTATATAAAGACGCCTGTATATTTGGAAAGTGTTGGTAGGAGTGGTCCCCGTTGGTCTCAAGTGTTACTGCTGGGTCCTGGTTTCGATTCTCTGGTAGGGCAAAGCGTTATTCAGTTTTTCTATCAGGAATTTCTTAGTAGCAGCCCGCGGTATGGATTTGTGCCCGGTCGATGGCAATAGGCTTGCCCTCTATTACATCATCTGCCTAACCTTTTCCCAACTATGTTGGGGTTGGCTTCCAGTCCAACCGGATGCAGCTGAATACCAGTATTTTACATGGAGCGACTGCCTATCTGACCTCCACAACCCAGTTACTCGGATAGACTGTTTATCAGACTTTTGAGCTTCTGACGACCCGTAACGCCTGTCAAAATCTACGAATGACAGCCGGGGCCAACGGCTTAACGTGCTTTCCGAGGCACGGAGCGGTTAATTTTTTTTATATGTTTGTTACGCGATTACTCCGCCAATTTTGAATCGATTTTGATGATTCTTTTTTTGTATGTTATGTTATGCTTTCGAGGTGGTCTTGTATAAATTTTATTAATTTTGCTTGCGTAGTTTTTGAGTTATCTTCAATATAACGTATTTTTCCCACTTAGTTTATCTAGATGATGTCTTCATTTACTCCTTCACTGTTATTTACATCAGCTCGTGGTATTCGAATTTGTGTGGGGTAGGTACAACAACTAAAAAGTGACAAAAAATAATTTAGTTTATTAAAAGGGTGCATTAAAAAAGTTGGCAACGTCGCAAATAACTGTCAAAATTAAATATTTTTTGCTTTGTATTAATTTCTCAATACTTAGGTAAAATGAAATTATGAAATTGCGATGTAGTGCACTAAAATATTGATTATGAATTGCTATGATACCTACAATGAATTAGGTATTGTAAACTGAATTGTCTTACGATATTTTACTGCAGTTCATAATCAATATTTTAGTGTATTATAGATTGAAAGAAAGAAAGACAGAAAAATATTTTATTTGGGACACGCACAGGAAAAACAAGCAGTAACATAAAGTAAGAACTAAAATTAAAATAAAAGAACAATCAAAAATAACAAACTACTTAGACGACCTGTGCGAGGCCAAAAAGGCCCCTATCTCAGCATAATGCTGCGATATTTAAAAAATAAATAAATACCGCAGCGCTGGTATTCTGATAGGGCCCGCTGTGATGCCACGGACACGCCTACAGACACATAATAATATAAATACCATTATGGGATAACAACATAAATAAATAAAACATAAAAAAAATAGGTACTTAAATAAAAACCGTAACTATAAACATTAGTGCATGAATCGACTCACGCCAGACGTTCCGAAATCACTTATCCGTGGTGTTATTTGTGGTGACAAGCGAAGGGACGCCGCGGCGCGCGGGCGCATTCACACATTCCTAGAGATGTTATATTAGGGTCATTTTTAGGTAATCCTATTATTTAATATATTAGTTTTCGCATATTATGATCCCATAACTATTTTTCATATTAGTCAAATATTAGTGAACTGATTCATTATTAGCTACTCAATCTAATATTGATACATGCTAATATTGAATCGCGATTAAAAATGTGTGGAATAAAATTAGATGTCTTGAACTAAAATTCAAACCAACACCTAGACTTCAGTTACAAAACGGAACTGTATCAATTTTTTTTTTTTTCTTTTGCTTTTTTCTCGAAAACAGTGTGTCCTATCAACATACAAAAATAATGAAAATTTCGACCCCCTTTATAAAATCCTTAAACCCGTTATTCTCAACATGTTGGTAATTTTGTTTTCCTTATTTTCCATACAAAAACTGAAAAATTCCATTAAAAACACGTCGAGGCTGCCGTATTAATCAATCACTGCCATTCACTGCGTGCACATAATATGGAGTCGCCGAGTCGCTGTGAGCTTCGGTCACCACAAATATTAAACTAATATTCGTATGAGATTAGATTAGGTAGTAGACAGTGCGACAGAAGTGAGAGACCGCGACGCGATCTCTCGTCGTCGTAGTGATTCGGTGATTCAGTGATCGCAGTGATCGCAGTCGGCAAATGGTGATCGTGATAGATTAGCGTGCCTAATATTTGACTAATACCTGGTAACCTAATATATTATATTGTCATATCCTAATATGAATATACATGCTTGTATTATAATCCCTGTACCTATTATGGATATATTAGTTACACCTCTACACATTCCGAATCTGCGATGCATTTAGCTGTCAAAATGTCATGTCGTACAAAGAAGTAAATATTATTATGAAACAACAATACGTGGAATACGTACACTACCTCATCCAATAATGTTCTGTCTAAACTACACTACGCATTAATACGAATAAAACAACTAGGTACTATGGCAAGAAAGAGGTACAACAAATATTATCTAGGATGATGTTATTGATGTTTTATCACTTCATTTAGTAGATACCTACTTACCTAATATTGAGAAATTAACAAAATAAAAAGAGGATATCATTATGTGCATAAGACCACACGGTACAAGTGAAAACATACGAGTGGTGCCGAGTATACACGATTCAGAAGTTGTCCCTTATAAATTTTATTAACTTTGCTTGCGTAGTTTTTGAGTTCAAAAATACGTATTTTTCCCACTTAGTTTATCTAGGCGATGTTTTCATTTACTCCTTCACTCTTATTTACATCAGCTAGTGGTATTAGAATTTGTGTGGGGTACCACAACTAAAAAGAGAAAAATAAAGTTGGTTTTACAAAAAAAAAAACAACCGACTTCCAAAACAAAAAACTAAAAAGTGAAAAATAACTTTAATTTCGGAAGTTGGTGGCAACTTCCGAAACGAAAGTTATTTTTCACTGTTTTGTTTTTTTTATTGTAAAAAGTTTTATTTATTTGTCTAGTACATAAAGATGTCTAGATTATAATGTCAAACAAGGCGACTGCCCACCTGAGGGCCTAGACAAGTAACAATCGCTTCAAAAGCGTTTCGTATTTCTACAACGACTTTCAACAGGATTGACATAAGCTATACCTTATGTTAGTCCTATACATTTTTGCCTTTTCCGTCATCGTTATCGCTGATAGAATGTCACTTTGTCTAGGGCCTGTGATTGTAAATGGTAACCGCCGCCTCCTTATCTAGACACGCGGCAGCGTGTCAAGCCAAGTTCAAGAAAATAATTGGCGATGCAGCAGCCGTGTGTTATATTACACGAACCATTTGGAGCTACTTTTCACCCCTCAATAACTCAAAATCTATTTAACGTACACACATACAATTTGGTTTATTTATTAATACCCCTTAAATCAACTAGAACTCCAAATTTCATTAATACAGCTCAAACGGTTATTGATATATTAACGTCTAAAAATCGTCATTTTTATCACTGACTTACCTACTGATAGATCAAAAACCTAACCCACTTCCAGATGACCTAGAAAGTTGAAATTTGGTATCCAACCTAGTAATTGTGTGTATACAAAGGAAAAAATCAGAAAACAGAATATTTTCTTAATCCTTTTGACGGCGAAGTCAGCAACCACACTCATTCTTGAATTTGGCTCCATTTTCACATTTATGTTTTTGATTGGATTTGTATTATTAGAGACATCACAGAAGAGTTGCCATCCCAGAGGTTGCTAAACATTCACAGGTTTCTTGACATAGCCGCCCTGCACCGTGCCGTTGTCTTTAAGGCCCTATCCTAGCTCAAATTGCTTAGCATGATCCTCCGTTATGCCGAAAAAACTGCAGCATTAATTTTGAAATAAATATATGTTAAAGTTGAGGATTAATGCTAGATCTAATGTTTGGCGAAAACACAATTACCTACATAAAATTTTCTCTATAGAAAAATCCAAAGTTACCTCTAAACCGAACTATAAACCGTTGGTATTAAAAAAATACTTCAAATTAGATCATGAAACTTTAAATAATAACGGAACTAACTATAAAGCAGGTCTTATGTTTTTTATATTTATATTTACAATTATTTTCACCGTAAAAAGAAATTACCTATATTCCATTTGAAATAAGATTAGAAAACAAACCTTTTTGCAGTCCGTTCAACCGATTTTGACTTCTATAACGTAGGTATAAGGATGGCATTAAAAGCAAACAACGTTACACAATACCAACTGTCTACTGCAGCTGCCATTTGTCATGCCATCAACGCAATAGAAGTCAAAATCAGTTGAACGAACTGTAAAAAAGGCTTATTTAAATGTCTAATCTTATTTCAAATGGAGTATAAAATTATCCGAGTCTTGAGAGCCGCCAGCTCCCCACTCCGTCTCGCTCTCACTCAGGCCGCGAGTGGTATGGTGCGAGCGAGGTAAAATTTGAGGTAGGGTCGGGCCTTAAAGCATAAGTAGATACTTACTTATAGATAGTAATTTACATTAGTGTAATGTTGACACAGCTGTTTTCATTTCCATCTGTGTTTAATGTTCCTTGAGTACCTAAATATGACTTATTGTTTAAGTATAAGTATACTTATTATATAATGACGCCTGTATATTGGGAAGGTGTTGGCAGAAGTGGTCCCAGTTGGTCTCAAGTGTTACTGCTAGGTCCTGGTTTCGATTCTCTGGTCGGGCAAAGCGTTATTCAGTTATTCTATCAGGAATTTCTTAGTAGCAGCCCGCGGTATGGATTTGTGCCCGGTCGATGGCAATAGGCTTGCCCTCTATTACATCATCTGCCTAGCCTTTTCCCAACTATGTTGGGGTCGGCTTCCAGTCTAACCGGATGCAGCTGAATACCAGTATTTTACATGGAGCGACTGCCTATCTGACCTCCACAACCCAGTTACTCGGATAGACTGTTTATCAGAATTTTGAGCTTCTGACGACCCGTAACGCCTGTCAAAATCTACGAATGACAGCCGGGGCCAACGGCTTAACGTGCTTTCCGAGGCACGGAGCGGTCTGGAAATATAATGAACGGTCACCCATCCACGAACCGACCGCGGCAAGTGTAGCTTAACCTTCAATCGACCAGTGTGGCTGTTATTATTTAACAAGGAGCGAAATAAATAAAAACGAATTAGATCATAATGGAAATTGATTTTATTGAAAAACAAATACACAACACTCTAATCTAATACAATACTTATTATTTATTAACCGACTTCTTCAAAAAGGAGGAGGTTCTCAATTCGTTTTTTTTGTTACTCGATTACTCCGCCAATTTTGAATCGATTTTGATGATTCTTTTTTTGTATGGTAGGTCATGCTTTCGAGGTGGTCCCATATAAATTTTATTAATTTTGCTTGCGTAGTTTTTGAGTTAGCTTCAATATTACGTATTTTTCCCACTTAGTTTATCTAGACGATGTTTTCATTTACTCCTTTACTGTTATTTACATCAGCTAGTGGTATTCGAATTTGTGTGGGGTAGGTACCACAACTAAAAAGAGAAAAATAAAGATGGTTTTACAAAAAAAAAAACAACCGACTTCCAAAACAAAAAACTAAAAAGTGAAAAATAACTTTAATTTCGGAAGCTGGTGGCAACTTCCGAAACGAAAGTTATTTTTCACTGTTTTGTTTTTTTTTTATTGTAAAAAGTTTTATTTATTTGTCTAGTACATAAAGATGTCTAGATTATAATGTCAAACAAGGCGACTGCCCACCTGAGGGCCTAGACAAGTAACAATCGCTTCAAAAGCGTTTCGTATTTCTACAACGACTTTCAACAGGATTGACATAAGCTTTTCTATACCTTATGTTAGTCCTATACATTTTTGCCTTTTCCGTCATCGTTATCGCTGATAGAATGTCACTTTGTCTAGGGCCTGTGATTGTAAATGGTAACCGCCGCCTACTTATCTAGACAGCGTGTCAAGCCAAGTTCAAGAAAAGAATTGGCGATGCAGCAGCCGTGTGTTATATTACACGAACCATTTGGAGCTACTTTTCACCCCTCAATAACTCAAAATCTATTTAACGTACACACATACAATTTGGTTTATTTATTAATACCCCTTAGATCAACTAGAACTCCAAATTTCATTAATACAGCTCAAACGGTTATTGAGATATTAACGTCTAAAAATCGTCATTTTTATCACTGACTTACCTACCGATAGATCAAAAACCTAACCCACTTCCAGATGACCTAGAAAGTTGAAATTTGGTATCCAGCCTGGTAATTGTGTGTATACAAAGGATAAAATCAGAAAACAGAATATTTTCTCAATTCTTTTGTCGGCGAAGTCGACAACCACACTTATTCTTAATATTGAATTTGGCTCCATATTCACATTTATGTTTTTGATTGGATTTGTATTATCAGAGACATCGCAGAAGACTTGCCATCCCAGAGGTTGCTAAACATTCACAGGTTTCTTGACATCGCCGCCCTGCACCGTGCCGTTGTCTTTGAGGCCCTATCCTACCTCAAAATGCTAAGCATGATCCTCCGTTATGCCGAAAATACTGCAGCATTAATTTTGAAATAAATATATGTTAAAGTTGAGGATTAATGCTAGGTCTAATGTTTGGCGAAAACATAATAACGTACATAAAATTTTCTCTATAGAAAAAAAATGGTGATCGTGATAGATTAGCCTAATATTTGACTAATACCTGGTAACCTAATATATTATATTGTCATATCCTAATATGAATATACATGCTTGTATTATAATCCCTGTACCTATTATGAATATATTAGTTACACCTCTACACATTCCGAATCTGCGATGCATTTAGCTGTCAAAATGTCATGTCGTACAAAGAAGTAAATTATTATTTCCTTTTATTTCATAAATTTACATATAAATTACATTTTTAAATATTAGAATATAAAAATATAAATACATTTAAAAATATAAAAAATAGTAGCCCACCGGTATCGGGAACAGGGTCCAAGCTACCGGCGGTCAGAGAGAGGAACCTTCTAACAATACGGGCCGTGTCCAGAAGTACCGCTTTCTGAATCAAGCCCTTAATCCAGCTGCCTAACGAGAGCCTCCGTAGATGTTGGTCGAGGCTCTTGGCAATTAAGCCATTGGCTGATACGACTATCGGCACAATGATCGCAGAGTCCACATCCCACATGTCGACAACCTCGTGAGCCAAGTCAAGATACTTGATTTGTTTTTCTTTCTCGGCCTTCACGAGGTTCTCGTCATGCGGGACCGTTATGTCAATGATCATTGCGCGCCGCTCTGTTCGATCCACCACCACTATATCAGGCTTATTGGCAACAATAGTCCTGTCAGTGATGATGGATCGATCCCAGTACAATGTGATATTTCAATTTTCGAGAACTGGGTCGGGCACGTACCTGTAGTACGGCACTTCCGATTCCACAAGGCTATACTTTAGAGCAAGTTGCTGATGGATAATCCTGGCTACAAGGTTGTGTCTATGCAAGTACTCTCCGTTAGCTAGACGAGAACACCCGGAGATGATGTGTCGAATTGATTCTCCCGGTCGGTGGCATGCCCGACAGATGTCAACCGTTCCGTCCTTCACAATAAATCTCCGGTAATTGTTCGTCATGATAACTTCGTCCATAATTGCACAGACAAAACCTTCGGTTTCCCCAAAGAGGTCACCGAAACGCAGCCAGGCTACGGACGCTGTACAAAGAAGTAAATATTATTATGGAACAACAATACGTGGAATACGTACACTACCTCATCCAATAATGTTCTGCCTAAACTACACTACGCATTAATACGAATAAAACAACTAGGAACTATGGCAAGAAAGAGGTACAACAAATATTATCTAGGATGATGTTATTGATGTTTTATCACTTCATTCAGTAGGTACCTACTTACCTAATATTGAGAAATTAACAATATAAAAAGAGGATATTATTATGTGCATAAGACCACGCGGTACAAGTGAAAACATACGAGTGGAGCCGAGTATACACGATTCAGAAGTTGTCCCTTATACATTTTATTAACTTTGCTTGCGTAGTTTTTGAGTTCAAAAATACGTATTTTTCCCACTTAGTTTATCTAGACGATGTTTTCATTTACTCCTTCACTCTTATTTACATCAGCTAGTGGTATTAGAATTTGTGTGGGGTACTAAAAAGAGAAAAATAAAGATGGTTTTACAAAAAAAAAAACAACCGACTTCCAAAACAAAAAACTAAAAAGTGAAATATAACTTTAATTTCGGAAGTTCCCACCAACTTCCGAAACGAAAGTTATTTTTCACTTTTTAGTTTCATTTATTTATTGTACTTAAAAAGTTTTATTTATTTGTCTAGTACATAAAGATGTCTAGATTATAATGTCAAACAAGGCGACTGCCCACCTGAGGGCCTAGACAAGTAACAATCGCTTTAAAAGCGTTTCGTATTTCTACAACGACTTTCAACAGGATTGACATAAGCTTTTCTATAGCTTGTGTCAGTCCTATACATTTTTGCCTTTTCCGTCATCGTTATCGCTGATAGAATGTCACTTTGTCTAGGGCCTGTGATTGTAAATGGTAACCGCCGCCTACTTATCTAGACACGCGGCAGCGTGTCAAGCCAAGTTCAAGAAAAGAACTGGCGATGCAGCAGCCGTGTGTTACACGAACCATTTGGAGCTACTTTTCACCCCTCAATAACTCAAAATCTATTTAACGTACACACATACAATTTGGTTTATTTATTAATACCCCTTAGATCAACTAGAACTCCAAATTTCATTAATACAGCTCAAACGGTTATTGAGATATTAACGTCTAAAAATCGTCATTTTTATCACTGACTTACCTACCGATAGATCAAAAACCTAACCCACTTCCAGATGACCTAGAAAGTTGAAATTTGGTATCCAACCTAGTAATTGTGTGTATACAAAGGAAAAAATCAGAAAACAGAATATTTTCTCAATCCTTTTGACGGCGAAGTCAGCAACCACACTTATTCTTAAATTTGACTCCATTTTCACATTTATGTTTTTGATTGGATTTGTATTATTAGATACATCGCAGAAGAGTTGCCATCCCAGAGGTTGCTAAACATTCACAGGTTTCTTGACATAGCCGCCCTGCACCGTGCCGTTGTCTTTAAGGCCCTATCCTAGCTCAAATTGCTTAGCATGATCTTCCGTTATGCCGAAAACCTGCAGCATTAATTTTGAAATAAATATATGTTAAAGTTGAGGATTAATGCTAGATCTAATGTTTGCCGAAAACACAATTACCTACATAAAATTTCTCTATAGAAAAATCCAAAGTTACCTCTAAACCGAACTATAAACCGCTGGTATTCAAAAAATACTTCAAATTAGATCATGAAACTTTGCATAATAACGGAACTAACTATAAAGCAGGTCTTATGTTTTTTTTTATATTTATATTTACCATTATTTTCACCGTAAAAAGAAATTACCTATACTCCATTTGAAATAAGATTAGAAAACAAACCTTTTTACAGTCCGTTCAACCGATTTTGACTTCTATAACGTAGGCATAAGGATGGCATTAAAAGCAAACAACGTTACACAATACCAACTGTCTACTGCAGCTGCCATATGTCATGCCACCAACGCAATATACGTCAAAATCGGTTGAACGAACTGTAAAAAAGGCTTATTTAAATGTCTAATCTTATTTCAAATGGAGTATACAATTATCCGAGTCTTGAGAGCCGCCAGCCCCACTCCGTCTCTCTCTCACTTAGGCCGCGAGTGGTATGGTGCGAGCGAGGTAAAATTTGAGGTAGGGTCGGGCCTTAAAGCATAAGTAGATACTTACTTATAGATAGTAATTTACATTAGTGTAATATTGACACAGCTGTTTTCATTTCCATCTGTGTTTAATGTTCCTTGAGTACCTAAATATGACTTATTGTTTAAGTATAAGTATACTTATTATATAAAGACGCCTGTATATTTGGAAGGTGTTGGCAGAAGTGGTCCCCGTTGGTCTCAATTGTTACTGCTGGGTCCTGGTTTCGATTCTCTGGTCGGGCAAAGCGTTGTTCCGTTTTTCTGTCAGGAATTTCTTAGTAGCAGCCCGCGGTATGGATTTGTTCCCGGTCGATGGCAATGGGCTTGCCCTCTATTACATCATCTGCCTAGCCTTTTCCCAACTATGTTGGGGTCGGCTTCCAGTCTAACCGGATGCAGCTGAATACCAGTATTTTACATGGAGCAACTGCCTATCTGACCTCCACAACCCAGTTACTCGGATAGACTGTTTGTCAGACTTTTGAGCTTCTGACGACCCGTAACGCCTGTCAAAATCTACGAATGACAGCCGGGGCCAACGGCTTAACGTGCTTTCCGAGGCACGGAGCGGTCTGGAAATAAAATGGACGGTCACCCATCCACGAACCGACCGCGGCAAGTGTACCTTCAGTCGGCCAGTGTGGCTGTTATTATTTAACAAGGAGCGAAATAAATAAAAACGAATTAGATCGTAATGGAAATTGATTTTATTGAAAAACAAATACATGACAAATACCATAAACTCTAATCTAATACAATACTTATTATTTATTAACCGACTTCTTCAAAAAGGAGGAGGTTCTCAATTCGTCTGTATGATTTTTTTTTTTTTTTTGTTACGCGATTTCTCCGCCAATTTTGAATCGATTTTGATGATTCTTTTTTTGTATGGTAGGTCATGCTTTCGAGGTGGTCCCATATAAATTTTATTAATTTTGCTTGCGTAGTTTTTGAGTTAGCTTCAATATTACGTATTTTTCCCACTTAGTTTATCTAGATGATGTTTTCATTTACTCCTTCGCTGTTATTTACATCAGCTCGTGGTATTCGAATTTGTGTGGGGTAGGCACCACAACTAAAAAGTGAAAAAAAAAAAGACGACTTCCAAAAATAACTTTAACTTAAAAATTTTTGGAAGTCGGTTTTTTTTTGTTCAATTTATTAAAAGGGTGCATTAAAAAAGTTGGCAACGTCGCAAATAACTGTTAAAATTAAATATTTTTTGCTTTGTATTAATTTCTCAATACTTAGGTAAAATAAAATTATGAAATATCGATGTAGTGCACTAAAATATTGATTATGAAATTGCTATGATACCTACAATGAAGTAGGTATTGTAAACTGAATTATCTTACGATATTTAATATTGCAGTTCATAATCAATATTTTAGTGTATTATAGATTGAAAGAAAGAAAGAAAGAAAAATATTTTATTTGGGACACGCACAGGAAAAACAAGCAGTAACATAAAGTAAGAACTAAAATTAAAATAAAAGAACAATCCAAACTAACAAACTACTTAGACGACCTGTGCGAGGCCAAAAAGGCCCCTATCTCAGCATAATGCTGCGATATTTAAAAAATAAATAAATACCGCAGCGCTGGTATTCTGATAGGGCCCGCTGTGATGCCACGGACACGCCTACAGACACATAATAATATAAATACCATTATGGGATAACAACATAAATAAATAAAACATAAAAAAATAAAAAAATTGGTACTTAAATAAGAACCGTAACTATAAACATTAGTGCATGAATCGACTCACGCCAGACGTTCCGAAATCACTTATCCATGGTGTTATTTGTGGTGACAAGCGAAGGGACGCAGCGGCGCGCGGGCGCATTCACACATTCCTAGAGATGTTATATTAGGGTAATTTTTAGGTAATCCTATTATTTAATATATTAGTTTTCGCATATTATGATCCCATAACTATTTTTACCATCACTATATTAGTCAAATATTAGTGAACTGATTCATTATTAGCATTGTGTTAGCATGTATCAATATTAGATTGTTCTAATATTGATACATGCTAATATTGAATCGCGATTAAAAATGTGTGGAATAAAATTAGATGTCATGAACTAAAATTCAAACCAACACCTAGACTTCAGTTACAAAACGGAACTGTATCAATTTTTTTTTTTTTTTTTTTCTCGAAAACAGTGTGTCCTATCGCAAAAATAATGAAAATTTCGACCCCCTCTTATAAAACCCTTAAACCCGTTATTCTTAACATGTTGGTAATTTTTTTTTCCTCATTTTCCATACAAAAACTGAAAAATTCCATTAAAAACACGTCGAGGCTGCCGTAATAATCAATCACTACCATTCACTGCGTGCATATAATATGGAGTCGCCGAGTCGCTGTGAGCTTCGGTCACCACAAATATTAAACTAATATTCGTATTAGATTAGATTAGGTAGTAGACAGTGCGACAGAAGTGAGAGACCGCGACGCGATCTCTCGTCGTCGTAGTGATTCGGTGATTCAGTGATCGCAGTGATCGCAGTCGGCAAATGGTGATCGTGATAGATTAGCGTGCCTAATATTTGACTAATACCTGGTAACCTAATATATTATATTGTCATATCCTAATATGAATAGACATGCTTGTATTATAATCCCTGTACCTATTATGGATATATTAGTTACACCTCTACACATTCCGAATCTGCGATGCATTTAGCTGTCAAAATGTCATGTCGTACAAAGAAGTAAATATTATTATGGAACAACAATACGTGGAATACGTACACTACCTCATCCAATAATGTTCTGTCTAAACTACACTACGCATTAATACGAATAAAACAACTAAGTACTATGGAAAGAAAGAGGTACAACAAATATTATCTAGGATGATGTTATTGATGTTTTATCACTTCATTCAGTAGATACCTACTTACCTAATAATGAGAAATTAACAAAATAAAAAGAGGATATCATTATGTGCATAAGACCACACGATACATGTGAATACATACGAGTGGTGCCGAGTATACACGATTCAGAAGTTGTCGCAAATTTTATTAACTTTGCTTGCGTAGTTTTTGAGTTCTTCAAAAATACGTATTTTTCCCACTTAGTTTATCTAGACGATGTTTTCATTTACTCCTTCACTGTTATTTTTATCAGCTCGTGGTATTCGAATTTGTGTGAGGTAGGTACCACAACTAAAAAGTGAAAAATAAAAAAGGTTTTACAAAAAAAAAAAACAACCTACTTCCAAAACAAAAAACTAAAAAGTGAAAAATAACTTTAATTTCGGAAGTTCCCACCAACTTCCGAAACGAAAGTTATTTTTCACTTTTTAGTTTTTTTTATTTATTGTACTTAAAAAGTTTTATTTATTTGTCTAGTACATAAAGATGTCTAGATTATAATGTCAAACAAGGCGACTGCCCACCTGAGGGCCTAGACAAGTAACAATCGCTTTAAAAGCGTTTCGTATTTCTACAACGACTTTCAACAGGATTGACATAAGCTTTTCTATAGCTTGTGTCAGTCCTATACATTTTTGCCTTTTCCGTCATCGTTATCGCTGATAGAATGTCACTTTGTCTAGGGCCTGTGATTGTAAATGGTAACCAACGCCTACTTATCTAGACACGCGGCAGCGTGTCAAGCCAAGTTCAAGAAAAGAACTGGCGATGCAGCAGCCGTGTGTTACACGAACCATTTGGAGCTACTTTTCACCCCTCAATAACTCAAAATCTATTTAACGTACACACATACAATTTGGTTTATTTATTAATACCCCTTAAATCAACTAGAACTCCAAATTTCATTAATACAGCTCAAACGGTTATTGAGATATTAACGTCTAAAAATCGTCATTTTTATCACTGACTTACCTACTGATAGATCAAAAACCTAACCCACTTCCAGATGACCTAGAAAGTTGAAATTTGGTATCCAACCTAGTAATTGTGTGTATACAAAGGAAAAAATCAGAAAACAGAATATTTTCTCAATCCTTTTGACGGCGAAGTCAGCAACCACACTTATTCTTGAATTTGGCTCCATTTTCACATTTATGTTTTTGATTGGATTTGTATTATTAGAGACATCGCAGAAGAGTTGCCATCCCAGAGGTTGCTAAACATTCACAGGTTTCTTGACATAGCCGCCCTGCACCGTGCTGTTGTCTTTAAGGCCCTATCCTACCTCAAATTGCTTAGCATGATCCTCCGTTATGCCGAAAATCTGCAGCATTAATTTTGAAATAAATATATGTTAAAGTTGAGGATTGATGCTAGGTCTAATGTTTGGCGAAAACACAATTACCTACATAAAATGTTCTCTATAGAAAAATCCAAAGTTACCTCTAAACCGAACTATAAACCGCTGGTATTCAAAAAATACTTCAAATTAGATCATGAAACTTTAAATAATAACGGAACTAACTATAAAGCAGGTCTTATGTTTTTTTTAAATTTATATTTACAATTATAAAAGAAATTACCTATACTCCATTTGAAATAAGATTAGAAAACAAACCTTTTTACAGTCCGTTCAACCGATTTTGACTTCTATAACGTAGGCATAAGGATGGCATTAAAAGCAAACAACGTTACACAATACCAACTGTCTACTGCAGCTGCCATATGTCATGCCACCAACGCAATATACGTCAAAATCGGTTGAACGAACTGTAAAAAAGGCTTATTTAAATGTCTAATCTTATTTCAAATGGAGTATACAATTATCCGAGTCTTGAGAGCCGCCAGCCCCACTCCGTCTCTCTCTCACTTAGGCCGCGAGTGGTATGGTGCGAGCGAGGTAAAATTTGAGGTAGGGTCGGGCCTTAAAGCATAAGTAGATACTTACTTATAGATAGTAATTTACATTAGTGTAATGTTGACACAGCTGTTTTCATTTCCATCTGTGTTTAATGTTCCTTGAGTACCTAAATATGACTTATTGTTTAAGTATAAGTATACTTATTATATAATGACGCCTGTATATTTGGAAGGTGTTGGCAGAAGTGGTCCCCGTTGGTCTCAAGTGTTACTGCTGGGTCCTGGTTTCGATTCTCTGGTCGGGCAAAGCGTTATTCAGTTTTTCTATCAGGAATTTCTTAGTAGCAGCCCGCGGTATGGATTTGTGCCCGGTCGATGGCAATAGGCTTGCCCTCTATTACATCATCTGCCTAGCCTTTTCCCAACTATGTTGGGGTCGGCTTCCAGTCTAAACGGATGCAGCTGAATACCAGTATTTTACATGGAGCGACTGCCTATCTGACCTCCACGACCCAGTTACTCGGATAGACTGTTTATCAGACTTTTGAGCTTCTGACGACCCGTAACGCCTGTCAAAATCTACGAATGACAGCAAGGGCCAACGGCTTAACGTGCTTTCCGAGGCACGGAGCGGTCTGGAAATATAATGGACGGTCACCCATCCACGAACCGACCGCGGCAAGTGTAGCTTAACCTTCAATCGACCAGTGTGGCTGTTATTATTTAACAAGGAGCGAAATAAATAAAAACGAATTAGATCATAATGGAAATTGATTTTATTGAAAAACAAATACATGACAAACACCATAAACTCTAATCTAATACAATACTTATTATTTATTAACCGACTTCTTCAAAAAGGAGGAGGTTCTCAATTCGTTTGTACGTTTTTTTTTTTTTTTAAACTAAAAAGTGAAAAATAACTTTAATTTCGGAAGTTCCCACCAACTTCCGAAACGAAAGTTATTTTTCACTTTTTAGTTTTTTGTTTTGGAAGTCGGTTGTTATTTTTTTGTAAAACCATCTTTATTTTTCACTTTTTAGTTGTGGTACCTACCCCACACAAATTCGAATACCACTAGCTGATGTAAATAACAGTGAAGGAGTAAATGAAAACATCGTCTAGATAAACTAAGTGGGAAAAATACGTAATATTGAAGCTAACCCAAAAACTACGCAAGCAAAATTAATAAAATTTATATGGGACCACCTCGAAAGCATGACCTACCAAACAAAAAAAGAATCATCAAAATCGATTCAAAATTGGCGGAGTAACCGAGTAACAAAAAAAAAAAAAAAAACATACAGGCGAATTGAGAACCTCCTCCTTTTTGAAGAAGTCGGTTAATCTATACATATAATAAATCTGTAGACGAGGCGTTTCTGTACAATGAAAAAAAAAAAAAAAAACGTAGGTGGAGTGTCCAAGAATAACCAACAGATGCCATTTCTACCATTTTTGGAATTTTTGTCTGTTTGTCTGTGTGTCTGTTTGTCTGTTTGTCTGTTCGTTTGTTTGATTGTTCCAGTATCACGTAAAAAGTACGAAATCAATATGGTTAACTTATACACTCAAATATTGTGTGTAACTCGATGTTTTATTTAGTCTTTGTTTCATCGCAATCGCTTCAAAATATCAAAAGATATAAGAGTTTAAAGTATTCAAGAAGAAATTTTCATTAGGTACGTAATGTAGATACACGTAACGACATCTATTGTCGTAAAATGACACTAGCGTAAAATCAGGTAGGTTTGTGAGAACGTGTGTAACACACGATCATAATCATCATATGTTCACATAGTTCGCGCGGAAACATAACGCGATACATTGTGAATTTACCCAATCTAAAGATTGGTTAATTCAAGTTTTCCAAATCCATTGTTTGGTAGTAGTGCCACAGGTGGCGCTATCTATCTTTTAAATCATGATTCAAATATTAATCATGAAAAAATGGTGATACATTTTAATTTCTTAAAAATTGTAGATTCTTACATCGAGCAAAAAGTGAGTAATTAAGGCACGAATGCGCTTACTAAATAAACACGAGTAATCTACTTTTCTTTCAACTACCAATGTACCTGCTGCGATAAAATATACCTGCTCAAGGTTAACTCAACTCAACCCAAATCAAGTTAGGTCAAGTTCAGGTCAAGTCAGGTCAAGTCAGGTCAAGTCAGGTCAAGTCAGGTCAAGTCAGGTCAAGTCAGGTCAAGTCAGGTCAAGTCAGGTCAAGTCAAGTCAAGTCAAGTCAAGTCAAGTCAGTCATGGAACCCTACGTCTTTTCTACATAGCTTACAGAGTGTTCGAACGTTTTCCCATATATTTTGACAGTATCACTTCGTGCTCGATAGATGGCGTTGTTCATTTAACGTCATTTTCTGAATCGCTGTGTTAAGAGTCTCCGTAGAAGAATGACTTTCGCCGAATTCATAATTATCGAACATTTGGCTCATTTTGAATTGAACACATAATCCATACTAATCGATGCTTAAAAGTATAAATTCGATAGTAACTCTTAGATTTTAAATAAATTTAAAAAAAAAAATAAAAAAAAAATTTGGAGAGATAGATGGCATCCCGGCGAAGAACATAGGCAATTATTTTCTCAAAAACAAATTTAAGGGGGGGGGGTGATATAGGGGATGAAAGTTTTTATGGGAAACCTATCATTTTTAGAGTTCCGTAGTCAACAAGGAAGCTTTATAGTTTCGCCATGTCCGTCTGTCTGTCTGTCTGTCCGCGACTTAGCTCAAAAACTTTTATTCGACCAACTTACATGTGCAGTTGCAAAAACCCAAACATTCTGTATGCGAGAACAAGTTTTTTAACACTTTGAGGGACAGTAAACGCCCATAGATGTAATAACAATAAAACTTTGCGAAAGTTTGTTTGATAAAATAATTCATCCCAACTACGGAACCCTTCATTGTGCATGGTTCGACACGCACTTGGCCGGTTTTTTTTTAAGTTAGGGCTGTGGAAATGTATGCTTTTTGTAACTAACAAAGAGTTACGTTTTTCTAAAATCATCCCTCATGAGGGTAAAAACCCTTCTTTACCCTCTTGATTTTAAAATTCACATGTAAGTACTTATTATTGACATTTTTGCGGGACTCTCTTCAAGAGCGTTAAGGGATTGAGAATATAGTCATAGTCCGTATCTTGAGAATCTGTCAACTCAATCAAAAGTTATTACTACGTGGCTCTTGGCTTGGAACGAAGAGTTTGAGTTTACCAGTGAGTACTTACTCGATAGATGGCGTTGTGCAAATGATGCGATTTTCTTAAGGGGGATGCGCCGGTAGCCCGCGAAATTCAAATCTTAAGTTTTTTGCAATTTGCAAGTCAGTGTCAGGCAGGTTGTATGTTAAAATGAAATTATTTATTCTGTAAATAGGTTATTGGAATCACTTTTACACGTCGTAATAATATCAAAAAATAAGCTAGATGAGGTCGGCGTTTCCTATCTTACTACTCTGAGAAGAAAGGCCGAAACCAACTCACAGTCTCTTTTAAAGTCCGGACATACCTAGGTCAGATATTGGCATATTGGTAAGGCCCTATGAGGGCCATGTAGATTAGAGTCTGAAATGGTCTTTTGAGGAATGAACCACACAGATTTGAGTGAACCTGTCCTGTCACTGCAAGCATTTGTCAGTAATAGTGGAGCTCAGCTCATAACTTAAGGAGCTCAACGACTCGACGAACAATACCAAAGAAAGGACATTTGTGTAGGCCGCATCAAGTTCTCAAATTGCCAGACCATTGTTAAAACTAACTGAGAACGAAAAAATATAAGAATAAAAACAAAATAAACATCCACATAGTCCTCACATTCACAATAATACAATACTTTACAAAGCAATCATGTCATTTTGTCAATATCCTACATATAATATTCAATAATGTGAATTTGTATATAAAACTGGTAGGTATATTTTGATGATTTTCACTTATTCAAAATGTCACAATGCCAAAATGACAAAATGTTAGCAGAGCGAGCAGCTCAATCCCATGCTTTTTGTCTTCTAAATAATCTGAAATTGTATAGTAGGTACCCTTTTTTACAAAGTTTGGTTTTAATACAGCTTTTAAATCGTTTAATGGGTAAGTTTCGAATGTCAATATGATTAAAATATGATTCGCGATCGTAGCAAATAGTAGCTTTACAGAATAATAACCATTAGATACAGGAATACAACTCCTGCCATATTAGTTAGATTAGATAAATAAATATTTGAAACAACTGCGACTCATTATTTAGATCAACATAAAACTTGATACTGACCTGTAAAAAGCAAAATCATAAGAAAATTTGAATATCGCAGGCTCCCCCAAAGCTTTCGCCTTAGTTTCCATCGTCCATACAATATGCCATAGTTTTTTCATTAATCTTTATACAATATTTTTTCATTAATCTTTCCGACAGTTTCATACTGCTGTCCATAGTATCCACACTATCACCACAATATAGATATGGACTACCACTAATATATAAAGTTACTGGCTGTCTCATGTCTGTTACTTTTACACCGTAACGCCTAGGTCGCCTAGACAGACCACGTGGGTTATGGGACATAGGATACTTTTATCCCGGTAGCACATTCCCGTGGGATAATTTCCGACATCCACGCGGGCGAAGCCGCGGGCAAAAGCTAGTAAATAATAAGTATTGTATTAGATTAGAGTTTATGGTGTTTGTCATGTATTTGTTTTTCAATAAAATCAATTTCCATTATGATCTAATTCGTTTTTATTTATTTCCCTCCTTGTTAAATAATAACAGCCACACTGGTCGATTGAAGGTTAAGCTACACTTGCCGCGGTCGGTTCGTGGATGGGTGACCGTCCATTATATTTCCAGACCGCTCCGTGCCTCGGAAAGCACGTTAAGCCGTTGGCCCCGGCTTTCATTCGCAGATTTTGACAGGCGTTACGGGTCGTCAGAAGCTCAAAAGTCTGATAAACAGTCTATCCGAGTAACTGGGTTGTGAAGTTCAGACAGGCAGTCGCTCCATGTAAAATACTGGTATTCAGCTGCATCCGGTTAGACTGAAAGCCGACCCCAACATAGTTGGATAAGGCAGGCAAATACATACTGAGTCATCATTCGGCTGCCCACATCCGGCGCAATATAACCTTTTCTTCCATACAAAGAGTGTTATTTTAGAGGTATACAAATTTAAAATGAAATAAAACACCTAAAAATAAACATTATCATGGTATTGGTTTTATTTAAAAGATATTCTTAAATGATTTCGTGCATATGGCCGCCACGGCTGGCTGAATGAAGCGTAAGGCTGCGTTTCTACCAGAGATGAGCGAGGATGCGTAGCGAGGGATGTGTGTGAAACTAACCAATAAAATCGCTTCACTGTTATAGCTTGAGCTCAGCTAGCGTTGTTATTGGTTAGTTTTACGGACATTCCTCGCTACGCATCCTCGCAGCCTAAGCGGGAAGTCCAATTTTCGACCACTTTTCGAGCAACTGGGGCCGTATATTGGAAATAACGCGGCAAATGTTGGCTTCCAAGCGGTCCAACATAACCCCAAAGAAAGTAATCCACAGGTGTGAGATCACACGATCATGGAGGCCAGCTCACAGGTCTATTACGCGAAATTATGCGCTCTTAGAATGTTTTTGTTATGTTAATGTTAAATTTTTACAATTTGCAAGCGTTGTTCTGAAGTAAGTCTATCCATTGTGAAATTGCAAAACGTATCCGACCACAAATACATACCACCAACTGTCAGATTTAGGCGTATGTACCTCTTTACGGAACCGACTCACTGATCCGAATCATTGAAGTGATTCAAAAGATTGGTTCAGTAACAACGTTTCAAACGCATCATTTGGATCTGAAACATTACTTTGCCGACTGAGCAGTGAGCGAGCGAGAGAGGGAGACTGAGACACACTGAGTTTTTTGACTAGCGAGTTGCGAGTGAGCGGGCGACATAATTACAATCTATACAAGTCAGAAAGAGATACCAAATGAGATGTGTATCACTCATACAATCACAGATTTTCGTTCAAATTTACTCTGTGCATTCGTTGTCGTTATCCGTCCACGTAAAAATTACCACTAAGGCGCTTACGTATCAAATACTATACGGTCGTTTTTTGTAATGTATACGTAACATTCTGTATTTTATATCCTTTGAGCCGATGATCCAAATGACACATATCAGTGTTTCGGATCATTTCAGTGATCCAGATGCCAATGATCCAATCGCAAAAATTATACACTTTTCCCACCTCTAGTCAGATTGACAGTCACTAGAAACTGCGTTTAATTGTAAAATACGATAGATATATCCATGCGCAAGCCTCAAGTTAACATTACTAACCCTCATCTATATGCCCATCAATGTGGAAACCGTTCAGTCAACATGTGTGATTGCCCTTTGATCCTCAAAACTAGCAGCATAAAATACCTGGGGGTGATAATGGACGACACACTGACCTTCGGAAAACATATTGAAAGTCTAGTTAAAAGAGTGCGCAAATTAATATATGTTTAAAAAAAATTGCGAACATTTGCAGATTCAAAATTAACCACACAGGGTTATTTAGCCCTGTGTCAATCCATAATTCAATACTGCATCACTTCATGGGGTGGCTCACCAAAAACCAATCTTCTTCCGCTTGAAAGAGCTCAGAGAGCAATTTTAAAGGTAGCAAACTTCCATCCCTTTTGCTTTCCCACAGATCTACTTTATAAATCCTGCAATGTGCTGACTGTTCGCCAACTTTTCATTATGCACTTAGTATTAAAACAGCACACCATGCTTACCTATACTGCTGACAATACTAACAAGAGACGGTATGGCCTCAAAACATGTCTTTGTAGAAAGATTTCTGTATAATGGACTAAATACAAAACGTAGTATTTATAAATTAAATTACTTTAGCTGTAAAAAAAATATACTTAAGTATTTACTAACCATAGATTATGCACAGACAGAAGATCTACTTGTTGTCAGCAAATAGAGTCGCTAACACGCTATTTTACTATTTACTTACTGTTTACTTTTTATTTACCTAATTCTAATTTAGCTTTTACCCATTGTTAATTTATTACATTAAGTATTTATGCACTTCCTAGCCTGAAGCACAGGTTCAACCTAGTTCAGGCTAATAAGTAACTGTGCTCTATTTTATTTGTTAAGTTACTTACTGTAAATGTGCCCCTTTTTATAAATAAACGATTTATTATATTTAGTAACCTATTCCACCTAACTGTTCCTCAAGAGTCATCTTGTTAGGGGTCGCGACAGGTCAATCATCTTCGAGGATGCCTCGTACATACTTGGAAAAGGCTAGGCAGATTGTTTTTTTTTATTCATTCCATCTATTCGGGTATTAGATGTTTATCCGTCTAATACCCGAAGCACTGGACCAAGGTTTATTGTAAACCCTCATCACCATGTAATAGGGGGCGACTCCGACCGGGCACAAATCCATACCGCGGGCAGCTACTAAGAAATTCCTGATTGATAACACTTTGAACGACCAAGGAATCGAAACCAGGACCCAGCAGTAACACTTGAGACCAACGGGGACCACTTCTGCCAACACCTTCCAAATATACAGGCGTCATCTTCTATACATATAATAAATCTGTAGACGAGGCGTTTCAGTACAACGAAAAAAAAAAAAAAAAACGTTGGTGGAGTGTCCAAGAATAACCAACAGATGCCATTTCTACCATTTTTGGATTTTTTGTCTGTTTGTCTGTTTGTCTGTTCGTTTGTTTGATTGTTCCAGTATCACGTACAAAGTACGAAATCAATATGGTTAACTTATACACTCAAATATTGTGTGTAACTCGATCTTTCATTTAGTCTTTGTTTCATCGCAATCGCTTCAAAATATCAAAAGATATAAGAGTTTAAAGTATTCAAGAAGAAATTTTCATTAGGTACGTAATGTTGATACACGTAACGACATCTATTGTCGTAAAATGACACTAGCGTAAAATCAGGTAGGTTTGTGAGAACGTGTGTAACACACGATCATAATCATCATATGTTCACATACTTCAAATTAAAGTTTACCGTGCAGTGGACATATATACAAGAACCCAAGATCAATCGTTGGGCAGTTGCCCGCCAGACACAACACCCGTCTGGTTGGAGAATCCTACCTTTTCTATGGTGGACAAGTGAACTTTAGACCCTATTCCTCATACCCCTAAACCATCATACATGATATTTGCGTAACTTAAACCGTTTTCGCAGCGCACGCAGCGGAAGCTCTCAAAAAGGAATATTTATTGCAACATTTTTCGCTCCGCTCCTATTGGTCGTAGCGTGATGTTATATAGCCTATAGCCTTCCTCGATAAATGGACTATCCAACACAAAAAGATTTTTTCTATTCCAACCTGAGATTAGCGCGTTCAAACAAACAAACAAACTCTTCAGCTTTATAATATTAGTATAGATTTATTTATTTAACAACAATTAGTTGCTGCACTTACAGTAAATACTAAAGCGTGCAGCAAGCCAACAACATAACATTTAACTAAAAAACTTCATGCAAACATTTAGCATAAAATTCTACACATAAATATGTCAACATCGGGCTAATTTTTTTTTTTCTATTTGCTGTCACCAGATTGGAGTTCGAAATATAAACCAGACGAGGAGAGCTAGACACAGATTCGGGACCAGTGAGCAAGTACCCATATGATTCTATTAGTTTTCAAAAAAAAAAACAGTTTTTTGCGACTTTGCCAACTTGTTTAATGCACCCTGTTAATAAATAAAATAAATAATAAGTATTGTATCAGCTTAATCAGATTAGAGTTTATGGTACCTATTTGTCATGTATTTGTATTTCAATAAAATCAATTTCCATTATGATCTAATTCGTTTTTATTAATTTCGCTCCTTGTTAAATAATAACAGCCGTACTGGCCGATTGAAGGTTAAGCTACACTTCCCGCGGTCGGTTCGTGGATGGGTGACCGTCCATTATATTTCCAGACCGCTCTGTGCCTTGGAAAGCACGTTAAGCCGTTTGCCCCGGCTGTCATGCCGTCGTTGCCGGTGACAGGCGTTACGGGTCGTCAGAAGCTCAAAATTCTGACAAACAGTCTATCAGATTAACTGGGTTGTGGAGGTCAGATAGGCAGTCGTTCCATGTAAAATACTGGTATTCAGCTGCATCCGGTTGGACTGGAAGCCGACCCCAACATAGTTGGGAAAAGGCTAGGCAGATGATGTAATAGAGGGCAAGCCTATTGCCATCGACCGGGCACAAATCCATACCGCGGGCTGCTACTAAGAAATTCCTGATAGAAAAACTGAATAACGCTTTGCCCGACCAGAGAATCGAAACCAGGACCCAGCAGTAACACTTGAGACCAACGGGGACCACTTCTGCCAACACCTTCCAAATATACAGGCGTCATTATATAATAAGTATACTTATACTTAAACAATAAGTCATATTTAGGTACTCAAGGAACATTAAACACAGATGGAAATGAAAACAGCTGTGTCAACATTACACTAATGTAAATTACTATCTATAAGTAAGTATCTACTTATGCTTTAAGGCCCGACCCTACCTCAAATTTTACCTCCCTCGCACCATACCACTCGCGGCCTGAGTGAGAGCGAGACGGAGTGGGGTGCTGGCGGCTTTCAAGACTCGGATAATTGTATACTCCATTTGAAATAAGATTAGACATTTAATAAGCCTTTTTTACAGTTCGTTCAACAGATTTTGACGTATATTGCGTTGGTGGCATGACATATGGTAGCTGCAGTAGACAGTTGGTATTATGTAACGTTGTTTGCTTTTAATGCCATCCTTATGCCTACGTTATAGAAGTCAAAATCGGTTTAACGGACTGTAAAAAGGTTTGTTTTCTAATCTTATTTCAAATGGAGTATAGGTAATTTCTTTTTACGGTGAAAATAATTGTAAATATAAATTTAAAAAAAAACATAATACCTGCTTTATAGTTAGTTCTGTTATTATGCAAAGTTTCATGATCTAATTTGAAGTATTTTTTGAATACCAGCTGTTTATAGTTCGGTTTAGAGGTAACTTTGGATTTTTTTTCTATAGAGAAAATTTTATGTACGTAATTATGTTTTCACCAAACATTAGACCTAGCATCAATCCTCAACTTTAACATATATTTATTTCAAAATTAATGCTGCAGATTTTCGGCATAACGGAGAATCATGCTAAGCATTTTGAGGTAGGATAGGGCCTTAAAGACAACGGCACGGTGCAGGGCGGCTATGTCAAGAAACCTGTGAATGTTTAGCAACCTCTGGGATGGCAAGTTTTCTGCGATGTCTCTGATAATACAAATCCAATCAAAAACAAATGTGAAAATGGAGCCAAATTCAATATTAAGAATAAGTGTGGTTGTCGACTTCGCCGTCAAAAGGATTGAGAAAATATTCTGTTTTCTGATTTTTTCCTTTGTATACACACAATTACCAGGCTGGATACCAAATTTCAACTTTCTAGGTCATCTGGAAGTGGGTTAGGTTTTTGATCTATCGGTAGGTAAGTCAGTGATAAAAATGACGATTTTTAGACGTTAATATCTCAATAACCGTTTGAGCTGTATTAATGAAATTTGGAGTTCTAGTTGATCTAAGGGTAATTAATAAATAAACCAAATTTCATGTGTGTAAATAAATTTTGAGTTATTGAGGGGTGAAAAGTAGCTCCAAATGGTTCGTGTAACACACGGCTGCTGCATCGCCAGTTCTTTTCTTGAACTTGGCTTGACACGCTGCCGCGTGTCTAGATAAGTAGGCGGCGGTTACCATTTACAATCACAGGCCCTAGACAAAGTGACATTCTATCAGCGATAACGATGACGTTAAACCGATTTTGACTTCTATAACGTAGGCATAAGGATGGCATTAAAAGCAAACAACGTTACATAATACCAACTGTCTACTGCAGCTGCCATATGTCATGCCACCAACGCAATATACGTCAAAATCGGTTGAACGGACTGTAAAAAAGGCTTATTTAAATGTTTAATCTTATTTCAAATGGAGTATAAAATTATCCGAGTCTTGAGAGCCGCCAGCACCCCACTCCGTCTCTCTCTCACTCAGGCCGCGAGTGGTATGGTGCGAGGGAGGTAAAATTTGAGGTAGGGTCGGGCCTTAAAGCATAAGTAGATACTTACTTATAGATAGTAATTTACATTAGTGTAATGTTGACACAGCTGTTTTCATTTCCATCTGTGTTTAATGTTCCTTGAGTACCTAAATATGACTTATTGTTTAAGTATAAGTATACTTATTATATAATGACGCCTGTATATTTGGAAGGTGTTGGCAGAAGTGGTCCCCGTTGGTCTCAAGTGTTTCTGCTGGGTCCTGGTTTCGATTCCTTGGTCGTTCAAAGTGTTATCAATCAGGACTTTCTTAGTAGCTGCCCGCGGTATGGATTTGTGCCCGGTCGGAGTCGCCCCCTATTGCATGGTGATGAGGGTGTACAATAAAACTCTGTCCAGTGCTTCGGATATTAGACGGATAAACATCTAATACCCGAATAGATGAAATGAATAAAAAAAACAATCTGCCTAGCCTTTTCCAACTATGTACGAGGCATCCTCGAAGATGATTGACCTGCCGCGACCCATTTTTTTTTTTTTTTGGGTGGGACATCATCATATGACTTCTCCCGCTCTGGGCGGAGCGGAAGGGCGTGTCAGACTCTTACTGACTAAAACCCACCCGTGTTCCTTCGGTTGCCTGTTGCCAGGGTCCCGGTATCCCTTTCGGACTATTCCGCAACCCTGGCAGGCATCGGTCCTAACGGACCCCGTCAGGTGTACTGACATCTCTCTGAGGCGCGCGTGGAACACGACGCGCCATCGACCCGGGCCTGGCCTTATCGGACGGCGAGCTACCCATTGCTCGCCGCCCGCAAGCCCGCGCCTATGATGGCCGGGAATCCGCCTGGGATTCCCGACGCCCAGGGTGTCTCCAGCGGCGGCGGTTAGGGGCGTGAGGGCGCAGGCTTTGCCTCTCCCTCACGCGTTCCGCCTCCTCCTTTGCAAGCATCACTGCTTCGCAGAAGGAGGTGACCGCCTCCCATGCCCTCTCGCTCCGTACCATGGCCTGGACCAGGGCCGGAAGCGAGAGGTCAGTGCCGCCAATCGCCTCCACGAGGACACGGCGGTGCTCCGCCCAAGCAGGGCACACCTCCACCGTATGCTCCACCGTGTCCTCCGGACGATCCGCACAGTGGTGACATCCGGGCGTTTCCTCCCGCTTAATCCTGCACAGGTACCTCCCGAAGCTGCCATGTCCGGTGAGGACCTGCGTCAGGCGGAAGGTGAGGACGCCGTGGCGCCTCTCCAGCCACTCCTCAAAGAGGGGACTTATCGCCGCAATTGTGGCGTGCCCAGCACTGGGTTGCGACAATCGCACTCTCCATGCCGCCATGAGATCCTGCCGGAGCTCTGTACGCTGTGCCGCGATTTCTCGCGGCAGCGGAGTTACGCCCCGGCGCTTCATCTCCTCGCGCCACTCCCAGATGTGCGCGAGGACCTTCGCCTCCAGATCGCATGGCAGTAATCCAGCAAGGAGGCTCGCCGCCTCACGAGAGACCGTGCGGTATCCCTGGGCCAGCCGAATGGCCATGACCCTTTGGGACGCGTTCAACCGGCGGGCTGACCGCAGCCTAATGGAACGCGCCCACACCAGTGCCCCGTAAAGGGCCATGGACCGCACGACCCCCGCGTAGAGCCTCCGGCAGGAGGCGTTTGGCCCCCCAAGATTGGGCAGGAGCCGCCCCAAGGCGGCCCCGGCCCGGTCCAGCCTGGGAGCCAAACGACGGAAGTGCTCCACGAAGTTCCACCGGCTGTCGAGGACGAGTCCTAGATACTTCATCGTCGACTCGACGCCAATGTGAACCCCTCCTACCGTGATTTGGGAACCCGACAGTGGCGCGTTCCGAGGGCCATGAAAACACATGACCTCGGACTTGTGCAAGGCCACCTCGAGTCCCAATTGCCGGATTCTATCGACGATTGTCGCAACCCCGCGTGTCGCGTGTTCGGCCGCCGCCTGGTGCGACCTCCCTTGCGCCAGGACCAGCGTGTCGTCAGCGTAGCAAACTACGCTGACGCCGCTAGGATGACTCTTGAGGAACAGTTAGGTGGAATAGGTTACTAAATATAATAAATCGTTTATTTATAAAAAGGGGCACATTTACAGTAAGTAACTTGACAAATAAAATAGAGCACAGTTGCTTATTTGCCTGAACTAGGTTGAACCTGTGCTTCAGGCTAGGAAGTGCATAAATACTTAATGTAATAAATTAACAATGGGTAAAAGCTAAATTAGAATTAGGTAAATAAAAATTAAACAGTAAGTAAAAAGTAAAATAGTAAAATAGCGTGTTAGCGACTCTATTTGCTGACAACAAGTAGATCTTCTGTCTGTGCATAATCTATGGTTAGTAAATACTTAAGTATATTTTTTTTACAGCTAAAGTAATTTAATTTATAAATACTACGTTTTTTATTTAGTCCATTATACAGAAATCTTTCTACAAAGACATGTTTTGAGGCCATACCGTCTCTTGTTAGTATTGTCAGCAGTATAGGTAAGCATGGTGTGCTGTTTTAATACTAAGTGCATAATGAAAAGTTGGCGAACAGTCAGCACATTGCAGGATTTATAAAGTAGATCTGTGGGAAAGCAAAAGGGATGGAAGTTTGCTACCTTTAAAATTGCTCTCTGAGCTCTTTCAAGCGGAAGAAGATTTCTTTTTGGTGAGCCACCCCATGAAGTGATGCAGTATTGAATTATGGATTGACACAGGGCTAAATAAACTTGTGTGGTTAATTTTGAATCTGCAAATGTTCGCAATTTTTTTTAAACATATATTAATTTGCGCACTCTTTTAACTAGACTTTCAATATGTTTTCCGAAGGTCAGTGTGTCGTCCATTATCACCCCCAGGTATTTTATGCTGCTAGTTTTGAGGATCAAAGGGCAATCACACATGTTGACTGAACGGTTTCCACATTGATGGGCATATAGATGAGGGTTAGTAATGTTAACTTGAGGCTTGCGCATGGATATATCTATCGTATTTTACAATTAAACGCAGTTTCTAGTGACTGTCAATCTGACTAGAGGTGGGAAAAGTGTATAATTTTTGCGATTGGATCATTGGCATCTGGATCACTGAAATGATCCGAAACGCTGATATGTTTCATTTGGATCATCGGCTCAAAGGATATAAAATACAGAATGTTACGTATACATTACAAAAAACGACCGTATAGTATTTGATACGTAAGCGCCTTAGTGGTCATTTTTACGTGGACGGATAACGACAACGAATGCACAGAGTAAATTTGAACGAAAATCTGTGATTGTATGAGTGATACACATCTCATTTGGTATCTCTTTCTGACTTGTATAGATTGTAATTATGTCGCCCGCTCACTCGCGACTCGCTAGTCAAAAAACTCAGTGTGTCTCAGTCTCCCTCTCTCGCTCACTGCTCAGTCGCCTCGCGAGCGACGCGTCGCGCGGAATGAGCCAGAGCAAAGTAATGTTTCAGATCCAAATGATGCGTTTGAAACGTTGTTACTGAACCAATCTTTTGAATCACTTCAATGATTCGGATCAGTGAGTCGGTTCCGTAAAGAGGTACATACGCCTAAATCTGACAGTTGGTGGTATGTATTTGTGGTCGGATACGTTTTGCAATTTCACAATGGATAGACTTACTTCAGAACAACGCTTGCAAATTGTAAAAATTTAACATTATCATAACAAAAACATTCTAAGAGCGCATAATTTCGCGTAATAGACCTGTGAGCTGGCCTCCACGATCGTGTGATCTCGCACCTGTGGATTACTTTCTTTGGGGTTATGTTGGACCGCTTGGAAGCCAACATTTGCCGCGTTATTTCCAATATACGGCCCCAGTTGCTCGAAAAAAGGTCGAAAATTGGACTTCCCGCTTAGGCTGCGAGGATGCGTAGCGAGGAATGTCCGTAAAACTAACTAACTACTGTGTAAAATGTTATAATAAAATTCCACTCGATATTCTTCAACTAAATGAGAAGAAATTTAAAACATGCATTAAACGCACACTATGTAGACAAGCATATTATAAGTTGGATGATTATATCGTAGATAAAAATGCTTGGCTTAACGCTGGTCCTACTCCACAGGCACTTGGGCTCACTAGTTAAAATTTCATAATTGGAAGTGTTGCTTCCCTCTTTTTACTATTTTTTATTTTTTTTTCCTGACATTACGAACTTATTGTTTATTCTTATTTAACTTATCTGAAAATAATATAATATTATATTAATTTCTCAATTTCTTTGCAAACTAGTTTTGTATAATTTAGAAGCATTTTTTCAATTATTGTAAATGTGAGTACCATGGAGCCGTTTAGTATGGTATGATGTATGTTGACTTGAAATAGCATGGCAGATGAGAGTATGTCATGCTCACTTAAATGTCTCGCTGATGGTGGCACGTGTGTTGGATCATTCGGTTCCCTACAAAATGGTTGAGCTGGATGGTGCTGATCCACATGACATGTTCGTGAACGGGCGCCGTCAGTTGAGACTGGTCACCTCTTATTTGCCAGAGCTTATTTTTAATCTTAAATTTTGAATTGCTTTTGATTCTTTTTTTGTTTTACATTGTTCTCACATAAAGAAGCAACATGAATACTGTACCCAGGATTTTGTAATATCCATATCCATTTTTTTAAAAGAGTGTCCTTGGAGTTTCTTGCCCGTTCTTCTCCATAGAGATCTACGTTTTGGAATGGGCAACTAGCTTCAACTCTCTGACTAACTGACCGACTCTTTGACAATTCAAAAGTGCCTGTAAATGGTTTAATTGAAATAAATGCTTTGAGTTTGAGTTGAGTTTGAGTTTGAGTTTAACCAATAACAACGCTAGCTGAGCTGAAGCTATAACAGTGAAGCGATTTTATTGGTTAGTTTCACACACATCCCTCGCTACGCATCCTCGCTCATCTCTGGTAGAAACGCAGCCTTACGCTTCATTCAGCCAGCCGTGGCGGCCATATGCACGAAATCATTTAAGAATATCTTTTAAATAAAACCAATACCATGATAATGTTTATTTTTAGGAGTTTTATTTCATTTTGAATTTGTATACCTCTAAAATAACACTCTTTATATGGAAGAAAAGGTTATATTGCGCCGGATGTGGGCAGGCGAATGATGACTCAATATGTATCTGCCTGCCTTATCCAACTATGTTGGGGTCGGCTTCCAGTCTTACCAGATGCAGCTGAACACCAGTTTACATGGAGCGACTGCCATCTGACCTCCACAACCCAGTTACTCGGATAGACTGTTTGTCAGACTTTTGAGCTTCTGACGACCCGTAACGCCTGTCAAAATCTACGAATGACAGCCGGGGCAAACGGCTTAACGTGATTTCCAAGGCACGGAGCGGTCTGGAAATATAATGGACGGTCACCCAGTGTAGCTTAACCTTCAATCGCCCAGTACGGCTGTTATTATTTAACAAGGAGCGAAATTAATAAAAACGAATTAGATCATAATGGAAATAGATTTTATTGAAATACAAATACATGACAAATAGGTACCATAAACTCTAATCTGATTAAATACTTATTATTTATTTAATTTATTAACAGGGTGCATTTAACAAGTTGGCAACGTCGCAAAAAACTGTTAATTTATTTGATGTTTTTGAAAACTAATAGAATCATATGGGTACTTGCTCACTGGTCCCCAATCTGTGTGTAGCTCTCCTCGTCTGTTTTATATTTCGAACTCACATCTGGTGACAGTAAATAGAAAAAAAAAAATTAGCCCGATGTTGACATATTTATGTGTAGAATTTTATGCTAAATGTTTGCATTAAGTTTTTTAGTTAAATGTTATGTTGTTGGCTTGCTGCACGCTTTAGTATTTACTGTAAGTGCAGCAACCAATTGTTGTTAAATAAATAAATCTATACTAATATTATAAAGCTGAAGAGTTTGTTTGTTTGTTTGAACGCGCTAATCTCAGGAACTACAGGTTGGAATTGAAAAATTATTTTTGTGTTGGATAGTCGAGGAAGGCTATAGGCTATATAACATCACGCTACGACCAATAGGAGCGGAGCGAAAAATGTTGCAATAAATATTCCTTTTTGAGAGCTTCCGCTGCGTGCGCTGCGTAAACGGTTTAAGTTACGCAAATATCATGTATGATGGTTTAGGGGTATGAGGAACAGGGTCTAAAGTTCACTCATCCACCATAGAAAAGGTAGGATTCTCCAACCAGACGGGTGTTGTGTCTGGCGGGCAACTGCCCGACTTGAAAATTGATCTTGGGTTCTTGTATATATGTCCACTGCACGGTAAACTTTAATTGCGCGATGCAGGATTTATGTGACGTCTGTCCGCGACAGCATATGTCTATCTTTTAAGAATGACTCACTATAACCTTTTTTATGGTAATCAAATTTTTTCAAAGTTACTGCATTATTTGCGAAGGAGTTTTATCAACATCATATTAATTCTTATTCAAATAAATAGTTTTAACATCAAGGGTATTTATGTAGCAGTAAAATACTTTTTAAGTCATTCGAATCGGACATTTAATTTCGAAGATATCACGTGTAAAAAATGCAATACGCGAACCGTTCGACGCCGGCGCCGCGCCTCCACGACGTTCCCTACTTTAAAGAGGAGAGGATGAGCACACGGGTAGACATGACCTGGAATAGGACATAGGATACGTTTTATCCCTATATTCCCACGGGATCGACATCTACGCGGGTGAAACCGCGGGGCACAGCTAGTAATAAAATAAGCTTGATCAGTGAGGCCACAGTACCGGCACAGTGCAAAATATTCTTTCACACATTATTACGCCGGTGTCCACTGACACTGAGACACTGACAAGTGGGGATGCGTTCATATGAAATGAAATAGTTTATTCTGTAAATAGGATATCGGAATCAATTTTACACGTCATATTAAAAAAACGAATAATAAGAGAACGTATGAAAGAATATTTTGCACCGTGTCGGTATTGCTTGATTCGAGCATTATTTTGGCAACCTTCTTCGAGATAAATCAAAAAACAAGTGACGATGTAGCCAGTATTGTTACTATGAAAATGCATATCTGTGGTGTTTAGCGGCCAAATAAATTACATACAGTCCGTTTTATCATAAAGTTCCTATGCCGTCATGTTTGCCCTTTACAAAGACCCTTTATGGTAGCGCCGTAATAGGAACTATTTGATGAAACGCACTATGGTACTATGAAAACTCATAACTATCATTTTATTTAAAAATGGAACGCACTTTACTTGAACACATGGCAACCAAGGAGGTAACTTATAGAAGAGAAGAGAGGCTTGCAAATAGAACTGTTTAAAGCTGAGAGTTTCAAGTAAAGAAGAATCAAAAGCACATATTGACAAGTGAAAAAAGTTTGAATTTCCGCGCATTGTTTGAGAAAAGTACTATACAAGTCTTGGCCGCAACCAGGCATTGATGGACTCGCGTATGTGTGCCTCGGGTACAAGCCTAAATAAGGAACAGACTGCAAGCTTCAAGGCGCGGGCCCACCGCGGTGCACGGAGAGGCTACGCACGTGTATTAAGCTTCGCTTTGTAAGAAAATGTATGTGGTTGTGTCCACTGCAACCCACAGAGAGGCTACGCATGAATTGACGTCATTGATACATGCGTGGCTTGCTCGAATAGGCGGTTACATAGCTCAACGCTGTCGACGTGGGTCTACGTTTCCACTGGAGTACACGAATATGACCCACGACTATGTACAGCTCACTTATCGCAGTGAAGCCCGTGTCCGTGGATTGCAGTGGCACGTGCGTAGCCTCTCCGTGCGCCGTGCCACGCTATACATAGTCGTTGGTCATATTCGTGTACTTCAGTGGAAACGTAGACCCACGTTGTCAAACAAATTCATACACGCAGCTAAAATGCGCCGCGTGCTCGTGCATAGCATGCGCCGCGGTGGGCCCGCGCCTTCATACTAACGTCTCGCGAGGGAACACTACTACACGCACAGCGATGTGTGCGTGGCCTGTCACGGACAAGGCCCGCGGGGGGTGCACCGGCGCCCGCTAGGGTAAAAACTGGTTTGAGCCAGCTCAGTGAGAGTATAAAGTGCAGGGGTATGCCGTGTGCCAGCGGCAGCGATAGGTACGACGCGAAGTTTCGTTTTTTATTGAAAAAATGCCAAATTGCTGTACTGTGTGTATTACTAATAGTAGGAAAACCAAAGAAGTTTCTTTTTTGACGTGACAACGTCTTATAAATTGGTTTGCCGGGTGACACTTCAAGAAACTGCGTTACGCTCCGCTCACGTTATGCGCTCACAATGAGAGCGAGTGAGAGGCACGCGTCCCTTCCACTCGGGCATGGTTAGCCCGCCTAAGAGCGAGAGAGACAGACATACGAATGAATATTCACATTAAAATTATTTTACCACTCAAAGTCGTTGTCACGTAAAACTTTCGCCCGTATACCGACTTTACAGGCAACCAATTTTTTTTATAACCGAAGGATCCTGTCCTTTGTACATACCTATATTACACATAAACCTTACACATTTTTAATTTAGACGCTTATTATAGAATAACAAGTTAGGTAGGTAATATACAAAATAACTAGGATGGCGATAAGGTTTTCCCATAAGAATTATTATTTATTATTCTTATGGTTTAAGTACCGCCTGTATTGGCGTATTATAGTTCGTCTCCTGTTTGTTTCGTATTTTTGTTTTAGTGGGTATGTAGGTACCAAAGTATGTTTAGGTATAAGCCGTCTCAGCACATGAAGAACATATAACTGAGTGTTTGTTCACGGGGTCTAAGCAAGATGCCGTTTGACCTTTTCTATTAGATAAGTACTAATACATATTCCAACAATTCTGTGCGTGAAAAAATATCGCTCGTGCGTAGGCGTACCTGGGCTTAACACAATTAACCATTTCGCCTTTCAAAGCTACACAATTTTTTTAAATGTTCCGTACCAAAATTGGAAAACGGAAAACTTATCAGTGCCTGCCTGTCCGTCCGTCTGTCCGTCTGTCCATCCGGCCGTCCGTCCGTCCGTCCATCTGTGCTCATTGCCGAATCTCGAGTCCCACTTGCCCGGTTTTAATTTATTTTCAATAACCGAGTGACAGCCCTATGAAAGTACCCAAGTAGCAAAATTTTCCTATAGTAATCGACTTATAAGAATAAACGTCATATAGGAATCTAATAGACGTTTTGACTAAGGCAGTGATCTTACAACAATTTATAGTTATAAATGACCATGACCATATTTTCTGCCCTAATCGATTACAGCCAATTCATATTTTCAAGTGTCCTTCATTTATTCAAACTAGATTTAAGATAATAGTCTAGAGACAATCAAAGCCAATGTTTAAAATTGAATAAAAATAAATATTATTTGTAGTTCCGGTTACATTTTCGATTTAATGGCGACAATGTGAAAGATTACAGTTCATTTCGTTCATTCGGTCAATGTGATCAGATTAGTGGTAGGAGTATACCTTATTTTTGAGGTACATGAGATAACCATGGAGGCCACGATATTATTTATTGATATGGCACTTCAACCATTAACGCACTAAAATATACACAAATAAAAATGACATACAGTTTATGGAAGGTATTGTGAATTCGTCACTTACAGAAGTGCACAGCACTATCTATAGAACAACATGCAACAAGATCCAACAAAAATTACTATTAATCTATAATATATTTTATAGATTAATAAGTTCTTTTGTATGAATAGTATTTTTTCCGAAGCAGATTCTTGTTGTGATTCTTGATTTGTGAGTAAAAAAAATTATCTGTCTGATAACACTGATATTAGTTGTCACTCGCTCATTCACTCATTTATGTCACTCGTCGCCATAGAAACCCACTGTTACGTTCAAACCAGTCCACAGTTGTGCTTTGTGCGTGTGTTATTGTTTGTTTGCCTATTTATTGTTTATTTAAACACTTACCCGTAACTTTTCTGCACATTTTAGATCGATATACATATTCTTGAAAGCGATATCTCACTGTCGATTTTGTTTTCCTACTGTAATAACGATACATGTCAGTTTATCGGTGAAATGTAATTGGATACAATATTGCGGTGCTGAGTTGATTGGAATCATGCATCAATGTTTCGGTGCATCAAATGTGTTTTGCGCGTGCAACGTATTTAGAGAGGTCCAGACAGTGAATTTTCCGTACAACTGCAAAAAACAACATGAGAGTTGATGTTGTACATTCTGCTGCCTTCGAAATGGTTATAATCTTAATGGTGCTGATGCTCTTCACTGCCATGGCTTATATTTATTTAGGTTTTTGAAATAAATGCCTAAAGATTGAATAAAAAAGACGTACCTACGCTGTTTGTGAGGGATTTGTTTTATTTTCCTTTACACTGATCGCCTTACTAGTATGTGGAATGATTTGATAAGTTACAAGCATCTGGTAGACCCACTCCAGATGTTCTTAACTATCCTAAGTCAGCCTCTCCACCAGATACGTGCTTAGCGATAAAGATGTATCTAATAGGATCGTTTGATTTTCATAGCATAGTTTGATTTTATTCTGCCTCTCACAGTCTGGGTATTTTAATCTGGTCGCAGCCGGACCTAGTGGCGACTTATGCCACATCATGTTGTTATTTATGTTGCTAAATCTAGTCAAGCCCTACTAGGTTACGCCAATTGTTTTTTAAATCGAAATTCGTTACTGAACAAGTAATGTATAAAACGCCTGACAGAAAACGATTAGCAATCAATCGTTTTTTGAAGTGAAACGAATGAGCTATTTGCCAGGAAAAGTATTTTTTTTGTTCTGAAATATACAAAAACCTTTAGTTTAAATTAAAATAGAGGAATTATTTCAGAATCTAGGTCTACGGTGCTTTTAAATGCACCATATGTAGCTTTTGGTCATAATCATTTTGGTGAGGGTATGCATGTATAGGGTGATAGTCATGGTTCTTTAGTCATAAGAAAATGAAAAAATATGCAAAACTAAATAGAATAATTAAAAAATGTTATCAAATTAGGAAACAACAAAAACACTTTTCTAAAAATATTCCAAGGAGAAAAGAACGTGTTGATCTAATCAATAAATTAAACAATTATCAAATTAAATTAGAGGACAGCAAAAAATCTACGAAATTGATACACAGCGCCTACAGTCTGACATACAGGTTCTTGAAAACAGACTTAGTTCCCTGTACATTAAATATGTGGGTTCGCAGAACCAAATTAAAGAACATATTCTTGCTGCTAATGAGTTAGTTATGTGTCAGTGTACTTGTCAGAAGGTTACAAACCCTGATGCTGTCCAGTTTGAGGCAACGGAGGACCCGTCCCAGACTGACACTTTGTCTCAAGACTGTACCCTTAACCAAGATTTACCTAGTTTAGTACGAGATCCATCTCAAGTGGTACAGCCCGAGATTAGTAGTTGTCCATCTTTCAGTAGTCATGATTGTTATCATTCAGTTATGTTCTCAGATAGTATAGGAAGAGGTTTAGGTAAACTAATTAGTAACAACCTGAGTTATTCTACTCAAAAATTTTTTGTGCCAGGGTCAACTTACAAACAAATAATGGCATCAGTAACAGGAAATGTATATAATCCTAAAACCAACATTACTGTGTTTGTAGGTAATAGTTCTAAGGTAAAAAAAGAAGAAATCACTGACTGTGTAACTGAGTTGTTAAAGTTAAATTGCAATAAAATAATATTGTGTGCTTTTCCATATTTTGAAAGATTGACTCATAGACAAAACAATTATATTCATAAATGCTTAATAAGCATATGCACTTCTTAGTTAGCTTATATTTCTTGACACAAACATTTTTGTGGAAACTTTAAAATCGACTAGGGATACTGTGTATCTGCCTGTTAGTTTTAGACATATAATAGCAAGGCTATTAGCTTTTTATATAAACTCAGACATATGTAGTATGTCGAAGTCTTGTATTATTGGCACCACAATGGTTAGTAATAGTACTAATAATGAGGTGGTGAGCCTGAATAAATGTAGCTCAACTGCTACAAATATTTATACAGATTGTACGAAGGAGGTTCCATGTCCCTCACTCACTATGACTTCACAGCCTGGTGATGACATTGAAGTCTTGGGGTCAACTCCGGATAGTCATTTAAACTAGATTGTAAGACAACAGAAGGTACATGTAAGAATATTCTTGTAACTAACAACAACAAGGTGTCTTCTGGCTCTAAAATAACTAATTCCAAAAAAAAACATTTACGATTTTTTTTGTAAACAGTTTTTATTTTTCACTTTTTAGTTGTGGTACCTACCCCACACAAATCCGAATAGAACTACCTGATATGTAAATAACAGTGAAAGAGTAAATAAGAAAATCGTCTACATAAAATAAGTGGGAAAAATACGTAATATTGAAGCTAACTCAAAAACTACGCAAGCAAAGTTAATAAAATTTATATGGGACCACCTCGGAAGCATGACCTACCAAACAAAAAAAGAATCATCAAAATATTCAAGGTATTTCTTCCAAATTATTAGAAATTGAAATGTTTTTAGAAAAAACAAAATATGATATTGTTTGTTTTACTGAACATTGGCTAAAGGATTACCAAATGCTAATTAATTATGAGAACTATAGTGTGGCCAGTTGTTTTAACCGTAAATCTATGCCGTGGCGGTTCTCTAATCTTGATAAAAAATTGTTTAAAATCTAAACAATGTAATGACATAGTTGGTTTATCAATGGAACATTGCGTCGAACTGTTCTGTGTTGAGCTGGATAAGCATGTTATAGTGTGCGTGTACAGACCCCCTAAATATCAGAACTTTTCTTTATTTGAGTCAATAATGGAAGATGTCCTAGCGAAACTTGCATCCAGTAATAAAGCTGCAATTATTTGTGGTGATTTTAATATTAATATTCTGGAAAATAATTCAGATAGCAGTAGATTATTAAGCCTTTTTAAATCGTTCAATTTATCTAATATTTTTACAGAACCAACTAGAGTAACTACAACTTCTGCTAATTGTATCGATAATGTCTTCTGCGATTGTGATTATTTAGATACAGCCATCGTTAATTACTTGCCGTCCGATCATAGTGGGCAAACGGTAACTTTTAAGTTTAAAATACCTTTGCAAAAAGTACAAATACAATTTAGACCCATAACAACTGGCAAATTAAGTAGATTCAATAGTACCATAAATAATAAGTTAAATGTTCTGGGCTATAATATGAACGATGCAAACAAATTGTATGAGGATTTATTTTCAGTAGTGCACACTGAATTCAATAAAACTTTTGAAAAGAAAACAAAAAATATTTTCCCTAATTTTATATTTCGTATAAGTAGGGAAAGACTGTTCGAGCTATATGGCCTTAAGCCTCACATAAATACTGAAACTTTCAACAAGCATGTTGCTACATATTCCAAATTTTTTGAAATACCTGCCAAATAGCTAAAGCTCTGTATATCAGCAACAAGATCAAATCAGCAGAAGTTTAAATAAAAACGGTTTGGAAAGTTATAAATAATTAAACTAATGGGAAAAAAATACGAAACACTGATTTCACACTGGAGACTTCACGTGGTTTCATAAGTTCTAACTTAGAAGTAGCTCAGGAATTTGTACATTTCTTTACTAATATACCCTCTAAAACGACGGAAGCTTTAAATTCCTCACCCAGTGTCTCAATTGATTTATTAAGAGCGAACGTTCCCGGCTGCCCGGTTGAATTTCAATTTAAACATATAAACCCAATGACAGTCATAAAAGCATTTCGGCAAATAAAAATCAAATTGACCGAAGATCTATGGGGATTATCTATCAAAGTTTGTGCATCCATAATTGAGACTATAGCACCATATTTAGCTTTAATATTTAACTTGTGTGTGGATCAAGGAGTCTTCCCAGATTTAATGAAATATAGTAAAGTGGTACCTCTTTTTAAATCTGGGAACAGTAAAGACACCAACAATTATAGACCAGTATCCGTGTTGCCGGTATTCACCAAGGTGTTCGAAAAGGTAATGCTAAATCAAATGCTTAATAATTTTAACACCAACCAAATCTTACACGATCAGCAATATGGTTTCACCAAAGGACGTTGTAGTACTGACGCCGGTGTCACCTTATTAAACACATATTTACAGCGTGGGAGGAGGCGCAAGATACCATAGGAATCTTTTGTGACCTCTCCAAGGCATTTCATAGCGTAAATCATGAAACCTTACTTTTGAAACTTGCGCATTACGGACTAGGTAAACATGCGCTCAGTTTAGGAAAATCTTATTTAGACGATAAACAACAGCAAGTTCAAATAAATGGTATCCATTGAATCGGTTTAAAAGTAAAAATGGGTGTTCCACAAGGCTCGATATTGGGTCCTTTCCTCTTTCTAGTATATATTAATGATCTACCCCATTTATTAAAAAACCAACCACAAATGGTGTTATTTGCTAACGATACTTCATTAATTTTTAAGATAAATAGACGTGCATCAAATTTGGACGACGTAAATAACGCCCTACTGCAGGTCCATAGTTGGTTCACTGCTAATAATTTAGTATTAAATGGGAAAAAAACTAAATGCATAAGATTTGCTTTACCGAATGTTAAAAGTAGTGATTGTGACATAGTATTGGATAAGGAGAAATTAGAATTCGTCGATAAAACTGTTTCCTTGGGGATCACCCTCGACTCAAGACTGCAACGGGGTCCTCATTTAACATCTCTTGCAGGACGGCTAAGTTCAGCAGCATATGTTGTGAGAAAAATCCGTCAATTTACTGATGTAGATACCGCGAGGCTAGTTTATTTCAGCTACTTTCATAGTATCATGTCTTACGGTATTTTATTGTGGGGACGGGCTGCAGATATCGATTCTATATTTATTCTGCAGAAAAGAGCCATCAGAGCAGTATATGGGCTCAGCAGGCGCGATTCTCTAAGAGAACTGTTTAAAGATATTAACATCATGACGGTACCTTGTCAATATATCTATGAAAACATCATGTACGTAAGGAAAAATCTAAGTCTTTTCAGTAAAAGAGGTGAAAGACACACTTATAGGACTAGAAATAGGGACCAATTAGTTCAACCGGGTTTCAGACTGGCTAAAGAAGACTCATCCTTCATGGGGTACTGTTTAAAATGTTACAATAAAATACCTCCCCACATACTTCAACTGAATGAAACGAAATTTAAATCTTGGGTAAAACGCACACTATGCCGCCAAGCATATAATAAATTGGGGGATTACATCGCTGACAAAAATGCTTGGCTTAGCGCTGCTCCAGCTCCACAAGGACGCATAAACTAATTTATTGGCATTCGAAATGATTGTTGGAGCTGCTGAATATTGTAAAGACTATCTTGACATTGTATAAATTCAATCTCCTAGTATTGTATAATTTCATAGCACATATGTGAGCACTATGTACTTATCTACCTTAAAGCTACCATTTACTAGGTACGTCGTTCATTGACTTGAATGTGCCCTGGCGGCTGAATGTCATGCTCACTCAAATGTCTCGCTGTTGGTGGCGTGTGTGTTGGATCATTAAGTTCCCTTCAAAATGGTTGAGCTGAATGGTGCTGATCCATGCGTCATGTACGTGAACGGGCGCCGCCAGTAGGGACTGGTCATCTCTAAGCTGCCATTTTAAATTTATTTTAATTTTTGAATTGTTTTATATCTTTACGGACGCTTTTAACGTGCATGTCTCTTTTTTTCTTTTTTACATTGTTCTCACGTGTTTAATTTCAAATTAATGATGTAACCAATATATTGTAACAAAAACCTTTCTTGTAAAAAGGTTTTTATTTTTCACTTTTTAGTTGTGGTACGTACCCCACACAAATTCTAATACCACTAGCTGATGTAAATAACAGTGAAGGAGTAAATGAAAACATCGTCTAGATAAACTAAGTGGGAAAAATACGTAATATTGAAGCTAACTCAAAAACTACATAAGCAAAGTTAATAAAATTTATATGGGACCACCTCGGAAGCATGCCCTACCATACAAAAAAATAATCATCAAAATCGATTCATAAATTGGCGGAGAAATCGAGTAACAAACATTAAAAAAAAAAAAAAACATACAGACGAATTGAGAACCTCCTCCTTTTTGAAGAAGTCGGTTAATAATTTTGATTTAAAATAGTGTCCGTGGAGTTTCTTGCCCGTTCTTCTCCATAGGAACGTACTACGCTTTGGAATGGGCAACTAGCTTCATTTTTTTTGACTGACCGACCCCTTGACAATTCAAAAGAACCTATAATTGGTTTATTTGAAATAAATGGTTTGAGTTTGAGTTTTAAAAGAGGATTTGCACTGCAAGTACATACGATCCAACTAATTTTATAAACGTTTACAGGATTACTTTATAAGATTCTTACTAGAACTTGCAGTCTTTTATGCGCATGTTATAAAACTAATTAGGAAAGTGATGCTTTTCGTCCTATAAACGCATTTAATATGATTGTTTGCTCTTGTTAGCGTCTTGTTTCATTCTTCTATAAGACACGCACTTCTATAGCCGAACGATTGATGTTGGATTCTCGTATATACGGGATGTAAGGGACGGCCCTCTACAAATTAACAGGGGGCATTCAGCTCCATATTTTGAATCCTATTCCACCTAAAATTTTCTCAGAAAAATGTTTTTTTATTTCAATTTTAAATTATATTCTCTGTAGGCAACAGTCCATTTATTTAAATAAAAGAGCTTAAATAAAAAAAAACCAGCAGTGGATGTTGAAATACTATAGCGAACGTCGCGTGATATTCAAAATTTACATTATCAAATAACGCGGCGCGGCGAGTGCGGCTATGTGGGTTGTGCCACGGTAACGATACATTGCGTGTGAGGTAATAAAACAAATCAGGTTTATTGGATTCCCATAACATTCCTGAAATAATTTCATGTACCGGCCATCTTAATATGATATACTGAATTCATCCCATAAGTTTGAGGAGGGCTGACCCTTACACCCGATATGTCCATCGCGCGGCAAACTCTAATTGCGCGATGCAGGATTTATGTGACGTTAGGTCTTTGATGCCGATGTAGATACCGCCACAGAATAATGTAGATTGGTGAATTGTAACACACGGTGAGACAAATTCACCTAGTTGTCGTGTTACATTGCACACAAAGGACGGGTTAGATTACATTTCAACAATCTGTACCCATTAGCGTGTCGATTATCGTTGTTGGTTAAGGTGACTTCAGACTATGCGATATAATATTTACTAGTTGTTGCCCACGACTTCAGCTGCGATCCACGATGAAAGTAGTCTTTGTACTTCTCTGGGTCATGATCTACCTTTGTGCAAAATTTCATTCAAATCCGTTCACCCGTTTTAGCGTGAAAGAGCGTAACAAACGAACTCACTTTTGCATTTATAATATTAGTTAGGATTATACAACATTAGTTTTTGTTTACCCTAAACCTGAAAAGGGGTCATTGTACTCATCATTTTGTTTTTTTTTATGGGACCAACATTGTAATCGCGAAAAAAAATCGGCTGTTCCATACATTTGTGTTCACTTAAATCGACAAAATATATGGAACAGCTGATTTTTTTTTCGCGATTTCAGGGTTCGTTCCAAATGTTGTTCATAATGATGAGTACAATGTCCCCTTATGAGATTTCGTGTATGAAAAGATACGCCTTAAGTATACATATATCTCATAGTGTGAAGTCACCTTTATAATTAATATCCAGTAATGGTGTAACACACTAACATCGTTTTGACAGTTCAATAACATTCATTGCGTTATATCCGTTGTTCAGCAGACAAGTTATTCGAACATAAAAAGCAATGGGTTAGCAATAAGTATCCTTTAAAATTATTCAGATTGATTGAAAGTGTGTTACGCAAACAGGGTGCTGTTCTTTCTAGATCTATTACCGGCGGTGGCGATGACGGAGGGGCTGTCCGCGGCGACGGCGTCTTTACCGTCGACGGATGGTATATATCCGCTAGGGAAAGTATTTGTTACTTTTGATTCGACGTTCCTCGTCCCGCTGCCGTTTTTTTGACAAGCTACATAGCTGACAGCCATCTGCAACAAGTAAGTTAGTTTTAGAACAATACAAATCTGCCCTGTAATAAGTTCAGTGGTTGGAATGCCGGCTGACCCTGCGTTCGATACCAGGGTCAAGCAGTGTTTTTGGGTCTTTCTTTTTGATCTCAGCAGCAGCCCAGAGTGGGGGTTTGAGGCCGGTTACATAGAACTTATAACAACACTAGCTGCGCCACACGGTTTCACCCGCATAAAGTCTCGATCTCGTGGGAATATCGGGATAAAAAGTATCTTATGTCCTAACCCAGTTCATGGTCTACCCATGTGCCAAATTTCATCTAAATCCATTCAGCCGTTTTAGCGTGAGAGCGTAACAAACAAACAAACTCACTTTCGCATTTATAGAAAGAAAGAAAGAAAGAAAGAAAATACATTTATTCAGCACAGACTAAAAGGATTATTTGTTAGGATAGAGTGAACTGAGAGTCTATAAGACAACCAAAAAAAATACTCTAAGGACCCAACTGATAAGTAAGCAGGCCGTTTAAAAAAAAATTATAGTAAAGTACCAAAAGTTTTAAGTAAACCCATCTGATAAGTACCTACCGTTTTTACACATTTGTACAGTTTATACAAAAAAAATTGTAAAGTAGGTACTTACTCAAAGTTTTTACAAAAAAAAATCAATATCGGCCACGGCGGCCAATCTCAACGGAGACTAGCCTTCGGCGTGGGAGATATTATAGTGCACAAGTGTATGCGCAGACACAGGTGCACTCTCTCTTCCCTCACTCTCATAGTCCCATGGGACGGCAACCCGACACGACCGGAGACAGATCAGGCGCAGGACCAACAGCTTAACTTTGTATACCGACACGGGAGGGTATAATATCTAATAGAAAAACCCAATAACACTGCTCGACCTGGGATTCGAACCCAGGACACGCTTTACCCCTTGCGACCACAACACCAACGATCAGTCAACAATTTGATCATAACAAGCAATATTATCGAAGCATACCCACGAATCATGTAGGTAGGTAATTCGCGAAAGTTTATCGACATAATGTATGAAGCAGTGACAATCGCTTCGAAAGCGTTTCGTATTTCTACAACGACTTTCAACAGGATTGATATAAGCTTTTCGATAGCTTTTGTCAGTCCTATACATTTTTGTCAGTCCTATTCATCTTATTATCTTATTATTTGACATTGGTGCCGATTCTCTTGTACACCGAACTAAACTAACTAAACTATCACTAAAATTCCTTACTTTTGACTATGGGAATCTTGGAGCTATTCTGCCAAATAAATTCTCTAAATTTAAAACTTATTTTGACACAACTAAAATTGAATTTGACAACCGCGCGCCTCCACTTGGTACTTGTTTTCCATACCCCGTGTTTTTTTTAGAGCCAGAGACGCGCATGCACGACAGCCTCGACATGTTTTTAATGGAATTTTTCAGTTTTTAATATAATTACCAGCATGTTGAGGATTAGGGGTTTAAGGGTTTCCTAAAGGGGGTCGAAATTTTCATTATTTTTGCGATAGGACACACCGTTTTCGAGATATACGCAAAAGACAATAAAAAAATACAGTTCTGTTTTTTGTAACTGAAGTCGAGGTGTTGGTTTGAATTTTAGTTCATGACATCTAATTTCATTCCACACATTTTAAATCGCGATTAAATATAGTCAGATTTAGTTAGAGGATTTTAGATATAGGACAAAATTTTAGTTTAAATCGTCAAATTCAGAATAGCATTTTCACTAAACTAATCTCAGTGCCATCTTAGTGCTGTCAAACTAAATTATAGTTAAGTTGTGTCATTTAAAGTCTATTTCAGAATGAGTTTGATTGTTTGACGGGACTAAACTAAATTTTAGTGATTTTTCGTTTAGTTTAGAGAATTTTGTGACAAGAGAATCGGTACCATTGTATACCTTCAATTTAGTTTCAAGTCTATAATAGTGGCTTTTATGGACATGATAATTGTTTAGATTTGTTACAGTTGTAATGGCAATCATGTCATTTGGTTTGAATAGGTCTTTATTTTTATTATCTTACTTATCTCTTGTATAGATTCTTTTTCATCTTGTGAATGTGAAAACGATGTAGGTTTAGTGGACTGTAGTAGATTTGTTGAACATTTTCTATTTTGTTAAGTACTTACCTGGTACTTTTTGAAAGGCCTACACTGTCGTCCCATACCTAATAACACTGTAATTCGAAAATATTGTAACAGCCAATTATTTTTAAAAGAGTAACCGTGGAGTTTCTTGCCGGCTCTTCTCCATAGGAAACGACCAATTGGAACCGTGCACCTAGCTTCTGACGTTTCATAAGTACCCATGTAGGTTTATGTGAAATAAAATATTTTGATTTTAATTTTGCCTTTTCCATCATCGTTATCGCTGATAGAATGTCACTTTGTCTAGGGCCTCAGCTCATTTTTTTTCGCTATTCCCGTCTTTTTCCCGAAGTCTATTAAGTTCGAGAACCAATTTTCGGGTTTTCAGTTATTGATAAATAATAAAAAACAATAAAAAAACTTACCAGCACAGCGACGAGAATGAATAAAGTTTTCATCTTGAAGTAAAACTGATCTCCTTGGTAGAACTTGTAAATGAATACCTGAGTCTAGTTCAACAGCTTTATATACCACATATTTCTGAACAAAGGCTGCAAATTCGAAATAATGCTAAATAGTTTTGAAACCACTACTAAGTATTGATGTCACACAAACGCGAGTTTGTTTCGAGTTGATCATCAGACATTACATAGGCGTCTCACACGCACTATAAGTAATTAAAGAAAACATTTTATTTAAAATTGGTAATTGCTTTTTACTTAATTTAAAAATCGTAGTTTTCGTTCATAGCTTTTTTCCGCTAAAACTCGAATAAAATTCCTTAAAATTTGTGATGCGATGTGTCAGCATCGTGAATTTTTACGATGCACGTCATAAAGTTCCTCGACAATAACACCGCATCGTGACGTCGCAATGTGTCACAATGCGTCGTCGTATTGTGTGTAGGTATGAGCTTTGGCCCTAACATCCATTACATAACAGAACAGATGTATAAGCTAATATCTGAAGAATCATGGCAAGAGGTGATTTTCGCTCGAGATGTTGATACTGCTGCAGGCGTAGCATGACACTTTCTATTTCTACGAAGAATAGACATAGCTTTTTCTATACAAAGTGACATTTCGTTTCTTCATTTTTGACATCGCACCGTAGAAATCCTTCTACAATCTGCCATTTTGTCTTTCGTTTCTGACGATCTTTGTCTAGGTCTTTTTATATGTAGACAATTTCGGAAGAAAGTTTTCTATCCCAACTGTCAAAATCAACATCAGAAATAGAATCCTATGACAAAACAAAGAATTCTGAGTCGAATTATGTAGACGAGTGAATTTCGTAAACAGTGCAGTTGACTCTTTCTACTTTGCTGCTGTCGTACTGTCTACACGGAACGTTATTTTTGTCTACTCTACTGTCGACAAAACAAGTGCTCATGCTACGCCTGCTGTAGAGTGTATCTATAACATCTTTTACCGAATTTTTGATGAATGTGTACCAAAAAAACGCAGGCCTAGGAAACCATGTAGGCGGTATCCGGTTTGGTTCACAGCCGAAGTTATTAGTGACATTAAATTTAAAAGTGACCTGCATCGTAAGTGGAAGTCATCTCAAAATCAGGTTGATTACGGAAATTTCTCCTTGCTTAAGTATTAAAAAAAGAATGTCACTCGCCTATGACGAATACATTAAGCACATTCAAACCAAACTTAAGCGTGATCCTCGTGTCTTCTGGCAACATATAAATAGTTTCAAAGCCAAAGGCGGCTTTGAGACCTTATACGATATGTGAATTATAATGGGAAAAATCATGTAGGAAGTGATGCTGCACATGCTTTTTCAGAATTCTTCTCAAGTGTTTTCTTACCGGAAGCCCCTCTTCTTGATTATCAAAGTCAAAACAGAAACTATCAAAGCAACTGTGGAAACGTTGTACATATTGATAAAATTAAAATAAATGATTTAGAAACGGCTATTAATAAACTCAAACCAAACTCTGCTGTAGGACCAAACAATCTTCCCGCATACATCATTAAAGGATGTAAAGATTATATAAAATCACCGGTTCTCCACATTTTTAACTTGGCGCTGTCCACCGGAAATTACCCACAGCGTTGGAAGGTATCGAGAGTCCAACCTATTCCTAAATCAAACGTTACCTCTGATGTACAAAATGATCGGCCAATAGCTATACTCTCTACACTTCTTAGACTATTTGAATCGATCCTACACACGCTTATTAGTTTCCAGATACAACCATTTCTCTGCGATTCTCAACATGGCTTTCGAGCTAGCCGTTCTGTTAATACGAACCTTCTAACGCTGGTGGATCTTATTTCGCAGCACTTAGACAAAGGCATACAGGTTGATGTTCTTTATTTCGACTTTAAAAAAGCGTTTGATTGCGTTGATAACGACGTATTGCTCGCTAAACTCAATAATATAGGCTTTACCCCGAAATTACTAATTTTTTTTACAAATTACTTACGGGATCGTCAGCAATACGTTCGAAATGGTTCCTTTGTGTCCGCGCCTTACCATACCCGGTCTGGAATAAGTCAGGGCACTATTCTGGGACCTTTGTTTTTTGGGATCATGGTTAATGACCTCGAAAAGGTTCTTAAACATGCTAAGTGTATGCTTTACGCAGATAACCTTAAACTTATTTATGGCGTGGAAAATGTTTCTGATTCAGAAAGTTTACAGGAGGACATTAACTCAGTCTTTCAGTGGAGCATTGACAACAAGTTACTTTTCAACATTAAAAAATGCAGCGTTATGTCTTTTAGCCGTGCACATAATCCTAGGCATGTACAATACGTCCTGGGCGAGGAACCAATAGCCCGTGTTCTTTCTATGAAAGATCTTGGAGTACTATTTGACCCGAGATTGACATTTCATGATCACATGAGGACGCTCGCTGCTGAATCATTCCGGAGACTAGGATTTGTTATCCGGAATATGCGTGAGTTTAACAATCCACTGGCCATTAAACTTGTTTACATGGCCTTGGTCAGGAGTAAGCTCGAATCAGCTGCAATGATTTGGAACCCTTACGAAAGAACTTACGCATTACTTCTTGAAAAAGTTCAGAAGACCTTCCTTAGGTTTCTATATAAAAAACTCTTTGGTTACTACCCCTTCCTTAACCCTACAAAATTTTTACTCGGTGTACTAAATTTTAATTCCCTCGAAGTAAGGCGTAAGTACTTCCTGCTTATTACTGCCTGTATTATTACAGCAGTTGGTGATGCTTTTTGTTCCTGTTGTGCCCAAACAACAACTCAGGCCTCGAAGTCACCGGCTACTAGCCGTACCGTCAGCACGCACAGTGTCGCGAGCTAACTCGCCCCTCGTCCGGGCTCAATGCTCTTCTGACTTCAACACCGGAATGTGACTTGTTTGCTGGGAAATGGATAGATGTGTGTCGTGAATGTTTAATTGTTTGTGAGAAGATGGATAAAAGATGATTATAAGGTTATTTTTTCTTTTATTTTTTCTTTTGATTGCAGTTTGTTAATTATATAAATTTTATTTCGTAATTTTGTTATTTCTCGTGTTTATATTTTGTGTTTTTGATTTGTATTTTACCCAACATACGTATGTGTGTCACTTTTTAATTTGTATTTTGTTCTGTACAACGCCTTAGGATTATTCTTATTCTGTAATGTTGTGCAAGAAAACTTAAATAAATAAATAAATAAATAAATAAATAAATAAATAAATAAATAAATAAATAAATAAATAAATAAATAAATAAATACATAAATAAATAAATAAATAAATAAATAAATAAATAAATAAATAAATAATTATTGCATATCATCACTGCATATCGGAATGTGTCTTTGTTCTGAATTTTATATTATGTAACATCTTTTATACCTACAACATTTTATGCAAAAACGATTTTTTTGAAGGAAAGAAGGAAAGAAAAAATAAAGAAAGAAAGAAAAAACATACATTTTTTTTCATCTCGTTCCTCGTCTCCTCTCATCCTGCTCAGTTACTGTGCGGTGGCGACTGGTGGCTTGTTTCCTCGATATCCACCCATCATCATTTGCCTCCCTTTTCCCAACTACGTTGAGGTCGGCTTCCAGTCTAACCGGATGCAGCGGAATACCAGTATTTTACATGGAGCGACTGCCTATCTGATCTTCACAACCTAGTTACTAGGTAACACGATACTCCTTGGTAAGACTAACTGTCAGAATTTCAGGCTGCTGACTACCCGTACCTAAAGACTTTGCTTTGAGTGACATTTCTTCGAGTTTCAATAGTACCTAAGTAATTACAAAATTTTCAAGCGTAAATTCAAAAGTCTATATAATTATGTAGAACGATAAGTAATTGTTGTAACAAGCGAATATATTAACTGTTTGCCAACTGTCTGCCATTCAACAGCGACCAGTTAGTTTTGGTACGCGAAGGTAACGCATTTAATCATATTCGTCTTCATCATCAGCCTACAGCAGTCCACTGCTGGACATAGGCCTCTCCTATTGCACCCCCTACGACGATCGTCGCTCCTCCTAGCTGACATTCAAATGTACATACCTGAAATGAAGTTTTTTCTTTACGTCCATATCGTTAATTTAATACAATAATTCATCTAACACTAAAATAATAATAATATGTACAAGTATATGAAAAAGGGGAGGAAATAATCATTATAGTGCATCAAATCCGTCGCGCGCACGGTCACGGGTGGATGCATTTGTCGCGTTCGCTTAGAATTAATTCGAAATAAATTCTACAATACTAGTTAGAATGTCATTGAACTGTGCAGCTTGTGGGGGTACAGTGTTAGATGAACTTTTTGTGAAATGCACCATAAAACATTGCGATAAAGTGTACGATTTGCAGTGTCTCGGACTGAAACAAAGCTGTTTACCCACGGAATATAAACGCCAGTGGGTATGTCCGGATTGCGTTTGTGCCAGCCCTAAACCCCTACGGAATACTCCAGACACACCGGTCAGGGGCACCATCAACGCCATCGAGGAGAATACGTACCCGACTAGTGACAACGTAAACACTAAACGGGGAAGCCGCTCAAAGACAACAAACTCCGAATCGCGCCTTGAGTAGAACGACGGAGGTAGTCTGCTAAAGGAGTTCAGGCTGTTCAGATTGGAAGTATTGGACCGTTTGAATATGCAAGCTAACGATATTAAATATCTTCAAGAAGTATGTATTTCTACGAAAACAGAATTAGAATACTTAAGAACTAATATGAAGGTAATTCAAGACCAGTTGGCTCAAAAGGAGTTGTTGCCTACTATCAAGCGTATGGATGAAAGTAGTGATAGTTCGTCAGAGAATTTAAAATCCAGTGTGGAAGTGACTAAACAATTAACAGTCCCAAGTACATACTCAGAGGTGGCCCGTGGTGACCAAAAGTTAAATAATTCTACTACTACCCGCGTGAGTAAAAATATTGAGGCCACGAAAACAGCGTCAGGGCACTCACTAGTCACGGAGTCACAACCGCCCCAAGTCGTCAATCAACCTCATACGGAGATTGTAGATGACTTGAACAGTTGCAGTAAAGGCGAAAATATAGAAAATCATGGGTGGATTGAGGTACAGAAGAACAAGGGACGTTTTCAATCCAAAAAGGTACTGAAGGGGAAAAATATGGATGCAGCTGAAATACAAGCAACAGAAAGGAAGAGGCACCTTCACGTTTGGAGATTGTCAACAGAAACCACAGTTGAAAATCTTATGTCGCATGTAAAAAGTGTGTGTGGCGCAGAAGTTTTTGTCAAAATAGAGAAGATTAAGCAGAAAGCTCAGAGAGACTATGCATCTTTTATTATAACTGTACCAGAATCGGCTTACGAAAAGTTATTTCAACCAGACATGTGGCCCGTCAACACTGAATTTAGTGAATGGATTTGGTTTCGTAAATCATCAAGCGGATCAAAAAAAGAAAATAAGGAGTTTTTTTTTTTATTTTTTTTTTATTATCAACATGTCAGAGGTCTTCGCATCCTGCCAGGGTTGCGGAATAGTCCGAAAGGGATACCGGGACCCTTGCAACAGGCAACCGAAGGAACACGGGTGGGTTTTAGTCAGTAAGAGTCTGACACGCCCTTCCGCTCCACCCAGAGCGGGAGAAGTCATATGATGATTTCCATACATACTATATGCTCTTTTTTTTATTTATTTTATTTTTTATGTTTGGTATAATGGCGTGTGCTAGCTGACATATGTCTAATAATATTAGATTTATGTTTTTGTGTTCCGTAATGTGAATGATTTTACATACTATTTTATAGAATCATTTTTTTCTAACTAAACAGACAGCTGCAGTGCTGCTGGGGAGTTTATTCCGCCACTTCTTCTTCCCAGCTAAAGCACTAGGAAGTGGTGAAGGGTGGGTGTGTTGGGGGACTGTCTTATGTAATTTTGACGTCCGAAAAGTGCTGATTCTCTGCCTAGTTTGAATATTATGACTTTTGAATTTTATGACCCTGTTCCCGATACCGGTGGGCTACAATTTTTTTATATTTTTTAAAGTTTTTATATCTAATATCTATAAAAATAATTTATAAAAAATAAATAATATATTTATTACCGTGACTTAGCCTTAGTAAGTAGCGCTAGGAGGTCAAGTTACAATGGACACTTTACAGAGATGTGCGAATATAATACAATTAATGAATTGACATAATAACCATACAATATATGAATTTACATACCTCCATGTATTCTTTTATTTTTTATGTTTTTGCTGTTTTTTTCTATTTTTTCAATTTCTATTAAAATTTTTGTATATGGGTATTTTGCCTGCAATAAATAATAATTATTATTTATTATTATAATATCGATGTTTCGGTAGCATGAAGAATTAAACAATACTTACTGCTCAAGGCTGTGACGCTGAAACTATGTAAATGGCTATTCTTACTTTAAAAATATACTGGTATATGACATAGTATCGACAAGCATGTGACAGGAACAGCATTCATTAAGAATCCATCATTCTGCCTATCTTGTCCTATCTATGTTGGGGTCGGCTTACAGTCTTACCAATTATTGTGAATGTGAGGACTATGTGGATTTTTGATATTGTTTATATCTTTTTTTGTCGTTAGTTTTAACGATGGTCTGGCAATTTGAGTACTTTATGCGACCTACCCAAATATCCTTTCTTTGGTACTGTTCGTCGAGACGTTGAGCTCCTTAAGCTCTGAGTTGAGCTCCACTATTACTGACCAATGCGTGCACTGACTGAACAAGTCCACTCAAATCCGTGTGGTTCTTTCCTCAAAAGGCCATTTCAGACGGTCCTCATATGGCTTGACCAAGATTATGTCTGGATTTTAAAAGAGACTGCGACCTCTGAGTTTGTTTCGGCCTTTCTTCTCAGAGTAGACAGATAGGAAACGCCGACCTCATCTAGCTTATTTTTAACCGACTTCTTCAAAAGGGAGGAGGTTCTCAATTCGTCTGTATGTTTTTCTTTTTTGTACATAATATGTTACTCGATTTCTCCGTCAATTATGAATTGATTTTGATGATTCTTTTTTTGTTTGGTAGGTCATGCTTCAGAGGTAGTCCCTTATAAATGTTATTAACTTTGCTTGCGTAGTTTTTGACTTAGCTTCAATATTACCTATTTTTCCCACTTAGTGTATGTAGACGATATATTGTTTGACTCCGTCACTGTTATTTACATAGCAGGCAGTACGCCCAGTGCCGGGCACGCCACAATTGCGGCGATAAGTCCCCTCTTTGAGGAGTGGCTGGAGAGGCGCCACGGCGTCCTCACCTTCCGCCTGACGCAGGTCCTCACCGGACATGGCAGCTTCGGGAGGTACCTGAGTAGGATTAGGCGGGAGGAAACACCCGGGTGTCACTACTGTGCGGATCGTCCGGAGGACACGGTGGAGCATACGGTGGAGGTGTGCCCTGCTTGGGTGGAGCACCGCCGTGTCCTCGTGGAGGCGATTGGCGGCACTGACCTCTCGCGTCCGGCCCTGGTCCAGGCCATGGTACGGAGCGAGAGGGCATGGGAGGCGGTCACCTCCTTCTGTGAAGCAGTGATGCTCGCGAAGGAGGAGGCGGAACGCGTGAGGGAGAGGCAAAGCTTGTGCCCTCAAGCTCCTAACCGCCGCCGCTGGAGACACCCTGGGCGTCGGGAATCCCAGGCGGATTCCCGGCCACCATAGGCGCGGGCTTGCGGACGGCGAGCAATAGGTAGCTCGCCGTCCGATAAGGACCAGGCCCGGGTCGATGGCGCGTCGTGTTCCACGCGCGCCTCCAAGAGATGTCAGCACACCTGACGGGGTCCGTTAGGACCGATGCCTGCCAGGGTTGCGGAATAGTCTGAAAGGAATACCGGACCCTGGCAACAGGCAACTGAAGGAACACGGGTGGGTTTTAGTCAGTAAGAGTCTGACACGCCCAGAGCGGGAGAAGTCATTTGAAGATTTCCCACACAAAAAAAAAAAAAAAAAGTTAGTGGTAGGTATTCGGATTTGTGTGGGGTAAGTACCACAACTAAAAAGTGAAAAATAAAAACTGTTATTTTTCACTTTTTTGGTATTTTTTGGAAGTCGGCTGTTTTTTTTAAATAAAATCTTTTTATTTTTCATTACCATTTTATAACATGACGTGTAAAAGTGATTCTAATAGGTATCCTATTTAAAGAATAAACAATTTCATTTCATTACCAGATGCAGCTGAATACCAGTATGTTACACCTCCACAACCCAGTTACTTGGGTAGACTGTTTGCCAGACTTGAGCTTCTCGTAACGGCTGTCAAAGGTCTACAAATGACAGCCGAGACCAACGGCTTACGTCCTTTCCGAGTCACGGAGGGGTCTGGAAATTTATTGAACGGTCACCCATCCACGAGCCGACCGCGGCAAGCATAGCTTAACCTTCAATCGGCCAGTGCGGCTGTTATTATGTAACAACGAGTGAAATAAATAAAAACTAATTTACTGATGGAAATGGATTTTATTGAACTACAAATACTTACATGACAAATAGGTACCATAAATTCTAATCTGATTATAATGATACAATACTTATTATTCATTTAATTAGTAGATGGTGCATTAAAAAAGTTTGCAACGTCGCAAATAAGTGTCAAATATTTCGCTTTTTTATTAATTTCTCAATATTGGGTAAATGGGTACCCACGGCAAGCCACTAAAATATGGAATATGAATTGCAATAGTTAATATCGTTATACAATTCAGTTTACAACACCTATATAGGTCATTGTAGGTACTATTGCAATTCATAAAGAATATTTTAGTGCACTACAGAGGGATCCTCATTTTTCATTCAGTATCTAATATAGAGAAATAAAAAAAAGCGGATATTATTATTATGTGCATATCATATTATCCATATTGTATTCAGACAGTAGGTACGTGCACGCAGTGATTGATAATATTTACCTAATATTAATAATGAATCAGTTCACTAAAATGTGACTCATATGTTTAGATAATAGGTATGGTATCATAATATGCGAAAACAAATATATTCAATAATAGGATTACCTAAAAATTACCCTATTATAACATCTCTGGGTATCACGTGACAGTTGAGAAGTTAATTGGATCTGACCACAGATTAAAAATCTACTCTATGCCACAGACTAAGTAGAGTCTGTCCGACGAAAGCTGACCACGAATTATTATCTGTTGAATATTTTACTTCACTTCTAAATACAATGGTGCCGATTCCCTTGTACACAAACTAAACTAAATTTAAGTTCAGTGCATCTTTTTCTTTCTATTTCATTATGAAAAGGACAGAAGATAAATTTTAGTTTAGTCCTGTCAAATTAATCAGCGCCTGACATAAATTGACGTAATTTTAGTAGGCAAGTTTTTAATCGCGTCTAAACTTGTTTGGAGTAGTGACAGTTTGACAGGACTAAACTCAAATTGATCTTCTGTCCTTTTCTTAATGAAATAGAAAGAAAAAGATGCATTGAACTTATATTTAGTTTAGTTTGTGAACAAGGGAATCGGCACCAATATAACATGTCTAATTATTATATAAATGAAATACTGGTGTAAGTATCGCATAATAAGTCTTGAATAATAAATAGTATCGACTCTGTCACAGACTGTCTATGCAGTGGGTTGACAGCTCTTGATATTTTAAAATTGCCACAATTTTTCTTGGACAGCTTTCGTTGGACAGAGTCTAGCCTCTGAATACGAGACTTTTAGGTAATTTAAGAATAAAATGACATTGTTTTATTTTGTAATGTGCGTTTAGTTTGTGCAGAATAAAGAATTTTTCTTCTATATCAAAAACAAAGACGCCAACTTCCGAAATTAAAGGTATTTTACACTTTTTTTGTGTTTTTTTTTTTGGTAGTCGGTTGATTTTTTTTTTCTATTCACTGGTCTCAATAACCTCCTCCACCTGTTCAGAAGACGAGGAAGACGAGGAAGACGAGGAAGATGAAGAAGACGATCTATACGGAAGGTCATCCTCGCGCTGGATATTCTGAGCAGCGTCTAAAAAGAAAAAAATAGACTAGATTACAAAAAAAAAAATTTGACAGCTGCAGCATTATAAACTTTATAAATGCAAAAACTATTATTGCTGACAATGACACACAATGCCACAATTATGGTGCATGTTCTTAACTTTGAGAGGTGCATGAAGAATTTTTTAATTACTTTTTCTCTCCGAAAAAAGTTTGTAGTACAACGGGGAAAAAGAAAAAGTTTATAGGGACTCAAACGTCCGAGAGTAGCGTTGGGGCAACCATGGTTGCCGTTAACCATGGGCGCTTGGGTGCTCTAGTACTACGCCACCTACCAGCCCACTTGTTCAGTATTTCCAGCTTTAAAATTTATCTTGACCGTAATTTTACGTACCCAGAGGGTAAAACGAGACCCTATTACTAAGACTCCGCTGTGTGTCTATCCGTCTGTCGCCAGGCTGTATCTCATGAACCGTGATAGTTAGACAGTAAGTTGAAATTTTCCCAAATGATGTATTTCTGTTGCCGCTATAACAACAAATACTAAAAAACATAATAAATATTTAAGGGGGCTCCCATATAACAAACGTGTTTTTTGCCGTTTTTTTTTAACATAAAACGCAATGGATTAGCAATATCCTTCAAAATCATTCAGATTTATTGAAAGTGTGTTACGCAAATAGGGTGTTGTTCTTTACCTGCGGCGGTGGCGGAGTCGGGGCTGGACCCGGAGCTGCGCGCGGCGGAAGAGGAGGAGGAGGAGGCAGAGGAAGATGAGCCGGTGCCGTTTCTGGCGTCGTTGGGTGGTTGACCGTTAATAACAAATGAATCTCTTTGACAAGCCACATAGCTGACAGCCATCTGCAACAAGTATGTAAGTTAGTATTAGAACAATACTACCACTCTGCCCTGTAATATATTAAGTGGTTTGAATGCTGACCCTGAGTTCGATACCAGGGTCAAGCAATGTTTTTGGGTCTTTCTTTTGATCTCAAGCCCAGCAGTAGCCCAGAGTCGGGGTTCGCCCCGACTCGGGGCTACTGCTGGGCTTGTTCTATCTAATGCCAGAAACTGGCCTTTTGATTACAGTTTCTGGCATTAGACTTATAACAACACCAGCTGCGCCACACTGTTTCACCGACATAAAATCTCGATCCCGTGGGAATATCGGGATAAAAGTATCTTATGTCCTAACCCAGTTCATGGTCTACCCATGTGCCAAATTACATCTAAATCCGTTCAGTCATTTTAGCGTGAAAGCGTAACAAATAAATAAACAAACTCTTTTTTGCATTTATAATATTAAATCCTAACTAATCCTAATCCTAACTAATATTATAAAGGCGAAAGTGTTTGTTTGTTTGTTACGCTTTCACGCTAAAACGGCTGAATGGATTTGGATGAAATTTGGCACAGGGGTAGACTTTGACCTGGAAAAGAACATAGGCTACTTTTTATTGACATACCACGCGGGCGAAGCTGCGGACGGAAGCTAGTATTAAATAAAAAATAAAATAATTCGTTAGGATTAGGATAGTTAGGATACTAGCTGATGTCCGCGACTCCGTCTGCGATCCAGGATGAAAAGCCTATGTAGCCTAGCCTATGTCCTTCTCCAGGTCAAGATCTACCCATGTGCCAAATTTCATCCAAATCCATATTCATATTTTATTTGCATTCCATGATGTAGATAAGGTGTTACAATGGCTTAGAGCCAAGGTACAATTACGGACCCTGTAGGGCACAACAAAAAGAATAAAATTAATTCTTAAGAAATAAAATTATGAAACAAATTAAATAACAATCAACAATTTTTATCCGTTCAGTCGTTTTAGCGTGAAAGCGTAACAAACAAACAAACTCACGTTCGCATTCATATTTTTAGATAACGTGAACTGTGAGTCATTAAGATACAAAAAAAAAATCTAAAGTTCCATGTAGAAAATAAATAAATCATGTTCTTAGTTTATCGATCAAATGTATGAAGCAGCTCATTTTTTTTCTGCTATTTCACTCTTGTTACCGAATTATAGTAAATTCGGGTTTTCAGTTATTTATAAATAATAACAAAACAAAAAAAAAACTTACCAGCACAGCGAAGAGAATGAATAAAGTTTTCATCTTGAAGTAAAACTGATCTCCTTGGTAGAACTTGTAAATGAATACTTGAGTCTAGTTCTAACAGGTTTATATACCACATAGTATTGAACTAAAAAAAGGGTCTTAATTCTAAATAATGCTGATTAGTTTTGAAACCACTACTAAGTATTGATGTCGCACAAACGCGGGTTTGTTTCGACTTCATCATCTGACATTATTTACACAGGCCTCTCATCATACACACACTATAGTTAAAGAAAATATTTTTATTTAAATTTGGTATTATTGCATTTTTAATAAACTGTTCTTTTCGTTCATAGATTTTTTCCGCTAAAACTAGAATAAAATTCCTAAAAATTGTTAATAGGGAAAGGCACCGTATATCGGATAGTTGCGCAAATTCGGATAGTCGACTATCTCGACATTTTCATAATATAGTGACATCTATTTTTTGATTTCATAAACTTATTTGTAATCCTAATACAGCGCCACTGCAGAAAGTGTGTCAGTCTAGAAACTAAAATGGCGGAACAGTGAGCCGACGCAACTTTTCAAGGACGTGAAAAAAAAAATATCTTGTATAAAAGTGTTGTTTTCATTGAAGTAAGTAGAATATATTTTTGTCATTGCTATGTTTTACGAGTGGCAGCAGCAATTCTGTTGTTTAAATGCATTTTATTTCAGAAAATTGCAATGTTTTTAAAGTTGTTGTTGTTCTTATTCAGCCATGTTAAATCTCAATACCTCAATACGGATACCTGCGCATGCCCCATATCGGATATCCGATATAAGAAGATATGAGGCAATATGCGCCTACCTAATCGAAATAAACATACCTAATTAGACTGATTTTATTCATTAATAAGATTGATAATTTTAATAAATGAATACAATGTAAGACATTAAGCACCTCGTTTTATTTAACAAATTAGTCGCCTAATACCAGATAAGGTAATTTGCCCTATTATCGGTTATCCGATTTAGGGCAACCTTTTTGAAAACCACAATTTCTACCGATTTTTGTAAAATAAATAATTATAATTTAAATAAATTAAATGTAATGCGTTAAATAGATACTGGTTTCATAAAGAATATAACATAGTTTTTAATTAGTTTTTATGTTACTGTTTATTTAACTGAGTACCTAAACAGAGTGGAAATCGTGAAAATCTACGACGCGCATTGTAAAATTTCACGACACGACGACGTAGGCGTTGCATGGTAGTACGTCCCAACTATGTTGAAGTCGGCTTCCAGTCTAACCGGATGCAGCTGAATACCAGTATTTTACATGGAGTGACGGCCTATCTGACTTTCACAACCCAGTTACTGGGTAACTCGATACTCCTTGGTAAGACTGATTGTCTGACTTACAGGCTGCTGACTACCCGTAGGTACTTGAAGACTTTTCTTAGAGTGAGATTTCTTCGAGTTTCAATAGTACTTAAGTAATTACTAATTTCTCAAGCGTTAATTCTAAAATTCTATTTAAGTAAGTAGAACAATAAGATAATATTGTACCTTTGCTGTGAATATATTAACTGATTGGCAGCTGTCAGCCCTGTTTATCAAAACTTACAAGCCTATTGTATTACTAAATGTCATTATTTAGTTCAAAGGTACTTATAGCATAATCAGCCTATAATGTTCCCACTGCTGGGACACAGACCTCCTCTCTGTGAGAGGGAGCGGGCCGTAATCCACCACGCGGGCCCAGTGCGGGTTGGTAGATGTCACATGTCTTCGAATTTTTGGTTCTAGGACATGCCGATTTCCTCACGATGTTTTCCTTCACCGTTTTTGAGAGCAGTGGCGATGAAATAATTTACACAAAGTAAAGCGCCTGTCAGGGTTTGAACCTACGACCTACAACTCGTAAGTCGTGGCCGTTACCACTGGGCCACCACTGCTCTCCGAGTACTTATATTTCCGAAATTATTTGTAAGTTACAACTTGTAGAAAATCATAACAAATCCTGAGAGTGTCCGGCGACTCTCTATTCCGTCTTACAAGTTTACAAATGTCGTGTCACTCTCTTTTGACCACATAAAGAAAAAAAAATGTTTTTTTTTTTTTTAATGTGGTCAAAAGAGAGAGATGACTTGATGCCCGTGTCCCAGCAGTGGGAACGTTTAGGCTGATTATGAATAATGAGATGCGCTATGAATTTAACGAAAATTAACATTCTAGGTAACTTGTGAACGTGTAGACTTGTAACTTTTGATAAACAGGACCCAGTGAGTTTTGACACGCGAAGGTAACGCATTTAATCATATTCGTCTTCATCATCAGCCTACAGCAGTCCACTGCTGGACATAGGCCTCTCCTGTTGCACCCCCTATGAAGATCGTCGCTCCACCTACTTGACATTCAAGATTACCTACCTGAAATTGGTTTAATTGGAATAAATTATTTGCCGAACCCGACCCCAACATACTTAGTTGTGAAAAGGCTAGGCAGATTGAGACTAATCCTACTAATATTATAAAATTTATAATATTAGTAGGATTACTCACATTTAATGTGAAAGTTTGTGTGTTTGGATGTTTGTTACTCAATCACGCAAAAACGGCTGAATGGATTTGGATGAAATTTGGCAAACAGATAGTTTATAACCTGGATTAACACATAGGATACTTTTTATCCCGATATTCCCACGGGATCGAGACTTACGCGGGTGAAACCGCGGGGCGCAGCTAGTTGTATTATAATTGGACTAATACATGTTTGCTACGGTCGAAAATAATTATTTTGATCAACTTACAACCCGCGATACTGACCTGCAAAAGGACTATCCCGAATGAACGCTGTCCCGACTCACTCTATCCCGAATGAACGCTATTCCGAATCTGTTAATCCCGAATGAAGGCTTTCCCAAATCACGTGAGTCCGAAATAACGTTATTTACTACAATGGATAGCGTTTGTTGTGATTCGGGATAGCGTTCATTCGGGTTAGAGTGAGTCGGGATTTCGAGTTTCGGTCTAACGTATAAGGGTCCTGCAAAAGTGCAAATTGCAGCTACCCTGGCAGTTTCAGCTGATGCCCATCAGCACCCTAATGGCGTGGTACACTTTCAATCACAATTTCAAGGGTTTTGAATTCGTAATCTAGGGCTTCATATTTTTTTAAATTTCCTCTGCTCAGCAACGGAAATAACGCAAGGAACGTGAAGTTTTTTTTTAAATCCATTGCATCTCGAACCTTGTTGATCTCTGAGGTCCGGACTTTTCTGTGGCTACCATAAGCTACTACCCTTAGGTAGTGCCTCCAGCCAGGGGCATACAACTAAACTAGTTGAAAGAAAGAAAGAAAATACATTTTATTTAGCACAGTAGGTATAAAAGGCACACACCAGAATAAACAACAGATAACAAAAAACGTTTTACAAAAAAAAAACAACCGACTTCCAAAAAAAACACAAAAAAAGTGAAAAATAACTTTAATTTCGGAAGTCGGTGTCTTTGCATTTCAATTTCCGTTTTTTGCCACCGACTTCCGAAATTAAAGTTATTTTTCACTTTTTTTGTGTTTTTTTTGGAAGTCGGTTGTTTTTGTTTGTAAAAAGTTTTTATTTTTCACTTTTTAGTTGTGGTACCTACCCCATTCAAATCCGAATACCACTACCTGCCATGTAAATAACAGTGAAGGAGTCAAACAGGATATCGTCTAGATAAACTAAGTGGGAAAAATACGTAATATTGAAGCTAACTCAAAAATTACGCAAGCAAAGTTAATAAAATTACATACAAAAAAAAAAAAAAAAAAAACATACAGACGAATTGAGAACCTCCTCCTTTTTGAAGAAGTCGGTTAAAAATAAAATAAAAATCAAAGCAAGCACGCAGATGACCGTTTCGCGTGTATGTGACGCATATTTTCCCCCAATTTGTTATTTTTCGTGTATTTGTCCTTTTTTGCGTCGTTTGCCGAATTTCCTTTCTTTTTTTAAAATAAAAAAGTGTAAAGTAGCGTTGTAGGAAAATTAACAAGGGATTGTGCCTCACGGCTGCGCTAAAAAGGCCCAGCGGCCCATTAAAAAACTAAGCGACTGCTCGCTGCTCGCCCCTGTGGGGTACGAACCTCGGCTTAGGGCGTCGCTAGCGGGAGGATGGCAAGATGAGACAGGCTGGATTAAGTCCGGATAATTTTCCTTTATTTCATTTTGAATATATATTATTTACATGCATAAATATTTTTATAAAAAATATTAAAAATTGCCAATCGGCATCAGGATCAGGGTCCAAGCTGCCGGTGGTCAGGGCTCTAGAGAGAGGAACCTCCTCACTATGCGTGCCGTGTCCAGGAGTACTGCTTTCTGAATCAAGTCCTTGACCTAGCCGCGCAATGAGAGCCTCCTGAGATGTTGGTCGAGGCTTTCCGCTATTAAGCCATTGACTGTAACGATTATCGGTAAAATGATTGCAGAGTCCACGTCCCACATGTCGACAACCTCGTGTGCTAAGTCAAGATACTTGACTTTTTTTATCTTGCTCAGCTTTTACGAGATTCTCGTCATGAGGGACAGCGATATCAACACACAAATTCACACAATAGGTACCTTTTTTTATTTTTTCGGATGGGAAATCATCAAATGATTTCTCCCGCTCTGGGCGGAGCGGAAGGGCGTGTCAGACTCTTACTGACTAAAACCCACCCGTGTTCCTTCAGTTGCCTGTTGCCAGGGTCCCGGTATCCCTTTCGGACTATTCTGCAACCCTGGACACAATAGGTACCTACATAATTATTATTAACATTTATAAATATTTTCATAAAAACATTTAAAAATATAAAAAATTGCCCATCGGCTTCAGGTTCAGGGTCCAAGCTGCCGGTGGTCAGGGCTCTAGAGACAGGAACCTCCTCACTAGGCGTGTCGTGTCTAGGAGTAGGTACTGCTTTCTGAATCAATCAGGATAATTATTAGGAAGTGCCTCCGCTGCCGGCGCCGGTAGCTGAATTGGCTGCCGGCGCTGAATTTGGTTGTCAGTTTGGCATATGGAGTAGATAGGCAGGGTAGGCATAATTCAAAAAACATGTAATAGAGCATTATTTTTTTTCCATATTCCAGTAATAAAGTCATAAAGTACTACCCGAAACCGAACTAGTAAGATTAGGTTTAATCATTTTAATCGCAAAAAAGCTTAGGTTAGGTTAGGTTAGAACTGTGAGCCCTACGCACGAGCCGAGCGAGCGTAGCAAGCGGTGCCGTGGCAGCGGCCGGCGAGTGCCAAAAACGACTAGAATATGCAGAAAAACATATTTTAGTTACGGTTAGTTAGTTGGGGTTCTGAATACTGGAAGGGTTTCGATAAACTCCTCGCCGCCGGTGTCCATTATGGGAGCCGGCGGTGACATTACTGCCGGCAGCCGAGATTCAAACCATCGGCAGCCGGCAGTAATGTCACTGCCGGTTCCCAATGGCGTTATTTTTGGGAGCCGGCGCCGGCAGCGGAGGCACTCCCTAATTATTATTATAAGAGGAATTTAAAGCTACAGGCTCAGCTGCAGCGCGGGCTGGCACTGGCACAAACGCGCAAGTGTCGGGGATGAAAGGAATTGCGATCACTTGTCATTTTATGTGTTATACACTATTACCCCACAGAATGCTCCTTGTTAAAAACTACCAATGCGTAATTTAAAAACCATATCAGTTCATATCAAATTACTATGGTTGATATTAATCACTAAAATAATGTTGAAGCTGGAAGCTAATTTCACACTTTAATTTTCATTGATTTTAAACATTATAGTTGACAGAACTTTGATAAGTAATTTAGTTTTGCTATGAGTTCATTTTAAAATGGTTCGCTGCCACGCCATGGTTTTAGCTCGTGAGTAACTATTATTTTTATCAACTGGGGGTCTGTTTTGATAAACCCAATAACTTGTGGGAAACAAATACGTTTTACAAAAAAAAAACAAGTGACTTCCAAAAAAAACACAAAAAAGTGAAAAAATTTCGGAAGTTGGTGGCAAAAAAACGACTTCCGAAAATAAAGTTATTTTTCACTTTTTTGTGTTTTTTTTGGAAGTCGCTTGTTTCTTTTTTAACCGACTTCTTCAAAAACGAGGAGGTTCTCAATTCGTTTGTGTGTTTTTATTTTTTTTGTATGTTTGTTACTCGATTACTCCGCCAATTGTGAATCGATTTTAATAATTCTTTTTTTGTATGGTAGGTCATGCTTCCGAGGTGGTCCCATATAAATTTTATTACTTTGCTTGGGTAGTTTTTGAGTTAGCCTCAATATTACGTATTTTTCCCGGTTTATCTAGACGATGTTTTCATTTACTCCTGTACTGTTATTTTCATCAGCTAGTGGTATTCGAATATGTGTGAGGTAGGTACCACTACTAAAAAGTGAAAAATAAAAACTTTAAATAAATGTAAATAATTTTTGTTTTTCACTTTTTAGTGGAGCTTTCATATTGGTCCAATATTGGAGGAGGAAATAGACGAGGGCCGTACCTCGAATTATGACTATGTATGGAGAAAAAACCGACCCTATTTCCTTAAGCCGTTAGTTCTGCACCTGATCTCTCTCCGGTCGGATTTCCTTCCCATCGGACTAGGGTAAGGGAAAAGAGAACCTTGTAGTCTGCGCACACACTTCTACACTATAAAAATGTCCCGTGCAGAAGGCTAGAATCCGTTGATATTAGCCGCCGTGGTTGAAATGGTCTCTGGAGGACTATACAGGGTGTAAAAAGACCCATCACATAGCCGCTAACTAAGCATTCTGTACATCATATTAAGTATCATCATCATCTGCCTGCCTTTTCCCAACTATGTAGGGGTCGGCTTCCAGTCTAACCGGATGCAGCTGAATACCCGTGTTTTACATGGAGCGACTGCCTATATGACCTCCACAACCCAGTAACTGGGTGATACGATACCCCTTGGTAAGACTGGTTGTCAGACTTTCGGGCTTCTGACGACTCGTAACGACTGTCAAAGATCCACGAATGACAGCCGGGACCAACGGCTTAACGTGCTTTATGAGGCACGGACGAGTTTCGGTATGTAAAGATGCAAGGCAAGCGTAGCTTAACCTAAATGATCGACCCGTGCGGCTGTTATTACTTACATCATATTAAGTCACATTGCACAAAAATATTTGCTGGGAAACGACTAAGTATTATTTCTGGTGTGAAAAATCGCTATTCATATAACATCATGCAACATCATGTAACATCTGCTCGACGTCCGAATGTCACTGCAGGGATCCAGCAGAATATCAGCGTCAGGTATATTTGCCTGACACATGCTGAGTTGGACTCCCGTTTGGTGCAACGTTGAGACGCACACCGCGCTTTGTATATTTCGTTATTTTTCAAAGTATGTCATAGACAATATTGTCTCGCTGTGACTAGTTTTCTTTTATTGTTTTTTTTTTTTTTTTGTATTTTTTTGTATTTTGGCACTTTGTAGCTATAATTATTTAACCGTGCTTTTGTATGTTGTGTTGTCTTTTGTATGCACCAAATAAACGTTTTATCTATCTATCTATCTATTTACGGTAGTGCGCAACTAACGCACGCAAAACATTGTGTTTATGTGTGCATGCAACGGTTCAGGGTTTGTGGGGGTAGTTAAAATTAAGATATAAGTAGATAATATTTAAAATATGCTATTCTGAAAAAGTTGGAACTTTGACCTTCAATATCTCCGTAACCAGGAGGTTCCCAGGTATGGTCCAGGACAAAAAAATGATCACAATGGCGGGAATAATAAGTGACTTTCGGCTTCGATACGCGTTTTTTACACCCGCTACGTAACACAGTATCTACAATATCCTAATATGGCGAGGGGGCTAATGGCTGAGCTTTGCGTTATGCTAGTGAACGGGTGCTGCTTGTGGTGACTGGTCGTCTTGCTGATCTCGGTTTTGTTAATGTTATTAGTAATTAACTTTTTATTTATTTTACTTCGATGGTCCTAGTTTATCATTTATAACTTCCAGTTACAGCTATATGTAAGCGGTCACACCCTTCGTGCCTGGAGGCTTTTATTTAGATATTAATTTCTGCTTGAGTACATATAGTTCTCGATTTTTTTTTTTTTTTTGGTTGGTATATTGGCGTCTGCTAGCTGACATATGGCTAATAATAATCTCATGAGATTTATGTTTTATTTTGCGTAATGTAAATGATTTTGCATACTTTTGTATAGAATCATTTTTTTCTAACTAAACAGACAGCTGTGCTGCTGGGGAGTTTGTTGCGCCACTTCTTCTTCCCAGCTAAAGCACTAGGAAGTGGTGAAGGGTGGGCGTTTTAGGGGACTGTCTTATGTAATTTTGACGTTCGAAAAGTACTGATTCGCCTAGTTTGAATTCCTGCTAGGTTTGCGGAATAGTCCGAAAGGGATACCGGGACCCTGGCAACAGGCAACTGAAGGAACACGGGTGGGTTTTAGTCAGTAAGAGTCTGACACGCCCTTCCGCTCCGCCCAGAGCGGGAGTCATATGATGATTTCCCACCCAAAAAAAAAAGCCTAGTTTGAATACATGACTTTTGATTTGATTTGATCCTAATATTCTTTGTTTTCAGTGTTCATAATATCTACAATCCTAACTTCATTATCTCAAGGAATGAGAAAAAAGTTCACAAATTATGGCTACATGAGGAACCCAGCGCACATGATATATAGTGACGTCATCAATATCTGGATACCTCAGAACGTTCCGAGGCAGAGGCAAAAACAGAAATTGTTTAATATAAATCTAAGGTCGAGAGCTAGGATTAAAACTAGCCATTATTGTTGAGTTTTTGTTTTATTTTACCTTTTTTACCCGACTACGGCGAAGAAAAAAGGAGGGTTATGATTTTGACCGGTATGTATTATGTAAAAGAATTTAAAAAATATTAAGTAAAAAAAACTAAAACCCAACTACGACTAAAAAGGTATAAACAAGACACCACAGACAGACACAATAAAAATCCGGAGTCACACGTAATCTGTTCGATTTATGCTCTAACACGTGTGACTCCGGATTTTTAATTTGTCTGTCTGTGGTGTCTTGTTTATACCTTTTTAGTTGATTGACTTTCTTGTTGTAGTTGGGTTTTAGTTTGTATTACTTTAATTATTATTTCCCTATCATAATTATATCCGGTAAAATCAAAATCAAAATATTTATATTTTATTTCACATAAACCTATATGGGCACTTATGAAACGTCAGAAGCTAGGTGCACGGTTACAATTGGTCGTTTCCTATGGAGAAGAGCCGGCAAGAAATTCCACGGTTACTCTTTTAAAAATAATTGGCTTTTACTTACAATATTTTCAAATTACAGTGTTAATAGGTAAGCAGTGATACCCTAGTGGTGTGACCGTCAGACTGCTAAGTCTAGTTTTTTCGCGTCTAAACTTGTTTGGAATAGTGACAGTTTGACAGGACTAAACTAAAATTTATCTTATGTCCTTTTCATAATTAAATAGATAGAAAAAGATGCACTGAACTTAAATTTAGTTTAGTTTGTGAACAAGGGAATCGGCACCAGTAGGTACTTGTATTCCCCACCTATGAAATTGGCGTTTTTTTTCTCACACAGAGAACCTCGTCACTTCTATGATTTCAAATATTCATCAGCATTGATATTCTGTAACCATCTCACCGTGAATACTTAGGTGAAGTGAGTTTGAAGTGAACTGTCACTGCCTTAGCATCAGTAGGTATCGAAGACAATGACAGCTCACTCCACGCTCACCTCACCAAAGTTTTCACGGTGAGATGGTTACAGAATAGCAATGCAGTTGCTTGGTATTATATCGAATAATGACCATCATAGACAACTACCAATAGTAAAAAAACCTTATTCCTACTTATAGTTTTCTAAACATAAAAAATACCTTAAAAATTACTCCTCATTTTGTTAGCAGAAATGACCACAATTTTTTTTTTTAACTTAGCCTTAATTTATTTTTGTCGCTTAATCTAAGTGGCATACGTTATCTTAGTTTTTAAACATTAGTCCATAAAAGTTTAAAAACATTAGTGTTTAAGGTTGTTATATAAATTAAGAAAATGTAAGTATGAAAAATGCAACTTCATTAAAATTCCCCATACAAAACACAAATTTCATAGGTCCACGTAATATTATTATCAGTGGTTATTTTTTCCCAGCCCACGCTGTCCCACTCCTGGGCAAAGGCCCGCCACTCCTTCCATCTTTCGCGAGCCCGCGCGTCCTCCTTCCAGTTTTGATAGAACCTATCCAGGGTCGTAGGCAGGGGGGGGGGGGGGGTACAAACCCCCCAGAAATGCGAGAAACCAGAATCTCAATCCAGAGATCGACCCCCCTAGGGTACCTCCGTAATATTTCGTATACAGATAATTGTACCTAATGTATTTCGCATAAGCGTACTTTATAATCTACAATAGCGGTAAGATATTGTATTTTTATCTATGTATTGAATAAACTCCTGCAACTTCTCTGAAATATTCCAGGCGGGTGCTAATTGAGCTCGCTTCGCTCGCTCTTGTATACTATATTATCTTAATTCTATAACTTTTCTGCTTATGGCGATAAAGTTACTTCTATTTCCGTATGAACGGTCAATGAAAAAGAAAACCTAACTTAATCGAAGCAGGATGCAAAAAATTTCGAGATCGCTTCGCTTGCAATACTTTTTTTATGAGTTTCCACAAAAGGCCAAGGACAAAAAAAATCCTGGCTACGGCCCTGAACCTATCCAGCTCTTCCCGCCATCTTCTACGTGCCGCGACCCCGCCTCACTGCCTCAGAGCACCAGTTCTGTGCTATTTGGGCCCACAGTTTGTCTGGCATGCGGCAGACGTGTCCTGCCCAGTCCCATTTAAGTTGGGCAGCCTTCTTTTTGCTTGTTAAAATAGGTTAATGTAATAAGTACTTTTTGGTTAGCAACACAGGTAGGCCGTAATTGTATTGTTAAAAAGTATAGTACTACTCGTGTTATCAATTTGTTCATGGGGCCTTGAAATGGTTGAATAATAAATGTCGATTTTTATGTATAAACCTGTTGTTTTCCTTCAAGTTCTATCGGATAAAGTAACATGAGCTATGTCACGATAGCTCGGGACATTCGATTCGAGTAAGTTACGAAAAAAATTAGTTCGAAGTAAATAAAAATAAGAAAATGCGTACAAAAATCACATCATTTATTTACAGTAACACATTGGAATAACAAAAATGAAAAAAAAAGAAACTTAGAATTAAGTAAATAAATCAAAAATACTTATTTCTAATTGATTTGTAATACGTTTAAAGGGCTCACACGGTAAATGGTAGAAAGTCGATTAAAAAAAATATTCTGCCGCCAAGTAGCAACACTATTGGTCAACCCACGAATTCTGAATACTTCATTCATAATTTCGCAAGTATACATTTTCAGGTTTACGCCGAATGAGCAGAAAAATATTCAAACCATTACCTTGATTGAACCATTTTATATCTTGAAGTACCTATAATCAGTTGGTTGACTTGATTGATATTTATATCGACGGCAGCAAAGAAATAAATTCAACTGCACTTTTTACCAAAATTCACTTTTATATTAGTGTAGGTATATGTTATGAACCAAGTAATAACTACGGGCATTTCTCTTAATGCCCGCGCATTATGAATAATGACAAGCTACTTAGGGCAAAATAATTAATTATTATTAGAACTTTCTTATTTATCACATTGCCTCGTCATTATAAATATTGCCATGTGGTCTTTGGGCAATCTGGTAATACACAGGTATTTAATTATGGTAAAGTCATAGGTCAGCAGAGTGTCTATGAATGGAAATATCTTATATGATTTTAAATATTGATTCTACGTTTGAAATCAAAATAATAGTAATAAAACCTGGTTTAAATTGTGCTGCCCCAAAGGTGACTAGCATAATAAAAAATTCCCGGTTGATTTGATTATTTCAATAGTTGTTATCATACTGCCCTCTCATATTGGGCATTTTTATAATGCCCTAATAATCACTTGGTCCATTACAACAATAATTGGACTCAAATTCTTCGCATCGGATTTTTTATCTGTTTTATTATCAATTATTCTAATAAATAATATGCCACGCGTATCAATACAACGACCGGTATCTGAACTTGGTAAAATCAGCCCTTAGATTAATAGCGATTTTGACTTCTATACCGTAAGCATAAGGATGGCATTTAAATGAAAAAAGTGGTTACAATAATACCAGCTGTTTACTGCAGCTGCCATTTTCCATGCTACCAATGCAATAGAAGACAAAATCGTTTAAACGAATTGTAAAAAAGGTTTATTCTAATGTCTTATTTCAAATGGAGTATAGGTACACCTAAGAGCTGATTTTGCCAAGTTCAGATATCTTTTATTCGCGGAATAAGATTTACTTGACAGTTTTCGTATGGAGAAACTGGGAAGGCTTATACTAGGTGTAAAAGAACGCATATTTATCCGAGTCGAACGCATCGTACGAATCGAAGCCAACGAGAACGCTAGGAACGGACTTCCAGATTCGGACGATTCGACGCGGGCAGGTGAGAGGTTTCATAGAATTTCATAATAAGTTTATTATTTAAAAAATCTAAAATTCGTTTCGTTCGGCTCATAAGTGTGCGTTCACCTTTAATGTCGTTCTATTAATAATAAAATGATTACTTAGCACGTTTTACGTTCAAAACGCTCTCCTGTAAAATCATGAACTTGTAGATAACCGTTTAAACTTTGCGGACGTCGATATTCAAAATCAGTTTTCAGGGCAGTGACACAATCATAATATAAATAAAAAAAATCATTGGCACCTCGTTTTTAAAGTAAAATGGCATTATACATTTTGTAAGAGATCGAAATCTCAAAAGCGTTTTTTTATAATCTATTACAACACTTCGCGCGCTCCCTTTCTCAGCGAGACGTCAAGCTGTGTGCGAGAGAGAGCGCGAGAAGTACGTACATAGTTCAAAGTGGCCCCAGCATTTGGACTTTAGTCCACCCCAGCCGTCACCGGGACGTGTACCGAGAAAAGAGATTATTCGAACCGCACGTGACGTCCCGGTTACGGCGATCGTTTGTCCACCGCGACCGAACTCGGCGGTTCAGTTTGTGTTTGATAGACAAAACAGAAGTGTCTCACGACAAAAGTTTTTGACCAGTGTGTGTTGCCAGTGATGACCTAAGGCACTGAAACGTGGTCGCTCACAATGGTCCTCATTAGAAGGCTGAAAGTCACCCAAAGGGCAATGGAGAGGGCTCGGAGTTTCCCTGCGTGATCGAGTCAGAAATGAAGAGATCCGTAGGAGAACCAAGGTAACCGACATAGCCCGAAGTATTAACAAACTTAAATGGCAGTGGGCAGGGCACATTGCTCGCAGAACAGATGGCCGATGGGGCCGAAAGGTACTGGAGTGGCGACCGCGTACAGGAAGACGTAGCGTTGGAAGGCCCCCCACAAAGTGGACCGATGACCTGGTGAAGGCCGCGGGAATGCGCTGGATGCGAGAAGCACAGAACCGGTCGAAGTGGCGGTGCTTGGGGGAGGCCTGTGTCCAGCAGTGGACCTCTTTCGGCTGAAATGATGAGACAAAACAAAAGCCAAGCGAACGGGGCCAATGCGACGGCAGTATGGACAATTTACCTACAATATCAAACGTGTCTTGTCTTGTCTATCTGCCTGCCTTTTACCAACTATGTTGGGGTCGGCTTCCAGTCTAACCGGATGCAGCTGAATACTAGTATTTTACATGGAGCGACTGCCTATCTGATCTCCACAACCCGTAACTGGGTAATACGATACCCCTTGGTTAGACTGGTTGTCAGACTTTCGGGCTTCTGGCGACTCGTAACGACTGCCAAAGATGCAGACTGCCACAAATGACAGCCGGGACAAACGGCTTAACGTGCTTTCCGAGGCACGGAGGAGTCTCGATATGTGAAAATGTTCACCCATCCACGGACCAACCCCGGCAAGCGTAGCTTAACCTGATGGATCGACCCGAGCGGCTGTTATTACTTAGCCACGAGCTCCTCAAACGCTCATCAAACGTGTCTTGTATTGCTGGCAAATCAGCCCGCAACAATCTCGTGCCGAGTTCTAGCGGTCGTGCCGAATTACTTGAAACTTCGGCTATGGCCGCTGACATACAAACGGTGGACACGCGGCTGTAAAAAATGAATTTCGCTACTTCGCCGTAGTCATCCCGTTCTCGGTGACGTCCCGGTGACGGTTGCGGTAAACAAACGCATTGACATTGAACGCTGTGCTTAAAAAATTATATTGACATTGAACGCTGTGCGTCAACACTTAAATTGACATTGAACGCTGTGAGTCAAAAATATGACCGATAGCTTCTGCCCGCGAATTCGTTTGCGTGTATTTTGTATTTCATCTTTTTTTTATTCCTTCCTAGGTCCCAGGCAGAACCCAATAACTGGGTAATACGATACCTCTTGGTAAGACTGGTTGTTAGACTGACGAACCGTTACGATTGTCAAAGTTCCACAAATGACAGCCGGGACCAACGGCTTAACGTGCTTTCCGAGGCACGGAGGAGTCTCGATATGTGAAAATGTTCACCCATCCACGGACCAACCCCGGCAAGCGTAGCTTAACCTGAGGGATCGACCCGAGCGGCTGTTATTACTTAGCCACGAGCTCCTCAAACGCTCATCAAACGTGTCTTGTATTGCTGGCAAATCAGCCCGCAACAATCTCGTGCAGAGTTCTAGCGGTCGTGCCGAATTACTTGAAACTTCGGCTATGGCGGCTGACACACAAACGGTGGACACGCGGCTGTAAAAAATGAATTTCGCTACTTCGCCGTAGTCATCCCGTTCTCGGTGACGTCCCGGTGACGGTTGCGGTAAACAAACGCATTGACATTGAACGCTGTGCTTCAAAAATTATATTGACATTGAACGCTGTGCGTCAACACTTAAATTGACATTGAACGCTGTGAGTCAAAAATATGACCGATAGCTGCTGCCCGCGAATTGGTTTGCGTGTATTTTGTATTTCTTTTTTTTTTTGTCCCTTCCTAGGTCCCAGGCAGAACCCAGTAACTGGGTAATACGATACCTCTTGGTAAGACTGGTTGTTAGACTGACGAACCGTTACGATTGTCAAAGTTCCACAAATGACAGCCGGGACCAACGGCTTAACGTGCTTTCCGAGGCACGGAGGAGTCTCGGTATGTAAAGATGGTGACCCATCCACAGAGCAACCCCGGCAAGTGTAGCTTAACCTGATGAATCGACCCGTGCGGCTGTTATTACTTAGCCACGAGCTCCTCTACCTAAGGATACGTTAGGTAGAGGACAGGCAAACATAATATTATAAATGTGAAAGTTTGTTAAAACGGCCGAATGGATTGGGATGAAATTTGGCATACAGATAGTTTATAACCTGGATTAACACATAGGATACTTTTTATCCCGGCAGTACGTTCCCGTGGGATAATTTCCGACATATACGCGGGCGAAACCGCGGGCAAAAGCTAGTTTATAATAATAATTATTATGTATGGATTGAGAGATAGACATTGACATTTTCGTGACATGTGTAAAGATTAAAGTTAATGATAAATTAGTTATAAGTGACGTGTCTGAGTGCGGCAGTAAGGGGGGTATTACACTATCATATCTATGATCAAAGATATAATGAAATTGAAAAATAGACATATTATGGGTAATTTGTGAGCTTCGTAGATAGGTAAATGATATAATACAATAATCGTTGTAATATCCCCTAAGCCTATTTTACAATTTTTTGTAATTTCTATCATAGATATGATAGTGTAATACCAACATTAGAAAACAGAATCATAGGACATAAATCTAGACGTTTTCCAGACTTTATTCCGACCTATTTCTAAGGTCAGGTCAGGGCGAAAAAAAAAAAAAATTACTTCATACTACCCCCACATCGGTAGTAGTACTAACTAACCTAGATTGAACTTTATCAACCGCTTGATATATATCTACTTTTGGACCGCTCCCTACCACAGCCTTATACTCATGTATCGTTAGGCTTTCAATCCTAAAATCAGAATTGTGATGTAAAACCATATGCTCTTTCAAAGAATCAATTAAAAATTGAAAGTCACATAATTTACATTGTATATACGTTTTTGGGTCCAAAATTTCATGTTTTTGAGTATGTTCATAACACATTTGATGACCTACGAAACATACATTGCAGTCTGAACACTTAAAGTAACATATTTTATCAGTATCACTGACATTGTCAGTTAATTCACTGTTAGCGTCACTAATATCATTCACATTTACATCACTGAGTTGTTTAGTGTCACAATTATCACTGACATTGGCATTACTGACTTCTTTAATATCACAATTATCACTGACATTGATATCACTGAGTTGTTTAGTGTCACAATTATCACTGACATTGATATTACCGAGTGCTTTAGTGTCATTTTCACACACTTCTGTGTCATCACGAATTTCGTTAGAAACATCGAGAATTTTCGAGTCATTTTTAGCTTTCGAGTCCTTCTCCTTGCTGCAAGCGGCACCTATTAAAATAACAAAGTCTTCTTTTTTCAAACCCATATGGTCGTGATGTACGTACTTGTGTCGTGGGAGAGTATGCCTCGAGAACTCAAACCCACATATATCACATTCATAATTATCTGTTTTTTCGTGTTGATTGTAAGCTTTAATGTGGTATTCCAAGGATGCTTCCTTCATAAAATGTTGATTGCAATAAATACACTTAAATAGTTGCTTGCTGTAGCCCTTTACCATGATTCTAGATTTAACTTTACTTGATAAAGCATTTTTATCAAGTGTATCATTCATTTTGTCCGGCAACGTCATTTCTGAGGTGTCAATATCTATATCACTGACATTACTGATATTTTCAGTAATACGGTCTGTTATTTCATCTGGAACAATAATTTCGCTTGGTGTCTCATCTATTCTAGGATCTCTGGATGTAGAAGGATTGTCTCTGGCTTTTCTAGAACTCCTTCTTTCAGACAATGGTATGTCTATTTCATTTTTCTTTACTTTTTTAACTAAAGCATCGTCTGTTTCTTCCAAATTTTCGCCTCTCCTTTTCCTCGGCGACAATCTTGTAGACTCAGTGTTGCCATCTTTATTACCACGATTGTTGCCAGTCACAAAAACATATGATCCACTAATTGGATCCATAACTTTTATCTTATACTCTTCATGGGGAAAACTGTGTATATTAACATGTTTTCTTAAAGAACAATTAGTAAATTTCAAGCCACAGATATAGCAGGTTGTTGGTGGTTTTTTTAGCAAATGATTGACTTCATAATAATGATATCTGAAGGAGTTGCGTTGCAAATAAGTCAGATCGCATGGAGCACATCTATACACCGTTGCTTGCTTCACTACCTTTTTTCTGACCAGAGTAACTTTATTTATATACGTAACGTCTACAGAACTGCACAAATGCTTCGGGAAGCAATTTTTACCGAAAGTTAACCGACAGTTTTTACAATGTGTACCATTTTTCGGGAAACAATTATCTGAGTGGGCATTAAAATTGTCCATGTCGGTGAAGTATAACGCACAGTTGGGGCATTTGAAGAGGTTGGATCTCACAATTTTTTCTACAATTATCTTGGTTTCTTTATGATGGTGGTTTATTAAATGAGTTACTAATACATCAGTAGGAAATACTAGCTTGCACTTGCTACAAGTCTCCTTAAAGACTTCCAATTTAGGACTGCACTCGTCCAAATGCTTTTCCACAGTCTTCATCGACGTAAAATGCAAACCGCATTTGCACTTGTAAATTTTCGCAATCACCAGTTTTTTCGGTGAAACTTTCGCAGAAGCCTCTTTTTTCGGTGATATATTCGCAGTGACCTCTTTTTTCGGTGAAACTTTCGCAGTAACCTCTTTTTTAGATAACGTTTTTGCTGGTTTCCCGCCACCATTAAAGTACACAACGTGGAAACTATCTTTGGTTATATAAGGTTTCTTCCTATGCGCTTCTAAATGCAAAGATTTCTTTTTCGCGCAGAAATACTGTTCGCATATGTCACAGAAACGCCTTCTGTTCCCCGAAACGCACCGATGTCTTCTCATACTACTTTGCAAAGTCACACAAACCTCGCACCGCGCACATTTGTACAACTTATAAGTAGCTTTCGAACTATCTGATAATAACAGCTCTCGTAACTGCGACAGAGGGACATCTTTGATCGATTTTCTCGACTTCGATTCGATCAAACTCAAATGATTATTGAATTCCTTGTCACATTCGTTGTTAAATGACACTACTGTTTGACGTTTCGGGAGGTTTTCGTGACTACCCTCGTGAGATAGAAAATGTTTTAGCGACTTGAATACGCTGTGGCATATGTTACAGACTAATTTGTTGCTTCGTGAACATTTTTCTCGCATATGTTGCTTGATGATGGTGCCGCCGACGTAATTGTTGCAGTTCATGCAGAAGTATTTCGTTTCGTCGGTAGGGACACTTAATTCAATTTGCATTTTTATACTCCTTGTGAATCTGAAAGAGGAAAATTATAATAAATTAACACATGATTGTGTTGAAGGAAACAATCTTGAGGAAATCTGGAATCTATACTAATATTATAAAGCTGATTAATATATACATAACACAACTAACTATTTACATAAAACACTAAAACTTAAGGAACTTACTAACTATAACTAAAGTAAGGTTTCGAAAAATTCCTCCGCATCGCTGTCGGCTGGTAATGTACCCAAGAGACTGGCGGCATTGCCACGTTACACTGATTCATTTTGACGTGCCGTGCCTCACCGAGGCTATGGATGCCTGGAGACTCGCTTGCCCGAATTTAGATCCGCCCGACAATCCATCTTCCCAGAGACGGTGGGATGAGCCGCTTTGCAGAGTAGTACAGAACAACTTGCTTGACACGTCTGCTACTACTGCGGAGCGCGCGCGCCTGCTGGCTGTGGGTAAGTGGGAGTCGGGTCTGTGGCTTCATGCACTACCGTCATCGAACCTAGGAACTTTGTTCGACGACACTACGTTCCGCATCGCTGCTTCCCTGCGCCTAGGAGCCCCATGTTGTACTCCTCATTGCTGTCACTGTGGCGCAGTTGTCAACAGCCTCGGACACCACGGCCTGTCTTGCAGCCGAAGTGCGGGTCGCTTAGCGCGGCACGCTACTATTAATGACATCATCTGACGAGCTCTTGTCACCGTCGGCGTTCCAGCTGTACTAGAACCCAATGGCTTGGCACGCGACGATGGCAAGAGACCGGATGGTATGTCCTTATTCCCATGGAAGATGGGTAGGCCTTTAGTGTGGGACGCAACGTGTGTCGATACTCTTGCGCCATCCCATCTTCCTGGCTCGGCGTGCTGTGCGGAAAACCTCAAGCGGCGAAAGTATAATAGCCTTATAGGCAATTATATTTTCGAGCCGTTTGGGGTTGAAACCCTAGGGCCGTGGGGTCCGAGTGCACATAGTCTGTTCAGTGAAATCTCCAAAAGGCTGCTTGACACTTCCCGTGACCCAAGGGCTGGCTTTGACCTTGGTCAGAGGCTAAGCATTGCCATTCAACGTGGCAATGCCGCCAGTCTCTTGGGTACATTACCAGCCGACAGCGATGCGGAGGAATTTTTCGACGCCTTAATTTAGATATCATAAAGCTAGTTTTTTTTACCTACTTCCAAAAATGTTGAGGTTCCATGTTCGAAATTTTCATTGATATTTTCGTCAAATGTAGATTTTCAAATTAATGGAAAAATTAAACTAAATTATTTTTCATTTGGTTGAAAATTAATGGAAAAATTAAACTAAATTATTTTTCATTTGGTAGAGGAAGATCAATCTGCCTAGCCTTTTCCCAACTATGTCGGGGTCGGCTTTCAGTCTAACCGGATGCAGCTGAATACCAGTATTTTACATGGAGCGACTGCCTATCTGACCTCCACAACCCAGTGACTGGTTAATACGATACCCCTTGGTTAGACTGTTGCCAGACTTTCGGGCTTCTGATGACTCGTAACAACATTCGGTAGAGGACGATGAGAGAAATATAATTTACACGGTCGCAAGTCGCGGGGAAAGTGCTAGTGGAAAATAAAAAAACTCACCTATAAATGCTTTTTGACAGAATCTGTTCTCTATGTTCCTTCGGCAGCTCCTTGAACAGCATCAGCCATTCCTTCTTGAACAAATCTTCGTAATTATACTTCAAAATCTTAAATGACTCCCTTTCAATGCATTCATTATTTGAATGCAGCTTTTCATGAAGTCCAAATTCTTTTTCTGCTATTCTCAAATCGCATACCAGGCATTGCTTATGTAAATCACTTATTATATAATTAAGGTGGCCTTGGCAATGGGTGACCGCAGCATCATATGTCATGGTCACTAATTCACAGGATATACACATATACATCACATTCCACATATCATTAATAAGATTATATTTCTTCATCAACTCCGGCATCAATTTGTCAACGGAATGGAAAATTTTGTGAATTTTATACGCTTGGATGTTGAATTTTGTTGAACATATCTTGCATGTAATATATTTTTCAGTTTTACAATTGTGTAAATTCAACGTACGACGGCAAATGAAGTGTTTTAAACAATGACTGCATTCAAAAAATTCTGACATCGGTGGGTCAATTGATTTCCCTGTAGATAAATTTATAATGTTGATATCTTTGAGTGAGAATGACCGTTTTTCGTGTAAAACTAAATGGCTTTCAATACTTTTGGCGGTGAAACATAAACCGCATTTTTCGCAGTACTTTTTCGATGTAATTTCTTTACATGATCCGTCCGTGTGTCCTTTATAGTTCAGGATATATTGACAGCAGCCACAAAATTCACAGTAATACAGAGTAATTCCACTATCATTTTGTTTCGAATTATTCAAAAGCATTTTTTTCTCTCTATGCTTCTCTCTGTATAATTTCGCTCTCTCTTTTCGATGAACTTTCATGACGTCCATCTTACTCTCACTATTAATTTTCATATTTTTCTGATCATAAAATTCAACGATGATAAAATCTTTTTTTGTTAGTTTTTTTATAGAATGTTTTAGTCTATGACATTTATAACGCGTCGAAGATATATTGACGTCACAATCGGAGCAGTAAATCGATTTTTTATCCGATTTTTTACATTTTTGGTAATGAGCCCAAAAAGCTAGTTCATCGAAACAGGAAAAACATTTCGGACACTTACATAACACTCTTTCATAAATACTCTTGTTCATAGTATAGATTTTTAGTTTATCAGTATAATTATGCTGCAATTCGTGTGTTTTAACATCTTTAGTTCGAATTTTTCGCTTACAAATCCCGCATTTGTTAAACGTTAACACTTTTTTACAACATTTAGAGTGTTGAGATGCGCTGAAGCACGATAAGAACCCTATTTGACAGACATGACACTGGAATAACGTACTTTTTGGAACAAGTGACGAAGCTGCGAAAAATTTCCCGTCTCTTGATAATTTCTTGCCGTTCAATTTGGGCTTAGTATCTTCATCTAAAACGGGTTCAATTTTAACTTCTTTCGGCTCAATTTTAATCTTTTTCGGGTGTATCTTTGTTATCACATGAGAAGTGCTTTTAACCTTTTTTGGCCAAGGTAAGGCCGTTGCAAATTTTTTCGTAATTTCTGGTTGTTTTTCCTCTTTGACTTGGGAAAAGTTATTTAGCGGCAGCAGCTCATATAAATGCTTTATCAATGAAGTATCGTCAGGGAAAGTTTTGGAACAATGATTACAGTACTTGGAGGTGACTGTACTTTTTCTAGCTGTATTTTTGTGTGGTGTATCCAAAGCTATGAGATAAGAATGGCTGATCATTTTATGAGCGTCCAAAGCGTTAACGGTGGGAAATAGTATCTCGCACGTGTCACAAAAGCATGGGCTGGTCTGCAGTCTGTTTTCCCAGTTTTCTAGAAACACTACAGGATGGGAGTTCAACGCTTCTTCATATAATACTTCGAGGTCTGGCGGTGGTTTTGAACCTGAAAATAAAATTGCATAATCAGCTTGTAATGTTCCCACTGCTGGGACACAGGCCTCCTCTCTGAGAGAGGGAGTGGGCCGTATTCCACCATATCCATTGATGAGCATAAATTACTTGGCAACGATAAAGTAATCGAATCGCAACCCATGAAATACTTATTATTGGTGGCAATCTGTGGTCTTCATCATCAGTTCCACTTCACCAAATGGTGCTTTCTGAGAGTAACTGCACGAGTTATTATAAAAAATAGAATTTTGCAAATCCGTTTATATACGACGTATGCCCGAACAAACATAAAAAAAACCTCCGAATTGATAACCTTCTTCTCTTAGAAGTCAAACAAATTAGACCAAATGACAGTTATGCTAACGTTAGCATTATGCCACAGTATTATTAAGCCAAATATCATAATCAGCCTATAATGTTCCCACTGCTGGGGCACAGGCCTCCTCTCTGTGAGAGGGAGCGGGCCGTAATCTACCACGCGGGCCCAGTGCGGGTTGGTAGATGTCACATGTCTTCGAATTTTTGGTTCTAGAACATGCCGGTTTCCTCACGATGTTTTCCTTCACCGTTTTGTGTGCAATGGTGATGAAATTATTTATTCCTGAATTTTAATGTGTATAATACGTTACGGCCCTACCCTACCTCAAATTGTTTAGCATGATCCTCCGTTATGCCGACAATACTACAGCATTAATCCTTACTAATATTATAAATGCGCAAGTAACTCTGTCTGTCTGTTTGTCGCGCTTTCACGCCAAAACTACTGAACCGATTTTAATGAAATTTGGTACACAGATAGTCTAGAGAAAGGACAAAGGCTACTTTTATCGACATACCACGCGGATCGCCGCGGGCGGAAGCTAGTTTTGAAATAAATATGTTAAAGGTGAGAATTGATGCAAGGTCCTATGTTTGGCAAAAGCACAATTAAGTACCTACATAAAACTTTCTTTATAGAAAAAAAAACCAAAATTACCTCTAAAACGAACTAAAAACTGCTGGTATTCAAAAAATACTTCAAATTAGATCATGAAACTTTGCATAATAACTGAACTAAATATAAATCAGGTTTAAAAAAAAAAAAAAAAACATTATTTTCACCGTAAAACGCAATTACCTAAACTATTCGAGGCTTGCGAGCCGCCAGCACCCCACTCCGTCCCGCTCTCACTCAGGCCGCGAGTAGTATGGTGCGAGCGAGATAAAATTTGAGGTAGGGTAGGTCTTTAATATTAAAGTTATATAGCTATACTAATATTATAAAGAGGAAAGATTTGTTTGTTTGTTTGCATTGAGTAGGCTCCGAAAATACCGAACCGATTTGAAAAATTCTTTCACTGTTGGGAAGCTACACTATCCCCGGCTGACATAGGCTATATACATATATATATTTTTTATTTTTTATTAGGGCTCCTTACTAAAACTCCAATAATGTTACCCAAGGTGTAAAAAAAAATCCTAAAATAGCCGTAGATAAGTACTTAGTGCTACCCGTGCGAAGCCGGGGCGAGCGAGCAGCTAGTAACTAATAAATCTCGATGTTTGGCAAGTCGTAACAACCGTGCGATGCAGGAGCTGGTCGCTAGTTGATAAACTAATCCATAAAATACAATAGACATACATATATTTTGTAACCTATTCCGCTTAAGAGTCATAAAAAACCCTGCAAGAAATCGACACGTGTTTCATCTCTCAACGAGGCATCCTCAGGATGACGATTGACCAGTCGCAAACCAGAACACGACGTGTTGCCACACCGAGCGCTGAAAGCAGAGTCATGGATTTCCGCCTCACGCCTGTATCAATTAACTGAACCAATTCTTACCCAATATAATCTCGTTATTGTAAAAATACGTCGTGTTTCCTCCCTCATACCGCTCCTCCTCTCCCTGAGGATCCGTCTCCTCTGGTACATCATCTGTTGTAGTCTCGAAGCTGTACTCATATTGGTACATCATCTCTTGCGGTTCCTCGTTCGATTGTAAAATGCCATATTTTTCTGGAAAATTAAAATTGGATATTGTTTGAAATGAAATTGTTCATTCTGGGGGCCAGCACCCCTTACAGCAGTCTTATTTTAATATTACTTCAGTGTAGGAAAGAGGAACTCGTGGTTAAGTAATAACAGCCGCACGGGTCGATCCATCACGTTAAGCTACGCTTGCCAGGGTTGGTCCGTGGATGGGTGACCATCTTTACATACCGAGACTCCTCCGTGCCTCGGAAAGCACGTTAAGCTGTTGGTCCCGGCTGTCATTCGTAGATCTTTGACAGTCGTTACGGGTCGTCAGAAGCCCGAAAGTCTGACAACCAGTCTTACCAAGGGGTATCGTATTACCCAGTTACTGGGTTGTGGAGGTCAGATAGGCAATCGCTCCATGTAAAATACGGGTAGCTCCATCTCTTTCCCCCACGAAGTAAGATTAATATAATACAGCTGTAACCGGTGGTGGTAGCCCCCTGTAAATAGGATATTGGAATCACTTTTACACGTCATAATAAATATATGTTAAAGTTGATGATTTATGCTAAGTCCTATTTTTGACGAAAACACATTTAAGTACATAACATTATCTCTATAGAAAAAAATTATAATCCTTACTAATATTATACATAAATGCGAAAGTAACTCTGTCTACTAGTAGTAAAACTACTGAACCAATTTAAATGAAATTTGGTACACAGATAGTCTAGAGCCTGAGAAAGGACATAGGCAACTTTTTATCGACATACCACGCGGGCGAAGCCGCGGGCGGAAGCTCGTAACCTATAAATCACTGGTATTAAAAAAATACTTCAATTTAAATCATGAAACTTTGCATAATAACTGAACTAACTATAAAGCAGGTCAAACTATTCGAGGCTCGAGAGTCACCAGCATCCCACTCTGCTCTCACTCAGGCCGCGAGCGAGATAAAATTTGAGGATGGTTAGTCCCTTAAATCTATTATCCTTTAATCTATTTATTGACTACCGTCCATTGTTTCTTGTGCAACCATATTTTGCTTCTTTTCTTAAATACCACTGTATAAATAATGATCCATAATTATTTTTATTAATTGTCTATAATTAGTTTAAAAAAAATATCTAATAGAGTTTATTATTATTATTTGCTACACATATCTATCAATTTTTTATTTAAACATGTACACACACTATAAAACTCATTTACATCCGTAAGACATCCTCATAACATAAGGTCTAGTTGAAAACCAGGCACTAGTTGGCTGTCATTCATGCTGAACTGGGCCTGTTTGGGGCACCCGTGGGGCGCACAATAATATTTTTATTGTTGTTTTTTGTGTGAATATTGTGTTAAGGCACACAATATTCACACAAAAACAACAGAACCTGGGTCAAATAAATTTATTTCCTTTCTTTCTTACAACGTACCTTCATCAATATCCTCTTCATCAGGTATCTCTAACTTCACGCGGGACAGGTCGGGGAAGATGCTCTTGATCCGCGGGTTGTCCAGCACATCATGCTCCTCTATGTCTATGTCCTCGTCCATGATTGCTGGGTGGATGGAAAGACAGACAGTTCACATTTATGTCATAAATAGTGTGGGTAATTTATGTCAATACTATAAATAATAATGTGCGGAGCTCGTGGCTAATTAATAACAGCCGCACGGGACGATCCCTCAGGTAAGCTACGCTTGCCATCATTGCATACCGAGACTCCTCCGTGCCTCGGAAAGCACGTTAAGCCTGTATTTTAATTGTGAATGATTGTAAATATGTGCATGCGAGCGTGTATTCACAGAGCGGAGGTGTAGTTTTGGCATGCATAACTGTATTGTTTGCAGCGCTCCATCTTGGTTTTTTATTTGGTCTGAGATTGATGATCGGGCACCGCAAAAGTAGGAGAGAGGAACAGGGTTTTTATTTTACAACTTAGTTATTATTCTATAGTTTATAATTATTTTATCAAATTTATTTTTTATTTTTTTATGTTTAAAATTTTTGTCCTATTACATGGGACTTAAACATAACTGGCGAAATCTGGGTGTACTATAGGTACACCTCTGCCTAACCCTTTGGGGATTACAGACGTGATGATGTTATATGTGTATTTTTTTAACAAAATTTTGTACTTTATGTATTATGTTTACGAATATTAGAACAAGACATTTAACGCACAAAAAAACAACATTACTGTTCTGTTCATCGCACGGATTCCATCAGATTGTCGAATCAAAAGAATAAATGCTGTTATTGTTTTACTAATGAAATAGCATCTAAAGCCGTTAAAAATAATCAAAATTGCATTTTGCAAAATTACGTGGAACTTAGGTTACCTCAAGCGATGTTCTGCTTCAAACGAATCACATATTAAAATAACTGTTATTAAACAAACAATCGCAATTGTTTGTTATTATTTGTGATTATTTTATTAACAATAACCTTTAAACTTTAGTTTACAGACAGAAAATAGGAAAAAAATTGTTCGTGAAATATGTCAGTGTTACCACAACTGGTTTTTACGTTTTTAATTAACGTTTTACCAAAATTAAGAATAACCCAGATTTGTGTGGAAGTACCCCAAAAAAATATACAGTGCACCTAAATGAGTTGTTTAATAAATGTAAGTACGCAATTTAAAATATTCGTCTGATCAACGTACTTAATGAAAATTGATGAATAATTATTGTCATGTATGCAAGGGATTGTTAATGTCTACGCATATAGTCTGCTGGGATCAGAAATAAAATTTGTCAAATTTATTTAGTCCTTTATCTTGGATTGCTTGGGATAAAGACAAAAAAAGTACCTATTTAAAAATTTAACATGGTGATAAATATATTTTACCCGATAAATGGGAAAATTCTCATAAACTGGCAGCATTCAAATTTTAACTGTGGCTTATAGCAAAGAACGAATGAATGATGAACATTTTCAATAATATTTATGCTCGAAACATTATATTTCCTGTCATAAATATTATAAAGCCTATATCCATGGAATTAGTATAGGCTACATCATTATCGTGCCCTTAGTGTGCGTTTGCACTGGTGAAACATTCACATGTTATCTGTCAATGTTCCATAAAAAACTTTTACATAATCATCTACAACTTCATCTACATGTTGACTGATTTCGGTGCAAACACATTGTTATCCCAATATAATTGAGGATTACAATTCATGTCTTTTTCTTCATTGTTCTCTATCGTCATCTACTAATCTAAACTAAAAGCCTATATTTCAAACAAAAACCGTAACTTTAAGTATGAAAAAAAAAAGGTTTTGCACTTTGACTTTGACAAAATTGACACATTGAACGTCAATAAAAATAAACTTTCGCGCGTTTTCCGATGTGCCAAGTGTTGGCTGAAGTTTTAATTAAGTAAAATTAAGTTAATTGTGTTAATTGAATGTGTATTTAAATAAATAAACGGGCTATCGACAAAAAAACAGGAATATGGCGCGAACAAAGGCGTCTGTTGGATCTAAAGGTGAATTTTAACAACTTTTTAAGTATTCTTTGTTACATTGGCGTCACCGCCGTAATTCAAGACTATTATGGAAAAAATTGCATGAAGAGTTTGTTACAAGTTGTTGTTTAGTTCAATATCGTGTGTTCTAAAGTGAAGGAGCTCGTCCGGCGGTACGACCACCTTATGGCCTGCCGCGCACACTGCGCACAGTCACTAGCGGCCAAGTCGCAGTCAGCGAGACAGATACGAGATATTAGTCTGAAATCGCCATGGAGCATGTGCCGCAATGCGATCGACTGCAAAAATCGACGAAAACGAAACGAAATCGACCTGCCCGCTGTGGCCTGGCCGCTAGTGCGCTATTTGTAAATGAGTATTTTTTATCATTTTTAGGGTTCCGTACCCAAAGGGTTAAACGGGACTACTATGACTCTGCTGTCCGTCCGCCTGTTTGTCTGTCAGTCCGTCTATCACCAGGCTGTATCTCATAAACCGTGATAGTTAGACAGTTGAAATTTTTACAGATTATGTATTTCTGTTGCCGTTATAACAACAAATACTAAAAAACAGAATAAAATACTTAAATATTTAAGGGGGCTCCCATACAACAAACGTTTTTTGTTGCTGTTTTCATAGATAATAGTATGGAACCCTTTGTGAGTGAGTCCGACTCGCACTTGGCCAGTTTTATTATGTAATGTGCATGTATGTAGTTTGTGCAGAACAAACAATTTTTCTTTCTTTTTTATTGCTGTGCGCCGACTGTAAGGGCATGAGTGTGAATACAGGCATATTTTATACTTATTCTAGTCTTTGTATGAGACATTCCGGAGTTGTCTCTTTGATGGCAATGCACCTGAAAAGCCTCCGCAGGTATCGATGACAGTGGAGACCACTACAATCAGGTTGTATTTCGTTAAATTGATTTGATGTTTTAGTGGCTGCTGGTAAAAGCAGTAAAGCAAGATGCAGTGCAGCTCCAACACCAAGCAGCTCAGGAAGTTCAGGTAAGAATTAATATTTAGTTATTTTAGCAATCTAATAAAACAGTAAACACCGTCATCTGCCTAGCCTTTTCCAACTATGTTGGGGTGGGGTCCAGTCTAACCAGATGCAGCTGAATAGCAGTATTTTACATGGAGAGACTGCTTATTTGAGCTCCACAGCCCAGTTACTGCTGTCTATCTGTTTAATTTTGACGGTTCAACAACATTATTTACGTATGAGCAGATTTTTTTTGAACTTATGAAGCAAATTTCTTAAATGATAATATTTTGTAATATTTTATCCTCTAATCTGTATTTCATTTGTATGCTATGTTAAGGCAGAATGTACATGGATCCTATTATATAATTTAACAACTTATTTTATGTACCTACATTCTTAGAAAATAAAGACGTTTTCTATTATATTCATAAAATCTGTGTTACATCTCCGCAGGTAGTTCAGCCGGTTCAACTAAAAGCAGCTCTGGTGGAAACCCAGTCTGTCCCAGGGAGACTCCGAAATGGCAGAAACCAATCACAAACTTCTTTATAAACAAGGATGAGCCGCGCCGAGAGGATGAGGTGGAAGTGGAGGATAAAGATGAGAAGGAGGGTAAGAGCTTTATTCCCCGAAGATCAATACAAAGGTGTACCTATAGTACACTCACATTTCGCCAGTTATGTTTAAGGTGGATGCGCTAGGGTAGCCCGCGAAATTTCTAATTTTCTTACGTTTTTTGCAATTTGCAGGTCAGTATCAGGTTGTTTGTTGATCTAAATATTATTAGCGGCCGTAACAAATATGGATTTACAGAATTATAAACATTAGAATCAGCAATACAACTCTTAAGTTTATGTAAGTGTATTGAATGAAAATTTCGGAAGTCGTCAGTCAATACACTTACATGAACTTAGAGAGTTGTATTGCTGATTCTAATGTTTACGTAACGTACAATTTCGGTCTTAACATAAATAATCCAGTTCTTTAATACTTATACCCTGTTACAGTCCGTTCAACCGATTTTGACTTCTATACCGTAGGCATAAGGATAGCATTAAAAGTAAAAAAAGTTACACAATACCAACTATCTACTGCGGCTGCCATTTGTCATGCCACCAACGCTATAGAATTCAAAATCGGTTGAACGGACTGTAAAAAAGGCTTATCTATACGTCTAATCTTATTTCAAATGGAGTATAGTCATAATAAAGTGACATGCAAACATTTGGGTTCATAATTATTATTATAGTCATACATAATCTATTAAAATCAGAATTGAGTAGGAATGTTGTAAAATACATTTTTAAAAATACTTTTAATGTCAGTCAGAGTGTAAATGATTACCTATGGTTGTTATTTATTTTCCAACCTCTTATTAAATATGTCACTTACTGAGTAAAGACTCTTTTCCCCTAACCATAATTTAAGACACTTGACTTCTCCCGCTCTGGGCGGAGCGGAAGGGCGTGTCAGACTCTTACTGACTAAAATCCACCCGTGTTCCTTCAGTTGCCTGTTGCCAGGGTCCCGGTATCCCTTTCGGACTATTCCGCAACCCTGGCAGGCATCGGTCCTATCGGAACCCGTATGGTGTGCTGACATCTCTTTGAGGCGCGCGTGGAACACGACGCGCCGTCGACCCGGGCCTGGTCCTTATCGGACGGCGAGCTACCCATTGCTCGCCGTCCGCAAGCCCGCGCCTATGGTGGCCGGGAATCCGCCTGGGATTCCCGACGCCCAGGGTGTCTCCTGCGGCGGCGGTTAGGGGCGTGAGGTCACAAACTTTGCCTCTCCCTCACGCGTTCCGCCTCCTCCTTCGCGAGCATCACTGCTTCGCAGAAGGAGGTGATGGCTTCCCATGCCCTCTCGCTCCGTACCCTGGCCTGGACCAGGGCCGGACGCGAGAGGTCATTGCCGCCAATCACTTTGGCTGACCTGGGAATCGAATCCAGGACCTCATGCTCCGCAGTTGCGCTTGCGACCACCAGACCAACGAGAAAAAAACGATCAATAAAATGAATCTAAATTACGTATATTTTTTTTTACAGCTGGCAGTTCAAAATCAAAAAAAAAAAACAATGTAATCCACTCGGATACGGAAGAAGAAATATTAACAGAAAAATCTAAAAATACAGATTTAGATGGCAGCATTACTCTAGAACCTTTAAACGGAGAAGATAGTCATAAAATTGAGGAGTATTACTCTAAAGGGCCCAAGGGTAAGGGAATAGGTAAGAAAACGAAGGGTAAAGAGAATAAGAGGGTAAGGGAAGAAGAGGAAATTGAAAATTCAAGTAAAAGGGTAAAAGTAAATTGAATGTTAATAATGTATTATTTTGTTATTCAGTTAATTACTAAGACCATAATTATTTGAATTTTCTTCACTAGTGACTTAATTTTACTTCACTAGTGACTTAATTTTATTTCACTAGTGACTTAATTTTACTTCACTAGTGACTTAATTTTACTTCACTAGTGACTTAATTTTACTTCACTAGTATATAACAAAATTTTTTGTTCAACTGAAAAATGAAATGTACCTAATATTTTATTAAAATTATTGATGTGTGGCGCCATCTACAACGCCACTTGCGACCTATGCATTAAAGATCTGACGTCACACAAATCCTGCATCGCGCAAGCAGCGTTCAGCATATTTATAACACCCCGACATCAATCGTTGGGCAGTTGCCCGCCAGACACAACACCCGTCTGGTCGGAGGATCCTCCCTTTTCTGTGGTGGATGAGTGAACTTTACACCCTGTTCCTCATGCCCCTAAAGAAGGATTCTTTCGCTGGTTTGCCAACTTGAAACAAAAGAGTAGGTTTACACATTCGATGAGTTTTTGTATGCATAACGAATCGCAGGTTCGATTCCAAAATGGATTAATTAAAAAATTATTAGGTAAAAACTTGTAAAAAAAAATTTTTTTAAGGTAGCTTAAAATCAAAAGTCATTTATTCAAACTAGGCTGAGAATCAGCACTTTTCGAACGTCAAAATTACATAAGACAGTTCAGCAGGGGGCTAAAAACGGTCACTTTAGCAGAATCATAATATGAAAATATTATGAATCATCGTAAAATGTCACAAACTGACAATTCATAATATGATCTGCGTGTAATTCATATTACGAAATAATTCATCTGTTTGACAGTTTTCTATGGAGATTCGTAAAATAGTCCACAAATTAAAAATTGCTTTTATGTCAAATTAGAGGAATTGGTAATGACAGCTGGGATTCAGGAAATGAACTGCTTTTAGAGGAATTGCTAATGTGGCCGGTTTAGGTCTTGTCAGTAGGTTTTCTTTGCTAATTAGAGACTTTTAGAAGCTCAAGTGATAATCATTATTTGTATTGTTGACCATTATGATAAAATCATGTAAGTATTGTATAAAATACAGGTTTAAAACTATTTTTGTTATGGCATTTGATAAATAAATAATACTGCCGTCATAAGACGGCCGTAACTGACAATTTTGTCAAAAATGAGTTATTAACATATTCGGAATCAGCAAAGAAAATGCTATCTTATGGTCTTACTCATAAAGCTCTAACTCGTATTAGATTAGAGATATCATAAGGATTTTAGGTATAAATTCAGTAAATCCTGGGCCATCATTTTAGATAAAACTTCAATTATCTCGGAATTAACGTTGACTTAGTTACGGCCTTCTTATGACGGCAGAATACAGGGTGTATCAGAAAGCTGTGGTTCGTGGTACACACCACCAAACTGAACAACTTTCTCAATGAGACCAACATCGTAATCGAGAAACAATAATCAGTAATAATCACACCTTTCTGATACACCCCTGAGTGGCTCACCCAAAAAAAGTATTTTTAAACACGAAAATAAAACTTCTTTTACGAAAACGAGAAAAAGTATTTGTAATGTTATTCCTAAGATTTTGTTACTAATCTTGTTCACATTCATATTTTCTTATGAAATAAGTAACTTGTACTGTACATACAGGGTGTAAAAAGAACATAACCGTCAAGAACGCATTCTGTACATCAAACAATGCAGAAACAGAAAAAAAATGGGGTGAGAAAAATCGCTGTTTACGGTAGTACGCAACGTAACGCACGCAAAACATTGTGTGTATGGGTGCACGCCATGGTTCAGGGATTGTGGGAATATTAAAATTAAGTTATAACATTTCAAACTTGCTTTAAAAAAACGTTTGAAAATTTTGGAACTTTGACCAAAAGATTCCCAGGTATGGTCATAATGACGGGAATAACAAGTGACTTTCTTCGGTAAGCGTCGGTACCTACTGCACTTACCACTTACCTACGGCTATACAACATTATTTTTTCTTTATGCTAAACCCGAAAAGGGGTCATTGTACTCATCATTATGAACAACTTTCAGTATTGAACGAAACATAAAATCACGAAAAAAAAATCAGCTGTTCCCTACATTTGTGTTCACTTAAATCGACAAAATGTATGGAACAGCTGTTTTTTTTTTTGCGATTTCAATGTTGATCCCATAGATAAAGTTGTTCAAAATAATGAGTACAATGACCCCTTTTCGGGTTTAGCATAAACAAAAAATAATGTTGTATAATTGCGTAACTTATTTTCGTAACCGATTAATACTAATTTGTTTCATTTTGACAGTTCAACAACATTCATTGCGTTATTTACGTTGTTGAGCAAATTTTTTTTTCGAACTTATGAAGGAACTAGCTGCGCCCCGCGGTTTCACCTGCGTAATTCTCGATCCCGTGGGAATATCGGGATAAAAAGTATCATATGTCCTATTCTAGGTCATGGTCTACCCATGTGCCAAATTTCATCCAAATCCGTTCAGCTGTTTTAGCGTGAAAGCGTAACAAACAAACAAACAAACAAACTCACTTTCGCATTTATAATATTGGTTAGCATGGATTAGACATTTGTTTCAAAACGATTCCAATTCAGATTGTTCGTGTATTATGCAATTGGGGTGCAGATTATTGAAAACTGGTTGGACAGCACCGGAATTGCGCACACTTTTTTTATCTTGAAGGATATTGCTAATCAATTGCTTCATAAGATCGAAAAAATTGTCAGCTCAACATCGTAAATAACGCAATGAATGTCATTGAACTGTCAAAATGATAGCCATTGCTACTGTAAAGTGTGTTACGCAAATACCCCGCTGTTTGCTAGCCGATACTAAACTTATTTCTTTGGAGAATATTAATGTGAATACAATAAGACACCTAGAATATAAGAAAACTATTGTTTAGTTAAGTTTGCGTTTTTAAGAATAAAATTCTCATCTTTCTGGACCAAAATAAAGAACTAACTTATAACAAATATAATACGTATCTTTCATTTTATAACTGTCATAACATCACGCCTGTAATACCCGAAGCATTAGGCAGAGGTGTACCTACAGATAGTTTATTTATTCAGGCGTGACTTTCCGGAAATCCATTATAAAATACAATAGACGTAGATATATTTAGTAACCTATTCCGCTGACGATTGACCAATTGTACGCAAACTACTTACTTTGCGTCCAGCGCTCGGTGTGGTAACACGTCGCGTTCTGGTTTGCAATTGGTCAATCGTCATCCTGAGGATGCGGATTCTTACAGGGTTTTTTAGGACTCTTGAAGAATAGTCAAGCGGAATAGGTTACTAAATATATCTACGTCTATTGTATTTTTGTGTACCTACAGTACAGGGATGTTGCGGACATCCGCATCCGCATCCGCAATAATTAATGCGGATGTTTATACGGATGCGGATGTCGCACAGGTCGCGACAAGAAAGATGAGCGGGGCCGGCGACTAGCGCGTGCCGTATGCGAACGAAACCTTCGCTCCTATTGGTCAATGAGCACTTCTCATTGACCAATAGCACGCAGATTTTTATCGACACCACTAGCCAGTGTTCCTAGCGAACAATTGTTCAGTAGCGCGGGTTTAATATAATATGAACCGCTGCGTAACTTTTCTTTCTTTCTAACAGACTTGACTCCGAAAAGGCGGCAATATTACTTTTTATTAAATATAATTATCCAATTTTTTACTTTACTTACTAAATATGTAATAAAAAAATAGTATCTTTTTTTTAAATTACTTACCACCCACACAAAAAAAAACTTATAAAATAGCTAAACATCCGCATCCCCTGATGTGAGTCTCCAAATATCCGCATCCGCGGGTTGTGAGTCTCCAAATATCCGCATCCGCGGATGTGAGTCTCTAAATAACCGCGTCCGCGGATGTGAGTCTCCAAATATCCGCATCCGCGGATGTGAACAAAACTGCATTCGCAACATCCCTGAGTACACCCACATTTCGTCAGTTATGTTTAAGTCCCATGTAATAGGGGGCGAGCCTATTGCCATAAACCGTTCCCAAATGCCACTGAGATATTCCAGATGGAAAAACCCAATAACGCTGCCCGACCCGGGATTCGAACTCCCTCCTCATGCTAAGCAGTAGACCAACGAGGCAGTAATTTTATAATATTTTTCCCTTTTCTGACTAAATGATAACCGCGGCTTAGGTGGATCGAAGGTTATAAGCTATGCTTGCCGGGGTCGATTCATGGATGGGTGACCATCTATTACATATCGAGACCCCTCCGTGCCTCGGAAACGTTAAGGCGTTGGTCCTGGCTTATTCTTGGATCTTTGACAGTCGTTACGGGTAGTCAGAAATCAAAATCAAAAGTCATTTATTCAAACTAGGCTGAGAATCAGCACTTTTCGAACGTCAAAATTACATAAGACAGTCCCCCAAAACGCCCACCCTTCACCACTTCCTAGTGCTTTAGCTGGGAAGAAGATGTGGCGGAACAAACTGTCCAGCAGAACAGCTGTCTGTTTAGTTAGAAAAAAATGATTCTATATAGATATAGAAGCCCGAAAGTCTGGCAACCAGTCTTACCAAGGGGTGCGTGTTACCCAGTTACTGGTATTTGGAGCTCAGATAGGCAGTCGCTCCCTGTAACATACATTCAGTATTCAGCTACATCCGGTTAGACTGGAAGCCGACCCCAACATAATTGTGAAAAGGCAGGCAGATTGAATACCCTTTGAAGGCAGTACTAATAGCTGAAAGTTCGTTGAGTGCACAACTTTGTCATCTTCACCATTCAAAGCCGTTTCTATACTTCATGAGTACACGGTGACACGCTTGGTTTGTATGGAAAGTGTTGTCAATGGCTTGTATGGAAAGTGTTAACAATGGTTTGTATGGAAAGTGTTGTCAATGGTTTAAATGGCAAGTGTTGTCAATGGCTTGTATGGAAAGTGTTGTGAATGGCTTGTATGGAAAGTGTTAACAATGGTTTGTATGGAAAGTGTTGTCAATGGTTTAAATGGCAAGTGTTGTCAATGGCTTGTATGGAAAGTGTTGTGAATGGCTTGTATGGAAAGTGTTAACAATGGTTTGTATGGAGTGTTGCCAATGGTTTAAATGGCAGGTGTTGTCAATGGCTTGTATGGAAAGTGTTGTCAATGACTTGTATGGAAAGTGTTGTCAATGGTTTGTATGGAAAGTGTTGTTAATGACTTGTATGGAAAGTGTTGTCAATGACTTGTATGGAAAGTGTTGTCAATGGTTTGTATGGAAAGTGTTGTCAATGACTTGTATGGAAAGTGTTGTCAATGGCTTGTATGGAAAGTGTTGTCAATGTGCCGATTCTGTTGTTCACAAACTAAACTAAATTTAAGTTCAGTGCATCTTTTTCTTTCTATTTCATTATGAAAAGGACAGAAGATAAATTTTAGTTTAGTCCTGTCAAATTAATCAGCGCCTGACGTAAATTGACGTAATTTTAGTAGGCAAGTTTTTAATCGCGTCTAAACTTGTATGGAGTAGTGACAGGACTAAACTAACATTTATCTTCTGTTCTTTTTTTAAAACATTTTACAAAAAAAAAAACAATCGACTTCCAAAAAAAACACAAAAAAAGTGAAAAATAACTTTAATTTCGGAAGTCGGTGTCTTTGCTTTTCAATTTCCGTTTTTTGCCACCGACTTCCGAAATTAAAGTTATTTTTCACTTTTTTAGTGTTTTTTTGGAAGTCGGTTGTTTTTTTTTTTGTAAAATGTTTTTATTTTTCACTTTTTAGTTGTGGTACCTACCACTACAAAACCGAATACCACTACCTGCTATGTAAATAACAGTGAAGGAGTCAAACAGGATATCGTCTAGATAAACTAAGTGGACAAAATACGTAATATTGAAGCTAACTCAAAAATTACGCAAGCAAAGTTAATAAAATTTATATGGGACCACCTCGGAAGCATGACCTACCAAACAAAAAAAGAATCATCAAAATCGATTCATAATTGGCGGAGTAATCGAGTAACATACGTACAAAAAAAAAAACATACAGACGAATTGAGAACCTCCTCCTTTTTGAAGAAGTCGGTTAAAAAGATACAATGGTGCCGATTCTCTTGTCACAAAATTATCTAAACTAAACTAAAAATCACTAAAATTTTGTTTAGTCCTGTCAAACGATCAAACTCATTCTGAAATAGACTATAAATGACACAACTTAACTATAATTTAGTTTGACAGCACTAAGATGGTACTGAGATTAGTTTAGTGAAAATGCGATTCTGAATTTGACGATTTAACCTAAAATTTTGTCCTGTATCTAAAATCCTCTTACTAAATCTGACTATATTTAATCGCGATTAAAAATGTGTGGAGTAAAATTAGATGTCATGAACTAAAATTCAAACCAACACCTCGACTTCAGTTACAAAAACCAGTACTGGATTTTTTTTATTTTCTTTTGCTTATATCTCGAAAACGGTGTGTCCTATCGCAAAAATAATGAAAATTGCTTAAACCCTTAATTCTCAACATGATGGTATTTTTTTTTTTTTTTTCCTTATTTTCCATACAAAAGCTGAAAAATTCCATTAAAAACACGTCGAGGATGCCGTGCATGCGCGCCTCTGGCTCTAAAAAAAAAACACGGGGTAGGGAAAACAAGTACCAAGTGGAGGCGCGCGGTTGTAAAATTCGATTTTAGTTATGTCAAAATAAGTTTTAAATTTAGAGAATTTATTTGGCAGAATAGCTCCGAGATTCCCATAGTCAAAAGTAAGGAATTTTAGTTAGTTTAGTTCGGTGTACAAGAGAATCGGCACCATTGAACTTAAATTTAGTTTAGTTTGTGAATAACAGAATCGGCACCAATGGCACCTCCAACAGCGGCCGGAGCGACGTCTCCGTGCTCTGAGCTATTAAGGTTTAGTGTTTATCCGTGTATTCTAATAGGTCTTTACCTATGAAATTGCCGTTTTGTATGAAAAAATTTAAACGAAATTTTTTCATGAATTTTTTATTTGTATTAATCGAAGTAATCACCCATGCAATCAATGCATCTTTGCCATCGCAGTGGCAGTTTATTGATGCCCTTCTTAAAGAAATCAGCTGGACGGGAGGCAACAAATTCTTCAAAGGCATTTTGTACTGCCTCTCGGGTATTGAATTTTTTTCCCGCCAAGAAGTTATCCAAATTCTGGAAAAAGTAGTAGTCTGTAGGCGCAAGGTCTGGTGAGTAGGGCGGATGACGGAGAGCTTCCAACCCCAGTTCTTGCAACTTGGAGACCGTCTGCTGTGCAGTATGAGGTCGCGCGTTGTCGTGCAGGAGCAGCGGAGACGAGCGATTGACCAATGCTGGTTGGAGATGCGCCAGCTTCTCCATCATTGTGTTCAGTTCTTCACAGTACACATCTGCAGTAATGCTCACCCCGTTTGGTAAGAAGCTGTGATGAATCACACCGGCGCTAGACCACCAAACAGTGACCATCACTTTTCTAGGGGTAAGTTTTCGTTTAGGGCATTGTTTAGGTGCTGAACCAGGATCCAACCAACTTGCTGAGCGCTTGCGGTTATCAAACAGAATCCATTTTTCATCGCAGGTAACAATGCGGTTCAAAATTCCTTCATTTGTGTGTCTGTTGAGCAGTGCAAGGCACGTCTCGACGCGTACTTCGCGCTGGCGATCATTGAGTTCGTGGGGCACCCATTTGTCAAGCTTTTTTACCTTGCCAATTTGACGCAAATGGACCAATATTGTTTTGACGCTAACGTCGAAAGCTGCTGCTAATTCAGCCGTAGATTGTGTATCATCAGCTTCCACAATCGCCTTTAATTCGTCATTGGTGCCGATTCTCTTGTCACAAAATTCTCTAAACTAAACTAAAAATCACTAAAATTTAGTTTAGTCCTGTCAAACGATCAAACTCATTCTGAAATAGACTTTAAATGACACAACTTAACTATAATTTAGTTTGACAGCACTAAGATGGCACTGAGATTAGTTTAGTGAAAATGCTATTCTGAATTTGACGATTTAACCTAAAATTTTGTTCTATATCTAAAATCCTCTAACTAAATCTGACTATATTTAATCGCGATTAAAAATGTGTGGAATAAAATTAGATGTCATGAACTAAAATTCAAACCAACACCTCGACTTCAGTTACAAAAAACAGTACTGTATTTTTTATTTTCTTTTGCTTATATCTCGAAAACGGTGTGGCCTATCGCAAAAATAATGAAAATTTCGACACCCTTTAGGAAACCCTTAAGCCCCTAATTCTCAACATGTTGGTAATTATTTTTTATTTTTTTTCGTTATTTTCCATACAAAAACTGAAAAAATCCATTAAAAACACGTCGAGGTTGCCGTGCATGCGCGCCTCTGGCTCTAAAAAAAAACACGGTGTAGGGAAAACAAGTACCAAGTGGAGGCCCGCGGTTGTCAAATTCGATTTTAGTTGTGTCAATATAAGTTTTCAATTTAGAGAATTTATTTGGCAGAATAGCTCCAAGATTCCCATAGTCAAAAGTAAGGAATTTTAGAGATAGTTTAGTTAGTTTAGTTCGGTGTACAAGAGAATCGGCACCATTGTCGACCAAAGTCTTCGGACGACCGCGAGGTTCATTTTTCAGGTCGAAATTTCCAGAACGGAAGCGAGCAAACCAATAACAGGTGGTGCGTTGGTTTGTAGTGTTAGCTCCGTAAACGTCGTTGATGTTGCGTGCCGCTTGTGCCGCGTTGCTGCCACGACGATACTCATATTCCATAATTACTCGAATTTTTAACGTATCCATGATGACGAAAAAGATTGAAATGCGATGAAAATGTAACACTAATCAATAAAGAAATGACTACTTTTGGAAAAAAAAATCCATGTTTTTAAAATAAAATTAATTTGAAATTAGAATTCTTAGCCAAACAAAAATTATTTTGATTTGAAATGGCCAGTACTGCAGAACGGCAATTTCATAGGTAAAGACCTAATATTATATCTCTATGCGTGTATCACTGTCTAAGGCACAGACCATACTGAGAACGAAGCAAATCGAAAGGTCGTCCATCTTTCTTCCGCGTTTTTCATACTTCGGTTCACACCGCGTACTTAGCGAAACGAAAACGAACAGTAGTGTTAAACTCATAGTGAACTGATAGAGGTAAATTAACTGTAGAGGACTGTTGTTAGTGTTTGAGTGAAATAAAACGTAAATAAACGTAAGTGAGGTTGGCGGGCAGTATGGCTCACTCTGCATCCGGCCCGGCGTTGCCACACGCCGTGTTCTGGTTCGCGACAAGTCAATCGTCATCCTGAGGATGCCTCGTTGAGAGGTGAAACACGTGTCGATTTCTTATGACTCTTGAGGAATAGCCAAGCGGAATAGGTTACAAAATATATCTACGTCTATTGTATTTTATAATGGATTTCCGAAAAGTGACGCCTGAAGCAATAAATTATTCTGAAATAAAACGATTAGAATAATATTTATATATTTTATTGTTCTATAATAATCTCTACAAAATCTACTAATTCGTAGAAAACTTAAAGTAATTGCGTATAAAAAAGTATTACATAAGGCTTAAACTTAATAATAAATAATCACAATTAGTTTTTGTAATAAAAATAAATTTTGTCAATTTCTGTTTTCAAACAATATAATTTTTGAGAAACATCTTTAAATTGAAAAATATGCTCTAAAGACGACTTTTTACAAGAGATTTTTAATATTATTGGTTGGCAAAGAAGTCGACTGATCTATGTCCTTGCCAAATTTTGTCGAAATCCGTTCAGTGGTTTAGGCGTGAAAAGGTAACATACAGACAGACAGAGTTACTTTCGAATTAATAATATTAGTATGGATAAATGGATTGATTTGCTATCATTAGTGTCATAATACGGTGGGATTAATATATTCTTGTTTTTATTTATAATAATTATAATCTTTATAACACTTTTAATACAAAAAGTCTTGTGTTTAGAGCATATTTTCCACAAAATAAAAAAAGTATACAAATTTTTTTTATATACTTTAGTATGAGTAATATTATAGTACGTATGGTAAAATAATGGTAATTAAGAAACTATATGACTCATTTGAATTAAGAGAAGATTTTTAAACAAAAAAAAAAATCGTTGAATAGCTCCCTTGTATAAAATATTCAAAAAATTTGAAAGAATTTCAAGTTACATAATTTTCGTTGTACAATAACTATTTTCAATAATCCATAGTTCTTAATTACTACCATTTTACGTTTATAGGATAAATTAATATAAAAATGGTAGAAAATTGTCAATACATCTCTAAAAGTACAAATTATCTATGTATATTTCTTAGGATTTTTTTTTCAATTCGAACAATTAACGTAGTGTCGTACATGTAATATCTATTTTTTCGTATTAAAGTCAATCAAAACTTAATATTAGAAGCGCTAAGTACCAGTCCACTAACGGAACTAAAACCATTGCTACCTCTTTCTCACATATGGCACTAGAAAGAGATGTAAATAAATCAAGCTGTCAAATTACTGTACGCTGATGTCATGATATGTTAGAAAGCCATCGGCGACAAGTTTGGACGGCCGAAACTATCACCATCCCTTTCTGGCTTTGTATGTAAGAGAAAGATAGCATTACTCTTGTTTTAGGTTAATTCGTGAACAAGAGAATTAGCGGGAATGTTGCCAGATATAAGACCAATGTTTTAAAGAATTGTAGATATTTCGAATTGATGCATAATCAGCCTATAATGTTCCCACCGCTGGGACACAGGCCTCCTCTCAGTGAGAGGGAGCGGGCCGTAATCCACCACGCGGGCCTAGTGCGGGTTGGTAGATGTCACATGTCTTCGAATTTTTGGTTCTAGGACATGCTGGTTTCGTCACGATGTTATCCTTCACCGTTTTGAGAGCAGTGGCATGAAATAATTTACACAAAGTAAAGCGCCTGTCAGGGTTCGAACCTACGACCTACAACTCGTAAATCATGGCCGTTACCACTGGGCCACCACTGCTCTCATTGATGAAAATACATTAATCTTATAGCTGCCATTTTGTGTTATGTAATGTGAGATCAATTTAGTTCATTTTTAACCCCCGACGGAAAAAGAGGGGTGTTATAAGTTTAACGTGTGTATCTGTCTGCGCCATCATAGTTACCAAACGGCTGAACCGATTTTGATTGTTTATCTGATGCTTTGTTTTTATCGCTGGTTTTTTAAATGTAATTTAACTTTTATTTATTATGTCTTTATTCTTATAATACAAATAAGTAGTATTTTTTTTGAATACTTAGTTTATATGTATTAAAAGTACGGATATGACATCAAATTCGTGGCATGAAGGATCTCAGCACGGTAGTGTCATAAAAAAACAAGCGAGCCTAAGGGTCAGGTCACACCTCGACGTAAAGCGACGCGACGCTGTGCGCACTTTTAAACAATTATCGATCTTATTTTCTTCACGAAAAGGTATAATTTCAGTGCGAGTGTTGACACGTGTCGTTGTACGCTGAGATGCGCAGCGCGTGTACCTTATTGCGTAGTAAATAAATTCGATATTGTATCGGATCATAAAAAACTGCGCGTCCCGTCGCGTCTCGGTGTGAACTGACGGTAGTTGCATATGGTGTGTAACATTAGACATCTTGGCTGACAGTACCAACCTCTCCGAAAATGGGTTGGTACCATCTGACGGCCATCTCTAACACCGCGCGTTGGTTGGTCAAATCAAACAGCGCGCGCTTCCCCGGCTTCCTGTTACACACTTCCGTCCCTTTTCACGAAATGACTCCCACAGATTGCAGGAAAGCGGGAGGAAAGAAGTTACGCATCAAAAATGCAATTTTAATTTGTTTATTGCGGTTTTATTGGTATAGCTTCGGGGCGTTTGGTACCGATTTCTCTACATTTATGTAGATTATTTAAAAAAGATTTCCTTTTTTTATACATTTCCACTATTTACAAAAATACTCGCGACTCGCTCCTGCTTCGCACGGTGTTTACGCCTTGACAAAACATCGAGATTTCGTAGTTATACGTAACTTTAATATTAACGTATTATACACATAAACCATCCAGAATAAATTCTTTAAACGATGGTGAAAACCTCATCAAAATCGGTTACGTGGTTTAGAAGAACATCGCGGACATACAGACAAACACAAAAAGCGACTTCAATTTATAATATGTATAATTATAAAAGTAAATTGATCTCAAATTACATAGTTTTTTCTTTTTTTTTTGTATATTATCATCAAATCATTCGCTTTCAGACAATTTGCTTGTGATGAACTATTTTCATTGAATTGAAGGGGAGAAGATTTTTTAATCATTATTTAAATTTATTATTGTCAAAAAGATCATTTTTAAATTTGTATAGTTTTGCTTTTGGCCACTATCTTACTAGATGGCAAGATCTTACCAGATGGTAAGATAGTGGTGACGTGGTCGATGATATTATACAAAAAAATTAAGTCTTATTTTTAAATACAATAATACTTCTTTTGTTGAAATATTTTGATCATTATTACACTGAGCTTGCAGTACAACCGGATGCAGCTGAATACCAGTATTTTACATGGAGCGACTGCCTATCTGACCTCCACAACCCAGTTACTATAATACGATACCCCTTGGTAAGACTGGTGTCAGACTTTCGGGCTTCTGACGACCCGTAACGACTGTCAAAGATCCACAAATGACAGCCGGGACCATCGGCTTAACGTGCTTTCCGAGGCACGGAGGAGTGTCGGTATGTAAAGATGGTCACCCATCCACTGACCAACCCCGGTAAGTGTTGGTAAACACGAAAAGTGACTTTAATTTATAATTATAGATCAGTGTAAAAATAATCAAAGTATTTTTGCTCTAAAAACTTATAGACTAAAGAATACAAATTCCTTACGATAATAATTAGTTCACTAACTACTGTTAATTGGTTATAACTAAAAAAAATTTGGCTGTCTTCATACTTTCGCATCAGTCCCTTTTTATTTCGACTTAAAATTTTTGAAATAAGCAGCCATTTTGTTTTTTGTTCGTTTGTTACTCTATCACGGATAAACGGTTGAATGGATTTGGATGAAATGTGGTATACAGATAGACTATAAGTAGGTATATTTATTCATAAGTACATGAAATCTGTTAAGATGTCATTGTACTCATCATAATGACCTAGATTTAATTAAATAAAAATAAATCAGCAGTTCAAGCAATTTTGACGAGCTATGCGAACATAAATGTAGGGAAGAACTGTTTTTTGTTTTTTCGCCATCATATTATTATTTTTCCGATAAACCGTATCTGACTATTGTAAAGTCAGCCGTAAGATTTTTGAGTACTAAAAGATCTAAAATAAATTCATTCAAGTACCGACCGAAAGAGCGACCCATACACGCTACGCCATATGGGTCGACGTCGACCCGCGCAAGCGTACCTGAGGGCCTAGACAAGTGACAATCGCTTCGAAAGCGTTTCGTATTTCTACAACGACTTTCAACAGAATTGACATAAGCTTTTCGATAGCTTATGTCAGTCCTATATATTTTTGCCTGTTCCATCATCGATATCGCAGAGGTAAGCCTCACGGTTGACCGTAGCGCGTACGGGTGACATTAGGCAACTTATTTCAAAGTTTTGTATACAATCTTAATACTTTTCCAAACATTTTTACATTTTGTTATTTTATATGCGTTGGGACTATTTTAGGCAGATAACATTCAGCCTAGTATTTAGAGTTTGCTAGATTATAATTGAATTATTAGATTGTCTGTTTATCTGCCTAAAACCTCGTGATAGTAGACTAATGTTGGGCAATATATTGCCTGATATCTGGGCAATTATTCACAATATAGCTCATTTGGCAAGAATTTTGTACGACATTTTTTTATCATCAAAATACCGGATTCCTCACGATGTTTTCCTTCACCGTTTTGAGCGCAGTGGTGATAAAATTATTTTCACAAAGTAAAGAGCCTGTCGGGGTTCGAACCTAAGATCAACAACTCGTAAGTCGCGGCCGATACCATTGGGCCACCACTGTCCTGGAACCATAAATTCGAAGACATGTGACATCTACCAATAACCCGCACTGGGCCCGCGTGACTACGGCCCGCTCCCTCTCACAGAGAGGAGGCCTGTATCCAGCAGTGGGGACATTATAGGCTGATTATGCTTAATGTTATGCATCAAAATATTATCAGACGCTAATCTGCATGGTTCTCACATGATCTGACCAAGATAATGTCTGAACTTCAAAAGAGACTGTGACTCTCTGAGTTTGACAGTCTGAGTCGACGCGCGGTTTACTTGCGGTAACCAAGTGTACAAATAAGCTGTGCTGAGGCCCCAGAGTTTGTCTGGCATTCATGCTGAAATTAACCTTTTTGGCACTCATTATTAAAACATTATATTCACTTTTTTTTTTAAATTTTATGTTTCACGATCTGAATCCAAATAAATTTTATTCTTTCATTCTTTCTTTCTGTGAAAGGGGTCACACAGAGACACGAAAAGAGACTTTAAATTATAATATGTATGTGTAGACATAGATGACAAGTTAAGTCCAGTTATGGGCAATTTGCCCAACATTAGTCCACTTAACATTATTCAATAATACATGTTTTTGAACTGTGCCTTATTATTAAAATGCCGGTAAAAATGCGATTATTAATAATTAATAAGAAATACTAATAATATTGTCGCTAAATACTATTATTACATGGAATAAATCGATGAGCTGTATACATGGTTTTATAGCGAAGAGGAGCTGCACAGGAGAACATCGCGCTTGTAACCGCCGAAGGGTTAGGCAGAGGTGTACCTATATTACACACACATTTCGCCAGTCATGTTTAAGTCGTAGGGGCGAGCAGATAGTAAATGTCTAATAAAGTATTGTATGAAAAAAAACTAGTTTTATTTTATTTGGTAGGTCTAGTAGGTCTCATAGGATTCATCCATGAAATCTCTAATCCTTGTCACAAAAGGCATCTTTGTGCATTAAATATAACCAAATAAATTACAATAGACGTAGATCACGTAGATATATTTAGTACCTAACGCTAAGTACTTCAAGAGTCATAAAAAACCCTGTAAGAAATCGACACGTGTTTCACTTCTCAACGAGGCATCCTCAGGATGACGATTGACCACTCGCAAACCAGAACACGATGTGTTATCACGCCGAGCGCTGGACGCACAGTGGTCTAAATATATCTACGTGATCTACGTCTATTGTAATTTATTTGGTTATATTTAATGAACAAAGATGCCTTTTGTGAAAAGGATTAGAGATTTGTCATAAATATGCAAGCGTAAGGCGAGTACATTTAAGATGTCATTACATTATTTAAAAAAAAAATACAATGCCACAGTTTTTTTTTTGTTAAGTATCAGAATACCCGCGACATTTCGCGGATTTATATATAAATATATTCTTTTTTTCGTGAGTAAACCGTCTTGCCTGAGAGGTACTCCTCGACGGCATGTGAAGCCAAGTCAGAGGCGCTTGGGCGCGTGACTAGACTGACGTGTGCTAGACTTTAATAATTCAATTGGTATTCTGCGTTCGCAACTTATTTGACAAACATGTAAACAAACACAAGTTTCAGGAAAAACAACTGTAATGCCTCCACAAACGGTTCAGTTTGCGCTACCACTTCATATTTTTTATGACTTATTCAACGGGTACTAGTCAGTCTAAAATCAACTTTATTTACACTGTATTAAAGTTGATGTTTGTTTAAGTGGAAATAACATCAATATTGCAAACAAGATTTAAATATTCCTTAGTTTTGTTATGCCTCTTCGCTATAAAAGTACCATTTTTATGATTTTATTTCATACGATGTGTTTACAATAAATAAATGTGGTTTTGAACAGGATCTGGAACAAATAAAAAAATATTTATAATTTATAACGCCACAGATCTTTTCACATCCGCGGATGCGGGTATGTAGATATATTATAAGTTTTTTTTTGTGGGTGTAGAAAAAAAATGTTATTAATATTTTTTCATTATACAGGGTGTTAGGGTAGACACCGTTATCCTTGAAACTAGTGGTTTGGTGTCATCTATAATACACTTTTTCTATGGGACCCAATACATAGAAAAAAAATCTGCTGTTCCATACATTTTGTCGATTTAAGTGAACACAAATGCATGGAAAAGCTGATTTTTTTTTCGCGATTTCAAGGTTGGTCCCATAGAAAAAGTTCAAGGATAACGGCGTCTACCCTAACACCCAGTATACTAGCTTCCGTCCGCGGCTTCGCCCGCGTGGTATGTTGATAAAAAGTAGCCTATGTCCTTTCTCAGGCTCTAGACTTTCTGTGTACCAAATTTCAATTAAATCGGTTCAGTAGTTTTGGCGTGAAAGCGCGACAGACAGACAGACAGAGTTACTTTCGCATTTATAATATTAGTAAGTAAAGTTAACAATTGGAGCGTTATATTTAATAAAAAGTAATATTGCCACCTTTTCTGGGTCAAGTCTGTTACGCAGAGGTGCTTATATTAAACCCGCGCTACTGAACAATTGTTCGCTAGGAACAAATCTGCGTGCGTAAAAGAGAAGGGGTAATTGACCAATAGGTTCAAACATTCATTATTGTGGATGCGGATGTCTAATACCACATGTAATAGGGGGCGAGCATATTGCCATCAACCAGGCACAAATCCAGGCTCCGGGCTGCTACTGAGAAATCCCTGATGGAGAAACCCAGTAACACTTTGCCTGTCCTAAGAGTCGAACTCAGGACCTCGCACCTGCAAGCACTAGACCAACGAGGCAAGAGGTTTGAGGTATATTTTTAAGGCATTTACACGCGAGAGATTCTCGCTTCGTTTTTTTTGCAGCGCAACTATACTCGTGTGTACTAACTATACCCTTTAAGGGGGATGCGGTAAGGTAACCCGCGAAATTCATTTTTTTTTACGTTTTTGCAATTATGAATATGACTCATCAATCATATGATTTTGATCAACAAGCAACGTGCAAATTGAAAAAAACTTAAACATAACATCACGCCTGTAATCGTTGAGCTCCACTATTACTGACAAATGCTTGCACTGACTGGACAGGTCCACTCAAATCTGTGTGGTTCTTTCCTCAAAAGACCATTTCAGACTCTAATTTACATGGTCCTCATATGGCCTGACCAAGATTATGTCTGGACTTTAAAAGAGACTGTGACCTCTGAGTTTGTTTCGGCCTTTCTTGTCAGAGTAGTCCGATAGGAAACACCGACCTCATCTAGTTTATTTTCTAATATGAAGTGTAATAGTGATTCCAATATCCTATTTACAGAATAAACAATTTCATTTCACTGTAATCCCCGAAGGGTTAGACAGAGGACAATAGGTACACCCTATTGTACGCCCACATTTCGCCAGACAAATTATATTTGCATAAAACGTAAGAAAATTTTCATTTCGCAGGCTACCCTGGTTTCACCCTTTTTTTTTTTTGATGTCGGGATATCATCAAACGACTTCTCCCGCTCTGGGCGGAGCGGAAGGGCGTGTCAGACTCTTACTGACTAAAACCCGTGTTCCTTCAGTTGCCTGTAAGTTGCCAGAGGCCACGGTATCCGGACTTTCCCGCGACCCTGGCAGGCATCGGCCCTAGCGGACCCCGTCAGGTGTGCTGACATCTCTTTGAGGCGCGCGTGGAACACGACGCGCCATCGGTCCTTATCGAACGGCGAGCTATTCGCGGGCTGCCCTGGTTCATTCACCCTAGTGATAGTATGACTCACCCTAGACACTGTCGGCCGGGCTCTGGAACTCCGCCAGCGCGTGTATGGGGCTGGGCTGCTTCTTCTGACTGCCGCGCCGGACCTTGGCGCGCACCTCCTCCGGCTTCTCCGGCCGGATCAGGGGCTTCTTCTCCGGGGCTTTCATGCGCCATACTACGATTGGTGACTGGAAATTGGAAGAATGAAAGTTCGAATGAATTGAAGAATACATTTTGATTAAGATTTGAATATTTTATTAATGTTTTTTTTTTACTTAGAGGTTTCTTGGACGAGGTTCTTCACTAGGAACTATTAGATACTCGTAGTTATTATATTAATGCGTAATATAAAAGATTTATATCTTTAAAACAAAATATTTATATCTTTAGAACAAAATATTTATATCTTCAGAACAAAATATTTAAGTATATCTTTTGAACAAAATATTTATATCTTTTGAAAGAAGTTTTTATATCTTTTGATCAAAATATTTATATCTTTAGAACAAAATATTTATATGTTTTATATTAGGCATTACTAGAATTTCAGCTTAATTTCAATAAATCTACAAAACGTTCTTGGGATAAATAAATTCAATATTTAAAACAATACTTATAGAAAAAAAAAACAATGAAAATGAGCTAAACTAAAAACAAGAAATACAGGTTCTTTATCAAGGCTATTTTCCATTGTGCAAGTCTTGCATGCAAGTTCGACGTCACTTTTACAAAACAAAGTGAAAGGGTGCGTTTCCACTAAACTGGAGACGGAGACCTGCAGCAAGAATCGACCAATCACAATGCTTGAAATCTTCATCGCGTCTCTCGTTTCATCTGTAATTGGACGATTCCTACACGTCTCCGGTCAGTTCCGCTCGTCTCCAACAGAAACGCACCCTAAAGGTACTTTTCTGCAGCCGACTGCAGGCGGCAGCAGCAAGCGATGTGTCGTCGCGACACGACTGATTTCTATGTATTGGGATCTATGAAATTGGCGTTTTTTTCTCACACATAGAGAACGTCGTCACTTCTATGATTTAAAATATTCATCAGTTGCTTGGTATTATATCGAATAATGACCATCATAGACAACTACTAATAGTAAAAAAACATTAGTTGTAGTTTTCTAATCATAAACAAGAGCTTAAAAATGACTCCTCATTTTGTTGACCACTTTTTTTTTTTAACTTAAAACTCAAAACTTATTTTTGTCGCTTAATCTAAGTGGCATAAATTATCTTAGTTTTTAAAAAATAGTGCAAAAATGTTTTAAAACATTAGTGTTTATGGTTGTTATATAAATTAAGAAAATGTTAGTATGAAAAATGCAACATCTTTAAAATTCCCCATACAAAACGCTGATTTCATAGGTGGACCTAATATTTCTATGAAACCGACGTGTCGCTAGCTGCGGAAGGTATTTCATAGAAATACATAGAAAACAGTCGCGTTGCGGCGACCCGTCTGAAGTCTGAACGTGACTTTCTGATTGTTAAAAAAATCCAACGCGCGAGATTTGCCTAAGTCAACATATTCTTAGGACTTAAATATTTAATCAAAAACGTTGCTGTTGAAAAATATACATTGTGCCGCACAGTTTAGATTGTGTTTTTCAATATTTTGCGAGGCGAAGCGGTGATGTGGTAAGTGGGTTATAAAGTTATAATAAACTTGTTCATGCTGATTACTCTGTAAAATATGCAAAAAAAAAAACACCCTATCCGATCCGAAAGAGGCAATATCAAAAAGAAAAAATAAAAGTTATTATTATTGAAAAAAAAAAAAAAAAGTTGTTGCTATTTAATATTCACATTTTTTGTAGGTACTAAAGTTACCCCAGATCCATTATTAATTAGCAAATTATCAACAGGTTATAAGTTTTGTAGACACCCGCTAAACGAGGGCTACGCCCCATGTAAACCGGGTAAAATTCACCACTGAAAAAAAAAAAAAAAAAAAAAATGCGTTTTTTTTTTATCTTTTTTCCTGACATTTACCACATAAATAAACTCTCAAGTACGATACTTAGCAACACCCTCGCGGATCGGACAGAGATTTTTACATCTTGCAAAATATAATCGTTTTGAATAAAAAAATTGACATAATTTTGATGAAAAAAAAAAAGGCTGTAAAATGCGAAGATGACACAAAGCTACATGGAACATATAAAGGTTCCGTTTTCTTTAAGGAACGGAACCCTAAAAACAATATAAAAACTAAGCTTTAAATATCTATTTAAATGTATTTTCAGCTCTACGACTCACATAATTCTGTCCACAGCCGAGCGAAGACACAAATCAGCAATGTATTCATTAATAATCTTAATACTATAATGTGTCTCACATAACACGAGTCCTGTGTTTTTGTTATGAAGCAAAAAGGAGGGTCATGATTTTAACCGGTACATGTATGTTCATCTGTTCCCTCATAACTTCTAAACGACTCATCATAATTTGACAAATGAGGTATCGTTGATCGTCCGCTGGTGACACATTAAATTGAATATGGCGCCCTCTAGATGACATAAAGTAATGAACTAAAAAATAAAAAATCTGATGCCATGTTAGGTATCATACGAAAGGGCTTAAATATATATAATTATTATTACCCCATAATCTGCCTAGCCTTTTCCCAACTATGTTGGGGTTGGCTTACAGTCTAACCGGATGCAGCTGAATACCAAACTATGTTAGGGTCGGCTTCCAGTCTAACCGGATGCAGCTGAATAACAGTATTTTACATAGAGCGACTGCCTATAGGCCTCCACAACCCAGTAACTGGGTAATACGATACCCCTAGTTTAGACTGGTTGTCAGACTTTCTGGCTTCTGACGACCCGTAACGACTATCAAAGATCCACGAATGACAGCCGGAACCAACGGCTTAACGTACTTACCGAGGCACGGAGGAGTCTCTATATGTGAAAATGGTCACCCATCCACGGACCAACCCCAGCAAGCGTAGCTTAACCTGATGGATCGACCCGAGCGGCTGTTATTTCTTAGCCACAAGCTCCTCTTAAATTATTATAACTCCAAAAAAATTTAAATAAAAATAAAAGTTATAAAACTAAACCCCAACTTCGACAAAAAGTCTACTTAAAAGGTATAAACAAGATATCACAGACATACAAATTAAAAATAGTCACACGTAATCTGTTTGTTCTATACCTTAACACGTGTGACTCCGGATTTTTTATTTGTCTGTCTGTGATGTCTTATTTATACCTTTTTAGTTGATTCTTCATATTTTAAGGCACGAGATTTTGAGATAGATAGATTGATTTTATTTTGCATAGATAGAAAAACAAATTGTGTAGAGAGATTTGGAAGTAAAAAGGAGAGGACTTTGCCCAACAGTGGGACACATTATAGGCTAGCAAAAAATAAGGAAAAAATAAAAGTTATCAAGTTAAATTTTTTTTTACCGTCTCTTCTATCTTGTGATCGCCTTATACAGGGTGTTAGGGTAAACACCGTTATCCTTGCAACCAGTGGCTTGGTTTCATTTATAGAACGTAAAATTAATGGAAAATTACATATTTTTTGTTGTTTTTAAATCTACCTTTTACCACAAGAGACGCAAGTTCGTTGCCCTAGCGCATAGGGCAACGAACTTGCGTCTCAACACGGGTGGGGGGTGCGGGACGTGACCTAACCGGCCGCGAGCGCGACCCCTCCCTCAGTTCGTCAGCTGTTTCGCTAGCAAGCACGGTGACGGATAGAAACTTAAAAAAAATAATTATTTGTGGTTATCGGTTATTTATTTTTATATTTAAGTCAACTACCCATGGTTTGAGTGACAACGGTGGTTACTCTTACACCCTGTATACGTCACGACACACCACATAAATGTGAATCCACCTATGATGTTTCCTCCAATCTAAACTTCATATTTTTGTTTCTTAAAATGTGACAATGTTTGTGTGTGTGTGTGTGTGTTTGATGTGACAGGACATGTCTTATGTGAACAATAGTACTTATACTTATTTTATCTACACCCATGCTATAAATCCTCTATAAAAGTTTCTGAAACAGTTAGCTTATTCCGAACTTTAAAACACTGGTTGTTATAATGATGTCATAGTAACCATAATATCATCCAAACGGGTGTTATAATGTTGTACTAAATTTCATAAGACAACTCATTTCAAAAAAAGAACGTTGTAATGCAGGCACGTTTCACTAAAAAAGCACCGTAATTTAAAACGAAAATACATCTATGATATCCGAATTAGAAAAATTCGAATTCACGTGCGTCGTATCCCTCCATTTTTGTTGATATTAGTATTGCAAAGTACCTTTTATAGAGGATTCATATCATGGGTGTAGAAAAAGTCTTGTATGCAACTGTAAATAATTAGGTATTAAAACACTCAACATTCGTGTTTTAATACCCCTTATTATATAACAGTTGCATAAATAACTATTAAGCTTAGCTTAACTACGAGGGGCGATTTCAAGCCACTCTCACATTATATGGCCGTCTATCAAACGCGGGGTAAGCACATTTCCAAGCGACATTTTTCTCTTTTTCAAGCATTTTTAAAACTACAGGGCGTTTTTTTTAATGTATACTTTTTATACTCATGCTTTAATTTTGATCATTATACAGGTGGTGTTCCTAAAAAACATAGTCGAATTAAGAACCATCCATCATCATCTGCCTAGCCTTATTCCCAATTATGTTAGGGTCGGCTTCCAGTCTAACCGGATGCAGCTGAATACCAGTATTTTACATGGAGCGACTGCCTGTCTGACCTCCACAACCCGGGGACTGGGTAATACGATACGCCTTGGCAAGACTGGTTGTCAGACTTTCGGGCTTCTGACGACTCGGAACGACTGTCAAAGATCCACAAATGACAGCCGGGACCAACAGCTTAACGTGCTTTCCGAGGCACGGAGGAGTCTCGGTATGTAAAGATAGTCACCCATCCACGGACCGACCTCAGCAAGCGTAGCTTAACCTGAGGGATCGACCCGTGCGGCTGTTATTACTTAGCCACGAGCTCCTCTCGAGTCGAATTAAGAACCGTGATTTTGAAAGTCGGTAAAATTCAACTTTCGAAAGAGTCAAATTGCAAGCCAATTTGCAATACTATAGTACTTTTTATTTTTGTTGTATAAGCAGATATTTTATACCTTAAAAGCTTACTGGGTTTAATTGAATCAACTTTTGCATGTAATATATTGTTATATTTTTGCATACTCATGCTTTTTGATATACAGGATGCTTGATTAATATTGGTATTTTATCTAATATTTTTATTGTATTAATTTGTTATTTACTTGCTTCGAATATTCCATAATAATAAGTATAGCGCTTCTGAAATAGCTATTGGATCGTTGGGTCTGCTTTCATCTGTATAACGAATTTAACAAGAGTATTTACTTTTGGTTAAATATCTTGACACAGTTCTTAAGACTCCGTTAAAGGCAGAACCGTGTTATAATACATAACTTTTTCGAATCAATAGAATTTATCAGCACGCGTAGCATGACCACAAAAATAAACGGGTTTTGTCGACGGAAGAATAGACAAAAACAGATAATAATCACAATATGTCATTTTTTTCTATTCTTCCGTAGACAAAACCCGTTTCTATGGCTGGCATGCTATGCATGCTGACGTCATCAAAAACAATTGAACATTGGCCGTAGTTTTGTTTTATGCTATTTGTTCCAGAGGAAACCCCGACTTTCTTTAATTATATTATATTATATATTATAATAAATATGAAATCTATACTTACAGCAATAGTTCCCTGGCGCGTGTATTTCGTAGAGGCGACATATGATGCCTTGACAGTCAGAACCACAGCGTTCATCAGATTCTTAGCCGCTTGGATGAGGGATGTGGCGCTGTCCAGCTGAAAATATAATAATAGACAGATTAATACAGGATGTTTGGCAGAACGTTGAACATACGAAAATGGTGGATAGTTGGGGTGGAACACAGGGAATTAAAAAAATAATAATTGTTGGTTTCTTCTAGTTTCACCACTTCACCACACAAAGAATGACAGCTGGGACCAACGGCTTAACGTGCTTTCCGAGGGACGGAGGAGTCTCGGTATGTAAAGATGGTCACCCATTCACGGGCCAACTCCGGCAAGCGTAGCTTAACCTGATGGATCGACCCGTGCGGCTGTTATTACTTAGCCACGAGCTCCATTACTACATGAAGTTTTTTAGCAACTTTGTAACCCCTTGGTGGTCCGTGGGGAGGTTTTAGACTAGCCCATCCCGCAAAAACAAAAATCACGTGTATGTTTTGGTACAAAGTAAGTATCTTAAAAATGTCAGAATATTTTTTCTTTAAATATAGGTTTAAATCGTTGCTTGGCAACGGTGAGTCAACATCATGCGCCGCTTTTAGGTTTAGAAATCGCGCGTTTGATGAAAAAATTAATAGACGTGATAATATCTCACTACACTCCCCTCCCCCTTATGATATTTCTTGATTTCTGTTGCCACAGCCCCCCCCCCCCTTTCGAGCCTCACGTAATTAATGGACGATCCCTTACCTGGAAAAATATTTGTTGATGATTTTTCTAAGTGATAACTCTTTTAAACCATGAATAACTTCAAGTTCACTTGTTTTTTTTTATTAAGAAACTTTTGCCAAACTCACTTTCGCTTTAATATTATAAATGCGAAAGTGAGTTTGTTTGTTACGCTTTCATGCTAAAACGGCTGAACAGATTTGGATGAAATTTGGCAGAGGGGTAGACCATGACCTGGAATAGGACATTACAAGGCTTACGCGGGTGAAGCCGCGGGGCGCAGCTAGTACAACGTAAAACACACACGTATAACAATAAGACAGACAATAATACTGGAATAACCTTTTGCTGTTGGGTAGAAACGGACAAATCAACAATGGACATTTACAAAGCATATTGAAGCCAACCGTACACGGGATACAGCTGAAGCTGAAATCTGAACTTGTTCATAAAAATCGAACTCTTTTATCCTCTTGTCCGTCGCGCCCGCGCGGCCCTCGCGCCCCCCCTATACGCACATGTGTCGGGGATTTGAGATTATAACGATTATAAGTCTTAAGTACTATCGCGGTCTAAAAATGTGAATCATTTTTAACCGACTTCTTCAAAAAGGAGGAGGTTCTCAATTCGTCTGTATGTTATGTTTGTTACTCGATTCCTCCGCCAATTATGAATCGATTTTGATGATTATTTTTTTGTATGGTAGGGCATGCTTCGGAGGTGGTCCCATATAAATTTTATTAACTTAGCTTGTGTAGTTTTTGAGTTAGCTTCAATATTACGTATTTTTCCCACTTAGTTTATCTAGACGATGTTTTCATTTACTCCTTCACTGTTATTTACATCAGCTAGTGGTATTAGAATTTGTGTGGGGTAGGTACCACATCTAAAAAGTGAAAAATAAAAAGGTTTTACAAAAAAAAACCGACTTCCAAAAAAAAACACTCAAAGCTGTAAAATAACTTTAATTTCGGAAGTCGGTGGCAAAAAACGAAAATTGAAAAGCAAAGACACCGACTTCCGAAATTAAAGTTATTTTTCAGTTTTGAGTGTTTTTTTTTGGAAGGCGGTTTTTTTTTTGTAAAATGTTTTTTCATATTAGATTCTTTACCACACTGTGTTCAGTAAAGTCTAAAATGACACATTATAATAATGACATTTAACAAAGAAAATAGGTTTGAATTACAATACATAGATGTGTGCATGCAATTATAAGCCTTAATGTGGTAAACATTCTCAGATCGCCACCGTACATAACGATACGCTATTATTATCATAGGTACATGTTACATTTCAGGCGTTTTACCGATGCACGCGAAATTGTAATAGAACGTCATACATAAAAAAAGCATTTTGAACGCACCCTGAAACAATTCAGACAACTTGGACAGAAAAAAAAATACAATAGACGTAGATATATTTAGTAACCTATTCCGCTTGACTATTCTTCAAGAGTCTTAAAAAACCCTGTAAGAAATCGACACGTGTTTCACCTCTCAACGAGGCATCCTCAGGATAACGATTGACCAATTGCAAACCAGAACGCGACGTGTTACCACACCGAGCGCTGGACGCAAAGAGCTTACTTTGCGTCCAGCGCTCGGTGTGTCATCCTGAGGATGCCTCGTTGAGAGGTGAAACACGTGTAGATTTCTTACAGGGTTTTTTAAGACTCTTGAAGAATAGTCAAGCGGAATAGGTTACTAAATATATCTACGTCTATTGTATTTTATAATGGGTTTCCGCAAAGTCACGCCTGAATCAATTAACTAACTTGGACAGTACAAATCTCCCAAAAAAATACAGTTTCATCATAAACAAAGATCAATATTTTCCCAAAATGTCGACCGGACAAGAACCGTCACCATCCCGGACACGTAACTCACCCCTGTTACTATCAACCCTCCGCTGGTTTGAGACTGCATTTCAGTGTTGTTCTGAAGAAAACAACTTGATGTTGTAATACACGGTTTTTTACCCGACTGCCCCAGAAGGAGGGTAATGTTTTTCGAGAGTATGTATGTATGTATGTATGTCTATTTGTTTGGCACGCTCTGTAGCCTAAACAGCTTGATGGATTTTAACATACGAGGTGTCGTTAGGTTCGTCTTAATTGTGGGAGTGACATAGGCTATAATATTTTATATATATTTCATATGCAAACAAAAAAAGGGAGGGAAAGTTTAAAAAAAAATATAAAATATAATTACAATATTGGTATCAAATACAAGCTAGTAATGAGTTAATTCCAAATATATAAAAATTAATAAAACTAAAAAGCTTGTAATAAAACAAAAACCCGCCTGCAAAAACGCATCATTTAAAAGAGTTTTTTTTTTTTTTTAGTAATTTGTTTTATTTGACAATATTGCCGACATAAATGGAGAATGTAACTCTCATAACGGGCAGAGTTAGACGCTGTATGGATTAAAACCGGGCCGGAAATAATAATACACCGGACAGGCGGACATAAATTGGTACCGAAAATGAACCGTAGCGGATCAGGCACAAGCCGGACACAACTCGGACGCTGTGTACTAGCAACCGGACCGTGCCGGTAACGAACCGGACATCGTCATAAAGGACTTTTTCAACTCACCCCGCTGACGATGAGCTCGCCGGATATATTCTGAACGTCGGCCTTCACTTTGCTTGTGATCTATATGCACCGGACTCTACCGGACAGTGCCGGACACACATCGGACAGTTAAATCGACTCACCCCGCTGACGATGAGCTCGCCGGATATATTCTGCACGTCGGCCTTCACTTTGCTTGTGATCTATATGCACCGGACACCACCGGACAGTGCCGGACACTACCGGACAGTGCCGGACACACATCGGACAGTTAGATCGACTCACCCCGCTGACGATGAGCTCGCCGGATATATTCTGCACGTCGGCCTTCACTTTGCTTGTGATCTATATGCACCGGACACCACCGGACACTACCGGACAGTGCCGGACACACATTGGACAGTTAAATCGATTCACCCCGCTGACGATGAGCTCGCCGGATATATTCTGCACGTCGGCCTTCACTTTGCTTGTGATCTATATGCACCGGACACCACCGGACACTACCGGACAGTGCCGGACACACATCGGACAGTTAAATCGACTCACCCCGCTGACGATGAGCTCGCCGGATATATTCTGCACGTCGGCCTTTACTTTGCTTGTGATCTGTATCTGATGGCAGTACAGAGCGATGCGCTGTAGGTACGCAAGCAAGTCTTGTTTTGTCGAGGATTCCGGACACTGTTGACGAAAAGAAAATAATATTCAAATATTGGGTTCCCTATGAAATTGGCGTTTTTTTCTCACACATAGAGAACGTCGTCACTTCTATGATTTACAATATTCATCAATTGCTTGGTATTATATCGAATAATGACCATCATAGACAACTACCAATAGTAAAAAAACCTTATTACATATAGTTTTTTAAACATAAAAAATACCTTAAAAATGACTCCTCATTTGTTAGCAGAAATTACCACTATTTTTTTTTTTAACTTAGCCCTAACTTATTTTTGTCGCTTAATGTAAGTGGCATACGTTATCTTAGTTTTTAAACATGAGTCCATAAAAGTTTAAAAACATTAGTGTTTATGGTTGTTATATAAATTAAGAAAATGTTAGTATGAAAAATACAACTTCTTTAAAATTCCCCATACAAAACACCAATTTCATAGGTGGGGACCTAATATTTTATAAGTAATAGAAAAAATACTATATTATGCAATTAGTGAATAAAGGACGGATTTAAGCGAGGGCTGAATTACGAGCACGTGAATGATTCTAATGACTGAATCACGACCGTAGCGAGTGATTCATGATGCACACGGCGGTGAACACCCGTCTAGCAATAAAACTAATACGCGTTATTAATTACCTACTCTTTTTTGATTTTTTTTTTTTTTTTTTTTTTATTTCCTCGCACAATGTATAGTAAAATTTTGTATGATACACGTGCGTAAGATGATTTCAGACTCGTGTCAAAATGCCACTCGTCGGAAATCACCTACTTTCCGCACTTATATCATAAATAAATATTCCCACCTGCTCTGCAATCTCTCTGGTGAGTTTGTCAAGCTTGGTGCCAGCCTCTGAGATCTTCTTAGCTGCGTTGATGACGTCCATTGTGGTCTTTAGCGGCCCGCGACCTCTGTGGAGAGAATAGCGAGTTAGGATTTCATCATTATCTGCTTAGCCCTTTCTCAACTATGTATTTCACATGGAGCGACTGGTCGCTTAATTTGGGCTATTTACGGATATTCCGGCGAATATTTTGAGATATTCCGGCGGATATTTTGGAATATTTTTCGGATATTGCCGCAGACAACTTACGGATGATTGGCGTATTTTTATGGATATTCTTCGGATAATCATCGTATATTCATGGATATTCTTACTAATATTTTTCGAATATTTGTCGTATATTTATGGATATTCAAACCAATATTTTTGGACGGTTCTCGTATATTTACGGATATTTTTAGAAATATTTTTCGTATAATTGCCCTATATTAATGGATAGTCTTACCAATATTTTTCGGATATTATTGGTGAATATTTTCGGATACTTTTCAGATAATTTAACGCATATTTTTCGATTATTGTGGCAGATTATTTTTTCATGTTTTCGGATATTCTCACCTGGTGAAGTCCGTCATCTCCAACATGATCATGCACATATGTTTGGCCAACATGATGATATCATTTCCAGCATCGTCCCACTTCGCGACCTCGTTGTCAAACGTCATCTTCTCTCGACGGAACAGCTCCACTTGCTGCAGGATCTTGCGTTTGTCTTCCTCTGTCATCTTTCGCATGGCTTCCTGTAAGATTTAAGAGACATTTTCTGTTAGTGCTGTGGCGGTATCTACATCGCCACATGCGAACTACGCATCAAAGACCTGACGTCAGACAGACGCCACATAAATCCTGCATCGCGCAATTAAGGTTTACCGTGCAGTGGACATATATACGAGAACCCAACATCAATCGTTGGGCAGTTGCCCGCCAGACACAACACCCGTCTGGTCGGAGGATCCTCCCTTTTCTATGGAGTATGAGTGAACTTTACATCCTGTTCCTCATGCCCCTAAAGTGCTGTCAATTCCAAAAATTGTCTACTTGTACAGTCAGGAACAAAAATATGTTTACATTCGGTAAAATTCAACAACGATTTTCTTGTGGAATAACGATTGCAATTTTGAGATTATACCATCTACACTAATATTATAAAGAGGAAAGATTTATATTTTTGTGTGTATGTTTGTAACGAATAAACTCAAAAACCACTGCGCCGATTTCAAAAATTCTTTCACCATTAGAAAGCTACATTCACCCTGAATAACATAGGCTATATTTATTACTAGAAGGGATCCTTACTAAATCTCCAATAATGTAACCCAAGGTGTAAAAAAATTAGCTAAAATATTCTTTACATCGCGTGCGCTGCGAAAACTATTGAGGATAGAATAAAATAATGTACTACGACTTTGCAGAACACATTATTATTTACAAAAAGTGTCGCGACAGCATATGTCTAACTATTATAGTTATGCCACAATAAGAGTTCTTTTTTTTTTTTAATGATGCCGCTAGAAAAGGCTCTTTCTTTGTATCTTGGTATTAATCCTTATCAAAATAAATTGTATGTAGGTAGGCAGGTAGGGTAGGTAGGGTAGGTAGATAAGTAGGTAAGTAGGTAGGTTGAGTTGGGAGGAAGGGGTAGTGGCTTGGGAGGAAGGGGAAGTTGGTTGGGTAGGTAGATATGTTGGTAGGTGTAGGGAGGTAGGTGTAGGGAGGTAGGTGTAGGTAGGTAGGTGTAGGTAGGTAGGTGTAGGTATGTAGAGTAGGTAGAGGGCAGGTAGGTAGGTCGGGTAGGTAGGTAGGGTAAGTGCGCCGTAGATAAGTACTTAGTGCTAACCGTGCGAAGCCGGGGCGGTCAGCTAGTTTCATAATAATTTGGGTTCCAAAATATACAACAGTCGTTTTTGTTTATGCTAAACCCGAAAAGGGGTCATTGTACACATAATTTTGAACAACTATTTCTGTGGGAACAACCTTGAAATCGCGAAAAAAAAATCCGCTGTTCCATACATTTGTGTTCACTTAAATCGACAAAATGTATGGAACAGCTGATTTTTTCAAAATGAAATTGTTCACAAAGGCTAATAAATCAATATTTCTTACCCTAGCATTAGTAATGCCACTAATATCCGGATACTCGTCCACTCCATGCTCTCCGGTATGGGCGCTCGCTGTAAACATAATAAATATGTATTATAAGAACTGGCAACTCGCATGACGTAGCGTAGCATGACAAACATAGAAACGGGTTTTGTCGACGGAAGAATAGACAAAATAACAGATGGTGATTTTTTAGGGTTCCGTAGTCAACAAGGAACCCTTATAGTTTCGCCATGTCCGTCTATCCGCGGCTTGGCTCAGAGACTCTTAGTACTAGAAAGCTATAATTTGGTATGGGTATACATATAAATCACGCCGACAAAGGGGTACAATAAAATCATGAACCAAAATATTTTTTTGGGTTCCTCCCCTACACGTAAAGTAGGGATGTTTTTGGATATGTGAAAAAATTTATGGCAGTAGTATATATAACGAAATTAAAAGGAAAACTATCACAGCTAAGTAGGCTCTACAAACTACCGAGTAATTATCAATCAACTTACATTTGCAGTTGCAAAAACATGCATGTTCTCCCATACATTCCGTAAGGGAGAACATGTTTTTCAACTACAATGCCAATTTTGTTCCTGGCATAAATTCATCCCAACTACGGAACCCTTCATTGTGCGTTGTCCGACACGCACTTGGCCGGTTTTTTATCTGTTATTTCGTCTATTCTTCCGTCGACAAAACTCGTTTATTTTGTGGTCATGCTAAGCGTACTGGAGTTGATTATTAGTTCACTGGAGAAATTGGTTCTAGATGTAACTTTGTAAATTATTTTGGTAAAAGTTATAGTAAACTAGTGGGCTTAAATTGATTTGTATTTATTAAATGTAAAATCAACATTTATTTATCATTTATCAAACGCGAAAGTTTGTAAGTATGGATGGATGGATGTTTGTTACTCTTTCACGTAAAAATTACTGAATGGATTTGGATGAAATTTGGCAAACAGATAGTTTATAACCTGGATTAACACATAGGATACTTTTTATCCCGATATTCCCACGGGATCGAGACTTACGCGGGTGAAACCGCGGGGCGCAGCTAGTTATACATATTTTAAAATTCTGTTCCTATCAAAGTGAATTAATATGACAACTTTAGCATTTTTTTTTATTCTAAATAAATAAAAAAAATGCTTAAGTAAACAAAAAAGCAAGCGTTAACAGCATCTTATTCTAGCTTTTACAACGTAAAGATGGTGATTATGCAACATTTCCCCATGCTTTATTACTTACCCCCGAAGGCGGGTTTTACTAAGCGCAAACTTCAATTTATCTGCAGATGTCCTTTAAGAAATTCTCGAGAGCTTTTACCCAACCCCTTTAATTAATAGTTTCAATGGACCAAAACACTTCACGTTCAGTGTACGCAAGTAACATAGTGCCATTAAAAATCTTTTGATCATTTTTACCCTACCTCTCTTCGATAATTGACCCATATGTTCTTAGTAACATTACCTCTTACCACCTGGCCACGAGACGGGTTGCGCGACCGGCGGTACAGCGGGCGGTGCGGCGGGCAGTACATTTTGATTCATTTGTTTTGGTCGCAAGACGCTTCGCCGTTAGCACCGCGCGAAAATTCGCTGCAGTGGAATATCCCGTGGCCAGGCAGTTAGGCTTAAAATGTCGTTCGTAACGCCGTATAGAAATCCTGGTACTTTGGCCCAATGTTAATAAACACCCCTGTGTCACTCACATCGGCTTTCACCATGTCGCTATCACTCCTGTAACGCAATTATAACTAATTTGCCCACGTTTAGCCTACCATCTAATGAACTACCCTTGTGTTACTCACATCACCTCTAAGTCTTCTTTTTCTCTTAAGACACGTAACGCTAATCCGAAACTATTGCGTAGTTTAAGCTAACTCAGTTACCCTGACGTTACTTACTTTACATTCTATTCTCTTTTTAACTACTGATATAAAAATGTGGGCACTTTAACCCCACCAACAGAGTTTACGCTAGCGTTACTCACATCGAATCCTGGTCTCCATGGTCACATCACTCATGTCCTTAACGGATTCGCTTCTGTTTCACGTTATTTGTGCACTTTTACCCTACCACCATAATAAGTTACCCTTCCTAATTTACAACGGCTTCTACACTTTTCCTTCCCTCTAGGTTCTAAACCCATTTTTCAAACATTTGCGTACTTTTACCCCACCACCTTAGTTTACCCTAGCGTTACTCACATCGGCTCCTAGTCTCCATGGTCATATCCTCAACTGGTTCGAACTCGGTATCGGTATCCAGATCCTCGCTGGTCTGCGTTAGTGACGGAACATGCAAACAAACATACACATGTAGCATGCGGGTAGATAGGATTTTGTTTATTAACTAGTTTTTGTTGTTTATTTATGCGAGATTGTGGGAGATTACTTTGTAAGTTGTTTATTTAAATTACTTTAGGCCAAGGAGCAGATGGCGGGACGAGCTTGACTTCTACCGAAAGGACTGGCCGGCCGACTAGCAAAAGACATAATTGTGTGGAAAAGGGAGAGGGAGGCATTTGCCCTGCAGTGGGACCATACAGGCTAGTATGATAGGTAATAGGTAGAAACGATCAATGAATTTGTCTCTAGTTGACAATTCGACAGTTCTTTATGAGATTTCGTTTTTCGATCAATATCGATCGATCATATTGCTTGACAAACTCATAAACGATATTGCAGTGTACTCAGTAATTTTAAGATATTTGCTGAATTAGAGAAACAGTAATCAAAGATGTAATCTCGCTTGTGTATACATACACTTTGTAGTTAATAATTTTTAAACAAAATCCTTTCTACATTTAAACACAAAATGAATGATGGGACAATATGACATTGAAACATGAAATCACAAGCATTTAATACAATTTAGAGTGATTTAACTAACTTCATTGATTAGGGTAAAACCGATCAACAATATAGAAATCCTTTGAACACTCTAAATTATATTAACTACCAACAAACACAAAAAACCTGTAAACATAAGAACCAAAAGCAACCATAAAACGAAGGAGATGGTTGCTAGCAAATTAACATATCTAAAAAAAAAAAAAAATTCTTCAAGTTTGCCAGTAACCAAATTAAACTATGATTGCTTTCATTTCACATTGTTAGAACCATATTAAAATGACACTGAAAATGGACACAAAATTACAACGAACAACCAAAAACAACCACTTAGCATACGGTTGATCTAATTATCAACCTTCTATAAAACATATTTAACCTATTATGACATTGATAGCTGGCCCACACGAAAGTCAGATTTATGGCTTGGTCACACACAGCATTATGCTGAACGATGGCTGTTTTGCGTTGATTCGCCCCATATTTTCTCTCTTCAACTGTTTTTCATTCGTGTCTTTTTCTTGGCGTAATAAAAGAATTTCTTTTCATGATCCATTTCACTGATTTCAGTATGACTCAACTATAAAATTAGCAACCAAATCACATTCAAAATTAAAACAAAAAAAAACCTAGATGACATGAGATTAGCAACCACAATTAAACGGACAAGACATTCGGGCAACCAGAAGCAACCAATTTAGTTGAAGTAGTGGGTTGCTCTCACATTTGCTTCGCGTCTCCAGGGTGTAATGCTCGTCTAGTTCCACGTCTTCAGGGTCCAGTTCCTCCTCATCCTAGTCAAGTAGAAGTACTTTAAGTATCCATGCTTATTCAACAGTATTATATTGAAATCCACAAATAAATAAAGAAAGAAAGAAAGAAAGAAAAATATTAAAATATAGACACGCACAGGAAATAAAACAGTAAAAACAAAAAATCAGTAAACAAATAATAAAAAAAAACAAACGGGCAAAGAAAACCTGTGCGAGGCCAAAAAGGCTCCTATCTCAGCATAATGCTACGCTATTATTTACAAATGACAAAGGCCTCTCAAAACTGCACCCTAATTGCTTACGTAATACACAAACAATCTGAATTCGAATCGGTTTGAAACAAATGTCTAATCCATTGCTTCATAAGTTCGAATAAAAATCTGCTCAACAACGTAAATAACGCAATGAATGTTGTTGAACTGTCAAAATGAAACAAATTAGTCTTAATCGGTTACGAAAATAATTTACGCAATTATACAACGTGTAATTTTAAATGTGCAAAACCTCAGAAACCCCAACTGATTTTTAATTCGATTGACCTATTTCAGAGAGGAAAAATCATAAAAAAAATTGTGAAGGTTTTATGTGCTGTTTTAGTTTTGGAAGATTCTTTGCATTGAAATAATAGTAGAGTGTTACATCGAACACAAAGTGAGTTATTAATGCACGAGGGTTATGTTGGTGCCCGAGCGCAAGCACTAAATTAACACGACGTCAAGTCAGGTCAAGTCAACTCAGACAGACAGAGCCGGAGAGACGAGCCTTAGTAACAGGGTCCCGTTTTACCCTTTGGGTATGGAACCCTAAAAACAGTGCATTAATGAAAAAACAGTGAAATAATGAAATTTCATACAACTTTACTGCACTGTTTTGGTTCTAAGCAAAAATTACGACCTTTGTGATCGGTTTTGTAGTGATTAATGACTTGAGTTGTTGAAAGAAAAAGCTATTATTATCCCGCGTATGAGAAAATTTAAATTAGTCGACAACAATTTGTGTTTGTTTACCTATTTTGGCGGGTTTGCGCATGTGATGGCTTGACCTATTAATAAATAGACACGGCAAAGATTTTTTAAAAATGTGACTATATTAAAAGTGGTTCAATTGATTCTACTCGTTATTCTGATCAAACTGTTTTCAGGTTTTACGCATTTAACGTTACACGTTGTATAGCTGGTTTCCAACATATCAACACAGAAATTAGGTTAACAAATCATCTGTCTTTACTAGCATGTTGGAGTCGGCTTTCAGTCCAACCGGATGCAGCTGAATACCGGTAATTTACATGGAGCGACTGGCTATCTGACCGATTAAAAAATACGGTAGCACTGTCAAACTAATATCAGCTGCTGTGATTGGCTGACTGAAATAACAAATCCGAGTCAAATGATGAATTTGAAAGTCTGTCAGTAAATTTGTGTTGACAAAAATATTTTCACTTTGGCCTTTCAGAAACCGTTTGTCACTAACTTACTTATCTTGGTAAACAAGCCTAATACAATGTGTAGGCTGCCACCAGACGGACTGCATCAGCAACCGCGTGCAGTCGATGTATTCAACTGCATGCAGTTGTACATTCGACTTCGTTCAGTCATGATATCAATTTCACGCGGTCGGCTGCAGTCGTATGAAGTCAATATTAACTGCATGCAGTCGTGACTTCAACTTTACGCTTTAAAAAGTGGTACAATTGATTCTGCTCGTTATTCTGATCAAACTGCGCATTTTACGTTTAACGTTGTATAGCTTGGTTGACAGTCCAATGAATCCAGCAATTCAACTGCTACTCATTTGTCACGAAAATTCTTCTATAGCTTATCCATAGAATGCTTAGAAATTCCATCAATACATTTTTTTTTTTACTCACCGAACTGCCCGACCGATCAGTCAACTCTCAACCGCCGTTGCGAGCGGACGTGCCTGCTCTGTTCCTACAAAAAAATCTTTTACATCTCCACTATAACCTATAACAAAACTCACCCTATTCATCAGTACAGCTCGTCGGATCTCCCGGACGGCATCGTAAACCAGTCTGCTGGCGTCGATGAAGTCGTTTTCGTCTAGAGCCGCGCCAGCACCGCCGCCTAAGGCGGAGACGGCCGCGTCTACCCGAACGCCGAATTTTGACATTACTGCGGAAAGAGGAAAATGGTTTTTATAAATTAAAAAAACTTTTGACAAAAAAAAAAACAACCGACTTACAAAAAAACACAAAACAATATCGGAAGTCGGTGGCAAAAAACGAAAACTGAAAAGCAAAGACACCGACTTCCGAAATTAGAGTTATTTTTCATTTTTTTTTATGTGAGTTGTGTTTTTGTTAACCCACTGCTGAAACGTAGTCGATACTATTTATTATTATATTTATATTATAATTAGACATGTTATATTGTATTTAGAAATGAAATAAAATATTCAACAGATAATAATTCGTGGACAGCTTTCGTTGGTCAGACTCTATTAATATTAATTCGAAAATATTGTAAAAGTTAATTATTTTTAAAAGAGTAACCGTGGAGTTTCTTGCCGACTCTTCACCATAGGAAACGACTAATTGGATCCGTGCACCTAGCTTCTGACGTTTCATAAGTGCCCATGTAGGTTTATTTGAAATATTTATTTTTGATTTTGAAGTTCATCAAAGTTGTTCGAAAAGGATGGGTGTCCAAATCAACAATCAATCTGCCTGCCTTTTAGCAACTATATTGGGGTCGGCTTCCAGTCTAACCGGATGCAGCTGATACCAGTATTTTACATGGAGCGACTGACTTTCTGACCTCCACAGCCCATTGACTGGGTAATACGATACCCCTTGGTAAGACTGGTTGTCAGACTTTTGGGCTTCTGACGACCCGTAACGACTGTCAAAGATCCACGAATGACAGCCGGGACCAACGGCTTAACGTGCTTTCCGAGGCACGGAGGAGTCTATATTATAAACATTATCATAAAACCTAATTTAACTGCGCATATTACTATGGGCTCAGCTCATTAAGACACGCATATTCATCAGCAGATCTTATTGAGTTATTGCGTCAGGTAGCCGTGACCTTTCGAAGGCGACATTCTCATGGCTATCGGCTAAAATCTATGGTTTTATTTATGGTCAATTTTGTTGTTTCCGTATAGTGTCTCTTTACATATTTATAAAAAAAAAAAAAGTAATAAAAACTAAAACCCAACTACGACAAGAAAGTCAATCAACTAAAATGGTATAAACCAGACACCATAGACACACGAATTAAAAATCCGGAGTCACGTGTTAGGGCATAAATCCAACAGATTACGTGTGACTCCGGATTTTTTATTTGTGTCTGTGGTGTCTTGTTTATACCATTTTAGTTGATTGACTTTCTCGTCGTAGTTGGGTTTTAGTTTTTATTACTTTAATTTTGTTTTTTTTGGGGTTATAATATATATATTTTTAAAATGTGCTAATTCGGCCCTTTCATTTGATACCTACCATGGTATGATAAAAAATATTTGTTTTTTAATTCATCACTTTATGTCCTCTAGAGAGCGCCATTTTTAATTTAATGTGACGTCACATAGCCTATAACAATACCTCATTTGTCAAATTGTGATGAGTCGTTTAGAAGATATGAGGGAACAGATGAACATACATACATACCGGTCAAAATCATAACCCCCCTTTTTACTTCGCCGTAGTCCGGTAAAAACTAAAACCTAACTACGACAAAAAAGACAACTAGGTATTTTAAGAAGGTATAAACAAGACACCAGAAGGAGAAAAAAAAAAAAAAATCGGAGGCACACGTGTTATAAATCGAACAGATTAGGTTCGGTATGAATCCGGTTTATTTTTTAATTTTTCTCTCTGTGCTGTCTTGTACATTCTTAAAATAGTTGACTTTTTTTGTCGTAGTTGGGTTTTAGTTTTATAACTTTTATTTTCAAAATCATAACCCTTATTTTTGCTTCGCCGTAGTCGGGTAAAAATAGTTCGACGTCTACAATAATAATCGTTTGACATTAAACTAGCTAAGAATAAAAAATCAAACAAACGCCAGATTTATTTCGTCTCGCATAATTATACAATGTGGAGACGACAATACAACAATAAATGAAAACACCGGCAATACTAATGCATAAGAGTATTATGGAACTATCGAATAAATCCTAACATAGAAATAAAAAAAGCCATTTTTTCAAACAAACTAAATAGTAGTGATGAGCCGACTATGGAGTTTGCCGATCTTTGACTAGCTATCGTAACAATTGGATATATTTGATTTATTTTTTTAATGTAGACCAAGGACGTCATTAGATATACGGAGTTTTATTTTTTGTAACCAAACTTGAATTGAAAAGGTCCCGTGCTCACATAAAATGAGAGTATTTCCTGAAATTGCCGCCTAATATTATTTAAGCATCGGTCAAAGCTTATTATTTGCGCACCGTGACCTCTGGCTTATAGACATAAGAATGTCTTAGAATAATATAATGAATCTATTATGACATTACATAACATAACATCACGCCTGTAATCCCCGATGGGTTAGGCAGAGGTGTACCTAAAGTACACCCACATTTCGCCAGTTATGTTTAAGTCCCATGTAAAAAGAGGCGAGCCTAGTGCCATCAACCGGGCACAAATTCAGATACCTGAGAAATTCTAAAGGGATTTTTTTTTTTTTACATAAAACAAAAAAAATACAACCGACTTTCAATTTTTAGTGTTTTTTTTATGGAAGCCGGTTGTTTTTTTTGTAAAACAGTTTTATTTTCAAGATAATAAAATTTATATGGGACCACTTTTGAAGTATGACCTACCATAGAATCATACAAAACCAATTCATAGTTGGCGAAGTAATCGCGTAACAAACATACAAAAAAAAACAGTCCAATTGAACAACCTCCTCCTTTTTGATGTCGGTAAAAAATGAACGAGCTTGCAATCGCGACTAGAATATTCGATCTTCTAAATTCATCTTATTTTGCGATTTCTAAAAATACCTCATAACCGTTCTATCGCTATACAAGTCTGTCCACGTTTCGCCCTTCACCTTTATATTATAGACAATACTATGCGTTTACAAACTGATACGTATCTTACGACGCAATACTCGTGTTTACAATATATTAAGGCTATAAAAGCGTCCCACCCAAAAATTTAAATATTTTTTAACCGACTTCTTCAAAAAGGAGGAGGTTCTCAATTCGTCTGTATGTTTTTTTTTTGAACTAAAAAGTGAAAAATAAAAACTTTTTACAAAAAAAAAAACACTAAAAAGTGAAAAATAACTTTAATTTCGGAAGTCGGTGGCAAAAACGAAAATTGAAAAGCAAAGACACCGACTTCCGAAATTAAAGTTATTTTTTACTTTTTTGTTTTTTTTGGAAGTCGGTTGTTTTTAGTCATATTATTGCGGTACCTACCTAAGGGGCGCCCCCTTTCGACTCGAACAGGGTTTTTGTAACATACGTAGCTGTATACTAAGCATACCTACTCAGATTATTTGTTAACAAACGGATGTGTGATCTACGCAATATGTTTTACGTCTATTTAGTAGTTTTATGGCTTTACGAGTGACATGTTATCTTTGACAGTTTGACTAGTCCTTCACCGACAGACAAAATTGTAGCTTCAACCTAGCAGAACGCAATCAATCTGCCTAGCCTTTTCGCAACTACATGTATCTTGGGGTCGGCTTCCAGTCTAACCGAATGCAGCTGAATACCAGTATTTTACATGGAGCAACGACCTATCTGATCTCCACAACCAAGTGACTGGGTAATACGATACCCCTTGGTAAGACTGGTTGTCAGTCTTTCGGGTTTCTGACGACCCGTAACGACTGTCAAAGATCCACGAATGACAGCCGGGACCAACGGATTAACGTGCTTACCGAAGCACGGAGGAGTCTCGGTATGTAAAGATGGTCACCCATCTACGGACCAACTCCGGCAAGCGTAGCTGAACCTAGCAGAACGCAGTAGTAAATATGCTAACAAACTAACCATCTTGTAACAGGCCATGGCATCGCAGCCTGACCTTGCGCTCGAGCCTAATATTAACATTTATTATTATTAACCGACTTCAAAAAGGAGGAGGTTATCAATTCGAGTGTTTTTTTTTTGTTTATCACGCGATTACTCCGATAATTATGAATTGATTTAGATGTTTTTTTATTATTTGTAGGTCATGCTTCAGAGGTGGTCCCATATAAATTTTATTAACTTTGCTTGCGTAGTTTTTGAGTTAGCTTCAATATTACGTATTTTTTCCCCACTTTATCTTTACTCCGTCACTGTTATTTACATAGCAGGTTCAAATTTGTGTGGGGGTAGGTACCACAACAAAAAGAGAAAAACAAAAATAAAAAACCCAAAAAAAAAACCGAATTCCAAAAATAAAAAACTCAAACAAAAATAAAGTAATAAAAACTAAAACCCAACTCCGACAAAAAAGTTATAAACAAGACACCACAGACAGACAAATCCGTTTGTCTGTCTGTGGTGTCTTGTTTATACCTTTTTAGTCGTAGTTGGGTTTTAGTTTTTATTACTTTAATTTTTACTTTTTAGAAGCCTTGTTTTTGTCGGGAGTTTTTTAAATTTTTAATTTAACTTTTATTTCCTGCTTTTTAAATTTTATATTATATTACCAGACAGATTTTTTATTATAAAACATACTACGATCGACACGTGACTCGCCGAAATCTGCGTAGCTGTACCTACGTACACGTATACGTATGGTTGCCACAGTGAAGCTAGTTACTAATTTAGTCTCATTTCTCTTTCCTACTCCATCACCAGACCCTGGTCACCATCCATCTGTAACCTATTTTTGAGACCTTTCCAATGAGCCCAAACACGATACCTCTGCTGTAAGTTGGTGAGTAACAGAATTTTAAATTTCGAATCGATTAGACCTGTGGAAGATGCTCACATCCATTCATCAACGTGAAAAGAGCTGCTACTGCTTCAAACGGCTGAATCGATTTTCTTGTACAATAGCTAAGAACATTCGATCAAGTCACCTTTCAAACAAAACAAAAAAAAAACGTTTACAAAAAAAAAACCACCGACTTCCAAAAAAACAAAAAAAAACGTGAAAATTAACTTTAATTGTTTTTCAATTTTTCTTTCTTGCCACCGACTTCCGAAATCCGAAAAACAAAATCGGTTCAGCCGTTTGGCAGCTACGATGGAACAGACAGACACACAGATACACACGTTAAACTTATAACAGACGAATTCAGAACCTCCTGCGTTTTGAAGAAGTCGGTTAAAAATTTGCGCTGCGTGGACCTGCGTCTCATACGCTGCGCATACGCTTAGCCTTAATCATTAAGACGCCCATATGTCAATAGGCCTATATCATCATATGTAGTAAGTATTTAATTATGCAAAGTTCAGCTTGTAATGTTCGTGTTAGTGAGTAAATTTATTTAAAAGGTCGCTGGTCCGGTAGAACTTGTATATTTAATTTGATGTATAGGTAAATGATGAGATAATCAGCTATTGTCGCTTATTTTCCTGAAGAGGTAGCATAATCAGCCTATAATGTACCCACTGCTGGGACACAGGCCTCCTCTCTGGGAGAGTGTGGTAATCCACCACGCGGGTGCCTGCGTGTACGGATTGGTAGATGTCACATGTCTTCGAATTTTTGGTTCTAGGACACGCCGGTTTTTATTCACCGTTTTGCGAGCAGCGGTGATGAAATAATTTACGCAAAGCAAAGTGCCTGCTTGTGTTCGAATCGAACCCGTGGCTTATGGAAGCCAAACTTATTTGGCTTATTTTTGACTAAAAAAACACTAAAAAGTTAAAAATAACTTATATGTCGGAAGTCGGTGTCTTTGCTTTTCAATTTTTGTTTTTTGCCACCGACTTCCGAAATTAAAGTTATTTTTCACTATTTAGTGTTTTTTTGGAAGTCATTTTTTTTTTTGTAATTCAGAAGTTTTTATTTTATGTGTTTCATACAAAAAATAAAACAAATAGTCGAATTGAGAACCTCCTCCTTTTTCAAGTATTTTTAACAGACTTGAAAAAGGAGGAGGTTCTCAATTCACAAGGAACACCTTTTTTTTTTTTTTTGTGTTTCGTAAATCTTCAAATGACTTCTCCCGCTCTGGGCGGAGCGGAAGGGCGTGTCAGACTCTTACTGACTAAAACCCACCCGTGTTCCTTCAGTTGCCTGTTGCCAGGGTCCCGGTATCCCTTTCGGACTATTCCGCAACCCTGGCAGGAACAAGAAACACCTGAGGGACAATTCCCATAATTTTAAGAACATTCAAACACGCATCTCATTCGCAATCTGTCAAAAAAAGCCATAAATTTAACAACATTTTTGACAAGTTTGAGATTGCGTGTGAACGTTTTTTAAGTAAGAGAATTGGCCCTCAGATGTCTAATTCAGATTTTTTTCATCACAAAAGAAAAACAGAGGGCCTAGACAAGTGACAATCGCTTCGAAAGCGTTTCGTTCTACAACGACTTTCAACACGATTGACATAAGCTTTTCGATAGCTTAAGTCAGTCCTATACATTTTTGCCTTTTCCATCATCGTTATCGCTGATAGAATGTCACTTTGTCTAGGGCCTCTGAACAATTCTGACTCCATACGAAGGAAAGTCATTCCACAAGTAACATTAATTTTTAACTTAATTTTCCTAAAGAATTTGACATTGACATTTAAGCATTTCGTGTTATGGTTTTTAGTTATAGGAATAATAAATTATTCATTAATATAAAGTTAGCTACATCATCAATCATTCTGTTAGCGTGAATAAGTTACGAAAGATTTATAACGATTGCCTCATTCATCTATACCCCATTTTAAATAAGATTAGACATTAAAACAAACCCTTTTACAGTCCGTTCAACCGATTTTGACTTCTATACCGTAGGCGTAAGGATAGCATTAAAAGCAAAAAAGTTACACATTGGTGCCGATTCTGTTGTACACCGAACTAAACTATCACTAAAATTCCTTACTTCTGACTATGGGAATCTTGGAGCTATTCTGCCAAATAAATTCTCTAAATTTAAAACTTATTTTGACACAACTTAAATCGAATTTGACAACCGCGCGCCCGCGCGCCTCCACTTGGTACTTGTTTTCCTTATCCCGTGTTTTTTTTTAGAGCCCACACGGCAGCCTCGATGTGTTTTTAATGGAATTTTTCAGTATTTGTATGGAAAATAACGGAAAAAAAAAAAACCAACATGTTGAGAATTTGGGGTTTATAGGAGTTCCCAAAGGGGGTCGAAATTTTCATTATTTTTTTTCAATTTTAGTTCATGACATCTAATTTTATTCCACACATTTTTAATCGCGATTAAATATAGCCAGATTTAGTAAGAGGATTTTAGATATAGGACAAAATTTTAGGTTAAATCGTCAAATTCAGAATAGCATTTTCACTAAACTAATCTCAGTGCCATCTTAGTGCTGTCAAACTAAATTATAGTTAAGTTGTGTCATTAAAAGTCTATTTCAGAATGAGTTTGATGGTTTGACAGGACTAAACTAAATTTTAGTGATTTTTAGTTTAGTTTAGAGAATTTTGTGACAAGAGAATCGGCACCAATACCGCCTATCTACTGCGGCTGCCATTTGTCATGCCACCAACGCAATAGAATTCAAACACGGTTGAACGGAATGTAAAAAAACCTTATCTATACGTCTTATCTAAGCGCTACTGGCTGAGCGTGGAGTCTTAGGTATTATGCCCAGGTCGAGTAAAGTGTGATTGGGTATAAAGTGTAATTGGGTAGAAAAACCCAATGTAACACAACAACCAACACCCTTTGCTGAAGCTACACTTGTGCCCAGTTCATGGCAACTGAATTACATGTGGGACTGAAACATCATCATCTGCGTAGCCTTTTTCGCAACTATGTTGGGGTCAGCTTCCAGTCTAACCGAATGTAGCTGAATACCACTTTTTTACAAGGAGCGACTGCCTATCTGACCGCGAAAACCCAGTAAATGGTGGTAAGACTAGACTTGGTAAGACTGGTTGTCAGACTTTCGGACTACTGACGACCCGTAACGTCTCACAGTATTATTTTTGCCTCGAAAAACGGGCATCCCCTTTTTATTAACTCAACCGATAGACTAGGTTATTTTAAAAGTAAGAGTAAAATACCGATGTGCCAATTTTATGCCAAACACGAGTAAAAAATTATTTTATAATTTTTTGAACTTTTCTAAATTAATTAATTACAAACAAAATAAGCATTATTTTACTATTTTCTTTATTATTTGTATTAAAACCATATTAAATATATTGGAAAAAAATGCAAAACAGTACTAACTAGTACAGATGTAAAGAAATATGCTTTTTTTGTGTTTTGAGATTTCGATTTTTCATGGTTGTATCTTTGCTTAGTTGGATTCTATATTTATTGTAAATCATCTTTAGACCATAACCACTAGAAAAAAAACCAAATCCAAATCTCGCGGTATCTAGGAGTTATTCACTTCACGTTTTTTCTGATAATTTTGATTTTAGGGTCATCACTTCATAAAAAATAATATTTTTTGTTAATTTGTAGGTTTAATCCTAACGAGGGCGGACACTTCCCCGTACCACAAATTGCCCTTCTAAAATTCGTTTATTGTACGTCATCGTATTTAACGTCCTATGATATTAGTAAACTTACAAATATCTAAACTGCTCAAAATTATACATTTAAAAAACTAGTCGGATTACTAGCATTATAATTCCGTATTCATTTGAATTTAATTTACTTTTTAACTATTTATAAAATAATATGAAAATAGTTGGATTTATCATTAACAATGTGAAAATTAATGAAATTGTAACTTCGATCAGATAACCATGTTATTATGTCCTTTATTTATTTTTACACGTATTATTTAACATTTTTAAATATTTCTTAAAAATAAATAATATGCTAAACATTTAAAAATATAAAAAAGAATAGCCCACCGGTATCGGGAATTAACATTTTGACTAAAAAATCATTTAAAAAAAAATCGTCTTGTGCCAACCCTAGCGCCTAAATTTCAGAATCCTGTAAATTCTAGATAACATAAGATTTGGATATGATATTTTAAATCGGTACTTCTTAGTACCAAAGCAACAGCTTGTATCGATATTGAATCCAAATGCCATGAAATAAGGCCATAAAAAAATAAAATCGAAAATATGTAAAATTCGTTGTAACTCATACACGTTTAACGATAAAAATTTAGCGTTTGCTTGATAATTTACTTAATATAAAGCATCAAGTAATTGCAATCAAAGATATAACAAAAACGGATTGGATCTGAAGCTATTGCGATTTCTATGGTTTTTTATGGAAACCATAGAAAAAATATTGAAAAATTCATATATCCCGATTGGGACAAAATTTTCAAACGGGTATCTTACTTTTAGAGTAACCTGTTCTATCGGATAAGTTAATAAAAGGGGGATGTCCGTTTTTCGAGGCAAAAATAATACTGTGCGTCTGTAAAAGATCCACCAATGACAGCCGGGACCAACGGCTAATCTTACTTACTTTAAGTAAATTATTTCATCAAATTTATTTATTTAATCATTTAATCATTTATTTATTTGCAAACATGGGTAATACATTGACGTTTTTTGTTTAAATAGGTAATAAAGTTCTCCGTGTTTAACCATCACATGAGTATGCTACTAATGAAAAGTAAGTAGGTAAGTACAAGATAAATTAAACACATCACCACATCACCACTGCTCTCATACCGGTGAAGGAAAACATCGTGAGGAAACCGGCATGTCCTAGAACCAAAACTTCGAAGACATCCAGCAACGCTGACGGAACCTGCGTGTTGGATTACAGCCCACTCCCTCCCACAGAGAGGAGGCCTGTGTCCCAGCAGTGGGAACATTATAGGCTGATTATGGTACCTCTTCAGGAAAACAAGCGACATCATACATAATCATACATCATACCAACTACACATCAAATTAATTACACAAGTTCTACCGGACCAGCGACCTTTTAAATAAATTAACCCATTAACGCGAAAATTATAAGCTGAAATTTTGCATAATTAAATACTTACTACATATGATGATATAGGCCTATTGACATTATGGACGTCTAAGGGCCGAGTCACACCGGAATGGCAGCGGCCGGCAGCGACGCGGCGAGCACTTTCAGTGTGAATAATTTTAAACTTTGTCTACATACTTAAAAGACCAGTATCGCTTGAAAAGCTTGGAAGGTCGCGAGGCCGCCCGCGGTGCCGCGAGCGGCCGACGGCAGAACCACCGACAAGCGATTCTGGTCTTTTAAGTATTTAGATAAAGTTTAAAATTATTTCACACTGAAAGTGCTCGCCGCGTCGCTGCCGGCCGCTGCAATTCCGGTGTGACTCGGCCCTAAGGCTAAGGGTCAGTTCACACAGAGACGCGACACGTGTCAACGGTCGCACTGAAATTATACGTTTTCGTGAAGGAAATAAGTTCGATAATTGATCTTTTTCTTTTCAATTTCCGTTTTTTGCCACCGACTTCCGAAATTAAAGTTATTTTTCACTTTTTTAGTGTTTTTTTTGGTAGTCGGTTGTTTTTTTTTTTGTAAAAAGTTTTTAACAATTATCGAACTTATTTCCTTCAGGAAAACGTATAATTTCAGTGCGACCGTTGACACGTGTCGCGTCTCTGTGTGTACTGACCCTTAGAAGTTTTTATTTTTCACTTTTTAGTTGTGGTACCTACCCCACACAAATCCGAATACTACTACCTGCTATGTAAATAACAGTGAAGGAGTCAAACAGGATATCGTCTAGATAAACTAAGCGGGAAAATACGTAATATTGAAGCTAACTCAAAACTTACGCAAGCAAAGTTAATAAAATGTATATGGGACCACCTCGGAAGCATGACCTACCAAACAAAAAAAGAATCATCAAAATCGATTCATAATTGGCGGTGTAATCGCGTAACAAACATAAAAAATAAATAAAAAAAAACATACAGACGAATTGAGAACCTCCTCCTTTTTGAAGAAGTCGGTTAATGATTAACAGATGGGTATTTTATTTATGTTTATTGTTGAAAATACGAGATTTATGAATGTAAATATATAAATCAGCGTTAAACAAAGATGTTTTGATTTTTACTAATATTACTTCAGCCAAAATTTGCCGTATAACTCCTTTTTAGTGATTGTTAATTTCATAATTGTCACTTATGCTGCCATTTTGAAGACTAATTATAATTTGTTCGAGTTGAGACCCCATGATCGGGTTGAGAGACGCGTGCTGTGCTGTGCTGCGTTACTTGCGTCTCAAAAACAAGTGACGACCAGCTGTCAGTACGCTCATGCATTACAAAATCTAATCTGCCGCTGCGTGGACCTGCGTCAACAGCGTCTCAGCGTACGCTTAGCCTCAATCATTTGCAGGATATTTAAACTTCATCGGTCCATTAGATTCGGAGCAAATTGGCTGTGACAGACGGACAGACATACCGGAAAAAATGGAACCTTTATAAGATCACTCTTATAAAGGTTCCATTTTTTCCGGTACGGAACCCGTAACGTTGTCCCTAGTCATACCATAGATATCTATATGGCTACAACCAATGAAGGCAGCAGTGGTAGCCCAGTTGTAACGGCCGCAACTTAGTTATAGGTCGTAGGGTCGAACCCTGACAGGCACTTTACTTTGTGTAAATTATTTTATCACCACTGCTCTTATAACAGTGAAGGAAAACATCGTGAGGAAACCGGCATGTCCTAGAACCAAAAAATTCGAAGACATGTGACATCTACCAACCCGCACTGGGCCCGCGTGGTGGATCACGGCCCGCTCCCTCTCACAGAGATCCTGTGTCCTAGCTGTAGGAACATTAAAGGCTGATTATGCTAAATGAAGGAGTACCAACGTTGGGTCTTAGAACAGAACAGTCGAAATTGTTACGAACACAATACCATTGATTAGTTTAGTGGAAATATGTTTTTTTTCCTTCCGCATATTGTGGTGTACACTATTGTGTATTATGAATATCTACCTCTTTTGTTGATTGTTCTAGGACAATATATTTTAAACTAGCTTATGCTCATGACTTCGCCCGCGTAGAGGTCGGAAATGATCCCATGGGAAAGTACCGCAATAAAAAGTATCCTATATCAAAATGAACTAAACAAACTCGCTTTCACGCTAAAACGGCTGACCGGATTTTAATGAAATTCGACGCAAAGATGACCGTGACCTGGGTTAGTACACCCACATTTCGCCAGTTATGTTTAAATCCCATGTAAAAAGGGGCGAGCCAATTGCCAATATAATACAGATCCGATATAAATCGATACACCGGGCTGCTATTGAGCTATTCCAAATAGAAATTGCCAATATCAGTTTGCCCGAGTCGGGAATCTCGGAAAGCACATTTAGCGGTTGGTCCCGGCTGTCATTTGAAGATCTTTGACAGTCGTGTCGGGTAGTCAGACGCCCGAAAGTCTGACAACCAGTCTTGCCAAAGGGTATCGTGGTACTGCAGGTCAGAGGCCGTAGAAAAAGTGACACTCTATCAGCGATAACGATGATGGAAAAGTCAAAAATGTATAGGACTGACATAAGCTATCGAAAAGCTTTTGTCAATCCTGTTGAAAGTCGTTGTAGAAATACGAAACGCTTTCGAAGCGATTGTCACTTGTCTAGTACCTCGGATAGGCAGTCGTTTCATGTAAGAATGATAAACAGTCGATGGTATTTAGCTGCATCCGGTTAGACTGGAAGCCGACCCCAATATAGTTGAGAAAAGTATAGGTAGATAGATTGATTTTATTTCCAAAACTTAAACCTTTTTCAACATTTAGAAATACCATTCATAATGATATAACTACTATACATAACTAAAATACATTTGCACATAATCTTAAGTAACATTTTTTTAATGGTACTTAAATGTCATCTCCTTACATTAGTAAGTAATATTTAATGTTAAATCTGTCAGTTCGTCTGTCACATTGTCGGTACATGTCGTAACTATGGAGAAATACGCACTTTTGTTATGAGTGACTTGCGCGTGGGTCTGGCCTATAGAAAGGTAACATATTTTTAACCGACTTCTTCAAAAAGGAGGAGGTTCTCAATTCGTCTGTATGTTTTTTTATTTTTGGATGTTTGTTACGCGATTACTCCGCCAATTATGAATCGATTTTGATGATTCTTTTTTTGTTCAATATTACGTATTTTTCCCGCTTAGTTTATCTAGACGATATCCTGTTTGACTCCTTCACTGTTATTTACCTAGCAGGTAGTGGTATTCGGATTTGAGTGGGGTAGGTACCACAACTAAAAAGTGAAAAATAAAAACTTTCTACAAAAAAAAAAAACAACCGACTTCCAAAAAAAACACTAATAAAGTGAAAAATAACTTTAATTTCGGAAGTCGGTGTCTTTGCTTTTCAATTTCCGTTTTTTGCCACCGACTTCCGAAATTAAAGTTATTTTTCACTTTTTTAGTGTTTTTTTGGAAGTCGGTTGTTTTTTTTTTGTAAAAAGTTTTTATTGTTAATTATTGAAGTGAATGCTCGTGGGCTAAGTAGGTATTTAAACAATCATATAAACGTGTGCGTGTTGCGCCATTTTTACGCATATTTCATTATTTATTTCTGGACCAACATTCATTTAAAAATATTTAAATTCGAATATGCCTACTAATAAGACTATGTTGATTAGTTTTCCTGCTGATTTTATTAACATTCAAAATTAGTGATTAGATTTTTTAAGACGCGTTCAAAACTCAAAATTAAATAAAAAAATATTCATATTTATTTTTTGAGGAACTCGTGGCTAAGTAATAACAGCCGCACGGGTCGATTCATCATGTTAAGCTACGCTTGCCGGGGTTGGTCCGTGGATGGATGACCAACTCTACACTCTACCGAGACTCCTCCGTGCCTCGGAAAGCACGTTAAGCCGTTGGTCCCGGCTGTCATTTGTGGATCTTTGACAGTCGTTACGGGTCGTCAGAAGCCCGAAAGTCTGACAACCAGTCTTACTAAGGGGTATCGTATTACCCTGTTACTGAGTTGTGGAGGTTAGATAGGCAGTCGCTCCATGTAAAATACTGGTGTTCAGCTGCATCTGGTTGTCTAACCGGATGCAGCTGAACACCAGTATTTTAGGAAGTATTTTGGGAAGCCGACCCCAACATAGTTGGGAAAAGGTTAAGCAGATTGATTTAAGTGAATGCCTCGTTGGTCTAGTCCTAGGCGCAAGCGCGACTGCTGAGCGAGTGGGCCTGGGTTCGATTCCCGGGTCGGGTAAAGTGTTATTGAGTTTTTTCCATTAGGAATTTATTCATAACAGCCCGGAGTTTGGAAGTTGATCTCTCTCCGTTCGTGTCGGGTTGCCATCCCATCGGACTATGAGAATGAGGGAAGAGAGAGTGCACCTGTGTCTGCGCACACACGCCTGCACTATAATATCTCCCGCGCAGAAGGCTAGTCTCCGTTGAGATTGGCCGCCGTGGCCGAAATACAGCATGACTATACAGGGTGTCTCTATACAGCATGACTATACAGGTTGTCTCTGAAAGTATGGATCAAATCGCCCCTATTCGATTTGGGCGAGGACATCTCCAAACTTTTTGATCCTGAGAATGTCGGTGCAATTTTTTTACGGTTCAAAGTCATGACCTTCTTTCTATTAGGACAATATATGTGGTAATACTTCTACGCAGCTAGAAACCATGTGTTCAAGAAAAGAGTATTGTAAGAGTCTGTTAACTGCACCCAAATTACCATGTTTATTTTTTTTTATTCATCCCTCACAGTATTTGACATTATATAGGTATCTACAATTTAATTTCAACTCTTTATTAGTGGCTTTTGTGGACATGATAATTAATCAGATTTGTTACAGTTGTAACGGCAATCATGTCATTTGGTTTAAATAGGTTTTTTTATTTTTAGTATCTTATTTATCTTTTATGTAGATTCTTTTCTACCTTGTGAATGTGAGAACGTTGTAGGCTTAGCCTAACCTACCTAAAACTTTTTGAAAGGCCTACACTGTCCTCCCATAACTATTAACACTGTCATTCAGAATATTGTAAAAGCCATGTATTATTTTCTTTTAAAAGAGTAACCGTGGAGTTTCTTGCCGGCTCTTCTCCATAGGAACCGTGCACCTAGCTTCTAACGTTTCATGAGTGCCCATGTAGGTTTATGTGAAATAAAATATTTTGATTTTGATTGTTTGGATTTTGAAAAACCATTTACTGCAAAAGCTTTGATCTAGCAAAAATTTTACTCAATTTTCTTGTGATTTTCATGGGAAAAAGTTTCACTAGCGAAAAAAAAAATCTTAGGGTTACAAAGTTTGAAAATGACCTCGCCCTTCGAAAACCCTGTATAAACTACTGCACAAAATATTTGTGTGACTGTCAGTACATTTAAGAGAAAGCCCTTTGATGTCGATGTATTATCGTGACTTAATACATAAGTAAGTAGGTCGGCAGACGAGCGCAAAAGTTCAATGTATTGTACTTACAATAACATGTAGGGTTGGGCAAAAACACTTTTTACAAAAAAAAACAAACGACTTCCAAAAAAAAAAAAAAAAAAGTGAAAAATAACTTTAATTTCGGAAGTCGGTGTCTTTGCTTTTAAATTTTCGTTTTTTGCCACCGACTTCCGAAATTAAAGTAATTTTTCACCTTTTAGTGTTTTTTTTGTAAAAAGTTTTTTTTGTCACTTTTTAGTTGTGGTGTTGTGATTTAAAGCTTATATCTATGACAAGTAGATATTTTACTTATTTTAGGTATCTGACAAAAAAAAACTGATATCTTAGCGTGTGCAAAATGACCGAATAAAATTTGATTCTACTGAACACCCTCTCACATCAGTACCCTCTCCCTTCCCCCTCACACAAATTCAAATACCACTATCTGATGTAAATAACAGTGACGGAGTCACTTAAAACATCGTCTAGATATACTAAGTGGGGAAAATACGTAATATTGAAGCTAACTCAAAAACTACGCAAGCAAAGTTAATAAAATTTATATGGGACCACCTCTGAAGCATGACCTACCAAACAAAAAAAAAATCATCAAAATCGATTCATAATTGGCGGAGTAATCAAGTAACATACGTACAAAAAACAAAAACATACAGACGAATTGAGAACCTCCTCCTTTTTGAATAAGTCAGTTAAAAAGCTAAAACTTTTACTTTTAACGCCAACCCTACAAAGAAAGCATTTCAATGATTAATAATATCGTCTGCGCGTTAAAAATGATGTCACGCCAGTGTTTCGACAACGTAAGCTTACCGGTTAAGCAACTTTAGCCAAGGTTTGGATATTGATTGGTGACCAATGACCATATGTTTTTGCGTGATTTAGGTCATATTTTTTACCTTCATGTCAAAATTTGAATAGATCCTTGTGATATACTCATTGGGCGAAGTATTGGTCAGTAGTTAATCAATCTGCCCAGCCTTTTCCCAACTCTGTTGGGGTCGGCTTCCAGTCTAACCGGATGCAGCTGAATACCAGTATTTTACATGAAGCGACTGCCTATCTGACTTCCACTACCCAGTTACACGATACCCCTTGGTAAGATTGGTTGTCAGACTTTCGGGCTTCTGACGACCCGTAACGACTGTCAAAGATCCACGAATCACAGCCGGGTCTATTGCCAATAAGATAAAAACACACAATCAGCCAGCCGGCCTATGTCCCAGCAGTGGGAACATTATATTCCCACTGCTGGGACATTATGTTCCCACTACTGGGGCCTCCTCTCAGTGAGAGGGCGCGGACAGTAATCTACCACGCGGGCCCAGTGCGGGTTGGTAGATGTCACATGTCTTCGAATTTTTGGTTCTAGAACATGCCGGTTTCCTCGCGATGTTTTCCTTCACCGTTTTGAGAGCCGTGTGAAATAAATTACACCAAGTAAAGTGTGATGTCAGTGCTATACATTTTTGCCTTTTCATCATCGTTATCGCTGATAGAATGTCACTTTGTCTAGGCTCTATGATCTTTCTGAAGGACATCACCATTAAGGTCAGTTTATGTCATTCTAGAGCGTTTCAACTGACAACTGCCTTGTAAATACCTTTTGTTAACTTAAACATAACTTATGAACAGTGTACTTAAGGTGTGTAAATGTTATGGACCAAGTGATTATTAGGGCATTATAAAAATGCCCAATATGAGAGGGCAGTATGATAACAACTATTGAAGTAATCAAATCGACCGGGCATTTTTTATTATGCTAGTCACCTTTGGGGCAGCACAATTAAAACCAGGTTTTATTACTATTATTTTGATTTCAAACGTAGAATCAATATTTAAAATCAAATAAAATATACACTCTGCTGACCTATGATAACTTTACTATAATTAAATACCCGTGTAATATTAGATTGCCCAAAGACCACACGGCAATATTTATAATGACGAGACAATGTGATAAATAAGGAAGTTCAAATTATAATTAATTATTTTGCCCTAAGTAGCTTGTCATTATTCATAATGCGCGGGCATTATGAAAAATGCCCGTATTTATTACTTGGTCCATAACATACACAGTTTGTTAACTTAAAAATAACTTACTTATTTTTTATTTTGTGATAAAAACCGAAGTACAATTGAATGTTAAACATACTATCTTACTAATTAAACAGAATAATGTACGACTAGCAACATTATCAACTTATTACTAAGACGTTGAGGAGCTCGTGGCTAAGTAATAACAGCCGCTCGGGTCGATCCATCAGGTTAAGCTACGCTTGCCGGGGTTGGTCCATGGATGGGTGACCTTTTCACATATCGAGACTCCTCCGTGCCTCGGAAAGCACGTTAAGCCGTTGGTCCCGGCTGTCATTTGTGGATCTTTGACAGTCGTTAGGGGTCGTCAGAAGCCCGAAAGTCTGACGACCAGTCTAACCAAGGGGTATCGTATTACCCAGTTACTGGGTTGTGGAGGTCAGATAGGCAGTCGCTCCATGTAAAATAGTGGTATTCAGCTGCATCCGGTTAGACTGGAAGCCGACCCCAACATAGTTGGGAAAAGGCTAGGCAAATTCATTTTTTGACAAAGTCGTTGATTATTTTTGCTACGTGAGATAGAACTTACGAAATATGAGTGTACTGGTGTGTACCTATATCCCCGAAGGGCCTAAGTCTTCCCCTAGAGATATCTCTGCCTAACCCTTCGGGGATTACAGGCGTGATGATAATTTTATGTCTACTACTATCTTGTTTTGAATAGCAGCCGTGAAGTGTCATCGTGACCTTGCGCGTGAGCAGGTAATAATGATTTATAAACCGCCAAAGATATAAGTTTTAGCAGTCAGTTGTGAGATCTTGTGGAGTGAACAGCTCAAAAATAAAAATGGTGAGTTTATGTGAATATTATTTTGGAACTATAAAAAATTTAGGATTTGAAAAAAATAAAAAATTGGCTAAAAATTTAGGTTTATATTGTGTATGAAGCTTTTTATTAAGTTTTGTCTACATTATTTGAATTTTTGTTTGTAAAGAATAATGATAAAAACTACTGGAACAATTTAAAAGATCTTTCACCAGTAGAATGCTATATTATCACTGAGTAACATGGGTCACAATTTATAAAGATACCACGCAGGCGGAGCCGCTGGCAGAAGCTAGTTTTTTAAAATTTATTTTGTAGTAGGAAGGCCAATTTAGGGTTGAATAGAAAATTTTCAGAGAGATTCTTTTTTTTTAACGAAGGGCGCGCCCCTTATCCCGCAATATTATAACGTCCATACATGCCAAAAAACGTATTCAAAAAAAAAAAAAACTTTTTCAATATACCTATTATTTTACAATATTTATTTTTTTTACTTTTATTTTTTGAATGGTTCGTTTCGTTAGTTTCGTTTTTGCATATAAAGACGCTATATGCAAAAAAACTAACCATTATTTTATTTTAAAACAATAATAAAATAACCATTGACTTTTGACACTAGATGTTGTTTAAATAATAATATTATTTCAAGACGCTCATCTTTTGTGAATGTACTTTACATGTTTTAAAAGGATATATTTAAAAGCAATCATAATAATTTATGTATTTATTAAGATATTTGATAAATTATTTCAAAGAGGATTTATCTATGTCTGTGATGATTTTAATTTAAATTAATTTGAAATTCATATATACAAATGCGTGTTGCGGCATTTTTACGCATATTTTATTATTTATTCATTAACAAACATTTATTCAACATATTTAAATTCAAATGTGAATGATATTTGATAAGTTATTTCAAAGAGGATTTATCTATGTCTCAGATGATTTTAATTTAAATTATTTAAAAATTCATCTATTTTACGCATATTTTATTATTTATTTCTAGACCAACATTCATTTAAAAATATTTAAATTCGAATATGCCTATGTTGATTAGTTTTCCTGCTGATTACCCAAACACAAAAAAAAAGGTTCTGGCTTCGATTCCCAAGTCGGCCAAAGAGTATATTTGAGTTGAAAAAAAAAAAAAAAAAAACTTCTGGAGTTTCTCAATAGGAGCCCGTAGTTTGGATTTGTGCCCGGTTGATGGCAATAGGCTCGCCCCCTATTGCATGGGAATTAAGGGGGATGCTCTACAAGTTAACGAGTAATAATCGACCAACTTACTTTAGTAATCATAGAACATATTTTTTCAACAATGTTAAGCTTGGTTTTGGGATAAATTCATCCCAACTACGGGACCCTTCACCGTGGGGGGTCCGACACGCATTTGGCCGGTATTTCTTAATAATATTGGATAGTTAACTAGATTCAGGCGTCCCTTATAACGGCCTTGCGGAAAACCATTATAACGCCAGCGAGCGCACTGGACGCAGAGAAACATTGAATGTTCACATAAACATTTAATGTTGGTCCCATAGAAAAAGTTGTTCAAAATGATGAGTACAGTGACCCCTTTTCGGGTTTAGCATAAACAAAAAAACTTTTTACAAAAAAAAAAACAACCGACTTCCAAAAAAAACACTAAAAAAGTGAAAAATAACTTTAATTTCGGAAGTCGGTGGCAAAAATTGGAAATTGAAAAGCAAAGACACCGAATTCCGAAATTAAAGTTATTTTTCACTTTTTTAGTGTTTTATTTGGAAGTCGGTTGTTTTTCTTTTTGTAAAAAGTTTTTATTTTTCACTTTTTATTTGTGGTACCTACCCCACACAAATCCGAATACCACTACCTGCTATGTAAATAACAGTGAAGGAGTTAAACAGGATATCGTCTAGATAAACTAAGTGGGAAAAATATGTAATATTGAAGCTAACTCAAAAATTACGCAAGCAAAGTTAATAAAATTTATATGGCACCACCTCGGAAGCATGACCTACCAAACAAAAAAAGAATCATCAAAATCGATTCATAATTGGCGGAGTAATCGCGTAACAAACATACAAAAAAAAAAAAAACATACAGACGAATTGAGAACCTCCTCCTTTTTGAAGAAGTCGGTTAAAAATAATGTTGTATAATAACTATTTAACTTTTGTTGACATATTATCGATTTATTATCTATGGACATATTTGCTTAGTATTTATCACATGTTATTGTTTTTTTCTTTCTTTTTTTCTTGTTGGTGAATCTACTGTTTGAAATTCATAAATTATTATTTTTAGCTATATCTATTACTAGCTGCACCCCGCGGTTACACCCGCGTAAGGCACGATCCCGTGGGAATATCGGGATAAAAAGTATCCTATGTGTTAATCCTGGTTATAAACTATCTGTGTGCCAAATTCCATCCAATTCCGTTCAGTAGTTTTTGCGTGAAAGATTAACAAACATCCATCCATCCATACTTACAAACTTTCGCGTTTATAATATTAGTTAGATGTTAATTAATGTACAAAACATTTTAGACACACTGCGAATTGTTATATGAATAAATAAATAAATAAATACGTCGTGTTCGGGTTTGCGAGTGATTGATCGTCATCCCGATGATGCCATTGTATGTTAATAATATTAATTTAGAAGTTTAGACAACAAATATTATTTTGTTATTTTTTCCACAGAAATTCCTAATTCTATCAGTTTGCGTGGCGATGGTCGCGGCCGACGTCTCCCATATCCTGCCTAAACAAGCCAACGACGACGAAGCTCAGATTCTGACGCAGAGGTCGGGTAAGTTAAAGTATTGCATTATTTTAGTTACTAGCTGCACCCCGCGGTTACACCCGCGTACGTCTCGATCCCGTGGGAATATCGAGATAAAAAGTATCCTATGTGTTAATCCAGGTTATAAACGATCTATTCGCCAAATTCATCCAAATCCATTCAGTACCTAGTTTTTACGTGAAAGAGTAACAAACATCCATCCATACTTACGCGAGTATAATATTATTTAGATTGTGAATGTGAGGACTACGTGGATTTTAATTTATGTTGATTTTTATTTTATTTTTTCGTTTTCAGTTAGTTTTAACGATGGTCTGGCAATCTGAGTATTTTACGCGACCTACCCAAATGTCCTTTTTTTTGTATTGTTCGTCGAGTCGTTGAGCTCCTTAAGTTCTGAGTTGAGCTCCACTATATACAGGTTTAGGTACTCAAATCGTTGTGGTTAATCTACATGGTCCTCATATGGCCTGACCAAGATTATGTCTGGACTTTAAAAGAGACTGTGACCTCTGAGTTTGTTTCGGCCTTTCTTCTCAGAGTAGTCAGATAGGAAACGCCGACCTCATCTAGCTAATTTTTAATATTTATTTAATATGACGTGTAAAAGTGATTCTAATATCCTATTTACAGAATAAACAATTTAATTTCATTTCAAAACGAAAGCTTCAAGATTAAACCGCGAAATTAAAATTTTCATTAGTTTTTTGCAATTTGCAGCTCAGTATCAGGTTTGGTTTCTGCAGTCGGGTTTTTGTTTTTTAAATAATTTGTTTTTACAACCGTTATAAGCTTTGTTACAATTTGGTGTACCTATATTAAAGTTTATTTATTTATCTTATTATTTATGTACACACAGTAAAATACATAGAGATACGACATAATTATAATATGAATACAAATGTACTGCTTATTTCTTAAGAAATTTCTTCCAGCAGACCTGTGAAAGGAGAAATGAGAAAGAAAAGTAGACAATAGTGTGTGAGAATAAGAAGAGAAAAACATGATTATGCGAAGTCTTAACTAAAATATTAAATATACCTACACATATACGCAAGAAAATTAACATATACTTAAATAAATACATAAACCTTAAATATATAAACATAAATACACTATAGGTAACTATATCATAATATACTCATAGTTAAATCTCAGACCAAATAAAAAACCAAGACAGGGCGGTGCGAACAATACAGTGAAGCATGCCAAAACTACACCACCGCTGTGCATACACGCTCAAACGCACACATTTACAACCATTTACAATCAAACTACACCAAAATGCACATGGTACGTTGTGCACACATGTTTACGAAACCGGCCTCGCGTCACTGTTGACAGTACTCTTTCTTGGTTTTTTATTTGGTCTGAGAGTTAAACTTTATTATTTACTTTGTTAGACTCGAGCCCGGACGGGAACTACCAGTGGAATTACGAAACCAGCAACGGCATCTCGGCACAGGAGACTGGCTCAGTCAAGAATTCAGGCCCGGTGAGTTTAAAAAAACTTTTTTACAAAAAAAAAAAAAAAAAACATTTAACACACGGGTAGGGCTAGTGGCCAGTAAACATAAAAATTATAATAAAATAAAATAATTCGTAAACAGAAAAATTTAAATTTTCAAACAAACTAAATACTTAACAAAATTGAGATCACTCCGTGTAAAAGATTCATTCATGAAGCTACCTACCAGCTGGCCTACGTTCTATCGGTTTTATTCTTTGTCGGCATCATTTCTAAGAAACTTTTTTACTTCAGCACATGGCAGCCAAGGATGTAACTTATCAACGATTTTATTCAAAATTCGATTTGTCTTGCAAATAGAGAAACAAATGAACATAGTGGCACGTGAAAACTTATGGTTGTTCGTCATTGATTGCGGGATTTATAATTAATTAACTCAGTTTCAATTGCCGCACATTATTTGAGAAAAGTACTAAACAAGCCTTGGCCGCAACCAGGCATCCCCATGTTGCGGGCCGCGACAGTAAAGTACAGTCACGGTCTTTAGTTGATGAGCCACTTTTAAACTTTTTAATTTTGCAGTTTCATACTTTCACGATTTAGATTTGAGTTCGTGTTAATCGTGTAGATTAAACACGAACTCAAATCGCATGCTCGGAAACAAGAAGACAAATTACTAGTAATCGGAAATAGTGTTATCCATAGAGATTGACTAATAAGTTTTCAATAAAAAATAAATACAATGTTTATCGAATCTATTTGATACTGACCTCCTTTGAATCAGAGCTCAATAAATAACTCAAAAATTGTGAAAACCTTTCCGAAGACAGTGACAGATGAAATGTCGATGTCAGAGACGTTATTTTCGAATTTATCGGAAAAGTGGAAGAGATAATAGGAAGACATGACTTTCCATGTCTGGATGTACGAGTATAACCGACTAAACCCGATTTGCATTACACGGCTAAAATGCGAACAGTGCCAAGTAGCTCATCAATTAAAGACCGTGACTGTACTATTTCTTTCTTTATTTCTTATACGTATTATATTTTTGTTGTGTTTAGGATGACGCAGCGGAGTCTGTTCAAGGCTCGGCAAGCTGGAACACCCCCGACGGTGAACATGTCCAATTATCGTATGTAGCCGACGAGAACGGATACCAGCCACAGGTGAGAAACAACTTATTCCATTGTCATTCAAACCATGGGTAGTTGACTTAAATATAAAAATAAATGACCGAGCATCAACAAAAAAAAAATGTTATTTTCATTAAAAGATTTTAAAAAGTTTCTATTCGACACCGTGCTCGCAAGCGAAACAGCTGACTGACTGAGGGAGGGCTCGCGCTCGCGGCCGGTCAGGTCACGTCCCGCACCCCCCACGCGTATTCAGACGCAAGTTCATTGCCCTAGCGCAGGTGAAGTGTGAAATATTTTAGTGGTAAAATGTAATTTTAAAAAAAAGTCTTAATTTTCCATTGATTTTACGTTCTACAATGTGTTTTTTTTTATATCCCATAGTTCTAGGGTATGATTGGGACCATATCAAAGAACCAATTGGCATATGAATTATTCTTCAATCATCTTTTTTTTTAGTTTTCATTTTTCATACAAAATAATTCGACAAAGTCACGATTAATAGTGTAAAACACCCTCACGTGAAATATGACATTTTCTTAGCTTTAAATATGAATGATTGAATTGAATAAAAATGAATTACTCTTATTTATCAATGAAACTTAGATACCTATACACATCGAGAGTCTTAATTATGATTGATTATATCTTCGAAACTATGCATTTTTGGACCACCTATTCTAGGAGATTTTCTGTTCTTTTTACTTAAATAATATTACCCTAGAGTTATGGGATATCAAAAACAACACGTTGTATAAATGACACCAAACCACTGGTTTCAAGGATAACGGTGTTTACCCTAACAGCCTGTATTTAAAAGCTGGTTTCCAATTGATTTTAATCCCACTTAAATTAATCAATCTGCCTGCCTTTTCCCAACTATATTGGGGGCGGCTTCCAGTCTAACCAGATGCAGCTGGATACCAGTATTTTACATGGAGCGACTGCCTATCTGACCTCCGCAACCCAGTAACTATAATACGATACCCGTCGGTAAGACTGGTTGTCAGACTTTCGGGCTTCTGACGACCCGTAAAGATTGTCAAAGATTCACAAATGACAGCCGGGACCAACAGATTAACGTGCTTTCCGAAGCACGGAGGAGTCTCGGTATGTAAAGATGGTCACCCATCCACGGACCTACCCCGGCAAGCGTAGCTTAACCTGATGGATCTACCCATGAGACTGTTATTACTTGGCCACGAGCCCCAGTACTGTAAAACGAATGAATTCTATCCTGTTATAAACAAATATGTGTTTTTGTAAAATTAACTGTAATACCCCCACATAAAATTAATTTTGTATTACAACTTCAAACGTTAAAAAATTCATTATAAAAAAATGTAATACACAATACACGTTACAATGTTCTGTGGATGGGTCACCATCTTTACATACTTGCGGAAAAAATATTCGGTAGGTGTCGTGGTACACCCGACCCTAAATATCTTCTTTCTGTTCCAGGGTTCTCACATCCCCACCTCCCCTCCCATCCCGGAGGCTATCCTCCGCTCACTGGAGTACATCAGGAATCATCCACCCAAGGAAGAAAATTAAATACAAGATTTTATTTCTTATATAAGTTATCCCCCTCATTCATAAAATGTAATAATGTATTGTTAAATGTACGATCTACTTACGTAAAACCACAGATGAACAGACGGTACACTCCGCAAAATCATCTAAATAAAAAGCGACTCTTGCTACGACACAATAAAGTGCAATTCAGGTCGCACAGCGCTAGTTATGTCCAGTTATATTCACCTAGAAGTTGCCATTCTCTCTATCACGTAACTCTTATCTTGTGACTACGTGACGGTCACTGAATTGGCCCGACAAGACGAGCCGCGCACTTGTAGCTTCGTATCTAAAATGCGGAGTGTACTATTCTGTGACCATACTTAGAACCTAGTCCTAATATACGATTCAATTGGTTACGTCAAATCTGACGTAATACGTCAATTGGCATGTATAGAGTTTTGCGATAAAGTTCAAAAGTAATCAACGTTTTTGTAAGATGACCGTGCAACTACAAGATCAAATTAAATTATTTAGCAAAACTTCACAGATGATAAGTATCAAAGTACTCTCTAATCTTGATGAAACCAACAAAAAAAAAATTTCTAAACTCATAACATGTAAGTACGGCGACACGAAGGCGTGGACTCAATGTTACTTGAAATCTTTTACTTTTCAAGTTATTCAAAAAACTAACTTGGTGTCAGAGTTTTAAAGCCGCCCATGGGCTTCTGACTTGGCTTCACATGCCGTCGAGAAATATTTCTCTGGCATGCCGGTTTCCTTCACCGTTTTTGAAGTAAGTGATAATTATACAATACGCACATGAATCCGAAAAGTCAGAGGTGCGTGACTTGGGTTCGAACTCAAGACCTAATGACTTGGCAGTTTGACGGAGTTACTTGAAATTATGAGTTTAGATAATAAACAAGTGAAAAAAAAAATGTTCTAAAATGTTTTTTTTTATCGTGTTTAAATAATGATACAGATCATTTCTGTGAAGTTTTCCAGATAATTTAATTTGACCCAGTACCTTTCGATCAATCGATGACATCAACCATTCAGATCGATTCCGTGTTTTATTGTACGTTGATTGATCAATCCATTCTTATGGATAAGGGGTTGATTAATAACTTTTATTCATTTGTAAGACAATTCAAATACTCATGTATATTTTTTATAAAAGTTAAACTACTGTGATAAGATAGTACTTTATCATAAAAAATATTTTATAATGTTATGTGTTTATTTTCATTTATTAGATATAAGATCTAAACCTAACCTGATCTACATGTTATTTTATCTTACGGTTATAAGTTTCTGTTGCCCGCAACTTTCATCTTCGATCAAGGATGAAAAGTAGCCTATGTCCTTCACCAGGTCAAGCTCTACCTCTGTGCCAAATTTCATCCAAATCCGTTCAGCCATTTTAGAGTGTAAGGGTAACTAACTAAAAGTATTTAGTTAAAGCAGAAAGTAATTTTACAAAATATATAATGTGGAGACGACAATACAAGAATAAATGAAAACACTGGCAATACTAATGCATAAGAGTATTTTGGAACTATCAAATAAATCCTAACATGGAAATTAAAAAGTCATTTTTTCAAACAAACTAAATAGTAGTGCTGGGCCGAGTATGGGATTTGCCGATCTTTGACTAGCTATTGTAACTAAACTATTGGATATATTTGATTATTTTTTTCAATGTAGACCGAGAACGTCATTAGATATACGGAGTTTTTAACCGACTTCTTCAAAAAGGAGGAGGTTCTCAATTCGTCTGTACGTTTTTTTTTTTTTTTTTTGTTTGTTTGTTACGCGATTACTCCGCCAATTATGAATCGATTTTGATGATTCTTTTCATTTCATTTTGATGATTTTTGTTTGGTAGGTCATGCTTCCGAGGTGGTCCCATATAAATTTTTATTAACTTTGCTTGCGTAATTTTTGAGTTAGCTTCAATATTACGTATTTTTCCCGCTTAATTTATCGAGACGATATCCTGTTTGACTCCTTCACTGTTATTTACATAGCAGGTAGTGGTATTCGGATTTGTGTGCGGTAGGTACCACAACTAAAAAGTGAAAAATAAAAACTTTTTACAAAAAAAAACAACCGACTTCCAAAAAAAACACTAAAAAAGTGAAAAATAACTTTAATTTCGGAAGTCGGTGGCAAAAAACGGAAATTGAAAAGCAAAGACACCGACTTCCGAAATTAAAGTTATTTTTCACTTTTTTAGTGTTTTTTTTGGAAGTCGGTTGTTTTTTTTTTGGAAAAAGTTTTTATATTTTTTGTCGTATCGTGGTCTCCACCTTGTATAAAATACAGTCTTTGGATATGATGTAACATCTGCCATCTTGGCTGACGTATATGATACTAGCTTTCGCCCGCGGCTTCGCTCGCGCGGTATGTCGACAAAAAGTAGCCTATGTCCTTCCCCAGGGTGCTTCCCCTGGGTGGTGTGATCTATCTACTTGCCAAATTTTGTCGAAATCCGTTCAGTGGTTTAGGCGTGAAAAGGTAACATACAGACAGAGTCACTTTTGAATTTATAATATTAGTATGGATAAACAATATTCATCATCAGTTTCATCATGTTTACAACCTCTCGGAAAATGGGTTCCGTACCATCTGACGGCCAACCCTAGCACCGCGCATTCATTGGTCAAATCAAATAGCGCGCGCTTCCCCAGTTTCCTGTTACACACTTCCGTCCCGTTTCACGAAATCACTAGCATACCTCAAACTCAAAGCATTTATTTCAATGAAACCATTTACAGGCACTTTTGAATTGTCGAAGAGTCGGTCAGTTAGTCAGAGAGTTGAAGCTAGTTGCCCATTCCAAAACGTAGATCTCTATGGAGAAGAACGGGAAAGAAACTCCTAGGACACTCTTTTATAAATCTAAATATTACAAAATCCTGGGTACAGTATTCTTGTTACTTCTATCATTATCATCTGCCTATCCTTTTCCCAACCAAGTTGTGGTCGGCTTCCAGTCTAACCGGATACAGCAGAATACCAGTATTTTACATGGAGCGACTGTCTATCTCACCTCCACATTCTTGTTACTTCAATATTGTGAGAATAATGTAAAACAAAAAATAATAAAAATATAAGATTAACAAGTTAAACTAAATTAAAAAACCCCCGACAAAAACCAAGCAATAACAAACGATTTTTTTTTTTAAATAACTAAAAACACTCGATCAATTCGCCTTTCAAACAAAACAAAAAAAAATAACAAAATCGGTTCAGCTGTTTGGCATTTTTCCGTCGGGGTTAAAAATAAATAATACCTATCTAAAATACAATAGACGTAGATAAATTTATTAACATATTCCGCTTAAATATTGCTAAGAGTCATAAAAAAACTCTGTAAGAAATCACGTGTTTCACCTCTCAACGAGGCATCATCAGGATGGCGATTGACCAGTCGCAAACCAGAACACGAAGTGTTGCCACACCGACCGCTGAACGCAGAGAACCCTACCTACCTCTGACCTATCTTTTTTAGGGTTCCGTAGTCAACAAGGAACCCTTATAGTTTCGCCATGTCCGTCTGTCCATCTGTCCGCGGCTTAGCTCAGAGACCGTTGGTACTAGAAAGCTGTAATTTGGTATGGATATACATATACACAACGCCGACAAAGCGGTAGAAAAAAAAATCGTAAAAAAGATTTTTTTTAGGGTACCTCCGCTACACGTAAAGTGGGGATGGTTTTTTTTTTCTCGTCAATCCCATAATGTGGATACCCCACATTTGGAATGGTCGTTTAAAAATAATGCGAGTTTGTTAAAACCCTTTTTGGATTCAGGGATCCGTTTGCGGAATATTAAGCTTTAAAGTGCTAATTTTTGTTAGAGCCAAGTGTCCCCCCCCCGCCAGCTAAATGGTTGGGTTTGGATATGTGAAAAAATTCACGGCAGTAGTATATATAACGAAATTAAAAGAAAAACTATCACAGCTACGTAGGCTCCACAAGTTACCGAGTAATAATTGACGAACTTAAATTTGCAGTTGCAAAAACATGTTCTCCCATACATTCTGTATCGGAGAACATGTTTTTGCAACTGCAAATTTAAGTTTGTTTTATAAATTCATTCCAACTACGGAACCCTTCATTGTGCATGGTACGACATGCACTTGGCCGGTTTTTTTGAAGTCTGTTTCATGACGTCACTATTATAAAGTGTATTATTCTAGGCTTACCTTGATCTCGGAGCACCGTCACAGCTTCCAACACTCTCTTGGTATAAATGCACGGCTCATAGTTATCCATTTCTTGAGTCACCACGGAACACACTCTGTTGACAATATACAAGAGTTAAAACATTTTAAGGGGCCGGGGAGCGTCGGTCGCAACTACAAATCGAATGCAACAAATGTTGCGCTAGTGTGCCTGTCGGAGCGATACACACAGCTACCGTGAACTGTACGACCACGCACACATTGACATTTACATGACATTAGCTTGAAGCGATTGCACTACTAGCTATTGAAAATTTGCAATAAATTTGCATAAGTTCCGTAATACCTAAAATGATGAATGAAAACTTTAGGTTTTTATAATTTGTAACTTGATAATATATGCTATGTTTCTGCTGAAACAATATTACCAATATTGTTGTTTATAATACAACAATATGAAAACATGTCATTTCCGCTGTAAAAATGTGCGAAATTCAATTCGCTTAAACTTCATTTTAGGTAAGTTTTTCGGGAAAAAAAAATGTAGGAACCTAGATAAATACTGTCTAAATCCGAATATCAACATAACATGGTGGAAATATGCTCAAATTGCAAATACGTTTGTATGGAAAATTCATCGGTCGCCGCATTCTTAAGAAAAAATTTCTGTATGTATTTTTATGATGTAGTTCGCACCTGTTGGCCCGGCCGCGGATGGCTCCCGCGGTCCTCTCCAGCGAGTCCGGGTCTCCCTCCTGCAGCGCCACCACGCACTTGTTCACGTCCTCCAGAATGTGGTTCTCTACAAGACAATAAAGTTAAAACTCACATAACAGAAGAAGAAAAAAACCGGCCATGTGTGAGTTGGACTCGCATACGAAGGGTTCCGTACTAAGATCGAGTAAAAAACACATACAAGACCCGTGTTTTTTAAACATATTAGTGTTGAATATTGTGCGGTGGTACAGATCCCTTCATATGCGAGGCTAACTCGCACTTGGGGGCGCTTTTTTTAGTATCATCACAATCACAAGCTCACCGCTAACAGCCAGGAAGTCATCGATGGTGGTGATATCATCCACGGCGTCCGTGAGCAGCTTGACGGCGCCCTCCCAGGCGCGCGCGAAGGCGGCCGCGTTCTCTTGCGCCACGCGCGAGCGGGGCCGGGCCGCCAGTACGCGGGCCGAGTTGATGACCTGCGGGGGGAGTGAGAGCAAGGCTACAGGGGCGCCACGCGCGAGCGGGGCCGGGCCGCCAGCACGCGGGCCGAGTTGATGACCTGCGGGGGGAGTGAGAGCAAGGCTACAGGGGCGCCACGCGCGAGCGGGGCCGGGCCGCCAGCACGCGGGCCGAGTTGATGACCTGCGGGGGGAGTGAGAGCAAGGCTACAGGGGCGCCACGCGCGAGCGGGGCCGGGCCGCCAGCACGCGGGCCGAGTTGATGACCTGCGGGGGGAGTGAGAGCAAGGCTACAGGGGCGCCACGCGCGAGCGGGGCCGGGCCGCCAGCACGCGGGCCGAGTTGATGACCTGCGGGGGGAGTGAGAGCAAGGCTACAGGGGCGCCACGCGCGAGCGGGGCCGGGCCGCCAGCACGCGGGCCGAGTTGATGACCTGCGGGGGGAGTGAGAGCAAGGCTACAGGGGCGCCACGCGCGAGCGGGGCCGGGCCGCCAGCACGCGGGCCGAGTTGATGACCTGCGGGGGGAGTGAGAGCAAGGCTACAGGGGCGCCACGCGCGAGCGGGGCCGGGCCGCCAGCACGCGGGCCGAGTTGATGACCTGCGGGGGGAGTGAGAGCAAGGCTACAGGGGCGCCACGCGCGAGCGGGGCCGGGCCGCCAGCACGCGGGCCGAGTTGATGACCTGCGGGGGGAGTGAGAGCAAGGCTACAGGGGCGCCACGCGCGAGCGGGGCCGGGCCGCCAGCACGCGGGCCGAGTTGATGATCTGCGGGGGGAGTGAGAGCAAGGCTACAGGGGCGCCACGCGCGAGCGGGGCCGGGCCGCCAGCACGCGGGCCGAGTTGATGACCTGCGGGGGGAGTGAGAGCAAGGCTACAGGGGCGCCACGCGCGAGCGGGGCCGGGCCGCCAGCACGCGGGCCGAGTTGATGACCTGCGGGGGGAGTGAGAGCAAGGCTACAGGGGCGCCACGCGCGAGCGGGGCCGGGCCGCCAGCACGCGGGCCGAGTTGATCACCTGCGGGGGGAGTGAGAGCCGCGGGCGGAAGCCAGTATCAGTTAATGTGAAAGACTTACTTGTGGACACAGCGCTTCGATGTGTTCGGCGGCGTGACGGACCATCTTCACGCCATCTTCGTTGTTCGACATGGAGCAGACTAGGTTGGCAACCTGAGACGAATTACATAATTTGAGGAAAACCTTTGAAACTATTATGATAATTAATTGATTCAGGCGTGACTGCGGAAATCCATTATAAAATACAATAGACGTAGATATATTTAGTAACCTATTCCGCTTAACTATTCCTCAAGAGTCATAAAAACCCTGTAAGATATCGACACGTGTTTCACCTCTCAATCATCCTCTCAGGATGTCGATTGACCAGTCGCGAACCAGAACACGACGTGTTTTGCCTGTCCCGAGCTCGGTGTGGTAACGCGTCGTGTTCTGGTTTGCAACTGGTCAATCGCTTTTTTTGTATAACCCTTGAGGAATAGTTACTCTTGCGGAATAGGTTACTATATATATCTACGTCTATTGTATTTTTTTTTAAGTGTATGACAACAAACGACCTTTTAGTATCAATAGTCAATCAATCTGCCTGCCTTTTCCCAACTTAATTGGGGTCGGCTTCCAGTGTAGCTGAAGAAGCCACCAGAGGCCCTAGACAAAGTGACATTCTATCAGCGATAACGATGATGGAAAAGGCAAAAATGTATAGGACTGACATAAGCTATCGAAAAGCTTATGTCAATTCTGTTGAAAGTCGTTGTACAAATACGAAACGCTTTGGAAGCGATTGTCACTTGTCCAGGCCCTCTGTACTTTACATGGAACGACTACCTATCTGACCTCCACAACCCAGTAACTGGGTAATACGATACCCCTTAGTAAGACTGGTTGACAGACTATCGGGCTTCTGACGACCCGTAACGACTGCCAAAGATCCACGAATGACGTGCTTTCCGAGGCACGGAGGAGTCTCGGTATGTAAAGATGGTCACCAATCCACGGACCAACCCTGGCAAGCGGAGCTTAACCTGATGGATCGACCCGTGCGGCTGTTATTACTTAGCCACGAGCACCTGAAACGTCTCATATGCTGTATGATATTTTACAATTTGTCAATTACTGCTTACCTCTACAAGTTTATTGGCGTGTTCTGTGAAGACGAGAGCATATTCCTCGACTTCCTTCTCGTTACCATTGCGAGCTGCCTCCATCAGGACCAGTAGAGGCACGTTGGTCTCCAAGAAACTGTGGGAGAAGAAATATGTTTAAAACCGGCCAAGTGCGTGTCGGACCACGCACAATGGTTCCGTAGTTGGGATGAATTTATCCCAAGAACAAACTTAACATTGTAGTTGAAAAACTTGTTCTTCCATACATTCCGTATGGGAGAACATGTTTTTACAATTGCAATGCAACCGCGCACACACTCGTATACAGGGTGTTAGGGTAAACACCGTTATCCTTACAACCAGTGGCTTGGTTTCATTTATAGAACGTAAAATCAATGGAAAATTCCATTTTTTTTTTTTTATCTACCGTTTACCACAATAGACGCAAGTTCGTTTCCCTATGCGCTAGGGCAACGAATTTGACAGCGTCTCAATACGGGCGGGGGGGTTCGGGACGTGACATGACCGGCCGCGAGCGTGACCCCTCCCTCAGTCAGTCAGCTGTGTCTCTATAAAGCACGGTGTTGGATATAAACTTTTTAAAATCTTTTAATGAAAATAACGTTTTTTTTTTTGTTGTGTTCGGTCATTTATTTTTATATTTAAGTCAACTACCCATGGTTTGAGTGACAACGGTGTTTACCCTGACACCCTGTATAATAGAACTAGCGACCCACTACTGTTTCCCACGGTTTTGCAACTTGACAAAACATCGAGATTTCTTAGTTATATGTAACTTTAATACTAACGTATTATACACATAAACCATCCGGAATAAATTCTCTAAACGATGTTGAAAACCTCATCAAAATCTGTTGACTACAGACAAACACGAAAAGTGACTAAGTTATAATATGTATAGAAGAGACAGAGAAAATCGCATTCACCCGCATAAGTCTCGGTCCCGTGGGAATATCATGATAAAAAGTATTCTATTTCCTATTCCAGGTCGTGGCCTACCCATGTGCCAATGTTTATCCAAAATTTTTTTTTTTTGGATGCCATTGTTTATCCAAAATAAAAAAAAACAAAATCAAAAGTCATTTATTCAAACTAGGCTGAGAATCAGCAGTTTTCGAACGTCAAAATTACATAAGACAGTCCCCTAAAACTATTTAGCCGTTTTAGCGTAAAAGCGAAACATACAAACAAGCTCACTTTCGCATTTGTAATATTAGTGATAATATCATTAATATTAACTTTAAAAAAAAAAAAAAAACAACTGACTTCGGATGTCTTTGGTTTTAAATTTTCGTTTTTTAGCCACCGACTCTCGAAATTAAAGTTATTTTCCCTTTTATGTGTTTTTATTGGCAAACGGTTGGTTTTTTTGGAATTTTTAACTTTTTTGTTGTGGTACCAACCCCAAACAAATACGAGTACCACTACCTGCTATGTAAATAACAGTGACGGAGTCACATAAATCATCTCTAAGTGAGATTTTTTTTAAATATTGAAGCTAACTCAAAAACTACGCAAGCAAAGTTAATAAAATTTATATGGGACCACCTCTGAAGCATGACCTACCAAAATCAAAATCAATTCAAAATTGGCGGAGTAATCGCGAAACAAACATACAAAAAGAAAAACAAAATACAGACGAATTGAGCACCTCCTCCTTTTTCAAAGTCAAATAGGTTCATAAGGCACTTATGAACGTCAAAAAAAAACAAAGAAATAGAACTGATTCTAGCTGCCCCTTCGAAAAGGTAGTTTCCGTATGGAGAAGAATGGGCAAGAAACTTCACCGTTACTCTTTAAAAAATGTTTTACAATATTTTGTATACATCAATTACATAATATATGTGAAGACGATGCATCTAGAATAAAATGACTGTTCCACAATAGGTAAAAATAATAAAAAATGGAGCAATGACAAATAAATAAATTATTTGATAGATAGATACATGGTGCTCACATATTTACAAACATTGTAAAACTAAACGATAGTTTTTGAAAAAATCTGCCTAGCCTTTTCCCAACTATGTTGGGGTCGGCTTCCAGTCTAACCGGATGCAGCTGAATACCAGGGTTTTACATGGAGCGACTGCCTATCTGACCTCCACAACCCAGTAACTGGGCAATACGATACCCCTTGGTAAGACTGGTTGTCAGACTTACGTGCTTCTGACGACCCGTAACGACTGTCAAAGATCCACAAATGACTGCCGGGACCAACGGCTTAACGTGCTTTCCGAGGCAAGGAGGAGTCTCGATATGTGAATGAAAATGGTCACTCATCCATGGACCAACCCCGGCAAGTGTAGCTTTGTGGCGGTATCTACATCGCCACATGCGAACTACGCATCAAAGACCTGACGTCAGACAGACGTCACATAAATCCTGCATCGCGCAATTAAAGTTTACCGTGCAGTGGACATATATACAAGAAACCAACATCAATCGTTGGGCAGTTGCCCGCTAGACACAACACCCGTCTGGTCGGAGGATCCTCCCTTTTCTAAGGTGGATGAGTGAACTTTACACCCTGTTCCTCATACCCCTAAAGCTTAACCTGATGGATCGACCCGAGCGGCTGTTATTACTTAGCCACGAGCTCCTCTTAGTCTTAGTTTTTGATGTCGGTTACAAATAAAAAATGTGTCGTTACCTGTCAGACACATGGTCCACGACAGCCTTCCTGAGCTGCCTCCTCAGGTCCCTGGTCTTGCGGCACATGTTCTCGATGGCTCGCTCCAGCGCGCCCGCCTGCTCCGGCTTGCCCGTCTGCGAAGAGGACTATGTTCTGTTAGCTCTAGAGTCTAATCGATGGTGTGTGATAACCAGTGATCGGAAAAGGTAAGCAAGAACACCAAAAGTTCGAAAAAGAACAAAGACATAGTGGAGACGCTTTACGACAAAATATTTTTATAAAAAAGTTATATAATTAATAAAGCTAGTATGTAAATTATATTAGCTTCCGCGCTTACTTATATCGATTAAACGAAGAGGAGTTTTTTTTTTTGAAAACAATAATTCTTGCATACTCTTTTTTTAAAACAGAAACAGGAAATGAATTAGATAGTTGTTTTACTTTATTAATTTTGATTGTACTTAAGTGATGTCCTGAAACCCTGACGTTAGTCACGAAAAAATATTTTAGTCGTAAGGAAGTCTCCACCTTTTTTTGTCTCTGTTCTTTGAACTTTATATGGATTAGCTCACCCTTTTCCGGTCACTGGTGATAATCCTTACTTCCTTACTAATATTATAAATGCGAAAGTAACTCTGTCTGTCTGTCGCGCTTTCACACCAAAACTACTGAACCGATTTAAATGTTTGTTACACAGATGGTCTAAGAAAGGACATAGGCTACTTTTTATCGGCTAACTTAAATATTTATTTTATTCTGTGTTTTAGACTTTTGGTTCTTGTTGTTAAAGCGGCAACAGAAATACATCATCTTTGAAAATTTCAACTGTCTAACTATCACGGTTCATGAGATACAGCCAGCCGACAGACGGATAGACAGACAGACAGCGGAGCCTTATTAATAGGGACCTGTTTTACCCTTTGGGACGGAACCCTAAAAATCAAAGGATATGAAAATTAAAACATTTAAACATTGTCAACATACATAGGTGGTTTAAGGACAGAAATATTTATATAATTTTTGAAGTCGGTTAATAATAGTAGATTGTTGCATCAAGCGCAAAGTAAGTGATTAATGCACGAGGGTTATGTTGGTGCCCGCGACTTCTGCGGCAAAAGGTTATTAACAATTTCATTATACGTTGTCTGTCTGAGTGAGTGAGTGAGACCCTATACAGTGTATTAATGAAAAACAGTGCAACAATGAGATTTCATGCAACTTTTCTGCACTGTTTTGGTTCTAAGCAAAAAATACGTCCTTTGTGATCAGTTTTGTAGTGATTAATGATAACATTACTACGTAGTTGAAAGAAAATAATAATAAAACACTTACATTCGCCATGTACTCGTGCAACAGATCCTGCAACGCTTGTCGCACCGCGTTGCATTCCGCGACGATGCGTTCACGACGTTCGTCTCTGGGAAGTAGATAGATTTACTTATAAAATCATCACTATTTTGATAGAAAATATTAAATATATAAACTAAAACCCAACTACGACTAAAAAGGTATAAACAAGACACCACAGACAGACAAATTAACAATCCGGAGTCGCACGTGTTTGGGCATAAATCAAGCAGATTACGTGTGACTCCGGATTTTTAATTTTTCTGTCTTTAGTTTTTATAACTTTAATTTTTTTTAAATTCTTTTCGGGTTATAATATATATATATTTGAAATGTGCTCATTAAGTCCTTTCATTTGATACCCAACATGGTACGATTAAACCAATTTTTTTTTTAGTTCCTGACTTTATGTCCTCTAGAGGGCGCCATTTTTAATTTAGTGTGACGTCACATAGCCTATCACCAGCGGACGATCAAGACGCTTCCAACGATACCTCATTTGTGAAATTGTGATGAGTCGTTTAGAAGATATGAGGGAACAGATGAACATACATACATACCGGTCAAAATCATAACCCTCATTTTTTCTTCACCGTAGTCGGGTAAAATTAATAGAATGTGTTGTTGGGTTTTTCTTTCACGTATGTCTCAGTAGCGGCCTGGAGTCTGGATTTGTGCCCAGTTGATGACATAGGCTCGCCCCTATTACAATCAATCTGCCTGCCTTTTCCCAACTACAGGGTGTAAGGGTGAACACCGTTGTCACTCAAACCATAGACTTAAACATAAAAATAAATGACCGAGAGACTCAACAACAAAAAAAAAACGTTATTTTCATTAAAAGATTTAAAAAGTTTCTGACTGAGGGAGGGGTCGCGCTCGCGGCCGGTCAGGTCACGTGCCGCGCCCCCCACTCGTGTTGAGACGCAAGTTCGTTGCCCTAGCACATAGGTGAAAGGGTGAAATACTCGAGTGGTAAAATGTAATTTAAAAGTCGTAATTTTCCTCAGATTTTACGTTCTATAAAGGACACCAAACTACTGGTTTCCAGGATAACGGTGTTTACCCTAACACCCCGTATATTGGGTTTGGATTCCTGTCTAACCGGATGCAGCTGAATTCCAGTATTTTACATGGAGCGACTGCCTATCTGACCTCCACAACCCAGTAACTCGGTAGAACCCCTTGGTAAGACTGGTTGTCAGACTTTCGAACTTCTGACGACTCGTAACGACTGTCAAAGATCCACGAATGACAGCCGGGACCAACGGCTTAACGTGCTTTCCGAGGCACGGAGGAGTCTCGGTATGTAACCCATATCAAATCAAATCAAATCAAAATATTTTATTTCACATAAGCCTACATGGGCACTTATGAAACGTCAGAAGCTAGGTGCACGGTTCCAATTCGTCGTTTCCTATGGAGAAGAGCCGGCAAGAAACTCCACGGATACTCTTTTAAAAGAAAATAATAATTGGCTTTTATAATATTCTGAATGACAGTGTTAATAGTTATGGGAGGACAGTGTAAGCCTTTCAAAAAGTTTTAGGTAGGTTAGGCTAAGCCTACAACGTTCTCACATTCACAAGGTAGAAAAGAATCTATATAAAAGATAAATAAGATACTAAGAATAAAAACCTATTTAAATCAAATGACATGATTGCCATTACAACTGTAACAAATCTGATTAATTATCATGTCTACAAAAGCCACTAATATAGAACACATACACGAACCAACCCCAGCAAGCGTAGCTTAACCTGATGGACTGACTCTTTTTTTTTTTTTTTTGGATGGGAAATCATCATATGACATCTCCCGCTCTGGGCGGAGCGGAAGGGCGTGTCAGACTCTTACTGACTAAAACCCACCCGTGTTCCTTCAGTTGCCTGTTGCCAGGGTCCCGGTATCCCTTTCGGACTATTCCGCAACCCTGGCAGTGATGGATCGACCCGTGCGGCAGTTATTACTTAGCCACGAGCTCCTCACAAACGTGATGACTTATTTTTATTCTGTCTACCCCCTAGGGGATAACAGTCGTTATGTTCCGCTCACCTGGTGCAAGAACTATCCGCCATGAGCGCGGCTCCAGAGATGATGGACTCCAGTCTCTCTTCCAGTGAGGGACGTGTGCGAAGCTCGGAGTAAGCGAGAGGTTCCATCACCATGCGCTCCTGGTGAACAAATGTAAAAAAAAAAACCTTTAATTCATACCACAGAGAATCTATGAAGAAGTATAAGAAAAAATATATATTGAAAAGAAATTCGAAGTCATTTAACTTAGTAAATGTAAATGTAAATCTTCATCGCCACATGCGAACTACGCATCAAAGACCTGACGTCACACAAAATCCTGCATCGCGCAATTAGAGTTTACCGCGCGATCAACATCAGTGAGCCTAACGTAGTCAGAAGATATAAGAGTTACGCGATAGAAAGAGAAGCAACTTCCCGGTGAATGTAACTGTAGGTAATTAGCGCTATGCGACCTGAATTGTACTTTATTGTGTCGTAGCAAGAGTCGGTTTTTATTTAAATGATTTTGCGGAGTGTCTCCATCTGTATCCATCTGTGGTATAGGTAAAGTGTTAAATATGTGAATACTCCCGATATACTTCACCTTACGGCATGCAAAGATATTCAGATATTTGTCATACTTGTCGTGGATAGATGGCGCCACAGTACTGTGGACAGCGCCATCTAACAATTTGATTCGTAAACGAACAAACATGTGATCGGAAGCGCAAGCGTGCCCGTCGCCTGCACACGAGCGTCGGTCGTGATGCAGCGAGGACGTGCAGAGAGCACGAGCGTTGCGACAGTCTACAGAAAACAGTCGAGCGAGGACGGTCTTGGCAAATGTTATTTAATCAGAATTATCTTTCCGTTCGAGTACCCACTATAGTGCCCACACCTAGTTAAACTATATCGGATCGTGAAGAAGACCCGACGTTCCGCATCTCGGCCACCCATGATGCGACATACTAAATATCATTACAAAACATGACATTATTATAAAATCAATTAAGGTCCTACCCTACCTCAAATTGTAGTATGATCCTCCGCTATGCCTAAAATACTGCAGCATTAATTTTGAAATAAATATATGTTTAAGTTGAGGATTGATGCTAGGTCCTCTGTTTAGCGAAAACACGATCACATAAAATCTTCTCTAAAGAAAAAAACCAAAGTTACCTCTAAACCGAACTATAAACCGCTGGTATTAAAAAAATACTTCAAATTAGATCATGAAACTTTACATAATAACGGAACTAACTATAAAGCAGGTCTTATGCCTTTTTATTTTTTTAAGCAATTACCTAAACTATTCGAGGCTTGAGAGCCGCCAGCACCTGACTCCGTCTCGCTCTCACTCAGGCCGCGAGTAGTGTGTTGCGAGCGAGATAAAATCTGAGGTAGGGTACGAGCATAAGAATATAAACGTTATACTAACATCAAAATCATCAAGTGCTTGAGCCAATTCTCCTGGACCTTCAACGGGCCGATTTCCACCTGAAAGAAATGAAATAGTAGATACATTAATACCACTATTGATAACTTACCGTCCATGTATAATGCATTTGGTTAGACTGGAAGCCGACCTGAACTATGTACAGCTATCTAATTGCATAACACATTTTTGTAAACGATTAAGACAAATCTGTTTCATTTTGACAGTTCAACAACATTCATTGCGTTATTTACGCCGTAGAGCAATTCTTTTTCGAGCTTATGAGACAATTGATTAGCAATCTGTTTCAAAACGATTCAGATTGTGATTGATCGTGTATTACGCAATTAGGGTGCTGATCGGCTTCCAGTCTCGCGATGCGATGGTCTAGTGACGCGATTGTAGTAATTGATAGCTCAGCGTGGTGTCCTGTGTTTGATCTTGGGTCGCGCAGAGCTCCTTCTTAGGTTTATACATCAATTTGGAACTACTTTCGAAAGAAGAGGCGCTAAGTGCCTGTTATACGGTTGCCAACCGCCTCCCGACAGAGGTGTCGGTGGATTACAACTGTGTAGATGATGGTTTACTAACAAATTTGAAACAGCTCTGCTGGTCGCCAACTAAGGTCACCTGTCGGAGACGCGGTTGGTAACTGTGCCTACGCAATTGGGAAGCCGGTACAGTGAAACTGTAAAGCTTTACAGTACTAAATAGTTCTGTCTACCCCTTCTGGTTTGCAGGCGTGATATTGAGTCTCACCGACGACAGGTACAGGCTGCCCCTTGGCCACGCTGGCGATGCTGTCGACGGCGCAGCACACGGCGCGCAGCACGTAATACTCACCGACGACAGGTACAGGCTGCCCCTTGGCCACGCTGGCGATGCTGTCGACGGCGCAGCACACGGCGCGCAGCACGTAATACTCACCGACGACAGGTACAGGCTGCCCCTTGGCCACGCTGGCGATGCTGTCGACGGCGCAGCACACGGCGCGCAGCACGTAATACTCACCGACGACAGGTACAGGCTGCCCCTTGGCCACGCTGGCGATGCTGTCGACGGCGCAGCACACGGCGCGCAGCACGTAATACTCACCGACGACAGGTACAGGCTGCCCCTTGGCCACGCTGGCGATGCTGTCGACGGCGCAGCACACGGCGCGCAGCACGTAATACTCACCGACGACAGGTACAGGCTGCCCCTTGGCCACGCTGGCGATGCTGTCGACGGCGCAGCACACGGCGCGCAGCACGTAATACTCACCGACGACAGGTACAGGCTGCCCCTTGGCCACGCTGGCGATGCTGTCGACGGCGCAGCACACGGCGCGCAGCACGTAATACTCACCGACGACAGGTACAGGCTGCCCCTTGGCCACGCTGGCGATGCTGTCGACGGCGCAGCACACGGCGCGCAGCACGTAATACTCACCGACGACAGGTACAGGCTGCCCCTTGGCCACGCTGGCGATGCTGTCGACGGCGCAGCACACGGCGCGCAGCACGTAATACTCACCGACGACAGGTACAGGCTGCCCCTTGGCCACGCTGGCGATGCTGTCGACGGCGCAGCACACGGCGCGCAGCACGTAATACTCACCGACGACAGGTACAGGCTGCCCCTTGGCCACGCTGGCGATGCTGTCGACGGCGCAGCACACGGCGCGCAGCACGTAATACTCACCGACGACAGGTACAGGCTGCCCCTTGGCCACGCTGGCGATGCTGTCGACGGCGCAGCACACGGCGCGCAGCACGTAATACTCACCGACGACAGGTACAGGCTGCCCCTTGGCCACGCTGGCGATGCTGTCGACGGCGCAGCACACGGCGCGCAGCACGTAATACTCACCGACGACAGGTACAGGCTGCCCCTTGGCCACGCTGGCGATGCTGTCGACGGCGCAGCACACGGCGCGCAGCACGTAATACTCACCGACGACAGGTACAGGCTGCCCCTTGGCCACGCTGGCGATGCTGTCGACGGCGCAGCACACGGCGCGCAGCACGTAGTCGCGGTTGGCCTTCGCCGCCGCCAGCTCGGGGTGGCGCACGTACACCTGCGGGGGGCAGATAGGTCATACTAGTATTCAGCTACAGGTTAGACTGTAAGCCAACCCTATAGATGACGAAAGGCTGGGCAGATGATGAGATGGCACACAAGTCAGATCCATTCCTACCATGTAAAGTAGCCTTATCTTTCTTGTTAGTTAAAAAAAATCACCTTTGAAGCCGTCAGCAACATGGTAGAATGTTTCTTCAGCACTGCCCTAGCGGCTGCGAGCTCGTCCTTCATGCGCGGTTCCTTCAGCTCGCGCTGCCTCTTAGCGGCCTGAGCAGCTAGCTCCGAAGCTGACCGGCCGAACTGACGCGCTGACTCCATCAGTTCAGACTGAGATGAGGCCGACTTTAGCTTGTCTAAGTCGTTTTCAACCTATGGAAACGAGAAATTGGCCTCAAATGTCAATGGATTCATGTAATAATCATTCAATAAGATAATTTGCACTTAGAGAGTTGTATTGATAATTAATAACACTTCTCTCTTCAGATCTACTCACTGCACATATACACCCATAATAAGAGGGCCTAGTATAGAACCTTGTGTTACTCCACAGATTGCTGGGATTTGCTTCGATATTTACCAATACCGACTACTTGGTACCCATTTTTAAGATAAGAATTTAATATTTATAATGCAAAGCCACTAATACCGATACTTTCCAGTTTTTTAATAATAAGAAGTTTGTGACTTACAGTGTCAAATGCCTTTTTAAAATCAATGAAGATCCTAAGAGCTATTTGTTTTTTATCAATGCTAACTTTTAAATTGGTAATATGATCAATAGTCGCGGATAGGGTGTTGTGTGTGGATATATTATGTAGCATTTTAGCGTCACTACATCCGTTATTTGCAAGGAAGATACGTTTCTAAAACATGCTACTCACCGTGTTCAGCTTGTTGAGCAACAGATGCACGTCTACCATATCAGCTAAGATGAGGAGGCGAGTGACGGCTGAGAGGAGCCCCCGGGCTGCGCGCACCATGCTGGAGCGCACTTGGGACGCGCAGGGCTCCTCGGAGAACTCTCGGGCTGCGAGGCTCATTGCTGCTCCTGTGGGAGAGGGTTAAAAGTTAAATGATGATAAATTACCTCAAGCCTTTAATAATTAGTATCCCAACATAATCCTAAGAATTTAAAAATTACGTCAGCGCGGCTAATAGACGCTGAATATACGAGAATTATGTAAAAAACTGTCCTAATTAAACCCAAAGTTGTCTCAAATTACCTTAGGTGTAGAAAGTAAACCTAATTACAGTAACAGTCTTAAATTACCCTATCTGTGTAAAATAACCCTACTCTGTCTTAAATTACCCTAGGTGTCTCAGATACTTAGTGAAGGGCGGGCGTTTTGGGGACTGTCTTATGTAATTTTGACACTTATTCTCAGCCTAACTATAAATTGATTAAATTAATACTAACTTTAAATTATAAGGAAACGGAAAAATTACTTTATGTAGCAAAGTAGTAGCTAGGATTACCTATATTTATGTATATACTGTATACTTTCTTACCTTGATATATATATATATATCATATATATAATTTACCCTATCTATATACACATGATATTTATATGCACACACTCATGCACACACACGCACGTTGACTATTTCAATTTGTGATGTAATGAGGGGGCCTGGAGCTCTAAAATACAGGCCTAGGCTTAGATTAGACTCCAGATCTCCCACAAATTACCCTCTATCTCTTGCCAAACTACCTGTCAACGAAACTGTGTTGTAATTTTGTGGAGATAAATAAACGTTTTTATTATATTATTATTATTAACTTGCATAAATGACTTTTGATACATACCAGCCTTGCGGACCTCCTCCACAGCCGTTAGCATCTGCTGCGTAATCTCAGGGTTCTCATAGGCGATGCTCTGTCCTCGCTCTATGAAGATCTCCGTCGCTCGCTCCACGGTAGCTACTAGGGCGCTGGCTCGCTTGGATTTGCCCGCTGCAACAGATTTTTAATGATTTAACTCATCACTCTTTTGAGAAAATATTTCCACCTTGGATTTTCTCCTGTATCGGTTGTATGCATGATCAACCGAATGTCATTGGTAACATTTGATCTTCGAAAACCGCCATTATTGCTTTTGAAATTAAGGCGCTGTTTAATGCTATTGTCACTGACGTGCGGTTGTCTGTACAGAGTTTCAGGCACAGATCCAGAACAGCTAATTCGCAGATCAGAAACACAATCCTGTTCCCTGTGATAATCACACCTGCTATACATAGCACAGCAACAAATGGCTGAATTTTCAAAAACAATTGACGAAAATATCGATTAATGGAAGGAGATGGATGGATGGTTAAAAAAAATATACAGGGTGTTAGGGTAAACACCGTTATCCTTGCAACCTGTGGTTTGGTTTCATTTATAGAACGTAAAATCAATGGAAAATATTTTTTATTTATTTTTAAATCTACATTTTACCACAAGGGACGCAAGTTCGTTGCCCTATGCGCTAGGGCAACGAACTTGCGTCCCTTGTGGTGCGTCTCAACACGGGCGGGGGGTGCGGGACGTGACCTGACCGGCCGCGAGCGCGATCACACCCTCAGTTAGTCAGGTGTTTCGCTAGCAAGAACGATGTTGGATAGAAACTTTTAAAAATCTTTAAATGAAAATAACGTTTTTTTTTTGTTGTTTTCGGTCATTTATTTTTATATTTAAGTCAACTACCCATGGTTCGAGTGACAATGGTGTTTACCCTTACATCCTGTGTACAGACAAACATAGAACATCCTTCTTTTTGGAAGTCTTTTAAGAACTTGTCAAAATTTTTGGAAAATTAGAGTGTTTGTACGGGCCAAGGTGTCAAGTATGGGAATTGCCCCTCAGGTAGGCCATCAGCTAGGTCTCCCACCAGGTTACGAGGGTCCCACTTGAAGGTCAAGCTTGTGGTACTATACTGTCTAGCTAACTTACGTCTCTTCTTCTTAGCGTCCCGGTCCTTGCTGTTGACGAGCGTGGTGACCTGCAGCACCAGCGGCTCCAGCGTCCTCTCCACCGACATGGTGCGTATCTCCAGGTTGCGGGGGTCCCACTTGAGGGTCAGGGTCCCCGTGGTACCGTACTGGTCCGTCATTGTACCCATGATTGCTGGAATGAGAAGGTTGATGATTACTAGATGAGTTTTTTTTACTGGCACTGTTATTTGCACATCTGTGGAGGTACAAAAATAGTGCTTACTGAGACATAAAGGTTACAATAATTTTTACAATATAGTTTTTAATCAGATAATTTTATTAGTTTTCCCTTTTTTTTTATCTGTAAGGTTGCCTGGTAGAAAATGCCTCTGCATATTTGTGTGCTTAAAGTATTAAAATAAATAAATAAATTAAACTTATTACCACAACAGTTGTTTAGCCTAAACACCTTTTAAACATGACATTTCTCTATGGATTTTGACATAAAACTGACAATAATGTTCCCACTGCTGGGAAACAGGCCTCCTCTCTGTGAGAGGAGCCGTAATCTACCACGCGGGCCCATTGCGGGTTGGTAGATGTCATTAAACACGCATTGAACAAGTGTCTAAGTTTTTCTGTGTGTAAAAAGTATTTCAGAATGTGTAAAACAGAAATAATAACTTGTTCTCTACAGGAATTTGAATAATAAGACTAAAAATCATCATCATTTCAGCTGAAAGACGTCCAGCAGTGGACGTCTTTGATAGAGATGTATGGAACAAGAAGATATGTAGTGCTGACCACAAATTAATTGGTTTATGGGAGGATGACAATGATAGATGTGCAGCATCCTAGGTTTTATATATATATGGACCTATGGGATACAATTTTATTGTGGGGCGTTGCCTGAAGACTAACACACTCTGCCTGCCAAGAGGCCTCCACCTGGTGTCAGGGACCATCACAGGGCTCTGCTTGCTAAATAAACACTTCCACAGAATCAGATCAGTTTTAATTAGCCTCTGGAAGGTGGTGGGGTGGTTGGAATAACCACGAACAGCCGCTACGCTTCAAGTTCCACCTAAAGGGCTGAGTGCGGAAACCAAACCCCATAACATAGAACATAGTCTGCAAAGAGTGCAAATTGGTATCTGAAGATCAATAGTAAATGCACTTTTGTTTGCTGGGAAATGCGATGTCCACGACTATCTACAAATAAGTGAACTCTGAAATTGAGCGGGACAGAAGACAGCCTTGCTTCCAAACCCACTAGTTACTGAAATGTTAGACCCAACAGCTGTGGTAAAAAGGCTGAAAGGGAATCCTCAATGGGATCCCTTCATTGGGATTCCTCAATGTTGCGAAAGTGGATGCAGCTCTACGCTGAATTTTAATTTTAGTTGTTAATCTCTGTCTTTACCTACTAACACTAAATGTTAAGTAAAATTATTACTAACCCTATGGACTCTCTCTAAAATAAGAGTATTATAATCTATTCTATTTTATAAGTGGGAGGCGCAGCACTGGCTGCTCCACCACAACGCTATTTGACATGGAACCAATTCGCTACTGATTGCAAATAAACCATTATAATAAAAAAAAGTTTGTTTATGGCATTAATAAGACAAGTAGTTTATTGTGTATTTTTTCTCTGTTCAAACACTAGGAAATGGTGAAGGGCTGACATTTTAGAAAGGCTTTTATTTTTTGATGTTGGTAAAATGATCTTTGGGAATAAAAAGTATGAAAGCAGTTGTTATTTTGACCTCCAAGGTATTTTATGATCTAGGTGACATTTTTGTTTCAAGCATAACAATAATAACCTTGAGAGGAATACTACTAACTAAAGAACAATAACGGCTCACAAGATTTGCAAAGGAATTCGTCAAACCAGCCTATTCATAATTTTTGACCCCAGACGAGTGAAAGTTCCAAAGAAATATTATCATAAGTAAGCACCACGGAATGTGTAACAAAAATGTACTTCAAAATAACGGAAATAGGTATCAAGATAACAGTAAGTATTGAAAGTACATATTTGTATACTTACGAATTCAAGTAACAATGAATGACTCACTGCAAAACTATGGATTTTCTCACCTTTCAAAAAGTTTTTGAGACGAAATTACGAGTCAAACAACAGGAAAAATCAAGGTTTTAGTTAGATTCATAATTATTTTGGTCGATATCTATGTTTTTGGGCTATAAATAATAAAATACCCTAATTACAAATACAACGGTATTATACGGCAGAATTTAAAAGTGTTATTTATTTATTGATGTACGTATTGTAATAGGCTTATTCAAACTGGTAGGCTTATAAGTTGACAACATGATATAGCTACTTTTACCTGATGATTAGCAACGATTCCTTGGTTTAATTCACTTAACACAATATCTAAAAGATGAAGCAGTTCGTAACACACAATATTTCACTTAGTTTTTATAAAATAACACAAGAAATCACACGAATTTCGTAAAGATAGCTGAAGAGTACCACCTAGGCGTGTCAAAAAAATAGCAACTGATAGTTGCCACCGTAAGAAACATAAACCTACTATTTTCCAATTTCAAGCAGTAGTGTTACCATAATACAAAAGTTCGAGCTTTTAGTTTTGTTTTGTTGTGTGGGTTACCCCAGCCAGATAATGGTGCCGATTCTCTTGTCACAAAATTCTCTAAACTAAACTAAAAATCGCTAAAATTTAGTTTAGTCCTACCAAACGATCACACTCATTCTGAAATAGACTATAAATGACCCAACTTAACTATAATTTAGTTTGACAGCACTAAGATGGCACTGAGATTAGTTTAGTGAAAATGCTATTCTGAATTTGATGATTTAACCTAATTTTGTCCTGTATCTAAAATCCTCTTACTAAATCTGACTATATTTAATCGCGATTAAAAATGTGTTGTATAAAATTAGATGTCATGAATTAAAATTGAAACTAACACCTCGACTTCAGTTACAAAAAACAGTACTGTATTTTTTTATTTTCTTTTGCTTATGGTGCCGATTCTCTTGTCACAAAATTCTCTAAACTAAACTAAAAATCACTAAAATTTTGTTTAGTCCTGTCAAACGATCAAACTCATTCTGAAATAGACTAGAAATGACACAACTTAACTATAATTTAGTTTGACAGTACTAAGATGGCACCGAGATTAGTTTAGTGAAAATGCTATTCTGAATTTGACGATTTAACCTAAAATTTTGTCCTATATCTAAAATCCTCTAACTAAATCTGACTATATTTAATCGCGATTAAAAATGTGTGGAATAAAATTAGATGTCATGAACAAAAATTTCAAACCAACACCTCGACTTCAGTTACAAAACAGTAAGTACTGTATTTTTTTATTTTCTTTTGTAAGCAAAAAAAAAAAAATACAGTATCGTTTTCGAGATATAAGTATCTCGAAAACGGTGTCCTATCGCAAAAATAATGAAAATTTCGACCCCCTTTAGGAAACTCTACAAACCCTAATTCTCAACATGTTGGTAATTTTGTGGCGGTATCTACATCGCCACATGCGAACTACGCATCAAAGACCTGACGTCAGACTGACGTCACATAAATCCTGCATCGCGCAATTAAAGTTTACCGTGCAGTGGACATATATACGAGAACCCGATATCAATCGTTGGGCAGTTGCCCGCCAGACACAACACCCGTCTGGTTGGAGGATCCTCCCTTTTCTATGGAGTATGAGTGAACTTTACACCCTGTTCCTCATACCCCTAAAATTGGTGACCCCGAATATGAACGTCAACGCAGCCTTCGTGCAACTACTCCAGCGTGACGTCATCATCATCACTCCCGCAAGCTTTCAGTGAGGCGAGTCACACAGCCAAGCCAACACCCGAGGCGTCAACGGGTATCCTGACCACCAGCATGCAGCGAACGCGCATTCCTGGTCATCACCTTCAGCCTCATCACCCCGACCCACTGGGGAATCACCTCAATCACTCATCACCCCGACCCACTGGGGAATCACCGCAATCACTTCAATCACCACAACCGCCGCAAACAGTTCCGACCCACCGCGAACAATGCAGCACCCGGTTCCGACTCACTGGAACCACAACTGGCACTGGCAAGCATCGGAAGATACAAGACTCAGCCCACTATCGACCTCCGGTCTCCGGAGGGGAGTGATGTGGCGGTATCTACATCGCCACATGCGAACTACGCATCAAAGACCTGACGTCAGACTGACGTCACATAAATCCTGCATCGCGCAATTAAAGTTTACCGTGCAGTGGACATATATACGAGAACCCAACATCAATCGTTGGGCAGTTGCCCGCCAGACACAACACCCGTCTGGTTGGAGGATCCTCCCTTTTCTATGGAGTATGAGTGAACTTTACACCCTGTTCCTCATACCCCTAAAATTTTTTTTTTTTTTTCGTTATTTTCCTTACAAAAACTGAAAAATTCCATTAAAAACACATTGAGGCTGACGTGCATGCGCGCCTCTGGGTCTAAAAAAAAACACGGGGTAGGGAAAACAAGTACCAAGTGGAGGCGCGTGGATGTCAAATTCGATTTTAGTTGTGTCAAAATAAGTTTTAGAGAATTTATTGGGCAGAATAGCTCCGAGATTCCCATAGTCAAAAGTAAGGAATTTTAGTGATAGTTTAGTTTGGTATACAAGAGAATCGGCACCATTGTGGATTATCGTCATTTTGAGTGGAATAGATCATTAGGAAACCAGCTTCTGTAAATTGTTGCGTGGATTTATAAACTTGTGCTAATAGTTAATTATTTGCATTAAATGTGAATAGCAATCTCGACTGCTCATTATGAAGCAACTCATAGCTATTGCATTAACGACAGGCGGTAACAGGTGAGCAGTGATGGCCCAGTGGTAAAGGTCGCGACTTACGCGTTGTATGTACGTTTGAACCTAGACAGGAGCTTTACTTTGAGTAAATTATTTCATCATCACTGCTCTCAAAACGGTGATGTCCTAGAACCAAAAATTCGAAGACATGTGACATTTACCAACCCACACTGGGCCCGCGTGGGAGATTACGGCTCACTCCCTCTCATTGTAGGCTGATTATGCTTATGGTAACAGTTATTTTTAGATAAACATTTTTGATTTTGTAGAAGATTTTAATAAATTATATGCTCACTAACACCTCGAAACAATAAATGCATTTAGACATGAACGTCGTCGTTTTATTTCTGTCAATGGGCACTTCCACATTGGCCGATAACGATAACGACACGATATCGTCGGACTGGTAGTTTCATACAGTTACTACTAGACGCTTTCACACTGTGTCGGTGAAGTGCCGATATCATCGCCGACATTGATTGTGGTGCCAATAACGTTGAACAACACAGTGCACCTTGTTCATTGCTGCCATTATTACCTTGATTCAGGCGCGGTCGCAGCCCAAGATTTGGGGGGGGGGGGGGTCACCATTGGTGCCGCGGAATATTTTTACGGAAATATTTACCTTATTGATAAGTACAGTCACGGACTTTAATTGATGAGCCACCTGGCACTGTTCTTATTTTAGCCGTGTAATGCAAATCGGGTTTATTCGGTTCCCGACACGGAAAGTCGACAAGTAATGTCTTCGTATTAGTAGAGCAAAATTATATTTAATAACTTTACCGGTTGGCTAACCTGAGAGCCAGAACTACAAACTTGACAGCAGAGTGACTACCCAACCCACTTGTCAACCAATTGCAGGTCTAGCAACAGTAACCTAGCAACGATTGTTTAAGCGTAGCGATGGTAACGTTCGCGTACGGAGAAAATATTAATATTCATTTCGACAACTTCGAAATTAACGTCTCTGATATCGACATTTCAATTGTCACTGTCTTCAGATAAGTTTTCAGAATAATCAAGTTAATGAGCTCTGATTCCAAGGAGATCAGTATCAAATAGATTGGATAAACTTAATGCAACATTTAATTTATTTTTATCATTGAGAACTTATTAGTCAACCTGTATGGATAAGACTATTTCCGATTATAAGTAATTTATTTGTCATCTTATTTACGAGCGTGCGGTTTGAGTTCGTGTTTAATCGTGTAATCTCGTGAATGTATGAAACTGTAAAATTGAAAAGTTTGAAGGTAGCTCATCAATTAAAGTCCGTGACTGTACCTACTCTAAAAACTTTTTTTGTAAGTATGCCCATCGGGGTCACTGTGGCTCAAGTACCTACAGTTTTTAGTTAGTAAAGGACGTAAATCATTCAGTCCCTCGACATCTTGAATGATTTTGGGGGGGTCATGACCCCCAGGACCCCCCCCTTGGACCGCACCTGCCTTGATTACATTATTACATTCTGTTAGAATCGCTCGTCGATGTAAGTTTTTGCTGGGGCAACGCGTTTATTCTGTCTTTAGACTCCTGTGGCATACCGCACGACAATAAGCTGTTGGTTACATCGTGTCAGATACCGATATCGTCCCGATGTCGTCCCAATATCGTCTGACGATGTCGAGCCGATATGTCGTTTATCATCGCAGTCTGAAAACGGCCAATCGTGTGAAGATGACAAAGACAGAAAGATGTTATAGCGCTGAGCGTTAGTAGATGCATTCATTTAGTGATTCGTGGTGCAAATGGGTTAAGATGCCACTAAAGCTCGTTTACACTTAAAATTCAGTCATCTTATATTGATAAATGATTTTTATTATTCCATCCTATAGGTACAAGTCCCTAGCCGACTGCAGGCAGCAGCAATTAAGCGACGTGTCGCCGCGACACTACTGGTTTCTATGTATTTCTATAAAAATACATAGTGTCGCTACGACACGTCACCTGCTGCTGCTACCTGCAGTATACATTGTCACAGTATTTGAGGCCGTGTGTGACAGAACCGACGCCATTTTCTTTTTTAGTCAATCCGAAATATTTAGAGGATGTAATCCTTTCCTTCTCGGAATGTGTGGCCATCAAAAGGTTGGTCGTAAAGTGGTGGAGAAGAATATTCCAAGACTCTTCTGTATATACGAGTAGAGTCTACTTTCGTTGCATTCGCATTATTGTCAATTTGTTTTGGTTTTACCTCTTCTGTGACATTCAAAGTCGCATTACCAACCTTTTTTGTGATTGTAGATGTAGATAACCGTGGTGTATCTTGCTTGCCAGCTCTTTTTCATAGAAAGCTACCAATTGGATGGAGGTGCACGGTTCCAATTGGTCGCTTCTGAAACTTCAAAAGTGCCCCTATTGGTTTGCTACCCAATTCAAACAAAAGTTTGTAAATATAGAAAAATAGTAATTATAAAACTCTTTAATTAATTAATTTATATTTACAAAATAAAATCATTTTGTCTTTTTTTTTTATTGTTATCTTTCTAAACGATACCCGCCAAATCCATAAGTATTTTTCATTTTTACTCTGTACCCCGACTGGACTGGTCTTTGTGTTTTACTTTCCAGAAGGTGGTTCTGGTAATATCTTTGAATGTACTCTGGTCTGTGTATCCGATGTCGTTTCCTCTCTCTTTTCCTCTTGAGTGTTCGATGATGTCGCTTTCTCTTTCTTAATGTTGGTGGTCGTGTGGTACCACGGTGAGGTTCTGTCTGAGTCACGGGTGGTCGATGATGTCGCTTTGTCTTGCTATCTCTTGGTGACCATGTGGTGTCCATAAGAGGTTCTGTTTGACTGACGGCCTCTGTCTGAGGCGAAGTTTGATTTTCTGCTGAAATAAATAATGATAATTAAAAATAATCGTCTCATTGTAGACTTTGTAGTAGTAGCGCTCGTCCGGAGAAGTACTGAAATGAAATTGTTTAATCTGTAAATAGGATATCGGAATCACTTTTATAAGTAATATAAAAAATTAAAAAATATCTAGATGAGGTCGGCGTTTCCTATCTGACTACTGTGAGAAGAAAGGCCGAATCAAACTCAGAGGTCACAGTCTCTTTTAAAGTCCAAACATAATCTTGGTCAGGCCATATGAGGACCATTTAGATTAATATTTGAAATGGTCTTTTGAGGAAAGAACCACACAGATTTGAGTGAACCTGTCCAGTCAGTGCAAGCATTAGTTAGTAACCGAGGAGCTCAACTCAGAGCTTAAGGAGATCAACGATTCGACGAAAAATACCAAAGAAAGGACATTTGGGTAGGCCGCATAAATTACTCAAACGGGTTCCCTCTATCTGGCAGAATTTTGATGCTCCGAAATTTATTTGGCATAACACACTTGGCATAATCTTCTTTAAACGAATATATATATGGCATAAAAATCATTTAATATAATTATTGTTTGGCCGAATGTTTATATGTCCGAATTTACAAAGGCATACTTTTAAGATGGCAGAATTTTATTTGGCATAATTACTTTTGGCAAAGCTTAATTTCGCATAATTTCGTTTCACATAACGTTTATTTAGAGCGACGATTATTTGGAATAATTTCACTTGGCATATTAAGAAGATGGCAGAATTTCATTTGGAATAATTTTATTAGGCATAATTATTGTCATTTCTATAAAATGTAATCATATTCTTAACCTTAAATGTGTACTACAAAAGTTAGTGAAGTGACAGAACCGAATCGCTGCAAAACCGACTGCACGTAGTCTTGTCTGCCCTACCCCTAGAGTGTAATTTAAGCCCGCGTAGGCGCGGAGGGGCGAGGCGGCCCGCGAGCTGAGGAGCAGGTGGTTTTAACGCTCGCCGCCGCGGCTGAGGCTGGCCGGCGAAGCCGGCCAGCAAGCCGAAGCTGCTGTGGTGAGCGTTACAACCATCTGCGACGAGAAGCTTGCGTGGGACCGCCGGAACCCGCAGCGCCGGAGCCGTGACAGAAACCATGCCTGCTGAAGCAAAGACGATTCTGACAGTGAACTTTCTGCAATATGATGGTTCTACTTTTTAATTATTATGGATATGAAATTTATGCCTAAAGATGATTCTGAATTACAAAATTATGCGTTTTTAATGTATTATAAATGAGTGTATGCCAAACGATTTTCTGCGAAATGAAGTTTATGCTATGCGCTGTTATGCAAAATAATATTATGACATAAAAAGTTCTGCTATAAAGGGTAGACCCTACTCAAACTGCCAGACTGCTGTCCAGAGGTTCGTTTGCGCCTAGTTTATCTGTCGCCAAGCGTGCGTTGCTGTGTGCCGGTGTAATTACACATGAGAATTTTCATATTCATCTCCGGGATGGCAACTGGCAACACAATGATCTACGATGTCTCTGGTATTGCATATAATGATCAGTGATCGGAAATAGGTGAGCTAAACTACCTAAACTTCAAAGAACAGAGACAAAAACAGTGGAGACTTCCTTACGACTAAAATATTTTTTAGGACTAATGTCGGGGTTTCGGGACATCACTTAAGTACGTTTAATATTAATATTATTAATAGAGTAAGAGAGTTTATTTGGACATTGTTCTACATATAAAAGTTAGTTAAGTTAGTAATATACCTCATTATTAAAGCTGGTATGTAAATTACATTTGCTCCGCTTACTTACAACGTTCAAACGAAGATAAGGACAAATACCTTTTTTTTTTAAACAATAAAAATCGTGTTCTTTTTTTAAAACGGAAAGAGGAAATGTATTCGATACAAAGTTGTTTTAGTGTATTCATTTTGGTTGGACTAAAGTAATGTTCCGTCCGACATTAGTCCCGAAAAAATATTTTGTCGTAAGGCGTCTCCACTTTGTTATTTTTCGAACTTTAGGTATTTTAGCTCAACTATTTGCGATCACTGCTAATGATGGTGGAGACCTCTTACCATCAGATGGGTCGTCGACTTGTCTGACGTCATCGCTGCGCAATGGAGACTTTTGATTGGATTGCAAACTCAAGTTCACAGAGTCCACCAACTCTTGACGGTGTTTTGTCCCTTTGAGACGTCGATACGGTCTCAGGAAGTTATATATGAGGCTATTGCAGAGCCAATAGCCGTTTAATGAAACTGGAATGAGAAAACACTAATTCATTTTGTTTTATCGTTTTTGGATAACGTGTTACTCAATAACTAGTTCATAATTAGCCGCCTTTACACGACACGCGCTTTCACGCGTGAAAGGCCTTTCACGCAGGAAAGAACGCGCGTGTAAAGATAGAATTACAACAAAAAAAAATCAACCGACTTCCAAAAAAAACACAAAAAAAGTGAAAAATAACTTTAATTTCGGAAGTCGGTGGCAAAAAACGGAAATTGAAAAAAAAGCACCGGTTGGTTGGCAAAGACAGGTTGTTTTTTTTTTTTGTAAAAAGTTTTTATTTTTCACTTTTTAGTTGTGGTACCTACCCCACACAAATCCGAATACCACTACCTGCTATGTAAATAACAGTGAAGGAGTCAAACAGGATATCGTCTAGATAAACTAAGTGGAAAAAATACGTAATATTGAAGCTAACTCAAAAATTACGCAAGCAAAGTTAATAAAATTTATATGGGACCACCTCGGAAGCATGACCTACCAAACAAAAAAAGAATCATCAAAATCGATTCATAATTGGCAGAGTAATCGTGTTACAAACATTTAAAAAAATATATATAAAAAAACATACAGACGAATTGAGAACCTCCTCCTTTTTGAAGAAGTCGGTTAAAAAGAGAAGGAGAACGGACGCGCGCCGTCTCGCGCTGTCACGCGGTCAAGTCTGTGCGCTTCGAACATAATTCAAGGCACATAAAAATGGATAAAAATAATCACACAAGATTGCGCGTGCAAGCTTTCCCGCGTTCAATCGTGCACACTCCGATCGCGAGTGAAAGCGCGTGTCGTGTAAAGGCGGCTATTGTGTCAAATATTGGTATGGTACGTCACAACTTAGATGTAGCATCGGCAAAATTCGTAAAACCGATCTCATCCGAAGTGAGTGCACCTTCAAAAACTCCAAACTAAGTATATTACTACTTTCGGTGAAAATGATCTTTTCGCAAACGCAATAACTTATTGAGTCATATAATCAAAAACATTTTGTACCTATTTGGGATTTAATGGGAATAGTTTTTGGGATTCAAAGACAATAAAACGTAATTCTCTTGCATTTTTCAAATGTGGAACCCAACGGAAATGCATAATAATGTATTGTGGGATCCAACGCCAAAAATATTTAACTGGGATTCAAAAGTAGGATCGACGAAAAAAAATGCTTTTCATGCTACATCTAAGTCACAATATTGCGTCAAGTTGTGTCGTACAGTATTCAGTTGTATCCGGTAAGACTGGAAGCCGACCCAATGAAATCGAAATCAATCAAAAGTCATTTATTCAAACTAGACTGAGAATCAGCACTTTTCGAACGTCAAAATTACATAAGACAGTCCCTCAAAACGCCCGCCCTTCACCACTTCCTAGTGCTTTAGCTGGGAAGAAGAACTGGCGCAACAAACTCCCCAGCAGCACAGCTGTCTGTTCAGTTAGAAAAAAAATATTCTATACATTATTATGCAAAATCATTTACATTACATACATAAAACTTAAATCTAATTATTAGCCATATGTCAGCTAGCACACGCCGTTATATCAACCAAATAAATAAATAAATAAAATCGAGAACTATACAGGGTGTAAGGGGAACACCGTTGTTGTAAAAAAAACGTTATTTTCATTAAAAGATTTAAAAAAGTTTCTATCCGACACCGTGCTCGCTAGCGAAACAGCTGACTAACTGAGGGAGGGGTCGCGCTCGCGGCCGGCCAGGTTACGTCCCGCGACCCCCATCCGTGTTGAGACGCAAGTTCGCAAAAGAAAAGTCGTAATTTTCCATTGATTTTACGTTCTGTAAATGACACCAAACCACTGGTTTCAAGGATAACGGTGTTTACCCTAACACCCTGTATATGTACTCAAGCAAAAATAAAAAGTAAATATAAACATAAATTAATATCTAAATAAAAGCCTCCAGGCATAAAGGGCGTGCCCGATTACACAGATGTGATGGTGATATACGTACTATTAGGATACGCCGCGAACTCCTTCAGGGTATCAAACAGGAGTCTCCCTTCATCGTCGTCATACAACATGTCAGCGTACTCAAGGATTGTGTTCACTTCAATTGACAGCTCCTGATGTCGCTGATTTAGCATGTGGTGTAAATTGGCGGCGTGATCTGATGGATAAAAAATTTTACAAAAAAAAAACAACCGACTTCCAAAAAAATCACTAAAAATGTGAAAAATAACTTTAACTTCGGAAGTCGGTGTCTTTGCTTTTCAATTTCCGTTTTTTGACACCGACTTCCGAAATTAAAGTTATTTTTCACATTTTTAGTGATTTTTTTGGAAGTCGGTTGTTTTTTTTTGTAATTTTTTTTTATTTTTCACTACCTGCTATGTAAATAACAGTGAAGGAGTCGAACAGGATATCATCTAGATAAACTAAGTGGGAAAAATACGTAATATTGAAGCTAACTCAAAAACTACGCAAGCAAAGTTAATAAAATTTATATGGGACCACCTCTGAAGCATGACCTATCAAACAAAAAAAGAATCATCAAAATCGATTCATAATTGGCGGAGTAATCGAGTAACATACACAAAAAAAAAAAAAAAAACATTCAGACGAATTGAGAACCTCCTCCTTTTTGAAGAAGTCGGTTAAAAACAAGTTAATGTCGAAAACTAACAGCTAGGACCTAGAATAATCTGCCTGCCTTTTCCCAACTATGTTGGGGTCAGCTTCCAGTCTAACCGGATGCAGCTGAATACCAGTATTTTGCATGGAGCGACTGCCTATCTGACCTCCACAACCCAGTAACTGGGTAATACGATACCCCTTGGTGAGACTGGTTGTCAGACTTTCGGACTTCTGACGACCCGTAGCGACTGTCAAAGATCCACAAATGACAGCCGGGACCAACGGCTTAACATGCTTTCCGAGGCATGGAGGAGTCTCGGTATGTAAAGATGGTCAACCATCCACGGACCAACCCCGGCAAGCGTAGCTTAACCTGATGGATCGACCCGTGCGGCTGTTATTACTTAATATATTATTAAAAAAAAAAAAAAACTATAGAGATGTAGTAGCGAGATGAGGAGCTCGGGGCTAAATAATAACAGCCGCACGGGTCGATCCATCAGGTTAAGCTCCGCTTGCCGAAGTTGGTCGTGGATGGGTGACCGACCATCTTTACATACCGAAACTCCTCCGTGCCTCGGAAAGCACATTAAGCCGTTGGTCCCGGCTGTCATTTGTGGATCTTTGACAGTCGTTATGAGTCGTCAGAAGCCCGAGCCTGCAGAGTAACAAAAAAAAACAACGTTATTTTCATTAAAAGATTTAAAAAAGTTTCTATCCGACACCGTGCTCGCTAGCGAAACAGCTGACTGACTGAGGGAGGGATCACGCTCGCGGCCGGTCAGGTCACGTCCCGCGCTCCCGCCCGTGTTGCCGACGTTGCCCTAGCACATAGGGTGAAAGGGTGAAATACTCTTGTGGTAAAACGTGGAATTTCTTTTTTTTTTAAAAGTTGTAATATTCCATTGATTTTACGTTCTATAAATAACACCAAACCACTGGTTCAAGGATAACGGTGTTTACCCTAACACCCTGTACATCTAACACTAAAATAATAACAATATGTCCAAGTATATAAAAAGGGGGGGGGGGAATAATCATTATAGTGCATCAATAAATTATCTTATAAAGTAAAATATATGCAATATATAGGCAATATCTTGATAAAGTAAGTGAGCACTCGGACCCCATGGCCCTAGGGTTTCAACCCCAAACAGCTCGACCATATAAGACTCAAAGAGATTGGAGTATTCGCGCCGTTTGAGGTTTTCTGCACCTGCAGCAGCAGCTCCAGCACAGCCCACCGTGCTAAGAAGATGGGATGGCGCAAGGGTGTCGACACACGTTGCATCCCACACCGAAGGCCTAACTACCTTTTTTTTTGAGGTTGGGAAATCATAGAATTACTTATCCCGCTCTGGGCGGAGTGGAAGGGCGCGTCAGACTTTTATTGACTAAAACCCACCGGTGTTCCTTCAGTTGCCTGTTGCCAAGGGCCCCGGTATCCCTTTCGGACTTTCCCGCAGCCCTGGTAGGAAGGCCTACTTACCTGAGCCGATTAGATTTTACATTAACAAACTTACCTTGTATAACATCGATCTCTGAATCTTTAAGAAATCTAGCGACCTTCATCGTGACACTTAGGAGCGGCTTGCCGAACCACATCAATTGTCCTTTTTGGTATAAACTGTAACGAGATACATTTATTTACATCTACCATTATAGATCTGCAATCCAATGCGATAGAGTGGCCTTACATGCTAAATCCTTAAGCTCAAAACACACACAAAGCGGGTGCGGGGCGGGAGCGGGTCGGGAGCGGGTCGGGTCGGGCGCGGGACTGTAGCGGGTCGAGCGCTGACATATTTAAAATCTTCATAAACCAGAGATCCATCGCCAAACACAAGATTTTTTTGTAAATATTCACAAAATAAATACTTTATAATATTATTCAAATTATATTATAATATAATAATAACTCCTTGAATTACAATTTATTATGCCCGCCGTACTCCCGCGCCCGACCCGCTCCCGTCCCGCTCCGCGCCCGCGTTCTGTGTGTTGACATCCATATAATTCCTTGAGTTACAATTTATTATACCCGCCGTACTCCCGCGCCCGACCCGCTCCCGCCTTGTGTGTGTTTTGAGTTTAATCTACATCCTATAAAATTACATACTATATCCTAAATCTTAACCTACATCTAAATAACATAATTATTATGACAAATGCAGCTTTTGGGAATTCAATCATGCACCACAATATATGAACCCTCTCGTGAACCTCGTCCATCACACGCATGGCTCTAGTGAGAGGAGTCCTCGCTAGTAGGTTGGTCCTGGCTGCTGCAGAACCGTTGAATACACCCATACACACAATGTTTTGCGTGCGTTACGTTGCGCATTATCCAAAACAGCAATTTTTCACTTATAAGTCGTTTCCCAGCAATGTAATGGCTATGTGATGGGTCTTTGTACACCCTCCATGTAAAATAATGGTATTCAGCTGTACCTGGTTAGAGTCGAAGGCAACACCAACATAGTTGGGAAAAGGCTAGGCAGATGATGAACATTAAATGATAAATACCCATATATTATGTGATCTGTATGTTTGACCACATCACGAACCGCTTTCATCTCCTTTGTAGCTATGAGTCGAGTCAGCTCAATCAGAAATACTATCATATATCCTTCTTGAAGTGTCTCTATCATACCGAAGTAAGGATGCGGCGCCGTATTTTCTGGAAAAAAATTGCAATTGTTCAGCATGGCGTAAAAGCTGACCAGTGTGTGGAACAATGCTACCAATTATAATGATGATGAATTGTTCAGATCATTGATCAAAGAATCGGGTTATCAAAAGTTACAAGTCTTCACGTTCACAAGTTACCTTGAATGTTAATTTTGCGTTAAATTAAAAATTAGAATCAGCAATACATCTCTCTAAGTTCATGTAAGTGTATTGACTGACGATTTCATGAAATTTTCATTCAATACGCTTACATGAACGTAGAGAGTTGTATTGCTGATTCTAATGTTTATAATTCTGTAAATCCATATTCGTTACGGCCGCTAATAATATTTAGATCAACATACAACCTGATACTGACCTGCAAATTGCAAAAAACGTAAGAAAATTTGAATTTCGCGGGCCACCCTAGCGCATCCATCTTAATGTTCCCACTGCTGGGACACGGGCATCAGGTCATTTCTCTCTTTTGACCCCATTTAAAAAAAGAATATCGAATTTAAACATTTATTGCGGTACTAAGCAGGACACGTGAACTTGTAAGACGGAATAGAGAGTCACCGGACACTCTCAGGATTTGTTACGATTTTCTGCAAGTTATAACTTACAAAGAAGTTTTTGCTAAACAAAATCACAAATAAAAGTGTAAAAATATAAATACTTGTGAACAAAATAATGGCACTTGGTAATACTTACAAGGCGTGTAAGTTTTGATAAACAGGGCACTGCTAGCACATGCATTTTTTAATCTGTGTCTAAAGTACCGGGAAAAATCTTCCCAACCTCTCTATCTTTTCAGATATCTGGTCGTTTGACTTGCAACCATATTGGTCCTTCGAGCCGGATTATACACAACCAAAATAGAGATGATAAATATGATTTTTTATTTACTTCTTCCGGCTTTAACTTATGTGACTTGGCTCTATTAGTAACATTGTTTGTTAAAGCAATGGAGATTGTTTGAGAATAACTTAATATGCTGACAACTGATAAACCGCGGTCACTGTCGGATAGCATAGAAAAGAAAGAGAAGCGTGATGACGTAACGCTTGTAATTTATTGCAAAATAAGAAGCAATTATTCGATTTATTCAAAATTGAGTTGAATGATCGAAAATTAAAAACAACAAAGTCCAGCATTCAAATAAGACGTTCTTGTTATTAATTAAAATACCGTACCGTAATACATAAAGTACTGTTATAACCCTTATTACTAGGCAATAAAGCCTAAGTCAGCTTTTACTTAAAAACACTGTACTTTTCCTTTAATAAAGTACTGATGTTGCATTTTTAGCCAGTGCATAGAAATCATAAATGTACAATTCAGTTAGTTAGATTCTGAACGCCGTCGCGTAATCTAGTGTGCCCAAAGTAAGGGAGCAATTAAGAGGGACATTGCCAAAATATAAGTACCCAAAAACTTGTGTGTCTATGTTTTTGTAGGTGAATTAAAGTGGTTCCAGTAGAATTATAATTAAAAAATAAAAAGACAATCGGCGTCGGCTTACTAACAGTACGTTGATATTTAATACAGAAATTTTGAATTAGACCTCACGGTAAAAGGTTATTTTACCGTTAATTTGTATCGTGTTTATTTTTCAAAACGTTTATTGGTTACTACCCGGTTCTGAGAAACATTTTCAAGATTTACATATTAAAATTTTTCCTATAGCATAAACTATAAACATTTGGCGATTTTTTTGTTTAATGTGGATGCTTTAGGGTGGCCCGCGAAATTCAAATTTCCTTAGGTTTTTTGCAATTTGCAGGTCAGTATCAGGTTGTATGTTGATCTAAATATTATTTGCGACCGTAACAAATATGGATATACCTTAAGTTCATGTAAGTGCCTGATACTGACCGGCAGATTGCAAAAAACGTAAGAAAATTTGAATTTCGCGGGCTACCTTAGCGCATCCCTCTTAAGTCAAGCCTACTTTCACCGTTTGCCTATTGTCAACGCCATCTAACTAATATTATAAACGCGAAAGTTTGTAAGTATGGATGGATGGATGGATGTTTTAAACTCTTTCACGTAAAAACGGCTGAATGGATTTGGATGAAGTTTGGCAAACAGATAGTTTATAACCCGGATTAACACATAGAATACTTTTTATCCCAATATTCCCACGGGATCTAGACTTACGCGGGTGAAACTGCGGGGCGCAGCTAGTATGTAATAATTATATCTTAGAATCTTCAAACAATATTAGTAAAGGTACATACGTCTAAGAAACTGTATTTTTGCTGTCGTAGCCGACGTCTCCATCCAATCTGGATATTCGAACTTCTTAGTCATTTTTGATCTTTCACGCGTCCTCAAGATCTCTTCTCCTACATCCATTTGTGTAAACGTCTTCTCGACTTCATCATTAGTAGTATCATCAGCTATAGTTCCCTTCCCATCGCTAAGAAGAAGGTTCGGGAAGAGTTTTTTCTTGGTGCCAGTTGGAAGAGTGTGTGAACGTTTGATCCGATGCAAGGCAGGTTCTGTAGACTTTACAGGGTCGTATGATGACACTTTAGCTTCAGGGTTTTTTATCTCTCGAGTTATATCAAGCACTTTTATCTCTAGTTGGTTTCCTGCCTGGTGATTGACGGTGATATTTTTCAACTGTCCATTGCTCATATTTTGTTGAGTTATCTTCTGATTCCGTCTGATTGCTTGTGGGAACCTTTCTGCTGATGATAAAAGGTTTTACATTAGTTGTTGCGAATGTTTGAGTAATATACGACATTATTTTTTCGTTATGCTAAACCCGAAAAGGGGTCATTGTACTCATCATTTTGAACAACTTTTTCTATGGGATAAATTAGAAATCGCAAAAAAAAATACAGCTGTTCCATACATTTTGTCGATTTAAGTGAAGACAAATGTATGGAAAAGCAGTTTTTTTTTTTGCGATTTCCATGATGGTCCCATAGAAAAAGTTGTTCAAAATGATGAGTACAATGACCCCTGTTCGGGTTTAGCATAAACAAAAAATAATGATGGGGACATGTTTACTGAATAAAGATGACCTGAAACGTATACGATGCGATGCGATGCGATGTCTAAGCATTATTACAACATAACATACCATGACGCCTGTAATCCCCGAGGGGTTAGGCAGAGGTGTACCTATTACATGGGACTCAAACATAACTGGCGAAATGTGGGTGTACTACATTTCGCCAGTTATGTTTGAGTCCCATGTAATAGGGGGCGAGCCTATTGCCATCAACCAGGGACAAACCCAGACTCCGGGCTGCTACTGAGAAACTATTATAATAGATAATTGTTTCAGGCGTGACCTTGTGGAAATCCATTATAAAATACAATAGACGTTGATATATTTAGTAACCTATTCCGCTTGACTATTCTTCAAGAGTCCGAAAAACCCTGTGAGAAATCGACACGTGTTTCACCTCTCAACGAGGCATCCTCAGGATGACGATTGACCAATTGCAAACCAGAACGCGACGTGTTACCACACCGAGCTATGGACGCAAAGAAGTTCTTTGCGTCCAGCGCTCGGTGTGTCGATTTCTTACAGGGTTTTTCGGACTCTTGAAGAATAGTCAAGCGGGATAGGTTACTAAATACATCAACGTCTATTGTATTTTTTTAACTATTATTTATTTCCTTTTATTTCATAAATTTACATATAAATTACATTTTTAAATATTAGAATATAAAAATATAAAAACATTTAAAAATATAAAAAATAGTAGCCCACCGGTATCGGGAACAGGGTCCAAGCTACCGGCGGTCAGGGCTCCAGAGAGAGGAACCTTCTAACAATACGGGCCGTGTCTAGAAGTACCGCTTTCTGAATCAAGCCCTTAATCCAGCTGCCTAACGAGAGCCTCCGTAGATGTTGGTCGAGGCTCTTGGCAATTAAGCCATTGGCTGATACGACTATCGGCACAATGATCGCAGAGTCCACATCCCACATGTCGACAACCTCGTGAGCCAAGTCAAGATACTTGATTTGTTTATCTTTCTCGGCCTTCACGAGGTTCTCGTCATGCGGGACCGTTATGTCAATGATCATTGCACGCCGCTCTGTTCGATCCACCACCACTATATCAGGCTTATTGGCAACAATAGTCCTGTCAGTGATGATGGATCGATCCCAGTACAAAGTGATATTTCCATTTTCGAGAACTGGGTCGGGCACGTACCTGTAGTACGGCACTTCCGATTCCACAAGGCTATACTTTAGAGCAAGTTGCTGATGGATAATCCTGGCTACAAGGTTGTGTCTATGCAAGTACTCTCCGTTAGCTAGACGAGAACACCCGGAGATGATGTGTCGAATTGATTCTCCCGGTCGGTGGCATGCCCGACAGTTGTCAACCGTTCCGTCCTTCACAATAAATCTCCGGTAATTGTTCGTCATGATAACTTCGTCCATAATTGCACAGACAAAACCTTCGGTTTCCCCAAAGAGGTCACCGAAACGCAGCCAGGCTACAGACGCTTGTAGATCTACATCGGGTCCATGTAGGGCCCGGAAAAAGCGTCCGTGAAGCTCCTTACTCTGCCATACCTTCCTGCGATCGTTAGTGTCAAGCACTACAGGCTTGCGCCAGTTCTCTTTCGCCAAGGAGAGCGGGGTGAGGCCCTTGTCCACCGCGACCACATCTCGATGCATCCCCACGTCGGCTTCTAGGAAATATTCCCTGAGACTGCATATCTCGCGATTGTGGAGGGTCTTAGCGTTTAAAAAGCCTCGACCTCCACACTTTCGCGGGATATACAGTCTCATTACCGATGACCGCGGGTGATGCATTCGGTATGCAGTCAGCAGCGTACGGACCCTCCTATCCAGGGCGTCAAGTTCGGTCTGAGTCCATTTGAGTATGCCGAAAGAGTACATCTATTATAATTATTATTGCATTATTACAACTCTGTTCAGATTACCATACTTATATCGATTTGTATCTACCTAGCCATTTCCCAACTATGTTGGGGTCGGCTTCCAGTCTACCCGTATGCAACTGAATACCAGTATTTTACATGGAATGCCTGCCTATCTAACCTCCACAACCTAGTAACTAGGTAATACGATACCCCTTGGTTAGACTGGTTGTCAGACTTTCGGGCTTCTGACGACCCGTAACGACTGTCAAAGATCCACAAATGACAGCTGGGACCAACGGCTTAACGTGCTTTCCAAGGCACGGAGGAGTCTCGGTATGTGAAAATGGTCACCCATCCACGGACCAACTCCGGCAAGCGTAGCTTAACCTGATGGATCGACCCGAGCGGCTGTTATTACTTCGCCACGAGCTCCTCCAACAATTATTATTGTATTATTACAAATGTATTCAGATTACCATATTATATTGATTTATTGTATCTACGCAGCCTTTTCCCTACTATGTTGGGGTCGGCTTCCAGTCTAACCGTATGCAGCTGAATACCATTATTTTACATGGAATGCCTGCCTATCTAACCTCCACAACCCAGTTACTGGGTGACACGGCTACTAAACTTGCGACAATCTAAGAAGCCCGTTTTGACGTTTCTCATCTTATATGCCGCGATAACTTTGTATAAACGTCAATGTAAGAGATCGAAAAATCGAATTCATAATCCTAATTCATTACTAGGTTATCCATACACTATAACAATGAGTATCATTCGAAAGCACCAAGTTTTTATTTTTGGAAAAATGCACTCAAAACCACGAATTAATCGTTGATTAATATTCTGACAGGATGTTATTACAATGTCATGTCTTTGGGTTCGTTGCTATGGCAACGGTAGTGTTGCGAAGATTTTAACCCGTTTTTTGACCGAATAAAATCGATGTTCTGAAAAATTGATTCTTTTACAAACATTGCCTTTAGAAAAGAGACTAACGTAACAAATAAATTCTGATCACATATGTTTTTAGCTTTCTTTTGATATTTAATATGTCATTAAAGGAAATGGTTAAAGGTTATTGTTATATTTTCTGACTCGGCTATTTGTGATTTTGGTGTTATCGTGTAAACTCGTCAACATGTCTAAAATTGGAGCGACGATCTTCGCAGGGTGTTTGGTAGCAGCTGGATAAGTTACCGAGAATCGAGCTGAATGCCGTGCAATTGGAGAGGTCCAGTAGAAGACTGCTGTAGGCTGATGATGATGATAATGACGTGTAATAAAAAGATATGACTCGAGAATCAGTTTGAAGTAATGTAGATAAATTGTCGATTACAAAGTCTAAGTATGATAAATCGATATGTCTCGAGAATCGGTTTTTGAAACAACCGATTTTTTGTCCCCATCACTACTAACAGTATTTTGATAGATGTCAAAGCGGGCTTCTTAGATTGTCGCGAGATTAGTTGTCAGAATTTTGAGGCTTCGGACAGTTACCCGTAACGACTGTCAAAGATCTTTGAATGACAGTCGGGAGCAAGGCTTAAAGTGCTTTCCGAGACACGGAGGGGTCTTCATATGTAATGGATAGTCACCCATCCTCGAACTGACCGCGGCAAGCGTAGCTTAACCGTCTATCGACTCGGGTGCTTAAGATTACTTAACTTCTTCCTTTCGTGTGGTGAGTGACTAACCTAGTGTCGGAGTTTTAAAGCCGCCCCAGGGCCTCTGACTTAGCTTCACATGCCGTCGAAGAATATCTCTCAGGCATGCCGGTTTCCTTACGATGTTTTCCTTCACCGTTTTTAAAGCGAGTGATACAACACGCACATGAATCCGAAAAGTCAGTGGTGCGTAGTTTTTGCGGGAAAGTCCGAAAGGGATACCGGGACCTTGGCAATAGGCAACTGAAGGAACACGGGTGAGTTTTAGTCAGTAAAAGTCTGACACGCCCTTCCGCTCCGCCCATAGCGGGAGAAGTCATTTGACTAATTAACTAACTAATTTTTTTAACTTGTGTGTACTTTTTTATCGACTTATTCTTTTAATGTGGAGGCTTGTCATCAGCATTTTTATTTTTAATATTACTTTCTTATATCACTGGTTTGTTAGTCAGTAAGCCTTCTTTAAAATAAAATAAATAAATAAATATGATTTCCCACCCTCTAAAAAAAAAGAGGTGCGCGGCTTGGGTTCGAACTCGAGACCTATGACTTGGCAGGCCAACGGTCACACAACTGGGCTCATCACCTGCCTTTTCCCAACTATGTCGGGGTCGGCTTCTAGTCTAACCGGATGCAGCTGAATACCAGTATTTTACATGGAGCGACTGCCTATCTGACCTCCACAACCCAGTTACTGGGTAACACAACTAGGCTATCAGTGCTTATTACTTAACACAAATTCTACTTACGAAAATATGGTACTTTGGGCGTTGGATCTGTAGGACTCTGTATGTACTTTCCATGGCCAATTGGAGTAAGGAGAACGGAGTAATGCGGAATGACTCGGTTCCTCTGGTCTGTTCCTGGAGTACTGTTCCACATGATATCCGTGATGGTGCAGTTGTGGTGTCTTGTCGCTTCATGTCCAGTTGTTAGTGGTCCGTTTGAGTTGAATTTAGCTGGAAAAGGGGTTTTTGTTAGTGACACTTCTCCATTTAAAAAATAAAAAGTTAATTAAATTTTTGGAAGTCGGTTGTTTTTTTTTTGTAAAAAGTTTTTATTTTTATCTTTTTAGTTGTGTACCTACCCCACAATAACTCGAATACCACTACCTGCTATGTAAATAACAGTGACGGAGTCAAACAATATATCGTCTACATACACTAAGTGAGAAAAATATGTAATATTGAAGCTAACACAAAAACTACGCAAGCAAAGTTAATAAAATTTATATGGGACCACCTCTGAATTGAGAACCTCGTCCTTTTTGAAGAAGTCGGTTAAAAGAAGAAACTCAACTCAAATCTTGAACTTCGTTTTTTGTAAGGTATTGCAGGCGGGGACAAACCAATAACCTGAAATATGGTGTAACTTTTGAATGTCCCCGCCTGCAACACCTAAAAAAATTCTCTAGTTTTATTAATATATATATTTGGAATTAACTCATTACTAGCTTTTATTCGATACCAATGTTGTTGTAATTAATTTAAAAAAAATCTTCCCCTCCTTTTTTTTTTAATGCAGATGAAATATATAAAAAAACATAGCCTATGTCACTCCCACAATTAAGACGAACCTAACGACACCTCGTATGTTAAAATTCATCAAGCCGTTTAGGTTACAGAGCGTGCCAAAGAAATAGACATACATACATACATACTCTCGAAAAACATTACCCTCCTTCTGGGGCAGTCGGGTAAAAACAGCAATGCCAGTCAACGTGGCAATGCTGCCAGCCAATTTGATTTATCAGCTTGTTTCAGTGTATATTAGTTACACGGCAAGTAAAAAAGACCCTGAAATAATGATAAGAAAAGCAAAAAAAATACATACCATTCTCAAAAACATCACAATTCAATAAACCATAATGAAAAAATAAACTTATACATAACAACAGCATAGTGTTTCGTCCGTTTTTTTTATGTTTATTTAAAACATGTATGTTCTGCCATATTTTTACCCGATCGCCCCCGAAGGAGATTTGAAATGTTATCGAGTGTATTTGAAAAATGTTCCCAGTTTTCGCACGATCGTTTAATTTGACTGATTCGTTTTTTATCGTTTTATTTATAGTATACTTTTAGTAGTAAGTACATGTCCACACAATATCTTAATAATTATTTATTTTTTCAAATATTTAAAAGCATTACGACGTTTTAATATTACGTTCACTTTGCACACTATTTGGAATGTACAATTTAGTAATTTTTGATAAAATATTTGAAAAATAAACTGGTTTTTGGCCTCGCAAGGCCTAACCATGTTTTCTGAAGGCCATTTTTAAACTCGCAAAAATCTTTAACTTTGCTTAAAATTAAGCACTATTTCAGTTTTATTGGTAATAAAATTGTAGTCATGTTTTTATCCTAACTATTATATAAATGCGAAAGTGAGTTTGTTTGTTACACTTTCACGCTAAAACTGTTGAACGGATTTATATGAAATTTGGCACATGGGTAGACCATGACCTGGAGAAGGACATAGGATACTTTTCATCCTGGATCGTAGACGAAGACGCGGGCAATAGCTAGTTAGAAATAAAAATATATTGCATCTAGAAGTTTTATGATTTCATAAAATATGTTAGTATTTTTTTATTACAATGAAAGTGTGTACTTGTGTTCTGCTCTTCGAAATATTTGGTAATTTTATTTTATACTTTATTTCTAACCTCCTTTTGACTATTCACTACATTATACAGTGTGTTAACTAACGAAGAGCGTTCCCGTTAAACTCGCAATAGATGAAAGTACATAATATATCACATGCAACAAAAAAAAACTTATTTTTTAAATGTTAGTACTGAAATATTCCCTAAAAAAATTCTATTGATACGTAAAAGAAACACTCTGTACACGCACACTTGTATTTCAACGTGGAAAGACTAGTATGACAAGTACAGAGTGTTTCTTTTACGTATATATTTTTTTAATGTTAATATTTTTGTTTTTTTAATATTTGTTTTAGCATGTATAGACGCTGTACTATTGCAGGTTAACGCCCTTCGTTAGATAGCATACTGTTAACAATACAACTGCTGTTATAATTGAACCATTACAAATTAAATTTCAGCTTACACAAACTCGTTAACAGTGATCAGATCTAATGAAGATCACAGAGATGTCAACCTACCACAAGAGATTGTTGAAGAATATACGAATGAAGAGTACTCCGGAGATAAGAATAACTTACACAAAGTATATAACTTTAGAACAAAAGTAACTACAGTTCAAGATAAGAAACTGGCCTTGAGGGCGCCGAGAGTTGAAACTCTCACAGATTTCATACAGGAAGCCGTTAAAATTCTCAACACTTATGAAGATACCACATTTGAAGATTTCTTCCACGTCCTAGACAGCGAAATCAGAAAATATCATTACAGAGGTTGCAAATTTTCTGAATTAACGCAAAATTCTGATACTAGAAGTTTACTGGCCAGGTCGTTAAAGCTGATCAGAAAGAAATCAGCTTCTTTTACGAAAGCAAACATCAATGAAGTAGCGGACATGATGAGAGATGAAACATACGACGAAAATGTTAAAGAATTGCTGGATTACATCAATTCTTTATACACAAATACTGAACTGAAATTTCATAGTGTTTTACATGAATTGAAGTATTATAGGAATACAAAATCTGTAAGAACTCACAATAATTTAGTACTGGTAATTAGAAACGGGGTCCGAGCTGTTTTGTTTAATCCTTACAGTGAACTTGACGGTGATACTAGAAGAGAATTAAAAGAAAGAATAGAAATATTTTGGAAACAATTCAAAAATAAACCTGCATCAAACGCTGAAATGAAAGATATTCCTTACAGAGATCCAGTCATTACGTCAGTCATTAATAGCTTCGAGGTCTCCGAAAATATAATTAAAGTAGGTAAAAATCACAAACTTTATTCTAAAAAGGATCCACAAGTAAAAGCAAAAAACAAAAGAGACAGAATTGTTAGTTCTAGTATGTCCTTTGGTGAAACTGAGAAGGATGAGAATAGCAATGAATCTGGGAAACAGATAACAAATTCCAACACAGACGAAATCTTATCAGGACAGTCGTTCGATGGCAGCTCGAACTCCATCAGAAACTCTCAGAAGCGACATGAACAGTACAACACAGAGCGATACATGACTCTGTACACAGAAAAAATAACTTTTAAAACAAAGACTACGAAAAAAACAGAAATCATTCCCATATCTGCGAATGTGATGACAAGAAGGCCCAAAGTTAAGAAGCGATCGACGACCACATCGAGGGAGAGCGATGTATCGTCGGACAAGTCAGAGAAGCTTGAAGCGTTAAGAGCTAATCATGATACAGAACTGAACATTTCTAACTCAAGCTATGACACAGAGAGTGGCTTGACGCTAGAATCGAAGCAGAAACCGAAAGTAAGAGCAAAATATGACAAGCAACAAAAGCACGGCAAGGCAGATGTATTAAGGGCTAAGAGCAAACAAAAGAACATGGAAATCATTAGCGACGCAGTCATTGGTGTTCAGTTAGTTAATACCGAGATGTTGAAATCTTTGGGAATGTTTCAATCACTGGGGATGAATACTAGGTAAGATTTTTTTCTTCCAACTACGTAGTAATGTTATCATTAATCACTACAAAACCGATCACGAAGGACGTAGTTCTTGCTTAGAACCAAAACAGTGCAATAAAGTTGTATGAAATTTCATTATTGCACTGCTTTTTCATTATTGCACTGTTTTTAGGGTTCCATACCCAAAGGGTAAAACGGGACCCTGTTACTAAGGCTCGTCTCTCCGGCTCTGTCTGAGTGAGTGAGTGAGTGAGTGTGTGTGTGAGTGAGTGAGTGAGTGAGTGTGTGTGTGTGTGTGAGTGAGTGAGTGAGTGAGTGAGTGAGTGAGTGAGTGAGTGAGTGAGTGAGTTGCGTTGCGTTGCGTTGCGCAACCTTTTGCCGCAAAAGTCGTGGTATAACTTTGTTTGTTTTCATTAACTTAAGTAGGTATATCATCTTTTATCTTTTTTTTTTATCACGGTTACACTGGTAGTTGAAAGAAAAGTAGATTACGCACCTCGCTAAAGTGAGTAATTAATGCACTCGTGTTAATTTAGTGCACTTTGTGCTCGATGTACCTTATAATCTACTATTTGGATTCATTTAGAATTCAGCACGAAATTATATATAGATTTTGTGGTCTTTTGTGCCGTAAAGGTATTTGTGCAATAATATCCCAGAAAAATTAAAAAATGACCACTTTTACGAATCAAACCACTAAGTTTTATAAAGCAATTATATATTTTTTTCTTTTTTACATCTGTATACAATAATTCACCATGAAACACCGATTATATATATTCTCCTACCCCTAATTCAATTTATTAACGCAGCATGTCTTCATAAGTTTAGGTTTAAAGAATTTATTTCTCTCTAGCTTCCGCCCGCGGCTTCGCCCGCGTGGTATGTCGATATAAAGTAGCCTATGTCCTTTCTCAGGCTCTAGACTATCACGTGTACCAAATTTCATTTAAATCGGTTCAGTAGTTTTGGCGTGAAAGCGCGCCAGACAGACAGACAGAGTTACTTTCGCATTTATAATATTAGTGAGGATAAGATCTTAGTTAACAGTTTACTTAAAATAAACATCTAAGTTATTATAATCATCATATTGGCCTCTGGGGTGTTGGTGATATTACATGTTATATACGTGATTCTTGTTTATACTATCACACTTCTATAACACTCTCACCGCCATACGGTCCGCCGGCGGGGTGTATCTTTTCGACCCATCTACATGTTGCACTGAGTGAGATCAGCGGGCCGCCGGTGCACCGTATCTTGCGCGCCAAAATCGGACAAAATAGGCAAAGCACGGGTAGGCAAAGTTGCGGCCACTGGCAGACCACATGGCCTGCTGCACTGAAAAATTCTATATATAGGTGGCGGTGAGAGTGTTAAATCCTTCGGTAAATTATTGAAAAGCTGTGCCCTCAACAATATTGTTTTTCTTCCACACATCTCTATCATCTGTCATCTCAGTAGTCACATTTTCTAGTCACATTTACCTTTACATAATCCATCCAACGTTTCTTATAAACACCCACATTCGTTCTGAAGTCTTTCCTCACAAAAAATCCTCATTTCTTATAACTTTAACAAAAATTTGTTTGTTTGTTTGTTACGCTTTCCCGTTTAAACGGCAGATTTGAATGAAATTTGGCACATGGTTAGGACATAGGATACTTTTATCCCGGTAGAACTTTCCCATGGGATAATTTCCGACTGCGGGCAAAAGCTAGTAGAACATTTTAGCATAACATAAAACAATGCTTCATTTGTTCCAGATATGCCACTACTCTGTATTCAAATTATGCTGTACGAACCGAAGAAGTACCCACAAAATCTCCAGTACGTCTTCGATTTATGCGAGCACAAGCTGAAAGTGGACCACAGAAACCGACTGGTCACACAAAACTTCATTTAAGATACTTGAAAAGAAACAAACCAAGGAAACAATCAAGTGACTTAAGGAAAAATCTAGCATCTCCCTTACGCAACGAAGAACATCCAGTAGATCAATTTATGACGGACAAAAATAAAAGTCAGATATATATTAGAAGTTCCGATAATGACACTATTGTGGCAGAAGATTTCAACACATATGTTATTCAAAAAATAAACGCGATGGAAAACAAAATAAAAAAATTAGAACAAAATAATGATTTCGGTTTCAGAAGTAGAATGAACGATAATAAATCTAATGAGGTTGAAGCTTTTCTAGCTTCAACCTCATTAGATTTAGTAGTTAGTGATAAGTTTGAGGTAAAAGATAAAGTTGATAGTAAAATAAAAGATATGAAAGAAAACGACACTGAGAGATTGTTGAATGAAGACATTGATTTAAATAATGAAAAATTTTATGAAGAAAATGACTTCCCAACAAGAAATAATACAATGAATACAGAATCTCCAACAAATAACACCAAATCTCATAAACTAAACGTTATAAAGAAGGATGGTGTTAATGCAACAGTTATTGTTAACAAAAATACAACAAAAGTCACCAAAATCAATGTAAATGTCACTAAGAAATTAAGCAAAGAAGTAATTAACAATAATGTCACATCATCTACTATTAGTTTAGTTAAAGTTACGAACGAAAGGAAATTTGAAAGCGTTGTGACTACTCCCACGTTTAGTATTGCTAGAAAAATAATGGCTTCTTCTGAACCGTTGTATTATTACGATTCCCAACAGGGGTATCGTCCAACTGATCGTAGTAGGCGAATTGAGCCATTTCACGATCAGATTAATGATAGAGATATTCGTATGTAAGATAGTTAATTGATTCAAGTGTAACTTTGCAGAAATCCAATAAAAAATACAATAAACATAGATATATTTAGTAACCTATTCCGCTTAATTGTTTAACAGAAATCCGGATGACACCGAGCGCTGGACGCAGATTGAATCAAATCGCCCGGCAGCCCCACTTATAAAATACAATAGACGTTGATATATTTAGTAACCTATTCCGCTTGACTATTCTTCAAGAGTCCGAAAAACCCTGTAACAAATCGACACGTGTTTCACCTCTCAACGAGGCATCCTCAGGATGACGATTGACCAATTACAAACCAGAACGCGACGTGTTACCACACCGAGCGCTGGACGCAAGGTGAATCAAATCGCCCGTCCAGCGCTCGGTGTGGTAACACGTCGCGTTCTGGTTTGCAATTGGTCAATCGTCATCCTGAGGATGCCTCGGACTCTTGAAGAATAGTCAAACGGAATAGGTTACTAAATATATCAACGTCTATTGTATTTTATAATGGATTTCCGCAAGGTCACGCCTGAATCAATTAACCCACTTATAAATATTTGCGACTGGTCAATCGTCATCCTGAGGATGCCTCGTTGAGAGGTGAAACACGTGTCGATTTCTTACGGGGTGTTTATAACTCTTGGTGTTTAGTTAAGCGGAATATGTTACTAAATATTCGTCTATTGTATTTTTCTTCGTATGTAATTTAGGAAAAGGATCGATCTACACCGTTGTGTTGCTTTACTGAATAAAATTGCTGAGATTTAAGCTTTTAATAAAAAAAACTGTTATTACCTTTACTGTCTTAAATTACAGGAATAAATTGTAATAAAAGTAAGAGGACTGGAAATAAATGGTTTCTGTTTATAACCGAAAAGTAAATATTAACATTAACTAAAAAACGAGCGAGCCTTATAGGGGGTTTTATTACCCTATCATATCTATGATCAAAGATATAATGAAATTGTTATTTAATTGTACATACTATACATTAGTGTAGGAGATTTCTTCTCAGGGGTGTGTATGTTGGGTCTTAAATGAGTTCTAACGCACGTCTACAGTGAAAATAGGTATAATCAAGTCCAGTAACACGGCACAAACAGGTAAAACAATCGTTTTCTTAAAACTATTACGAGCGTTTCGCGAGCGTGGCGTACGCTCTCGCGTTCATTCGTCCACTGTCGGTTAGCGGGGGTGCGAGGGCGCGGGCGCGGGCGCGAGCGGGGGTGTCGTCTCCCGTTGCTGCGCTTAAGGGCTAGTCCACACACAAACGTTAAGGCTCGGCTACATCCTCCCCCTCTGACCCAGACATGCGCCCACGCGTCTGAGTCAGACAAGATAACGCTTAGGTCTACCGCGCCTACGCTTTTCGTTGACCGGGGCTGGTGGTACGTCGCCGACGAATGGGGTCAACTGGGAAACATGGTACCTCCCTAACGTTTCACCGCTACTTACCTTCTCCAACACGTAAGTAGTGGAGCTCGCGGGTTCCTTAATACGGTAAGGTCCGTCCCGTCGCGGTATGAACTTCGGCGTTTGTCCGCGGGTCGTGTCGTTACTCCCTTGGGTCTTCAAAAGGACCAGATCACCGATTGAGTAATCAGGTGCAGGGCTACGACCCTCGTCAGCGTAATGTTTCTGACTCGCTTGAACCTTTTCGTGCACTTCCCTAGCTTCAAATAGCACGGTTGACATTCTCTTAAGGTAAGGGGTAAGGTTCGTCACGGCATTATCACTTTCCACAATGGTGCGCATGTCGGCGATGACGTCGGCCGGAGCACGCATCTCTCGTCCAAACGTCAGGTAAGCCGGTGAAAATCCGGTGCTGCTGGTCACTGCAGAGTTCATCGCGAAACGTATCGCGGGTAAGTGAGCGTCCCAGGTGTTGTGATCCTTCCCTACGAGAATAGCGAGTTGAGGCTTTAGATCGCGGTTCTTCCTTTCCACCGGGTTCGCTTGTGGATGGTATACGGGCGTCAGCGACTGAGTAATGCCAAACGAATGGCAAGCTTGCTGCATTATTTCGCTTATGAACTGTACACCATTATCACTCAAGATCCGTCTAGGTACTCCATATCTCAGGAAAATCTCTGTGATCAAGATCTTGGAACAGTTTAAGCTAGTAGCATCTTGTAGGGCAAATAACTCTACCCATCGAGAGCAAGTGTCCTCTACGATAAGGATCCACTTGTTCTTATCAGCGGTCTCCGGCAATGGGCCGAAAAGGTCCACGGCGACGACTTCAAAGCGGCGATTAGTTGCGGGAGTCTGCAGTAGTCCGGCCGGTTTCCTATTATCGGCTTTGTACCGTTGACATTCTACACATTTCTTCAGGTATCCAACGATGTATTGCCGCATACCAGGCCAGTAATACTTCGTCTTCACTCGATCGAGAGTGCGCTCTACTCCGCAATGTCCAGCCGTCGGTGCGTCGTGATATTCTGCCATGACTTTATCTCGCTCGTGCTCTGGTACAACGAGACATCCTGTCTCTTCCTCACCATCGTCAGGTCCATACCTGTACAAAATACCGTCCGACATAACAAAGCCTCGGTCGGACCAACTCCTCCCCCTAAACGGGTCGTCGGTCGACTCGAGGTCCTCGACGATCTTTCGTACGTCAGGGTCTTTGAGTTGATTCTCACGAACATCCTTAGGGCTTCTTGAAGGGAAATCAACCTCGGCGTAGCGGATATCGCAATCCGTTTCTTCCGCACATGGTGGTCGTGAAAGAGTATCAGCGATGACGTTCGACCTGCCAGGTGTATATTCTATACGGAGATTGTACTCCTGGAGAGTAAGGGCCCACCTCGCTAAGCGGCCACTTGGTGACTTCACAGTCATCAGCCATCGCAGAGGTTGGTGGTCGCTCTTTATCACCACCTCTGATCCTTCGATGTATGCGCGGAACTTAGTAACAGCCCACACGACTGCTAGCGCTTCTCTTTCCGTTGTGTTATAATTTCTCTCGGCACTATTCAACAAACGGCTGGCGTATTCTACTGGTCTTTCCTCGGGGCCCTCCCCCTGCATCAGTACTGCTCCCAGACAATAACCGCTGCTGTCGGTCCTCAATGTAAACGGCATCGATTCGTCAGCTTGGCGCAGTATCGGAGCGGTGATCAACTTTTCCTTAATGCAGTCAAAGGCGTCTTGCTGCTTCGAGGTCCAGGTCCATTTGCTGTCCTTTTTGAGAAGATCCGTCAGAGGTTTAGCAACGTCGGCGTAATTGGGAATGAAGCGCCGGAACCAACTTGACGTTTGCAAAAAGGTCTTCATGTGCTTCGCGTTCTCAGGAGGAGACATATTTGCGATAGCTGCTGTCTTATCGGGGTCTGCCTTCACCCCACCTGGTACAATCACGTGGCCCAGAAACTTGACTGACTCGCGAGCAAAGTAACTCTTTTCGCGGTTCACTCGCAGGTTGTACATTTCAAGCCGGTCGAAAACAGCTCTCAAGTCTTCCAGGTGCTTGGGGAACGACTCCGACAGGATAATGACGTCATCTAAATAAGTCAGCATGCAAACGTCGGCCAGTTCCTTGCCGGACCTGAATCGATCCATAAGCCGTTGAAAAGTCGCTCCTGAATTCCTCAAACCCATTGGCATCCTTTTAAATCTAAAACAGCCGAGCGGGCTCACAAACGCGGTCTTGTCACGGTCGGCCAGTTCTACTCCAATTTGAAAGTACCCTGATCGGAGGTCACAGGTTGTCATAAAACTGGTGTTCTTAGCTGCGTGGAGAACGTCTTCGATGCGTGGAAGTGGGTAGCGATCAGGCTCAGTTACAGCATTCAGCTTCCTGTAGTCTATACATAGCCGAACCCCTCCGTCCTTCTTCGTCACGAGGACAACGTTGGCGGCCCAAGGAGATTCGCATTCTTCGATCACGTCAGTGTCCAGTAACTTCTGCAACTCTTGTTCCAGCATCGCTCTCTTACCAGGAGACATCCGGTAAGGCGGTGAGGCGATGGGTTCCTGATGAGGTTCGATCTTCAACCGATGCGTGGCGTATTCCGTTGGTGGCCCACCCTTTGCGAAGCGGTCGGACCTCTTCAACAGAAACGCGTTCAGTTGCCCCCTCTGATCTGCTGTTAACTTGGTGCCTTCATCATCCCTCAACACAAGGTTTGATGCTTCTACCTTCATCAGCTCCATCTGGCCGCCGGTAGGTAAATCAAAGCTGGTGATAAACGGATGCCAGTTTTCCGGTTCGTCATTAAAACACCAGCTTCTCTGTGGTAAGTCCAACAGGATACTTGCTTTCATAATAAAATCTCTACCTAGCAATGTCCGAGTTTGCGCGTCCGGTAAAACTAAAAACGTGTTAGGTATAACATGGTTTTCTAATATTACGTCGGTATCACACTCAAGTATAGTACCTTCTTGTTGTGATCCGTCGGCAAGCCCTATAGTACGTAACGTTTTCCTAAAAACAACGCCAGCTCTAAGAAGTAAGTCGTATAGCATGGGGCCCGCGATGGAATGTGTGGCCCCCGTATCTAAGATAGCTACCCCCTTGCGTTTCACGACCTGAATTTCCACCAGCGGTCGCGGATCATCACTATTGGCTACTTGAACGCTACAAAAATCCGACTTACTTGAAGTCGACGCGCTTTTGCAGTTACTACATTTTGAACGCACCACGCCCAGCTCACCACATCCGTAACAACGTAACTCGGTACTTTTGCTCGACTTAGAATTAGAAGGGTCAATGACCTTTCCATCCTTCTTATCCTTATTACGGCAGTCGTCTACCGTATGGCCGAAAAACTTGCAATAAGTACACTTCGGTCTAACACGCTTTTGCCCATCACTATTATTATTATTTTTTACGTTCGGCGCGTGCGAGTCAGACGACCTAGCAACACTTTGATTGTTACTCGACTTATGCAAGTCACCTACGGCATTCGAAGGGTTAACGTTTGTGCTCGGACTTTCCTGCGCGGCGACGGAAGGGTTATTGTTTACATTGTCTTTGTCGCTATTATTATTAGACGACCCCCTGACATTAAAATGAGTAGAAGCACTTACCTCCGCCAACGACTCTTCGACTAACCTGGCCTTCGCTATCAGCTGTTCCAGCTCATTCACCGCGTCGCGAGACACTCGTTTTCTTATCCTACGATCTAACAATCCATAAACCATATCAAGCATCATCTCTTCCGGCACATCATACGGTAACTTCGATATTAAAGCGCGCACTTTGTTTATAAACACGTCGGCCCGTTCACTATTTTGTTCGGTACCGAAAATGTCACGAAATATTTTATAACCGGGTCGCGGCACTCCGTACATCCCTCGAAGACGTTGCAGCGCGTCGGACCATGATGTTATCGACGACTTCACGCCCTGCCACCAGACGGCGGCCTCGCCGACTAGCAGCATAGGCAGCCCCCGCTGCGCGTGCTCGTCGCTGATGTTGGTGCAGTCGCGGTATACTTCGATAGCGTCGATAAATGCCTCGAGCTCTTCTGCGTTCTTCGACGACCCGTCGTAACGCGCCGTACACTTCGCGAAGTTGCCCGACCACCGCGCGGTATCACGCGTGTCGGGTATCCGTGGTGACGATGTGCACGGTTCATCCTTGCTCGCCAGTATGCTTTCAATGAGAATACGATTTGCTTCCGCTTGGTTCCTTGTAATGCTGCACACAAGGGCCTGAAGCATATCCTCAGACATGGCGATGTTCGGTGATGGCGATGGTGATGCCACCACCGTCCTATTCTGCTCGACGTCCGTGTCGGATTCCGACCCATCATCTCTTCCGGTACGTTTTTTTATTAGCTTCGGCGGCATGGTAACAGGGCACTAACTCTGCTGTTACTCGCACAACACGGGTGATGGTTATAAGGGTGGTTCCTTGCACGACACGATAGGTACGTTATTCTTATTCTAGGAAACCACTCGCGGTAGACTCGTCCGCATGCGCGTCGCGTCCGCGCGTCGGTTACAATTTTAGCGGGAAGAGTGGACTCGCCCGAAGTTTTGCCGATTGTTTTTTAGCACTGTTTGGAGATATTTACAGTAAATGCACTATCGGAAAGGGTTTACAGTACGTGTACGTGTTGGCACGATAGGATTTAGCACATATTGTCACTGTTATGTTATTTTTTGGCGTAATTTCACTGATAACGGCCACGAGTTGGGCGACACTTGTAGGAGATTTCTTCTCAGGGGTGTGTATGTTGGGTCTTAAATGAGTTCTAACGCACGTCTACAGTGAAAATAGGTATAATCAAGTCCAGTAACACGGCACAAACAGGTAAAACAATCGTTTTCTTAAAACTATTACGAGCGTTTCGCGAGCGTGGCGTACGCTCTCGCGTTCATTCGTCCACTGTCGGTTAGCGGGGGTGCGAGGGCGCGGGCGCGGGCGCGAGCGGGGGTGTCGTCTCCCGTTGCTGCGCTTAAGGGCTAGTCCACACACAAACGTTAAGGCTCGGCTACATTAGTAATTTATTTATAGTAATAGCTTAAAGTAATAAAAAATGAAGAGAAAAAGATAAAAAACAAAAAAAAAATGAAATTGTAAAATAGAAAAATATTGTATTGTATAATTTGTGAGCTTCGTAGATCGGTAAATGATATAATATGATAGTATATAGGGATAAACCCTTGTCAATTCTATTTCATTATTTCTTTATATCTATTACTCATAGTAATGATAGTGTAATACCCACCTTACAGTAGTCGTACATCTGACATCTTGGATGACACCTGACAGTACCAACCTCTCGGAAAATGGGTTGGTACCCATCTGAGCGCCAACACCTGCACGATTTAAACAAAACGCTGTAGTATAAAAAACTGTTGCCTTTCCAAATTATTAGGCGCTTCTTCGTAAAAAATTACAAACAGCTATTTTTTTTTACCCAATGTATGTACGATGCTCAAACTTAAATTCTTGAATGAAGCAATTAGGTAGCTATTATTGATACAGAAAACTTTAAGAAATTCTGCGTCCTTCATGGTGAACACGGAGGCAACCAGCCAACCTGACGTCTGAATGGCTGGTCAAAAAAAAAAACATATTTCTCTGAATGTATCGTATGTAGCAATTATTGAAGAAATGTAGCAAATATAAGCAATTAGGTAGCAATTTTTAAATATACTTTCAGAGCCGCTTGCGATAGGCAACCAGCCATTAAACATTAACTAACAGTTTTTCGCTGCGCAGTACCGCACCCCTCATCCCCGTTGACACATGAAATTGTTACTGCGCAGCGACTCGCCTCATGTTCCGAACCGCCATTAAGTTTGAATCGAACTGTACCTATTACATCTACAATAATATTATAAAGAGGAAAGATTTGTATATTTGTATTTTGGTATGTTTGTATTTTTGTGTGTATGTTTGTAACAAATAAACTCAAAAACTATTGCGCCGATTTCAAAAATTCTTTCACCATTAGAAAGCTACATTTACCCTGAGCAACATAGGCTATATTTATTGCTAGAAAACATTAGGGATCCTTACTAAAACTCCAATAATGTAACACAAGGTGTAAAAAAAATTGTTAAAAAATATTCTTTACATCGCGTGCGCTGCGAAAACTATTGAGAATGGAATAAAATTATGTACTACAACTTTGCAGAACACATTATTATTTACAAAAAGTGTCGCGACAGCATATGTCTATCTATTATAGTTATGCCAGAATAAGAGTTCTTTTATTTTGAAATTTTAATTGAAATGACGCCGCTAGAAAAGGCTCTTTATTTGTATCTTGGTATTAATCCTTATCAAAATAAAGTACTTCATATTTAAGACTGCTTCAATACCTATATATAACTTTTTGAATTATTCAATTCTGACATTCTATTCGAAAGATATCACGAGTTTAAAAATGTAAGTACAGCTCCAAAAAATATCGGCTCATACATTCAGTATACAATGGCTTTTTTGATGATATCACAGTAGATAGGTTGGTAGGTATGTATGTAGGTAGGTAGGTAGGGTAGGTAGGGTAAGTTGGTTGGGTAGGTAGATAGGTTGGTAGGTAGGGTAGGTAGGTAGGTAGGTGGGGTACGTTGGTTGGGTAGGTAGATATGTTGGTAGGTGTAGGGAGGTAGGTGTAGGGAGGTAGGTGTAGGGAGGTAGGTGTAGGGAGGTAGGTGTAGGGAGGTAGGTGTAGGGAGGTAGGTATATAGAGTAGGTACAGGGCAGGTAGGTAGGGTAGGTAGGTAGGGCAGGGTAGGTAGGTAGGTAGGTAGGTAGGTAGGGTAAGTGCGCCGTAGATAAATACTTAGTGCTACCCATGCGAAGCCGGGGCGAGCAGCAAGTAATATTATAAATGCGAAAGTGAGTTTGTTTGTTATGATACTCTTTCACGCTAAAACGACTGAACGGAATTGAATAAAATTCAGCACATGAGCTGGATAAGGACACAGGATACCGATACTTTTTATCCCTATATTCCCTCGGGATCGAGAGTTATGCGGGTGAAACCGCGGGGCACAGCTAGTTTTACTATACATATACAATAATAGTTAAGAAACATGAACAACAATAATAGAGTATTCAGATTTATATTCAGGAGAAAATTTCATCTTAAAATCCGTTTCATCGTGTCTCTGTTGTTCCGTGACACATTTTGTTCGAAAGTCCGATTCGCATATTGTAGAGCTTGAATCAAGTTCCTCTTCAGCGACGCCTCCTCGTCACTGTAGCTTGAACCATCGACAATCTTTCGAAGCAGCTCAGCTTTTAATTTCAGTCTTTTAGCTTTCTTCCTTGACTCAGCTTCTTTTAATGTCTCTTTCAGTTGGTGGTAGAATGATGTTTTATCTTTCCGAGCTGTGTTTATAACTGATTCATCCTCTCTTTCAAGAAACTTGATAAGATCTTCGTCTTCTGTGTCGTCACGCTCGGAGTATTGTAATAATGCATTTGGAGGCTCGATTGACTCTCTATGTCTGCTGCTGGAATAAGATGATATTTTAATTTCTGTAAAATCTTTAGGAATCTTTTAGATGGCTTTGGCGTTTTATAGCTAACTAGCTTCCACCCGCGGCTTCGCCTTCGCGTAGCCTATGTCCTTCCTCAGGTTGCCATCTATCTCCTTGCCAAATTTTGTCGAAATCCGTTCAGTGGTTTAGGCGTAACATACAGAAAGACAGAGAGTTACTTTCGAATGGATTAGTATGGATAATCTTTGATGAAATAAACTAGTCAGAGATCATACATTACTCTCTTTTAAACTCTAGATATTCTTCCTGCCTGCCTTTATTGTTACATGGGGTCAACACAAAATGCTTTTCTCACCCATTCTCCCCTGTTAGCTGTTACATTATCATTCACTTCCTTTTGATTTCTCACCGAATCCATATTTTCTTTGTTTTCCTACTTTAACCCCATCCAGCATCGTCCCAATCCTAACTTAGTACATATTATAAATGGGAAAGTGAGTTTTTTGTTTGTTACACTTTCACGCTAAAACGGCTGAACGGATTTATATGAAATTTGGCATATGTGTAGACCATGACTTGGAATAGGACATAGGATACTTTATATCCCGATTTTCTCACGGGACCAAGACTTACGCGGGTGAAACCGCGGGGCTCAGCTAGTAATATTATAAATACGAAACGGATTTGTTTGTTTATTTGTTTGTTACGCTTTCACGTTAAAACCTCTAAGCGGATTTGGATATAATTGGGCACATGAGTAGACCTTGACCTGCAGAAGGACATAGGATACTTTCATCCTGGATCGCAGATGAAATCGCGGGTAACAACTAGTTTATTATATTCCCAACTCTCTTAGTCAGTTGCGATCCACCAAGATCGGTTCCCGTGCCACTAAACCGTCGATAACTGTGGGCCTAAACCGGCCACATTAGCAATCCCTCTAAAAGGAATTCATTTCCTGAATTCCCACCTGTCATTAGCAATTCCTCAAATTTGACACAAAAGCAATTCATAATTGGTGGACCATTTTCCGAATTTCCTTAAAAAACAGTCAAACAGATGAATTATTTCGTAATATGAATTGCACGCAGATAATATTATGAATTATCAGTGTGTGACATTTTACGATGATTCATGATATTTATTTTGAGGAAACTGGCATGTCCTAGAACCAAAAATTCGAAGACATGTGACATCTACCAACCCGCACTGGGCCCGCGTGGTGGATTACGGCCCACTCCCTCTCACAGAGAGGAGGCCTGTGTCCCAGCAGTGGGGATATTATAGGCTGATTATGCTTATGCTTATGCTATCATGATATTTTCCTATTAATATGATTCTGCTAAAGTGTCCGTTTTAGGCCCCCTATTTTTAATTTTTTTGTGTAGTGGATTATTATTTTAATCTAATGTTGTAGGGCTATATGACATACTTTTCTAACTGTCGGAGTTTTTGTATCCCTCTGCTAAAATGGTTTTGCCTTCGATTTATGTGTTCGTTACTATAATCCGGATATCTGTATCTATGTTTTTGATATATCTGTCTCTTTTTATATGAATCCTGATGGCGATTTCTCTTTCTTGCTTTTGAATGAAATCTTCTAGATTTACTAGAAGTTGTTGTCGGAGTTTTTGAGTCGTGTTCTGTGAATTTAAATTAATGGAATTATAAGGTGAGTACCTTTTCGAGGGTCAAAAAAATATAGTGGAAGAGATCGATAGCATATACAGAATACATGCAATGACGATGGTGATTTCAAAAGATATTTTTTCAAGTAATATTTTCATAGGACTGCATAATGGGAGTGGCTCGTGGCTAAGTAATAACAGCCTGGTTGGTGGATGGGTGACCATCTTTACATACCGAGACTCCTCCGTGCCTCGGAATGCACGTTAAGCCTTTGTTCCCCGCTGTCATTCGTAGATCTTTGACAGTCCTTACGGGTCGTTAGAAGCCTGAAAGTCTGACAACCAGTTTTGTCAAGGGGTATCGTATTACCCAGTTACTGAGTTGTGGAGGTCAGATAGGCAGTCGCTCCATGTAAAATACTTCTTCTAGCTGAATCCGGTTAGACTGGAAGCCGAACTCAACATTGTTGGGAAAAGGCAGGCAGATTGATTGATTGGCTACTATCAGCCAAGGATTAAGTAAAATGGTGGGAGATTTAAGAAGCCTATTTCCATTTTATTTATTTAACCATTTATTTTCACACATAATAAACAGACAAGAAGAAAAGAACAGAAAAAAAGTATGTACAGCTCATTATGTGTTCGTTAAAATGATACAGTAAAACCACTTGCAATTATATCTTATAGTGTTATATAAATATTGTGTACAGTAAAGTTAACTTAAAAAAAAAATTGGTTTCTTAGAAACTGATTCTCGAGACATTATACATATTATAAATTAAAGTCGGTTTTCGTGTTTGTCTGTATGTGATGAGGTTTTCAGCATCATTTATAGAATTGATTCCGAAATGTTTATGTTTAAAATACGTTAATAAGTTATAACTAACAAATCTCAATGTTTTGTCAAGTCATAAAAACAGTGGAGAGCTGCTCTCCACTGTAGGAGCGGGTCGCTAGTTGGAAATAAACAAGTGAAGAAGGGCAAAAAGAAGGCATACCTATCAACTAGGTCATAGCACACATACCTATCAACTAGGTCATAGCACACATACCTATCAACTAGGTCATAGCACACATACCCATCAACTAGGTCATAGCACACATACCTATCAACTAGGTCATAGCACACACACCCATCAACTAGGTCATAGCACACATACCTATCAACTAGGTCATAGCGCACATACCTATCAAGTAGGTCATAGCACACATACCTATCATCTAGGTCATAGCACACATACCTATCAACTAGGTCATAGCACACATACCTATCAACTAGGTCATAGCACACATACCTATCAAGTAGGTCATAGCACACATACCTATCAAGTAGGTCATAGCACACATACCTATCAACTCGGAAGCGGATCGTAACCGTATCAACTCGAGCCGTTTAGTATTCTTTGTATGAAACTCCCTACTGAAAAGCATACTGATCGGAAACGTAACGTAAACAATTCGTCTCGGACAAGCTCACGAACCGCGGTGTGGCGCGTGGTCAACCAGCGGTCCGCGCGCTTACGACTCTCCGTCGCACATTGGGGATAGAGCCAATTTTTTGTTCAAAACCACCTAGATCGAACCCTAGAGATCGCAAAAATAAACCAAATGAGACAATTTTTGGACAGAAATTGTTTGTAATTAAATTCTAAAGAGACTGACGAACCCGGATTTCTAATATTCCTTAAATTTAAAACTTCGTAACCCACTAAAACCAAGGTAAAGCGAGTTTTACCCTGTTCTTTAACCCTTTCAGTCGCGCATGTCAACTAGCCCTTGTATGGAAGTGCAAATATACGCTTCCGATGTATTTTCTCATGATCACTAGCGTATAATATAAAATCAGTCATAATATTAAAAAAATATTTTTTTATATTCAATTCATATGCATTTTTTATTAAAAAAATTACAACCTAATTTCGCAAATCGGGCTTCGTTCTTTGGAATTTAATTTCAAACATTTCTGTGCAAAAATGGTTTAATTTGGTTAATATTTGGGGTCTCAATGTGGTTTTGAATATTCTGTCCCCAATGTGCGTCGCCGCGCTTGCGTCTCTTCGTCCACCCTTGCCCCTCCCGCCCCTCCCGCGGTCGGCGAGCCATAAGCGCGGCGTCGCCTAGCTGTAGCTGAGTCAACGTATCGGAGCTGCTGGTCCGCTTTGGTTACGTGCTTACATTAGGTTGACTCCTGTTTGACGGCGAGGTGAAAGGCAATACGGTGACGATCCCTTTCCGAGTTGATATGTGTGAAACCTTTATGGAACTATGTATTGCTATCTAAACACTGTATATGACCGTATAGAAACGTACCTATACCTATATGCAGTACATCTGCTGCAGTTTTCAGTGTCACCTTCATCTCACCATCATTTGGTACAGTCGCTGGTCTCTCAACAATATTCTTAGTTCTGTCATCATCCATCTCCGAAATTGTTCTTAAGTAAAGAATTCCGCCCAAATCTTCAATGAATAACTCTGCTGGTTTGGCAGTACTGGCAGTCAAGTTCCAATAATCTTCAACCTCAGTCAGTGTTTCAGAAAGTGGAAGACCATGGCGGAGAAACCGTGGTGGTTGGTCCTTGGAGTCGTTCTTCAACTGTTTGGTCAAGACCAAGGCTTGAGTTTTGGATGGTTTGGAAGGAGTACGACTGAGTTGCGGAGTGCCTTCGGCTGGTGGTGGAAAATGTTTGGTGACTATGGAGATATAAGTGAACAATAGATAGGTAAACTAATAAGAGAGAAAAATAGGAGATTACAAAGGGTTTATTCTCATCCCAAACTATGTTTCGAACCTGACATAAATAAGTATGCGCCCCGTATCTTTGTATAATAAACCACCCCAGGACTCGCAATGGCATGGCATATGGACACAACTGCTGGGACACAGGCCTCCTCTCTTTGAGAGGGAGTGGGCTGTGATGTACACGGGCTCAGTGCGGGTTGGTAGATGTCACATGTCTTCGAATTTTTGGTTCTAGAACATTCCGGTTTCCTCACAAAGGTTTTCTTCACCGTTTTGAGAGCAGTAGTAATGAAATTATTTACACAAAGTAAAGCGCCTGTCAGGGTTCGAAACCACGACCTACAACTTGTAAGTCGGGGATGTTACCACTGGGTCACCACTGCTCTACTGGGTCACCACTGCTCCACTGGGCTACCACTGCTCTACTGGGCCACCACTGCTCTATTGGGCCACCACTGCTCTACTGGACCACCACTGCTCTACTGAGCCACCACTGCTCTGTTTGGCCACCACTGCTCTACTTGGCCACTACTGCTCTACTGGGCCACCACTGCTCTACTGGGCTACCACTGCTCTACTGGGCTACTACTGCTCTACTGGGCCACTACTGTTCTACTGGGCTACCACTGCTCTACTAGGTCACCACTGCTCTACTAAGCTACCACAGCTCTGTTTGGCCACCACTGCTCTACTTGGCCACTACTGCTCTACTGGGCCACCACTGCTCTACTGGGCTACCACTGCTCTACTGGGCCACTACTGCTCTACTGGGCTACCACTGCTCTACTGGGCTACTACTGCTCTACTGGGCTACCACTGCTCTACTGGGCCACTACTGCTCTACTGGGCTACCACTGCTCTACTGGGCTACTACTGCTCTACTGGGCTACCACTGCTCTACTGGGCCACTACTGCTCTACTGGGCTACCACTGCTCTACTGGGCTACTACTGCTCTACTGGGCCACCATTACTCTACTGGGTCACCACTGCTCTACTGAGCCACCACTGCTCTACTGAGTCACCACTGCTCTACTGGGCCACCACTGCTCTACTGGGCCACCACTGCTCTACTGGGCCACTACTGCTCTACTGGGCCACCACTGCTCTACTGGGCCACTACTGCTCTACTGGGCCACCACTGATCTACTGGGCCACCACTGCTCTACTGGGCCACCACTGCTCTGCTTGGCCACTACTGCTCTACTGGGCCACCACTGATCTACTGGGCCACCACTGCTCTACTGGGCTACCACTGCTCTACTGAGTCACCACTGCTCTACTGGGCCACCACTGCTCTACTGGGCCACCACTGCTCTACTGGGCCACTACTGCTCTACTGGGCCACCACTGCTCTACTGGGCCACTACTGCTCTACTGGGCCACCACTGATCTACTGGGCCACCACTGCTCTACTGGGCCACCACTGCTCTGCTTGGCCACTACTGCTCTACTGGGCCACCACTGATCTACTGGGCCACCACTGCTCTACTGGGCCACCACTGCTCTACTGGGTCACCACTGCTCTACTGAGCCACCACTGCTCTACTGAGTCACCACTGCTCTACTGGGCCACCACTGCTCTACTGGGCCACCACTGCTCTACTGGGCCACTACTGCTCTACTGGGCCACCACTGCCCTACTGGGCCACTACTGCTCTACTGGGCCACCACTGATCTACTGGGCCACCACTGCTCTACTGGGCCACCACTGCTCTGCTTGGCCACTACTGCTCTACTGGGCCACCACTGATCTACTGGGCCACCACTGCTCTACTGGGCTACCACTGCTCTACTGGGCTACTACTGCTCTACTGGGCCACCACTGCTCTACTGGGCTACCACTGCTCTACTGGGCCACTACTGCTCTACTGGGCTACCACTGCTCTACTGGGCCACCACTGCTCTACTGGGCCACTACTGCTCTACTGGGCCACCACTGCTCTACTGGGCCACTACTGCTCTACTGGGCCACCACTGATCTACTGGGCCACCACTGCTCTACTGGGCCACCACTGCTCTGCTTGGCCACTACTGCTCTACTGGGCCACCACTGATCTACTGGGCCACCACTGCTCTACTGGGCTACCACTGCTCTACTGAGCCACCACTGCTCTACTGAGTCACCACTGCTCTACTGGGCCACCACTGCTCTACTGGGCCACCACTGCTCTACTGGGCCACTACTGCTCTACTGGGCCACCACTGCTCTACTGGGCCACTACTGCTCTACTGGGCCACTACTGCTCTTATGGGCCACCACTGATCTACTGGGCCACCACTGCTCTACTGGGCCACCACTGCTCTGCTTGGCCACTACTGCTCTACTGGGCCACCACTGATCTACTGGGCCACCACTGCTCTACTGGGCCACCACTGCTCTGCTTGGCCACTACTGCTCTACTGGGCCACCACTGATCTACTGGGCCACCACTGCTCTACTGGGCTACCACTGCTCTACTGGGCTACTACTGCTCTACTGGGCCACCACTGCTCTACTGGGCTACCACTGCTCTACTGGGCCACTACTGCTCTACTGGGCTACCACTGCTCTACTAGGTCACCACTGCTCTACTGGGCCACTACTGCTCTACTGGGCCACCACTGCTCTACTGGGCCACTACTGCTCTACTGGGCCACCACTGGTCTACTGGGCCACCACTGCTCTACTGGGCCACCACTGCTCTGCTTGGCCACTACTGCTCTACTGGGCCACCACTGATCTACTGGGCCACCACTGCTCTACTGGGCTACCACTGCTCTACTGAGTCACCACTGCTCTACTGGGCCACCACTACTCTACTGGGCCGCCACTGCTCTACTGGGCCACTACTGCTCTACTGGGCCACCACTGCTCTACTGGGCCACTACTGCTCTACTGGGCCACCACTGATCTACTGGGCCACCACTGCTCTACTGGGCCACCACTGCTCTGCTTGGCCACTACTGCTCTACTGGGCCACCACTGATCTACTGGGCCACCACTGCTCTACTGGGCCACCACTACTCTACTGGGTCACCACTGCTCTACTGAGCCACCACTGCTCTACTGAGTCACCACTGCTCTACTGGGCCACCACTGCTCTACTGGGCCACTACTGCTCTACTGGGCTACCACTGCTCTACTGGGGTACTACTGCTCTACTGGGCCACCACTACTCTACTGGGTCACCACTGCTCTACTGAGCCACCACTGCTCTACTGAGTCACCACTGCTCTACTGGGCCACCACTGCTCTACTGGGCCACCACTGCTCTACTGGGCCACTACTGCTCTACTGGGCCACCACTGCTCTACTGGGCCACTACTGCTCTACTGGGCCACTACTGCTCTACTGGGCCACCACTGATCTACTGGGCCACCACTGCTCTACTGGGCCACCACTGCTCTGCTTGGCCACTACTGCTCTACTGGGCCACCACTGATCTACTGGGCCACCACTGCTCTACTGGGCTACCACTGCTCTACTGAGTCACTACTGCTCTACTGGGCCACCACTGATCTACTGGGCCACCACTGCTCTACTGGGCCACCACTGCTCTGCTTGGCCACTACTGCTCTACTGGGCCACCACTGCTCTACTGGGCCACCACTGCTTTACTGGGCCACTACTGCTCTACTGGGCCACCACTGCTCTACTGGGCCACTACTGCTCTACTGGGCCACCACTGATCTACTGGGCCACCACTGCTCTACTGGGCCACCACTGCTCTGCTTGGCCACTACTGCTCTACTGGGCCACTACTGCTCTACTGGGCCACCACTGGTCTACTGGGCCACCACTGCTCTACTGGGCCACCACTGCTCTGCTTGGCCACTACTGCTCTACTGGGCCACCACTGATCTACTGGGCCACCACTGCTCTACTGGGCTACCACTGCTCTACTGAGTCACCACTGCTCTACTGGGCCACCACTACTCTACTGGGCCGCCACTGCTCTACTGGGCCACTACTGCTCTACTGGGCCACCACTGCTCTACTGGGCCACTACTGCTCTACTGGGCCACCACTGATCTACTGGGCCACCACTGCTCTACTGGGCCACCACTGCTCTGCTTGGCCACTACTGCTCTACTGGGCCACCACTGATCTACTGGGCCACCACTGCTCTACTGGGCCACCACTACTCTACTGGGTCACCACTGCTCTACTGAGCCACCACTGCTCTACTGAGTCACCACTGCTCTACTGGGCCACCACTGCTCTACTGGGCCACTACTGCTCTACTGGGCTACCACTGCTCTACTGGGGTACTACTGCTCTACTGGGCCACCACTACTCTACTGGGTCACCACTGCTCTACTGAGCCACCACTGCTCTACTGAGTCACCACTGCTCTACTGGGCCACCACTGCTCTACTGGGCCACCACTGCTCTACTGGGCCACTACTGCTCTACTGGGCCACCACTGCTCTACTGGGCCACTACTGCTCTACTGGGCCACTACTGCTCTACTGGGCCACCACTGATCTACTGGGCCACCACTGCTCTACTGGGCCACCACTGCTCTGCTTGGCCACTACTGCTCTACTGGGCCACCACTGATCTACTGGGCCACCACTGCTCTACTGGGCTACCACTGCTCTACTGAGTCACTACTGCTCTACTGGGCCACCACTGATCTACTGGGCCACCACTGCTCTACTGGGCCACCACTGCTCTGCTTGGCCACTACTGCTCTACTGGGCCACCACTGCTCTACTGGGCCACCACTGCTTTACTGGGCCACTACTGCTCTACTGGGCCACCACTGCTCTACTGGGCCACTACTGCTCTACTGGGCCACCACTGATCTACTGGGCCACCACTGCTCTACTGGGCCACCACTGCTCTGCTTGGCCACTACTGCTCTACTGGGCCACCACTGCTCTGCTTGGCCACTACTGCTCTACTGGGCCACCACTGATCTACTGGGCCACCACTGCTCTACTGGGCCACCACTGCTCTACTGGGCAACTACTGCTCTACTGGACCACCACTGCTCTACTGGGCCACCACTGCTCTACTGGGCCACTACTGCTCTACTGGGCCACCACTGATCTACTGGGCCACCACTGCTCTACTGGGCCACCACTGCTCTACTGGGCCACTACTGCTCTACTGGGCCACCACTGCTCTACTGGGCTACCACTTCTCTACTGAGTCACCACTGCTCTACTGGGCCACCACTGCTCTACTGGGCCACTACTGCTCTACTGGGCTACCACTGCTCTACTGGGCTACTACTGCTCTACTGGGCCACCACTACTCTACTGGGTCACCACTGCTCTACTGAGCCACCACTGCTCTACTGAGTCACCACTGCTCTACTGGGCCACCACTGCTCTACTGGGCCACCACTGCTCTACTGGGCCACTACTGCTCTACTGGGCCACCACTGCTCTACTGGGCCACTACTGCTCTACTGGGCCACTACTGCTCTACTGGGCCACCACTGATCTACTGGGCCACCACTGCTCTACTGGGCCACCACTGCTCTGCTTGGCCACTACTGCTCTACTGGGCCACCACTGATCTACTGGGCCACCACTGCTCTACTGGGCTACCACTGCTCTACTGAGTCACCACTGCTCTACTGGGCCACCACTGCTCTACTGGGCCACCACTGCTCTACTGGGCCACTACTGCTCTACTGGGCCACCACTGCTCTACTGGGCCACTACTGCTCTACTGGGCCACCACTGATCTACTGGGCCACCACTGCTCTACTGGGCCACCACTGCTCTGCTTGGCCACTACTGCTCTACTGGGCCACCACTGCTCTGCTTGGCCACTACTGCTCTACTGGGCCACCACTGATCTACTGGGCCACCACTGCTCTACTGGGCCACCACTGCTCTACTGGGCAACTACTGCTCTACTGGACCACCACTGCTCTACTGGGCCACCACTGCTCTACTGGGCCACTACTGCTCTACTGGGCCACCACTGATCTACTGGGCCACCACTGCTCTACTGGGCCACCACTGCTCTACTGGGCCACTACTGCTCTACTGGGCCACCACTGCTCTACTGGGCTACCACTGCTCTACTGAGTCACCACTGCTCTACTGGGCCACCACTGCTCTACTGGGCAACTACTGCTCTACTGGACCACCACTGCTCTACTGGGTCACTACTGCTCTACTGGGCCACCACATGCTTTCGTTGTGTTGCCGCACCAGAAATAAATATTTAAATGGTTCGTGTGCCTGATATTTACACCGATGCCCTTCAAACTGCAACACAGCATCGCTGCCTAGCGGCCGATATACATAAGTATGATAATAATATTCCCCCAAACGACCTCCTTCACAAAGGTCTCTCTTAATACTTCTACTGCAAAATGCACATTAAATTCTTACTAGTATAATCGTAGCTCGAGGTCTTTCCAATCTGCGTAGCCAAGGTTTCAAACCATCTCTCAACTGGCATGTATGTAGTTATTTCCCGAAGCCATATCTTCTTAATTTCCTTACTCGGAGTTATTAAAGTAGTATTCGGTTCAAAAGTATGCCCTGATTGCTCCCCTAGAGAGGTATTCGGACGAAGTGTTGTACTGAAATGTAATGGTCTGAGATCTTTGTTTAATTTTGGAGGTTTGAGCGGAGGAGCAACAGCTTTATGCTCTTTTGGATCAGGTGCTTGAGAGACTGTCGGGTTTTTTGGACGGATGGATATATCTCGGCCAGTACGAAGTCCTGATCGAGATGGTCTATAAATACTTTGAGCTGGAAAGATTTTTTCCCAATTCAAGTGTCGGTTACTTGATTCTGTGGTATAAGGTGTAATGGATATCGGGAATGATGGTCGAGATCTGATTACAGGGAGGAGGAAAGTCTGTGGGGTGTTCAGCCCCAGCTGGTCTATCGATGAGGTATTGTCCAAAATCCACTTCGTGATGCTGTGGTCCAGTAACGCAACAGCTCTTGTCGACTCATGTTTTTTGACACCTCCTCTCAACACTGATCTCTCTTCGAGGAACCTGTGCTGTGCTTCTTTGATAAACTCTTTTATATGGGCGAGGTTTTGGTGATGCTTCTTCATAAATAAAAATTCATCGAATTTTGCTGAAATTAAGAGATTTGAAGGTTAATAAGTCATTCATTTATTTATATGTAAGTATTTTAATAGCTGCGCCCCGCGGTTTCACCCCTATAAGTCTCGATCCCGTGCGAATATCGGGATAAAAAGTATTCTATGTCCTAATCCAGGATATGATCTATTCATGTGCCAAATTTCATCCAAATCTGTTCAGTCGTTTTAGCGTGAAAGCATAACAAACAAACAAATTAACAAACAAACCCACTTTCGCATTTATAACACACCCGCGGCTTCACCCGCGTGGCATGTCGATAAAAACCCTATGTCCTTTCCTAGGATGCCATCTATCTCCTTGCCTTTTGTCGAAATCTGTTATTACTTAACTGCAAACCCCTCTTTTAAATCCAATTATGGTTACAAAATATTGGTTTAAAACAATAAGAATAAGGTAAATACATACTTGTGTGATAACTGACGCAACTAACAAAGAGATGATGTGATAATAAACTTATTATTAGTATTAGCATAGTTTTTAGTCACTAAAAATATTTAAAGAATTGATGGATTATCCCATAACTTATTTTATCAGTGTTTTTAAATCCAAGTAGTGTTTTAAAATTCAACATTTCACTTAAAAAATCATGACTATGCAACTAAGTTTTAAAAATGTTTTTTTTTTTAATTTTACTTTAGTTTAAAAAAAGTTACTGTTACAGCTTTATTATCAATAAAATTTTAGTAAAATTTAATTGGAAATAAAAATAGTTGCATGTGCAATGTAATAAGTTTTATGATTCCATAAAAATTTTACTCGTTTTATAATGAAAGTGTGTACACACGGCTACACATCAAGCTATACATTTCCAGTTTATGCTGATCTCGCATTGTAAAGGATTTCCGTACAATGTGAGGTCAGCTTATGTATAGCTTGTTGTGTAACTGTGTGTACTTACTTGTTTTCTGCAGTTTAGGACATTTGTTATTTATTTCTCTCTTTATTTATTTAGTACATGGCAAATAATAAGGCTTGAATTCCTCCTACGCTGATGTCAGTCACGTACGCGTACCAACGTTAGTACGCGCCGCGGACGAAATCGGCGCAGTACGGCGCTTTTTAACCGACTTCTTCAAAAAGGAGGAGGTTCTCAATTTGTCTGTGTTTTTTTTTTTTTTTTTGTGTGTATGTTACGCGATTACTCCGTCAATTATGAATCGATTTTGATGATTCTTTTTTTGTTTGGTAGGTCATGCTTCAGAGGTGGTCCCATGTAAATTTTATTAACTTTGCTTGCGTAGGTTTTGAGTTAGCTTCAATAATTACGTATTTTTCCCACTTTGTGTATGTAGACGATATATTGTTTGACTCCGTCACTGTTATTTACAGGCAGGCACGTATTTGAATGTGTGTGGGGTAGGTACCACAACTAAAAAGTGAAAAATAAAAAACTTTTTACAAAAAAAAACAACCGACTTCCAAAATTAAAGTAATTTTTCACTTTTTTAGTGTTTTTTTGGAAGTCGGTTGTTTTTTTTTGTAAAAAGTTTTTAGAACACAATGTTTAAACGCATGCGCGACCCACATACGCGACCGACGTCAGCGTAAGAGGAATTCAGGTCTCAAATGTCTAAAAAATCGTGTTCAATATTATAAAACCAACAAAGTTTAGATGGAACTTCTGTTGGTGACGACGCATAAGTAAAGTGCAAAGTGAAACGGTGTAAAATAAACAAACTATAAAATAAAATTACTAAATGTTCTGAACAGTTGAAAACAAGTACACATAACGACATTTTTTTTTCTAGAATCTTATTTTTTTTAATACTTACATTTCACATTCAACAATGTTTTATTTCTAATCCAAAAAATAATATGTTACTACAATTTTATTGACAATAAAACTGAAAAATAACTAGGTACACTTTTAAACAATATTAAAGGTTTTTGCGAGATTAAAAATGGCAATTTTCAAAAATGATCGGAACGTTTTTGTATTTTTATGAAATAAATTAACGGTCAAGCCCCGCGTGGCCTCACATTTAATTTTTAAACGACTGCCCAAAATGAGTGTAATGTTTTTTTAAAGAGTTTAATTTTTAAGACTTTGATCTAAAAATACTAAGTACCTACTAGGTAAAAAGTGTGGAGTGAAACTGTGCAAATTGGAAAAAAAACCTTTTAAAGTTGTGAAAATAATTTAAAAATCGATGTTAATATTTGTACAACTTAAACAATGCTTTTGATACTCTGTGGACATAATGTGACATATGTGCTGGCTCAGTCCAGAATTCGGCTACGTGTGTGGCGCCATTACTAACATTCAACAGTTGCTGTAGCTTGCAGTTGTCATGCGCACGACAGTAAACTGTCCCAGCGTTTGCGGAACAGCACCACATATAATACACTTGACGACGAACTCGTATATGAATGACTAATAAAATTTAAATGAAAAAAAAAATGGCCGCTCATTTACATGTTCTAAATAGTGATACATTTTAAAGTGACGAAATACTATGCTTTTACAGTTTTTAAGCATATTTTTTCAGTATGTTTTTCTTCATTGTGGCGTGTCAGGTGTGTATTTTTTACCGACTTCTTCAAAAAGGAGGAGGTTCTCAATTCGTATGTATTTCTTTTTTGTATGTTTGTTACGCCATTACTCCGCTAATTATGAATCGATTTTGATAATTCTTTTTTTGTATGTTGGTCATGCTTCCGAGGTGGTCCCATATAAATTTTATTAACTTTGCTTGCGTAGTTTTTGAGTTAGCTTCAATATTACGTATTTTACCCACATAGTTTATCTAGACGATGTATTCATTTACTCCATTTATTATTTACATCAGCTAGTGGTATTCGAATTTGTGTGGGGTAAGTACCACAACTAAAAAGTGAAAAATAAAAACTTTTTCGAAAAAAAAAAACCCCGACTTCCAAAAAAAACACTCAAAACTGAAATATAACTTTAACTTCGGAAGTCGGTGGCAAAAAACGAAAATTGAAAAGCAAAGACACCGACTTCCGAAATTAAAGTTATTTTTCAGTTTTGAGTGTTTTTTTTGGAAGTCGGGTTTTTTTTATGTTTCATATTATTTACTACAACCCGTGCGCATTAACATGGCACCTGGCTCAAAGCTCCCCCCGCTTCCCCGCATGGCGACGGCGGGGCGCGGCGCGGGTATCGAGGTGAGTATTGGGTGCCGAGGCAGGTGCCATGTTAATGCGCACGGGTTGTACACCCCCTTCGCACGAGTGCAATAGCGACGTGTAAAAAGACATCGTGATTTCTGTGCTAAAGCGGTGGAGTTTTGCCCATTCGAAAACTAACTTTTTCACACACAAGCTCGGAAAGATTCTGTTTGGTTTAATCCTAGAATCCTTCGCTTGCTCATGTTTCAAACAAGTACTCGCGCCAAAAAACAACTTTGCAGCCTTGCATAACAAATAACTATTTCACCTCACAACCTCGGAAAAATTCTGTTTATCATACGAAACCGTAGTGCAAAAGTGCATCTAGAGTGGAAAGATTTTTTTAAATTCGAACCTTTCTATTCAATAATTTTCTATACCGCCAGTCCACGAAAATGCATTAATACTATATTTCATGTAAGTGCGCCAGCCTCATTTTTAGGGTTCCGTACCCAAAGGGTAAAACGGGACCCTATTACTAAGGCTCCGCTATCTGTCTGTCTGTCACCAGGCTGTATCTCATGAACCGTGATATTTAGACAGTTGAAATATTCACAGATGATGTATTTCTGTTGCCGCTATAACAACAAATACTAAAAAACAGAATAAAATAAATATTTAAGGGGGCTCCCATACAACAGACGTGATTTTTTTTTGCTCGTTTTTGCTCGATATTGATAACGGCAACAGGTAGTCACTTGAAATATTCACAGAATATTTAATTATATATTCACTTTAAAAATAAATAATTAAATTAAAATAAAACAAATATTTAAGGGGGGCTCCCATACAACAGACATGAATTTTTTTGCCGTTTTTTAGATAATGGTACGGAACCATTCATGCGAGAGTCCGACTCGCACTTGGCTGGTTTTTAGAATAATCGCACTGGCAAGCCCAACAGCGGCGAAGATATAAATTTAACACCTGCGGAGTTAGTGCAAGCGGTACATAATGCCGAACTAGCATTTTCCTCACTGTAGTGAGGTGAAAAGTTGTGTTGTTTCCCTCAGCAGCAAAGTTATTCTGCGTCTCGTACCTTTGAAACCCTCGGTACGCTCAGGTTTCAATACAAGTACTCGCGCCGTAAAACGACTTTACAGCCTTGCATAACAAATAAATCATCTGATTTGAAATTTTCCGCTTCAACTGAAATTTAAGTCATTATTATTTTTATTTTTTCCAGCTAACGGCAAAGACGAGGTCTTCGACTACAGCATCACAGAGTTCTGGTGGAAGAGTTCTCCAGGAATCGACCAGACGGACCGGATCACTCCGCAGTACTCCTTCCTTACAACTCCAGCTGGATGGCTACTTGATACTCGTCACGACAAGCCCTTCGAACTTCATCCTGAAATTTTAGAAACGTTTTTTCCATTTCCCAATACGACACGACCGTCTTATCCGTTCGATATTGAAAACCACACCGTATTAAAACCAACTTTCGCTGGCCTTCATGATCATATACAGTACCCTGGTCTAACCCCTCCACCAAACTTCCCCGTGGACTATAGATACCCAACTATTTATCCGTACTCAACAGTGGAGTATGTTCCAACTCCGACAGGACCAACTCCCAAAGGTCCGTCGTTCCAATTACCGAAAGTGGAACGTCCTCAATTTACTTATGCTCCAATTGAGACTGAATTGTACCCTGATGTTACAGACTCGATCTCTTTATTCGGCCCTCCTACCTTGCCTTCCACTACTTCTACTATGAATCCTTACGTGGAGATGTGGCAGCAGGAGATATCTTATGCAGCAGCTCAAAGTAGGACACCAACCAACGTGGCGCCGCTACTCAGTCAAGTTTTTAATTATGATTATAGAAGTAAGAGTTAATTAGTTGTACACAGGGTTTTTTTGGAAATATGGATCAAATCGAAAGGGGCGTGGCAAGGAAATTTCCAAACTTTCAAACGCTTTTTAGGGTTCCGTACCCAAAGGGTAAAACGGGACCCTATTACTAAGGCTCCGCTGTCTGTCTGTCTGCCTGTCCGTCTGTCACCAGGCTGTATCTCATGAACCGTGATAGATAGACAGTTGAAATTTTCACAGATGATGTATATCTGTTGCCGCTATAACAACAAATACTAAAAAACAGAATAAAATAAATATTTAACGGCAAAAAAATCACGTTTGTTGTATGGTGAGTTTTTTGCCGTTTTTATAGATAATGGTACGGAACCCTTCGTGCGCGAGTCCGACTCGCACCTGGCCAGTTGTTTTTTTCGAGGGTGGGAAATCATCAAATGTCTTCTCTCGCTCTGGGCGGAGCGGGAGGGCGTGTCACACTTTTACTGACTAAAACCCACCCGTGTTCCTTCAGTTGCCTGTTGCCAAGGTCCCGGTATCCCTTTCGGACTTTCCCGCAACCCTGCTAGGAAACTTTCTAACCCTGAGAATGTTGGTGCAATATTTTACAAGTTAAAAAGTTTTAAAAGTTAGGACCAACTTTCTATCAGGGGTATCAATTTTTATTTCTTATAAGTTTTTTTTTTTTCTTGTGGTAATAATCTTTTACGTGTCTAGAAAACATGTTTTCAATAAGAAACAACAATTACTGCAAAAGCTTTGAACTGGCAAAACTTTTACTCAATTTTCGAATGATTTTCAAGGGGAAAAGTTTCACTGGCGAAAAAAAATTCTTAGGGTTACAAAGTTTGTAAATCACCTTAAAATAAATAAAAAAGCCATTTTAGAATAAATGGCTGTTTTCTACCCAAATTACACTTTTGTACAAAACGTTTAAATAACATTATTTTAATGCCCACGCCCCTATTCGATTGGATCCATACTTCCAGGGACACCCTGTATTTACCGTGCCACTGCTTCTAAGTTCTGATATAGCCATATTATAAACATAAACCTTCTGGAATAAATAAATGCATTAAATTATGGTGAAAACCAGCATCAAAATCCATTGTGAAAGAAAGAAAAATAAGTGTAATTTTCACAGAAATACGTGCATACAAAAAAGGAACAGTACTTAATCATAGAAATCATAGAAATATGAGATCAGGGGGCTTAAAGCAGTCACTTTGGCAGAATCATATTAAGAAAATATTATGAATCAATACGTAAAATGTCACAAACTGACAATTCATAATAGGATCTGCGTGTAATTCATATTACGAAATAATTCTTTTTATTTGACAGTTTTCTATGGAGATTCGTAAAATGGTCTACACATTGTGAATTGCTTTTTTGTCAAATTAGAGAAATTCCTAATGACAACTGGAAATTCAGGAAATGAACTGCTTTTAGAGGAATTGCTACTGGGGCCGGTTTATGCCCGCAGGGCCCTGTTTATCAAAAGTTACAAGTCTACACGTTCACAAGTTACCTAGAATGTTAACTTTCGTTAAATTCATAGCTCATCGCCATATTCATAATCAGCCTTAATGTTCCCACTGCACACGGGCATCAGATCATCTCTCCCTTATGACCACATTAAAAAAAAGAAAATCGAATTTAAACGTTTATTGCGGTACTAAGCACGACACTTGTAAACTTGTAAGACGGAATAGAGAGTCACCGGACACTCTCAGGATATGTTATGATTTTTTACAAGTTGTAATGTAACTACTACTGTACTATTTAATAATTTTTTGATAAACAAAATCACGAATTAAAGTGTCAAAATATAAGTACTTGTGAACTGAATATATAATTAACAAGTTCACCACCTATTACCTGAAACTTAGTACGTATATCATTGGTCTGGTGATCGCAATGCTACTGATGAGCCTGAGTTCCCGGGTTCGATTCCCAGGTCGGGCAAAGTGCTCGGAACGCGCCACTGTCGGGTTCCCAAATCACGGTAGGAGGGGTTCACATCGGCGTCGAGTCGACGATGAAGTATCTAGGATTCGTCCTCGACAGCCGGTGGAACTTGGTGGAGCACTTCCGTCGTTTGGCTCCCAGGCTGGACCGGGCCGGGGCCGCCTTGGGGTGGCTCCTGCCCAATCTTGGGGGGCCAAACGCCTCCTGCCGGAGGCTCTACGCGGGGGTCGTGCGGTCCATGGCCCTTTACGGGGCAACGGTGTGGGCGCGTTCCATTAGGCTGAGGCCAGCCCGCCGGTTGAACGCGTCCCAAAGGGTCATGGCCATTCGGCTGGCCCGGGGATACCGCACGGTCTCTCGTGACGCGGCGAGCCTCCTTGCCGGATTACCGCCATGGGACCTGGAGGCGAAGGTCCTCGCGCACATCTGGGAGTGGCGCGAGGAGATGAAGCGCCGGGGCGTAACTCCACTGCCGCGAGAAATCGCGGCACAGCGGACAGAGCTCCGGCAGGATCTCATGGCGGCATGGCGAGTGCGATTGTCGCAACCCAGTGCTAGGCACGCCACAATTGCGGCGATAAGTCCCCTCTTTGAGGAGTGGCTGGAGAGGCGCCATGGCGTCCTCACCTTCCGCCTGACGTAGGTCCTCACCGGACATGGCAGCTTCGGGAGGTACCTGTGCAGGATTAGGCGGGAGGAAACGCCCGGGTGTCACCACTGTGCGGATCGTCCGGAGGACACGGTGGAGCATACGGTGGAGGTGTGCCCTGCTTGGGCGGAGCACCGCCGTGTCCTCGAGGAGGCGAGTGGCGGCACTGACCTCTCGCATCCGGCCCTGGTCCAGGCCATGGTACGGAGCGAGAGGGCATGGGAGGCGGTCACCTCCTTCTGCGAAGCAGTGATGCTCGCGAAGGAGGAGGCGGAACGCGTGAGGGAGAGGCAAATCCTGCGCCATCACGCCCCTAACCGCCGCCGCTGGAGACACCCTGGGCGTCGGGAATCCCAGGCGAATTCCCGGCCACCATAGGCGCGGGCTTGCGGACGGCGAGCAATGGGTAGCTCGCCGTCCGATAAGGCCAGGCCCGGGTCGATGGCGCGTCGTGTTCCACGCGCGCCTCAAAGAGATGTCAGCACACCTGACGGGGTCCGTTAGGACCGATGCCTGCCAGGGTTGCGGAATAGTCCGAAAGGGATACCGGGACCCTGGCAACAGGCAACCGAAGGAACACAGGTGGGTTTTAGTCAGTAAGAGTCTGACACGCCCTTCCGCTCCGCCCAGAGCGGGAGAAGTCATAATTATGATGATTTCCCACCCAAAAAAAAAAAAAGGTCGGGCAAGGTGTTATTGGGTTTTCCATCTGGAACTTCTCAATAGCAGCCCAGAGTCTGGAATTGTGCCTGATTGAAGGCAATAGGCTCGCCCCCTATCCCAGTTACCCAGTCAGATGGGCAGTCGCTCCATGTAAAATACTGGTATTCAGCTGCATCCGGTTAGACTGGAAGCCGACTCCAACATAGGTGGGAAAGGCTAGGCAGATTGATTGAGGCTCGTCCCCTATTACATGGGACTTGAACATAACTGGCGTAATGTGGGTGTACATCTCTGCCTAACTTTTCGGGGAATTCAGATGTGATGGTCACTGTTATATGTATTACTAGCCGCGGTTTCACCCGCGTAAGGCACAATTCCGTGGGAATATCGGGATAAAAAATATCCTAGGTTTTAATCCAGGTTATAATCTATCTGTGTGCCAAACTTTATCCAAATCCGTTCAGTAGTTTTTACGTGAAAGAGAAACAAACATCCATCCATCCATACTAACAAACTTTCGCGTTTATAATATTAGTTATACTAGCTGCGCCCCGCGGTTTCACCCGCGTAATTCTCGATCCCGTGAAAATATCGGGATAAAAAGTATCCTATGTGTTAATCCATGTTATAAACTATCTGTTTGCCAAATTTCATCCAAATCCGTTCAGTAGTTTTTACGTGAAAGAGTAACATACCTCCATCCATCCATACTAACAAACTTTCGCTTTTGTAATATTAGTTAGACAAGACACACTAATCATAAACCTTTCATCGGTGCTAGGGGTCCCGGAAGCAAACAGACGGATTCGAAAGACACCACAAGATGGAGGAAGTATCTTAAGGAGCAGCCTTTTCGAAGACCAGACACGATCGACGCTACGTGAGGAGTTCTCAGTGAGTGACAGAAAAGAGTCAATACACTCGGAGTTTCAAGCCGAAGCGTCATCGTACGATCCTGTAAGTCACTATTTTTAACCAACTTCTTCAAAAAGAAGGAGGTTCTCAATTCGTCTGAAAGTTTTATTTTATTTACATACCAGGTAGTGGTATTCGAATTCGTGTGGGTTAGGTAGGTACCATAAAAACTTTTAACAAAAAAAAAACAACCGACTTTAAAACAAAAACACTAAAAAGTGTTCGGAAGTCGGTGGCAAAAAAAGAAAATTGACACCGACTTCCGAAATTAAGTAATTTTTAACTTTTTTGTGTTTTTTTTTTGGAAGCCGGTTGTTTTTTTTTTTGTAAAATGTTGTTATTTTACCAACAAAATACAACAACAAGATTGTATTCTGGGAATGGCAATGGACTCCAGGTATTCAGTAGCAGAGGTCAGGAATCTCAGTTCAGTACTCGCGAAGACGTGGGGGTGAGTGAGGCCTTGGTACGCACGGCTACACATCAAGCTATACATTTCCAGTATAAGCTGACCTCGCATTGTACAGAAATCGTAAACAATGCGAGATCAGCATAAACTGGAAATGTATAGCTTGATGTGGAGGAGCTCGTGGCTAAGTAATAACAGCCGCTCGGGTCGATCCATCAGGTTAAGCTATGCTTGCCGGGGTTGGTCCGTGGATGGGTTACCATTTTCACATATTGAGACTCCTCCGTGCCTCGGAAAGCACGTTAAGCCGTTGGTCCCGGCTGTCAGTTGTGGACCTTTGACAGTCGTTACGAGTCGTCAGAAGCACGAAAGTCTGACAACCAGTCTAACCAAGGGGTATCGTATTACCCAGTTACTGGGTTGTGGAGGTCAGATAGGCAGTCGCTCCATGTAAAATACTGGTATTCAGCTGCATCCGGTCAGACTGGAAGCTGATAATTTGTAAGTCTGCTGCAAACTGTAAATATAAGCTGGTTATTAAGAGGAAATAGGGTCGGTCCCCTCTCCATACAAACGCTCTCGCCTGTTTTCTCTCTGGTTTATAACCAATGATTTATAAGCAATGATTTTTTACAATAAAATAAATATCAACTTGTTCTTTCCCCGTATGTTTTCCGTTTTGATGATACATTATCTATAGAAGCACTAGAATCCTCAGAAAAAGCCTTTTTAGACCGCTAACATCAGAGGCTTATTGTACAAATTTGACAACTATAAATGAAAAAAAACTTATTACAAAAAAAAAAACCGACTTCCAAAAAAAACACAAAAAAAGTTAAAAATAGACTTTAATTTCGGAAGTCGGTGTCTTTGCTTTTTATTTTACATCTTTTGCCACCGACTTCCGAAATTAAAGTTAATTTTTAACTTTATTAGTGTTTTTTATGGAAGTCGGTTGTTTTTTTTTTTTGTAAAAAGTTTTATTTTTCACTTTTTAGCTGTGGTACCTACCCCACACAAATTCGAATACCACTACCTGCTACGTAAGTAACAGTAACGGAGTCAAATAATATATCATCTACATATACTAAGTGGAAAAATACGTAATTATTGAAGCAAACTCAAAAACTACGCAAGTACAGTTTATAAAAATTATATGGGACCACCTCTGAAGCATGACCTACCAAACAAAAAAGAATCTTCAAAATCGATTCATAGTTGACGGAGTAATCGAATAACAGACAAACAAAAAAAAAAAAAAACAGACGAATTGACAACCTCCTCCCTTTTGAAGAAGTCGGTTAAAAAGGAAAACATAGGGGCACAGTAAATATCCGTCTTATTCAATTTATAAAATATCTTCTAATTGGTCCAATATTGGAGGAGGAAATGGACGTATCGAGAAAAGACCGGTGGGAAAAGTCAAGTCAAATATTTCCTCTTAATAAATACCTACATAAATAATTTTTTTTTTTTTTTTTTTCAGACTGAAGAATCGTTCCAAATGCAGAAGCATCCCAAATATACACAGACGCTAACAACTGTAACCAGGGAAACCCAGAACACTGAGGACGACAATGATATCAAGAAGACAATTTTACGAAATAATGAAAGTAAGTTTTTTAAGGGTCATGACGATGTTAGAAGGACCGGCGACGATACCGAGAGGGGAATGGTGGAAAACGGATCAGACGGTGACGTGGACACCGACTACTATCAAAGGGTTCTTTAGACACACAGTTGTCCCATACAGTTTAGAACTCAAACTCAAAGCATTTATTTCAATTAAACCATTTACAGGCACTTTTGAATTGTCAAAGAGTCGGTCAGTTAGTCAGAGAGTTGAAGTTAGTTGCCCATTCCAAAACGTAGATCTCTACGGAGAAGAACGGGCAAGAAACTCCAAGGACACTCTTTTAAAATGGATATAGATATCACAAAATCCTGGGTACAGTATTCTTGTTGCTTCTATATGTGAGAACGATGTAAAACAAAAAATAATCAAAAACAATTCAAATTATAAGATTAAAAATAAGCTCTGGCAAATAAGAGGTGACCAGTCGCAACTGACGGCGCCCCTTCACGAACATGACATGTGGATCAGCAGCATCCAGCTCAACCATTTTGTGGGGAACAGTAGGTTAGGTAACTATACTATGGAACAGCAGATTTCTTTTCGCGATTTCGAGGGAGGTTTTCTGCACCTGCGTCATCAGCCCCAACGCAGTCCGCCGAGCTAGGTAGATGTTATGGGGCAACGGTGTCGACACAGTTGCATCCCACACCAAAGGCTTTAAAAGACATTCCAGCCTCTCCATTCACACGTCTAACGATACTATAGTATCCTAAAAACAAGTCTTACGTCCCGGATAGTACACTATCCAAAGCGACTAGTCGTATTTAATTCCATCTAGTGATAAAATGTGGTGTGATTTGCACAATCCAGCTCCTAGGACCAATTTTTCTAGATGTCCACTACTAATTTCAGGGCTCCTCCCTTTTGTGCCAAATTAATTATACAAGGTGGAGACGACAATACGACAAAAAATTAAACTCCGTATAACTAATGACGTTCTGGGTCAACATACAAATTAATCAAATATGTCCAATAGTTTATTTATTTATTTATTATTTATGTACACACAGTAAAATACAAAGAGATATGACATAATTATGATATGAGTACAAAGGTACTGCTTATTTCTTAAGAAATTTCTTCCAGCAGACCTGCGAAAGGAGAAATGAGAAAGAAATGTAGACAATAGTGTGTGAGAACAAGAAGAGAAAAACATGATTATGCGAAGTCTTAACTAAAATATTAAATATACCTACACATATACGCAAGAAAAAGTATATAGCATAGTTACGATAGCTAGTCAAAGATCGGCAAACCCCATAGTCGGCCCATCACTACTATTTAGTTTGTTTTAATTTCCATGTTAGGATTTATTGATAGTTCCAAAATACTCATAAGCATTAGTATTGCCAGTGTTTTCATTTATTGTTGTATTGTCGTCTCCACATTGTATATTAAACTTGCTGTATTGATTTTTACAGACAATTCATCGTTGCATCCTTACTTCGAAAAGATAAAAACACTTGAAGAAGGATATATGCTTGTGTTTCTGATTGAGCTGACTCGACTCATAGCTACAAAGGAGATGAAAGCGGTTCGTGATGTGGTCAAACATACAGATCAGATAATATATGGGTATTTATAATTTAAATTAATTAGAACTGGAGTCGATTTTATGAACGAACGTTGAGGCGAAGCGTTTGCTGAGCCGCAGGTGACGCAGGTCCACGCAGTGCCGGGTAGAGCAGATTTTGTAATGCATGAACGTAGTGACAGCTGCAGTGCAGGCACGTGTGGTGCAGACATGTGTCTGTCCTGCTCTGCGTCTGTAGTGTTGAGTAACTCAACACACGTGATAGCACAGTTGTAGCTACTCACTTGGATGAAAAGAGTCACTCACTCATTTTATTTTGATGTGCTAGCACACACCTCACTGGTACAGATTAGCTACACTCAGAACATTTGTACCTTTGAGTTTTGAACGAATGAGTCAGTCGATCGAGTCACTCACTCTTTTTTGTATTTTGATCATTGATGTATTCGTTCACTGTTGCTAGCATAAACACACAAGAAAGAACTCACCGCGCGTGTGCCTACTCCACTGCGTATGTGTGCCATGTCGTGTCGCGTTGTCGTCACTACTCACTACACACCACACAGCACACACGCGACTCGCGCGGTGACTCGGCGAGTCACGCAACTCACTGATACACAGCACGTTCGTGCTTACAAGCCACCGCAGCCTCGCCTCATTCGTGGTAGCACAGTGAGCTAGCACACTTTGTAAAAAGAGTGCCTCGCACAATCCTCATTTTAAAAAGGTGTGCTACTCATCTATATGCGTCTTACGGTTGTAGAGCTGGCACATATTTCTGCACGACGCGTGCTGTGTTGTGCTACGTTAGGCTGCCATGCTGTGTTCTGCAGTCGATATATTCAACTGCGTGCAGTCGATATATTCAACTGCGCGCAGTCAATATATTCACCTGCAAGCAGTTGTACGTTCGACTTCATTCAGTCATGATATCAACTTCACGCGGTCGGCTGCAGTCGTGTGAAGTCAATGTTAACTGCATACAGTCGTGACTTCAACTGCACGCGGTTGGCTACAGTCATGTAGTGTCGACGCACGCTGTCCGTCGCTAACCGCATGCAGTTAGTGTGCAGAGCATAACTGCACACTAACTGCATGCGGTTAGCGATGGACAGCGTGAAGTTAAAGTCACGACTGTATGCATGTTGACTTCACACGACTGCAGCCGACCGCGTGAAGTTGATATCATGACTGAACGAAGTCGAACGTACAACTGCATACAGTTGGATATATCGACTGCGCGCAGTTGCTGCGCCTTAAAAACAAGTGACGATGTGTATTTTGTTTGTTACAGTTTCTACAAACGTAAACAGTTACTGTGGTTCGGCCAGCCACTCACAGATGTCACTAGAAAAGTCGCTAGATTCTTAAAAGATTCGACGATAGATGTCATACAGAGTAAGTTCTAACCCTAACGTGTCCAACGCGGTCTGATGTTCTAACTTATGTTTTATTACAAGTTTTTTTTATTATTTATCTAGGCCCGGTTGGAGGCAATAGGCTCCCCCCTATAACGTGGGACCGCAGTTGTGAATCGGGTTGTATTATGCACATCTGCAGGTGGATCCGCAGTTGTATTTTAAGGGCCCACCCTACCTCAAATTGCTTAGCACGATCCTCCGTTATGCCGAAAATACTGCAGCATTAATTTAGAAATAAATATAATGTTAAAGTTGAGGATTGATGCTAGGTCCTGTTTGGCGTAAACACGATTACGTAAAATTTTCTCGATAGAAAACAAAACCCAAGTTACCTCTAAACCGAACTATAATAAATACTTCATATTAGATCATGAAACTTTGCATAATAACTGAACTAACTTTAAAGCACGTCTTATGTTTTTTTTATTTTATTACCATTATTTTCACCGAAAAAAGGCAATTACCTAAACTATTCGAGGCTTGAGAGCCGCCAGCACCCCACTCCGTCTCGCTCTTACTCAGACTGCGAGTAGTATGGTGCAATCGAGATAAAATTTGAGGTAGGGTAAGGCCTTAAGCTGCGAAATAAAAAAAATCTTAAGTTTTTTGCTATTTGCAGGTCAATATCTAGATCTAAATTATGATTCGCGACTAAAAAAGATGAATAAATAATAAATAATAATAATAACCTTTATTTGGAATCAATAAAATATAATCTAATACAGTTATATTCTTTAGAATTATATTGTAAGTAAGTGACGGCCAAAATTGAATGAACTCCTGAATTCCAAACTAGGTAAAAACCTGTATCTTGGAAATCAGCTAAGTAGCAGTATCTTGGAATGTATTAACATAATAGGGAATACGCATGTGATTCAAATAGGGGTCACTTTTTTTAAATATTACTTCAGAATTATGCCTCCATCAATATTTTTGAATAATTTTTTTTTGAGCGAGGTTTTTTTTTGTTTTAAAGTGACAAAAAACTGGGAAATTCAAATACTTGAAAGCCAACGCTATTGGTCAGAGCGTATGTGACGTAATATCTATGAAAACAATCAAAATGTCAATGTGTTTTGTAGGAGTGTTTGACACGGACTTGACACTTGTTTGTTTGTTGTCATAGACTGTGACGTCACCACACCAAGCGCCAAATGGAAGGCGTTTTCGGTTGGCTATTTTTGTTTAACTTTTTTTTAAAGTAGTTTATATTGCTTTTTTGCCGTCGTATTTTTTTACTATTATTTGGCCATGTAAACTATCGAAAAAAATACATGCATATTCCCTATTATATTCATTAGAATCATTAATACATCTCTCTAAGTTAGATTTGTTCCCTAAGAACTTTTCCTTAGAGATTTCTTCATATGGAACAAATCTAACCTATGTTCTATACAGCGTGTAAGGGTAAACACCGTTGTCACTCAAACCATGGGTAGTTGACTTAAATATATATATAAATGAATGAAAGATTTTTTTAAGTTTCTATCCGACACCGTGCTCGCTAGCGAAACAGCTGACTGACTGAGGGATGGGTCGCGCTCGCGGCCGGTCAGGTCACGTCTCGCGCCACCAACCCGTGTTCGTTGCCCTAGCGCATAGGGTGAAATACTCTTCGGGTAAAATGTATATTTTATTTAAACCAAAAAAAGTTGTCATTTTCCATTGATTTTACGTTCTATAAATGAAACCAAACCACTGGTTTCGAGTATAACGGTGTTTACCCTAACACCCTGTATAAAGGTATATGTATGTACACATTGTATAGGATGTCCGTACACTGAGATGTCAGCTAATACTGGAAATGTATAGCTTGATTTGTAGCCGTATGTGTACATGTTTCAGATCACGCAGCAAATGTATACCACATGCTAAGTGAGCGAAGTCAGGAGTTGTCAGTAGAGGTGAACACGATCCTTGAGTACGCTGACATGTTGTATGAAGACAATGAAGGAATTCTGCTGTTTGATGCCCTGACGGAGTTCGCAGCGTATCCTAATAGTACGTAGACCATCATGTCAAAGTAAAATTCAAATAATTTATTTCAAATAGGCACTTTAAAAGGCACTTTTGAAAGGCGAAAACAAAGAAATAGAACTGATTCTAGTTGCCCCTTTCAAAAGGTATAGAAGGTTTTCGTATGGAATAGAATGGGATAGAAACTCCACCAATACTCTTTTAAAAATGTTTTACAATATTTTGTATACATCAATTATACAGTGGCCATTCACAGAGCAGTGGTGGCCCAGTGGTAACGGCCACGACTTACGAGTTGTAGGTCATAGGTTCGAACCCCGACAGGCGCTTTACGTTGAGTAAATTATTTCATCGCCACTGCTCTCAAAACGGTGAAGGAAAACATCGTGAGGAAACCGACATGTCCTAGAACCAAAAATTCGAAAACATGTGACATCTACCAACCCGCACTGGGCCCGCGTGGTGGATAACGGCCCGCTCCCTTTAACAGAGAGGAGGTGTGTGTCCCACAGAACATTATACACACGGGAACATTATAGGCTGATTATGAATTATACAGTATATTATCTAACGAAGGGCCCCATAACCTGCAATAGTAAAGCGTCCATACAAACTACAAAAAATATGAACTAAAAAAAATATAGTAAAAGTTGTAGTGGTCTATTATTAACAAAAATTATGTACGTACACGCACCACTTGTCACACTTGTCTTTCTACGTTGAAATACAAGTGTGCGTAGTTTTACGCATCAATTTAATAGTTTTGTGAACATTTGACAAACAATATAAAAAAGAAATATAAAAAAGTTGACAATTTTTTTTTTGCATGTATTGGCGCGGGTTTACTTGAACGCCCTTTTTTAGTTAACATCGAATCGTCAGAATGGATATATCAAGACATTGCTTGAATGAACTGTGAAAATACCGGCTAAGTGCGGGCGGGCTCGCGCACGAAGGGTTCCGTACCATTGACCCCCTTTATTCGCCCCCTTAAATATTTGTTTTTATTCTGTTTTATAGTATTTGTTGTCATAGCGGCAGCAGAAATACATCATCTGTGAAAATATCAACTGTCTAAATATCACGGTTCATGAGATACAGCCTGGTGACAGACGGACAGACAGACAGCGGAGCCTTAGTAATAGGGTCCCGTTTTACGCTTTGGGTACGGAACCCTAAAAAGTAAGCTACTATATCTTCACTGAAAAATAATGAATCCTAAAAATAGCATAGTGATTACATTATGCTATTTCTGCCGCCATTGCATTGGACTGAATTAAAAGATGTGTCGGACGAACACAAATAAATTGGTGAAAAGGCAAACTCAAAGCAACCAGAAACACGATGATGGATGATGATAATGTTCTTAATTTATTCAATCATTTAGAAGGCGATAAATAATCAAAAAATTCTAACTAATATAATAAATGCAAAAGTGAGTTTGTTTGTTACGCTTTCACGCTAAAACAGCAGAACGGATTTGGATAAAATTTGGCACAGGGGTAGACTATAACCTAGAATAGGACATAGGATACTTTTTATCCCGATATTCCCACAGGATCGAGACTTACGCGAGTGAAACCGCGGGGCGCAGCTAGTAATCGAATAAAGTTGTATTTTCTCCCATTCCAGTTTCATTAACCGGCTACTGGCTCTGCAATAGCCTCATTCATAACTTCCTGAGACCGTATCGACGTCTCCAAGACACGCAACAACGACATGAGCTGATAGACTCTGTAAATTTGGAATTAAAAACACGATTCACTTGGAGTGGATTTATAGAAGCCCCCCCACTACGAGGCGGTGATGTTAAAGCTGACAGGTCACCTGATGGTGAGTGATCACCACCACCTTTGGACATCTGAAGATCAGAATCAGAATTTATTTATATACAACGTGCCGCTACAATGGCGACATTAATTTAACACACGGGTAGGGCTAGTGGCCAGTAATCATAAAAATTATAATGTAATAAAATAATTGGTCAATTAAAAAATTTAAATTTTCAAACAAACTAAGTAATAAAGACATAACCAAAATTGAGATCACTCTGTGCAAAAGATTCATTCATGAAGCTACCTACCAGCTGGCTTACGTTCTATCGCTTTGTCGGCATAATTTCTAAGAAATTGCGCGGCTTTCCTTCTATTTGCCTACATATGGTCGGTGACCCCGGCAAATGACCTCTTCGCTAGAGTTTTATAAGTACAGGTTGCTCCTAGATGGTAATTTAGAAAATTGGAAATAAATCAATAAATAATAACGTTTAATGAATTTCAAATATTTTCATAAAACGAATACGCGATTTCATATACGTGTGTTAAATTAATGTCACCATTGTAGCGGCACGTTGTATATAAGAATGTAGTTTTCCATAGTATGGCGTTAGTATTTTTGTTAGTTCTATGAATTCTACCACAAAATACAGGGTGTAAAGGTAAACACCGTTGTCACTCAAACCATGGGTAGTTGACTTCAGTATAAAAATAAATGACCGATTTTTGATTTGACAGACTTTTACTGACTAAAACCCACCCGTGTTCCTTCACTTGCCTGTTTCCAGGGTCCCGGTATCCCTTTCGGACTATCCCGCAACCCTGGCAGGCATCGGTCCTAACGTACCCCGTCAGGTGTGTTGACATCTCTTTGAGGCGCGCGTGGAACACGACGCGCCATCGACCCGGGCCTGGTCCTTATCGGACGGCGAGCTACCCATTGCTCGCCGTCCGCAAGCCCGCGCCTATGGTGGCCGGGAATCCGCCTGGGATTCCCGACGCCCAGGGTGTCTCCTGCGGCGGCGGTTAGGGGCGTGAGGGCGCATACTTTGCCTCTCCGTCACGCATTTCGCCTCCTCCTTCGCGAGCATTACTGCTTCGCAGAAGGAGGTGACGACTTCCCGTGCCCTCTCGTCTGACACGCCCTGCCGGAGAAATCATATGATGATTTCACACCCTCAAAAAAAAGGTAGTAACCCCCGAACGAGCTCCATCACAGAGAACTCTTCTTGTTACGAAGTCTAAAATGAAACAATTTAAATTCTGTTATTTATTTTCACAGAAATAAAACTGTCAACGCCCATTGAGCCCGTGAATCAAACAGAACCTCACAGCAACTCCACATGGTCACCAAAAGAAATAAAGAGAAAGCGACATCATCGATCACATAAGAGGAAAAGAGGGAGAAAGCGACATCATCGATCACACAAGTGGAAAAGAGAGAGAACACCATACATACATACGGACCTAACCTAACCTTACACAATAATTACAAGGAAACGATAAATGATGACGAATCGAGTGTTTCAGGTGAACAGGGGAAGAGTTGGGCAGAGTTGTAATAAAATTATTATTAATTTATATTTTTAAATGTTTTTATTGAGGGTCTAAATTAACAGGGGGCATTCAGCTCCTTATTTTGAATCATATTCCACGGAAAATTTGTTACTATTTCTTTATTTCAATGTAAAATTACATTATCTGTACGCAGCACTCCATTTATGTAAATAAAACAACTAAAATTAAAATAAACAGCAATGGATGTAAAAATACTATAGCGAACGACGCGTGAAGCTCAGAATTTACATTGATTAATCACGTGCCGCGAGCACGCGATGGGGACTGCGGCTACGTGCGTTTTGCCACGGTAACAATACACTGTGTGTGCGGTAATAAAACAAATCAAGTCAAAGTCAAATAATTTATTTCAAATAGGCACATAAAAGGCACTTTAGAACGTCAAAAACAAAGAAATAGAACTGATTCTAGTTGCCCCTTCCAAAAGGTAGTTTCCGTATGGAGAAGAATGGGCGAGAAACTCCACCGTTACTCTTTTAAAAATGTTTTACAATATTTTGTATTCATTAATTATATAATTATATGTGAAGACGATGCACCTACAATAAGATTACTGTACCACAAAAGGCAACGAGAATTATACAACGGCAACGACAAGTAAAATAATTGTGTGTTAGATACATGGTGGCATAGTTCTCACATATTTACAAACATTGTAAAAGTATACGATATTACAATATTCCTAACATTGTTACAAGTAATACTAATAAGTCAGTGCATGAGTTTAACTAATCACAGAGTAAAATATACAACTAAGTTAGCAACCAGTTTCATTTTGTCCAGATTCTAAATTGTCCTATGTTGCAAGACCAGCACGTTTCCAAGCATTCTTATCCTGGATTTTATCCTCTAATAACCCGACTACGGCGAAGCAAAAAGGAGGGTTATGATTTTAACCGGTATGTATGTATGTATGTTTATCTGTTCCCTCATATCTTCTAAACCACTCATCACAATTTGATAAGCGAGGTATCATTGGAAGCGTCTTGATCGTCCGCTGGTTATAGGCTATGTGACGTCACATCAAATTAAAAAAGGCGCCCTCTAGAGGACAAAAAGTCATGAACTTAAAAAAAAAGATTGTTTAATCGTACCATGTTGGGTATGAAATGAAAGGATGAGCACATTTCAAAAAGATATATATTATAACCCCAAAATAATTTAAAAAAACTTAAAGTAATAAAAACTAAAACCCAACTACGACTAAAAAGGTATAAATAAGACACCACAGACGGACAAATTAAAAATCCGGAGTCACACGTGTTAGGGCATAAATCGAACAGATTACGTGTGACTCCGGATTTTTAATTTGTCCGTCTGTGGTGTCTTGTTTATACCTTTTTAGTCGTAGTTGGGTTTTAGTTTTTTTTGATAAGCTTGTTTACAAAGTGTACTCTTTATAAGAGTTTTAAATTTTCTTTCATTTAATTGCAATATATCACAAGGTATTTTATTATAGCATTTAACGCAGTACCCCATAAAAGATGTTTGTACTTTAGCTAATCTGAAAAATGGTTGATCTATTTTATCTTTAATTCTAGTATTAAAATTATATCTATCGCTTATGCTACCTAAAAGATTTAAATTTTTTCTTACATACATAATATTCTCATACATAAAGTGGCAAGGTACTGTCATAATATGAATTAGTTCCCTGGGAGATTCGCGGCGACATAGATTTATAAATAGCTCTGACAGACGTTCCTGAAATAATTTCATGTACCGGTCGTCTTAGTATGAAATGCTGAATTCATCCCATCAGTTTGCAGAGGGCTGTCCCTTACACCCTGTATTCTAATATTTAAAAATGTAATTTATAGGTATGTAAATGAAATAAAGGAAATTAATAAAATAATACATTTTTTATTAAAAAATGCTGGTACACAAGGATACACATCAAGCTATACATTTCCAGTTTATGCTGATCTCGCATTGTAAAGGATTTACGTACAATGCGAGGCCAGCTTATACTGGAAATGTATAGCTTGATGTGTAGCCGTGTGTACAACTCACCTATCCTAAACAAAAATACAATGTACAAAGTTTTAAGAAAACGACGATGTCTGTTATAGTAATAACTGTGTGCGTTCCTCCTGCAACCTTAACTGCGCCACACGGTTTCACCCGCGTAAAGGCCTGCGCAGACGAGGGATTTTTGTCCGCAGACCGCTAAAAATAGATCGCTTACAACTGTATCGAGTATAGCAACGAGGGATTTAAAGTACCGCGTACAAAAAGTCCCCCGAATAACCGAAGCCATGCAGAGAGCGGACCGGACTAAAGTACGGGGGAGTCCCCGAAAAAAATAGAACTCGTGTGACTAGGCGAAGCAACGCACATGGCGGAATTTAGGCCGCGTTATGCGCTCGAGAAAAAAAGCATTTCCGTGCAACAAATGATCGCACCGTGTGCGTTGAGTTCGCGGTAAATCCGCGGCGGACTTTTTATTCGCGGAGCGTACTTTTTTCTCCACCGCGGAGAAAAGTCCATCGTCTGCGCAGGCCTTAAGAGAATCAGCACTATTCGAACGTCAAAATTACATAAAACCACGGATATCTATGCATAAAACAGTCCCCCGGCACGCCCGCCCTTCACCACTTTCAAGTACTTTAGCTGGGACGAATGTGATAAACACATAGATCATCCGGAATAAATGTCAATGTTCTAAATGATAGTGAAAACCACATCAAAATCTGTTGCGTTGTTTAGTAGAACAACGCGCCCACATTGACAGAGACCATAAGCAACTTTAATATAAAATATGTATTATAGATTCAATAAAAATATTATTACAATTTTATTGATAACTAGCTTCTGAACGCGACTACTACCGTTCATGTGGAAGTTGTTCGATACCCAATATACAAGGTGACTGACTGGATCAGAGGACCTAGACCAGTGACAATCGCTTCGAAAGCGTTTCGTATTTCTACAACGACTTTTAACAGGATTGACATAAGCTTTTCGATAGCATAAGTCAGTCCTATACATTTTTGCCTTTTCCATCATCGTTATCGCTGATAGAATGTCACTTTGTCTAGGGCCTCTGTATAGCAAATTTGCTAATTATTAGACGTTACTTTCCCTAGCTAAAGTTTTATAGTTTAGAAGATATGACAATTTTTATATTTTATTGAGATTTTTCCAAAATTCTTTATTTTAGTATTCTTTTATTATTTGTTGGTAGTTATAAACATTGGTGTTTAAAATACCTCGGAACTTCCCTCAAAGTAGGGTTAAAAATAAGATTGTAAGCTTTTTAAAATAAATATACAAAAAAAAAATCTTTACGACCAAATTCAAGTACGGTTCAATAATTAGTACCTAAATGACCTCGTCTTGCGAATTTGCTATTGCGGGACCAGATCCAGTCACCCTGTATTAAAAAAACAGCCATATTTTATAAAACTCCCTCGGCCCCCGACTTCATTTTCGCTTAAAACTGCTTTTCGGAACGAAGTTTTTTTACGCGGTTTGCAACTTTCAGAAAATGTAACGCTAAAAGTGTTCATACTTGCGACTGTCTTCTTCTAATTATAAAAAAAGAAAGAGAGAGAACGCTGGCAGTAAAAACAAAAGAAAAAAGGAATGTAATTACTTCTTGTTTTGATTGTGTGACAGTGTCGTGGGATAAAACGGTACACCTCGGCTCCGTACACTGCATGCCGAAGAGTGAGAGAATGTGTGAATATGGACAAAATGAAAATCCTATGAGGCGGCTCTGAACATTTTCAAATTTTTCATCATGGTTATCGTTTTCATGGTTTTCGACGATGCTAAAGCCGATATGCTCCACAACCACAACTAATTTTTTAATTAACATTCGAAAATGCTGTTGGAGCTGCTGAAGATTGTAAGACTATCTTTGCATTGTATAAACTCAATCTCTCCTTTGTATTATATAATTGTACAGGTGTGAGTACTATGTACTATAGAGCTACCATTTACCGGGTATTTTGTCTTTCATTGACTTGAATGTGCCCTGGTGGCTGGGAATGTCATGCTCACTCAAATGTCTCGCTGGTGGTGGCGTATGTGTTGGATCATTTAGCTCCCTTCAAATAGGTTGAGCTGAATGGTGCTGATTCATGCGTCATGTTCGTGAACGGGCGCCGTCAGTTGTGACTGGTCATTTCTTAGCTGCCACGGCTTATTTTAATTTTTGAATTGTGCTTATTTTGTAATTGCGGACGCTTTTAACGTGCTTTCTACATTGTTCTCACATGTATAATTTCAACATGAATAATGTAACCATTATATTGTAACAATATTTTGATTTAAAAGAGTGTCCATGGAGTTTCTTGCCCGTTCTTCTCCATAGGTACCTACTACGCTTTGGAATGGGCAACTAGCTTCATATTTCTGACTGACTGACTCCTTGACAATTCAAAAGTGCCTGTAAATGGTTTAATTGAAATAAATGCTTTGAGTTTGAGTTTGAGTTTGATAGTGGGCCAAAATGAAAATCCAAGATGGCTGCTGCGAAAATTTGGTTTTTGTTTTATATCATACGTGAGAAGGAACTTCGTTTCTGGCGGGGGTCCTCCCTCCCCTCACGTTTTTTTTCTCTTTGCTCGGCTGCTGAGGGTCGTAGCTTGATGATAATACCTTATAACCTTCCTCAAGAAGTGGACTATCAAATCCAGAGAATAGTGCGTTTAAAAAAAAAACAAACAAACAAACTCTTCAGTTTTATTATATTAGTCTACAGATAAAGCTGAAATAGTAACTATTTTTGAACAAAAAACTATAATATTTAATGTAAGTACCGTTTAAAAGCTAAAACACGGTTGGTTTTTTAACGCGATTCAATAATTCTTTATGTAGTATATTAGTATATATTGCTATTATGTATATATACTTACCGCTTGTGTTTAAGTAGGTATATATTGTGAATCATCAACACGAAACAACTTATCGGTTCATAGTTGAGATATATTTATACAAATAAAATCTACATAAATTGTCAATAATTATCATGTCATCGTCATGATCATTATCATATTATATAAACATATTAATATAAATTAATATTTTTTTATTAAGAAATTATTTTTCTAAATATACAAAGATTATTTCTTAAATGGTATTTTTTTATTGTTAGTTACAAAAGATGTGGATCTTTTTAAAATTACTTGATAAATATAAAATAAATGATGGTCAATACTAAACAAAGCCTAATTATAAAGTAAGAAAAAACTATGCTACTATTGTTATTAAGTTTATTTTCAAATTATGACCTAATTCACTGCAATCAAGTCGGACAAGGTAAGTTTAGTTGATTTTTATTTTTAATAACTCACCTTCTTGCCACAAAGGAGGAGCTCGTAGCTACGTAATAACAGCCACACGGGTCGATCAACCAGGTTAAGCTACGCTTGCCGGGGTTGGTTCGTGGATGGGTGACCATCTTTACATACCGAGACTCCTCCGTGACTCGGAAAGCACGTGAAGCCGGAGGTCCCGGCTGTCATTTTTTGGATCTTTGACAGTCGTTACGGGTCGTCAGAGGCCCGAAAGTCTGACAACCAGTCTTACCAAGGGGTATCGTATTACCCAGTTACTGGGTTGTGGAGCTCAGATAGGCAGTCACTCCATGTAAAATACACTCAGCTGCATCCGGTTAGACTGGAAGCCGATCCCAAAATAGTTGGAAAAGCGTAGGCAGATGATGTTCACGTTACTTATACCTTCTTTATATTCCAGGTAACTTTATCAAAACACAGTTATCAGCACAGATGTCCCGATCTATTCGCGAGATCGACAGACTCCTCAGAAATTTCCAACAAGAGATTCACAAACAAAAATCAGTTCTAAGGACAGTCGACTTTGAAGACAACTTAAAAGATGTCGGTCTCTTAGACTATAGCGTAACGCCAATATGGTGGGGAGAATCTACTGCAGTCGACCAAAATGGAGCAAACAATACAGTGTCAACATTTCTAACTACTCCTGAAGGACATGGGGGAACTAACTCTAGCGAAGAAGATGCAAAACTTTGGAAGAAACTAAATCCCGTATTAGAAGGCCCGCAAAGGCCGAAATATCCACTTCTCACTACGACCACCCTATCCCCCTTGACACCACTGACTCTAGATTATACCTACTTTCCAAATGATTCTTTCACTACGCGAAGGTTGCGGTTTTCCACGCCTATCCCTACTATGCCAGAGCTTCATGGGTATTTTGAACCATTGACTGGTTCCCCTTCAAAGTGGTTTGGTGCTGATTCCAAGTGGGGTAGTTCATCAACCACCCCTGAGTTCACCTTGTCTCCTAGCCCGCTACCACTCCTTGCCTTAAGAGGACCGTTCACATCTGATCCTAAAACAAGCACAATTTTCAATTTCTTCCCGTTGTCACGGTCTGACTACACCCCAATCAAAAGAGTTACAAAGGCGAATCGAATCACACCGATGAGTGAGTATGTAACTGAGTTTTTAAGTTATAATAACTAGTTAATTGATTCAGGCGTGATTTTGCGGAAATCCGATATAAAATACAATAGACTTTGATATATTTTATTTATTTTATTTATTTTATTTATTTTATTTATTTTATTTATTTTATTTATTTTATTTATTTTATTTATTTTATTTATTTTATTTATTTTATTTATTTTGTTTATTTTATTTATTTTATTTATTTTATTTAAGTATTTTATTTTACAGATATTTAGTAACCTATTCTGCTTAACTATTCTCCAGGAGTCACAAAAACCTTGTAGGAAATCGACACGTGTTTCACCTCTCAACGAGGCATCCTCAGGATGACGATTGACCAGTCGCAAACCAGAACACGACGCCGGGCGATTTGATTCACTCTGAGTCCAGCGCTCGGTGTGGCAACACGTCGTCTCTGGTCAATCGTCAAACAGCTATAAAGGCCAATTTAAAAATACGTACAGTCACGGACTTTAATTGATGAGCCACCTTCAAACTTTTCAATTTTACAGTTTCATACATTCACGAGATTACACGATTAAACACGAACTCAAACCGTAAACAAGATGACAAATAAATTACTTATAATCGGAAATAGTCTTATCCATAGAGGTTGACTAATCTCAATCTGAAATCTCATAGATAAAAATTTAGAAAATGTTGCATTAAGTTTATCCAATCTATTTGATACTGACCGAGTTAGTGAGCTTTGATTCAAAGTATTGAATCAAAGCTCACTAACTCGATTATTCTGAAAACTTATCTGAAGACAGACAGTTGAAATGTCGATGTCAGAGACGTTAATTTCGAAGTTGTTGAATATTTCTCCGTACACTAACGTTATTATCGCACAGTATTATTTTTGCCTCGAAAAACGGACATCCCCTTTTTATTAACCTATCCGATAGAACAGGTTATTTTAAAAGTAAGAGTAAAATACCGATGTGCCAATTTTACACCAACACGAGTAAAAAAATCTTTTATATTTTTTTGAACTTTTCTAACTTAATTAATTACAAAAAACACACGCATTATTTTACCCTTTTCTTTATTATTTGTAATAAAACCATATTAAATATATTGGAAAAAAACTCCAAAAGAGTACTAACTAGTACAGATGTAAAGAAATATGCTTTTTTTGTGTTTTGAGATTTCGATTTTTCATGGTTGTATCTTTGCTTAGTTGGATTCGATATTTATTGTAAATCATCTGTAGACCACAACCAATCACTAAAAAAAAAAACAAATCCAAATCTCGCGGTATCTAGGAGTTATTCACTTCTAAAGTTTTTTCTGATAATTTTGATTTTAGGGTCATCACTTCTTAAAAAATAATATTTTTTGTTAATTTGTAGGTTTAATCCTAACGAAAGCGGACCCCTTCCCTGTACCACAATTTGCCCTTCATTGGATAAACGAAAAATTAGTTTATTGTACGTATTTAACGTCGTATGATATTAGTATAAAAAATCCAAAAAAATATTATCTAAACTGCTAAAATTGTACATTTACAAAACTAGTAGGATTACTAGCATAATTCCGTTTTCATTTTAATTTAATTTACTTTTTAACTATTTATAAAATAATATGAAAATAGTTGGATTTATCATTAACAATGTGAAAATCAATGAAATTGGAACTTCTTTCAGATAACCATGTTATTATGTCCTTTATTTATTTTTACACATATTATTTAACATTTTTAAATATTTCGTAATAATAAATATATAAAAAACATTTAAAAATATAACCCACCGGTATCGGGAATTAACATTTTCACAAAAAAATACGTTTAAAAAAAATATGTCTTGTGCCAACCCTAGCGCCTAAATTTCAGAATCCTGTAAATTCTAGATAACATAAGATTTGGATATGATATTTTAAATCGGTACTTCTTAGTGCCAAAGCAACAGCTTGTATCGATATTGAATCCAAATGCCATGAAATAAGCCCATAAAAAAATAAAATCGAAAATATGTAAATTCGTTGTAACTCATACACGTTTAACGATCAAAATTTAGCGTTTGCTTGATAATTTACTTAATATAAAGCATCAAGTAATTGCAATCAAAGATATTACAAAAACGGATTGGATCTGAAGCTATTGTGATAACTATGGTTTTTATGGAAACCATAGAAAAAAAAATGAAAAATTGATATCTCCCGATTGGGACAAAATTGTCAAACGGGTATTTTACTCTTACTTTTAAAATAACCTGTTCTATCGGATAAGTTAATAAAAGGGGGATGTCTGTTTTTCGAGGCAAAAATAATACTGTGTATCGCTACGCTTAAACAGTCGTTGCTAGGTTACTGTTGCTAGACCTGCAATTGGTTGACTTTGGGTAATCACTCTGCTGTCAAGTTTGTAGTTCTGGCTCTCAGGTTAGCCAACCGGTAAAGTTATTAAATATAATTTTCTTCTACTAATACGAAGACATTATGACTTTCCGTGTCGGGAACCGAATAAACGCGATTTGCATTACACGGCTAAAATACGAACAGTGCCAGGTGGCTCATCAATTAAAGTCCGAGACTGTACATAATTCATGGCATGGCATATTTAATTGAAGTGTAGCTGGCTTTAAACCTTTTTGGTTAAGCTTCCAGAATAGCATATTTAATTGAAGTGCCAGTTACGATATTATTTTTTAGTGGTACCTATTTAATAAGTAGCTTTTTTTTATTTGGAATTAAATGTAAAAATTTGGGTAATTATCGAAAAACCCTTACAATTCAAATATCTCGAAAACTATTGAATTTTGGCCACACATATGTGGGGTTCAATTTGATGCATTCTGCCTCCCCCCCCCCTCTATCAGTTCCTGGTGGATGTACAGTCACGGTCTTTAATTGATGAGCCACTTGGCACTGTTCGCATTTTGGCCGTATAATGCAAATCGGGCTTAGTCGGTTATACTCGTACATCCAGACACGGAAAGTCATGTCTTCGTATTATAGAAGACAATTATATTTAATATCTTTACCGGTTGGCTAACCTGAGAGCCAGAACTACAAACTTGACAGCACAGTGACTACCCAAAGTCAACCAATTGCAGGTCTAGCAACCGTAACGTAGCGACGATTGTTTTAGCGTAGGCATAGTAACGTTAGTGTACGGAGAAATTTTAATTAGTCATTTCGACAAATTCGAAAATAACGTCTCTGCCATCGACATTTCAACTGTCACTGTCTCCGCATAGGTTTTCAGAATTAACGAGCTAATGAGCTCTGATTCAAAGGAGGTCAGTATCAAATAGATTCGATAAACATTGTATTTATTTTTTATTGAGAACTTGTTAGTCAACCTCTATGGACTATTTCCGATTACTAGTAAGGACATGTCCAAAAATGGTTTTTTATTATTCAATAATTCTAACCAGGATAAGTTAAATATATTTGGATAGACATCCAAAAATGTAGTAGCTCTAACTATATCATACATTTTTAAGGATCACCAATTTTGAGAAAAATCGTTTTTTAATTTAGTGTTAATTTACTCCTAAAACGAACAAACTTTTCTTATCATCTAGTAGGATAATAAAGTGAACACACCCCCAAAAAAGATAAACTTTTCAAAATTGACAAATGGTACTGTCATTACAGTCAATCAATATTTTGTTGTAAGATTACGACAATGCAAACAAAAATTCTAATCAGGTTATTTACTTTACGTACCATATTATGAAATAATAATATAGATATGGGATATTTTCAGTCAAAATGTGTAGCATAATTCTTTTAGAGCTGAAGGCGCACTCTATAAGTTTACCTATAGCTACTAGGAATCTTTATGTGCAAGAAGTGCATGTTTCAGCATAGTCCACAGGGGGGTTAGCAGGAGTAAAATGATAATAGTATATTTCTACTGATCAAGAATATTTTTAATTACAAAGGAGAATTCCTGTTTTATGACTTAGAATCGAGATCGGAAGTGGAGTGAAAAGCCTTTCGACGATTATGATATTTTTTTAAGCAGAATAATATGCTTTGGACGCAAGTGTTACAGTTTTTTTTAATGAGACAAAACTTTTTTTTTTAGTTTTAAGAATTTATTTATTCATTTTCTTCATTTTCAATGTCTTCTCTTATTAAAATACTGTCGAGAAACTGAGCAGGTGGAGATATATCATTTTGATGCCGACAATCCAAGATATCTAAAAGACAAACATGAGCACCTTTTCTCAATTATGCAACTGCAATAATAATCAGAAATACAACTTTGCCAGCTCTAAGCTGTCTTATGTGATGACGAAATGCCTGGTATGTTTATTAATTGTACAGCTTCACAACTTCTACAATGAAAGTACCGATAGGCAGAATTAGTTTTCCCCGGATATCTATGGTTTTACCCATAATAAGAGCGAGCCTGTTTAATTTGATAAATGCCTAAGCTAAATAAAACTAAATCTGACTTAACCATGTTGAAACCTCAGACGAAGTAAAAAATCTAGACAGAGCGCTGTTAACAGTGACATGAAGCCGGTTTCGTAGACATGTGTGCACTTAGTGTGTGTTGCGCAGTAAAAACTCATTACCCTAATATTTTGTCTTAAGTACTGGCGGGGGACTGGACAAGTAAATAGATAGGTTAGCGTTATATATTTTTTAAATTGTTTATAGATACCTCGCTTGATACCGACAAGAAAATAAAACAATACTTAAAAGTAACTACATTTTTATTATTACACGACTGCAAAAAGGAATGTAATGTTTTCAGGGTTCATGTACCTATGTAGTTTCTTCGTTAAATGCCTGAACGGATTTGGATGTATGGGGTATCGTTAGAATCCTTACATCATCCCGAGTAACATAGGCTGCGTTTAAAAAAAGCCTTATGGCGGCAGTATGGCTCCATGTCCAAATGTGAAAAATGAACCTGTAATGTTACGTTTCGCATCACATGAATTATTTACCAAATAAACAGGGAAATATGTGACGCATACTAGTGACAACACTTGGTTAAGATTTTGTGTTCCAAGCTGTCATATTTTGATTTACTAAAATTATGGATTTTCATCTAGTTTTTATGTTTACTTAAGTATGAAACGTGATGCCATCTGGCTTTTTATTTTTTTAAGAATTATTTTTGCACCCTTTCACCGCACCCACCCACCCTTTCACAAGTTATATTCGCGGTAAAATCATTTAATTTGTTTCAGCGTGACGCTTCATTGACAGACAAGCTGTAAATAATCGATTTGGTGTAGTTTGGTTGTAAATGTGTGCGTTCGAGCGTGTATGCACAGAGCTTGGTGTAGTTTTGCATGCTTCAGTTTATTGTTCGCAGCGCTCTGTCTAGATTTTTTACTTCGTCTGAGGTTGAAACTGGCTCGGCCCAATCACATGGTCAGCTAAATAATTTAGCATGTTCATTCTCTGATTAGCTCTTTCCAGTATAGTGTGGGCATCAGGACGTTCAGTCAAAACGGGATGGAAATGGTTTAAAATGGCTCCTGCAATTTTAAAATCATCCATAAGATTTCTAGACCTTTTAATGAAGTATTTATTTCTAAAGATTTTAAAATCCCGTTACCGGTGACGGATCAGACAGATGACGCCTGTCTGACTGTCTGTCAACATGTATAATCAAATAGGCGTTGTCAAAGTGTGTGGGAGGTTTTAGTTGGGTTTCCAACAACAAATAAATATATATATATGTACTAACATATATATATATGTATATGTTATAATTTTTCTCTTAAACGGAGGTGTCTAAAAATATTATTTCAGTGGTTCCTAGTTCCATATTTTTGTCGCTTTTATATAGGTGTAGTTTGGTGCGGGTTAGATTTTTCTCGGAATAAAAAACCAACGTCCCTACAAAAAGCGGACATCTCCTTTGTCATCTTGTTTACGAGCATGCGATTTGAGTTCGCGTTTAATTGGGTAATCTCGTGAATGTATAAAACTGCAAAATTGAATAGTTTGAAAGTAGCTCATCAATTAAAGTCCGTGACTGTACGTCGAATTACTAGTTACCCTGTTTATTTGTTATCCATCTGTAATAGTTGTTGGTTCTACTATAAATAAATAAATAAATTAAAATATACACAGCCTGCTCAATTGAGAGGAGCTCGTGGCTAAGTAATAACAGTCGCACGGGTCGATCCATCATGTTAAGCTACGCTTGCCTGTGTTGGTCCGTGGATGGGGCACCATCTTTACATACCGAGACTCCTCCGTGCCTCAGAAAGCCGTTGGTCCCGGCTGTCATTTGTGGATCTTTGACAGTCGTTACGGGTTGTCAGAAGCCCGAAAGTCTGACAACCAGTCTTACCATGGGGTATAGTATTACCCAGTTACTGGGTTGTGGAGGTCAGATAGGCAGTCGCTCCATGTAAAATACTGGTATTCAGCTGCATCCGGTTAGACTGGAAGCCGTCCCCAATATAGTTGGGAAAAGGCTAGGCAGATTGATTTTGACAGATAGCTAGTTTACAAACTGGTTTATATTTACAACCGCTGAGCTTTTTTCTTGTACTTAAGAACTTAAGTCAGTCTTCACTATAACTCCATCACAGCTCATAATTAAACCATTTCCACCAACAGCCCACCAGCCTCAGGAAGGTGAACGCACTCTCTCCAAAGCACAAGCGTGGGTCCGCGACAGACAGTGGACTAAACCCTCTAAGACTGGAAGATCCAGTGATGGAAGGACCAAAGGATTAAATACAACAGTATCGGGGCCTGCACTACGTGTCGTAGAGAATCAAGAAACTCTGGGACAACTATTTGAAGAGGATGCTGCAGGCTTCCTGCAGTTGTCTCGTCCAAAAGTCCTGCCTTCGCAATATGTCACTAATGCAACGAAGGCTGGCGCCATCCTGTACCAAGGTTTGTATTTATAGGGTTAACAATAATAAAAAAAAAAAACAACCGACTTCCAAAAAAAGAACACTAAAAAAGTGAAAAATAACTTTATTTTCGGAAGTCGGTGGCGAAAAACGAAAATTGAAAACTTTCACTTTTTTGTGTTTTTTTTTTGGAAGCCGGTTGTTTTTTTTTTGTTTTTTGGAAAAAGCTTTTTATTATTTTTTGTATTTTACAATTACTTTCCAGCTCGTAACTTCACAACTGGAAAACCTTATGGGAACCCTAACAAATTCTACATCGAGCAGGAGAAGGTATTGCAAGAAGGTCCCATGATGGTGTTCCTGCTGGAGGGCAGCCAACTTATCACTGAAAAGAAAGAAGCTGAAGTCAGGGAGGTGCTATTTGCCACAGAATTTGTCGTGAATCAGTATGTAGTTGCCTAGAGTCCGACCAACGAAAGCTGACCACGAATTATTATCTGTTGAATATTTTATTTCACTTCTAAATACAATTTATCATGTGGGTATAATTATTATACAGCGACAATGGCGACATTAATTTAACACACGTATACGATTTCGCGTATTCGTTTCATGAAAATATTTGAATTTCATTAAACGTTATTATTTATTGATTTATTTTAAATTTTCTAAATTACCATCCTGGAGCAACCTGTACTTAAAGAACTGTAGAGAAGAGGTCATTTGCCGGGGTCACGGATCATAATTGTAGGCGAATAAAAGGAAAGCCGCGCAATTTCTTAGAAATTATGCCGACAAAAGATCTTACCGATAGAACGTGGGCCAGCTGGTAGGTAGCTTCATGAATGAATCTTTAACACAGAGTGATCTCAATTTTGGTTACGTTTATATTATTTAGTTTGTTTAAAAATTTAAATTTATCAATTCACGAATTATTTTATTTTATTATATTTTTTATGTTTACTGGCCACTAGCCCTACCCGGGTCTTAAATTAATGTCGCCATTGTAGCGGCACGTTGTATAAATATGAAATACTGATATAAGTATCGCATAATATTTCTTGAATAATAAATAGTATCGACTCCGTTAAGTAGTGGGGTGACAGCTCTTGATTTTTTTTTAATTGCCGTGTTTTTTCTTGGCGAGCATTCGTTGGTCAGACTATTTACGCATAGCATGTATTTAATCGAACCAGGCAGCCGTTCCATGTTCCATTTTTCCTCTCGAATACGTTTGGTGGTATTTATAACCCACTTCTTCAAAAAGGAGGAGGTACTCTCACTTAAATTGTTGAGTTGTTGTAGGTATATTATGTAAAATAATAGAACGATTATGTCAAGGATGAAAGTAAAAATAAAAACAACCGACTTCCAAAAAAAAAAAAACACCAAAAAGTGAAAAATAACTTTAATTTCGGAAGTCGGTGTCTTTGCTTTTCGGTTTTCGTTTTTTGCCACCAACTTCCGAAATTAAAGTTATTTTTCACTTTTTAACCGACTTCTTCAAAAACGAGGAGGTCCTCAATACGTCTGTATGTTTTTTTTTTTTGTATGTATATTACGCTATTACTCCGCCAACTATGAGTCGATTTTGATGGTTCTTTTTTTGTTTGGTAGGTCATGCTTCAGAGGTGGTCCCATATAAATTTTATTAACTTTGCTTGCGTAGTTTTTGAGTTAGCTTCAATATTACGAATTTTTTTCCCACTTGGTCTATGTAGATGACATATTATTCGACTCCGTCGCTGTTATTTACATAGCAGTGGTATTCTAATTTGTGTGGGATAGGTACCACAATTAAAAAGTGAAAAATAAAAACAAACAACCGACTTCCAAAAAAACACAAAAAAAGATTTTATTAGATATTACAGACAATATAATTTTATTGTGACTAGGGCCCCATTTGGCCCCTTTAGAGTTTAACTAGTAATGCTCATGTCATTAGTATCTAATTATAACTCAACGGTGATTAACAAATGAGTTACTTAGTTCTTGGAATGCAATTTTGTTACAAAAAAGTATTTAATCAATATCGTTTTTAATTATTCTCATCATAAAAGTCATAAGCAGGCTTTAAACTAACGATAGTATAAGTAGATCGATCGGCAACTTTATTTAACCACATCAAAGATTTCAAAAATCACATAACGAAAATTCTCGGAACAAGACTCGGCCAGAACCGACAAAGATATTTCATAAAAAAGGAAAATAAATATAAAATTACTACAGATTTTATTTATATTGTATAATTCTTCCTATTTTTTAATATTAATTATCATTATTATAGAAAGTCTGTCGAACACTACGTACAATTCGAGCCAATTCTTGACATTTTCTTTTCAAAAATCTGCTTCGCCAAATCGGCAACTGACTGTGCATGAATTGGATGTCATCAGTCAATGAAATGAAATGAAATTGTTTATTCTGTAAATAGGATATTGGAATCACTTTTACACGTCATATTAAAAAATATTAAAAATAAGCTAGATGAGGTCGGCGTTTCCTATCTGACTACTCTGAGAAGAAAGGCCGAAACAAACTCAGAGGTCACAGTCTCTTTTAAAGTCCAGACATAATGTTGGTCAAGCCATATGAGGACCATGTAAATTCGAGTCTGAAATGGTCTTTTGAGGAAAGAACCACACAGATTTGAGTGGACCTGTCCAGTCAGTGCAAGCATTTGTCAGTAATGGTGGAGCTCAACTCAGAACTTAAGGAGCTCAACGACTCGACGAACAATACCAAAGAAAGGACATTTGGGTAGGCCGCATAAAATTGTCAAATTGCCAGACCATCGATAAAATTAACTGAGAACGAAAAAAAATAAAAATTCACCTAGTCCTCACATTCACAATAATAAAATACTTTACAAAGTAATCGTGTTATTTTGTATAGAATATTCAATAATGTCAATTTGTAAATAAAACTGGTAGAAATCAATCAATCAATCAATCTGCTTATTTGTGAAACATAGGTGTTTACATAAATACCCGTGCTCTATGTTTTGTCATAATTAAGACATACCAAATAGCTTTGTATTGTTCATCTACCCGCACTATAATTATAATTAGTAATAAGATTTCTCATGTAAGTGACGTTTGTCTTAATGAGACTAAAGTTCTAAGTGTATTGAATCAAAATTTCATGAAATCGTCAGTCAATACACTTACATGAACTTAGAGAGTTGTATTGCTGATTCTAATGTTTATAATTCTGTAAATCCATATTTGTTACGGCCGCTAATAATATTTAGATCAACAAACAACCTGATACTGACCTGCAAATTGCAAAAAACGTAAGAAAATTTGAATTTCGCGGGCCACCCTAGCGCATCAACCTTAAACCGAAGTATTAGGGGTAAAGATCGTAAATTTAAAGATCGTAAATATTAATTTTCGAAAACGATCTTTCAAAGGGGGTGGAGGGGTTGTTGAAGTTTTTAGAGGAAAGTAAGAAATCCACGCGTACGAAGGCACGTTTAGTGTTACTATGTACTTCAAATCTGCTTTTTTTCACAGTCTGGACGAGGAAGGTGAAATTGGCTGGACTGGTTTAGTTATCGTGGACTTAATGTTCCGCGTCAGTAGGTTCATATCTATGACAGCGACACATGATATAAACATGTTACGAAGTAAGTACTACGACTCGAGTTTAAAGGGCGGCCGTACATGGACTGCTTCAAGCAGTTGAAACCGACTGCTTGAAGCCGCGACCGCGCGGTGAACTATAGTCATTCATTCGCTGCCGTACACACGACTGCTCGAGCAGTCGCGACCGCTTCAAGCCGTCAACTGCATGACAAAATTCCATCGTGCCGTCGACCGCTCGCGAGCGGTCGCGAGGCATACACCGACTGCTCGAGCCGTTGACTGCGCTAGAGCAGTCGACAGCTCTCCGACCTCCCCCCTTCCCTTGTGGCCTCGCGACGTCTGTCTGTCTCTCTGTCGTCTCCGCTTGAGCAGAAGCAGCAACAGCAGTGCTTCCTCGTCAGAATCCATGACTCGAATGCGGTATAAAATCAACTGCTCGAGCGGTTGGTAGCGACAGCTCGAGCAGTCAACAACCGACCGCTCGAGCAGTCGAGGCCGACCGCTCGAGCGGTCCGTATACGTCGCTCAGCCGAGCAGCAACAGCAGTGCTTCCTCGTCAGAATCCATGACTCGAATGCGGTATAAAATCAACTGCTCGAGCGGTTGGTAGCGACAGCTCGAGCAGTCAACAACCGACCGCTCGAGCAGTCGAGGCCGACCGCTCGAGCGGTCCGTATACGTCGCTCAGCCGAGCAGCAACAGCAGTGCTTCCTCGTCAGAATCCATGACTCGAATGCGGTATAAAATCAACTGCTCGAGCGGTTGGTAGCGACAGCTCGAGCAGTCAACAACCGACCGCTCGAGCAGTCGAGGCCGACCGCTCGAGCAGTCCGTGTACGGCCGCCCTAAGCGATGCTAATCCTGTGCAGTGCTTATACAGCACAACTATTTCCATAACGCCCCTCGGTACACTTAAACTATAAACATAACAAACGGTACGGCTGAACGGATTTGGATGAAAGGTCATTGGGCATTTTTGACCAACAACGACAACGTCAAACAGTCGAAATAGTTTTTATGAAAGTTGCGCGCACAGACCCGCCTGTGGCGCATGAGTCACTGACGGAACGGAATGTTGCCATCAATAAATATTATATTTTTATAAAAAACTTTATAAATACTGTATTTATTTTATTTCCTTTTTTTATTGATAATTAATTATGACATTATTATTATTATGACATAATTAATTAATATAATCAATTATTAATATAATTAATCAAAAATTAATTATATTAATTTAATATAATTAATTTTTGACCCGGTGACTCGAAGTACGCGTCCATTATTGAAACGTCAAACAGTCGAAATAGTTTTTATGACAGTTGCGCGCACAGATACGCCTGTGGCGCATGAGTCACTGACGGAACGGAATGTTACCATCAATAAATATTATATTTTTATAAAAAACTTTATAAATACTGTATTTATTTTATTCTTTTTTTTTATTGATAATTAATTATGTGCTGCACCGATTGACGTCATGACGTCAACGCCGGCTGTCACTCAAAACCAGCGCTAGGGCTCTGTCTCGCATAGGGTCGCAGCATTATACAGAGTGATGGCCGTTTTGCGTGAATTTGACGCATATTTCCCCCGCAACTTGTTATTTACGTATATCTGTCCTTTTTTAGCGTCGTGTTTGCCGCATAATCAGCCTATAATGTTTCCACTGAGGAGGCCTGTGTCCCAGGCCTCCTCTCTGTGAGAGGGAGCGGGCCGTAATCCACCACGCGGGCCTAGTGCGGGTTGGTAGATGTCACATGTCTTCGAATTTTTGGTTCTAGGACATGCCGGGTTCCTCACGATGTTTTCCTTCACCGTTTTGAGAGCAGTGGCGATGAAATAATTTACACAAAGTAAAGCGCCTGTCAGGGTTCGAACCTACGACCTACGACTCGTAAGTCGTGGCCGTTACCACTGGGCCACCACTGCTCTGTCGCAAATAACTGTATTTTCTTTCTTTCTTTGTTTTTCTTTAAATGTGGTTTTTTTTGAAGGATTAGGGATATTATTTCACGCAATGTTTTTATTTTAATCCAAATGTATGGGGAAAAAAGTTATGTAATTCAAAGGAAAACGTATATTTTACCGCCTTTTTTTTCAATCACTACTACTTACAGTGATACGCTCTCTGGCACTCGTAAGGCGTAATCCACATTGCACTATAAAGTTTGAATGTGCGTTGACTCGTCAAAGTCTATCAGCAGGCTTAGCACGAGCACCGTTTTGTCGACGGAATAGATGCACTAGCAAAGTTTTTAGACGATGTCCCGATCGATATTGATGATTTTGAATAAAATGTGAAAAAAAGTGTTTTACTTTAAAATTATCCAACTTAACTCTCTAAAACTAATACAGGGTGTTAGGGTAGACACCGTTATCCTTGAAACTAGTGGTTTGGTGTCCACCAAACCACTAGTTTCAAGGATAACGGTGTCGTCCACCAAACCACTAGTTTCAAGGATAACGGTGTCTACCCTAACACCCTGTATAGGTAGGTAACCATTTTCAGGTTTGTTCGGGGATTACTCATAAATTAGTATTTTTTATAAATCAGTGCTTGGAATGACGCGGTTGAAACTGCGGGGAACAAGATAGAAAAGCTCCTAAACATTCTTGTACCTTTTTAGGAAGACTATTGTGCATTTTTGTACTCATTTTATATATTTAGAAGGATAAGGACATACGAAAATTCGTTTTTTAAATATTAATTCTTGTTTTGCTAAAAATACTTTTCCCATTTCCCATACTTTTGAGGAATGCGACTCATCTTATTGGGTAGTATTCATGGTCTTTAACATTAGTTTCGTTAGTGGTCGCTTGTGGGTCACAGGTCCGCACTAAAAACCCATGCACACGGGTAGACCATGAACTTGGATTATGATATATCGGATACCTTTCATCCCAATTTTTTTTTTTTCGTTTTATTTTAAGTTTGCCGCGGTACATTAAGAATATAGTTGTACTGTACGTGTGTTTCGACTAGGGATGCAACGATACCGATAAGATAATCGTATACGTATACAGGGTGTTAGGGTAAACCCTGCTATCCTTGAAACCAGTGGTTTGGTTTCATTTATAGAACGTAAAAGCAATGGAAAATTACAACTTTTTTTAAAAGAAATTCTACATTGACCACAAGAGTATTTCACCATACGCGCTAGGGCAACGAAATTACGTCTCAGCCCGTGTTGAGACGTAAGTTCAACGGGGGTTCAAGGGGGGCGCGACGAGACGTAACCTGACCGGCCGCGAGCGCGACTCTTATTGTGTATTTATTCATGTGTTGTGTAGGTAGGCGGGGTGTCGACCTCGGGCGCATATCCATGAATTTGCGGACGGTGTCGGATAGAAACTTTAAAAAATCTATTAATGAAAATATAGTTTTGTTTTTTTGTGACTTAATTTTTATATTTAAGTCCATGGTTTGAGTGACAACGGTGTTTACCCTTACACCCTGTATTTTAACAATCATTCGACAACAATATTTACGATTAATTCTTCGTAAGATGATATCGCTAGAAAGGGGGTGACGGCTAATAGAAAAGTATGGAAGAAAGGGACATCTTGCGCAAATAAATTGGGATAAGGGCAGGAGAATTATGATGATTTACGATTCATTTTTTTCCAATATTTTTTACAGTTTCCAGTGAAACAAAATGCATAACGCGTAAACTTAAGGTGGATCCGCAGTTGTAGGAAACAACTCGCTACGCTCGCTCGGCTCGTGCGTAGGGGGTCACAGTTCTAACCTAACCTTTTTTGCGATTAAAATTATTAAACCTAATCTTACTAGTTCGGTTCCGGGTGAAAAAAAAAATGCTCTATTACATGTTTTTTTAATTATGCCCCTGCCTATCTACTCCATACGCCAAACTGACAACCAAAGTCAGCGCCGCCAGCCAATTCAGTAACCGGCGCCGGCAGCGGAGGCACTTCCTACAATTTAATTTATTGTTTATTTTTAGTAAGTCTTAACATTGATTAACATAAAAAGTAATACAATCAAAGCTACAAATAAATTCAATAAAATGCTATTAAACAAAAATAGTAATGCATTCGTATCGTATGTGGCCATTACGATGATTGTGTTCCTCATTCGTATTAGTATCATGTAATTCTCGTATCGTTGCATCCCTATACTCCATTTGAAATAAGATTAGACGTATAGATAAGCCTTCTATTGCGTTGGTGGCATGACAAATGGCAGCCGCAGTAGATAGTTGGTATTGTGTAACTTTTCTTACTTATGCCTACGGTAAGTCAAATTCGGTTGAACGGACTGTAAAAGGGTTTGTTTTAATGTCTAATCTTATTTCAAATGGGGTATAGTTTTGGCAATTATTTCGTCCTTGATTGTTTACTTTAAAAATTAAATGGTTCATTCACCAGCCTATGCGAAAATGTTTCACAACATGCTGCAGACACGTGACACTCGTGAGCCTAACAAGGTGCCCTTGTCGGACGAAGTGAACACAAAAATCATCGACTATGCTGAGTCATTGTATGAAGAAAGTGAGCATGAAATACTCTATACATCACTGAGGAAGTTCCAGGAGTATACTCCTACTAATAGTAAGAAGACTCAGGATATTGTAATTACTCGATTTGAAAAAACCCTTACAGTTTCGCCATGTCCGTCTGTCTGTTTGTCCGCGGCTTAGCTCAGAGACTCTTAGGTCCGTATTACAGAACGTTACTCAAGTCCAGTTTGATCTGCTATCAGTTGATCACTGTTTGAGTATAGAATCAGTACTTGAGCATCGGTCTTATTCCAGAACGGTAATCAATCTATACTCAGCTGAATCGAGACTCAAATCGAGCCTCAAGCAAAGATGTGTATTGTCTATGCATCAGCCTGTTTTCGTTTACGATTTATTATAATAACCGACTTTGATCTGATCTTCACTGGATTAGAAATATTAAAATACACCATAGAAGCCCAGTTATTTAGGAAATCAGCGTTATTACTTCATTCCTTAATAGTAAAATGCCCCATTTATTGAAGTAAAGCTCTTTGAATTGAAGTATAGTATTTTTGTAAGCAAAATTGTCAAGCTTAAAAGACTTGTATTTGTGGCCTTAATAAGTATGCTATTTAAAATGTCAGAGCATCAGCGTGAAAATCATAGTTTGTTTTAAGTTTGTTGTTTGTCAACTTTAATTATTTGTTTAGCTGATTTTATTCATAATACTTAACACCTTAAAAATGGCAGGACGGAAGAAAAATTTTAGTACTTTGGAAAAAAACCTACTAATAGAAATTTCTATTAGAATTATCGTTAAAAAGTTATTATAATGATCTACCTCTTCAAATATATCCATTTTGATTATGATTTTGATAGTAGGTACCTAATATAATATTTAAAAATATCAACAGAACTCGACAATGCACTATCTGAACAGAAGAAATATTGACAATTTGACATGACAATCTATGCTCAAGCGCGGTCTCGACCACACTTGGGTGATTACAGATTTGATCACTGCTTGGGTTCGATTGAGTAACTGAGTAGCGATCTAAAATAAAGCCAAACTCAGTTGAATTAAGATCAATGAATCTATGCTTGAGCAACGTTCTAAAATTAAAAGCGGACTTAAAACTAGTTTTAAACAGAGATCAATACTTGAGTTACCTTCTGTAATACGGACCTTAGTGCCAGAAAACTGTAATTTGGATACATATATTCATATAAATCAATTAATCTGCCTAGCCTTTTGTCAACTATGTTGGGGTCGGCTTCCAGTCTAACCGGATGTAGCTGAATACCAGTATTTTACATGGAGCGACTATCTGACCTCCAAAACCCAGTAACTGAGTAATACGATACTCCTTGGTTAGACTGGTTGTCAGACTTTCGGGCTTCTGACGACTCGTAACGACTGTCAAAGATCCACAAATGACAGCCTGGACCAACGGCTTAACGTGCTTTCCGAGCACGGAGGAATCTCGAGGAGTATACATACAAATCACGAATAAAAAAAACAAAAAAGTAATCGTACCGTGTTGGGTATCAAAAGGGCTTGATAGCACATTTCAAAAATATCCAGGGTGTTAGGGTAAACACCGTTATCCTTGAAACCAGTGGTTTGGTGACTTATTACCCGACTACGACGAAGAAAAATTAGGGTTATGATTTTGACCTCTGTTCCCTCCTATCTTCTAAAGCACTCATCACAATTTGACAAATGAGGTATAGTTGGAAGCGTCTTGATTGTCGGCTGGTTATAGGCTATGTGAAGTCACATTAAATAAAAAATAGCGACCTCTAGAGGACATAAAGTCACGAATAAAAAAAAAAATATGTTTTTTCGTACTGTTATAGATTCCCAATGTCAGGGTAATCAACTAATAAGCAATATTAATTGATTACCTGGACTTACTAAGAAATGTCAAGTAATCAGTTTAAAGATTGCACTGGCTCCCCGCTCTCGCGGTGCGCCAGTCTCTTCCCGTACTCAGAACAGACATCACCTCTGTATTTCTCGTGTGTGCCAGTCCCAAAATTAACGTCAAGGTCATGTACATTAAACTGACGTTCTTCTCTACAATTTAGTGTTTTTTTTAAAAAACCATTTTCCGGACTTCCCGTAACATTGGTGGCAGCTTAAGGGATTTTAAAAAATCCTCGGATCGCCTCATTTCAGTGAAAATCAAAAGAAAAACCTACTACTTAATTGTGATTGTGATTGTGAAAAGTGTAACACCCAATCATACCTCTGTGTCTTGTCGCTGTATCCTGTCGCTGTATCCTGTCGCTGTATCCTGCTGGCCTTATTAGGCCCTCACGTGCCCTGTTGGTGTAACGGGGTGTACCCCGAATACACATCACTCACCTTGGGTGATCTCGTCGGTCCACGAAATGATTCGTGTTTTCGTCGCAGTGTTCCTGTAAGTACAATACTAAATACATTCTACATCAAAGAAAAAAACCGTGTTGTGAAAATAGTGCCAGTGTTGTTGTCCAAATTTAATTCAAACTTCAAGTGCTAGATCTAAGTACATCCAGATAATTATTCCTTTCAACTGTATTATTTTATCATTCAGTTCCGAGAATAGTGCAACATTCCTCCTTATCGCTCCGCATCCCACGCGGTATCGTTGTTTTGACGACTAACTTGCAATGACTAGAGACGAGCCAAGTACCATGTCTAAAGAAACAAAAGAAATCGACATGAATTTTATAAGTAAGTTCATTAACAAATTTGACGGAAACCGCGAAAAACTCAATGCATTTTTAAATAATTGCAGAAATGCAATAAGCCTTGCGTCACCATTTCAACAAGACGTAATATTAAAATATATTTTGAGCCAACTTGAAGGCCGTGCCGAAAGTGCGTGCTCCATCAAAGAATTCGAAAACTGGCAACAGTTAGAAGAATTTCTCAAAAACCAATTTGGCGAGAAAAAACATTACGCTGCACTACTCTCGGATCTCCAAGATTGCTGTCAATCTAATAGCGAATCAGTCAACCAGTTCGCATTACGCGTAGAGACATGCCTAGCCAAACTATTAACCGAAATCAATATTTCAATACCCACAAAAAAGAAAGGTGAACTGACTGGCCGTGTCGCTGCAATGCAAGATTTAGCGTTGCATACATTTATCAGTGGCTTAAATTCTCGCTTATCAACTGTAGTCAGATGCCGTGACCCTGAAACTTTAAATGAAGCCATTGGCTTTGCTGTGTCTGAAGAAAAAATACTACAGACCACTTCTAAGCGTAACTCATCAGCAAACAATACCAATTCACTCAATCAAGGCCGTTGGTCTCAGCCTCAACGTCGATTCCAACAGAACCGAAACCCTACGCAGCAAGGTGTTTCAAACGAGTCCAATAGCCAAAGACCATATACTTCAGGTCTACCAGTGTGTCGTTATTGCAAAAACGTGGGCCATACTATTGAGGAATGTAGGAAACGGGAATTCAATAATAATCGCTTCAGAGATCAAAATAATCAAAGACCATTACCAAGGCGTTACCAAAATAATCAAAATTCAAGTTCACGCGGTAAATAGCAATGAATACAATGACTCCCCGGAAGATATTGAAGGTAAACCAAACGATGATTTAAACGAGTAAAGGGCTCACGGCGGTGTCACGTGAGACCCAAACCTCAAATTCCTAAAAATTGCTATATCAAAGACACCAACGCTGTATCCTCTGCATCCTCTGTATCCCCTAACGATAGGGACTTGCGAATAAATCGCAACGCTGTATCCTCTGTATCCTCTGTATCCCCTAACCATAGGGACTTGCGAATAAATCGCAACGCTGTATCCTCTGTATCCCCTAACCATAGGGACTTGCGAATAAATCGCATCGCTGTATCCTCTGTATCCCCTAACCATAGGGACTTGCAAATAAACCGCAACGCCGTATCCTCTGCATCCACTGTATCCTCTAAATCCGCTGTGTCCTCTGTATCCCCTAACGATAGGGACTCGCGAAAACATGACAACACCGTATCCGCTGCATCTGCTGTATCCTCTACATCCGCTGTATCCTCTAAATCCGCTGTATCCTCTGCTTCCGCCACTCCACCCATCAAACCCACTTTAGACTCAACAACTCCTCTTTCAACTCCTGAAACAAAAATTTATGAAATTAATATTAGTCCATTTAAGAGACGCTTACCTCATATCCTTGTCCGTACCCCAGTGTCAAACACTACCATATCTCTTCTTGTAGACTCTGGCGCAACAGTAAGTCTTCTAAAAAAATCTTCCATAAAAATACCAGTTGATATCACAACAGAGATAATCCATTTGAAAGGTATTGACCCCATTGATCAAGCTTCACCAACCATAGGCCATTTTCCGCTTAAAATAAAAATAGATGATAAAAATAGTATCACGCACAGATTCCATATAATACCCCGAATACATTTACCTTATGATGGTGTAATTGGCACTGATATGCTAATTGCTTTTGGTTGTACTATTGACTACACTCGTGAAACCTTGAAAGTGGGTGAATACGAAATAAAATTACATTTTAATGCGCCTATTTATGTTATTCCTCCTAGAACTGAAACTATCATAGAATGCTCCGTCTCCAACCCTGAGGTGAAAGAAGGCCTCGTATTAGATCAATGTTATCACGAAGATTTACTAATCGCCAACTGCTTAGTCACCGTTAAAGAAAACAAAAGAATTAATTTATCAATAATTAATACTTCCGAAACTCCTGTAACCCTAAAGTCAAACTTGGACATCACACTCACTCCCTTAAGTTCTATAATCAAACCTTCCAATACAATGAGCGATCATACAGTTTGTCATTTCAAAAACACCAATTCTTACCTCCGAACACAAGAAGTATTAAACCTTCTCAGAATCTCCCATCTCAATACTGAAGAGGCAAATGCTCTTCACGGTGTTTGCTCTGAATACTCAGATATATTCTTTATTCCGGGCGACAAACTTTCCCACACAAATGCACTTAAACATAATATAACGACGAGCGCTCAAAATCCAATAAATGTAAAATCTTACCGGTTCCCAGAGGTACACAAACAAGAAGTCAACAAACAAATAGGTCAAATGCTCGACCAAGGAATCATAAAACATTCAGAATCCCCATGGTCTTCACCAATTTGGATTGTCCCAAAAAAAATTGATGCATCCGGGCAGCAAAAATGGCGTATAGTTATCGATTATCGAAAACTAAACGACATCACTATTGGAGATAGCTACCCTATACCGCAGATATCCGAAATTTTAGATCAACTTGGTCAGAGTAAATATTTCTCGACCCTTGACCTTGCATCAGGGTTCCATCAAATATTAATTAATGAAGAAGACGCTCCTAAAACAGCATTTAGTGTACTTCAAGGACATTACCAATTCACAAGAATGCCATTTGGATTAAAGAACGCGCCCGCCACTTTCCAACGGTTAATGAATACCGCTCTTACAGGCCTGTAAAAGGCATACGGTGTTTTGTTTATCTTGACGATATCGTCATATATTCTCATGATCTAAATTCTCACATTGATAATCTTTCATTAATATTTCAAAGACTCCGAGACTACAATTTAAAACTCCAACCTGACAAGTGTGAGTTCCTCCGACGAGAAGTCGCATACCTTGGCCATCAAATAACTAAAGATGGTGTAAAGCCTAACCCTGAAAAGATAAAAGCAGTGACCCAATTTCCTACTCCTAAATCCCCAAAAGACATTAAGTCTTTTCTCGGACTCGTATCCTACTATCGCCGTTTCGTTTCTAACTTCTCGAAAATTGCAAAACCTCTAACTCAACTTCTAAAAAAGGATGTCCTCTTCCTGTGGGAAAACAAACAACAAGTCGCATTTGATGAACTCAAACATAAACTTACCTCTGCTCCTATCCTCATTTATCCAGATTTCTCCGCCCCGTTTATCCTAACGTGTGATGCCTCTAATTATGCCATCGGTGCCGTACTTAGTCAAGGTCCAGTTGGTAAGGATAGGCCAATAGCCTACGCGTCTCGAACCCTCAACAAGAGTGAATCTAACTATAATACCACCGAAAAAGAACTCCTTGCTATTTTGTACGGTTGTAAAACCTTTCGCCCATATCTCTATGGACGAAAATTCCTTATAATAACTGATCATAGACCATTAAAGTGGTTGTTTAATCATAAAGATCCTAGTAGTAAACTACAAAGATGGCGCTTGAAACTAATGGAATACGAGTACGAAATCGGTTACCAAAAGGGAAAACTTAATGCCGCTGCTGACGCCTTATCCCGATATCCTGTAAACCCAATTCAACCATCCAGTGATCCCACTCCATCAACTTCTAACCAAAATGCGGATGATAATTCCTCACCTCCATTTAGCCCTCTTACTCTCGAGGATCTTGATATCCAACTGCCTCCTGGTTCCCTAGAACTTGACGGTAAACTCCCGTCCATAGACCTCTTAGAAAATGACGACTCACCACCAGGAATCGATGATCCTGTAACACCTTCCACATCTAACAAATCCCCGAAGCCTACAGCACATCCTTCTCCTGACAATAACTATAGCAAATTTCTGAAAATAATGAGCAACAAAGACTTTAATAGCAACGCTAAAATCACAGAACACAACAAAAGCATCCTGAAAACTAACTGCAAAATCATGATCATACCTACCTCCATCGATCTCGATGACTCCAACCCTCACGTAGAAGAAATCTTGAGCAATCTTGAGGACTCAACGGAACTCCTAGATAGGGAAAGAACTCTCTATTCTTTTATCTCATTCAATTACAAAGAAAAAACAATATATTTCTTATTCATTAAAGTATATCACTTTGATAATAGTTCCTATGAAGATATTTATAAAAGTATACTAAATCTTCAATCCGACATACTACGTATTTCCACTGATTCCAACCTAAGTATAGCCATTACTGATTTCCAAAATCCTTTCGACAAACACATCTGGGCAAAAATATATAACATGTTCTGCTATATCTTTAACAACACTCAAGTGTCAGTTTATATTTATCACAATACTATAATTTTTCCTACACCCTCGGAGATACCTAGAATACTCCGTGAAAACCATGACATTCCGATTGCTGGACATCTGGGGTCTACGCGAATGTTTAATCGAATAAAAGAAAGGTATTTCTGGAAAAATATGCGGACAGATATTGAAGCATACGTAAGAAATTGTTCCCAATGCCAAAGTAACAAAGCCCTAAGACAAATCAATAGATCCCCAATGCAAATAACTACCACTTCCACTAAGCCATTTGAACGACTCAGCCTCGACCTTGTGGGTCCCCTTCCAGAAGCTGGCCTAACTAAGCTCAAATTCATTGTTACACTACAGGACGACCTCACTAAATATTCACTCGCTTACCCTGTCGCTAGTGCGACTGCAGAAGAAACATGTGAGTGTTTAGTGCACTTTATTTCCGTTTTCGGCATCCCAAAGTCTATTTTAACCGATCAAGGCACAAACTTCACCGCAGATTTATTTAAAAAAACCTGCGACTTTCTGAAAATTAAACAAATCTGGTCCTCCCCATACCATCCTCAAACTCAAGGTGCACTTGAACGCAGTCATTCCACACTTAAAGAATATCTTAAATCTTACGTCAATGAAAATCATTCTGATTGGCATAAATATGTCTATACTGCTATGTTGGCATATAACACCTCTACTCATTCCACTACTAACTTCACACCTTATGAACTCCTCTTCGGCCAGAAGGCTTTTATTCCAGACTCCATCTATGAACTGCAATCAGACCTTACATATCCAGAGTATCTCAAATCCTTGCATCATCGTCTAAAACTTTCACGCGAAAAGGCCATCGAAAACATACAAAGATCTAAAGAAAGATCTAAACAGTATTATGACTCCCGCACACGACCAGTTCAATATAAAGTAGGAGATTATGTATATCTCAAAAACCATGTACGTTTGCGCAAAGCCCTTTCACCAATTTGGAAAGGACCATATAAGATTGTAAAGGTCAATGGTAAAAACACTTTGACGTTACTCATAAATAGGCGTCATGTGACACATCACTATGATGAAGTCAAACTAGCTCCTAGATCTGAAATGTAGTCCTAATCTTAGTTATGTACTTACTTAATTCTAATTTTAATTATATTTTATTACAGTAACTCCGCGGTGGGTCAGGAGTTCATTACGCCTTTGACGAACAGTCCTGGCATCTACTTCGACCCTTTAGGTTCTTTAAGTTTAATAGATAGTCATCTTAGTGTAGTTATTCCTTATGATGTATCCTTTATTAATCCACATATCTCAAGTCTCCGTCTTATTCTCGATAAAAGCAAACAAATGTGTGACAATGGTAAAGTCTTTGATTATTTGGAATGTAGCAATCTCTTTGAACCATTATACACCCGATTTAATGATATAGCCCATGACAATGAAGCCATTTTTCATCTCACATCTCACCAGTCGAGAAGATCTGCACTTCTAGGATTTGTAGGCACTATATCCAAAAAACTATTTGGTACAATGGATGAAGACGATGCCATCCGATATGATAATGCCATTAAAGAAGTAGAAACAGACCAAAAGAAACTAGCCCTTCTGATGAAAGAAAACATATTAGTTACTACCACTTCGCTTAGATCTTTCAATGAAACGCTGCATATAATAAACGTAAATGAAAAGCATCTGAAAGATGCAATGGATGAATTGTCTCTAGATATTCTAAATCTGACTTACGTCTCAGAAGAATTAGGTATAAGGTCTCGCATGCTAGAATTAACTTCCATGATAGAAAATAGTCTTCTAGCCTTATCCTTCAAAGTTGGAGACATAATCAACTCCATTATGTTCAGCAAATCTAATGTCCTATATCCCACTATACTAACGCCTAGAGAACTTTATACAGAATTGGTCGATAATTACAGATTCTTACCAGAGTCTAAGCAACTCCCAATTCCATTAAACCTCGACAACATGCATACTATTCTAAACATATCAGAAGTATCTAGTTACTTCAATAAAGAGAAAGTAGTGTTTACAATAAAAATCCCTCTCATCAACCCTATATACTTAAGTGTATATCATAACTTACCTTCATTGGTTCCTCATGATAAAAATAATCCAAAGTCATATTCGACCATCATTCCTTCCTCCAAATATATTGGTATCAGTAGAGATAGATCAATGTACTGTAAATTAGATAGTCTGGATTATTGTAAGATAATCGATAATGACCATTACCTTTGTGAAACATCAATATTATACTCCTCTTCCGCAACGCCTTCCTGTGAAACAGAAATAATTACAAAAGTACTTACCTCAATCCCTTCGATTTGCGAAACCAAATTTATTCATGGTCATGTTAGCATCTGGCAACCGCTACGCTATAGTAGATGGTTATATGTAATGTCAGAAAAAACTAAAATAAGTATTGAATGTAATAACTCTCATTCTACAGAAATAGAATTCAATGGAAATGGTGTATTGTACTTACCTTCTGAATGTGTTGCCTATTGTAAAGACACTCGTTTAACTTCACATGGAAACCATAGAATTCAGCTAAAAACGATTGTTTCTAATTTTAATATTTTAAATGATTCATGTTGTAATATTGTAGCTTATAATAACATTGTATCCAACTTACCTGTAGTTAATCTTAAGAATGTTAACTTAGATTCCTTAGCTTATGATAATCCTGAGATCCTGAAAGGTCTTAATAATATAATCGAAAAACCACACATTGTTTTATATCAAAAATACTATTCTGGTTTTACAATTGTAATTACAATTTCTATTATCTGTTTTATTATATATAAAGTGTATAAAACTGGCATACACAAGAAAATAATGAAACTAAAAGTAAATAAGACCCCTGAAAATAATGACCCCGAGTTAGATGATATTGAACTCCCAAATGTTAACACGGGACCCTCTCTTCGAATCGGCTGACTTATATTTAATTAACTTCAACATAAACTTCACTTTTAAAGGTGTAGTTTACTTTAAATCGGGGGGCTGTTATAGATTCCCAATGTCAGGGTAATCAACTAATAAGCAATATTAATTGATTACCTGGACTTACTAAGAAATGTCAAGTAATCAGTTTAAAGATTGCACTGGCTCCCCGCTCTCGCGGTGCGCCAGTCTCTTCCCGTACTCAGAACAGACATCACCTCTGTATTTCTCGTGTGTGCCAGTCCCAAAATTAACGTCAAGGTCATGTACATTAAACTGACGTTCTTCTCTACAATTTAGTGTTTTTTTTAAAAAACCATTTTCCGGACTTCCCGTAACAGTACCATGTTGGGTATCAAATGAAAGGGCTTAATGAGCACATTTCAAAAATTTATATATTATAACCCAAAAAGAATAAAAAAAAAAAAGGTAATAAAGACTAAAACCCAACTACGACTAAAAAGGTTTAAACAAGACCCCACAGACAGACAAATTAAAAATCCGGAGTCACACGTAATCTGTTCGATTTATGCCTAACACGTGTGCCTCCGGATTTTTAATTTGTCTGTCTGTGGTGTCTTGTTTAAACCTTTTTAGTCGTAGTTGGGTTTTATAGAACGTAAAATCAGTGGAAAATGACGACTTTTTTTAAATTTTCATTTTACCACTCAAGTATTTCACCCTTTCACCTATGCGCTAGGGCAACGAACTTGCATCTCAATACGGGTGGGAGTCGCGGGACGTGACCTGACCGGCCGCGAGCACGACCCCTCCCTCAGTCAGTCAGCTATTTCCCTTGTGAGCATGGTGTCGGATAGAAACTTTTAAAAATCTTTAATGAAAATAACGTTTTTTTTTTGTTGTTACTCGGTCATTTATTCATATATTTTAAGTCAACTACCCATGGTTTGAGTGACAACGGTGTTCAGCCTTACACCCTGTATAAGTCACAAGCCATCACAGACAGACAAATAAAAAATCCGGAGTAACACATGACTCCGGATTTTTTATTTGTCCGTCTATGATGTCTTGTTTTATAAGTTACTTATAGTTATATTTTTATTTTAGGTTCAAAGGTTGGCTGGGATCTTTGCCGTGAAATGGTACTTGCCTTCCTGTCTCCGTACAGGCGCCTGAAAGATTCAGACCGAGGCCACCAACTGATGAGCTCGATACGCTCAGCCATACGCTCACGGTTCCATCAAAGGAGAGCAAATGGAGAACTGCTGGTGCTGGGCGGTAAAGGTATGTCTGAGTAAGGCCCGTTAACCAGTTACAAACTAGTGAGGCCCGCCTTTAACCAGTTACAAACTAGTTAGGCCCGCCTTTAACCAGTTACAAACTAGTCAGGCCCGCCTTTAACCAGTTACAAACTAGTTAGGCCCACCGTTAACCAGTTAAAAACTAGTTATACTCGACGTTAACCAGTTATAAACTAGTTAGGCTCGACGTTAACCAGTTATAAACTGGTTAGGCCTTTAACCAGTTACAAACTAGTTAGGCCCGCCGTTAACAAGTTACAAACTCAAATCACCAAACTAGTCTGTTTTTAACCGACTTCCAAAAAGGAGGAGGTTCTATGTTCGACTTTATGTATGTTCTTTTTTTGTGTATGTTCATCGATATTTTCGTCAATTGTGGACCCGTTTTGAAAATTCTGTTTTCATTTGGTAGAAGAAGCGGTGTTTTCATTTGCGCGTGGACCTATACCGCATATTACAAAAACCCTGTCTTATCCGAAAGGGGGCGCATAGTTATCGCAATAGCATAAACAAAAAAAAAAAAGAAAAAAAAAAAAAACTGCAATTTAATTCACGTTTTTAGTACCAAAATTATCCCATTTTCATAAGCAATAAATTATAACTTCTAGACACCCGCTAAACAACGGCCGCACCCGTCCGCGCCCCTTACCCGATAAAATCACCCATTGAAAAAAAAAAAAAACGATTAATTTTTTATTTTTCTAGAAAATTACTACATATATTGACCCCCTGTATGATCACGGATCGGACTTGATTTTTGTTACACGCTCTATATAAATTTTATTAACTTTGGTCTGGTACTCTTTGACTTAGCTTTTTAGGGGTATGAGGAACAGGGTGGTGTTCACTCATCCACCATAGAAGAGGGAGGATCCTACAACCAGACGGGTGTTGTGTCTGGCGAGCAACTGCCCAACGATTGATGTTGGGTTCTCGTATATATGTCCACTGCACGGTAAACTTTAATTGCGCGATGCAGGATTTATGTGACGTCTGTCTGACGTCAGGTCTTTGATGCGTAGTTCGCATGTGGCGATGTAGATACCGCCACAGCTTCAATAATACGTATTTTTCCTTTTAAAAAAAGTGAAAAATAACTTTTTTCGGAAGTTCCGAAAAAAGTTATTTTTCACTTTTTTTTGGCAAGTCGGTTGTTTTTTTTTTTGTTAAAAAATAATTTTCAAAGAGGCCTAATATACAACAATTGGATATATCTAAGGTCTATTTAAATCCTTATTTTCCTTATTTCCTTATTTTCTATTTAAATCCTTATTTTTTAACAAAAAAAAAAACAACCGACTTGCCAAAAAAAAGTGAAAAATAACTTTTTTCGGAACTTCCGAAAAAAGTTATTTTTCACGTTTTTTTTTTTTGGAAGTCGGTTGTTTTTTTTATTCTCTTTTTAGTTGTGGTACCTACCCCTCACAAATTCGAATATCACTACCTGCTACGTAAATAACAATGACGGAGTCAAATAATTTTTCGTCTACATAATAATATACTAAGTGGGAAAAATAGTCGTGTGTTTTTTTTTTACAGCCATCACACAACCTGAAGATTCAAGGCAGAGAAAAGGCATATACAATTCACTAAAACGGAGAATAAGTATTAAGCGACGACTAATAAATCGTACGAAACACGATACGAACGGAGACGCATATCGAAGACTTCTCATCCAAACAGCGGAATATCCGATGTTGAGAAGCTTGCTACCAATAACGAGAACTCAGAAACGATTCAGAGTTATAACTCCGCGGCAGTTGAGATCAAACGCATATTTGAACATTGAACGACCCACAATGGATTATTTCTATAGGAGACTTGATAGACCAATCCATCCACCGAATCAAATGTTAGAGTTATTTCCTCAAGCAACAAAAGCGTTGAAAAGCAGAAGACTTATGCAGCCAACTGAAGGTAAATGAGATCATTTCTGAGGCTGCCTCTCCACCAGAGATATTAACCAATAGGATCCTGAATCTTCTTCTTTTTACCCGACTGCCCCAGAAGGAGGGTAATGTTTTTCGAGAGTATGTATGTATGTATGTCTATTTCTTTGGCACGCTCTGTAGCCTAAACGGCTTGATGGATTTGAACATACGAGGTGTCGTTAGGTTCGTCTTAATTGTGAGAGTGACAAAGGCTATAATTTTTTTATATATTTCATCTGCAAACAAAAAAAAAAGCTAGTAAAAATTGCAAATATATAAATAAATAAAAACTAAAAAGCTTGAAATAAAACAAATTATTTCAAAAACAAAAAAACCCGCCTGCAAAAACGCATAACTTAAAAGAGAAAAACAAGCATTATAATCTGTAGAATTTTGGTATTACAGGCGGGGAACAAACTAATAACCTGAAATATGGTGTGATTTTTGTGGGTTTTTTGTTTTTGAAATAATTTGTTTTATTAATTGACTTTTTCATCGTAGTTGGGTTTTAGTTTTATAACTTTTATTTTTTATATTTTTTGTTTAAGACACGTGCCAATTAAACATTTTTTCTTTACCCCCAAGTAACGAAAAATCTCAAGGAGTCTGTATCGCAGAGGAGATCTGGAGGAATAAAAGCCGAGCTGATTAGAAGGATTGTCGAAGACTCCAGCTACAGTGATGAAGAGGCTCTGCTCAAACGGAACCTAGCGGGATAATAGCGTAACACACTAACAACAACAACAAACTAACAATGCTAATGCCTTTTATTTTTACAATTCAGCAATATTCATTAACTAGCTGCGCTCCGCGGTTTCACCCGCGTAAGTCTCGATTCCGTGGGAATATCGGGATAAAAAGTATCCTATGTATTAATCCAGGTTATAAACTATCTGTTCGCCAATTTTCATCCAAATCCATTCAGTAGTTTTTACGTGAAAGAGCAACAAACATCCATCCATCCATCCATCCATCCATACTTACAAACTTTCGCGTTTATAATATTACTAGCTGCGCCCCGCGGTTTCACCCGCGTAAGTCTCGATCCCGTGGGAATATCGGGATAAAAAGTATCCTATGTGTTAATCCAGGTTAAAAAGTATCTGTTTGCCAAATTTCATCAAAATCCGTTCAGCCGTTCTTGAGTGATTGAGTAACAAATATCCAAACAACCAAACTTTCACATTTATAATATTAGTAGGATAATTAGATTAGTTAGATATTGCTGAAGTGTCATACATACATACCTTATATTTTCATAGCCTTCTATTTTTACAATTCAACAATATTCATTAATATTGCTGAATTGTAAAAATAAAAGGCATTACTATTGTTAGTTTGTTGTTGTTGTGTTTTTGTTAGTGTCGTCTGTTCGACAAAGTGATTATCGCAATGGCGTTAGATACTCACGTTATCGAACAGGGGGCTTAAAACGGTCACTTTAGCAGAATCATAATATTAAAATATTATGAATCATCGTAAAATGTCAAAAACTGACAATTCATTATATGATCTGCGTGTAATTCATAATACGAAATAATTCATCTGTTTGACAGTTTTCTATGGAGATTCGTAAAATGGTCCACAAATTATGAATTAATTTTAAATCAAAATTGCTAATGACAGCTGGGATTCAGGAAATGAACTGCTTTTAGAGGAATTGCTAATGTGGCCGGTTTAGGCCCCCTGACGACCTAGCTTCTGACGTTTCATATTTCATATGTGCCCATGTAGGTTTTATGTGAAATAAAATATTTTGATTTGATTTGCATTTGACGAATTTTTAAACAGCTACGGTTTTTTAGATTAGGAATTTCGAATTTAGAATGTGTGTTACGCTATTTAAGGCTCTGCTTGAAGCTCTAAATGGAAAATGAAATGAAATGAAATTGTTTATTCTGTAAACTTTACACGTCATATTAAAAATACTAAAAATAAGCTAGATGAGGTCGGCGTTTCCTATCTGAGAATAAAGGCCGAAACAAACTCAGAGGTCACAGTCTCTTTTAAAGTCCAGACATAATCTTGGTCAGGTCATATGAGGACCATGGAGAGAGTCTAGCCACGATAGCACGCGGTTCATTTGTTTGCCGGACACGCATCAGTGCGTAGCGTGGCCGTGGGCAGTGGCGTGCCTAGTGGGGTCCAAATCAGGGCAAACAGACAGGTTTTTTACGATTTAAAAAATAGCCAAGTGAGCGATTTACGCATTTTCTATGTTGTTCATGGTAACACCATTATTATATAGTGTTATTTTTTTATTTTTATTGATAGGCTTAATTTTGAAGGCAAGCCGGGCTTTTGGGCTTCTATGGAAGGAACGCCACTGGCCGTGGGTTGCAGTGGACGATCCAGCCTGTTTTCTCGAAGAAACTTCTTACAAAAAATCTATAAATGAAACTTACATACACACATCGAAAGTTTAAAGTTGGGATCCTAAAAAAAAAATTTTAAACATAATTTATACAGGGTGTAAGGGTAAACACCGTTGTCACTCAAACCATGGGTAATTGACTTAAATATAAAAATAAATGACCGAACACAACAAAAAAAAAAAGTTTTTTCATTAAAAAAAAATTAAAAGTTTCTATCCGACACCGTGCTCGCTAACTCGGCCGGTTCGGCCGGTCAGGTCATGTCCCGAACCCCCCGCCCGTGTTGAGACGTAAGTTCGTTGCCCTAGCGCATAGGGCAACGAACTTTCGTCTCTTATGGTAAAAAGTTTTTTTTTTTTTTTTAAGTTGTGATTTTCCATTGATTTTACGTTCTATAAATGAAACCAAACCACTGGCTGCAAGGAAAACGGTGTTTACCTTAACACCCTGTATATCTTACGACTTCCACACGAATGAAGTCGCGGGCAGAACCTAATTATCAATAAAATTTTAGTAATATTTTTATTGATTCTATATAAATTACATAGGTAATATAAGTTAAAGTTTTCGTGTCCGTCTGTATGACCGCGTTTTTCTTCTAAGCTACGCAACAGATTTTGATGCGGTTTTCATCATTCCAGAACTTCCATGTGCGTATTAACATAAAACTTTCAAACAGTATGTTATCTAACGTTAACCTACAATAGTCCAGCGTCTCATACATACAAAAAAAAAAAAATACCATAAAATAAATGTTTTTTTTTTTATAGTAAAATATTCACAAAAAATATTAAATTTATACGGAAAAGAAACATTATGTACACGCACACTTGTCACACTTGTCTTTCTTTTTTGTTTCTTTTACGTATCAATTTAATAGTTTTGTGAATATTTTATTATTTCACTATACAACCTGTAACGTTAAATGCGCAAAACCTCAGACACCCCAACTGATTATTAATTCAATTGACCTATTTCAGAGAAAAAAAAAAAAACATAAAAAATTGTAAAGGTTTTATGTGCTGTTTTAGTTTTACTGGCAATTCTGATCATTTCTTGCGTCTGCGACGAGGGAGGGGTCGTCACCGGACCGCTGCGCAAGAACCAAGCCAGTTTTTAGTGAATATTTTTTGAAAAATGTGACCTATATTAAAAAGTGAGTTAAAAATGAGTTTAATAACTCATTTAAGAAAAAAACCAAAACTATTTGCCCTAAGTTTTTATTCAGTGACTGGGCAACTAAAGGCATCAGGAAAAGTAGGGAAAGATTATTTGAACTGTATGGCCTTAAGCCGTATATTAACACGGAAACTTTTAATAAGTATGTTGCTACTTACTCAAAAACGTTTAAAATAGTCTGCAAAGCAGCTAGCTTCTTTTATTAGCAACAAGGTTAAATCAGCAGACAATAAAATAAAGACAGTTTGGAAAATTATAAACAAGGAAACTAACAAGAACAAAAGACGTAACACTGATTACACACTGGACACTTCCCGCGGTCTCATTAGCGCTAACATTGATGTTGCTCAGGAATTTGCAACTTTCTTTACCAATATTCCAATTAAGACTACGGAAACTTTAAATTCCTCGCCCTCACTTGCTATTGATTTACTAAAAGCGAAAGTTTCAACTTGTCCTATAGAATTTAAATTTAAACATATAAACCCTGGGGTCGTTGTAAAAGCTTTTAAGCAACTCAAGATCAAAATTACCGAAGATCTGTGGGGCATGTCTACTAAAGTTTGTCAATCCATTATTGAGACAATTGCACCCTATTTAGCTTTAATATTTAATTTGTGTGTTGATCAAGGGGTATTCCCAGATTTAATGAAGTACAGTAAAGTTATTCCACTTTTCAAATCCGGGGACAGCAAAGACACTAATAATTATAGACCCGTTTCGGTTTTGCCGGTTTTCAGTAAGGTGTTTGAAAAAGTAATGTTAAATCAAATGCTCAATCATTTTAATCGTAATAACATCCTACACGATCAACAGTATGGTTTCACCAAAGGACGTTGCACAACCGACGCCGGTGTCACCTTATTAAAACACATCTTTAACGCATGGGAAGAGGCTCAAGATGCAATAGCCATCTTTTGCGACCTATCTAAGGCATTTGATTGCGTGAATCACGAAACACTGCTCTTGAAACTTGAGCATTACGGACTGGGTAAACTTGCGCTTAGCTTAGTAAAATCCTATTTGAATGACAGACTGCAGCAAGTTCAAATAAACGGTGTGAATTCATTAGGTTTAAAAGTCAAAATGGGTGTACCACAGGGCTCGATATTGGGTCCATTCCTTTTTTTAGTATATATAAATGATTTACCTCATCTACTGAAAAACCGACCACAAATGGTGTTATTTGCTGATGACACATCACTGATTTTTAAAGTAAATAGACATGCACAGGAGTTTGACGACGTAAATAACGCTATGCTTAAGGTCCATAATTGGTTTACTGTAAATAATTTGGTATTAAATGAGAAGAAAACAAAATGCATTAGATTCGCGTTACCGAATGTTAGAAGTAGTGATTGTCAAGTTGTACTGAATAAGGAGATACTACAATTCGTCGAAAAGACGGTTTTCCTGGGGATTACGCTTGATTCAAAATTACAGTCGCCCTGCAAGTGATGTTAAATGAGGACCCCATCCTCATTTAACATCACTTGCAGGGCGACTTAGTTCAGCCGCATACGCTGTTTGGAAAATCCGCCAACTAACAGACGTGGATACCGCGAGACTGGTCTATTTTAGTTACTTTCATAGCATCATGTCTTACGGTATTTTGCTGTGGGGACGGGCTGCAGATATTGATTCTATCTTTATTCTGCAAAAGAGAGCTATTCGAGCCATCTACAACCTCCGCAGACGCGAGTCTCTAAGGGAACTGTTTAAAAAAATTAACATCATGACGGTACCTTGTCAGTATATATATGAAAACATTATGTACGTTCGGAAAAATCTACATCTTTTTAGTAAAATAAGTGACAGGCATAATTTTAACACTAGAAATAGGAACAAATTAGATCAACCACGTTTCAGATTGTCTAAAGTACATACTTCTTTTATGGGGTATTGTGTAAAATGTTATAATAAAATTCCACTCGATATTCTTCAACTAAATGAGAAGAAATTTAAAACAGGCATTAAACGCACACTATGTAGACAAGCATATTATAAGTTGGATGATTATATCGTAGATAAAAATGCTTGGCTTAACGCTGGTCCTACTCCACAGGCACTTGGGCTCACTAGTTAAAATTTCATAATTGGAAGTGTTGCTTCCCCCTTTTTACTATTTTTTATTTTTTTTCCTGACATTACGAAATTATTGTTTATTCTTATTTAACTTATCTGAAAATAATATTATACTAATTGCTCAATTTCTTTGCAAACTAGTTTTGTATAATTTAGAAGCATTTTTTCAATTATTGTAAATGTGAGTACCATGGAGCCGTTTAGTATGGTATGATATATGTTGACTTGAAATAGCATGGCAGATGAGAGTATGTCATGCTCACTTAAATGTCTCGCTGATGGTGGCACGTGTGTTGGATCATTCGGTTCCCTACAAAATGGTTGAGCTGGATGGTGCTGATCCACATGTCATGTTCGTGAACGGGCGCCGTCAGTTGAGACTGATCACCTCTTATTTGCCAGAGCTTATTTTTAATATTAAATTTTGAATTGCTTTTGATTCTTTTTTGTTTTACATTGTTCTCACATATAGAAGCAACATGAATACTGTACCCAGGATTTTGTAATATCTATATCCATTTTTTAAAAGAGTGTCCTTGGAGTTTCTTGCCCGTTCTTCTCCATAGAGATCTACGTTTTGGAATGGGCAACTAGCTTCAACTCTCTGACTAACTGACCGACTCTTTGACAATTCAAAAGTGCCTGTAAATGGTTTAATTGAAATAAATGCTTTGAGTTTGAGTTTGAGTGGTTCAATTTATTTATTTTATTTATTTATTTACAATTTTCGCACTCAAAAAAAAAAAAGGTACAACGGCGGACTTAATGCCTTAGGCATTCTCTACCAGTCAACCAAGGGTGGTGAAGAGATTAGATGGCGGGTGCTCTGATTGAGAGGAACAAAGAAAAAACAAAATAAGGAAAAATATATATATCATAATGCATTATAGATAAAACAGTTTTTACAGTACATAAATACGCAATCAACTTATGATACATAAATACTTACATACATATTTACTATAATATATACCTATAATATATATATACATAATATAAAAATTCAAGGCAGAGAGGTGTATATGACTGTACCCTATTTATTTTGAAAAAATCTCTGCTATTTCCGCTTAAATGCATACCGACTGGTGGCCGTCCTGATATCAAGAGGAAGCGCATTCCAAAGAAGAATGGACTGAATATGAAAAGAAGAATGAACAAAGTCAGAAGTATGAGAAGGGCAGAGTAGGAGAAGATTGTTAGAAGAACGCAGATTCTTAGTGTGTGAAGAACATAGATATTGGAAGTGAGACACAAGATAAGAATTCAATTGATTCTGCTCGTTATTCTGATCAAACTATTTTCAAGTTTTGCGCATTTAACGTTACACGTTATATCCTTTAAAAAAAGCTTTTTTTGAGTGGTACTATTTTTTTACTTAGTAGAATGCCCTTTGTTAGTTAACATACTTTTATTTATTCCAGTAAAATAAGATTTATTAAATACACAATATTTACAGAACACTACTAACTATTTACATAAAAAACTAAAACTAAAAGGACTAACTAAATAAATATAAAAACAAAGGGACCTTTAGGCGTCGAAGTATTCGTCCGCATCGCTGTCATCCGGAAACGTGCCCAGAAGACTGGCAGCATTGCCACGTTGAATGGCAATGCTAATTCTTTGGCCAAAGAACAAGCCAGCCCTCTGGTCACGTGAAGTGTCGACCAGTCGGTGGGAGATTTCCTTAAAAAGGAGACGCGCACTCGGGCCCCATGACCCGAGCGTTTCGACCCCAAACGGCTCAAAACTGTAGTTGCCTATAAGGTTACAGTATTTGCGCCGCTTGAGGGTCTCAGCAGCCGCAGCAGCGGCGCCAGCATAGCCCGCCGTGCTAGGAACATGGGATGGCGCAAGAGTGTCGACACAGATTGCGTCCCACACCAGAGGCCTACCCACCTTCCAAGGCAACAACGTCATGCCATCTGGTCTCTTCCCATCGTCACGTACCAAGCCGTTTGGTTCTAATACCGCTGGTACGCCGGCGGTGACAAGGGCTCGACGAATAATATCGTTGATGCTGGCGTGCCGTGCTATGCGGTCTGCACTCCTGCAGCAGGACAGGCCATGGTGCCCGAGGCTGTCGACAGCTTCGCCGCAGTGACACCGATGCGGAGCAACACAAGGTGCGCCTCAGCGGAGACATGTAGCGAGCCGAAACGATGAGTCATCCATCATAGTGCCTATGGTGGATGACGGGAGCGCCTGAAGCCACAAGCCGACTCCCATTCTCCCACAGCCAGCAGACGGGCACGCTCATTAACATACCTACTGTATAATAAAGAAATCTCGATGTTTTGTCAAATCATAAAAAACCGTTCGAAGCTGGGTGAGGTCACTAGTTGAAAATAAACAATTGTCGCATGCGCAATGTATACAAGTTTTTATGATTCGATAAAAATGTTAGTATTTTTATATTAAAATGAAAGTGTGCACTTGTTTTCTGCTATTCAGGATATTTGGTAGTTATTTTGCGTTTATTTCAAGTCTTTTCTTAAAGGTTCCTACATACTGGCGCGACTTGACGCGCGACGGGACACCGCCGCATTGTTCGCCATGAAGTTTTCTCAGGAATTGTTTTGTTAAAAGTCGCGTCGCGTGAGAAGTCGCGCCAGTATGTAAGAGCCTTAACTCTGTGCCAAAAGCGTTTACGAACTTTCTTTTCGCGTGTAACTAAGTCAATTTTAACGATAACGCCGACAGCACAGCTCCACCGCGAAACCATAACCAACCACCGCGTCTAGTGTCGCTACTCGAATCGGATTCGCGTAGCGGATCATGACGCAAGTCAGTACAATTGACCTACTGCGGTTTCACTGCTATGATTTCGTGGCGGAGATGTGCTACCGGCGTTATAGTTGCATACTTACTTTTTCGATTCTCTTTAAAACGGGTGAATATTTTAAATATAGGAAAATCTTAAACCTTAGAAATGTAATTGTTATCTCAAAGACATTTGTAGGTAATTTTACTACGAAAGTATCAGAGGCATTTTGTTTTTAGGTCCCTCGAATGACCTAAAAACACTTTTATAAACAAAAACACTTGGTCAACTCTTCACGTGACCAGAGGGCTGGCCAACGTGGCAATACTGTCAGCCTTTTGGGCACTTTTCCCATTGACAGCGATGCGGACGAGTTTTTTGATGCCCATTGAGCTCTCCCGCTTTTTTTGTTTTTAATTTAATTTTATATAATTGTACATACTATACATATTTATTTTTAAGTCGTTTAGAGTATAAATTATAATTATGTAAATACTATGATTAAAAAGGATACTAAGTAATATTGTAAAACCTTGTAAATAGGTAAGTAATATAAAGGCTCTTACATACTGGCGCGATATATCGCACGAAGCGACTTTTAACAAAACAATTTCTGAGAAAAATTCACGGCGAACAATGCGGCGGCGTCTCTTTGCGTGAATTTCGCGCCAGTATGTAAGAGCCTTAAAGCCTAACTTTTATAATAAATTACGTTCTGAATTATCTTTCAGCTTACACACAATCCTTCGCATCTAACACACCAAAATCAAATCAAAGGAGTGTCAACCTAGCACTAGAAACTGTTCTAGAATTCAGTAATGCAGACAAAGATGTCGACTTAAACTTCTTAAACAATGTACAGAAATTCATAACAAACGTGAAGGCAGTTATTGATGAAAACAGTAATGGTAAAAATTTACGACGTAACTTCAGAGCATCTACAGTTAAAACCTTCACGGAATTCATTCAGGATGTCATCCAAATACTCAACACTTATGAAGATACCGCATTTACAGACTTCTTTAACATTCTTGACGAAGAAATCAGAAATTATCACTACAGAGGCTGCAGATTTTACGAATTGACGGAGAATTATGAAATCAGAAAGCTAATTGCCGAAAAATTAGATTCGATTAAAGGGAAACCAACTTCTGTTACGAAAGCAAACATCAATGCACTTTCGGATATGTTAAAAGATGAGAACTATGACAGACATGTCAATGAAATCGTGAATTATATCAATTCTTTGTACAAACAGGACTCTGGAGAGAATTTCCAAAGAGTTATAACTAATCTGGAGGCCTATGGCGGGTCGAAATCTAAAAACTCTAAAAATAATTTGGGTAAGATTATTAAAAATGGGGTCCGGACAATTATTTTCGATCACTTCACAAACCTAAATACTAATGTTAGACGAGACGTCAAACAAAGAGTAGAAACATTTTGGGAACAATTTAACAAAAACAACCCATCAAGAGGTGATATACCAAATGTCAAACCTTATTCTAAATCTAGAAATAATGCCAAAAACGCTGAAAATATTATGAAAGAACGTGTTTCAAGAAAAGATCTTATGAATAACGCAAATAAACAAATAGAACTTATTAAAAAAAATGAAAATAATAAAAACAGGACCGAAATAAAGTCAAAACAGTCTGAATATAAAAAAGCGGAAATGAAGCGAGATCACGTGAAAAATGTAAAGAAACGATATAAACATAATAGAAATATCACCGTCGACGAAACTCTTGATATTCAACAGAAGGAAACAAGACTAAGTTCTCAGCATACTGGTCTTACAATAGACCAACAAAAGTCCAAGAACGGACACCAGGAACAACCAAATATAAGCTTATCAGGCGAATCATTAAGATCCATAGAGTTTTATCAAGAGCCTCGGTATAATACAACGAAATACATTATTGCGATAATTCCAAAAGCAGTATCCCAAAAACCTTCAACGAATGTAACGAAGAAACTGGAGAAAATTGAAGATCTGAATGCGTCGCCGCGAATAATACCTACAAGCAATACAGTTAAGAATATATGGATAGAAGAGTCAACAGGAAGATTACCGAAAGCTGTAATCGATAAATTGACAATCAAACCCAGCGGACACGCGTCGAGACATAACGTGACGGAGTCGTTAAACAAGCTTAGTCATAGGTATAAGAAATATGATAAGGACCAAAAGAAGTGGCATGGGAAAATATATGAACCGAAGTATGTCAAGAAGTATGGAAAAAAGGATGACAAGAAACACGACAACAAGCGTATGACGAAGCATTGGTCGAAGAACGACACAAAATATGAATCAAGGCAAAAACAGAAATCGAAGCACAAGTATGACATGACCTCAGAGCCCAACGACCCATATATATTAGTACATAATAGAGATTTCTTCAGGCAAAATTATTTTCGAACTACTGACTTGGTTTTTAATATGGAGGTACATAAACCAGAAAGAAAACAGAAAACCAAAAAAAAATTAGGACCGATAAGAGTGGAATTAAAGTAAGATTTTGACATAATTTATTTTAGAAATCGCTATTTTTTATTTGGCCTTCTTATAGAAAAAAAACCTTGGATCTAAAGATCAGTTTTCATAAATTTTGTAACATCATCATTGATAAATGAAATAAACCATCTCATCTCTCTTACCAAATGCAAGTCTACTTATACAAACAACAAATCTGTTTTAAGAATAGAACTAATACATAACATTGTTCGTCGGCGTTCCAGCTGTACTAGAACCCAATGGCTTGGCACGCGACGATGGCAAAAGACCGGACAGCATGTCCTTATTCCCATGGAAGATGGGTAGGCCTTTAGTTTGGGACGCAACGTGTGTCGATACTCTTGCGCCATCCCATCTTCCTGGCTCGGCGTGCTGTCCTGGCGCTGCCGTTGCGGCTGCGGAAAACCTCAAACGTCGAAAGTATAATAGCCTTATAGGCAATTATATTTTCGAACCGTTTGGGGTTGAAACCCTAGGACCGTGGGGTCCGAGTGCTCATAGTCTGTTCAGTGAAATCTCCAAACGGCTGCTTGACACTTCCCGTGACCCAAGGGCTGGCTTTTACCTTGGTCAGAGGCTAAGCATTGCCATTCGACGTGGCAATGCCGCCAGTCCCTTGGGTACATTACCAGCCGACAGCGATGCGGAGGAATTTTTAGACGCCTTACTTTAATTATAGTTAGTTAGTTCTTTAAGTTTTAGTGTTTTATGTAAATAGTTAGTTGAGTTATGTATATATTATCTAAAAATAAAGTTTGTCTAATTCGTATATGAGTAAAAAAAATACATAACATTGCTTTATTAATTCCAGACAAAACAAACGATGGAGCACGGCTTCGACAAAAGCGCAGAAGTTTCTGGAGGTTTTAGATGTACGGATGCCTCCAAAATCTGGTAAAAGAACTACTGCGCTACGTTTAAAATTAGATGAATCAAAACTTATGAGACCAACTCGGCAGACTTCACCTCCTCCAATTAATTCTTCCATGAGAAGGTGGGCTCTTGCAGTAGGTACCCATATGATACCTGGGAAACCCGAATCACACCCATCGTCGTCTGACGAAGGTATGACTGTTGAAACATCTGAAATAAATGACGATACAAGCCGTCATGGACAAAATGTTAAAAAAACATCATATGAAAAAGAGCCATATGTCATTGAAAGAATAAAAAATCTTGAAAGACAGTTGAATCAAGTTCAAAACAGAATGAACGTCAATACAGATGTGGTGGCAGTTACGCATAGTATTGAGGCAAATGATGACGTAGTAAAACATAAACAGTCGAAAACTAGGCTCAGATCAGATTTAAACAATTTTCACAATGACTTTAATGTTAGGGAAGCCAAATTAAAGATGGCAGGAACTTCAGATAACAAAACTAAGCATATTGTTGAAAACAAATATGTTAAAGACGAAATAGAAATAGATATACAAAAAGGTAAAAAGTCTGAAACTAAGTTCAAATCCGATGTAAACATGATCTCCAATGATTTTAAGGATAGAACAGACAAAACAAAGGAAGCAGGAACACCAAATAATAAAAAAGACGTTAAAGACAAGGAAATAGTTGATTACGATAATAGAACCGAGAAGAATACTAAACAGCAAGAAATTAGAAAAAAAGATAAGAATCCAGAAATAAGTCTCACTAACGTTGGCGACGTAAATCCTAAAGCAAAAGGAACTCAAGTTATGATGAATGAACATGATGTCTATGATGCATTGAAAGAAAAAGTAACTGAGAACAGGAAAACAGCCTCATTGAGTACTTTTACAAAGGCTACGGAATCTACCACTAAAACAACGACTGTTCAACCTACTGCTACAGTAACCACTCATACCATACTTAAATTATCAACTATATCTGTACCAGTACCTACATCTCCTAAGTTAACAGACGTTTCGCAAAAGGCTGAATTCAATACGACTGTTGAAGAAAGTAAAAACAAAATGGCCAACATCACAGCACAGGTTGTAGACATCAGTAAAACCACTCTAAATATCACTAAGAAGGCAACTACTGAAGTAATAAATAAAAATGTGACGCATCTTCAAAGCGATGCTACTCCCACGAAGTAATATTATCAATCATCTCATCTTCCTGCCCTTGTCCCGTTACTTGGGGTAGGCGCAACATGTTTTCTTTTTCCACTCTCCCCTCCCCTCTCACTCCTCTTTCATATCGTTCCTCACGCAATCCATCCATCTTTTCTTTGGCCTTCCCCGCTCTCTCTTCCCGCTCCATCCATTAACATTTATATTCATCACTCTTTTAGTCACATGCGTTTCGTCCCTCCTCATCACTTGCCCATACCAGGCCTAACGATTACTTTTAAACTTTTCTGTCACTGGCGCCACTTTTAAACTTCCCCTTATATACTCATTTCTTACTTTATCCATTTTTGTCACTCCTCTCATCCATCTCAACATTCTCATCTCCGCTACGTGCATTCTTTTTTCATCCGTCCTCTTCACGGCCCAGCATTAGGAAGTAATATTATCAATAAAGAATATAATTATTCATAAGAACTCTCTGTTTGTTAATGTCGTTCCTGCTTGTCCCTTGTTATCCTCCCTCTAGTGATCACGGGAAAGTCAGGTTAAGCAGCCGACTACAAAAAAATCGGTGTTTACAAAGCGCTTTCACTTATGCAAGGGGCCGGCCGTGGCCATGGAATAAAAAAAAATGATTAAACAATACGCGGTTGCGATGCGGTGGCGGCACGGTGATGGTGTCGTGTCGCCGACCACTAAGTGCTCGCGCGGTGGCGGCGCGACGGTGGCGCGGCTGTGGCGCGGCGGCGCTGCGGTGGCGGCGCGGTGACGGCGTCGTGTCGCCGAACTCTTTGGTGTTTATAACAAATCCTCATGTCTATGTTCACGTAGGGCATTCGCAGAGGTGGCTATTACGCCAGCTATATTACAGTATATACCTTATTGATCGAACTGTGCTGGTTACATGTAAAATACGTATGTAGCATTATTTTTTAGATTTTATCCATTAAATAGTATTGAAACCGCTTATGTTAATCTGGCTCGAAGGACCAACATTTTGAAGACGACTTGGACATTGAAATAATTATTCTAGAGTTCATAATTATCTAGACAAAGTCTCATACAACATAAAAGTAGTAATTATTTTGGCACCATTTCTTTTACTTGACATTTTTATTGACATAATTACATGCTTTGACAGAACAATGTAGACGTGACATTTTTGGTGGTCTGAGTAAAACAAAACAGATCGGCAACCTTCGCTATGCTTCAATTGTTTGTTCGTTGTCTATAAGGATTTTTTTAAATATGATTGAAAAATATAAAACAAATATGCATCGTAGTTCGCCTATAATTTTATGGGTTAGGAAGCTCACTCGGAAGGTGAAAGCATTTGGATTCTCTGGCATTTACAACAACAAAGATTTATTATGATTATACCATTTATTATAAAATAATTATAATAATTTACAAATAGAAAAAAGCAACACATTGTTATGTTCGTGTATACTTATTACAAGCGGGTGGAGCTCGTGGCTAAGTAATAAAAGCCGCACGGGTCGATCGATCAGGTTAAGCTACCCTTGCCGGGGTTGGTCCATGAATGGGTGACCATCTTTACTTTCCGAGGCTCCTCCGTGACATATTTTTATAAAGGCCATTTTTAAACATTCTACTTTGTTTAAAAGTATTTTCTATTTCAGTTTTAGTGGCAATAAAATTGTATTAATATTTTTATTGAATTAGAAATAAAGGATAGTTGAATGTGCAATGTCTGAATAGTTTTATGATACCATAAAAATGTTAGTCGTTTTATAATAAAATGAAAGTGTCTACTTGTTTTCTGCTGATCAAAATATTTGGTAGTTTTTTTTTTTATATAGTTTGTTTCAAGCTTCATTTTGACCGAGTTTATGGAAAGATATTATTTCAACTTACTTTCAGTAGTTTACATAAAAGGTGACCTATAAGGGTCATAAACAAACAGTGTTAAATATTACTTAAGTTTATGAGTAGAATAATCTCCACTGAAAAAACGTTAATTCAAACGTAAACGTTATTCTTTATTTCTTTTCTGCGTCCTTTCTTTCATTAATAATGACGTAAATAAAAATCGTTTTTTTTAACACCGTTAATCCTTGCCACAACTGTTGTATCCTAACAACGAAACAGGATTACATTAGTATTTATAGGCTTAAAATGGCCACTTTGGCAGAATCATCGTAAAATGTCACAAACTCACAATTCATATTAAGATCTGCGTGCAATTCATATTACGAAATACTCCATCTTTTTGACAGTTTTCTATGGAGATTCATAAAATGGTCCACAAATTATGAATTGCTTTTGTGTCAAATTAGAGGAATTGCGAATGACAGGTGAGAATTCAAGAAATGAATTGCTTGTAGAGGAATTGCTAATGTGGCCATTTTAGGCCCCCTGGGCAGTCAGGTAAAAAGTACAGACATATTTTAAAACGACTGGTACAATGGGCAGTCTTATTATTCATCTTTATATTCACCTCATACTAAAAACATTCTAAATTATCTTTCAGCTTACTCAAACTCGATATCACGGGTCAGACAGAAAGGAGACCACAGACGCGTCCACCTCCTACAAAAAACTGTTCCAGAATATATTAATGAAGAGTACTCCGAAGATACTAGCAACTTAGACGATGTACATAACTTAAAAGCTACAGACACAATACGTAGTAACAGAAACATGAAACTTGCCTTCAGAGCGCCGAGGGTAGAAACCTTGACAGATTTCATTCAGGAAGCTGTTAAAATCCTCAACAGTTATGAAGATACCGCATTCAAAAATTTCTTCCGCATTCTAGACAACGAGATCAGAAAATATCATTACAAAGGCTGCAAATTTTCCGAATTGACGCAAAATTCTGATACCAGGCGCTTACTGGCCGGGTCGTTAAAGTTGATCAGAGGGAAGCCAGTTTCTTTTACGAAAACAAACATCAATGAAGTGGCGGACATGATGAGAGATGAAACATACGGCAAAAATGTTAAAGAATTGCTGGATTATATCAATTCTTTGTACACATATACTGAACCAAATTTTCATAATATTTTAAATGAATTAAAATATTTTAGGAAGACGAAATCTGTGAAAACTCACAATGATTTAGTACAGGTCGTTAGAGGCGGGGTCCGAGCTATTTTGTTTGATCATTACACTGAACTAAACACTAATACTAGACGAGACTTGAAAGAAAGAATTGAAACATTTTGGAAACAGTTAAAAAAATATCCTGCTTCAAGCGCTGAAATGAATGATATCCCTTACACAGATCCAGTCATTAAGTCAGTCGTTAAAGGCATCAAAGCACTTAAAAATTCCAAACCTTATTATAAAAATGATCCACAAATGAAATTGAAAAACATAAGTGAGAGAATTGTTAGTATAGAGACTGATAATGAACAATTTCACGACGATAACCCTGAGGTGAATGAGAGTGGCAATGTATTTTGGAAACCAGCCAGAGATTACGCTGCTGACGATATCTCATCAGACCAATCGTTCGATAACAACAAATATTCACAGGAGCGACATGAAGAGTCCAACACTCACCGATACATGACTCTATACACAGAAGAAATATCTTACAAAGCAGACACTACGAAGAAAACAAAAATCGTTCCCATATCTACGAGTGTGATGACAAGAAGGCCCAAAGCTAAGAAGCAATCGACGACCACGTCCACACCGAGGGAGAGACATATATCGTCAAATGAAACAAAGAAAATTGAAATGCTAACAGCAAACCATGATGCGAGTGATACTAAACAAGACATTTCTGACTCAAGCCACGACACAGAGATCGGCATGACGCTAAAATCGAAGTATAAACCGAGGGCAAAAGAAAACTATGACAAACAACGAAAGCACGGCAAGGCGGATAAATCAAAGTCAAAGAGTAAACATAAGAACGCACAAATAATTAGGCAGTATGACGCAGTGATTGATGTGCAGTTAACTAATACCGATTTGTTGAAGTATTTGGGAAAGTTTGAACCACATGTGATGGATAAAAAGTAAGAATTTTATTGATTTTCCAAAAGTCCAAATGTTACTCGAATCAAAGTTAAGAAAGTTTAGAAGCTTATAAGCTTTAAGTTTATATTTTATACACTTACGCGTAACAGCAATTTCACTATTAACGACCTTCTTCTCAAATACTAATTCCTTTTTAAACAAGTTATAAGAAAGAATGAATATGTTGTTCCTCTTGCTCTTATCCCCATTTATTTGAGGTCAGCGCAGTATGTCTTCTCCTTCCATACATCTCTATTAAACATCATCTCAGTAGTCACCGCCTTTCATATTTACACAATCCGTTCATCGTCAATTGGTCTTTCTCTACTCTTATTACCATCGAAATTCTTACTGAACTCAACACTTGCCTTACAACGATATTTTTTCTCTTAAACATATCTAATAGAATGTGTGTACATAACAATATATTGCTTCATTATTTCCAGATATGACATGCCTCTGTATCAGAAGTCTCCTATACAATCCGAAACATTACCCATAAAACCTAAAATACGTTCTGGATCTGTGCGATCAGCAGCACAAATTATACCTCAGGAACCAATTACTCTCTCAAAACCTCCTACAAGATACGCGAAAAGTTTCAAAATTTTCCATAGAAAACAATTCGATGAGTCAAAGAGAAGTATAGTGACCCACGTAGGCCACTCAGATAAACAATATAAAAAGGACCAAAACCAGAAACAGAAATTTATAAAAAGACGATCCAATAATGATACTATTGAAGTAAAAGATTTCAACAAATATATCATTAAAAGAATAGACGATATGGAAAAGGAAATAAACGAATTAAAGGAAATCAATGATAATAATACTAATGGAGTTAAAGTTAGCAATGTTACTGATAAGTATGAGGCAAAAGATAACTATGGAAGTAAAAGAAAAATGAAAGGAAACATCATTGAAAGATTTCAGAATGAAAACCACGATATAAATAATGAAACAGTTAATGATGGAAACACTACCAAAAGTAATACAATGAATACAGAATCTACAATAAATAATACCACATCTTCTGAACCAATCGTTGTAAAGAATGATGCAGTCAATGCAACAATAATTGATAACAAAAACACATCTGAAGCCACAACCAAAAATGTAAATGTCACTAATAACACAAAGGAAATTAACGAAGAAGTAATTAACAATAACGCGTTATCAACTGTTACTTCAGTTACAAATACAACGGAACTTGAAAGCGTTGTGACTACTCCCACGGTTCCTATGACTAGTACAATGGCTTATTCAGAACCGTCATTTAACGATTGGCCTGTTCCGCCGGAAGGCAAAGGCAAGGGTTACCTTGATCCATTTGATCTTAAACGTGATGGTTTTTTTGCTCATAAATTGAACTAAATTAAAATGGCTGAGTTATAGAGCGTTTTTAATTAGTTAAGGGGGATGCGCCAAGGTAGGGCGCGAAATTCAATTTTTTTTGGAATTTGCAGGTAAGTTTCAGGTTGTCTGTTGTTAAAACATGATTCGCGACCGTAACAAATATGGCTTTACAGAATTATAATAATTAGAAACAGTAATACAACTCTAAATCTCTAAATAATCCCTAAATGTCATGACTTCATGAAATAGTCGTAATATACTTTTAAGAACTTAGAGAGTTATATTGCTAATTCTAATGTTTATAATTCTGTAAATCCATATTTGTTAGGTCGCGAATCATATTTTAAACAACATACAACCTGGGGGCCTAAAACGGCTTCATTAGCAATTCCTCTAAAACGAATTCATTTCCTGAATTTCCAGCTGTCATTAGCAATTCCTGTAATTTAACACAAAAAAAAGCAATTCTTAATGTGTGGACCATTTAACGAATCTCCATAGAAAACTGTCAAACAGATGCATCATAAGCATAATCAGCCTATAATGTTCCCACTGCTGGGATACAGGCCTCCTCTCTGTGAGAGGGAGCGGGCCGTAATCCACCACGCGGGCCCAGTGCGGGTTGGTAGATGTCACATGTCTTCGAACTCGGTTCTACGAAATGCCGGTTTCCTCACGATGTTTTCCTTCACCACCTTCACTTTTTGAGAGCAGTGGCGATGAAATAATTTACATAAAGTAAAGCGCCTGCCAGGATTCGAACCTACGACCTACAACTCGTAAGTCGTGGCCGTTACTACTGGGCCACCACTGCTCTCAAACAGATGAATTATTTCGTAATATGTATCGCACGCAGATCATATTATGAATTGTCAGTTTGTGACATTTTACGATGATTCTGCCAAAGCGACTGTTTTAAGCCCCCTGATACTAAGTAAAGTTATCGCCACATCTCTTCTTAAAAGTAATAAAATAAATACCAACAAAAGATTTTCTTATTGATTGCTTTTTTTATGGAGAAGAATGGGCAAAAACCTCAATAGATACTCTTAAAGAATGTAAAAAAAAAAATTGTATCCATTTTTTTTGTGAGTAGGCACCAAGTTATTTTTTTTTTAATCCTCCTAAAAATTTTTTCCTAATTAAGTGGATTTAATTGCAAAATTATGCATCTACCGAGGTTCAGACGGAAGTAAATAAATGTTTTTTAAAGGGAACAATAAATTGCATTTATGAAAGACAATATTTTTCATGAATGCAATTTTATTTAATTTAAAAAAAAAATCGACTAATCAGAGAACACACACACTAAAATATGAGAGTGTGTGAAAGTCTAAAGTCACGCGGTGTTCACACACTCTCATATTTTAGTCTGTTCTCTGATTAGTCGATTTTTATTTTACACCGTTCACACGCTTCAGTTGAGCGTCGTCACCCTCTAAACTTTTTTTTTTTGTAATATTCAAAACTATTTTTTAGACATCTTTGCCATAATACTCTGTCAAAAGAAGTCTTTGAAAACAAAACAAAGTAACTACCAAACGTAAGCAGCAGAAAAAAATACACATTTTCAACTTAATAAAAAAATACTAAAAAATGTATGTAATCATAAAACTCGTTACATTCCACGTGCAACTATTTTTTTTAATAATAACTAGCTGACCACCCCGGCTTCGCACGTGTAGCACTAAGTACTACCTTCCCTACTATCCTATTATTCCTAGCCTACCTAAAACATGAAAGCAAAGTCAAGGTCAAAGTCAAAGTCAAAGTCAACGTCAAAGTCAAAGTTAAAGTCAAAGTCAAAGTCAAAGTCACATAATTTATTTAAAATAGGCTAAGTATAAGTCACTTTTGAACATCAAAAAGCTACCCTACCTACTTACCTACGTAAATACCTACCACCTGGCTACCTAACTACCTACGTACCTACGTACATACCTACCTAGCTAGCTACCTACCTACATACATACCTAGGTAGGTAGTTTTTGTAGTGTTCCGTAGGGTAGGTAGGTACCTACCCTACGGAACACTACAAAAAAGAATTATCCAATTCGGTCCAGCCGTTCTCGAGTTTTACGCTTACCAACGCATTTAGTGATTCATTTTTATTATGTACTACTAGCAAACATCGAGATTTCTTAGTTATATGTAACTTTAATACTAACGTAATATACACATAAACCTTCCGGAATAAATTATCTAAACGATGGTGAAAACCTCATCAAAATCTGTTGCGTGGTTTAGAAGAAAAACGCGGACGTACAGACAAACAATATAATATATAGAAGATAATGCTGTACTATTTCAGCTTCTTTTAAACTATTTTTTTTTTTAAATAACCTTTTTTTTTAGTTTTTTGTGAAATGTTGGATTTTAAAACACTGCTAGGTATAAATTCTGGATTAATCAATCAATCAATCAATTCATTAAGGAATGTTATAGTGACTAAAAACTATGCTAATACTATTAATAAGTTTATTTTCACATTATGTCTTGGTTAGTTGTGTCGATTATGAGACGGGCGTCGTCAGTTGTGACTGGTCGTTTCTTAGCTGCCATGGCTTATTTTAATTTTTGAATTGTGCTTATTTTATAATTGCGGACGCTTTTAACGTGCTTTCTACATTGTTCTCACATGTATAATTTCAACATGAATAATGTAACCATTATATTGTAACAATATTTTGATTTAAAAGAGTGTCCATGGAGTTTCTTGCCCGTTCTTCTCCATAGGTACCTACTACGCTTTGGAATGGGCAACTAGCTTCATATTTCTGACTGACTGACTCCTTGACAATTCAAAAGTGCCTGTAAATGGTTTAATTGAAATAAATGCTTTGAGTTTGAGTTTGAGTTTGAGAAAGGTATGTTTTTTTCTTATTAATTAATTTATATAAAGGCTTACCAACTAAATACATACACATCTTTAACCCAACGTCTTTGTCATAGTAATAAACCTCCAACTGTCAGACTGACACAATAGAATTTTAATTGTTATCGGCCTTTAGAATGCCGATCGACAGTTGAGCGGACGAAAGCATGACACTATGAATTAGCATCATCATCTGCCTAGTCTTTTCCCAACTATGTTGGGGTCGGCTTCCAGTCTAACCGGATGCAACTGAATACTAGTATTTTACATGGACCGACTGCCTATCTCACCTCCACAACCCAGTAACTGGGTAATACGATACCCCCTGGCAAGACTGGTTGTCAGACTTTCGGGCTTGTGACGACTCGTAACGACTGTCAAAGATCAACAAATGACAGCTGGGACCAACGGCTTAACGTGCTTTCTGAGGCACGGAGGAGTCTCGGTATGTAAAGATGGTCCATCCACGGACTAACCCCGGCAAGCGTAGCTTAACCTGATGGATCGACCCGTGCAGCTGTTATTACTTAGTCACGAGCTCCTCCTATTCTTCTGGTCATTTGAGATGAAATGAAATTGTTTATTCCGTAATATGAATATCGGAATCACTTTTACACGTTATTTAAAAAATTCCTATCTGACTACTCTGAGAAGAAAGGCCGAAACAAACTCAGAGGTCACAGTCTCTTTTAAAGTCCAGACATAATCTTGATCAGGCCATATGAGGACCATGTAGATTAGCTTCTGAAATAGTCTATTGAGATTATTTATGATACAAAGACCAATACAGTGACAAGTTTTTTTTAAAGCATGATACGTCCCGATGCTTGGGGATAAAGTTGAAATATCCCATTTATATTTGTAATTCTGTAACTTTCAGCAAAATTCAACGAATCCTCACTAGTGAATCACCATCACCAAAACTTTCTCCAAATAAAAACCTTTATTCAAAACGCACTACACATATTCCACGACGGGAGCTCGGTATTTGGACTAGTCAATGATGAACAAGAATCGACAAGAAATGATGATTTTATGAACCACAGCATTACGAATCGTTCGTGGGAAACTACTTCATCGACAGATGCCCTCAATACTCTGAGACTGCTCCTCTCCCTGTTATCAGAACTCGACCATCATTCCCATTCTCCATTACACCATACACAACTGAGTTAAATAACCGCCAATTGAAATGGGAAGACATCTTTCCTGCTCAAAGTTTTTATATTAGACAATCTGAATCTAAATTTCATACTGGTCTTAAAGTACCGTCCCTGCTAAGAAAGCCGTCACGGTCTCCACCACCTTCAAAAACGATTACGCCAAGACTGAAGAAAGCTTTGAAATTACATAAATGTACCAGACCATTGAATTACTAGACAACTCCTCTCCCTAATACCTCGGTAAGGGGCCATTCAGTCCAGCCTTTTGGACCGACCACTTTAATCACAAAATCTAGAAGATTCTATTCAAAAACCAGAAAGAGGAAACACCGTCACGATTTACAAAAACGACACAAAACGAGAGAGAGATACAAGAATTATAGATACAGACATCCGGAGAATAGCAAAGAAGAATCAAAACAGAAGTAGAATACAGAATGTTGGGAACCGAAGGACAGCACAGAACAGAAGGACAAATAAGATTCAGAATGAACACGCCAGCGCATCACTTCAAATGGATGAGGAAGGTGACTCGACTAACAGAAAAGTATGTCTTCTACTTATTAATTTTATCCTATCATCATTTCAGCCGAAAGACGTCCACTGGTGGACATAGGCCAACCCCAAGCATCGCCAGTTCGACCGGTTCTATGCTTCTCGCATCCAGCGCATTCCCGTGGCCTTCACCAGGTCATTGGTCCACCTTGTGGGTCCGCCTTTCAACTGTTTTATCCTATATAGCTTGCGCCTAGCCTATGTCCTTCCCTGGGATGTCATATATCTCCTTGGCAAATTTTATCGAAATCCCTTCAGTGGTTTAGGCGTGAAAAGGTAACATACAGACAGAGTTTCTTTCGAAATTATAATATTAGTATGGATAGGATGTATGGCCTATAGAAAGATCATTCTATTCTGTGAATGAGTATTTACAGAATAGAATTATCTTTCTATAGATTACTGACATTTTACTATTATAATTTGACAAATGATTGATATTCTTAATTAATAATTGATATAACTATGATGTATGTTCCAATTTTACTAGCTCCATTCATTTATTTAATTAATGTAATTTTGCATGCTAGTTTTTGCGAATTGTTTTAGAAACTATTAAAAAAACCGACCATCTGTAATGTACTACAATTCTTGCGAATAAATTTCATTTCAATAAAGGAGAATAGGTAATATCGAGACTTTAAAAGAGAGTATGATCTCTGACTATAATCCATTTGAAATAAGATTAGACGTATAGATAAGCCTTTTTTACATTCCGTTCAACCGATTTTGAATTCTATTTCGTTGGTGGCATGACAAATGGCAGCCGCAGTAGATAGTTGGTATCGTGTAACTTTTTTTGCTTTTAATGCTATCCTTATGCCTACGGTATAGAAGTCAAAATCGGTTGAACGGACTGTAAAAGGGTTTGTTTTAATGTCTCATCTTATTTCAAATGGGATATAGTTTATTTTCTCAGAGATGATTAGGTAGGAAATGTCAACGCTCCAATCTAAACATGTCTTAAAGATTTTACAGAAGAAAATATAATTTAATTTCAGCCGGAGACATGGAGAGCCAACCGAGACTCCAAAAGCAATGTTCAAAACAATACTCCGAGCATGACGACACAGAAGATGAAAAACTTATCATTTTTATTGAAAGAAGGAATGAATCAGTTAGAAATACAGCTCAGAAAAATAAAACATCTTTCTACCACCCACGTTAATTTTCAAGTTTTCTAACTTTCGAATTTATAATATTAATAATATAATGTTACGTTTATTTACAACGTTAAATAAAATATACAATCTAAGTCTAGCTTTATGTACAAAGGGAAAAAAATATGTATAAAGGATGGGTTCATAGGGCGTCAAAAAATTCTTCCGCATCGCTGTCAGCGGGAAAAGTGCCCAAAAGGCTGGCAGCATTGCCACGTTTGATGGCAATGCTGATTCTTTGACCTAGAAATTGGCCGGCCACCTACTGAAAGAGAGTTTAAAACAAGCTGAGTCAAGGAAGAAAGCTAAAAGACTGAAATTTAAAGCTGAACCGCTTCGAAAGATTGTCGATGGTTCAAGCTACAGTGACGAGGAGGCGTCGCTCACGAGGAACTTGATTCAAGCTCTACAATATGCAAAGGGGAATATGGAAACAATGAAAATCTGTTATTCTAGTCTTCTTTAAAGCCGCCCAGGCCTCTGACTTGGCTTCACATGCCATCGAGAAATATCTCCCAGGCATGCCTGTTTCCTCACAATATTTTCGTTCACGTTTAAGAAACAAGTGATAATCATATAATACGCACATGAATCCGAAAAGTCAGAGGTGCGTGACTTGGGTTCGAACTCGAGACCTGTGTATGACTTGGCGGTCTGACGGTCACACCACTAGGGTATTCTAGTGGTGAAACGGATTGTTATATTTCAGAGAATGTAACAAAACTATTCAGGCGCAACTCATAGCTAACGTAAACACGATAGGGGCACAATTTAGTTGAGCTCCTTAAGTTCTGAGTTGAGCTCCACTATTACTGACAAATGCTTGCACTGACTGGACAGGTCCACTCAAATCTGTGTGGGCCTCATATGGCCTGAACAAGATTATGTCTGGACTTTAAAAGAGACTGTGACCTCTGAGTTTGTTTCGGCCTTTCTTCTCAGAGTAGTCAGATATGAAACGCCGACCTCAGCTAGCTTATTTTTAATATTTTTTTATGACGTGTAATAGTGATTCCAATATCCTATTTACAGAATAAACAATTTCATTTAATTTCAGTTTTATTTATTACCCGACTGAAAAAAAACACAATTTATTGTTATTATAAGTTTTATTCTAGTCCACTCCAGAGCAATCCTAACTATCCTTACTATTATATATATATATTTTTTAAATTATAATAATATAAATGCGAAAGTGAGTTTGTTTGTTTGTTGCGCTTTCACGCTAAAACGGCTAAACGGATTTAGATGAAAGTTGGCACATGGGTAGACCTGACCTGGAATAGGATATAGGATAGGTACCTGATTATCCCACGGGATCGAGACTTACGCGGGGGAAATCGTGGGGCGCAGCTAGTAAGGTAATAAAGAAATGACAATTCTTTTGTCATGACTCATGAGTCGTGCATTACATCGATAATGGAATCATACATATAGATAATAGATAAATAATAGATATTAATACAAACTTAACATACAAATAATGAGTTAAAATTGAACTATACAGGGTGTTAGGGTAAACATCCTTGAAACCCAGTGGTTTGGTTTCATTTATAGAACGTAAAACCAATGGAAAATGAAAACAAAAAAAAAGGAAAATCTAAATTTTACCACAAGAATATTTCCTTTCACCCTAGGGTGCAGGGCAACGAACTTGCGTCTCAACAGGGGTGGGTGGCACGGGACGAGACCTGACCGGCTGCGAGCGCGACCCCTACCTCAGTTAGTCAGCTATTTCGCTAGCGAGCATGGTGTCGGATAGATCCTTTTTTAAATCTTATAATGAAAATAACGTTTTTTTTATTGTTACTTGGACATTTATTTTTTTATATTTAAGACAACTACCCATGGTTTGAGTGGCAACGGTGTTTACCCTTACACCCTGTATATTATTTTATCATAAGAAAACAATTATTTTTTAACTTTATTATTTACTCTTGTAATTTGGCACAGTACAGGTGATAACATTATTTTAGTAATTCAAAGGTTAAATCTCAGCCATTTTATTTTGTATAGCACCACAATGGTGTTGAGTAATAATTTTCATAAATTAAATACCAATATTCATACCATCATTAAAATGAGCGAAATATGACTCTATTTCAGGATTACGAACAGTTGGACGATTCTCCTCATCTTGAGGATCGTAATATGACGGTTCAGAATATTGTACGGCCATTGTTTGAGTGATACTAAACGTGGGAGTAGTCACAACGCTTTCAAGTTTCGTTTCGTTCGTAACTTTAACTAAACTAATAGTAGATGATGTGATATTACTGTTAATTACTTCTTTGTTTAATTTCTTAGTAACATTTACATTGATTTTGCTAATGCTATTTGTGACTTGTGTTGTATTTTTGTTAACAATAACTGTTGCATTAACTGTAACCTTCTTTTTATCGTTTAGAGATTTGCTGTTATTTGTAGGAGATTCTGTATTCATTGCATTATTTCTTGTTGGGAAGTCATTTTCATCATTAAATTTTTCATTATTTAAATCAATGTCTTCATTCAATAATCTCTCAGTGTCGTTTCCTTTCATATCTTTTCTTTTACTATCAACTTTATCTTTTACCTCAAACTTATCACTAACATATCTAGCTTCAACCTCATTAGAATTATTATCGTTCATTTTAGTTCTGAAACTGAATTTATTCATTTGTTTTAATTCGTTTAATTTATTTTCCATCACGTTTATTCTTTCAATAACATATGTGTTAAAATCTTCTGCCCCAATAGTATCATTATCGGAAAGTCTAAGATATGGCTGTCTTTGATTTTTTTCCGACATAAATTGGACAACTGAGTTTCCTTCGTTGGGCAAGGGAAGCGCTATATTTTTCCTAAAGCCATTTACTTGGGTTCTGTAGAGAGGTTTATTTCTTCTCGAGTATCTTGAAGGAGGTTGTGTGGGAGCAGTCGGTTTCTGAAGTTTAATCTCTGCTTGAGCTCGCATAAACCGTGGACGTATTGTAGATTTTGTTAGTACCGGTTTAGTTAGCCTATGAGGCTTCGGTAAAAGAGTACTGTCATATCTGGAACTAATGAAGCATTGTTTCATTTTATGCATAGGATTAGGATTTGTTATGAGGAAAGATTTGAGAACGAATGTGGCTTTGTGATACGATGAATGGATTATGTAAAGATAAATATCGCTAGAGAATGTGACTGAGATGACAGATGATAGAGATGTGTGGAAGAAGGCTATCTATATAATTGGTGTTTCATGGTGTATTGTTGTATACAGATGTATCAGCTTTATAAAATTTAGTCCTTCGATTCGTTATAGTGGTTATTTTTATGTTTCTGAGAGATTATTGCACAAATATCTTTACGGAGCAATAGTACCAAACACATAAAATCTACATATAATTTCGTGCTGAATTCTGAATTAATCAAACTATTTCTTACTTTTTATCCATCCTATGTGGTTCAAACATTCCCAAAGATCTCAACAACTCGGTATTAGCTAACTGAACATCGATGACCGCGTCGCTAATGATTTCCATGTTCTTTTGTTTGCTCTTAGCCCTTGATACATCTGCCTTGCCGTGCTTTTGTTGCTTGTCATAGTTTGCTCTTACTTTCAGTTTCTGCTTCGATTCTAGCGTCAAGCCACTCTCTGTGTCAGAGCTTGAGTTAGAAATGTTTAGTTCTGTATCATGATTAGCTCTTAACGCTTTAAGCTTCTCTGACTTGTCCGACGATACATCGCTCTCCCTCGATGTGGTCGTCGATCGCGTCTTAACATTGGGTCTTCTTGTCATCACATTCACAGATAAAGGAATGATTTCTGTTTCTTTCGTAGACTTTGTTTTGAAAATCATTTCTTCTGTGTACAGAGTCATGTATCGCTCTGTGTTGTACTGTTCATGTCGTTCCTGAGAGTTTTTAATGGAGTTCGAGCTGCTATCGAACGACTGTCCTGATAAGATTTCGTCTGTGTTGGAATTTGATATCTGATTCCCAGATTCATTGCTACTCTCATCCTTCTCAGTTTCATCACCTAGAGACTGTTCACCTAAAGTCTCTATACTAGAACTAACAAGTCTCCCTCTTTTGTTTTTTGAGTTTACCTGTGGATCATTTTTATAATAAGGTTCGAGATTTTTAACTTCGTTCATTATATTTTCGGAGACCTCGAAGTTATTAATGACTGGATCTCTGTGAGGGATATCATTCATTTCAGCGCTTGATGAAGGATCATTTTTGAATTGTTTCCAAAATGTTTCTATTCTTTCTTTCAATTCTTTTCTAGTATCACTGTCAAGTTCACTGTAAGGATTAAACAAAACAGCTCGGACCCCGTTTCTAATGACCAGTACTAAATTATTGTGAGTTCTTACAGATTTTGTATTCCTATAATACTTCAATTCATTTAAAACTTTATGAAATTCAGTATTTGTGTACAAAGAATTGATATAATCCAGCAATTCTTTAACATTTTTGTCGTATGTTTCATCTCTCATCATGTCCGCCACTGCATTGATGTTTGCTCTCGTAAAAGAAACTGATTTCCCTCTGATCAACTTTAACGACCCGGCCAATAAACGTCTTGTGTCAGAATTTTGCGTCAATTCAGAAAATTTGCATCCTCTGTAATGATATTTTCTGATTTCATTGTCTAAAATGTGGAAGAAGTCTTCGAATGCGGTATCTTCATAAGTGTTGAGAATTTGAACGGTTTCTTGAATGAAATCCGTGAGGGTTTCAACTCTCTGCATTCTTAAGGCAAGTTTTATGTTTTTATCTGGAACTGTAGCGCTTTTTGTTAAAATGTTATGATCATTGTCTTCGTTATTAGTATCTCCGAAGGAATCTTCATCACTATATTCCCGAACAGTCTCTTGTGGTAGGTTGACTACTTCGATCCGTGATATCGAGTTTGTGTAAGCTGAAAATTGATTTGTAATCGTTTTATTATGAGTTTATGACAGAGGGTGGTGAATTGTTATAAAATGTAGTGAATATTATTGAGAAAAATTCAGTCAAAGGGAGGCTTAAAATAAACTATAAAATAAAACTACCAAATAGCTCGAAGAGCAGGAAACAAGTACACACTTTCATTGTAATAAAAAAAACCAAACTTATTTATGAAATCATAAAACTTCAAGATTCAATATATTTTTATTTCTAATTCAATAAAAATTACTACAATTTTATTGATAATAAAAATGAAATACTTTGAAACAAAGCTAAGGATCTTTGTGATAAAAAAATGGCCTTTTAAAAAAAAACTATGGTCTGGAATTGCGACCTACCCGTTCAATACAATAATGCACCGAGAGTGCTGCTGCGGCTGCCGTGGCGTAGTAGTGCGTCAGGGATGTTTGCAGATAATAATATTGATGGTTTTGCAGCCATTATTAGAAATAGATGTGCATCCCTGATGACTCGTGTTCGCGGCAGCACCAACAGTATTCTCAGCGTATTGTCTGTAACCTACTAACACTAGAACTTAAGTAAAATTGTTACTAACCCTATGGACTCCGGTCTGAAATAAAAACTTTCTATTCTATTCTATTGCACGGCTAAACACGAATTTAATTTCAAATACCAACTTGATCTAAAAAAAAATAGATATAAATTGTACATTTCTTAAAGTGGGCAAAGTGAACATAATAATTATACGATCAACGTAGAGCTTTTAAGTATTTGAACAATCAAATAATTCATTTGGAGCTATGTGGACATTATTTAAAACAAATCATGTGGAAAGAGTGGAGGCGAATTGAATGAGAGCTTTATTATATTGAAAAAAAAAGACGAATTATTTTATCTTAGTATTATTATTTTCCTTTATTTCATTTTGAATACATAATTATGATTTACATTTCTAAATATTTTTATAAAAACATTTACAAAAAATATATCTTTGTATAAACATTTATGTTCGCATACCTCGTCAAAATGTAGACAACAGCTGAATTTTTTCTCGCGATTTCAGGTTTGCTCCCATAGTGAAAGTTGTATTGATGAGTATCTTAAAATATTTCGTGTATGAAAAGATACACCTTAAATAATGAAATTATAAAATAGACATTATATAGGTAAACTCATCATTTTACAATATAATTATATCTTTGATCAGAGATATGATAGTGTAATACCCCTTTGTATTTCTACAACTTTCAAGTTCAGTCCCATGCTTTTTTGTCTTCTAAATAATCTGAATCATAGTAGTAGGTACCCTTTTTTACAAAGTTTGGTTTTAATGCTGCTTTAAAATCGTTTAATGGGTAAGTTTCGAATGTCAATGGGAAGTTTGTTATAAAAGCATTGACCCATGAACGAGTTGCCTACTCTGTGGAGACGAGTGCGATGTACAGCAAGATTGTGTTTATTCCTGGTATTACTACCTGGTATAAACTATGAATATCAGACATTTTCTTAAAATTTGATATATTTTCCTGTACATACAATAGGTTTTCAAATATATATTGTGAAGCTACAGTCAGAATATCTATGTCTTTGAATTTTTCTCTAAAGGAATCTCTTGGACCTAGGTTGTAAATGGCTCGAACAGCCCTTTTCTGTAAAACAAAGATAGCATTAATGTCCGCACAGGCTCCCCATAGAAGAATCCCATATGACAGAAAATAACTAAAATAAACTAATCTGGCTGCTTATGTCAATCTAATAGATTTTTGACATTTCCATCATCGTTATCGCTCATAGTGTCTGCTTACCTCTTAATATAATTTATTAAATTCCCGTTCGTCCCACCAGTGGGACGACGCCAGTGGGACGAACGGGAATACACGTTAGAGAACACAGGCTGCAATTCATCAACAACAAAAACTGCCGTAAATCGAGCATTCCATTCAGTAGCTCACCTTAATACTATTGCACATCGGTAATCTCCTCATAACAATTGTGTATTCAATTCTTGATTGGTGATTTGATTCACAGAGAGGCGGGCTGTGTCCCAGCAGTGGGAACATTATAGGCTGATTATGCTGCCATACCTAACTATTCCATTCATACTCACCGATTCTCAGATATCTAACAAAGATGTGTTTTGTAGTAACACTCTTACTTTGAAGAATTCTTATTGTTGTGATGTTTACAAGAATTTTGCCGGCATGAGCTTTGAGTGTTTGAGAGACTCCGTAAACATTGAATAGATATCCGGTGTTGCATGGTTGGTCAATTATTTATTGGAAAAGGTATTTGAAGTGGTTGGATAACTGTTGTTTGAGCTAAAGGGTGAGGAGTATAGCAGGTTACTTTAGACAATATTTGTAGTGTTTGATACATAATTTTAAATGGATGGGTGGATTGTCCGTCAGATGATATGGTTAGAAAGGGGGTGACTACTGAGATGACGGTTGATAGAGATGTATGGAACAAGAAGCCATGCTGCTCCGACCACAAACTAAATTCGAATACATATCTCATAAAAAACTGTTTACAAAAAAAAACAATAACTTTAATTTCGGAAGTCGGTGGCGAAAAACGAAAATTTAAACCAAAGACACCGACTTCCAAAATTAGAGTTATTTTCACTTTTTAGTTGTGGTACCTACTCCCACACAAATTCGAATACCAGTACCTGTTATGTAAATTACAGTGACGGAGTAACTTAAAAAAAGTCCAGATATATACCAACTGGGAATAATACGTAATGCAAAATGCGTAATTAAATTTATATGGGACCACTTCTGAAGCATGTCCTTCCAAACGAAAAATAACAAAATTGCGGTTTGCGGAGTAATCACATAACAGAATCCAGAACCTCCTCCTTTTTGAAGAAGTCGGTTAAAAATGATGTAAGCCATGCTATAATAAAATAGTACCTGCGTCCCGCATCTTAACAATATACAGAGTGCAAAAATCAATACAACAAAAATTACAACACATATTTATATGTACATATATAATATACACTACAAAATGAATCACAGTCGTTACGTGCAGTCGGAAGCCCCAAAAGTCAGCAACCAGTCTTACCACGGTTCCAGTACCTGAGTGGTGAAAGTCAAATAGGCAGTCGCTCCATGTAAAATACAGTATTCAGCTGCATCCGGTTAGACTGGAAACTGACCGTTACTTAGGGAAAATGCAGGCAGATGATGCATGCACGAAAGCTTATTGTCACTTCATCACTGTAGCTGGAACCTTCAGTAATCTTTCGGAGTAGCTCAGCTGTTAATTTCAGTCTTATATCTTACTTCTTTGCCTTCGATTTCTTAAACCTTTCTGTAGTTTGGAAAGACGTTATTTTATTTTTTTGAGCTCTTTTGGACCGACCTGAGAGCCTAAATTGAAGATGAATTGCTGGGAATTCAGGAAATGAATTGCTTTTTAGAGGAATTGCTTAATGTGGCCGTACATTAAGCAATTCCTCTAAAAAGCAATTCATTTCCTGAATTCCCAGCAATTCATCTGATTTGACACAAAATGGTGACACATATTAGCTGAATCATATTTATATAGGTAAGTACTCAATTCAATTCATATTCGAATCCTATTTGGTGTAAATATTGCTGCATGAAAATGACGTAACTAATAAAATGACCGTAAATTAAATAAAATAATTTTAATTTAACATTAAATTTCAATAAAGCAATTCATAATTTGTGGACCATTTTACGAAGCTCAATACAAAACTGTCAAACAGATGAATTCCGTAATATTATGAATTGCACGCAGATAATATTATGAATTGCCAGTATGTGACATTTTACGATGATTCATAATTCCTATTATGATTCTGCCAAAGTAGCCGTTTTAGGCATCGGTGACTAGCATCTGCTGGATGGATGCTGCTGACGCTTGGAGGATGTTTATGTCCAACAGTGGACATCTTTCTTTTATCATTTTTCTTGTCAAAGGAATCAAGTTCCTCTTGAAGTGGTGATCCCCTTGGTAGCTTGCCTTTCTATTTATGGTTGGTAGAGATAAAAGCAGACTCACAACTGTACCGTACTTCAACCTAGAAGTAGAGATGGGTAACCGGTTAAACACGATATCTATGGGCCGAAAACGGCCACATTAGCAATTCCTCTAATGCATTTCATTTCCTGAATTTCCAGCTGTCATTAGCAATTCCTCTAATTTGACACAAAAGCAATTCATATTATGTGGACCATTTTACGAATCTCAATGGAAAACTGTCAAACAGATGAATTATTTCGTAATATGAATCACACGCAGATCATATTGTGAATTGTCAGTTTGTGACATTTAACGATGATTCATAATGTCTGCCAATGTGACTGTTTTAAGCCCCCTATTATCACTGTTACTGTTACAAAAAAATAAGAGATCCAAATATCTGTTATTAAATAACAGCCTGTTTTGTACGGACGATAAATACATATTTAAATCTAAAGCGAATATCTTCTTTATTTCTTTTGAGTCGAAAATATCTATCTGTTACTAAATAAAAGCCTGTTATTTTTGTACGAATGATAAATACGTATTTCAATTTCAATTGAATATCTTCTTTATTTTTTTTCAATTAAAGTCGAAAATAATATCCGAAGTTTTAACAGTAACAGCCGTGGTACCAGTATGAGGATCTGTTATTTTAAGTAACTGGTATGTTTTATTGTTAGGAACAATTGTTATTTGTTATTTTTTAATATCTGTTATTTGTATCTGTTACGATAAATACGCCTCACTCCTACCTAGAAGTTTTTTTTGTATCTTTTTCTAGCGCTGGGCCTCGGCTGGTCACTTGTTGCTGGTATCCTAGTTCTCAATAATGGGTTCATATAGTCTGTAACTTGGCTGAATTGCTTTCCATATATATCTTCATTGTTATACCCTGGTATATGATGTCTCTTTCGTTTTCGCTTCTTTTTGTAACGAACATGATGTCGTTTCCTCTTTCGTTTTTTTGGGGATACATTCTTAGGGCTTGCTGTGAAAATAAAAGATAAACGTATACAGTATGGTAACTAACAAAGGGTGTTCCCGTTAACCCGCAATAGTATAGCGTCCAAACATGGCAAAAAAAATATTACCGATTTTTTTTTTTTTTAATTTGAATATTGTAATATACACAAAACTATTAAATTGATATTTAAAAGGCTCGACAGACAAGTTCACCACGTAGTTGTAGCTTCATATCTAATATAATACGGAGTGCGCCTTCTTTATTATTCTATGGGAGGCTTAAAACAGTCACTTTGGCAGAATCATAATAGGAAAATATTATGAATCATCGTAAAATGTTACAAACCGACAATTCATATTATGATCTGCGGGCGATTCATGGTACGAAATAATTCATCTGTTTGACAGTTTTGTATGGTGATTCGTAAAATGGTCCACATAATATGAATTGCTTTTTGTCAAATTAGAGGAATGGCTAATGACAGCTGGAAATTCAGGAAATGAAATGCTCTTAGAGGACTTGCTAATGTGACCGTTTTAGGCGCACAGAATGCTTTAATCTCCGTTGGGTGTTTGTGATTACAGAACTTCTAATCTAAAGCATGCTGATCCGTGTCGGATAAGCACAGGATTGGTCAGTATGGCGTCGCTTGGACACAGTATAATGAAGTAGCAGTATTACATTTCGGCAGTTAACCTTCCGCGTCCATGTGAAACTGTCGCGCACTCGAGACTGTTGCGTACTTGATACTGTGATTTCGAATCGCTTCGTTTCTGCCGTTTTCGATAAAGACGTAATACTGTTACCTACTTATTTATACTGTGGCTTGGGGAGAAAAGGTTGATGATGCTCTTTACCAGCAAGAGTTCCTTTATGGTGTCCTCTCAACAGCATAGGAAAGCGTTGTTTTAAGAGTTTGTTAATCGAGTCGATCAGTCGTTGTCGGCGACGCGTGCCGGTCAGACGTCGAAATGGCAGTAGGAAGTTTTCTATGAGACTGTCGCAGAGCCAAAAACCGTTTTTGGTAGCTGAAATCAGATATTTAATGTAAATTAAATCCTATACTTTTAAATGAGCAACATTTGTATATAATATGCAACGTGTTTTTTTTTATATCCACCATGTCAAAGAATCAACTGCTATTTTTTTTTCATTTTTCATTTATAAATAATTCGACAAAGTCACGATTATTTACAACAACCGCATACGCGAAAAAAAAATCATAATTTTCTGACTAAATAACCCATTCAAAAAAAATATGACAACGTCGCATTTTCTAAGCTTTAAATATAAATGATTGGTTTGAATGACAATGATTTACTCGTACTTATAAATGAAACTTCAACGAGTCTATGTTACAATGTTTAAAAAAAAAAAACAGTTAATTCTTTTTTTTTTATGCCAGTTGATTCTTTGAAATGGTCTCATTACCCTAGAATTATGGGATATGAAAAAAGAAAACACGTTGTTAAGAGGCATACATTTGTAATCACGTTCTCGAAAACGGCTCTAACGATTTCGATGAACGTTGTAGGAGTGAGGCGTATTTATCGTAACAGATAGAAATAACAGATATAAAAAAAAAACTAATAACAATTGCTCCTAACAATAAAACTATTACTACTTAGACTATTACCGCAGCTGTTACTGTTAAAAATTCGGATACGATTTTGGACTTTAAACGAAAACAAATGAAGATATTCAATTGAGATTGAAATACGTATTTATCGTCCGTATGTACAAAAATATTAAATATATTCGGATCTGTTATTTTTTTGTAACAGTAACAGTGATAACTGATATCGTTTTTAACTCGTTTCAACCCATCTCTAGACCGTTATAATTTAGGGGATTTACGGGGAGAAAAATCGATCTAGTTAAATCTCACGTTTTCTCAGGGATATGATACAACAGTCTACCAATGCCCACTCACTTTTAGGGTACTCATCAAACTCCTTCAAGGATTTTAAGAGCCGGGCTCCTTCGTCGTGATCGTAGAACCAGTCAGTCTCATCAATGATGGAGTTGACCTCAGGAGACAACGTCTGTTTTCTTTGTAGCAACATGTGGAACATCATTGATGCGTAAGCTGGTGGAGAGAAGCATTTGAATATTAAAAACTAAATCCCAACTACGACTAAAAAGGTATAAACAAGACACCACAGACAGACAAATTAAAAATCCGGAGGCAAACGTGTTAGGGCATAAATCAAACAGATTACGTGTGACTCCGGATTTTTAATTTGTCTGTCTGTGGTGTCTTGTTTATACCTTTTTAGTCGTAGTTGGGTTTTAGTTTTTATTACTTTAATTTTTTTTTTATTCTTTTGGGGTTAAAATATATACATTTTTGAAATGTGCTCATTAAGTCCTTTCATTTGATACCCAACATGGTACGATTAAACAATGTTTTTTTTTTAGTTCCTGACTTTATGTCCTCTAGAGGTCGCCATTTTAATTTAATATGACGTCACATAGCCTATAACCAGCGGACAATCAAGACGCTTCCAACGATACCTCATTTGTCAAATTGGGATGAGTGGTTTAGAAGATAGGAGGGAACAGATGAACATACATACATACATACCAGTCAAAATTATAACCCTCCTATTTCTTCGCCGTAGTCGGGAAAAAAAAAAATAACTTTAATTTCGGAAGTCGGTGGCGAAAAACGAAAATTTAAACCAAAGACACTGACTTCCGAAATTAAAGTTATTTTCACTTTTTAGTGTTTTTTTTAATATATATTATTATATTATTATTATTTAATATAATTTTGACGTTCGAATAGTGCTGATTCTCAGCCTAGTTTGAATAAATGACTTTTGATTTTTAATGTTTTTGTAACTTTTGACGTTCAAAAGTACCTTTTATGTGACTTATTGAAATAAATTATTTGACTTGTTAACTTTTAAAGGCTGCGACCGGCGACGACCTATAGTCGTTGTGGCGAAGCTTTGGGGAGGCCATGTCCAGGCAGTGGACGTCTGTTAGCTGAAAGACGATAATGATGACCTTACTGCGAACAAGATCTATATCTCTTCCTGACATTATTATTGACAGCTTCCAAATGACAGTTTCAAGCGGGTCTCCGATCCAACCAAGGCGGCCACTCTCCCATAGACTGTAAGAAAAAACATTACATAAACAGAATTAGTCTACTTATAGTGTTCCCACTGCTGGGACACAGGCATTCTGTCTGTGGGAGGGAGTGGGCCGTAATCCACTACATGGGCACAGTGCGAGATGTCTTGATTTTTTACTTTTCGACGTACCTACACTTGCTTTTTTAAATAAGTACTGTTTTTTTTAGAAAAAAATGTTTTTACCTCTGTTTTTTTTTTCATTAATAGAAAATGTTAGCTAATCCGATAAAATAACTCATAAGCTTTTAGAAATAATAAACATAATTCAATTCGAGCCAATAACATCGGAGATATGGCAAAAAATGTAAAGCAAGGCCACAAGGCAACTCAAAAAAAAAAAAAAAAAAAACATGAAAAATATTAAAGATACACCCTTTTAAAGTTAATTTTCATGAATATTCAGAAAAATACGGGCTGGTACATATCGTCGCCTATAGGCGACATTGTAACAAACAAAATACACGTGGGGGCCTAGACAAAATCCCTTTTCTGTAAGCGTTAACGCCAACGGAAAGATCAAATTGTATGCAGTTGACATTAGCTTTAGAGATGTCACGTGACTGCTGCTGTCAACTCTAGGCAAGTCTAGGCCCCCATGTCAAGAAAGATAAAAATACATTAATGTAGAAAAATCAATCAACAAATCAACTCTACATTGATTCTGCCATTAAGTCTTCGAATGTTTGGTTCTAGGACATGCTGGCACCACGTTCACCGCGGTTGAACTAGATGGCGACGACCTCCCTCAGTCCAGGGGGCCAAGTCTACTAATTTAAAAACGTGTCAGTGGTCTCACAATGATCAGTTTTTGACAGATTTTGTATGGCATATCTGTCAAAAACTGATCATTTTGAGACCACTGACACTTTTGTAAATTAGTAGACTTGGCCCCCAATCCGCTCCCACTTCAGCTTGTCTGTTTTTTCTCCAACATCTGCTACTTGAGTCATGGAGCACAGCGTGGAATTCCTCCCACGATCCATTACTTTAACATCCAGTATTCTGCGCTCCATTGCCTTTTGGCAAATCTTTTGTTGAACCACAATTAACTACTAATGTATTCAATACAATAGACGTAGATATATTTAGTAACCTATTCCGCTTAACTATTCTGCAAGAGTCATAAAAAACCCTGTAAGAAATCGACACGTGTTTCACCTCTCAACGAGGCAACCTCTGATGATTGACCAGTTGCAAACCAGAACACGTCGTGTTGCCACACCGAGCGCTGGATGCAGAGCTACGTCTATTGTATTTTATAATGGATTTCCGCAAAGTTACGAACTCAACTTCAATCTTAACTATACCAATTTATTGACACTCACCTATTGTAGATTATCTCCGTATGGTGCAGAACCTGTCGGACCTCCCGTCTGTCCTTCAAGGCGATCATTCTGCAAAGCTCTATAATGAACACCATCATGTAGCCTTCATCGAGCTGCTCCATCAAGTTTAGGTAACGTTGCTTCGGGGACGGTGACGAAGGTTTCTGTACCGTGATTTCTGGAATTTAATGTATTTGGGTCAATATCAACAAAGTATATTTTTCTTCAATTTTGGTGGCGAAATTTTTTCTTCTGTTTTCGTGAAAAATAAGGAACTGGTATAAGAGTAGAAAGTCCAAGCTAGAAGGATCTTCAAGAGGTCTGAGAATATCTCGATAACTTTTTGAGATATTTTAGTTTAAAGTCTAGTGTGGCCACCAAAATTAAAAATTGAATCGAAAGTGCCCACCAAAATTGAAAATCAGTGACAACAAAATTGGATTTCTCTGTCACAAACCTCAATCTCACTAATTAATAAAGCTCAATGTAACCAATCTCACAAATTCTCGGGATGTATCAATAACTTTCATAGGTTTATAAAACTCTCTATTGTTAAATGGCGCTATTTTTCTGGGACAGCTTTCGTTGGACAGAGTCTATAGTAAGTTGAACAAGTGCCACCAAAACTTAGATTTTTGCTTGGACAAACTTTGACCGAGTAACCTGTGCTTTTAAATTAGATTTTCTAATATGTTTTAATTGTTTTTAGATAATGTGTCTTATGCATATACTAACGAAATTGTTTTTTATTGTACTTCAAATTGTTACTTTGGTGAACGCAATTATATAAAAAAATGGAGCTGGGACAAGCCACCCAACTTGAATTTTAAGGCGATTTTTTTTCCCCTTATTATTTAACTACACTTAAATTTTTAAAAAAATGTGGCCCTATTTGAACCAAGTTACGTAGAACACTATAAACAAAAAAAAAAATATCTTATCATTTAACACCTCGATTCTCAACGTGGACACGTATAATTTGCCGCCGGGATATTCACCCATTTATTACTTGCGAGTCGCTCCTTCTTAGCAAGGTTGTTTGGACTTGATAAAACATCAAGTTATGCATAACTTTAATATTTACGTATTATACACATAAACCGGAATAAATTCTCTAAACGATGGCGAAAACTTCATCAAAACACACCTTACACAAAACAAAGTTCAATGCTTGTTTTTCTCTTTTTGGTTTTTGCAGTCGGGTTTTTTGTTTTTTAAATAATTTCTTTTATTTCAAGCTTTTTTGTTTTATTATTATATGTTAGGAATAGACTATGACTAGCTTTTATTTGATACCAGTATTGTTGTATTTTTTTAAAACCTTCCCTTTCCCTTTTTTTGAATATGCAGATGAAATATATCAAAAATATATAGCCTATGTCACTCCCACAATTAAGACGAACCTAACGATCCCTCGTATGTTAAAATCCGTGAAGCCGCTTAGGCTACAGAGGGTGACAAAGAAATACACAAATTAATAATTTATTAGATATTAAATAGACAAATTAATAATTTATTTTTGACAGCTTTGGCGCACAGATTATTCTAAGCCGGCGGCGTGCGAGTCCATGCCGGCTAAACGGAATGTTGCCATTTTAAATATTATATTTTATTTATAAACATTCACATTTATTAGGTATTTTTATATATTGTTTTTCTTCTATCTTATATATCAGATTTTAATTGTTTAATATAACCTATATTATTTTTCTAGCGTATGACACTCGTGGGTTGCAGCTGAAAATCAGCGTCAGGTGGTACACTTTGTGTTGCCATCTGACAGTATGCTGAGCTGAGGCCCTTTTGGCATTTTATTGATTGTTTCTGTTTTTATAGTTTTAAGGTGTATTTTTATGTTACAATGCCAATAAATGCATTTTTCTTTCTTTCTTTCTTCTTTCAAATAGACATACATACAAACATCGTCGTGTAAAAAGCGGGTGGATGACAATGACGTATTAAATATAGGTAAAGATACAAACTGCCATGCAGCACATCTCCAGCCGTAGTTGACATCAAGTTCATATTAGGGTCGTTCGGTATTTGATCTGATATTCCATCATTCTCTGGAAGAGTCACGGTAAGGAATCCATGCTCGTCTTCATTGAATAGCTGTCCCGTATTGGCTGTTTGAGTTGAAAACCAATAGTAATTCGTCTTAGACATTCCTTCAGCAATGGGCACTGCGGTATTTTCACTGGGATGAGATGGTGACCGGTATTTTGAGGGGCTCTCAGTCTTTTCAATGGCAGGTGTATACGGAGCGATCTCTTTCAGCCACATCTTTGCGTTATGACCAATAGTTGTGGTCGATCTAGTTGAAGAAGGAATGTCTGGCTCGGAAATTAGTGGAGAAATATTAGGACGAAGAGGATTCATTAGGTGGGGATTTTTTTTAAGATAATGATTTACTGCATATAGAAACGGTAGTCTCTTAGGTCTATCAGGAGCTGAGGTATTCGAAGGACTTGTTAAATAAGGGACAGGAGGAGGTCTTAGATAAATATTTTGGTATCTATGAATCCTAGGACGCAGTCCAGGATACTTGGAATGCATCGGTTTTAATAGGTATCCAGGATATAGGAGCTCAGGTTTCTGTCCAGGATTTTCTATTGGGAATAACGCCATGGAATTCTGTGATGGTGGCTGGGGTATAGCTAATGGAGATATTGGTACCTTGAAACCTGGAGGGACAGGAGGTAACCAGTGAATTACAGCTTGACGGCCAAGAAAAGGGTCGTATCGTGGAGAGGGATGCAAATCAGCTAGAAGTTTTTTATGGGCCTCTAGATTCTGGTCTGTTTGGTCTGTCTCCGGGCCCTTGCTCCTCCGCCAATTGGTGATGTTCTCGTAAACAAACTCCTCGTCTCTGGTTCGTTCGTTTTTGTAGTCGCCTTTTCTTAAAACTGATTTTTCGTGTATTTTATTCTGCACATTTTTAAGAAAGGCGTTTACTTGTCGAAGGTTTTTGTGATGCTTATCTACTAATAAGGATTCGTTGAATTTTGCTGGAATTAAAAGGTAAAAATCATGGTGAATTTGAGAAGGAATGTCAACTGTCATTAAATGGTTCTTACATCCAAGGAAATCTGTTTTTATTTATACAATGTGTCCGGACATGAACTAGCGATATTCTAAATACTTAAATATAAAGTATTTTAAAGAACAATTACACTCTAAGCTTGTGTCCAATACACTTCCCTGCTATGTGGCAGCCATTTTGTTTTTTTTTTGTTGAAATATTCTATAAGCGAGTACAAAAAAAAATCATATCTCTCAAAGTAGTCATACTGAGATAAAAATAGGCTTATTCGAAAGGCAATAATATTGTCTACCGTCTACATTACAAAGCAATGTGTTCAGAATTCCAAACATTTAAAAAAAAAAATATGAAGGTCGAAAAAAAAATATGATGTGTAATGGAAAATGCTAGGCAGATTGATTGAGAGTTAAAAGTAATGACAACAATAAAAAATAAAACGTACCATTTGTCTCGTGTTCATCGCAATTAAATAAATAGTAATTTAAATAGAAACTGAATAAAAATAGTAGCATAGTGTTTTATTACTTTGATTTTAATCACGATTTAAGTAATGCATATTATTATACTAGGTATATCACTAATATAAAATTAAAATATGGTTTACTGTCACGCCTTGCCGCCATACATTTTAAAAAAGATCGCATTTTGCGTCGTTTATGGAATGATTTATTTTACATTCTTTATTTTTTATAGGTTAGAAACAAAATCCTGGCACCACGTGTTCATGTTTCTACACACTATTGCACAGTACAGCCTATGAGAGGACTAGGAAACCATGACTTGATCAACTGATTAATCCACAATATAAACCATAAACAACTAGTATATTTTTTTAATAAAAGATCTCGACAAATAACACGCAAGATCTAAAAAGCGGTTAATTTTTAAACTGTTTTTCAAAGATTTAAAAATATTGGGTTTGTTTAAATTTCTAAAAAGATAACTTTATTTTAAAAATAACTTACTATTTCAGTTTTTTATTTTATCAATAAAACTGTAGGAATATTTTTATTGAATGTTAACAAACAAATATAATTGAAATGTCTGTTTGTAGTAATGTGAAAATAACAGCTTTTTACTAAATGCATGTTAGGAAAGTATATCAATCTGCCTGCCTTTTCCCAACTATGTTGGGGTCGGCTTTCAGTCAAACCAGATGCAGCTGAATACCAGTATTTTACATGGAGCGACTGCCTATCTGACTTCTAGACAGCAAGAGGGTAATACGATACCTCATTTATGAAACTTTCTACGATTATTATAACAAAAAACATTTTTTTTTAATTTTATCTTTCAGCATGTCAGACAAACAAAAAATTTAAAAATTCCATTTGTCTGGCTAATCTCCGAAACGGCTGGATCGATTTTGACGGAGTTTTCACTGGCAGATAGCTGATGTTATAAAGAGTAGGTTGGCTACTTTTAATTTAGAAAAGGAATTAGGGTCGACTCAGGTGAAGCCGCAGGCAGCAGCAAGTTAGAATTAAAAATAATTGAATGCGCAATGTGTACAAAGTTTTATGATTCCATAAAAATGTTAGTATTTTTATATTAAAATGAAAGTGTGCACTTGTTTTCTGCTATTCAGGATATTTGGTATTTATTTTGCGTTTATTTCAAGAATGTTTTCATATCGAATTTAATGTTTATTTTAAATCAATTTATTTAACTTTTTTTTTATTACTTTGGACTGTCATCAATTCATTTAATTATATCAAACGGAGTGATAAAATGGTGTCCAACTTGCTTTAAAATTGAAGCTGAAAACTTAAGAAACAAAACGTCACATAGGTTCAACAAGTTGCAAGTTCCAACCGTGTGGAAGTCACCTTACAAACTAACACATCTTAAACACACATCCAAACACACACACACACACACATTAATTAATTTTCTTAAACACATCTTTAGAGATATGAGGAACAGGGTGTATAGTTCACTCATCCTCTATAGAAAAGGGAGGATCCTCCAACCAGACGGGTGTCGTGTCTGGCGGGCTACTGCCGAACGATTGATGTTGGAATCTTGTATATATCATATATCAACGCGAGTGCGCGTGAGTTTACCGCGTGATCACCTCTAATTGCGCGATGCAGGATTTTGTGTGACGTCATGATGTTTGTGTGACGTCAGGTCTTTGATGCGTAGTTCGCATGTGGTGATGAAGATGCCGCCACATATCCTATGGCACCAAGAAATAGTGCAGCTTTCTATCATGGAAAGATTTTTTGTAATCGGATCAGGGGGCCTAAACCGGCCACATTAGCAATTCCTCTAAAAGCAGTTCATTTCCTGAATCCCAGCTGTCATTAGCAATTTTGACTTAAAATCAATTCATAATTTGTGGACCATTTTACGAATCTCCAAAGAAACCTGGCAAACAGATGAATTATTTCGTAATATGAATTACACGCAGATCATAATTATGAATGGTCAGTTTGTGCCATTTTATGATGATTCATAATATTTTCAAATATTACCTATGATTCTGCTAAAGTGACCGTTTTAAGCCCCCAGTACTTCCAGAGATTACCTCTTACAAAGAATTTTAACTATTTATATTTTTTATTAGTTTTGAAGTTGAGATCACTGCCTGTTTTTAATGTGGCATTCTAAATTATGTTTCAGCTTACACAAACTCAAGCCCACACAACAAACCGAAACATAATGGAGGCACCGATCTAGAACTAAAAGTAGATCTAGAATTAAGTTTAGGAGAAAACGCAAAAAAAGTAATTGTAGCAACGAATGAAGACAAGATCCTTCGACCTGAGTTCAGAGCGCCGAGAGTTGAAACCTTCACGGATTTCATTGAGGAACTCGCTAACATACTCAACACTTATGAAGATACCGCATATGCAGAATTCTTCGACATACTAGACGAAGAAATCAGAAAATATCATTATAGAGGCTGCAAATTTTACGAATTGACTGAAAATTATGAATTTAGGAATCAAATGGCCGAAAAACTAGATTTGATTAAAAGGAAATCAGTTCCTGTTTTGAAAGCAGATATAAATGAAGTAGTAACCAGAATAAGTCATGGAACATACGACAACAACGTTAAAGATTTGCTGGAGTATATCAATTCTTTGTGTAGAGAGGATGCCAGAGAAAAGTTTCTAAAAGTCTTATCGGATCTGAAGGTTTATGGTAACTCAACATCAGAAAGGCCTAAGAACTATTTGGTCAAGATAATTAGAGATGGCGTCCGGGCTATTGTTTTTGATCATTACACAGATCTTAACATAAATGTCAGACGAGCATTGAAAAAAGAAATTGCAGCATTTTTGAAAAAAATCAAAGAGTCTCCACCATCAAGTCCAAATACTCATTTATTTCCCTATAAACCTGCAGCCAGAGAATCGGCGAGTACTGTCAAGATGTCTGGATATAATATCGCCATAAAAGATAAAAAGACCGAACTATCTTTAAACATAGATTCAAAATTAACAGCCGACAACAACAATAACTTTACATTAAAGGCAAGCGATGAAACACATCAAGAAGAAGCAACAAAACTTGAAACTTCTAAAGAAGAGAGTGACAGTCAACAACTACAAATAACATATCTAAGTACAGACGAATCATTCGATGAAACAGCAGAAGAAAACTCTATAGAGTTATCTCAGGAACGACAGCGTAAATTTTCAACTCTGTACACAGAAGACATATCTTATAAGAAGAATACGGAGAAACCAGAAATAATTTATAAGTCTGCGATGAGCAAGCTATTACAAGGACTGGTGGTAGAGGAGTTTACAACCAGGCTACCAACAGTTCAACCCACCACCGCGCCCCAGCTAGGGTACGCATGACACATGAAGCTATACATTTCTAGCATAAACTGTCATTTTGTTGTGACGAAAGCATATATGGGTGTGAGGTCAGTTTATACTGAAAATGTATACCTTGATATATCGTCAATTTTTTTTTTTTGACTTATCAATAATTTTAATCATTAACATTTTAGATTGATTAGCGACGAAGATCTCAGGAGGAGCGTACCACCTCCCATTCCTGGGGAAGAGCTTTCTATTGAAATATTTGACAGAGATGAAAGAAAAAGACAAAAGTCACTAGCAAGGAGTAACAGAACTCCTACTGTGCATCATGGGATGAAGCTTTACATTAGAAGAATGAGGAATCTCCAAAATAAAGTAAGACAATTAAAACAAATTGATGCAGATAATCAAAATAGTAGGAGGAACATTTTAACTGATGGAGATAAAGTAAATAATCCTACAGATGAGTATGCGGCAAAAGATAAAAATAAAATGAATAAAAGCAAGAACATTTCAAAACATGTCAGTGAAAGAGAAAGTTATGAGTATGAAGCAAGAGCTCAGAAGACAGATAAAAGTAAATATAAAGTGAGAAAAACTAAAAGACAAGTTCAAAAAACGAATTCTGTGCAAGAAGATGGACAAGATTTAGAAACTAATAAAGAAATAGTCAAAAATAATGCACATAAATTAAAAGAACAGAAAAAGGTCACAAGTACTGAATCTACGAAAGCAAAAGAACAAACAAAATCAGACGACAAATATAAAGTTAATACTGATGCAGACGATGCAGTGATATCAGTAAACATCCGAGTTCGTGGATCTTTCGAACCACTACCAACGGCAAAGAAAAATGCGAATGATACATCAGTTAATGAAAACCATAAGGAACTTACTAAAAAGGGGGTAAGACAAAAACGAATCATTAATACGACGAATGATGATAATGTAACGAAAGAAGACTCTACTCCTAGATATAGAAGAGTCTTGGAATTTTCATCTCCACCACTTTACGACCAACCGTTTGCTGACCACACATTCATAGCGTGACTAATTTGAGGATGAAAGAAATAAAAACCGTTTCACAATTTCAGGTAATGAGCGATTTATTTTAAATAACGACTCTTAAGTTTGGCTGTTAGTGTAGTCAGCGCCTGCCGTAAATGCAATAACTATAAGTTGCGAATTCATTTTTGTTTGAGGGTGGGAAATCGTCAAGTGTCTTCTCCCGGCCAGGGCGGAGCAGAAGGGCGTGTCAGACTTTTACTGACTAAAACCCACCCGTGTTCCTTCAGTTGCGTGTTGCCAAGGTCCCGGTATCCCTCCCGATCCCAAAGGTGTGTTCAATCAAACATTGAGCGGCAATCGTGCGAGGCTGCCGCGCGCGAACGCTTCTAGCAAACATTCGTCAGTAATTGTGTTTTGACGAATTATAAGCAGAGCTACGACACACGCAACCGCTTTCATGCCAACTGAAGTGCGCGGCGTGTCTCGGATATGCCGCGCAGTAGTGCCGCGCAAGCATTCGCGTGTTTAGTCCACACTAGAGCGCGGCAGAAATGTGTCCTGCAAACACCGTGAGTTGCTGCCGCGCTCTTACCGCTCAATGTTTGGACACACCTTTAGATTGGCATTTATACCCCATTACATCATTTTGTCTCTGTCATCTTCGCAAAGAAAGATGTTTCAAAATCGTTTAGCGCTACATGAATTTAGTGATTTTAATAGCACGTGGTTAAGTAATAACAGCCTCACGGGTCCATTCGTCAGGTTTAGCTACGCTTGCCGGGGTTGGTCCAAAGATGGGTGACCATCTTTACATACCGAGACTCCTCCGAGGCTGTCATTCGTGGATCTTTGACAGTCATTACAGGTCGTCAGAATCCCGAAAGTCCGACAACCATGAGTCTTACCAAGGGGTATCGTATTACCCAGTTACTGGGTTGTGGAGGCCAGATAGGCAGTCGCTCCATGTAACATACGTGTACTCAGCTGCATCTGGTTAGACTGGAAGCCGACTCCAACATAGTTGGGAAACGGCAGGCAGATTGAGGTGTGATGAAATATCTCTCTGTTAGCGCCTGCCATAAAAGCGTTAGCTACGAGTTGCGTCCTAGTGAGCAGTGAAGTTTGCTATTCACATTCTATAAGCATAATAGTAATGAATGTAGGTTTGATATAACTGGATTTTAATCCTAACTATCCTACTAATATTATAAATGTGAAAGTTTGTGAATTTGGATATTTGTTACTCAATCACGCAAAAACGGCTGAACGGATTTGGATGAAATTTGGCAAACAGATAGTTTATAACCTGGATTAACACATAGGATATTTTTATAATTTTTATATTTTATAGCCAGTTGAATTGCAATGCGTTAACGGGCAACTAAATTCTAAGAACCTACCTATTGTTTAAATCTTCAAAATTCTGTACACTTATACTCCATTTGAAATATGATTAAAACAAATCTTCTTACAGTCCGTTCAACCGATTTTGACTTCTATACCGCAGGCATAAGGATGGCATTAAAAGCAAAAAAGTTACACAATTCCTGTCTACTGCAGCTGTCATTTGTCATGCCACCGACGCAATAGAAATCAAAATCGGTTGAACGGACTGTAAAAAAGGTTAGGTATTTAAGTTTCTAATCTTATTTCAAATGGAATATAGTTCGCAATAGAGAGATTCGAGAATTTGAATTTGATAATAAGTGAATTAGAATGATGCACTACGTCGAATCAATACAACAGTCAACCAGTCTCACTAAGAAGTATGGTGTTACCCAGTAACTAGGCTGTGGAGGTCAGATAGGCAGTCGCTCCATGTAAAACTTCGGTATTCAGCTGCACACCCCAACATAATTAGGAAAGGGCTAGACAGATGATGACAATGACGTGGTTGAATCAATTAATTAACTTTTTAACCGACTTCTTCAAAAAGGAGGAGGTTCTCAATTCGTCTGTATGTTTTTTTTTTGTATGTTTTTTACTCGATTACTCCGTCAATTGTGAATCGATTTTGATGATTCTTTTTTTGTGTGGTAGGTCATGCTTCCGAGGTGGTCCCATATAAATTTTATTAACTTTGCTTGCGTAGTTTTTGAGTTAGCTTCAATATAACGTATTTTTCCCAATGAGTTTATCTAGACGATGTCTTCATTTACTCCTTCACTGTTATTTACATCAGCTAGTGGTATTCGAATTTGTGTGGGGTAGGCACCACAACTAAAAAGTGAAAAATAAAAACTTTTTACAAAAAAAATCAAACCGACTTCCAAAAAAAACACTAAAAAGAGAAAAATAACTTTAATTTCTGAAGTCGGTGGCATAAAACGAAAATTGGAAAGCAAAGACACCGACTTCCGAAATTAAAGTTATTTTTCTCTTTTTAGTGTTTTTTTTTTTTAAGTCTGTTTGATTTTTTTTTATAGATTATCTGAAGAGGACCTTATTATTATTTATTTTCTTTAAAAACACAAAGTCAAAGTCAAATCATTTATTTCAAATAGGCACATAAAAGGCACTTTTGAACGTCAAAAACAGAGAAATAGAACTGATTCTAGTTGCCCCTTCCAATAGGTAGTTTTCGTATGGCTAAGAAACTCCTCAGTTAGGTAGGTACTCTTAAAAAATTTTTTTTTACAATATTTTGTATACATCAATTATATAATTACATGTGAAAACGATGCACCTAGAATACGATTACTGTACAACAATAGGTAAAAAGAATTAAAACACATACAACTATCATCACCGGCTTACCTAATACTATAGTGTAATAATTATATTTAAAGATTAGACTTACAATTATTTATTACTCGCGACCCGCTCCTGCTAAGATAAGTTGATCTATGGTAGTACAGATAAAAAATAATTGTCCCAATAATCATAATGGCCTTACAAAGTACAGGAAACCAACTACAAAATTTAAGACCAAATTTTATAAACTTCAGCTAAAAACCGCATTTTAAATGTCCTTTTGAAATGATAAATGATCGCGCTCAAACTCAATAAAATCAACTTTACATCGACCGGGATCGAACCCACACTACACAATGCCATTCCCACCTACCACAAGCCCCCAAAAACACGGAAATATAAAAATTGAAGTTTTTTTTTTTTTCAAAATGGCCGACCTTTTTTATTTTGAATCGATCGCCACATTTCTTTATCATATTGTCAAAGTTATCAGGTAAACTGTCACGGAGCTAATTTTGGAGTTTTAAAAACGCGAATGTTTTGTTTATAAACAAAAAACAGATGTTTCAGACATGTTTATGTGTAATTAGTGAAATGTCTATTTAATAATCTAGGGCTAGGTTCATGCCTAGATCGAAGGTCTCAGAGCTCAATATTCGCGAATTTGTAACTAATCTAATAAAACAAAGCTTCCCCAGCGCGTTTGTCTGACCATCTGAAGTCAAAAAAGACAAAAGTCAAATAATTTATTTCAATTAAGCACTTATAAGGCACTTTTAAACGTCGAAAACAAAGAAATAGAACTGATTCTAGTTGCCCCTTCCAAAGTTAGACTGGAAGTCGACCACATCATAGTTAGAAAAAGATGAAACTATTTTCCTCCTTTTTTCATAAAACCAGACATATTCGCTATTTTGAAACACCCAACATATTCACTATTTTGAAACACCCAACATATTCGCTATTTTGAATCACCCAACATATTCGCTATTTTGAAACACCCAACATATTCGCTATTTTGAAACACCCAACATATTCGCTATTTTGTACAGTTAAAGGTTCTATTGTGTTTTTTTACTAGCAACACAAAGGATCACCTGATTTTTATTAATGGCAACTTTTGGATATGAAAAGTGCGGGTCGTGATTTATGGCAAACCAAATCTTGTAAATATGGAATGTTACATGTCTTTTTATTTATGGCTTTTGTTACAATTTACGGTATTACGGTCCTGGGAACGGCAAATGTTATAACGTTGTAAAATACAATAGACGTAGATATATTTAGTAACCTATTCCGCTTAACTATTTTAAAGAGTCATATAAAACCCTGTAAGAAATCGACACGTGTTTCACCTCCCAACGAGGCATCCTCAGGATGACGATTGACTTGTCGCGAACCCGAACACGACGTGTTGCCATGCCGAGCGCTGGACGCAGAGAAAATAAGCAAATAAATAGATTAGTAAGTAAATTGTGCAAGTTATAAGGATCAGCTGATTTTTTTATTTGATAACAAATGCCAGACTGGGTACGATGTTCTGATATAGTCTATACTTACTCTAAATTTATGACGATTTACGATGATTCCATGCTTCGGAAAGTTGGTGCCGGCTGTCATTTATAGATCTTTGACAGCCGTTATGGGTTGTCAGATGCACAAAAGTCTGACAACCAGTCAAGTTACCAAGGGTTATTTTATATTACCCAGTACCTACCTGGGTTGTGGAGGTCAGATTTATGCAGTCGCTTCATGTAAAATACTGGTATTCAGGCTGCATCTGGATAGACTAGAAGCCGACCCCAACTTGGTAGGGAAAAGGCTAGGCAGATGATTGTACAATTTCTTTACATTATTTATAAAGTTTATCGCGAGATAGACCATAACGAACTGTGAAAGTTTAAGTTTAGGTAGGTACCTACTTACTTATTCAAAAAACATAACCTTCGCGGTTGCGCAGTCGGATAAAAACACGTTGAAACTCGGTTTAAAATTCCCACCATACAAAAAGAACACTACCATTCAAAAATCAGTGTAAAACAAATGTTTCCAGCCAGTGCACTGGCTGGAAACGTTTGTTTGTGTAGCTAGCTGCAAAAAAGGAAATATTACCAGCATTACCACAGACAAATATAGTTAACATGGAATACTCACTTTTCGCGCGAAAACATTATTTGCTTGAGTTTTGTGTAAATGGCGAAATGTATTTGAACTTGGTCAGGGCGGATGCAACTATTTGTGGTTTTGGTTAGACCTGACACTGTGAAGAGCTTTAAGAAGTACCACTACAGACCATCTACAAGTATTTCACCTCTAACAGCTAGGTTCCCGGGGGATGCGATAAGGTACCTAGCCCGCGAAATTCAATTTTTCTTTCATCATTTTATATCAGTGTCAGGTTTTATGTCGATTATTATATGATTCGCGACCGTAACAAATATGGATTTACAGAATTATAAATATTAGAATTAGCAATACAACTCTCTAAGTTCATAAGTGTATTGAATGTCTATTTCATGAAATCGTGACATTTGGCACTTACATGAACTGTTACACGAACCTCATCATCATCTGCCTAGCCTGTTCCCAACTATGTTGGGGTCGGCTTCCAGTCTTACCGGATGCAGCTGAATACCAGTATTTTACATGGAGCGACTGCCTATCTGACTTCCACAACCCAGTAACTGGGTAATACGATACCCCTTGGCAAGACTGGTTGTCAGACTTTCGTGCTTCTGACGACCCGTAACGACTGTCAAAGATCCACGAATGACAGCCGGGACCAACGGATTATCGTGCTTTCCGAGGCACGGAGGAGAACGAGCGAACTGTGTCACGACCCTTTTTTTAACAAATTCATGTATTTTTATTTGTAGTACATAAATAGACAAACGAAAAAAAAACACACGTGACGTGTGTTTTTTTTTCGTTTGTCTATCCGTATATTCCGATTTTCATAATTTTGTAGCTAATTGAAGTATGCATTTTTTTTAATGAAACTTCTAAACCTATCTGTACTGTGTCGAATTTACTAAGAAGGATGTAGCGTTAGGCAGAATACATTGTTTCCTTGTGCTTTCTGTTTAACAAGGATTGTTTCCTTTGCCTATTTAGTAATGGCGGGAAAGTAAGGGACATACAACCTATTTCAACAACATACTTTTAGTTTAAATACTTGATGAGGAATAATAAATTAATGGCCTCCACCATAATCTCGATTACAGAAACAACAGATATACATTTACCTAGCTCATAAAGATCATGATATACATTTACCTAGCTCATAAAGATCATCAGACTTTCACGAATATGTCACAATGTATTGTTACTTTTTAACCGACTTCTTCAAAAAGGAGGAGGTTCTCAATTCGTGTGTATGTTTTTTTTTTTTTTTGTATGTTTGTTCCGCGATTACTCCGCCAATTATGAATCGATTTTGATGATTCTTTTTTTGTTTGGTAGGTCATGCTTCCGAGGTGGTTCCATATAAATTTTTAGTAACCTTGCTTGCGTAATTTTTGAGTTAGGTTCAATATTACGTATTTTTCCCGCTTAGTTTATCTAGACGATATCCTGTTTGACTCCTTCACTGTTATTTACATAGCAGGTAGTGGTATTCGGATTTGTGGGGGGTAGGTACCACAACTAAAAAGTGAAAAATAAATTTTTTTTACAAAAAAAAAACAACCGACTTCCAAAAAAAAACACTAAAAAAGAGAAAAATTACTTTAATTTCGGAAGTCGGTGGAAAAAAACGGAAATTGAAAAGCAAAGACACCGACTTCCGAAATTAAAGTTATTTTTCACTTTATTTGTGTTTTTTTTTTGGAAGTCGGTTGTTTTTTTTGATGAATAAACTTTATTTATTTATTTCATATAAGTTTTTAGTAGGTAGTTAACGCCTGCTATATGCATATGCGCAATAATTCACTACAGCGCAAATTTCATGGCAGCGTAAGTCAGTGCAGTGATCGAAGTGTCAACCTCCTCTACAGAAATCGATAAAAAAAGTCCCAACCATAATAATGGATCCCATACCATCGTATTAGTGCAATGAACGCCGTCTCCGCCATCAGCTCGAGGACCTGTCGTAATCACAGAGTTTTTGCCTATGATTAGACAGACATTACAGTCCCATAGGGAGTCATTTGAGATAAAAACTTGCTGCATAGCTCGTTAGAAACAGCTTCAAGTTACTGGGAATAGCTGGAATGGATGCTTGTGAGTTTTACTTGTTGATTACAGATTTCCTTGCCAAGTAAGTAAAGGCAGGCGGCAAAATAGAGATAGGTAGGTACATAAGTATAGAAAATTAAAAAAATTAAAAACACGACAGCCCTGCCAAAAAAAAGAAATAAAAAGTAAAAAACAAGTTGATAAAATTGTCATTGCAGTCGGGGGACCTCTCAGATTAAAAAGTGTTCCACAGAACGGTCCCCCGACTGCAATGACAATTTTATCAACTACCCCAACCCCTTCGGTGAAAACAGGCGTTATTTTATGTTAAAATAATCAGCCTATATTGTTCCCACTGCTGGGACACAAACCTACTCTCTTCGAGAGGGAGTGGGCTGTAATCTACCACGCGTGCCCAGTGCGGGTTCTCATGACATAATTATGACGGTTTCCTCACGATGTTTTCCTTCACCGTTTTGAGAGCAATGCAATGGTGATGAAATTATTTGTACAAAGTAGGTAAAGCTACTGTCTGGGTGTGTACCCACGACCTACAACTAGTAAGTAGGGATCGTTACCACTGGGCCACCACACTGGAATGTTATTTTTATCATCTAGCATTTTTATGGAAGTTTCAAGATGCTTTTTAATGTAGGTATATCTTACGTAAGCTCGTGAGGAGCTCGTGGCTAAGTAATAACAGCCGCACCGGTCGATCCATCAGGTTAAGCTACGCTTGCCGGGGTTGGTCCATGGATGGGTGACCATCTTTACATACCTCTGAGTTTGTTTCGGCCTTTCTCTCATTTCATTTCACATACCGAGACTCCTCCGTGCCTCGGAAAGCACGTTAAGCCGTTGGTCCCGGCTGTCATTTGAAGATCTTTGACAGTCGTTACGTTAAGCCCGAAACTCTGACAACCAGACTTACCAAGGGGTATCGTATTACCCAGTTACTGAGTTGTGGAGGTCAGATAGGCAGTCGCTCCATGTAAAATACTGGTATTCAGCTGAATCCGGTTAAACTGGAAGCCGACCCCAACATAGTTGGGAAAAGGCTAAGCAGATGAGGATGATGATGATCTTACGTAAAAGTTCGTTTAACATAAAACTATTATTTATTATAACTAAGTGATTGATAATTGGTTATATGTAGGTATTAACCACGTGCCCGTTTAGGTTAGGTTTATTAATTTAATAACTGTAACATCGAGACGAGACGAAAATATAGCCCGTCCTGCTCACGCTTTTATTTATTAATTAAAAAAGAATAATGTTACAGAGCCTACTATTATATCACTCGATATATTGTCGAGCGATCGATTAAAAACAATTTTGATTTCGGTTTTTTGTTTATTTGAAACAGTGTGTTTGTTTTTTGTTTATTTTGCATAACTGTCACAGTGATTTTTATTCTCGTTATAATACGGTTGCGGTTGGGTTGCTACCACTGACAAGTCTGTAAAATCACAGGGGTCTTTATTCATTGTATTGTATGGTGCTGGATTTGTGCTGGTCCTGATATACATAACTATAAAAGTGCAGTAGACGATTTAAGATTGAGTTATCCCAGAGTACCTTTTGTCGAAAACTACAAGATCTAAGCCCAGTAATCATGGCAAACTGTTTGGGAAACCACAAAATGAACTATAATTATGTCGAAATTGATTGCCCATTCGGTGGTCTTCATAAAAGACAGTTTGAAAGGCAAAATGGGACTGACGAGAGCCGAGGGGGGTGGTAAGACCCCGCCCGCGCGCAATTCTAGTGCACTATGTTTACAAATAATTAATTTTAAAATTTTATTTGTGTTTATATAGAAAAAATAAGTCCATAATCCCTTAAAGTATTTTATAGTGAACACGTAGACAAAATTTTATTACAATTGTTTTGATAACAATCGAATGGAATAGGTTTTTCTCTTTAAAAAAGCAGATTTTAAGGAAACTTTGCGGTTTTTTTGTATCGAGGAAAGTTTTGTCAATCGTGTTTCGGGCCTCATACTTCACTAAAGACACTCTTCAATTTTCGTAATCATAAAAAAAACGCAAATGCATTGTTTTTTTTGAGACAAACATTGATTTTGCGTGAAGTCGAATCGCGTCAAAACATATGCTTTGGAACCATGTCACCTTAAGCAAAACTTCAAAGATTATTTTTTGAAAATCTAAATTACTATTTTACCCAATAGGTTTTTTTTCTTAGCCTACGCTGTCCCTCTCCTGGGCAAAGACCTCCCACCACCCATTCCATCTTTCGCGAGCCCCAATAGGTTACATTATAAATATAATATTACATTATAATTATGACCGATCTGCTGGATATTTTATTGCGACTTCTTCCCAGATAAAATTATAGTCCAGATACATTTTAGGGGCTGACTTTTGTAACTCATGTCATGACGTTTTCAAACTCCTGATTCTCAGTCTAAATAGAATAAAGGACGTTTGAGTTTATTTTCTAATTTAGATCGTCTGAAAGTAATCGTCTAAGAATTTTGGTCTGGACTCTTAATAATTTCCATCATTCCTCGCCAATGATCCCAAATATCGCCAAAGTCCGAAAAAAGGAATCCGTTCGTGCATAAACTAATAGTCGGACATTGGCGACTGCCGTCTGACCGGATTATTTTCACTAAATACTGCTACCTAGCCACCTGATAATAATCCCTGAGTCGCCATCGACACCCACACTTGTCCACATCAAAGCCGAAACAGCCCCTTATAAAAGAAAAGGAACATTTTTGTAACCCAAATTCAGTAACGTTACAAAAACTCCTAACCCACCTCCTTTGTGTAACCTCATCCTATAAATAAATTGACAAATAGAAAATATTTTACTAAGAACGGTGGCCGAAAGTCAGAACCAGAATTATTGTTTTTAAATTCCAACGCTTCGTTTCATCACAAAATGTCAATCAAGCTACTCAGTATTGTGTCAATGTACGTCAAAAAAAGGTTAAGCAGAGTCATAAAATGTTCACAAAGGGTTTATGCTTATTAGTAAAGATTAAAGCTCTATTGAGCAAACCTTTGTGATTGGTTAGCCTTTTTATTCATAATCTTTTTTAAGACGATTGAGGTGCCGAAAAGTTTGAAGTAGAAAAAAAAATAGCGTGGATCATTATAAAGGCAATTATAATAGCATTATAATGGTAATTGGATAACTAATGAGATAATTATTTATGATTTGTATTGTTTTAGAAAGTGTTGCAAAAGTTATTGTTTATGAATGTGAACGCCACTGCAGAAAAAAGCTGAAGTGAAACTTCTATAAGCGCACCTCATACCAAATAAATGCGCACCTAGTGCTCTTTCTAAACAGTGAACGAAACTGAACTGTCATGCTTGGGTCGGTGACACTGAATCGGGTATATACTCGGCTCCACTCCAGTCGGTCGGTGACACTGAATCGCGTATACTCAGCTCTAGTCATCATCAGTTGTCATCAGCCACGTTTACATAAATTTTCACTTCTATCGTGTGGTTCTCTTTCTTTAAACAAACATCATTCTGTCAGTATCCGGCATTAATATGAAATTTTCAGCCGGTAGAGCTCTTTGTTAAAGAGTTTGTCTGCACAAGGAGTACCAATATGCATGTTTCTACTACCAGGTAGTATTTCTTTTTCCAGATTAAATTGCCTAGCGCCCGTTAAAAAGGATCTCAAAAGTTTCTACTTTGCTGTCTGTAATAAAAGCGTAATGCGATGACACGTACATGCGAAGTATAAACCATTGTAATAGGCCGAGATACTTACCGTTAGGCACCAGGTAGGACGTCGGGCATTTTCGTCGTAGACTCAATAACTAGTCTTACCAAGGGGTATCGCGTATAACTGGGTTGTGGAGGTCAGATAGGCAGTCGCTCCATGTAAAATACGGGTATTTAGCTGCATCCGGTTAGACTGGAAGCCGAGCCCAACATAGTTGGGAAAAGGTTAGACGGATTGATTGACACAATAACGTAGCCATCCTCCCATTCAATAGGGAGGCAAACTTATTGCCATTAATCGGGCACAAATCCAGACATCAAGCTCCCACTGAAAAATTCCAGGCAAATGACCTAATAACACTTTGCCCGTCCGTGCCCTACAGTCGCTCTGCAGGCTCAACAGTCGTTTGGAACTATGAGACATAACAACCACAATATAAAACATTCTAGGACTCCCTCGACACTAATAACAACCTGTCTAATACAAACGATGGTCCATGACAAGCGTGCTTTTACATGACAAATAGCTGCTATCCTCAACCTTACCCATTCTTCATAGACGAGCGTGGAACGAGATTTTTTCATCGGTCAATTTAACCTTTGGGACCCATCACAGCACAGAAAAAAATGGTTTTTCGCCGAAACATCTTTTTGCAAGCCATGAGAATACAAAAGTATTTTGTATTTGGCTTATAGTTATCTTTTTAATGGCCCGGGGGCTTGAAGCGGTATCAAAAAGAGATATTTAGGAGATCTTGTATTATTCGCTGTGGTCTCCGGTTTCGAAGGCCACCCCGGGTCTTCCTGTGTCAAGGCGGGCTTTTATTAATATGTGGGAAGCCATTATCCATCATGTGAGAGCCCTTGAACGTTCTCAGATCGAAATGGCCTTTTATCGGCGAGTCTTACAAAGGTTCATGAAGAAATACTTTGCTTGCCATTATTATAGAGCAATAGCGAAATAGGTATGAATGAAATTCTTTCCGGGTACTTACAGTTAATCTAATTTTGTTTCGAAATATCGATCAATTTTACGAGAAGTAGAAAGCCTCAAACGGCGCAAGTATTCCAATCTTATTGGGAGTTATTTATTCGAGCCGTTTGGGGTTGAAACACTAGAGCCATGGGGTCCGAGTGTCTACTTAGTTTTTCAAGACATCGCCAAGCAGTTGGTCGACTCTCCACGTGACCAGGGGGCCAAGTCTACTAATTTACAAACGTGTCAGTGGTCTCACAATGATCAGTTTTTGACAGATTTTTTATAGCATACCTGTCAAAAACTGATGACCACTGACACGTTTGTAAATTAGTAGACTTGGCCCCCAGGTTAGGCCGGCTTATTTTTTGGCCAAAGAATCAGCATCGCCATACAACGTGGCAATGCTGCCAGCCTTTTGGGCAGTCTTCCTGTTGACAGCGATGCGGACGAAGTTTTTGATGACTTCAAATTATATGTAAACATAAAAAAGAATCATATTTCTTTCGCCTCCTTTTTTATGTTTAGTACATATTATTATTTTAAGTCTGTAAGCGTATATAATTACTATGATTAAACACATACACATTATTAAAAAAAAATGCGTTTATTTTAAACTTTACAGCGTCGGACTAGGATATAACATCCCACGGTTTGACAGATAACTGACAGTTAATTTCACATTTTCACCCCTCAAAATGATTATAGTTATGTATTATTTATGCAACACGACACGACAAACTTGAAATAAAGAAACAATTTTGCGCATTCAAGCATACTCCCTCTGTTTACTATTATAACCCTTTTTAAAACGAAGATAACAATGCACAATATCGAACGCTTCCTTAATAGGGACCTTACAAAATAAATCACTCTTTGCCAAACGAGTTTTGTTTTTCAACATGGCGGCTTTCCCGCCAAATCAGCTGACAGTTCACGTGAGAATAAATAAACATTCGTTTCATGTATTTTTGCGGTATTTTTGCTTACTAAATGTCATTGTTAACTGTATAAACGTGTTTTTAATTATTTTTAAATACATTTTCGGTTAGCAATATAGTTTTCTATGGGTCTTGTCTGGCTAGGTGCGTTGAGCTATGTTTGTTGGTAAAATGTTTAATTAGGAGGGGTCGGATTATGTTAGAAAAGCCGTCTAAAGTTAGAGGACCTCTGTCCACGTACTGGTAATGTACAATAGAGGTTCAACATAAATTGGTAGTGATAAACTATTCATTGATTTATTTTGCAAATGATTCTTGATTTAATGACCAGGTTGATGGGTCTGATATCTACCTACAGGCTTTCTAATTATTTATTACTTATTATTAGCTATGTAAACTGAAAATATAAGTTTTATGTAAAAGCATAATTACCTGTAGTTAGTCACAAAAAAGTGTTTTCAGAGGTCCTTCAGTCCATCGCCAACGATTGATAACTTATTTCATTTAATCATTATTCTCCGCTATAATCTTTTTTTTTTTTTTTAAACTTTTTAAACTTTTTTATTAGCAGATCAAATTACAATTTACAAAAATAACAGTGAAACCACACTAGGCAGAGCCTGTATCGTGGCTATCAAACAAAAAAAAAACGATTAGTCTAACGATAGTAAAATAAATTGAGTCTGCATATCATTCTCATGAAGTTGAAGTGCGAGTGTGGTGAATGTGTTGAGTGTGAGATGTGTAAATAAGTGTTTGAGAAAGTATTATGTGTGATGTGTGTTATGTGAGTCGTGTGTGATAAAATTTAATGAGAGTGTTTAACTTAGTCTTTAGGCAACTGTGCGTAGCAATTGTTCCATCTGATTGTAGTTCATACCGGTGATTAATTTCTTAATATTGACTTTGGCTTCACGAGTTGTATTATGCTGGAGCTGATATCTATTTACAATTTTATTGTACAAATATGGAAACATAAACTTCTGAGATGATCATGACGATGTAAATCAATATTTTCTTAGAAATATCCAAAAAAACAGTAGGTAATCCAAATCCAATATCGATTTACTTTTCGAACCACGTGTAGGAATGACTTTAGTTTTGCAAAGTTGGCAACGCGGGCCAGATGACATAATTTCCGGTAGGTTTTTAATGATCAGTGCTGGCAAGTTTTATACATTATTTCAATGACGGATTGTGATAATCATGTTTATAGTTACTTATGTAGTACCTTTACTACGATTGTCGACCTCAAAATTATTGCCGAGTGACAATATATCAAATCAAATTTATTTTAGCAGAAAACGCTGTACGTATGCCCTACATAAGTCATAACTACATGTAATACAAAAGAATGGGTACCTATGAGCAACGTTATAGCACAGGCTCAATAGAGCGTTGGTGTCTCCCATAGTATTTTATTATTTGTTTGCTGAGATATCTCTCGATTTCCTTGTTTCTCAGCTGATTTATCCAAATGTCAGCTAAGTGTCAAAACTTCCAAAAGCCAAAAACACTGAAGTAATGACAGGTTCAAGGTTTCAGCATAATCAAGCAAAGGCAATAACCTATACGGCCAATTTGCGCGGGACGACCAGCTGACGTGTAGAGCTTTCTTCGCAAACCGGTAATGTAACTCGACAATAACCTTTTAAAATAACTTGTAAACACTAACCCATTGCTTGAAAACATGACAATAGCTCTCCTATACACTAAAATGATGATAATAAAGTATTTTGTCTACTATTGTTGGTTTTTTTTTTACTGTGACGCCTGGTTTTGGCGGGAATCAGCTGAGAGAGCAATGAGCAAACAGGTTGGACGGCCTCCTTGTACTATGAAACTCCTTGCGATAATCGTGCGTGTCGGTATGAACATTAATTTTAAGGACGATGTGCCGGTTTCTGTTAATTTCGGAACGTTTTTAAAGACAAATTATATTCGAAGGCACGACATAGCCTTAGGAATCGACAAAACTTGTAACTTTCAACTGAAATGTCAGAATGTAAATTCAGATTTTAGACAAAAGCACTCTCGAAATAGTTGCAAATTAGTCTGACGTGGTTTTCGACCCGAATTACCAAACCAACTACTGTACAATGTAAAATTGTTCAATATTTCCAAATATTTCACAGTAAAATCAAGTTTCAGCACTAATTTTCAACCGAAATCATCAAGAAAGAGCACAAAAATCAATCAATAATAATAACTCTTAAACGATACATTCCAATCGCCTCGCAAACTCAGTACAGGGGCGCCTCAGCTTCACCGATTTCAAAATCAGCTGATGGAACGGGCGGCCATAACTTTTTGTACACTTTTTTTTAAATTCGCTAACAGGTTCGGGTCGCTACGCATACGTTCTCGGAAAGCTAGGACTTTTTTTACATAAAATATTTGTGGCAGGCAGGTACAAGGTTCCGGGCTTTTAAAGTATTGTTAAAAGTTAAATTTTCGACTCTTTAGAGTGTTTATATGGCGTTTCGGGTGTGATGGTGGGACCTTATCATGTTAGAATTCGACGGAGGTTACGCTTTTGATTGTAATCTATCGGATTTACCGCCATTTTTTCAAATTAAATACGTATGTCACTATGCGCCTACCTAAAAGGCATTTTTGAACGTCAAAACTGACGACAAAATTTTCCAAAAGGTTTTTTCTTATGGAGAAGATGGGCAAGAAACTCCACCGTTAGGTACCTACTCTTTTAAAATATTTTACTAAGTAGGTACTTATATTTTTTCCTAATTACTATTATATAGTATACCAGTATAGTACTTACTTATATTTTTCTCCCAAATTTTTTTGCAAGCCTGGCTTTTACAGTTACTTCAATATACTTACAGGACAATTTTCAAATTTTATCACCGTCAAATTGAGTGTTTTATAACCAAAATCGCATGTCAGAATGTCCTGATAGTCCGAGCAACGCCCCAGTCTGCGCAAGAGTTCAAGGTCACGACGGCTGCAAGTTTAGGAGGTTATTGCGTCCTCTCTACACAGATTCAAGTCTTTAGCTTATTCAAAGATGATTTCGATTTACTGAAACATTTTTTTAAATATTAGGCTGAATTCATGTTTGTCTTTGCACTTTGGAGCTTTGACAGTTATTTAAATTGACGTTAGCCAACATTACAAAACAATATTTTTGACCGTTTTGACATCGAGTCGTGATAAATAGGAACCTAATAAGCTTTGGAATGGGTAACTAGCTTCATCTTTTTTACTGACAGCTTGACTATTCAAAAGACCTATAAATTGGTTTATTTGAAATAAATTGTTCAAGTTTGAGTTTATGAGGAACAGGGAGGAACACATCCTCCAATAAAAACGGGTGTTGTGTCTGATAGGCAACACTGCCCGACGATGTCGGGATGTTGGATATAATAAGCCGTGTGGAAAATTCTGCTACCGCGATGCAGGATTTTGTGTGACGTCAGTGTGATGCGTAGTTTGCATGTGGCGATGTAGATGCCACCACAATACTTGATGATAATAAATTATAAGTAATGTTTGTAATTTTTTCAGTCAATAGAGAAAGTCTATGACTGCGAAATGATCGATATTTTTTATTAAAGCTCGATATTTTTTTGAAAACCAACAGCGCTTTAATAGCCGCAAAAAATCTAGCGCTGTATGCTGAAGAGACATACAAATTACCTCTCTTCATCAATAAAATCATAATTCAACTCGGCCCAGAAACAGCAAAAAGCGGTATGTCGGCAAAAGACAAAGTTTGTGAATAACATCCAGCAAAAACAAAGGACGGATGGACTTCACAAATACGAAACACACAGAATTTTGTAAAACATTAGGTTGGTACAGAAATGTCAATGTCAAATGACAGGAAGTGTCAATAAAAAATCTTTTCTCAACATTGATTTGTGAAGTGTTTTATCGTTTATTACGCACCTCACAACTGATAAAGCGTAAAGATAGACGAGAAGAGTCTAAAACGACAAATCTAGAACTTATAAGCTTATCACGCTATCAAAACGTCATAAATAATATAGATACCACACGTAACCTTCGTAAAGAAAAGCGCGGGCTGTCAAAAGGAGGGAAACAAACTAATATAAACTTTAACACTAAGCAATAATGTCTAATTTTCTTTAATTGCAAAGACATTTCTTTTTGCCGTGGTATAATAATATCGATCGTGAGAATTATTACTTGCCAATTTAATTTGGACTTTGTTTGTTTGAGTTAAAGTTGGTTTTTTATTGTCTCGTTATGGCATACCTGTTCTCTGACCGACAATGACCTCTTGAAAAAGCGAGGGAAAAATGCTTTACCGTGGATGTTCTTGGCCACTTAAAAAACGACTTTAAGAAAAAAAGTTAAGGTTGATTTTTACTTGCCATAATACACTAGTGATGTAATATTGATAACATTTTTAATTTGATTTATTAATGTAGTGCAGTGCATTCATGGCGAAAATGGTTGAATCTGTACTTTTGGCGGTAACATAATTCCCTTGTAAACAACCTTGTAGGTAGTTGTAGGTAAATAAAAGATAATTTCATAGATAAACTTAGTACATTGAAAAAGCTCTCATAATTTAGACTTTTTACTTCTGGCAATAAAGCTCGAGGGTTTCCTGCATGGAGGTCTTTCAGAATAAGCGTTGGCGAAGGCCAACACTTCCTTTTATCGTGGGAGCTAGAATTAAAATCGTCGTCATAGACCCAAGAGCAGGTTTTAGATTAGTAGAAAAGAGAGGTCACCATGAAGGCTGGTGATTGAATGAAGATGCCTCTTTTTTTTAAGATCCTGAGAAACCTCCAGGCGAAAGCTAGATTCTGTATAGTAAGTTTACTAAGATCGATCACGGAACTAAGATTTTAAAAAAAAACAATATCCTGAACAAAAATGTGACATTTGACGTCAACTCTTGACTTTGTCAAAATTATGGCTTTTTGGCCAAATTATTATTCAAAGCATGCACTCACAGAGCTCACAGCGTGTCCACAGACAGATAAAATAAAGAATAAAACCTATGCAAGGCTGAATATGAATACTTGTGCAAAACGCACAAGTCAGCTGACTTTTCAACCTACACAAGTTGTACCTGTAAAATCTTTGTATATTGCTTGGGTATTGTGCTTGATGATTGAAACAAGTAGGTAAGTACCTACATAATACAAGTACCTATAAGTATTACAAAGAAAATAAACAAAAAACTTGGAAAAATTAACACTTCGAAATGTCAAACTCAAAATGTGGTGTCATTGTCGGCCTAAATAAAGCACTTCCGTTAAAGGACCTCCTATGGAGTTACTCTTAGGTATCTAATTATCAGCTTATTTTCATGAAATAGCCTTTATTTTTCCCTAATTAAGCTTGTAAACAGCTGATTCCAAAAAAGTAGGTATTTAAAAACACGTAATTTCATCTCATTTCTCTCAGCCACGTAAAAAAAGCCAGCCATATTAAAATATTACCGCTTAAATTTCACCTATTTAGAACTATATCCTTTACTTTGATACCCATAGAGCTCAATTTCGAACAGCGATAAATTATAGAAATGCAAACGGACCGGGAGAATTCCAGATTTAAAACAACGGTATAGTAACCGACGCTTGGTTTCGCGCGCTTTTGCATCCTGCATACTTTACACTTACCGTTTGAATAATCTTTACCACTCGGACTTAAAGTTGAATTTTGTCTGATTTACAGGACGTTTAAATTGGTGGAACGCTTGACAGATAAGGCTGAATGAGCTATTGAGTTCTAAGAAACTGTGGATTTGTTCTAAACTTGGGAAGTGATTTTTAGTTTTGTTTATTTTGTCATGCTTTCAAGAAAGTCAGCTGATTTTTGTTGCGAGGTACAAAATCAGCTGTTTCTCGGCCTACGCAATGTTTGGAATCCTAGCTACTTTTAAAAGTACCAAACAGTGGATTAAGTACCTATACGGATACCTATAATTATGTATGTAGGTATTATCGTTGACATCAGATATTATAAGTGGTAGCCCCTTGTAGTGCCTTGTACCTAATATGCCTTATTTTATGAAACACATAGGTAATATCTCCAATATTCATAAGCATAACAGTTATTAACTTTATTGTAACAAAATTTTGTTAAAAAATATGACAATGTAACAATACACCATCGTAAATGGAGTCATTTAAAATACAAAACATGAAAAAAGATAAAGAGATTGCGAAGATTGTAAAAGATTTCTTCCAAAGAAACGGTACCTAATTACTTTCACTGTGAAGGCTGAATCCAAAAAAAAACAGCCACGGTTTAAAATACATTGCTTCTAAGTTTAAAATAAGTCAATCAAAGAACGAAAAAATCGTTCAATGTACGTCAAAACGAACCATTGCTCCTGGTCCAGTTTGACCATAAACGTTTTTTTTTTAAAGCAATGAACAGCAGCTATTGTGCATCTGAAGCAAATTACAGAAAAATGGATCATTTTTGTAAAGAGTTGTAAAAGCTGCCACCGCTCGCACTGGCGGCGCCGTCTCACAGCTGTTTTCTGATTTTAATTTTTAGACAAAAGAATGCCATATGTAAAGCCTGTTAGGTCTTCGCAGATATTATTTTGTACAATGATATTGACAATTTCTTAGCTAAAAGTCTAGAACAAATGATTTTTACCACCGGTTTATGGCAATAGGCTCGCCCCTAATATAATGGAATTCAAACATCTAGCGAAATGTGGATCTAATAAAGGTGTGCCCAGTCACACCCGTGCCAAACCCTTTGGGGAATTTTTGTTCTCCTGAACCAATTAATCTGCTAAGCACCCCAGAACAAATAAAAAACCAAGACAGAACGCTGCAAACAATACAGTGAAGCATGCCAAAACTACACCTCCGCTCTTTGAGTACACAGTCACACGCACACAAAACCAAACTACACCTCAACCTCACTAAGTGCACACAAAATCAAAATCAAAAGTCATTTATTCAAACTAGGCTGAGAATCAGCACTTTTCGAACGTCAAAATTACATAAGACAGTCCCCCGGCACGCCCACCCTTCACCACTTCCTAGTGCTTTAGCTGGGAAGAAGAAGTGTAACCAAAAGAAACCGGCCTCACGTCACTGTTGACAGCGCTGTCTTGGTTTTCTTATTGGTCAGTGGCCCTAGACAAAGTGACATTCTATCAGCGATAACGATTATACTATGGAAAAGCTTATGTCAATCCTGTTGAAAGTCGTTGTAGAAATACGAAACGCTTTCGAAGCGATTGTCACTTGTCTGTCTAGGCCCTCTGAGCTAAGCACACTCTTGTTGTAGGTGAGGAGCCACCTGTTGTGTATGAGAAGAGGTCTTGGCCCTGCAGAGAAACAGTGACAGGCTTAGAATTGGAACATATAGGTACCTTTTGCCTGCGATTTCGTTAATATTTCGGCCCTCGACCCACCGCGTCGCGTTGCATCGCCCGCCCACGCTATTACTCGTTTTAGCTTAGTGTTCTTTCTGCCGTTTTATTCTTTTTGCGCGGCTCCTAGGGGTCTTAGCGTGATGTAAAATAGCCCATAAACTTCCTCAAGAATTGGGTTCGAAAAGAGCGTTTTCAAAGCAGCCAAATTGACCGGAAAATGCCACTTTTTCGCACTAGTGCTTTTTACTTTTCTTTTCCATTTTTAACTCCGTCGTCAGCCTGACGTTGTTTTTGTTTTAAATCATACGGGAGAGGGAACTGGGTTCGACCCCCGTCGGGAACAAAGTTCCTTAGCATCAAAATTAATACTTCATTAAACGCGGTATTAATTACGTACAGACTCTAGATTTCGATTTTGATCAATATATTAATTTTTCTATACATTATATTTTTTTTAATTTCCTCGCACAATGCATAGTAAAACGTTGAATGATACGTGCGTAAGACGAATTCCGACTTGTGTCGGCTGATACACTAGCTCAGTAGCTCGCTTCGCTCGTGAATCAAAATGCCACTCGTCGGAAATCACCTACTTTCCGCACTTATATCATAAATAACTATTTCAAAACCGACTGGAAGTTCCAGAGATTAGCACATTCAAACAATCAAACTCTTCAGCTTTATTTTGTTAAGTAGATGGAGACCAGACCCAAAGTCGATGATTTCCGAATATTTCATATTTGTTGACTCATAGATTCGCGAGAGTCGGACACACACAATAGGTAGGTACAATAAAGGCACATGGGTATTTATCATTCATGAAAATATGAATCAGCTTTGTGAATCTTATGCTGATCCGGGATGGATTAGGTATGTTACATAGTTGGGTGTTAATCTTCTGCCTGGCGCTTAACTCATTTTTAGGCAAGAATGATATAGGTTGGCAAACTGCACCCTAATTTCGTAATACACGATCAATCCGAAGTGGAATCGGTTTGAAACAAATGTACAATGAATTGCTTCTAAAGTTCGAAAAAAAAAAATCTGCTCAACAACGTACCTAAATAACGCAATGAATATTGTTGAACTGTCAAAATGAAACAAATTCGAAAAATAAGTTAAGTGTTAGGAAAATAAGTTAAGATAGGGCCAGTGGCACATCCGATGGTTATTGGTTGCTGAACCAAGGTACAAAGTACCCTGCTCACAGCAGTCGCATTACCGAGCATTGAGACTAACGAGACGACCCTGTGCTATCATTGAACTCTTTCGAAAAAGCATTTAAATTCAAACCATACTTTACAAAATAATATAGGTCCCCAGTTCCCCACCTATGAAATTGGTGTTTTGTATGGGGAATTTTAAAGAAGTTGCATTTTTCATACGAACATTTTCTTAATTTATATAACAACCATAAACACTAATGTTTTAAAACTTTTATGGACTAATGTTTAAAAACTAAGATAACGTATGCCACTTAGATTAAGCGACAAAAATAAGTTAAGGCTCAGTTAAAAAATAAAAACTTTTTACAAAAAAAAATCCGACTACCAAAAAAAAACACTCAAAACTGAAAAATAACTTTAATTTCGGAAGTCGGTGTCTTTGCTTTTCAATTTTCGTTTTTTGCCACCGACTTCCGAAATTAAAGTTATTTTTCAGTTTTGAGTGTTTTTTTTGGAAGTCGGTAATATTTTTGTAAAAAAAAATATTTTTCACTTTTTATTAGTGTTACCTACCCCACACAAATTCGAATACCACTAGCTGTCCGTCAGCTGCTAGTCATTTTTAAGGTATTTTTTATGTTTAGAAAACTATAAGTAAGTAATAAGGTTTTTTTACTATTGGTAGTTGTCTATGATGGTCATTTTTCGATATAATACCAAGCAATTGATGAATATTTTAAATCATAGTAGTGACGAGGTTCTCTATGTGTGAGAAAAAAACGCCAATTTCATAGGTGGGGACCCAATACTAGACATTTCTATCCATCAACGATACCACGATAAGCCTTTTTAAAGCTTTATCTATTATCTATGGCTACTAGATCAAGGCGAGGTTCGCCAGGAAGTCCCATAGTCCCATATGATCGGAACGACCGTTACGTTATCAATTACGTCACGTCAGAGTTATCGGTAACGGTTCGTTGATAACCTCAGGCACCGACGGCCTCTGGGTTAGTGCGAAATACCTTTGGTTACTAGAAATGAGGAAAGCTTTTGATCACCTTACAAAAACGTTTACAACTGGACACCGGCCTCCCCCAAGCACTGCCAGAACACGTCATAATGACGTGTAAAAGTGATTCCAATATCCTATTTACAGAATAAACAATTTCATTATTAAAAATAAGCTAGATGAGGTCGCCGAAACAAACTCAGAGGTCACAGTCTCTTTTAAAATCCAGATATAATCTTGGTCAGGCCATATGAGGACCATGTAGATTAGAGTCTGAAATGGTCTTTTGAGGAAAGAACCACACAGATTTGAGTGGACCTGTCCAGTCAGTGCAAGCATTTGTCAGTAACCAAGGAGCTCAACACAGAGCTTAAGGAGCTCAACGACTATATGTATGTCTATGTATTTTATAATGGATTTCCGCAGTCGCGTGACTTTGCCTAGCCAAAGTGTAACCTTCCTCAAGAATTTCGCTTCCAAATGCAAAAAAGATTTTCTCTAATCCGACCGATAGTTCCAGAGATTTCAGACGAAACAACAAACTCTTCAGCTTTATGACAAAGATAGCCAATAACTTATTCATAACGGAAGTATTGTTGAAATTCTCGCAAGAATATTGTCGTTAAAGTTATAGGCTATAAAATTGTTATCTGTTATCGTCAAAGATAAGATTGGAAATTAAAACAATGCCACACACATCATAACTTTACGGGCACATGGTTCATCATGGTGTGTTGTGCCTTGTCCATTGTTTCTTGGCATTTGTCAAAAAGCACCTGAGGGGCAATTCCCGTACTTTTTAAGAACCTTCGCATTCGCATCTCATTCGCAATCTGTCAAAAATACAATAATGACAACATTTTTGACAATTTTGAGATTGCGACTTGACTGTGAACACTGTGAACGTTTAGTACGAGAAATTGGCAATGATATTATAACAGATATATTATGTTATACACTCACAAAACAACCGAAAAAAGTGTTCCGCGCAGCAGCGGCAGCACACATACCCACTTTTCATTCATTTTACATTTCACTACAAGTAAAAATGATAGAAAAGAGATGGCTTGATAAAAACAACAAGAAAAAAAGAGACAGCTAGTGTAGCTGCTTCAACTAAGCGTATTACTCGTCGCCATGTGTGTCGCAGACTGAAGTCAATACGTCCCAATTAGGACGTTTTCGAGTCTTCACAATTGCGCGCTCACAACGTATCTGTTTAATATAATATCATTGGAGAATTGGCTTTCTGAAGTGAAGTTACGATGCTTAGGCTTCTTTACCATAAGCATAAAACATTACCCTCCTTCTGGGGCAGTCGGGTAAAAATACTTTACTGGTCTGTCCATCCATAGATACAAGAAATAAGGTTTTTCTTTAATTAAGTTTATTGTATGGTTCAGTCGCACAATAGTCGGAGACTAATGGACCATTTAGACGGGGCCAATCCCCCAGACAATCCACTAACTAAGCCAATCCATTAATAGTATCGTGTACCTAAATAGAAATAGTCCACCGTCGCATTGGATTGTCCTCAAACCATTGATGAAGCAAATTAATGTATTGTCTCGGGGATTGGCCCCGTCTAAATGTTTCATTAATTACATACCTACGCGAAAATAAAAAAATATAGTACACAAATCACTAACTCTGTGAACCAGAGGTTCAAAACTGGCTGGTAACAAAAAACAATAAAACTATTTTTATTGTCTCTGTCAATCAGCTGTTATGATACCGCCATGTTTGTTCCTTGAATCTGTAAAAACAAAACGTGCGCTGAATTTGATTAAATTATAACTGCTTTGCTTTGGAACTTTTATTACTTAGTATTGATCGAATTTCTACTAGCTTTCTAAGTAAACTTTGAAATACTACAAAAACGGCATCACAGACAATAAAAATTGGCTCTCAGATTGTCAAACATATTTTTGATTGATTTCAGTAACTGTAATCACAGTAACATTACGAGTATTATATCAATTTTAGGCAATCTGTAATGCTAGCTTATTTTAGTATTGATTTATTTAATAATTATTTAATATTTTTTGTTTTTTCTAAGTAGTGTAAGTGCGGACTAACTTTTGTCAGCAGCTATCATCTTTTTACTTCGTTCCGCGTGGTTCTAGATTTGACACAAATAAAAGTGTTCCTTCGTGTTTAACATCTTTAATTAGGTGCCTCTTCAAAGTTGACAACCGTACCTACATTTAATTTCCACGAAAGCAGAGAGGATATTCAAACGTTAGTCCTGTCGTAACAGACGATTTAAATCGGAAAGGACGTTACGAGTTAGATATTTTTTGTTAGGCCAAGTACCTGTTTCCAAGCCTCTCGGTCGGAGAGAAAAAGAAATCATTATCTAACTGCCTAGGAGGTGCTATTATTTGTTGTAGGCTATTATATTATGTAACTTGTTTGATAGACATGGCAGAAATATGTATGGCATGGATAGAAATAGCTCAAATGAAGGTGTTTGCATGGATTGATAAGAATAAAAGAGATAAAACTAAAACCGAACTACGGCTAAAAGTCAACTAAAAAGGTTTATACAAGACATCACAGACAGACAAATTAAAAATCCGGAGTCCTACGTGGGTAGATTACGTGTGACGTAAATCGAACAGATTGTGTGTGGCTCCGGATTTTTCCTCATTTGTCAAATATGATGAGTAGTTATGAGGGAACAGATGAACATACATACATACTTAACCATAACCCTCCTTTTTGCTTCGCCGTAGTCAAGTAAACCTGGAACGCTTTTCGTAGGTAACTAACATGTAGAAAATAAAATGGGCTCTCGTGTGGCTGAAAGTTAGTGGTCGAAGTACATTTTTTTATTCTTTAAGGTTGATGCGCTAGAGTGGCCCGCGAAATTCAAATTTTCTTACGTTTTTTGCAATTTGCAGGTCAGTATCAGGTTGTATGTTGATCTAAATATTTTCAGCGGCCATAATTATACAATATTGACTGACGAAATTTTCATTCAATACATGAACTTACAGTAAATCCATATTTGTTACGGCCGCTAATAATGTTTAGATCAACATATAACCTGATACTGACCTGCAAATTGCAAAAAACGTAAGAAAATTTGAATTTCGCGGGCCACCCTAGCGCTTCAACCTTAAAGGCTGATTTTAGGTCCCAAGTAGCCCTAGAGATAAGTGGACGGAAATATCAATTATGCTTCAAACACTAGAAAACAAACGGTTGTAAGTGGTCGTGATCACCACTACATAGTTACGTCCGTACGTAGCTGGTAGTGGTGCAGTACCGAAGACATCGCAGAGACAAAGACGAATCTCTCCCGTGCCCGTGCCTGTAACTGCATCGACACACATACCCTCACACCGAACACAGCAACGGTTGGTGACAGACGTATGAATGGTGGTAATGCTGCCTCCAACGAGCTATCATGCTGGGGGGGAGCCACACTAACAATCAATGTCAATGGCCATCATCGCCAACGCTCTCGCCTGTTTTCTCTCTGGTTTATGACCACGGTGCAATGATTTTTTACAATAAAATAAATATTAACTAGTTCCATGCCTTCTTTCCATTTTGATGATACATTATCTGTATCTATCTATCTATCTGCACTAGTACCCTCAGAAAATTCTCAAAATTGCCTGTTTAGACCGCTGTCATCAGAGGCCTAATGTACAAATTTGACAACTATTAATGAATAAAGAAAAACATAGGGGCACAGTAAATATAATTCTTATTCAATTTATAAAATATCTTTCAAATTGGTACAATATTGGAGGAGGAAATAGACGAGAGCCGAACCTCGAACTATGTGGTGTCGCCCCAGCATCACAAATTCCCGTTTTCACTCAAACTAGGCGATTTGATAAAAGCATGCTGTTGAATTTTCATCGCTAGGCTCAGCGCCGAAAGTTGGAATTCAAGCCATGCGCTTTTGTTTAGGCAGTAATTTAGGTGTCGCCTCTAGATCCATTTAGTTAGTGAAAACGAGCAAAAGCTCTACCAAAAAATAGACAAGTACCTATTATCAATCCGCCTACCTTTTCCCAACTATGTTGGGGTCGGCTTCCAGTCTAACCGGATGAAGCTGAATACCAATATTTTACATGGAGCGACTGCCTATCTAACCTCCACAACCCAGTAACTGGCTAATACGTTACCCCTTGGTAGACTGGTTGTCAGACTTTCGGGCTTCTGACGACCCGTAATAACAACTATCAAAGATCTACGAATGACAGCCGGGACCAACGGCTTAACGTGCTTTCCGAGGCACGGAGGAGTCTCGGTATGTTAAGATGGTCAACCATTTTGATTCACGTACCAACCCCTGCAAGCGTAGCTTAATCTGATTGATCGATCCGTGCGGCTGTTATTACTTGCCACGAGCTCCTCACTACAATAATTCCTGAGGTCAAGAAAAACTGGTTTCTAGTGAACTAGAGTAGGTAAGTATTAAAGACTAGCATAGCTGTAACAGATAACTAGTCGACTTCAATTAAAATTGCAAATGATATGAAATTTTATTATTCGATCACGTTTGGCAAGTTCAATGAACGAACCTGTCAGTTAAATAATAAGAATTGAATGGTTTTTAGTAGAGGAGCTCGTGGCTAAGTAATAATAGCCACACGGGTCGATCCATCAGGTTGGTCCGTAAATGGGTGACCATCTTTACATACCGAGACTCCTCCAGCCGTTCGTTGGGGGCCCGGTTGTCATTAGTAGATCTTTGACAGTTGTGTTGTTGACTCGCTGAAAAAGCTAGGCAGATGATAATGGTTTTTAGTGGCGTTGGCTTGTGGCAAAATGATAACAGTCATCGCTTGCCGCGATCGGTTCATGGATGGGTGACCATCCATTACATATCAAGAAGCCCAAAAATATCGTGTCGCCAAGGGGTATCTTGTTGCCAGATAGGCAGTTGCTCCATGTAAAATATAAAAGCACGTTACGTCGTAGATCCCAGCTGTCATTCGTGGATCTTTGACTGTCATTACGGGTCGTTAGAAGCCCGAAAGTCGGACAACGAGTCTTACCAAGGAGTATCGTATTACCCAGGCAATTAGCTCTATGGTGAAAGTCCTCGAAATTCAAATTTCCTTGCAAAGAAATTTTGAATTTCGCGGATTACTTACATTGAAGGAAGCACCGTAAGTTCCTACTACTAAACTTGAGTTTGCTAAATCAAATTCTTAAATCAGAACGTAGCAGAGAGCCTAGACATTCTGTCAGCGATAACGATGATGGAAAAGGCATAAATGTATAGAACTGACATAAGCTATCGAAAAGTATTATGTCAATCCTGTTGAAAGTCGTTGTAGAAATAAGAAACGATTTGGAAGCGATTGTCACTTGTCTAGAGGCCCAGTCTAGCAGGCTGTCCAAACACCCAATCTTTGAGGTGTGTTTGAGAGCCTATCTTAGTTAACGTTCGTGGTTCGGATACATAACAGTAGGTACTGCTAAATAGGGTATAAATCTAAACACTAACTCTAACAAAACTAACTATTACTAATATTAATTAAAACTGATTAAACAAATAAACAATTAATATCTTAAATATGGCGTCGGTACTGCTAAATTAATAAGTAATATTTTTCTATGTAGAACCAAATTTAAAATAACCTTCACAAGTACCCCGGTACCACCTACTACTATTTGACTAAGCTTTTTAAAATATTGACTTAATTTTGACAGGTTATATTTATGTCAAACGTGGTCCTTTAGCATGTAAAAATAAATGTCTGTCTGGGAGATAATCGTAATGTTATTTTATGAATGTGGATACGTACCTACCTAATGCAAAAACATTTAAAACATTAGGATGTATCGACCAATAATGTTGATGTCACTGACATGTAGCTTTTCCTATATAGGTTTTTGGTTAGGCAATGACAACAAATGATTCAGCCTTTTTTTCATTCCTAATTTTATTTTGCCTAGAACTTAACCCAGGATGTAAACTGCAGCCATTTCTTCTCGTCTTTGGCGCCAATCGGCAAACCACAGGCCAACGGCTAACGTTACGGTAAAAAGCTCCAATAGGTACCAACATTAAAACATTGGCATTACGGCATAACGTCTTCGATTCAAAAATCTCAAGAAAAAGTGATTGATTTAAAAAATAATAATTGGCAAGTAAAATGGCGGAAATATAAAAAAACAGCTGACGATTTGAATTTCGAATGTATTTTAATTTGCAAATCGGTATTAGAATGGGACTTGAGGCTTGAGAAGTAACACTACCTCCTTTTTTTGTCGCCACTTCAAAAGCATAACTTGACCATATGATTGCTGAAGAATTTAAGGATATCAGGAGACACAAAGTTATGTTTGCCGTTGAAAATTTGATAACTAATACAAATTCTACCGCATCCCATAATTTCCAATTGCAAATAAAAGTTGGCGCGCTTTTAAGTAAGGTTATGAAACAAATGTCAGTAAAGTTTGGACTTAATGTTCTCGTACAGTAAGCTTAATTTCGTTTGTGTATTCCAGAATGCGATCATATGATTGTTACTTTGAATTTTATCAATGTGTTAGTGTGAGATACTGGATTCCCATTAAGAGTTACTTGATTTTAAACCATGAAACAATGGATTAAGGTGTACTTTAATATGTTAGCAGTTTTTTGTATGTGTAAGAACAGGATTCGTTTCCCATATGATTTTTGTATGGCATTCCATTCAAGGCTGAGGCTGAAGTGAATTATGCTCTACTGTTATGAACATAAGGTTGAAATTGAAATAAATTATGGTAATATCCTCGATCTAGTTAGGACGTATGTACTCAGACGGGTTGGTCGTTTCAGTTGCCAACTTTGAAAATTCAGATTGTACCAATTTCATTTTAGTTTTAAAAATAACAGCTGAGTTAAGTTTAAGGGCGAAACCTTTTTTTTTTACTTTCTTGCTCTGAGAATTATTTAAGTATATCTCACGGTAATATTTATAATATATACAAAATTAAATATAAAGAAAATTACATTGAATTGGAATAAATATTGCATTAGCTTAGTTAGTAATTCATGGTTTTAACCGTTCTTTAGAATTACTATCATTTAAACGTTTTGGCAGATATAGCATCTGCATGTTAATGACCAACGTTAGTAAATTACTAATTTTCTTCTTTGCAACAACTTAAAACAATTTAATATTAGACTATGAAAAACTACGCACAAATGTCATGTTTTATGTGACGAACACACTCCTTTGACCATTCCTGTATTTTTTTTTTACGTATTGAAAATATGTCTAAGGTACCTACAGTACTTTAGATTCGCAGCTTTGATGCTTCATTTAATTGTTTGACAAAATATAAGTACACATTATTTTAATATATTTGATCGTAACGTAAATCTAAAATCCACTCTCTCAAAGTCATTTTCAGTATACATTTTAAGAACAATGACCACAACAAATATCATTTAGGTTATGTTTTGTAGGTTGTACTTTCGTGATGTTAACTAAATCAATATAAACACGAATAACATAATAATTAAGCAATAACAAAAAGAAAATAGACTGCAGCAGACGGTGATTTCTTTTGAATTTCTAAATACCTTTGTGGTAAATTATGAATTTATGACAGAATAGTATAAAACAAAGTGTTCTTCAAGTGTCATTCGCTTTGTCGCTTGGTACTTCTAAACTACTTGATCGATTTTGATGCAGATTTCACCACCATTTAAACCATTTCACGAGAAAGGTTCTTATCGAATGCTATTGCTACTTAATAAAACGAGAAAAGTGGGACTGGATCGCAAGTAAATAATAAATTCTCAACATTTCTTAACCAAAACCATAGCCCCAAACTCCATATTAACTTACCGTAAAAGTAGAAATCCCGAAACCCTACCGTAAAAAACATAGAGGGTGGTATCACCAACGGCCGTTTCGCGCGCCCGCGGGAACTCTCCCATTATGCCGCTCAGTCATCGCCAGTCATCGCTTGGCGTCTGTTGTGAGTGAGTGTCTGTGCTGTTAAAATGTGGGGAGAGAGCAGTAAACACTGTGAGGTGAACTGCCAGTGCTCTGGGTAAGTTTTCAATGTTTTTACCTAAACTGTTGATGATAGAGTTTGTTTGTGATCTAATTCTCGCTTGATTAGCAAGAAAACATCTGCGAAGTATCAAAACAATAGTATTTTTTATAATAATCAGATGATTATGATTAAAAATACTATTGGTTTACTTCGCCGTCGGGTAATCTGTTCAATGAAATAACAACTGTTGGTTATGCTGCTTTAGTTTTAACCCCTAAACAAACCTTCTTTTGTTTTGCGTGTAACTAGCCATAAATAATTAAATACATAAAGCACCATAGAGCCGACTAGAAAAACCAAACTTCTTTTCTATGTTTTTCATAGATCATCAGCTTTGCTCATAGCCTATGATAACGGCTAGGTTATCACGGAAACACGGTTTTGAAAATAGAGTAATTTACGCTGACATTATGTAGGTTCCCTGCCGTGTGAAATACAGGAATTTGAGAGTACAGTGAAACCTAATGTTTGTTATAATTTTTCTTTAACGACGTTCAGGATACTACCTACCGTGTGATTTTCTAACTTTATTACTGAGACAAGATCTACAGCATTTAGGACTATGTTAAAAGGATAGTTGGTCAGAGGATCATTCAGGGCAGGCAAACGTCGTTTTATAAACGCGCGTTTTCTGCCTTGACACCAGCGCGTGAAAACCGCCATTTCAGTGAGTTTCAGTGTAGGTCCGTCGGTTACATACATAATCATCATTTCAGCCGAAAGATGTCCACTACTGGACATCATTAGCCTCCCCCAAGCACTGCCACTTCTATCGGTTCGATTGCTTCTGAAGAATTGTTGATCCCTTGAAATACCTTGTAATCTTTTGTGCCAGCTTGTGAATTCTTAAAAGAGTTATATCTGCTCTATGGTAAAATGATTTTGGAAGGCAATACCTACGTCAGCAATACAGGTGGACCAACTTTACGACAATAAACAGTCTCATGGGTACAGTGGTTGAAAGATCGGCCACCGATCGTGAGTTTCTAAGTTCGAATCCCAACTCAAGCTACCTTTTTGTCGTAGCCAGTCAGCTAGGTAGCTAATAGCTATTTCGGCTGATTACCCAAGATAACCCAAGGTTACCTAATGTGCTAAAGCATCGTCATAGATATTTCAGTGTGAACTGTCTCTTTCAAGATAATCCAGCTTATTCAAAAGTCATAAACAACAAAATCAAAAAAGCTCCATCACTATTGCCATCTCTTAAATTTGCGAAGATAATGACAGTGACAGGTTATACGCCAAAGACAAGTTTTTTTAAATAGACAATAAGCTTCAGCCAGTGTCTACATAATGGACCACGTTTCACGTATCCTAATAAAATATATTCCATAACTTCAATTTACTTAATGGCTATATTTACAATCTATAAGCTTATCAAACTTAACGTACCTTCCTACTTAGCTATACATGTTCGACATAATAATAATATGCAAAAAAACTTGAAATAGTGACATCACCTTTTTGGCAGTAGCCTTGAAGCATAGACTAGGTTAACGACCTCTTTTAAAGCCACGACTCTATGGTTGTAGGATAGCGCGAAAGTGGTCAGTGAAAGGGAAATTTTCTTTTCTTTTGGAATTGTAAATAATGCATAATATGATATATTTTTGAATGAAGTACGATGAAAAGAAAAAAAATACATTTAATACTAATTTACATATTTTAAGTTTTCCAAGCTGTTTTTCAGAGAAAATGTTTTAGAAAACTTAGGTTAGGTTGGTATACAACCTAATTACATCATTGAAAAATCCTCTAATAACATACGGTCGAACATAACGTTTTGTTACTCTCTTTTCATTATGACGTAATTTTCGATTACCTAGCCAGTTCGTATATCTTTAGGATTTACAGTCGAAATTTCCATTTTAACCGTCAGCTGTTGACAACGGTAACTTGCATAGAAATAATAAAGGTTACAAAGATTCAGATTTGCATTTGACAAATTCGAGACCAACTCGATATTTTATTCTGCCTAAAAGTTTTTGACCTTTGCCTAAAAAAAACTTGAAGTTAAATTCTCGCCTTACCAACCAACTAAACCGAACATCTTATTTCTAAAAAAAAAAAACATTCATTACAAAATCATTTTTTATCTGCAAATAGGATGTTAGCAATAACCGATAACTTATGTTTGTATAGCCATCTCGCTCTCTCTTATTGAGTTTAGCGTGTAAGAAAGGGATGGAGTTATCAGGATTGGCGGGAAACGCGGTGAATGTCAACGATCGTTCGCCTGTTCGCCATTGAATCATTTTATTGGCTGCTGCATATCTTTCGAGCCGTTTCCTGTGCTCTATTTATGCAGAATGTTTATAAACCAACTGATTTATTACGCCCCAGTGAACTAGTGATCTATCCCAAGCAAGAAAACTGGCAAGCGATTACTAGAGCCCGCGGAAATCGAAAATTAAGGTCGATCAAGTCGAATGTACCTGTACCAGAAAGGTTCAACTGTGATTATAACAATGTACCAAATTTCTAAAGAATACCTACTCTCATTTACAATAAACTTTTTAAATAACTACTTTACTTTGTTATCTTGAACTCAAAATAAGGACATGATGAAAAAGATTTTTTTTCGTGACTTTCTTAATATTGCATATTAAATCATGTTTTATCTTATAATCCTTTGTGACATAAGTAGGTACCTAGTTATATAAAATTATAATCAGTAAGTAAGTACTGCATAATTGCAAAATAAGATAGGCTACCCGGAATTTATGAATGAAGCGGCATTAAAAAACAATTGGCATTAATTAACAAGTAGGAGAACACTGTTATAAGTCGGTCATTCTGATAAAAAACCGGCCAAGTGCGAGTCGGCCTTGCGCTCGAAAGGTTCCACCATTAAAAACGGCAAAAAAACACGTTTGTTATATGGGAACCCCCTTAAATATTTATTTTATTCTGTTTTTTAGTTGTTGATAGAGCGGCAACAGAAATACATCATCTGTGAAAATTTCAACTGTCAAGTATCACGGTTCATGAGATACAGCCGGGTGACAGACGGACGGACGGACGGACAGCGGAGTCTTAGTAATAGGGTCTCGTTTTATCCTTTGGGTACGGAACCCTAAAAATGTACTTACTAAAATAAATCGTGTTGATATTTGTATCGGAGTTATCTAGAGCATAAAAATATTATAATTAATTAAAAAATGACCGCCTCGTTGGTCTAGTGGTCGCAAGCGCTACTGTTGAGCATGAAGTCCTAAGTTCGAATCCCGGGTAGGGCAACTTTCAGAACTCACTTTTTTTTTTTTCGGTCTGGATTTGTGCCCGGTTGATGACAATAGGCTCTCCCCCTATTACATGGGACTTAAACATAACTGACGAAATGTGGGTGTACTATAGGTACACCTCTGTCTAACCCTTCGGGGAATACAGGCGATATGTTACGTGTGTATGCATGTGCAAATTATTGTCCGAGATTTCAGCGTCTTCCTATTTGACAGATTATAAAAAAATAAAACAATCATAATTTAACTTACCTACCCCTAAAAATTAAAAACAAAACAAAAAAATCCATAAACAACAACATAGCATCATAGACAAAGATATTTTTACTGCTGCGGTTGTCTATGGCCAGACAACAATGTGCCCGTATCCCACCTCTAATCTAAAAAAAAATGTATAATTTAAGTGCCCGTACCACACATAAGAGGCTTTTTTGAAAACCGGTTTTATGGAAGAGATAGTCCACATTGAATTTCTAATTCGAAACTAGTTTTGGGACTGGACTATCAACATTCTATGTGTTCGGTGCATCGGGAGTTTTGAATAAGATTCGTTAAGACACCCTGCTTCGTTTGGTACTTTCTATGGGGTCAAGCACCTATCGAAGGACAGGTATAACCGAATAATAAAAAAAACCGAAATAAAATAGGAAATACGTACCGTTTCTCTGTCGTATAAATTAATAGTAAAAAAATATAAAAATAAAGGAATACTTTCGAAACTTGACACAATTTATAAAATTACAGAATCATGACATAAAATAACGCCTTGTTCAGTCAGGTAGACGTTTATCCACATGTAATTTTTGCCAGTTATGTATGTTTAATAAATTACAGAATCTTTTTCAAATATGGAACTGAAAAATGACCATAGATAAGCTTCGTATCCCCGAATTCTGTTTAATTACAGAATCATTTTCAAATATGGAACTGAAAAATGACCATAGATAAGCGTCGTATCCCCGAATTCTGTTTAATTACAGAATCATTTTCAAATATGGAACTGAAAAATGACCATAGATAAGCGTCGTATCTCCGAATTCTGAGCACAGATAACACGTATTCCAGACTATCTTCAAATCGTCCTTACTATCTACAAACGGTAAAAAGCTCTCACTTTCGATCAAAAACTTTTATTTTCGAAGCATCTCAACCGTTACATCCGCCGAGACTTCCTCCTATTGTTACGCATCCATTTTCGGTGCAGCATAAAAAAAACAATCCTTTTCGGTACGTTTTGGTTGTAGTTTTACTGACCCAGTGACTGTTGGAGACAAAAATAGATGAAGGGGAGAAAATTCTTCTTAAATGGGCTTGGAGATTTCTACAACAATGTTGGGAGCATTTAACATGCTGCGATGCGATCCCCAGAATGTTTGAAACCATAGTGATTCCTCATTATCACCATTCTCCTAGCCTTATACCAATAAGGTTCAGCGTAAAATGTCTTTTTCTGAAGACAAAACATTATGTAATGGATTAGAAACACTTGTGCTTTTCTTCGTAAAGGTTTTCTCATGTTTAATAGAAAGTAATTGTATCATTAATTGTGCCTTTTCAGCGAGAGCATGTTTGAGGTAGTGTCAACTATCTCTCGTAGAGCATTCTTTATAGATCATTCTAGCTACGTCATAGTATCATATCATACCTAGGAGTATTACTATGCTAATTAATTAATATTCCAGAGTTTTCTAGCTCCATTCTCAGGCCAAATAAAAAACTAAGACAGAGCGCTGTCAACAGTGACGTGAGGCCGGTTTCGTGTACACTTAGTGAGGTGTAGATTGATTGTAAATGTGTACGTGTGAGCGTGTACGGACAGAGCGGAGGTGTAGTTTTGTCATGCTTCCACTGTATTGTTCGCAGCGCTATGTCTTGGTATGAGGCTCCATTGCTCTTTAAAATAGTCAACGAAAAAAAAAAAACATCAAGACTTCCTTTTAAAACGTTCTCGCACGTAAAGCAAAACATTAGCCATTTCTTCTAAGACAGCAAAATAACTACTATAGAGAAAAAGAACCTGTAATAATACCATCTAAATTGCCGACCACCGTGCCGGAATAGCGTGAAGATGGATCGTGACTACAAATACGTGCGTAACAGGCACAGCTATTTCTGAGGAGAGATTACATACCATACATACATAATGTTAACTCCATACACTCAGCTGGATGACCACACATACATAGACAACTCTTGTATGTACGGAATTTCAAGGGATGTTGCGGGGTTATCTTGGGTATGACCCAAGAAACGATGGATGGATTGTGTCAAAGATGATATGGCTAGAAAGGGGGTGACTATTGAGATGACGGTTGATAGAGATGTATGTATAAAATGGGGATGACCTTAAGAAACGATGGATGGACTGTGTGCAAGATGATATGGCTAGAATGGGGGTGACAGAGATGACGACTGATAGAGATGTATGTAAAGAAGATAGAGACGACCAGAAACGGTGGATGGATTGTCCGTCAGATGATATGGCTAGAAAGGGGGTGACTCTGAGATGACGGTCGAAAGAGATGTATGGAGGAAGAAGACATGCTGATTGCTGCACCGTAGTCAAAATAAATTGGGATAAGGGGGGGGGGGATGATGATTGTGGGTTGAAATTCTGGGTAAATGAGTGTGCGTGGGAGTTCAAATGTGAGCTAGGGACAAAAAGTATAACGAATATGTCAAGTACTTTTGCCTTTCTTGGTATAGATATGAAGTTCTACACTTCGTAGAGAATATTCTCTCGATAATGTCGGTGGTGTGGGTCATGGCTGACTGTTCAGATATCTCCGGATGTCTTCAAGTACCGTCTGTGGAGGTGACGAGCGAAGGACTCTCTTGACAAGCGCTTCCTGACAACGACCTTGGTCATAAGCCCGGAAGCTTTGGGATAAGGAATGAATGAATAAGTTATTTTTATTATCTAAAGTAGGTACTTTGTAATTTTGCTTTTTGATTTCGCCTCCCTGGCTAGAGTTACGTCTCAGGCACGCTTTCAATTTTGACGGTTAAATTATAGTTAGTTTTAAGAACGATTTATTCAGCTATGTAATTGCGCAAACGATTAAGACTAATCTGATTCATTTTGACAGTTCAACAACATTCATTGCGTTGTTGAGCAGAATTTTTTTCGAACTTATAAAGCAACTGGTTTAATTTTTTTATTGAAACCGATTCAGAATGTGATTGATCGTATATTACGCGTGCAGTTTGGTAACTTTTGAGCTGAATGTTGAAGTGTCCAGGGTAGGGTCGTTCTACGACTGCCGATACACACCCAAGTAGGAAATAAATTATTATATCATACAAATTTTGAGGTAAATCGTAAAGCTGCCTTGAAAAATTCTCTGTAGAGTGCGCGCAAGGTAACTATGCGCGTGACTGTACTGTAATATTTAAAATATTAAATCTAAGTATATTAATAATGATTAAATCTTATAAATAAATCAAGTATCTTGACTTGGCTCACGAGGTTGTCAACATGTGGGATGTGGACTCTGCGATCATTGTTCCGATAGTCGTATCAGCCAATGGCTTAATTGTCAAGAGCCTCGACCAACATCTATGGAGGCTCTCGTTGGGCAGCTGGATTAAGGGCTTGATTCAGAAAGCGGTACTCCTGGACACGGCCCGCATTTTTTGGAGGTTCCTCTCTCTGGAGCCCTGGCGCAGGAACCTCCAAAAAATGGGAACAGGGTCCAAGCTACCGGCGGTCAGGACCGCCGGTAGCTTGGACCCTGTTCCCGATACCGGTGGGCTACTATTTTTTATATTTTCTAATGTTTTTGTATATTTTTTTATTCTAATATTTAAAAATATAATATGTATGTATTGAACATGAAATAAAGATTAAGTAAATCTTAATAAATTAATATTAATTAATTAAATAAGTATTTAATTTGACCTTACAAACGAAAAGACGACTGCATACGATTAGTTCCGATTTCAGAAGCGGGCATAATTATCTTGCGCGCAGTCTTGTTTCCATTTCAATAGTTCAAAAAGTTTTAACTAAAGGGTCAAGATATAAATAAGTTAACACAGCCCTCTTCATACACAACGAGGCTGGCAATGCTGGCATCTTATCGTAACTAAGATCTTTAACGGATAACCTAAAGTTTTTTAAACGCTTCTGGGAGCAGTTGTACTCTTGAACTTTGTTTATGTTGGACAAAGATAAAGAGGGAAATGAGATATACCAGAAATACTTGTTTCATGTGAAGAAAAGATAGTTAAACGCATTTAAGATGTAGAAAGCATGTAAGTATGTCGATTTAAAACTCAAAGAGTACACATTTTTTCTTTTTTTTGTTTTATCATCATTTTAGAATACTGATCTAAGATAAAATACTTAAACAAATAATAGATGCGACCAAAGCCACGTTTAAAAGCTAGTTTCTATGTATACATAGATACACATACAGACAAACCGAAGAGCCATTACACGTAGGCCGCACCACTTTTTATACCATTGCCTTCCAAGGATATCTTTAAAAAAAAAAAGATTCTCTATGGCTTTGAAAAAAAAAAGTGACCAGTAATGGTATCCTTCGGACGTTCGGGAAATTACTCTAGAGTCGATGTCTTATTTTAAAAAGAAATAGATGAGAAAGTATAGGTAATGTTTCGTCCGCTGTGGTTTATTTAATATTGATTTGCTGAAATTATTGGTAGATGATTTGAAAAAGGAATGCTGTAGATTATTTCTAAGATCGGATGAAAATTATGCTGGCAGTTGGTTTTATTTTTATTTTGATAGATCTATTGCAGCGCCTCTATCGACTCGAATCAGAACTAAAAGGCATTAAATATTTTCTTGTCAGGTCAGCGTACTGTTTTAACGATGGAACCCAAAGTTTTGTAGAGTACTCATCTCTAAAATTCTAACTAACCCCTAACAGCCGCGCCATATGCTAGGAACCCTACTAAATGCAGGGACATCACCCCCACAGACCCGTTAGACCGTGAAATATTAACAGACAAGGAACCCTGATAACTTCACAACTGTTTCATAGTTATGTCATGTGCGCCTGGTACCGACACTTGCTTAGCGGTAACGAAGTTTTTGGGGATGATGATAAAAATCGTTTCTTGGCTTATAAATAAGAATTAGCTACCCCCATTTTTAACCGACTTCATAATAATTATGACAGATAATTGATTAGAGGGGTCTAGAACCAGTTTTACACATTGATATAAAGTCAGCTTTACAATATACGCTATCTAAGGCTCAGACAGGTAATTACGAAAATGGAACACAACTTAAACTTAAGAAATTATTTGTGGTTGTAAAAAAAAAGTAGGCATGAATTTCGTTCCAAAAATAAGCAAAGACAAACATTTTATTCTGTATAGCATGCATGATTGTGTGAGTGTCCTAATAACAAAAGCCTTCTCTTCCGAACCTCTATCTTGTTCCATTTCCGACCATGTTCTGACACTCGTATACATCGTCACTACGCCACACCCAACCGACATAATTTTAATTTAGTGTTGTGAAATAAATGATGGACTAGTTCAACAGGATCAATTCTATAAAAGTGATGGACCGATTGACCTCATTCATTCCAACACACTTGTGTTACTAGGCCACTTATTTTGTCAGTATACATCCGCATCTACATATTTGGACTCTAAGCTCATCGACTATAGAAATTATTTACACTTGGCTCCTAACATAAAATGATACTGCGCTGCCCTCTGCGGAACTGCCAAGTAATATCATCCTTATTGTACATAATACGTATAGTCAATCTACATCTTGCACTACAAAAACGCCCTGCACTGACAGGCGCTGTCAATGTCATTATTACCAATTATCTGTGGCTGACAGTACCTACCTAGTGGGACAAGAAAATAAATGGGTAGATTTTCAGCGCAACTTAACTATATTAGGGATTGTTTGCTACCAGTATCTATAAAAAAAATCAGTGCCTATTTCGTCATTAACTTCATTAAAAAAACTCTTGCAGAGAGATTTCTTAATTAAATTATTAGAAAATATTTGTAGAGTCAATCGTTCACCTCAACTAAACTGGACTGCATTAAACTACAAGCCTAAGCTACAGAATTAGCTAAAATCGATATCAAGCCACACTACATCCCAATATTCTTTTATTGAAAACCACACACTAACTTAAACTCAATTGTCCTAAAGTTACAGTTACTTTTCCATTGAACTATTTTCGCAATAGAACATCCCCTGTTGAATGGGGCAGGTGCTATCACACCCCTTAGTGTGTCGACCCTCGAAACCAAATAATTATATTGTTTAGCTTGATAAACCAAAATTTATCGTGCAAATACTTTTATTGTGTCAATGTCCCTTCCTATTGCGATAAAGTGAAGTATTGTCAACAAGCTAGCATCATTTCATCATTAATTAAATGAAAATAAAAGAAGTTTTATTCTCTATGGGAAGTATCTGAAAAAAAATTGCAGCAAGAAGCTCTGAAAAAAAAAATATTTTGACGTTACAAGTCCCGCCAAAAATGGAAGCCTTGTTCTTTTGAATTCACGAAAAATATCGTCGATTATGTCCCTAAGTGTCGGGACAATGGACGCAAAGCTTTTTAAAATCACGCAATTTACTTGTAAATTACCTTCATGTAAGATTACAATGCAATACATTGTTACGTAATTAGTACAACTAAGTGCTTCCAAAAATTTCCTCCTTTAAAAACACGACTTCGAAACTGAAGAGATTTTTACTTCAAAAGATTTTTTTTTACATTTTTTTATTATTGAATGGGGCTGCTGCCTTTAAATGAAATTAAATGTGTGCTAAAGCAAATTAAAATCAAAATAATTACATGCAGAAACAATTTAAATTTTTTTCCGTATTTTTTTTTTTTTTCGTAATGTCAACCAAGTTCACTATAAGGCCACGTCCACACTTCCTAGTTTTAACACATGGCGATCGATATCCACCCTCTAAGGTTATCGACCTTACCAGATGCGTAACCCCTCAGTGTATACCAGGGGTAAGGGACTGTTCAACAATCAAGCTAGCTATTCATAGTGTAGGCAGAGATCGATGTTCTTTTATTTTATTTGAGAGGACGAATTTTTGATTCTGTAGTTGACGATTTTTTTTTGGTTTTTGGTGGAAATGTAAACAATGTGATCATGGCTTTAGTCAACAAGCGAGCGATAAAATATTCAGCCAAAAAAAAAAACTTCAGGAATAGTTCAGCATCATTTTGTTTGTGTCTTTAGCAGCTATTATTCCAAAATATTTTAAGCTGTCTCGTTTAAAATTCCATGGCTTAGCTAACAAAATAAATAAGTAAGTACTCCTCTAAAGCCTCTTCCTCAATACTTTAGAAACATCACTGCCCACACCTATAAAAATCCTTCCCAACCCTCATAATAAAACAACAAAAAAAAAAAAACAACTTGTTGAACCACAACTTAAAAAAATCTATCATAAAAAAAAACAAAACCATGAACCGAGCTTCATTCAACCGTTATTGTCTATCCCTTTCTAACGCGTGCTTTCGTCTCGCTCGCACGCTAATCTTACATTCCATGTCCTTACACTTATGTCATCCTGGTAGTTCTTAGATTAACGTGATGGATTTCTAGGCTCATCTGGTATTTAGAAACTGGCTTAATCCTAGAGAAATATCAAGTTTTCCAGTTGTCTTCTGGCTTCTAGAAGAAAAAAGCTCAAGTCTCCTTCAATTTTCTCTAATACAACAGAGCAAAGATTCACAAATAATGTATACAACTAAATTGCAGCATTAAAACCAGCAGTAGACTTTTTGAATCTAGATTTAGATAGTTTTCTAAATTCCTGAAAAGAAGAAAAAAGCAATCGTTGAAAAGGGAATACTCTTCATTTTCCCATCTCATAACTAAGAAACTATGCACTGCTTGGTTCTACAACAGCCGTTTATAACCCGTATCATTATTTATCCAGCATTTCCTCAACTACGCTGTGGCCTTCCACTCTTTTCAAATAGAGCAGCAGAAAATCTCAATTTTCCATCACCTTCCACCATCTTCCTTAACTTATCAAACTATCATTTTCTTAAAAAAACGTTAACGTTTTGTAACGTTTTCTATGGCAAGCGTAAGCGCACACCGTGACGCGCCGTTAATACGTTAAAGAATCGTTGAAACCATATGCGGAGAAAAAACTGTAGTTATGTTTAATCAATTCAAGGGTTTAATATACTGATAAATAATTTATTCGTGGAAAGAAATGTAACTGAACTAGATAATGTTTTTGTTAAATTGTTGTCGTGGATTTGAAGCTTTTTCATTCTATTTTTTTATTTACATTTACCGTTGTGTTGGGCTTATCCAGGATAATATGTCATTCACATTAATTTCTGTGTGTTTTCATCATCATAATTTTTCGGATTTTAGAAAAATTCTTAATAACATAGCGCAAATACAAAACTATGGAATAAAAACCTAAAAAAATCTTAAAGTAAATAAATTTTAATAAAGTCAATTACGTTTCCAAAAACAAAATGTAATGCCCTTACCACACATCAATTCGCAGCATAAATTCAAAATGCAAAATAGGAATAGTAATTCCAATGATACGGAAGTAACACATTGCTCCTGACAGCACTCATTGTCTCTGACATCTTAGTTTTCTCCCTGTTGCAAGTGTGAACAGTAACTGCTCTATTAGTCCATAGAGCATGGATACTATTGTCTCAACGAGAGTGACATACATTTACATCCTGTGCAATGTCGCAATAAAAATAGTAGTTGAAGTGACAGTTGGCACTTGTCGGTTATAGCGATGTATTTGCGGATGGCTACTAATTAAATTGGATATTGGACTAATATTGAAGTATTTTGAAAATTTCTGTATGTAAGTATAGAATTAAATCGAATAAAAATTGTTTTTTATTTGATAAAAATGGCAAAATTCTGTAAAACGTAATCCTTGGTTCTAAAAGCTTTTATTACATTAAAATCTGCAATTGTCAAATTGTTATGATTGGTTTTTGTCGATAGATCGGATCAACCGAACTGATAACTTATGATTTGACAGCGAAAACTGGCATACGTTCAAATTATAAAAATAAAAAACAACTTCTCTTGAGTAAACTCTATGGTGCAATATTTCCAGAAATAAGTTCATTGACATTTTTGACGCTGTTTCCAACGGGAATGGGAGTTAGTACTTTTGTCAATAGAAAGCTCCGGTACAGTCAACCTCACGGCTATGGGAACAAGTTTGATGTTTCACAGTTTGACAGCACCTCTATGTCGCGGGCTCGTAGGGTGGTTTTCATAATTCAAGTGTGGTGTGATTGACCGTACTTTTGTAATATTTCACAATGTGTGCTTGTCGAAGCAGTGTTAAGTAAACAGTTGGTGCAATATGAACTTGACATGCCTTTTAGAGTTTTAGTGTCAAAAAATTATGATTAGCTATACTTTTGGTGCCATTTTTTTTTGTAATTAATGTTCCAAAATTGTTAGAAAAACAGCCAAACGCCTGTTTTTCTTAAGAAAAAAAAAAGATTATAAATGTTTTAGTTAGCAACGACCGGGATCTTTTAATCTCTCAATTGAGCTTTAACTGCTTTTATTAATTACCAATCAAGTTTCAGCAATCCTGTGAAATTAGTACTAAGTATTGTCAGTCAAACATCACTATTTTCCACTTTTCCCCATAAGAAATCCGTTACTCTCACTCAATTCTCTATTCAAAACACGGAGTCGCCATTTTAAATAGATACATCCTTTGTCTATGATGTAATAGGAAATGACGTCATCGCGAAAAAAGCTGCGTTTATGGTCTCTTACGCTTTGGAATCTTAAGTTTTGACCTTTGCATTTTTTATTTGTTATCTGTGGAATAAACAGCTGGTTTTCCCGCGTTAATATAAAAATAAAGTCATTTTGATTTTTGGTAGTTCTGTCTTCTTTTACAATTAAGCTTTTAACTGTTAATGCTGGTCAAAGGTCTCTTTTCGGACCGAGAAGACTCTAGTAATCACCACGATTTCTTATTGCCTTTTTTTCACGATTTCTTATTCCTTTTAGCCACTGTTTGTAAAAAAAAAAAGGAAGTCTAACTAACAGGGTCCGGCTAGAGGACTGAAAGTCTGGATCCCGACCTCAACATAGTTAGGAAAAGGTTTGGCAGATAATGATGTTACAAAAACAAAAGACAATCAACTCTTTCTATAGAAATTTCAAAAGTTATGCGTAAATAATCTTCAGCTCCACCATTTATTTTTTCACCCGATTACAACAGAACATACTAGAGGTTCCAAAAGCTGGTTTTTAACGTAAACTTGAACCGTTTGTAATGTTTACCAAAAGCTTCGGAGTCGGCTTAAAATAAAGCTTAGTATCTAAGATAAAACGTTTTGTTTGGGAGACAAGCAAGTACAGTTGTACAGCATAGTGTTAATTTTATCGTTAAACACACTTAATGTGTAAGAAAAACACGACAATGAAGACTTTTTTCTTTGTAACGTGGGAATTGAAAAGAAAATTCGTGATCAATGTGTTAGGAATATTCGAATCAAAGAAACATCAGACATGACAGTATAATTTGAGAAATAATTCATCTTTTAATCCCTAATTAAATTTGTTTCTTGACTTCAATTATCATCATCAGCCTACAGCAGCCCACTGCTGGACATAGGCCTCTCCAATTACACACCATTCAGCTCGATTCTCGGCAACTCTCATCCAGCTGCTACCAGCCACCCTGCGAAGATCGTTGCTCCAATTAGCGTGAGACTTCCTTGACTTATTAATAACAATAACAACTGACTTAAGTCTGATTTATAATCTCGTAGACTAATTCGATGTTTTGTTATTTTAAATTTGGAGTTTGACATTTGCACCTGTCAAATGTAAAAAAAAAACAGACTTCACTAAATAGGTAGGCTTCCTATTGCTCTCCAGTCCATTATTATAATATTTTTTAACAAGTTTTCGACGCCATACTTGATATAAAACCGCCCACACTCAAAGCTTGTCGCATAACACTTATCTGTGCGCCTGTACAAGGTTAGGGCGCTTATTACTACATCCTGTTGAATTGTTGATAAAGTTTAATAACACGAGTCTAACGGCTTAGTCGGTACAACATAAATAACACTAACTGAGAAGTTTTGTTAGATGAAGAAATTGTAAAACAAAAATCTGTGAACAGAAAATGTAGTTATTAACGACATTTTCTGTTCTGTAAAGGCTGTATTGTTTAAGACCTTTGCGTGTCCATGCGGCCTGGCGAAATATTAATATCATAACCTCTTGGTTACTTGGCACTGACAGCTCTTGCTGTCAGTGGCAATATTTAAAAAAAAAAATGACAGTACACTGACAGCACCGTATAACATGTGCTGATCGCGTTCAATTTTATTGGTAAAATTCGCCCTAACGCTTTTAGCTTTTGATTAATCATAATAATGGCTGACTTACACATTTGGGAAGACGTCTTACTTACGTTTTCATTTTGACTACTCTAAACTTCAGGCTTTTAAATACTCGGTAACGGCTCTCACACACATTGGTATTGCAAAAGCAGAATTTTATCTTGACCAAGAAAAAAATAGTTCTAACAAAAGAAGATCGCCTTTTGTTTCGCAAAAGGGTCTGCAGAATCTCATAACTAACAAATTATACAGCATATTATCTTTATGACAAGCTTGAGAAAACCCGGAAGGAACCCACGACGATCCTGTTTCACACCCCATATTTACTGTAACCATACAGGTGCTCTATATTCGCTAAAACTTCTCATTGCGCAGCCATTTTTTTTTTCATTTGACATTCCTCGCCCCATCTTTCGCGCCAAAAATGACAATAGGGAGTTCCCGTGCGAAATGTCTGATTGTCCATTGTTGTTCTCTACTTCCGAATTTAAAAGTTTAAAATAAGGGGTTCGGCTTAGCTAAGACGTTCCCATGGTACTGATCTTTGGTCATCCCTGACCGTCAGCTGGTCTGTCGATATTAAATGGGGCAGGAAATCGAAGTTATTGGTATCGATTTTATTTAGTCCCCTTGGACATTGAACAATAGTTTATTACTCACTAAAATGTTTGGGAATGAAAGTGATCTTTCTAAAGCTTGGTGTCAATCTTTCTGTTGACTTTTAATTGGAGATTTTTGTCTTCTTTTCTTAATCTCAGTAACTGTACCTATTTCTGAATTACTGGGGGTTGCTTGCTACATAATTCGGAAGAACCCCGTTCTCAGGTGACCTGCGAAACACATTGAATAATGAGTTACTCGTAACTATAGATTTCTCAAAATTTGTTGTTAGGTATATCAAGCCAGATGCTGTTTGTGTCATGTAGATTAATAAATGTAGCTTTGTAAATCGCCCGTGAGAAAAAACAAATTAAATTCTTGGTTCTAAATCACTTCTATATTTTTTTTGAATATATTTGCATAGTTTTTGCATAAACTATTTAAATTAGTATCTTTTGGCAAACTAGAGTTGTCTTTTGTTTGTGTTTCGTGACAATATTGACTAAGGGAACAATTCGCAAATCTATGCAAATATCTTTCATATTAGAATAGATTTGCGAATTGTTTTGGGATAATCTTATGTGCCCATTATAATCATGTTTTCTGCTTTCCGTTCAGAATAATCGGTCTCTTATTTCAGCACAAGAATACGTAGCAAATCGTATCAAAATAATTCATATAGTATAATAATATATGACGTAATTAAGTAAAATATCAGGTTTGACCACAAATTAAATTCAACCTTCTTAGAGGAATTAAAGAAAGATGGTGTTAAAAAAAAAATTGTTTCATTTTAAATTACCTTCTAAGTTAATCAAACGTCAAATGAATTATCTTGAGCCCCTAATTCACCATCGTGTCCCGGCAGAATGTTAGTAAGTACTACTCTACGCTTGGGACCTCTTTGTAACCATAGAGACTAGACATAAACAATAATAACTGCACCACATAAAATAATAATAGTGGCAACATAAAAATGTGCAAAACCGTTAATGACGTCATCCGCTGAAACGAACAGTACTGGTTTATTTGAATTCGGAACAGTCGTTTGAAATATGGAACGTGTGGGAGCGCTGTTTAAAAATAGAATACTAAACTTGTAAGCTAATTCGTTATTGTAATAGGATGCCGTATTTGGTTAATATACTTGCAGTTTGACTATTATACAATGGTTTAGGGAAATAGCAGGAAACCTATGTGCTGGAAATCTGACCTATATTTTTTTATCACTAGACAGGACTTCTTAGTCAGTAGTAGAAGAGCTTTTCAAAAACAGCCTTAACAATGACAGTATCAGTAGACATCAAACTATTGGTATTCAGCTGCATCTGGATAGGACCGTTTGGAAGCCGACGCCAACATAGTAGGGAGAAGGCTAGGCATATTGACTGACAGCAAAAAAATCAGGGCGATTCACTGTCAGCAAAAAGTTCAGGCAGATTCACTGACAGCAAAGTGTTCAGGGAGAATCACTGACAGCAAAAGGTTCAGGCAGATTCACTGACAGCAAAGAGTTCAGGGAAATTCACTGACAGCAAAGAGTTCAGGCAGATTCACTGACAGCAAAGAGTTCAGGCAGATTCACTGACAGCAGAGTTCAGGGTAAATCCTCAAGTTATCAATTAAACTTATCGGTTTAAGTCTTTAAGTCAGAAGTTTATCTAGCACAAGATGTAATGTTATTAAATATGACTTGTCTTTGAGATCGAGTCATGGATGCTAACCTACTTTTGCTCCCAAATAGGTCACAATTTGTTCAAGGTCCATTTGATTGACTTAGTGTTCGTTAACGGTTAGTTTTTCAAAATTATCAGCTGACTATATTAGTGTTTGCAATGTGTAATTAAAGTTTTCTGGCGAAACATTTCACCTAAAGAGAGTTTAAGAGCAGTCTTCCTCTAGTTCAGGCTACGGCTATGTGATCATTCTAAACATCATACAATTGAATCTATGGTAGTGTGAGATTCATCTCAGTGTATATCTAGCTCTATTGCTCTGTTTTTGATAAGACCTTTTACGTCAGCTTTCATTATCGTAGCCTTTTCCTTATCTATATCCGTTTCTAGTGGACTCAAATGCGTCTGAATATTCTGAATATCAGAATTTATAACAGTGACTACTATTTCATTTCCGATTACCAATAATACTTTAGATATTTTGTACAGCGACTGTCTTTCGATTCCGATCTCAACTAGTAATACTCTAATGGGGCAGTCCATTGATAGCCCCTGGCAGCTTTCAAATAAATATTACCACTTGTTAATTGGCGTATTATACCAAGAGTAATTAAGTTTTGAGCCCTCAAATCCTCGTTAATCTTGTCTACACCTTACGCTTGGTACACCATATGATCATCATTTCGCACTTTCTCATATATCACGCATAATCTCTCACTTTTTGCCGCGTTTTTTGCTGTCACTGTCAAATGAGCCGCCATCTTCTTTAATGGCTTTCGAGACACGTTCGTTTTCTTTTTTAAAGGTTTTAATGGCTTTATCCGTTGGTTTCAGTTATTTTGGGGTGACAGAGGGATTACAAAGTTGTAGTTTTTTGACGAAATTGAAAGTTAACTGTCGTTCCGAGAGTTCCAATGGGATTTAACATCTGTGAAATGTTACCGAGTCTTAATGCTTTGTTTTTTGCTCGCACCTCAGCGTCCATCGCTTCGATGCTCATCGTTCACGTACCGAAAAATTGAGGAAGGCACCTGACGAGCGAGTTAGACCAGATGTGAACCTCTCAACTGAGTGCTAAGAATCTGATTACCTGGCTATCATTTCCCATTTACCAGATGTGATGACTGCTCTACAAAAAATTTAATTCTACTAACTATTTCACCCTTCTTCTTAAACACAAACAGTTCCTTTCCTACCTCTCAAGACTCCCAAGAATAGACCATAACGAACTCAAAACATTCTCTTTTTAAATGTATGTTTTTAAAATCAAAGATGGCGGGACCTCCCGCGTTCCTCCCTCCTGCGTCGAAAGCCCAACACATGGCGCGCGCGCAGCGAATTATGAAAATTGCGTGACTGAGCTCAATCAAATATTGTTTTACATGGTATATGGAGTTGGCAATGGTGGGCAGTCGGCAGATGGTGCTAATTTGCTAATACCACTTTAATTGGTTTAAATACCTTAATGATAGATCATAGTTTGTATCATCTTCATTGTAGCCTGTATAATTGTTATAATTATTAACTGCTTCCTTCTGGCGTAATAAAGATGTTTGTTGAGATGCTTAATCATTTCTCTGCACCTGAAAGACTATAGTTACTGCTTTCAAATAACAATCCGCATACCAATGAGGGTTTTTATAAAAATTCACGCCTTCAGTTGGCGCCACTTTGACAAGAGGTCTTCCATGAATAGAAAATATATCATCATTCAGCCACGACTAAAGTTAGAGGAGTCAGTGCTGCCTAGTGTGTCATTTCAGAAAACCGTCATTGCGTTACAAATCACAATCAAAGCGATTTGAAGAAAATTCGTACTACATTGCTTCATGAATGGTTAAAAATTCGCCGACAATGCAATGAATATAGTTGAATAGGCATCGTTACCATTTTTAGTGTGTTACGCAATTAGGCTGTTGAGCTTACTACAGATGAAAAGCGGCACAATAAATAACAGGGCCACTTACTATTCCTAAAGATCTTTCGAGACAACGAACTTTACGCAACGTTTAAGAAAACGAGTGCTTTCAGTGCATCCTGTGGTCTGAATGGAAGCACCATATACCATATCATTAACCACAGGAAGACGTGTGGTCAGCAGGATTCAAGCTTCGGTACGCACTACCCTAAATATTGAGTTACGACGGATACAAACGTCGCAATCTCGGAAATTACTTGACTATATAGGTGCTGCTTTTCCGGTATCTGATTTTTGTGTGGCGATTTCTTTTGTTTTTTAACTTTTGCAGTATCTCACGTCATTTGGACAAATAGGTCGGAGTGTCATTATTACAGCTTCGACAGTGAGCAAGGTTGATTGGCCAAAGGCCAATTTCCTTATTTAATAAAAATGTTAAATAGTCGCAACTCGCAATCTCATCAGCGACAAGCAATGTCATAAACTTGTCAAAAGTTTAGGTAAATTAAAGATATTTTGACAGATTTAGACAGATTAGAATGCGTACGTTCAAAATAAAGGAATTGATTCTAATGTTTTCTTTTGTTTTAGTTGGCAAGATCTTGCGTCATTTTGACAGATTGAAGTGTCAAAGTTCTTTTTTTTTTCCATGACAATTTATAGATTGTTAGATTAGCTAGTCAGCTAGTTTGGTCAGAAGACTCAAGGCTCGCCGGATATGCTGTAGTATTTTTATTCTTGGATGCTTACCTAATGCTTTCTTGATATCTGTAGGTATTACTCCCTATTTTATTTACCAAGCTAAAAAAAAAAGACACACCAAGTAACGGTTCCTACTTGGTCATCTGCTAAAGCTACAAAAAACAAAACAATAACCTATCCCGTTGGATCACAGCATCAAATCAAAATAGGATTTGTTACAAAAAAAATCTTATCGAGGGGGAAGATACAAGGAAGTATAGGGAAGCTAAGGAAGTATAGAAAGGCAATTTATTTTGTCTATTGTAGAATGCAGCTGCCTGCACTTGCATCAGCAGATGCATAGCACGCGCCGTCTTGAGAATGTGTGTAACGGGCATTATCTGGATTTATGGTATTGTGTATCTGTGGTGCGCGGGAAATGAAAATTCTTTGACGTTTGCAATTTTTTTTTTCGTGTTCATATTACTTTCACGCCTTTTTCCCATGGCCAGGTGGGCAGAAACTACTAAACGTCACCTCTTAAGATTGTTACCATACTCAATACTCAATTTTTATTGCATTCCATATGTTACATAGATGGTATACCTAACAAGTAAAAGTACAATATGGACCCTGTCGGGCACAGCAAAATTAGGAGAGACGAAGAGGGCTAAGCACCATACCATAACCATACCATAACTTCGTTTATTATATTTCAGACTTTTTAATAAATATAAAGAAAAATAATAGATGGCATTAGTTATTAGAAACATTGCAATCGAGACTTGAATTATTTTTCGTTGATTTAAAATATCTTACGTTGAATTTTAAAAAGAGCAACTAAATACAAATGCCCTTTTATTACCTTGCTTATCATCGAAAACACTCATGTTTCAAGGAAATACATAGAATACGGAAAAACATGAATTTTATCTGCTTAAGTTGAGTTAAACTATTATTTTTTCAACAGAGAAGTCGGCAGATGGTATCCGCGATAAGATTACCAAATGATTTGTGGCTGCAATTCCAAAATCGATTAAGCAATTCGATTGGAAATCAATTATAATGTTATTCTCGATTGGCGCACTGATAAACTTTTTTTTGTTGTTTTTATTCAGAATCGTGTCATTATTTTATAAAAATTGCAATAAAATTAACATAAGCGCTAATTGATTTATTGCAGACGATATTATCATCACCAATATAGATAAAATAGTTGTCATCGAGAAAAACAGCTGTTTTTTTTATCGCAGACACAAAAAGTCAAGGATTCAGCCTGTTTCATCCGGAAACGGAAGCGCACGTGCGCGCCATACAAAGATCATTCAACGCATCCCATTCACTTTCATTCAATGAAGTAATGAATGTACTGAACATGTGTTTTGACAATAGTAAAGTTTAACCCGATGGCACACTTGTTAGCATAATCGTTATCGGGTTTGCGGTCCTTAATAGTTTATTAATAAAAGACTACCTACGTAATATCAATCAAATAATAATTTCTTTGTATTTAATAATTATAAAAGATTTAACTACTTACATGTAATTGAAATAACTGAAAACCCAAAAACGGGTCTCATCGTAATGACTAAATTTTTCTATGGGGTCAACACTGGAAATCGCGAAAAATATCTTCATATTTTTCAAGCTAACTGAACATCATTACGAATTTCTTGCTAGTTAGTAAACGACGCATTTAAACAAAACAGAATTAGAAATATTTTGCTAAAATAATTAGTAATTACAAACTAAAACGTCAAAAACTTGGAACACCCATAAATAAACCCTCCCGCGCAAACGTATTTTTCCATATGCCACAGAGGCACAGGACACACGCATACAGCCAGAACAAAACCGTTACCGATCGATGGTGGCACATTATAGTTTATATTGCATTGAGGGTGTTACGTGATGCTTATTTAGAGTTAACAAAAAACTTATTTTGTTATTAGAAGCGCCCTTATGACACCATTATAGAGTACCTATTTGGTTTTTTTTTGTATGTGGAACGATTAGTCGCTTATTTTTTAATGTTAAAACGCTGAATTTAGTGTTGATCGGTGCTTCATGCAGCATTTTTTTTTGTTGAAAATGTGCGTCAGATTTTTATTATTTTTCGTTTTATTAATTGTTGTCATAAGCTGATTTTAGTAGTCGTTGTTACGTTTGATGCAGGTACATATACGTTTTATTTTATAATTGTTTCCCAAACGATTCTTGAGGTTACTTTCCAAGCTTGACAGATGCGCCTGAATACCAGTATTGCCAATTGCCAATAATCCAACATGTCCCTTAGAATGTCATGTAAGTAGGTATGTCATATTTCTTCAATACAATCATAGTGTCTTGACCGGACACCTGGATGCACCCTCAAGAAGGTACGAGCACAAAGGTCGTTGGGACCATCAGCTGTTCCGTAGCACGCGCCAAGATTTCACTTTATATCATATTTTTTTTAAATCAATTGAATTTCGAACTACAATAGCAATACTCCCCCACGGCACGTGCTAACGGTTTTACTAACTTTAAGGCTAAAATAAAGTTTATTTTGGGAGCCATAAGGTGTGAAATTGAATGTATACTTACATCGTAGGTGCACGGGGGCATAGTAATCGTGTAAAATGGGTAAGCAAACTTCTTGAAAGGTCAAGGAACGGATTTTTGGGTGAAAAAAAATGGCGGGTGTTAGTGTTGCGTTATAAAGAGGGCTTTATATTGGAAAGATATCTAAACTAGGTTAATGCGTTGCAAAAAAAATAATTGAATTAAATAATACTATAAGGTACTTAGCAAAAAAATTTTTTGTGATTTTGCCACACTTTCATAAGTCTAAACTCAAAGCTAACTTGCAATGGAGCGCAGACAGATTATTGACGGTGCTCAAAAAGCTGCTAAGCTGTAGTGGGACTGCGCTGGCCTCGTCTGCCGTATGCCCAATGAGCTGTGGGCAAAAAAACAACTATTTGGAGCCCCGGGGCAGCTGAAGGCGTCGCGGCAGGCCCCGTAGAAGATGGCGGGCCGAGCTGGAGAAAACGAACGACCAGTGGTCAACATTAGCCGTGAATCGAAAGAGCTGGAAGCATAAGGAGAGCCCCTTGCCCAACAGTGGGATGATACAAACAGTATCACACTAATAAAAAAGTGAGTTAAAAAAATCGACTTACCAACTCAACCCTCTAGTGTTGTACCCCCGTTGCCGCGATATAACGGTTTTATCGATTATTTCAACGTTAGGGGTGGCAATAGCTTGATGATTCACCATTCGATATCAAACCATCTGTCTGTTTTTGTCGAGATTTTATTAAATTAATAGGGAAAACAAGCTGTGCTTTGATTACCTATGGGCATTTATGGGGAAACAATTCATTAGGTATTTTGTAACGGTCGTAATTTATTTATACAGATGTATCAAACCAAAACGTAGTGTTATCCTTATCACTCTTAATTTTGAACATAATAATATGCATTACTTAATCAAAATTAAATACGTATTATCTATACATATTTTATATTAAATCGCTTTTCGTGTTTTTTCTGCTTGTCGGCGTTGTTCTAAACCACGCAACAGATTTTGATAATTTTCACCATCGTTTAGAGAATTTATTCCGGAAGGTTTATTTGTAAGTATAATACCAACGTTAACATTAAAGTTACACTCAATGTTTTTTCAAGTCCAAAAATCGTGCGAGGTAGGAGTGGGTCGCAAAATATAAATAGGACTTGTTCTAACCGAAGAAGTCCAATTTATATTTACAGTGCACTGAAACAAATTCGGTTTTTATTTTAGCTTATTTGAGTCTAGCATCAATGTAAGAAATAACATTCATACGGGTAACTTTTTTAAAACCGGCCAAGTGCGATTCGGACTCGAGCACGAAGGGTTCCGTACCACCGTACAATATATAGCAAAAATACGCCGAAAAAAAAAACACGTTACTTGTACGTTTCCTTTAATTTTTAACTTTGTTTTATTATTATTTGTTATTATAGTGAAAATAGAAAAACACAATTTTGTGATTTTTTACTCTTTACTATTACGGTTCATGAGATAGACAAGCGGACGGACGGACAGCGAAGGCTTTTTAATAGACTTCCGTTTGGCACCCTAACCCATAACGAAACTGCTCCATTTTGCCAAACTTACCATTCGAAATTGCACTTATAGTTTCAAAAGAAATTCTGCGGCAAATCTTCAACATCCTACGCTCCAAGAGATTTAAAAACACACGCTTCATTGCTTTCAAAATCCATTTCTCCGCGAATTCCTTCAGCTGTGCTCTCGTTTCCCGTCAAAATTGACAACTCCCAAACTGCAGCAAAGCGACAATTTTTTTGGCCTAACAAGCCAATACTTTGACAAATGTATGGTGCCACACATGTGGTGGAATGAAGGTTAGGGGAAGGATATCTGGTACACGGTACGTTCTGTTTGCAATACCAACTGATTTTAAAACTTCCTTGTAAACATTGAATGGCATGACAACAACAGTTACTGTTTTACCTATATATAAAAATTAAAAAAAGTGGAGGATTGATGCTAGGGAGGTCCTTTGTTGGCCAAAAACACGATTACATAAAATTTTCTCAATAGAAAAAAAATCCAAAGTTACCTCTAAACCGAACTATAAACCGCTGCCGCGCTGGTATTTAAAAAATACTTTAATAGTACCTAACGTGTTATACACAAACCTTACGAAATTCTCTAAACGATGGTGAAAACCTCATCAAATTCTGTTACGTGGTTTAGAAGAACAACGTGGACATACAGACAAACACGAAATGTATAGATATGGTATTCATTCCCTACTGTTTTACCTATATTATAACTAGGTACGCACGGCGACACATCAAGCTATACGTTTCCAGTTTAAGCTGACCTCGCATTGTACGGAAATCCTTAAAAATGCGAGATCAGCATTTAAACTGGAAATGTATAGCTTGATGTGTAGCCGTGTGTACATAGTCAACTGTTTCGCGTTGCATGTTTTTCCTGTAAGCCATGGATAGATATAATTGTCTAGGTATAATGATATTGTTGTGCAAAATGTAACGGTTTTCTGGATTAGGTATAAATGATGGGAGAGGCAGATCACAGTGGTATAGATTAGCTTAGTTGTCTTTGTTTTTAAGTGTACACAAATTGAAAGATTAGTGGGCAGTTTTAGCACCATCTAAATTCCGCTTAACTTATTGAACAAATAATTTGATGTCAGATTTTTTAATTTTATAAAAATGTACACGCGGCTACACATCAAGCTATATATACATTTCCAGTTTATGCTGATCTCGCATTGTATAGGATTTCCGTGCAATGCGAGGTCCGCTTATACTGGAAATGTATGGTTTGATGTGTACCCGTGTGTACCTGAATGATTCCTGACTTTTCTGGATTAATCCGAATACTTTTTTTTTGTTAGGTGGCAGGCAGGTATCGAAATTGGGCTATCTTCCATCAATCCATATAGAAATAAGTATTCTATAAAAAAAAATACTTTAAAAGTCCGTTTCATTAACGCTAGTGAAAACATTTTTAACGGCTGACACAAACATCCTTAACGACATGCATTCTTGAATCCATAGACAACAGGACAAGTGTCTAGTAAATTCCCAAAAAAAAAAAGAAGAAACGGTTATAAAAACCAGCTACACCCCTCCCCGAATGCATTATGCACCATAACTATACAAACCAACACTGATTTGAATAAATATTTATTTCTTACGCCCTTAACTTCTAAATTAAACCTTATGAGAAACGGGTAACGGTTATTTTCGATTAACGGTTACTTTTCAGTTAAAATTAGCCGTTATCGATAGTTATTGGTTTTGTGACAGGTTTTTGAATGAATGAGTGAAGGTTTTTGTCTTTGCGTCTGTCTAGTGTTGGGAAAGTGCGAGTAATATTAATTGTATAAAAATCGTACGTATTAAAATGTGTACTTATGAAAAGTTTTTTAAATTAAAAATCTATTAATTATTCGGGTTCTTATTTATTTAAATTGAATTTCTTTTATTGTATTACTACGGACAGATATAATGAAACTGATATCCTAATCCTAACTAATAATAAAAATGCGAAAGTGAGTTTGTTTTTTACGCGTTCACGCTAAAGTGGTTGAAATTTGCCAAAAGCTTATTTGTAAATATTTTGGATTTGTTAATGAAAATACCACCATGGTGTACCTTGACTAGAGATACCTTGCAGGCGGAAAGCAGATAATACATAGTCAAACGTACATAAAAGAAAAAAATAAATATTTATTTGCAAAAAAAATAGGTGTTACAAGTTGTAACAGCTAGTGTTTTAATGTACAGTCCATATTTTGCCTGTTGAGGGCATGCAAATTAGTTTTACATTAATAACGAATGCTACTTATTTTAGTAAAGTACGAACGGCTTGGACTAATATAACAGTAGTGACTGCGTTGAAATACTTATAGATTTTATTTTCTGCCAGTTATCTTGTACCAAATCAAGCACCACATCGTAACAAGAAACCGCACTGCACCCATCAAAAATTTCGCGACATTGTCAGTCCCATCTGACACTTACATTATTATATACCAAGGGGGCAAAAACAGTCTTAAGTCTTGATTCTTTATACATCGTTATATACTCTACTAACGACATATAAACTCCTTAAATACAAGCAGTATCTACCCTTGTTTAACAATAGATGCATTTCATAAAAGGGAAGTTTTTTTTTTCAACGGTATCGTCTTGTAACGGAAAGGTCGTGACCTTAGGGGTGAAAAAACGAGTCTGCCGTTGCAGTATTTATTAAGTTTTTGTGTGAGAAATCATGAAATGTAGTGTACTTATTGCAGGGTTGCAGAAAAAATAGATCAGCTGCGTAAAGTTTTTTTTTGTGGAACGATATGCAGTGATTACTGAATTTTAAGTATTGTACTGGTTGGCTAGAAACTTGGACAACCTCAAAAGCCCAGCAATCCGGGCCTTGTTACTGAACTTGTTGATTGGCTATTCATTTATCCAGTCATTTTTTCTGTTTACTTATACTTAGCTCAAACCATCTGGAATTAAATTTTTGGGATTCAATACCAATTTTTTTTAATTATACAAAATTTAGTTTCCTTTTACTGTGTATTAAACAAAGTTACGGTAAACATAATACCTATGTTTCATGAAATTCCTGGTATGATTATTATTGTAACATTATATTATTTGGGCACAATATTGCATTATCGTTTACTGATAAAGTGCCACGTTCCGCATGTGATGTGGCTTATCGATAGTAGGTAATATTAGTTAAATGCATTTACCTTCATTCGTTTATAATTGTCACATTATCATAAATTTTTCCTGAGTTAAATCGATAGAATCGGCAATAAACCGCTAACAGTAGTAAGGTAACAAACAATAATCGATTAATAATACCTCTTTGTAACGTTTAACTAATCCATCCCTTCTTCCATTTTCTTTGTCAGACACACATACGTACATAAACTTACGCTTTCTTCCCATGGAGGTAAGCAGAAACTATAGAAAGCTACCTGCGACGATTGTTACATAGGTACTCCTTTGCTTTTGTCTTTGTCATCTACCCATATATCATTCAGATTTATACTCACAAACTCCTCAGTCCTCTCATCACGTAAGGTCAGAAGCCACTACTCCTAATTAACGGACTTAACTCCAGTAACCGCCTCTTGAGCTCTGACATCACCACTATAATCTAACTAGGGCAAATGTCTGTTAGTTTTATAATAATCATAAATGCGCTTTTGTTTCTGCGCAATTAGATAAATGAGGTTTTATCTAAAAAATAAAACTGGCAGTTTGTGACCGTGGCCGGGATAAAAACCACGATGAAGAAATAACGATTTAGAACTGTGCAAGGATCGTTTGGCGCGTGGCCAAAATCGGAACTAATGCTGCAATATTGATTTTTCAATACATTTTGCACAAAACGTTTACCAACTTAACCCTGTCAGGTGCTTTTAGCAGTGTAATTTCTACCGAATCTGAACATCACTACAAAATTCGAACACTTTCTATTTTTCATTTATTTCGAATTCAATTTTTGAATCCGCGATAATTTGCTAAAACAAATAAGTCACTTGAGTGAGGTTCAAAGTGAACTTTACAGCACTAGGATTGAGTTATTCAACAAGGAGCTTTTACAAAATAACGTCACTCGAAGTAAAATTAGGTCAAAGGATTTTCATATCAACTTCTTATCGATATTTGGGCACGTGTGGCTAAATAAACAACTAAAGGATACAGTTCTAATTGTATCTGTAGGAAGACTATGTCCTAAAAAAACGTCTGTGTACTTTTTATTCATTGGTCAAGACTTGAGGTGTCGCACAGCCAATGCCCTGTGGCAATACGTGAATATGATCCCCAGTTGTTTTATCTTCGACATGCCAGTCTCACATTACGGTATACTATCTGAATCTTAGGTTTATGAGCTAACAGGAAACGAATACTAGTAACATGCAACCTATATGCTAGTAATCTTAATGGAAGATTGTCGTACTTGTCGTGAGGAAGACCAAAGAAACGATGGATGGACTGTGTGAAAGATGATATGGCTAGAAAGGAGGTGACTACTGAGATGACGACTGACAGAGATGGACTTATGAGGGAAGGAGACATGTTGCGCCGACCACTGGGATAAGGACAGGAAGAAGATGTATAAAAATAATTTAGCTACAAATGAAAATTAAAATCCTAACTGAGGATGATTGCTGGTATTATCTTTACGTCATGGTACAGAAAAACCTAAAAAATGATATTTTTGAATATGACTCAGTCGCGGAAGTGGATTTAATAAGTGGTTCTGTTCTATGTTTTCCTCACGTTATAATAATTTGTAAAACATGACATAATATCACGTAAAAAGTTAGTAATCGAGGCATTGTAATTTTTAATTTAATATTCTGATATTTTCGAAAAGTTGTATGTTCATCACTACTGACAGTCATCAGAACCGTGCTCTTAGCGCTGAAATTATGATTTTTTATTCATGGAATCCTCATTTACTTGATTTCATGATATATTTCTTTTCTAAGATCAGAGTAAAAATACCTATAGATGTTTTCACTAACAATAAGCGACATCTACATGAAAGACCCAAATAAAAGCGCTCTGTTGAATTTTCAACTTTCCGCGCTAAGCCCAGCGTTCAAAATCCACCAGTATTAATTTACTAGCTAGTCTAGTACTTAACACAAAATCAAAATTATCTACCAAAACAAAATCCGTTGGCGATGTCATTCGTCCATTCATAATTATCTTTACTTTACACATGTAACAAAAACCTTCATTCATTATTATTAGAAACTTGAAAGTAGACAGTTTTTTTATACAAATAAATTTGTTTTATTAGCTTATCTTTAACTAACCTTGCACAATTGACGAATAATAACAAAAATAAAAGATAAAAGAAATAATACAAACCGAAAATAACGATAACGAAGACCGTTATGCGTTATCGGATTGGTTAATAACTGTGATATTAATTTTGAAAATTGAATCTGTTAAAAAGGTCGTTATGAAATAAAGTTATGCTGTGATATACAATGTATTTATGTTGGTAAATATCATCTCTTAAATAGAATATAATTAATATAACAAGGTTACCACAGCAATTATTCTATTTTTGTACTATATCGTCTATGAGAAGGAAAACTAATTAAAATAACAACACCCTAGAACTACAATAATATTATTTCGTAATTAACAATTTCCTTCCTTATCGCTAGCTAAAAACAAGTACAGCTGCTTGTTATTATGTGCCAAAACTCGTCTAAATTAGGTTACTAGATGTTACAGATAAGGTAACTTCACATCACTATTTTAAACAATATTATGGTATAAAAACAAAACATAATCGGTTTTGGGCCGACTTTGGAGTTATGGCTTTAAAATAAAAGTTATCCGTACCCTATATAGCCATTGCATTGTCGGTTCATATCACAGACACAAATTACTTAGTAAACTGTGAATGTCCTTCGAAAATATTTCGCAACGTAAAGTTACGTTTTTTGTAAATAAAAATACTTAAATAACACAATATTTTGATATTAAAAAAAATATTTAAAAGTTTATTCCAATTTTCTCTATTTAACTATTAAATTGTATGATGCAAAAATGTGAAATATGGGTCAACTAACATCTCAGCCTACACCCTTTCAAGATCTGAATAAATTTAAAAAATCCGTTATTATTCATTAAAAACTGATAAAATGGCCCCATCCCTACTACTGTATAAATATTGATCGACTAATTTATTAATCGATTACAATATGAATGCGTGTAATAAGCATCTTAAAGCATCGAAGTCTTCTCTGCTTCCCCTTTATCTATTTTTAACAATAATGTAACCGATTAATGTAAATATATGATAACTTTTAAAGGATTTAGAATAATTAAGATTTGATTTATTCTGTACTTTTGTGTATACCGATTAGGAAATAAATTCCATATATTCTAAGTACCTACCTACTTAATTAAATAAACTCATTTTAATAAAAAACAAAAATATGTCAACAATTTTCCCATACTTTTTGCAATAGGCCGCAATAACATCCTTTGGCAGAATCGCTAATACCTCAACCTCGCAACATTTGACATTTAAAACCTAACCTTAGCGCGCGAATCGCCGAAAGCGATGATTCACAAAACATTAAAAACTACCCTGTTTATTCATTATTTTCATTAAAAACTAGTCGAAAACCTAAAAGTAATCGTGTACAAGTGTCATCGAAACGTGTTCTATAAGTTTCGCATGAGAATTATGTGTTAAAACTGTGACCACGGAGGTTAAAATAAACTTTCGTCAAACTCTTTTGTTGCTTTTTTTACCTCGAAATAAGTGTACAATAATGCCCCAAGGACTCAAGTAAGGGTTTACCGGTACGTAAAACCAGTTACTTCGATTTATTTACGACTATAGATAGGTTATATAAAAAAAATCCAAAGGGTTATGTCAAAATGTCTTTGTTAACATTTTCGGCGGAATTCTTTTACAAAAAGTTTTTATTTCAAGCTGGGGAGTGAATTAAGGTGTAAGATATGTTCACATGACCTGTAGGTTACTGATTAGGGTAGAATTTAGTTCATAAGCCTGAGAAAATTATTTAGATCATTTGTACAAGTTGAAAAATCTAGTTTAGAGAACATGATTCTTGAAAAGCATGATTGATTAACTTTTACACCCTTGCAACTTGCTGTAGTCTTCACATAGGCTCAATATTATTCAATCTTTTGTTCTATTCATAGAAATATGTATCATTATTAAGCCAGTGTCTAACTAACTTAGTATCTAAATAGTTTTCATGTGAATTACTTTTTTATTATGACTGCAGTACACTTATGTACTCATTTTGATTCTGCTTATTTTCACTTGTTACAGTGGTGTTAACCAACCTACCTTATAATGAATAACCTTTTAAGTTAAACTATTATGTAGATGGACTGTCTCAATGTTGTACTAAGAGAACCCAAGCTCCACAGTTAAGCAGAGAGATCTAGTTAAACAGTAACTTGACTATACTACAATAAGCTGTTTTATTGCATCATCTTGAGGACATTTTATTATTTATTTAATTCTATTCAAGAACAATATAAAATTGAAGGCCGTTTACAAGTTTCCACTGACAAACCCTAAAAATAAAAACAAAAAACACAACATAAATTAGGAAATACTTTATAAATTATGTCACATGTTTTCTATCATGAATCTTTTTATATAATAATAACGTCATACAATTAACGCTGTGAGTGCCAGCCATAATTTATTGTGTATTAAGCCATTTGATTGGTTGAAACTAGTCTTAGTAATGTACAATATCATCTCTCAGTAAATTGTTTATTCATTTGAATGATTCTTAATGTTTGTGATGAACCTGTAGTAATATTTAGTGCTATCAACACTTCACCTGAACATTTCTTATTTATGTACAGTTGAATTTAAACTAACAAAAAACCTTTCTCTTTCCAGCTTAATCACTGAAAACTTCAAAATAAACTCCGGCAGCAATGGAAAGAAACGGAAACAAGAGGACTCGTTAACAAACAACTACAAATTAAAGATGAACCCACACGCTATAGACTTCACAAAGTCACCGCTGTCCCCAATATACACACCAACCAAGCGAAGGATACTAGGAGAGATACAGTTGCCGAAATCTCCCGTAGATAGACTGAAATCACCGCTAACAAACTCACCGAAGCCATTCATATCACCCTTGCAAACAATTAATTCTCCCTTACTGAATAGAACCTCTCCGTTCTTAAACCAAAACTCTCCCTTGAATAGGAATTCTCCCTTATCAACAAGGGTGAAACGGTCACGGATAACTAAAGTTATGGAGGAACGGAGTAGGTTTAAGATGTCAAATAAGGAGAATGAAGGGTTGTTTATAAGTGAGACGTTCGTTAAGTTGGACGTAGAGGAGGAAGCGAGGGACTTTTTGTTCGGGGAGAGATTTGAGGCTACGAGGGAAAAGGTCACGAATTGGTCGACTACTAAGGTGGGTACTGTTCATTATAAAGTTTTTAATATCTGTAAAAAGTTCAGAATATCTTTGTATTCCCAGTTACTGGGTTGTGGAGATCACATAGGCAGTCGCTCCATGTAAAATACTGGTATTCAGCTGCATCTGGTTAGACTGGAAGCCAACCCCAACTTGGGAAAAAGGCTAGGCAGATTGATTGTTTTTTTTTTAGATACAAAATTAAATGTAAAAAGGTTTGTAATAAAATCCCACCATATGTTTTTTATACAATTTGAAAATAAAGTCTCAATAGATTGGTCTCCTTGTCACCCAGACTGCTGGGTTCGATACCCAGATACCCAGGTCTGATCACCCCGATTAACAAATTGTTTCTCTATTGTTCCAGCTGGATTTCACCCACGCTCTCCAAAAATCACCAAAACAAGACCTCTACGTCCCAGAGAAAGAAGTTACCCACGACATAGACGATTTTGAAACCCTGCACGATTTGGAACAAGAATTTGAAGCCGACAACTTCGATGAATGCACTAAATATGAAATTATCTCCACGGATAGTCCTGACATCATCTCTAGAGGACGTACAGCGTCATCAAGAAAGGTAACCTCAAGGAATTTTGACTTCGGAGCACCGTTGGCTGAGGATGAAGCTTCAACAAGTTTCAACAAGCCCACCGTCACCGCTACACGGATGCTCAACTTTGATGATGAGGATTTCGAGTTCCCGTCTCCAGCGGTCAAAAAGCAAGCGGCTAAAAAGTCTCTAAAATTCTCAGAAACACCAACTAAGTTGAGGCATGAGAAGTCAGATTCCAGTATTGGTTCGATGAGTCAGTCACCGCTAACAAAAACTGGTCTTTACACTATGGAATCCACAACATCTATGGAAAGCGGTTTTATTTCAGAATTGGATGAACCGTTCTTAGAAATTGAAGAATCAAACTCTCCTAAAGTTGCCAATTTCAACGACTTACTCTCCGGTCAAATAAAATCTAACGTTATATCTGAAAAAAGTTTTCTAAGGAGACCGTTGAATAGGAGTTTAAGTTTCAACCCAGAGAGTAGAGCAAGAGTCTCTCTATTCTCTATTCTAGAGAATCCTGCTCAGAGAAATAAAAAGAGAGTGGAGCGAAGTGAGAATGAAGTAGCGAATAAAAGAAGGAGGTCGAATTGTGAGAGTCCAGATGTGGAGAGATTACAGCGACCAGTGTTGCAGAGAGCATTCTCAGAGAACAATGCGTTGATCATGTCTGCTATGGCGCGCTGTAAGTATATTTGTCTTTTCTAGCTTAGAATAGATATATACATATACTGCTTTTCTGGGTTCGATTCCCAGGAGGGGTAAAGAGTTCTTTTTTAAAAGGTCACATTTTAATGGGTAGACGATGACCTGGAATAGGACATACTATACTTTTTATCCCGATATTCCCACGGGATCGAGTCTTACGCGGGTGAAACCGAGGGCACAGCTAGTAATATTATAAATGCGAAAATGAGTTTGTTTGTTACGCTTTCAGGCTAGAATGGCTCAACAGATTTGGATGAAATTTGGCATAGGGGTAGACCAGGACCTGGAGAAGCACAAAGGATACTTTTCATCCTGGTCCGTGGACGAAGTCGGGGGCAACAGCTAGTATAGGCGGCGCCGCCCAACTGTCTTTTAGAGTCATTCCATACAATGGTTGTCTTGAGGAGATAGACCACTAATCAAATTATATAATGCTATGTCATTTTGGTCACCATCTTGTCATTTGCCTGTCTTCTCCAAACTCAAACCATTTATTTCAAATCAACCAATTACAGGCACTTTTGAATGGTCAAGGTCGGTCAGTCAGAAATATGAAGCTAGTTGCCCATTCCAAAGCGTAGTAGGTATAACTATGGAGAAGAACGGGCAAGAAACTCCACGGACACTCTTTTAAATCAGAATGTTGTTACAATATTATAATATTACTAGCTGCGCCCCGCGGTTTCACCAGCGTAAGTCTCGATCCCGTGGGAATATCGGGATATCAAGTATCCTATGTGTTATTCCAGGTTATAAACTATCTGTTTGCCAAATTTCATCCAAATCCATTCAGCCGTTTTTGCGTGATTGAGTAACAAACATCCAAACACACAAACTTTCACATTTATAATATTAGTAGGATAGTAGGATTATACTCAACTCCCAGTCTGCACTGCGACTTTATGCTGCCTATTTGACCTCTACAACACAGTTACAGTTCTAACCCATATTTCTCTCATTTTCCAGCGGCCGTAGAACCAGATCTAATAGGAGACTTCTCGGTACCGTACGCGTTACCTCTGACGAATGGAGACCACTCTGACCTGAAGAGCATATCGTGCGACACGCTCGCGGCGCTCCTCAGGGGCGAATACCAACATGTTATTAGTGATTTCATGGTGAGACTATTAATTATTTACATAAAAATACTATTGTGGTGATAGTTTATTGATTCAGGCGTGACTTTTGCGGAAATCCATTATAAAATACAATAGACGTAGATATATTTAGTAACCTATTCCGCTTAACTATTCCTCAAGAGTCATTAAAAACCCTTTAAGAAATCGACACGTGTTTCACCTCACAACGAGGTATCCTCAGGATGACGATTGACCAATTGCAAACCAGAACGCGATGTGTTACCACACCGAGCGCCCATACTTTGTGTCCAGCGCTCGGTGTGGTAACACGTCGCGTTCTGGTTTGCAATAGGTCAATTTTTTTTGACCAATTGCAAACCAGATCGCGGTTACTAAATATATCTACGTCTATTTTATTTTACTATTGTGGTGGTATCTACATCGCCACATGCGAACTACGCATCAAAGACCTGGCCTAGACAAGTGACAATCGCTTCGATAGCGTTTCGTATTTCTACAACGACTTTCAACAGGATTGACATAAGCTTTTCGATAGCTTGTGTCAGTCCTATACATTTTTGCCTTTTCCATCATCGATATCACTGATAGAATGCCACTTTGTTTACGGACTCTGGGGGCCTAAACCGGCCACATTAGCAACTCCTCTAAAAGCAGTTGATATAATGAATCCCAGCTGTCATTAGCAATTCCTCTAATTTGACATAAAAGCAATTCATAATTTGTGGACCATTTTACGAATCTCCATAGAAAACTGTCAAACAGATGAATCACTTCGTATTACACGCAGATCATACTTATTATGAAATGTCAGTTTGTGACATTTTACGATGATTTATATTATTTTTTCATGTATGTATGAGTATGATTCTGCTAAAGTGACCGTTTTAAGCCCCCTGACGTCACATAAATCCTGCATCGCGCAATTAAACTTACCTTGCGATGGACATATATACAAGAACCCGATATCAATCGTTGGGCAGTTGCCCGCCAGACACAACACTCGTCTGGTCGGAGGATCCTCCCTTTTCTATGGTGGATGAGTGAACTTTACACCCTGTTCCATGAACCCCTAAACTATTATCTACTTTGGTCGCAAGCGCTGACGCTGAGCATAAGGTCCTGGGTTCAATTCCCAGGTCAGGCTAAATGTGGGTTGTTCCATCAGAAATTTCTCAGTAGCAGCCCGGAGTCCGGGTTTACGCCCGGTTGAGGCTATTAGGTCTAACTTTATTAACTCCTCCTAACTTTATAATATAACTAGTATCCGCGCGCGGCTTCGCCCGCGTGGTATGTTGATAAAAAGAAGCCTATGTCCTTTCTCAGGCTCTAGACTATCTGTGTAAAAAATTTCATTTAAATTGGTTCAGTCGTTTTGGCGTGAAAGCGAGACAGACAAACAGAGTTACTTTCGCATTTATAATATTAGTAAGGATATTCTAACTAATATTGTAAATGCAAAAGTGAGTTTGTTACGCTTTCACGCTCAAACGACTGAACGGATTTGGATGAATTTTGGCACAGGGATACACCATGACCTGAAGAAGGCCATACTACTTATCCCGATATACGATATGGGATACTTTTTATCCCGGTAGTATGTTCCCATGGGATAATTTCCTACCTCAACGCGGGCGAAGCCGCGACCAAAAGCTAGTAGGACATAAATATAACTGGCGAAGTGTAGGTGTACTATAGGTACTGCCTGATCCTTCGGGGATAACAGGCGTGATGTTATATCTATCTAATGTTATAAGTATCTAACCGCCCCTCACTCCGCAGGTAATAGACTGCCGCTACCCGTACGAGTTCGAGGGCGGCCACATAGTGAACGCGGTGAACTACTACACGGCGGCGCAGGTGCACGCGCTCGTGCACGCGCCGCGCGCCGCGCGCGCCATCGGCCGCTCCGTGCTCGTGTTCCACTGCGAATTCTCACTGGAGAGAGGGCCTAAGCTGTAAGTATCTCAAATTAAGGCTTATTTTTCTTCAAATTGCTTAGCATGATGCTGCGTTATGTTTATGTTGCAAAACTGCAGAATTAAATTTGAAAAAAAAAATACATGGTGGTTTTGTGTCATCTATAATAACTTTTTCTACGGGACCAACCTTGAAATCGCGGACAAAAAAATCAGCAATTTCAAGGCTACCAATGAAGCAATCACAGTGTATGGTACAGCTAACGCAGTGTAATGCATTTATTTTGAGATAATAATAGTTTTAATCCTTGATGTCAGGAACACTTTTATATTGCCCTTTGGTGTAGGCCATCCCCAGATTTAGTCATAATTGTCTATATATGAGTGTCCCCCCCAGCTGCCGCTCGCTCCGCGCGGCCGACCGCGCGCTGCACGCCGAGCGCTACCCGGCGCTGGCGCACCCCGAGTGCTACGTGCTGCGCGGCGGGTACCGCGCCTTCCACGCGCGCGCGCCCGCGCTGTGCGCGCCCGCCGGCTACACGCGCATGCGCGACCCCGCGCACGCCGCGCTCTACCGGCGCCACAGGGACCGGACGTGACCGCAGCGAGTGACCCAGACTCATCACCGGCCGACCCCGAACTACTAAAACAGACTTTAAAACCAACCAAAAGTGTTTAAAATCGAGGCATCCTAAGGATGACGATTGACCAGTCGCGAAGCCGAACACGACGTGTTCCCACGCCGAGAACCGGACGCAGAGTAAATACACACGCTTAAACTGCCTTAAATCGTCAATAACCCACATAAAATGACTCCAGAAGTGTCCAAAATAACTCAACAAATGTCTACCTGACCCAAATGTCTTAATAACGAGACAACCAAAGTAGGTATCATGGGCAAAGTCATTTCCAAACTTTTAACCCTGAGAATTTTTTCGCTAGGGAAACTGTGTGACACCCTGTATATTAATGACATTAATAAAGAGGGTTTTAAAAGAAATACTAGTGATGAGAGAGCATCATAAAAACGTTGTATAATATCCGCGAGAAATATCCGAAAAGATTATGTCTCTATAAATGTTTTTCAAAATTTTTGTTTTTATTTTTTCGAAGTATAAAAAGTATATCTGATTTTATTTTTAAGTTATGTACATAAAAGATGCCATATTATCCTTTAGAAAATGTTAAGGTATTAGTACAAAATTATGATTGTTTTAGGATGAAAGAATTATTTTTGTATCGGTCATCATCACCTGCCTTTTCTCAACTATGTTGGGGTCGGCTTTCAGTCTAACCGGATGCAGCTGAATACCAGTATTTTACATGGAACGACTGCCTATCTGACCTCCACAACCCAGTAACTGGGTAATACGATATGCCTTGGTAAGACAGCTGCTCTATGTAACATTTATATTCAGCTGCTTACGAACAGACTAACATAGAAAAGATGATTTACAAGAAAAAAGTTTTTCTTTTAATGTGATGATACTTTTAAACTAAAACCAATCATATAATTTTAGTTTTTAGTAAGAAAAATTATCTCCCACCTCTAATGTAGTTAAGTTTCGTTAGTTTTTAGTCCGTTTTGACATTTGCAATACATTATAATATTGAAAGTAATTTAGACGAAATTATATTTCGTCGTATTTTTGTGGATTTTGCTCGAGTATTTCGGTTAGATTTTCGTTCGTTTTATTAGAAGTATTGGGTATATAACGTTTGAACATTATGTAATATACAATGTGGATTCAAAAATATCCTAATGAGTATTTTGAACTATCAAATAAATCAATAAAAAAAATGATTTTTCCATACAAACTACTGTCGGCCCGTCATGTATAATCGCCCCATTACTATTAATTACAGTCGAGACAATGCGTTCTGAAAACCTAGTTTCATATTAGAGTGTGTTTCATCAAATAATTCCTTTGCCGTAATGTTGGCTCAACTGTAACCTTATTACCACAAAACCGCGTTTATCAGTTGTTTAACCTAAAGCTTTTAAACATGTCATTTCTGTATGGAGTTTGACATAAAACTGACATTAGACACGCGTTGAACAAGTGTAAGATTTTGTGGTAAAACCCTTATTTTTTTTAAATGGGTCTATTATATACCGCCCTAGCGGCGTAGCGTATTCCTATTTGTCCTACCACAGAGGAGCCAATGGGAACTATTTGATGGAACGCACCTAAACGAATATATGTTTGGCGAATTTGATACTTATTACTACTAAAAACTGTCCAACTGACAGCTGTCAGAAACGCAAACTCTGGACGGACGGACTGTAATTAGTAGGTAGTGATGGGGGACTATGGGTTGAGCCGACTAGCTATACTGACTAAACTATTGAATACATAAATTGATTGAATTTTTGAACGCCATTATACAGGGTGTTAGGGTAGACACCGTTATCCTTGAAACTAGTGGTTTGGTGTCATTTATAATATACTTTTTCTATGGGACCAACCTTGAAATCGCGAAAAAAATCAGCTTTTCCATACATTTGTGTTCACTTAAATCGACAAAATGTATGGAACAGCTGTTTTTTTTTTTAAACCCTAACACCCGGTATTTATGCAGTTTAATTTATTATCTTACTAGCGACCCGCTCCTGCCTCGAACGGTATTGACGACTTAACAAAACTTCGAGATTTCTTAGTTATATCCAACTTTAATAGTAACGTAATACACACATGAACTTTCAGGAATAAATTATCTAAACGATGGTGAAAACCTCATCAAAATCTGTTGCATGGTTTAGAAGAAAAACGCGGACGTACAGACTAATACGAAAAGCGATATAGATTGTCGTCTTGTCGTATGTTGATAGGTTTAAAGTAATTTTTTAAATTCTTTTGTCTTTTAATATCATAATTATGTACCTTTTTAGACACCACTGACTTCAGTGAAGAAAAAAAAATTATTTTGTTCCAAATAATAAAATAATTACTGTATCATCCAAAGCATGTAAAATGTTGATTTGTTATATACCTAATATGTACCCAATTTTATATCATAGCTAAATAATAAGTTTTAAGCTTTAAATTTATATTTAGTGCCCCGAAAAACTAATTTTAAGTTCCTTGTATAGTTAATTTAGTTCAATTTATCTCTAAATTGTTACAAATTTAGTCAAAAAGTAGTGATGTGCAAGTACATAACAATTGTTTTCTGAATTTGTAACAATTTAAAAAAAAAAACCTCAAAATAGAAAACTTTTCAAAATTTTAATTTTTGTTTTCAATATATTTTTTTCGAATGAATACTAATTTGCAATATTTTACGCTTTGATTATGTTTTTAGATTTATTATATTTAAAAATAATGTTTCGGTTTGTTAGTAATGAATAAATAATTATGTTTTAATACTTGGAAAAAGTTACGTGAACATCTGTCATATTCAGTACTTGACATGAAGGCAAAAAATGCAATTTTTTTTTTTTCAACGCTTTCTTAGGATACCAAAATTTAACTGTACATTCAGGAAACATAATTTATCAAGACATAGAATCAACAGCCCTATCTAGTAAATGAATTCCGCTTAAGAAAATTTTAAATTCCTTCAGAAATCGGACATAAATAGAAGCGAATACTGCAGTAACTTATACGTATTTAAACTTAATTATTTAAATAAAAATACAAGTACTTTAGTATTAATAATTTTATATCCATAGTTAAAAACTACCTTTGCTAATAAAAACTAAATTTTGTCTATGTCCAACCTTCTTCTACAAAGAGATTTTAGCCGAAGAACCAATAGTCTGACTCCATACTTTTTTTCTGAAAAAATGTTAACACTAAAGTCTTGAAAGATTCCAATTACGCTTATTAGCATTAATTATAAGATTTGTAAATAATAATTTTAAGAATAAATGTATTTTACGACTTCAATAGAATTATGTGCCTGTCTAATATAGTGCCATGAATAGCCAAAATAGTGCATAAATGGTACTTTTTAATGCACTGGAAGTAAACTTTAGGCCATAAAACTCGAAATTATAATAAACTAATATATAATGTATAATTCTGTAGTATATAACAAAACAAATTGTGAATTTTTAGTTATATTTTTTAATAAATTATGTGAAAATATATGAAAATTGTTGTTTTTTTTACTTTATACTACAGCGGCTCGGAAGTTAGCTTCTCGCTGCACAGTACCGCACCCCTCACCCCCGCCGACACATGGCGACTCGCCTCATGTTCCGAGCCGCCATCGAACTATACCTACTAACTAGTATCATCTGTAAAATGTTGGATAGGTACACTGACACTTCGAATTGACATATAACACGACACTACGCCCGTGTTCGCCGAGTGGTAGTCGTGTATCATCAGTAGAGGTGTATCATTTCACCAGTACTAGTAGGTAATCCTTTCCATCCAATGATTGTCTTGAAGACATTGCTTTAGATTAGACTGTTAAGCTGACTTCACACTCAGATAAATAAACTATAATATGTTAACTATCAAAGGGCGTTTCCGTTATCCCGCATCGGTATAGGAGCACAAACATGCAAAAAAAAATTATTATCAATAAGAAAAAACATTTTTTTAATGTAAGTAGTAAAATATTCACAAAACTATTAAATTGATACGTAAAAGAAAGTGTACATGCACACTTGTATTTCAACGTAGAAAGACATTAGACGTATCGATAAAATATTTTTTTGTGATTTTTTTACTGTAATTTTTATTATTTTTATGGTTATTCTTTTTTTTAGCATGTGTAGAAGCTATAGGTACTATTGCAGGTTAACGGGACCGCCATTGGTTAGATAACATTCTGTATTATTCGGACATCTCGAGATATAAATTAATATCGCTCATCGTACTTTAAATGGAACTGTTTACATTAAGATGTAAATGAGATACAGCATATCCCTGGAAGTGTGGATCAAATCGAATAGGGATCAAATACGTAGCCACGAGCAAGCATTTGTTTCAACGAATTTACAGACACTTCTGAACTGTCATTCATGCCCATTCCGAAGCGTAGTAGGTTCCTATGGAGAAGAACTGGCAAGAAACTCCACGGACACTCTTTTAAATTATATAAAAACATAATTATTATTAGTTATGTACATGATTATTACGCAGAGATTCAATAAAATATGCTCTTTTCCTTTTATAGTATTTTTTAACCGACTTCTTCAAAAAGTAGGAGGTTCTCTATTCGTCTGTATGTTTTTTTTTTTTTTGTGTGTGTATATATTTCGCGATTACTCCGCCAATTATGAATCGATTTTGATGATTCTTTTTTTCTTTGGTAGGTCATGCTTCAGAGGTGGTCCCATATTATATTATATTTTATTAACTTTGCTTGTGTAGTTTTTGAGTTAGCTTCAATATTACGTATTTTTCCCACTTAGTTTATCTAGACGATGTTTTCATTTACTTCTTCACTGTTATTTACATCAGCTAGTGGTATTAGAATTTGTGTGGGGTAGGTACCACATCTAAAAAGTGAAAACTGAAAAATAACTTTAATTTCGGAAGTCGGTGGCAAAAACGAAAAATTGAAAAGCAAAGACACCGAGTTCCGAAATTAAAGTTATTTTTCAGTTTTGAGTGTTTTTTTTTTGAAAGTCGTTTAATTTTTGTAATTTTTTTATTGAAGTCATCAAATGACTTCTCGCCCGCTCTGGGCGGAGCGGGAGGGCGTGTCAGACTTTTACTGACTAAAACCCACCCGTGTTCCTTCAGTTGCCTGTTGCCAAGGGCCCCGGTATCTCTTTCGGACTTTCCCGCAAAAACTTTGTAATCCTGAGATTTTGTTTTTTCGCTACTGGTACTTTTTCCCATGAAAATCTGCTCGAAAATTGAGTAACATTTTTGCCAAATCAAAGCTTTTGTAGTAAATGTTTGCGTAAAAGTACTACCGTAAAAGTATTACCTACCACAGGGAAGGGCGACTTATCTATATAAAGTCAAGAAAAAAAAAAAATGATAGCCCTGCCGCCCCAAGCGCCTACCAGCAACACTTTGCTAACATATTTTTGTCAGGCGTTAAAGTCGATCTGTCGCCTGCCATGCTTTCATAGTTTCATGGCATCATTGCATACTTGTAATTATTATCATGCTTTAGAATACAATAAACTAACTTCCAGTATGAATGATGAAATCCTCAATGGGCAGTTATTCCTTTTACTAGTATTGCTGACTACGAGCAATAATTCTCGAATGATGGTACCGAACGCAATTTTCGACTATCAATTTCTCGATACCCATAGATGAGGGATGAGCATGGTTGATAAGTGATAACCTATGTAGTTAACTTTTGCAACTATTCTATACTTGTTTACTGAATAGTCTAGAATCAAAAGAAGAGAAATGGGTAGGTAATCAGAAAAACAAAACAAAGATCCATGTTTAAAATATATTTATTATGAAACCATACAGACGATGTTTGCAAAATGGTCTGAGATCGTAGTCAAATGTCAAACTAAATTAAACCTTTTATTAAAAGTACATAGACGTTTAAGATTATTATCAATGCAAGCCACAGAAAATTAATTAGGTACAAGCTTGATAACGATTCTGATTGAAAAACTGCTGTTAAAACTTTTGTTGACAATTTGACCAAGAGATCACTAAAGGTTATGTTTTTTTTTTGGTACAACCTACCATAGCTACCTTAGTTCTATAAACCCTCTCTCTTGAACTATAGACAAGCCATAATTATTTTGTAAAAACACTATCTGTATTTTTAGTCATTCTAAATTTCTAACTATTTCATAATATCACTGCTTTTGCGGTGTGACGACATTTTTTTTTTCATTTTTTTTATGCTCATTTATAATATAATTGTAATAAAAATATAGCTTTTTAAGCTTACAATACTCGAATCATTTATGCTTGCTTGTGTCATTTTTAGAAGGTGTACACATCAGATAATACAATTAGGAATAGGTACATACAACAGTACAAATTAGGTATAAGACTCCATTTCCAGAAGGGTTATTCAGAGATAAACAGTCCCAAATTCCGCCAGGTTTGTTTAAGTCCCATTTAATAGGATAAAGATGCTCAAAAGTACGTGTTGCGCGCCCAAGACAGTTAGCCCCGCAATAATATTGAGACGGCCCGAAATTTGTCTACGAGATTGACACCGTCCGTGAGTCACGGCATCACCTGTTCTTATAGTTTGTGGGAATACTATACTTATTACGATACTTTCATGACTAAAAACCATTCCTTCAGTATACACCTTTACAATTATTCATCAATTTACTTATTGAATAAGAATGAAAGTCTATAGGACTTATGCTCGTGACGCTTTTCTGCAGGTTCTAAACAATCTCTTTGAGCTGCTGTGCTAGCTTCAACAGAGGACTGAATTAACTCAATAATATCTCTCGCTCTCGCGTTGAAGAGTTTACTAATACTTTTCTCAGCTGAATCAGACTCGGGTTGGCCTCTAGAAATGACTATATCATTCTCTATATAACCGCCTCGGGAATGTTCGGAAGAGTCCTCGTTTTCAACTGTTGCATCCCGATCGATCGTATCAATTAAACGATTAATGTCTGAAACGTCGTTTTGTACAGGTTGTGGGTGAGTATGTTCATGTGCTTGTCTTATATGTGTGTCAGTATCTTCTACTGTCGCTTCTCTTTCGACAGTGGCGTCTTCGATGGTTGCATCTGCGTTTTCGATAGTAGCTTCCGCTTCAACTGTTGCAGCTCTTTCGACAGTTGCGTCGTCCTCGACTGCAGGTTGATCTTCTACAGTGGCTGCATCGTTTTCGACAGTAGCTGCCTTATCTTCTGCGGTTACGTTTTCTTCTGCGGTTGCTGGTTCTTCTTCAACTGTGGCTGCTTTATCCTCCACTGTAACCTCGACGTCCTCAACGGTAACTGCCCGGTCTTCTACTGTCACTCCAACATCCTCCACTGTAACTGCTTGATCCTCAACAGTCGCTTCAACATCCTCAATAGTGGCTCCTAAATCTTCTACTGTCACATCCTTATTTTCTACCGTGGCATCTGCATTTACTACTGTTGCGTCTGCTTCTATTGTCGCAGCTTTGTCTTCTACGGTAGCACCGACATCTTCTACAGTTGCGTCTCTGTTTTCTACCGTAGCTGTCGCATCTTCGACTGTTGCCCCAACATCTTCTATAGTAGCTCCTGCATCTTCTACAGTAGCGTCGTCTTCTATGGTGGCAGTTTCCACATTAGCTCTTCTTTTATGATGATGGTCTTGATGCGTATGTTTCGCAGACTTTACAACCGTAACTGGCTCATCCTCTTCACTTTCCTCAACAACTACAACTTTTCTTTCCTCAGATTTTTCAGCAGTTACATCGCTTTCGACAGTTGCATCAGCGCTTTCCTTTTCACTCGCGCTTATGTCTCTAGATTCTTTAGTATTAACGTCTTCGCTGGATTGTACATTACTTGAAGAGCTGGGAGAGTCACCATTGCCGGCTCTTAATGTATTAACGTTCACGTCTTCGCTATTGTCTTTTTTTTCCTCGGAAGACTGTTGTTCTTCACTGGTAGACTTATCATGTTCTAATTCTGAAGTGTTTGAAGAACTAACATCGTCATTTGCTTCAGCATGTTCCGCATTTCTTGGTTTTGCAGCAGAGAGGATGTACGCTAGAGGCTTAGCTCCGTTTTTGCCATGTAGTGGAGTAATTTCTACCACCTGCTTCTTATGGGAATTCAGTTTTCTCCAACCCTTTCGTTTATGCTCTTCAGATCCTCTATAAGGTAGAACTTGAATTACTTTTTTGCCTTTTTTGCTTCTCCTGAGCTGTCTCTCATTAGACCGTGCTTCGCTCTGGGCCAGGCTTCGTTCGAGGAGTGGTATGAGCAGCTCGGCGATGTTGCCCTCATGGTGGTGATGGGCTACGAAGGGTTCTAGGTCTTCGGAGGGGGAGTCGCGGACGTCGACGGAGCGACACTCGTGCGGCGCCACCCAGCCACACAAAAGACACAAGGCTGGAACAAAAGGAGATAGTTAGATCTGAGGGGTAATTGGCAACAGGCAACTGAAGGAGTGTGAGTTTTAATCAGTAAAAGTCTGACACGCCCTTCCGCTCCGCCCAGAGCGGGAGAAGTCATTCAATGATTTCCAACAATAAAATAAAAAAAGTAGTAATTGCGTAACCAGCGTAACACACATACAATCTTCAAATTCATTTTGATGGTTCACACACAAAGAGGAAATAGGGTCGGTCCCCTGTCTATACAAACGCTCTCGCCTGTTTTCTCTCTGGTTTATGACCTTAGAGCAATGATTTTTTACAGTTAAATAAATATCAACTAGTTCTATGCCCCTATGTTTTCTGTTTTGATGATACAACCCTTCCCCTGGCGGCTGTCAAAATAGTCTAGAAAATTGTCTGACATAAGGCCTATTTCGGCCTGACGGCGCCAATCAGACTCAGTCAACGCTCTGTAATTATTGTAAGAATGTCAAAGTTGCCTAATTTGAGAGTAATTATGCAAGTTTATTTGATTATTGACGTATTACAAACGCTAAAATGGTTCCAACAGATAAAATATTACAAGTTTTTCACAAAACCACAAAGTGCTCGACCACTAGTGACGTCACTCACAATTTTAGTAAGAAAAACGAAAGCTTTATGGTTCATCATTATTGATTGATTTTAATAAAAACTACATTCAATTTGCTATAAATAAAAAGCAGTTCTATTTTTATGATTAATTCAAACAATTAAATATAAGAATATAAATTAGGAAAATTTGCGATTTTCCGCCATTTTGCCGCAATTTTCTTTGCAGTAAGTTCTTTGTGCCATGCTTTCATTTTGCTTCTGTGCAATGTTGGTAGCATGGCGTGTTTTATTGTTAGCTCTTTCTTTCGTGCTCACTATACCACAAGAATGAAAGAGATAGGGCGCTTAGTTTCACAGATAATCGCAAAAAAAAGTTGGACCATTATTGAACTGCCGTGGTACGAAAATCATCAGTAGACTTCATTTGACAGCTGCCGTACCACGGCGAACACCAGTCGAAGGGATGTAGACGTACTATAAACCTCAGAAATGCTCAAAATTTACTGTTTAGACCGCTGTCATCAGAGGCCTTTAATGTACAAATTATCACACAGTAAATATCATTCTTATTCAATTTATAAAATATCTTTCAAATTGGTTCAATATTGGAGCAGGAAATAGACGAGAGCCGAACCTCGAATTATGACTTTTTGTATGGAGAAAAGACCGACCCCATTTTCTCATAACGTTGCTGAGCAATGGATTAGGAATTTCCTACAAACCCTCGGATTGTGGATAAAAGTGCGACGCAAATAGGTTGCAGCTGTTTATTACTTGAATACTTTGAATTGAGACAAATCAAATAAATTATTGACGATTAATAATAATAAAAAATATATTTTTTTAAATGTTTTTATATTCTAAAATTTAAAAATATAATTTTTATGTAAATAATTAAATAAAGGAAAAAGAAATAGTCGGGCAAGGGGGCCAATTTCGACTGTGGGGTATTCTAACTAATGAGAATAAATTCAAATACATTTAATAATTGCACGTGTGAAAATTGCAAAAGGATGGACGAACTTTCAGCTGTAGATGTAGATGGTTGATTGAAGAAATGACAAATGAAGATATGAACTCAATCTGCCTAGCCTTTTTCCCAACTATGCTGGGGTCGGCTTCCAGTCTAACCGGATGCAGCTGAATACCAGTATTTTACATGGAGCGACTGCCTATCTGACCTCCACAACCCAGTAACTGGGTAATACGATACCCCTTGGTTAGACTAGTTGTCAGACTTTCGGGCTTCTGACGAATCGTAACGACTGTCAAAGATCCACAGATGACAACCGGGACCAACGGCTTAACGTGCTTTCCGAGGCACGGAGGAGTCTCGATATGTGAAAATGGTCACCCATCCACGGACCAACCCCGGCAAGCGTAGCTTAACCTGGTGGATCGACCTGAGCGGCTGTGTTACTTAGCCACGAGCTCCTCTAAATGAAGATATGACCTACCAAACAAAAAAAGAATCATCAAAATCGATTCATAATTAGGCGGAGCAATCGAACAATATACATACAAAAAAAAAAAACATACCGTCGAATTGAGAACCTCCTCCTTTTTGAACAAGTCGGTTAAAAAGACATAATACTGCTATGCAAAGCAGCTGATAATTTATATATTTATTTATTTATTAAAACTTTATGCACAAGTAAAAAAAAATACTGTACAAAGGCGGACTTAACCGGCCTGAGGCATTTTCTAACAGTCAACCTTAGGGTGATGCAGAGACAAACATGGCAGGTGCAACATACGGGATAGATAACTCGAAAAAGGATAAATAGTAATACATATATACTTAAATACGATAATTGTAGCGTAGTGAAGTATGGTAGTACTGTGTTACAATAAAGTAAAAACTTTTTACAAAAAAAAAAACAACCGACTTCCAAAAAAACACTAAAAAAGTGAAAAATAACTTTAATTTCGGAAGTCGGTGTCTTTGCTTTTCAATTTCCGTTTTTTGCAACCGACTTCCGAAATTAAAGTTATTTTTCACTTTTTTTGTGTTTTTTTGGAAGTCGGTTGTTTTTTTTTTTTGTAAAAAGTTTTTATTTTTCACTTTTTAGTTGTGGTACCTACCCCACACAAATCCGAATACCACTACCTGCTATGTAAATAACAGGGAAGGAGTCAAACAGGATATCGTCTAGATAAACTAAGTGGGAAAAATACGTAATATTGAAGCTAACTCAAAAATTACGTAAGCAAAGTTAATAAAAATTTTATGGGACCACCTCGGAAGCATGACCTACCAAACAAAAAAAGAATCATCAAAATCGATTCATAATTGGCGGTTTAATCGCGTAACAAACATACAAAAAAAAAAAAAACATACAGACGAATTGAGAACCACCTCCTTTTTGAAGAAGTCGGTTAATAAAAACTAAAACCCAACTACGACTAAAAAGGTATAATAAACAAGACACCACAGACAGACAAATAAAAAGTCCGGAGTCGCACGTGTTAGGGCATAAATCGAACAGATTACGTGTGACTCCGGATTTTTTATTTGTCTGTCTGTGGTGTCTTGTTTATACCTTTTTAGTCGTAGTTGGGTTTTAGTTTTTATTACTTTAATGTTTTTAAATTTCTTTTGGGTTTATAATATACCTATATATTTTTGAAATGTGCTCATTAAGCCCTTTCATTTGATAACCAACATGGTACGATTAAACAATTTTTTTTTTCAAGTTTCTGACTTTATGTCCTCTAGAGGGCGCCATTTTTATTTAATGTGACGTCTCATAGCCTATAACCAGCGGACGATCAAGACGCTTCCAACGATACCTCATTTGTCAAATTGTGATGAGTCGTTTAGAAGATATGAGGGAACAGATGAACATACATACATACATACATACCGGTCAAAATCATAACCCACCTTTTTTCTTCGCCGTAGTCGGGTAAAATTTCAAACTCATTTTTGGTAGAAACCTTAATAAAATCTTAATAGGCTTCCAGATACGGCCTAATATAAAATAATAATTTTAATTACGGGATGTTGATAATTATGTGACTTTCGACTTGGTGATCGGTATTTTTTACACCCTGTATACTTGAAACAAATACACTAGGTATGTGACGTGACGTGACCAGAGGGCTGGCCTATTTTTCGGCCAAAGAATAAGTATTGCCATAAAACGTGGCAATGCTGCCAGCCTTTTGGGCACTTTTCCTGCTGACAGCGATGCGGACGAATTTTTTGATGCACTCTAGTGATTATTTCCCCCACCCTTTTTTTAGACTCGTACATATTATTATTATTTTAGTGTTAAATGTACCTATATTATTGAATTATTAAAAAAAAAATTTTTAATATTAGGTATTGAAAATACTATACTTCTATCTAAAGAAACGATACGTAACTCGCCGTGTGTCCGATATGATTTCCTTCCTACCGGAAAAAATGACGAACTACCATACTTTCATGGTTCTAATAGACCCAGCGATTTACACTGTGCCTTGTAAGAATCCGAGAGGGAGTGATGGGCTCTACGTCGCGAGCCCAGTGGGGGTTAGTAGATGTCACATGTCTCCAAATATTTAGTTCTAGGTTATGCCGCTTTCCTCACGATGATCACGAGCGTCACGACGATCTCACATAAGTATAGAGCAACAAGAATACTGTACCCAGATACGAAATCCCTTGGTAAGACTGGTTGTCAGACTTTCGGGCTTCTGACGACCCGTAACGACTGTCAAAGATCCACGAATGACAGCCGGGACCAACGGCTTAACGTGCTTTCCGAGGCACGGAGGAGTCTCGGTATGTATAGATGGTCACCCATCCACGGACCAACCCAGGCAAGCGTAGCTTAACCTGATGGATCAACCCGTGCGGCTGTTATTACTTAACCACGAGCTCCTCTGGAGGTAAACACACATATTGTCCTAAAATTCGAAGACATGTGACATTACCAACCCACACTGGGGCCGCGTGGTGGATTACAACCCACTCATTCTCACAGAGAGGAGGCCTGTGTCCCAGCAGTGGGAACATTATAGGCTGATTATGTTATAAAGTAGGTATAGTTAAAACTTGTGTACTTACCAACAATTAGGTACATCTGTGCAGGTGCGAGTGCGCGCTGTTCGTGCGCCTGCGCATATATTTATACAGAGTATAATAATCATGTGTGTGGGTGCGTGAAGTAGCGTGACGGATAGGTGCGAATTTTGTTAATTTGTAATGGAATGGAGCTTCGGTTCAGAGTTAAGGAAATGGGAAACCTTCCCTTGATTTTTTTATTTTTATTATCTTACTTATCTATCATTCTTTTCCATTTTGTGAATGTGAGAACGATGTAGGCTTAGTGGACTGTAGTAGATTTGTTGAACATTTTCTATTTTGTTAAGTACTTACCTGGTACTTTTTGAAAGGCCTACACTGTCCTCCCATACCTAATAACACTGTAATTCGAAAATATTGTAACAGCCAATTCTTTTTAAAAGAGTAACCTTGGAGTTTCTTGCCGGCTCTTCTCAATAGGAAACGACCAATTGGAACCGTGCTCCTAGCTTCTGACGTTTCATAAGTGCCCATGTAGGTTTATGTGAAATAAAATATTTTGATTTTGAGTCTTCTAAAAATAGGCCTCTCGCAACACGCCAGGCAATGGGTAGTGTAGAATTCTGTTATAAGGTAACACCATTACTACCGTAGCTTTACCGTAATTTTGATTTGAGCATTTGATCTCATCTCATATTCACTTTTTATCTCGCTCGCACACCATACTACTCGCGGACTGTGTGAGAGCGAGACGGAGTGGGGTGGTGGCGGCTCCAAGGCTCGAATAGTTTAGGTAATTGTAATTTACTATATATAGCTGCGCCCCGCGGTTTCACCCACGTAAGGCACGATCCCGTGGGAATATCGGGATAAAAAGTATCCTATGTGTTAATCCAGGTTATAAACTATCTGTATGCCAAATTTCATCCAAATCCGTTCAGTAGTTTTTGCGTGAAAGAGTAACAAACATCCATCCATCCATACTTACAAACTTTCGCGTTTATAATATTAGTTAGATAGTTCTGTTTAGAGGTAACTTTTGTAAAGCAGTTGTCAGTCTGACTTGTTCGTTAGTTTAACGGCAGTTGCAAGCGCGATAGGGTCCTGAGTTCGATTCCTAGGTCGGGAAAAGCGTAATTGGGTTTTTCCATTAGAAATGTTTCAGTCAGATAAGCCTATAATAACTGGCGAAATATGGGTTTATAATACCTGCTTGTTCCTCTTTTTTTTATCGTGGGAAATCATCACTTTCCAACTTTTAAAATACTATTAAAGGACCACCTGAATAATGTTTGAATTGTAAGTTTTTAACGTTTTCCTAACCTAATTTTTAATTTATACCTAACGAAACCGTCGCTTAGCTTATTTATTATGTTTTTCCTTATAGAAGTGAATAATTGTATTCTTATTGAGCAAAATAAAAATTTCTTAAACCGTAATCATCAAATGACTTCTCCAGCTTTGGGCCCGCGTGGTGGATTGCGTGCGGAAGCGGAAAGGCGTGTCAGTCTTTTACTAACTAAAATCCACCCGTGTTGTGTTCAGTTGCCTGTTGCCAAGGTCCCGGTATCCCTTTCGGACTTTCCCGCAACCCTGGATAGGCTAGGTACTTGATTCCTCTGCCTAACCCTTTAGGTATAACAAGCGAGATGTAATGTGTCCTAGAAAAAATACTATAAAAGGAAAAGAGCATATTTTATTGAATCTCTGTGTGATAATGATGTACATAACTAATAATATGTTTTTATATCATTTAAAAGAGTGTCCGTGGAGTTTCTTGCCAGTTCTTCTCCATAGGATACTTCTCCATAGGAACCTGCTACGCTTTGGAATGGGCAACTAGCTTCATATTTTTGACTGAAGGACGCCATGACAGTTCAAAAGTTTCTGTAAATTCGTTGAAACAAATGCTTGCTCGTGGCTAAGTAATAACAGCCGCATGTGTCGATCCATCAGGTTAAGGTACGGTTGGGCCGTGGATGGGTGACCATACCGGGACTCCTCCGTGCTTCGGAAAACACGTTAAGCCGTTGGTCCCGGCTGTCATTCGTGGATCTTTGACAGTCGTTACGGGTCGTCAGAAGCACGAAAGTCTGACAACCAGTCTTACCAATGAGTATCGTATGCAGTTGGGAAAAGGCAGGCAGATTGAAATGCTTTGAGTTTCAATTTCATGTTTCTGCTTACCCCCTATAGAAGAGCCGTGAGTGTAGCGTGTGTGTGCGCATGTCGGATTAGCTTTAATTAATCAGCATCCGCCGTATATAACACGATTACTACTAATAATTTCTAATCAGACCAGCGTGAGTAAGACTAGGTTAGACACGCGACTTCAGTCTGCCTGCCTTTTCCCAACTATGTTGGGGTCGGTTTCCAGTCTAGCCTAAATAAATGTTAGGAACATTGTGATATCGTATACTTGTTTACTATGTTTGTATGTTATGTGAGCACCATGTATCTATCACATACTTATATATTAATGAATTTGTCATTGCTCCATTTTAAATTCCTACCTATTGTGGTACAGTATTCGTATTCTAGGTGCATCGTATTCACATGTAATTATATAATTGATGTATACAAAATATTGTAAAACATTTTTAAAAGAGTAACGGTGGAGTTTCTTGCCCATTCTTCTCCATACGAAAACTACCTTTTGGAAGCGGCAATTAGAATCAGTTCTATTTCTTTCTTTGTTTTGACGTTCAAAAGTGCCTTTAATGTGCCTATTTGAAATAAATTGTTTGATTTTGACTTTAACCGGATGCAGCTGAATACCAGTATTTTACATGGAGCGACTGCCTAATCAAAAACCATGTCATTTTATTTAAATAGTTTTTTTTGTAAATTATTACTTATCTATATACAGTATGGTATCTAACGAAGGGCGTTCCCGTTTACCTCCTAATAGTATAGCGTTTATACATGCAAAAAAAAAATTACTAACCACAGTTTTTAGGGTTCCGTACCCAAAGGGTAAAACGGGACCCTATTACTAAGGCTCCGCTGTCTGTCTGTCTGTCCGTCTGTCACCAGGCTGTATCTAATGAACCGTGATAGCTAGACAGTTGAAATTTTCACAGATGATGTATATCTGCTGCCGCTATAACAACAAATACAAAAAATTTGAATAAAATACATATTTAAGGGGGCTCCCATACAACAAACGTGATTTTTTTGCCGTTTTTATAGAATATGGTACGGAACCCTTCGTGCGCGAGTCGGACTCGCACTTGGAGGGTTTTTTTTTTTATAGTTAAATTATCAAAAAATATTAAATTGTTACGGAAAAATAAAACACTCTGTACACTTGTCACAATTATTGTCTTTCTACGTTGAAATACAAGTGTGCGTGTACAGAGTGTTTCTTTTACGTATCAATTTAATAGTTTTGTGAATATTTCACTACTTATTTTTTTTTTTTTTTATTGGTAATATATTGTTTTGCATTTATGGACGCTATGTTATTTAACTTACTGCATATATTTTTTATAAGTAGATTCTTTTCTATTTTGTGAATGTGAGAACGTTGTAGGCGTTCATAGACTGTAGATTTGTAGACCATTTTTTATAAGTACCAGTAGGTACTTGTCGACAGGCTTACACTGTCCTAATTTGAAAACATTCTAACAGTCATTTCTTTTAAAAGAATAACCGTGGAGTTTCTTGCCGGCCCTTCTCCATAGGAAACGACCAATTGGAACCGTGCACCTAGCTTCTGACGTTTCATAAGTGCCCATGTAGGTTTATGTGAAATAAAATATTTTGATTTTTAATAGCTTAAAGTACTTAACAATTTCGTAATTCCTTTATCAGTTTTGACAACATGACGTGCGAGTGACATTTAACCTTAGGGTGATACAGTAATTCCGAGGTCGACTGTACGTAGTTTTTGTCTGCGGTAATATCAAACACAGTTTTTTTAAGATAACTGAAAACTAAAATACACAGACAGATAAAAATTTAAACGTAAACCATATAATATATATATATATTATATAAAATAAATAATTCGTTTGACAAGTTCATGCTTTTCGATTCACTTAAGAAGCGGCGCGAACCGTTAATAGAAATATTTATGTATTTATGTCACCACGTTTTACATTGTTACGCCGAATTATCTTAATAAAAATCTCAAATTCACTGACTGACAATGCACATGTTATACCACTGATTATAGAAGCATTTGTACATTGTAACAGCGAATCAATTCAAGTGTAAATTTTGGCCAAATATTTTTTTGTATTCATGCCATGACGGCACAAAAGGAGAGCTCAAAAAAAAAAAACAACGGTGTCTTTGCTTTTCAATTTTCGTTTTTGGCCACCGACTTCTGAAATTAAAGTTACTTTTCACCTTTTAGTGTTTTTTTGTAAAAAGTTTTTAATTTACCATATACCACTACCTGCTATGTAAATAACAGTGACGGAGTCAAATAATATATCGTCTACGTGTACTAAGTGATGACCTACCAAACAAAAAAAGAATCATCAAAATCGATTCATAATTGGCGGAGTAATCGAGTAACAAATATACAAAAAAAAAAACATACAGACGAATTGAGAACCTCCTCCTTTTTGAAGAAGCTGATTAAAAAGAGGTGCCATAAAGAAATATGAATTAAAAAAATATTAGGTATTATATTTATTAACATTAAGGGTCCTTTAATGTTAATGCCTCGTTAAGGTCGTTTCTGAGGAACAACTCTACCGGGCGAGGTCATTGGTCAAGACAATTTAGCGTAATACTTAGTCTGTGCTTGCAGGAAAGCGAGAGGAAAGTTAAAAAAAACAAATAAAGTGAAAAATAACTTTAATTTCGGAAGTCGGTGTCTTTGCTTCTCAATTATCGTTTTTTGCCACCGACTTCCGAAATTAAAGTTATTTTTCACTTTATTTGTTTTTTTTTGGAAGTAAGGTTTTTTTTTTTGTAAAAAAAATTGTTTTTCGCTTTTTAGTTGTGGTACCTACCACACACAAATTCGAATACCACTACCTGCTATGTAAATAACAGTGATGGAGTCAAATAGAACATCGTCTACATACACTAAGTTGGAAAAATACGTAATATTGAATCTAACTCAAAAACTACGCAAGCAAAGTTAATAAAATTTACAAGAAACCACCTCTGAAGCATGATGACCTACCAAACAAAAAAAGAATCATCAAAATCGATTCATATATGGTGGAGTAATCGCTTAACATACATACAAAAAAAAAACATACACGAATTTAGAAACTCCTTCTTTTTGAAGAAGTCGGTTAAAAATCCTTAAAACAAACTTACTGCATAAAGATCATTTACTTTTAAAATGCTTCAATCATTGAATGTTCTGTTATATCAATGTATCGCACTCTACGATATCCACCAAGAAATGAAATAATTTTTGATAAAAATATGAGATTTTGCGGAAAAACTTTAATTATTTTAAATATTATTTGTTACGGCTTATTATAGTATGAACAAGTACTTAGAACTAGCTCTCTGCCTTGCTTTGATTCTACCCAGATTAATATATGTATACAATTTTATTGTGTGCCCGGTTTTTGATAATTTTTGGGACTAAATGAGATGTTTACTATCCATCTCTGTCATATCTTGCAGGGAATAGGCGATGTTATTTTCCACATTATGACTGGACAGGTCCACTCAAATTTGTATGGTTCTTTCCTCAAAAGACCATTACCAACACCAATCTAAATCTGGTCCTCAAATGATCTGGCCAAGATTATTCCGGGATTTTTATAAACACATCGACATTGATTAATTTTATACAATGTTATATAAAATGACATGAATATTTACTTTGAAGAGCTCGTAGCTAAGTAATAACAGCCGCACGGGTCGATCCATCACGTTAAGGTACGCTTGCCGGGGTTGGTCCGTGAATGGGTGACCATCTTTACATACCGAGACTCCTCCGTGCCTCGGAAAGCACGTTAAGCCGTTGGTCCCGGCTGTCATTCGTGGATCTTTGACAGTCGTCACGGGTCGTCACAAGCCCGAAAGTCTGACACAGTCTTACCAAGGGGTATCGTATTACAGTGTTGTGGAGGTTGGATAGGTAGTCGCTCCATGTAAAATACTGGTATTCAGTTGCATCCGGTTAGACTGGAAGCCGACCCCATCATAGTTAGGAAAAGGCTAGGCAGAGAGTGAGCTCTCGCTTCTGAGTTGAGCTGCACGATTACTGACACATGCGTGCACGGACTGGACAGGTCCACTCAATCTGTGTGGTTCTTTCCTCAAAAGACCACTGACTCCACTCTACATGGTCTTTACATGATCTGACCAAGATTATGTCTGGACTTTAAAAGAGACTGTGACCTCGGAGTTTGTTTCGGCATTTCTACACCGACCCATATTGTTGACGTGTAAAAGTATTTACAGAAAATAAAATGATTTCGTTATGTAACAGTTTTGTTATTTTGGGACTGTTATATAAGTAATAAAACAACAATTATACTGTCGTGACTTGTATTACTGGTAGTTAAACTTAACATAATAAAATTATAGTTAAATAACAGACATATTTTTTTAATTCTAACAAAATTCTAGTACGAATCTAGAGGCTATGTAAATATAAATCCTTGCATTTGTGTCTTTTAGTCAGAATTTCTTTGAACATAATAGGTAGCTACTAGGTACTTAAAGTTTGAATCTCGAAGACTAATTTGGCATTTCAAATGAGTTTATTGTTTGTTTTTTCACTTTAGAGTTTGACATTTGAACCTGTCAAATTAGTCTATGAGATTAAAAAACAGAGTAATGAGAAAATAATTGCAATAATATGACCATAGTATCTACTAATAAAATAATTCCCAGCTTATTAGTACACGGACAGAAAGTACACACACAAACATACATAAGACGTGATTGGTCGAAGATTTAAACTCTTACAATTACAACTTAGTTTGGACACATGCATGTCTGGTTAGGGTCTACCGTTTGAACCGTAACGTACCATTAATTTTCACAATATCTTATTGGTTTTTGGACTGTTTCGTTCGTCGTCAGCGCGACTGTCGCGAGTCTAGGATCCTGGAGGCTAGTGCAGCCCAGAGTCTGATTTGTGGCCTGTTAATAAAAAAGTGGCATGTATCCAAACGTTTAATATTATTGTTGATTGCTCCACTCGATGAATAAATATTGAATATCGGTGTTGTTATAGTAACATTCCGTGTTTTGAAAATCAAAGTTTTCAAAACACAAGTCAACTTAAATGATTGGAATCACAACAGTTAACACATCATTTGATATAGTTTGAGCGAGACGCTGTTCCGCACCTGAGTTATGTGCGCGGCTTACGGGCATCAGTGCAGGCCGCTCATTCGTCAACGCTCACGGCGCCTCGCTGCGCATTCCTAAAGCGCGGAACAGCGTCCCATTCAAACGATAGCACTGATCAGACTTAATTAGGCTTTCAGAAAGGTACAATTCAGTGGAGCAAAACATCTTAAAATTACTACAATTATTAGATAAGTAAGGCTCATGAAAATGGTCTTTATTATTAACGAGAAAGAATATATAACTTTAGAGTCAACGAGCGTAGAATATATTATACTACTTTTAACTACGAAGTATTGCCTCTAAGTGTTCCACAAGATTTCCGTGGAACGACCAATAATTATGACTATAATATAAAACATATACAACAACAAACACCGATGGCCAGTGGAGCAGACGAGTCCTAGAGTGAAGACCGCGTATCGGCAAGCGTAGTGTGAGACACCCCCAGCTAGTTGGACCGACGACCTTAAAAGTTGGCTGGGACAGACTGGATGCTGAAGGCGGAGGACAGGGTGTAGTGGCGCAGCCTGGGAGAGGCCTATGTCCAGCAGTGGACTGCGATAGGCTGAGTTGATTGATTGATATAAAATATATAATCAGCGCATAATGTTCCCACTGCTGCGACCCAGACCTCCTCTCTGTGAGAGGGAGTGGGCCGGGAACCACGCGGGTCCAGTACGGGTTGGTAGATGTCACATGTCTACTTTTTGGTTCTACTTAGGACATACCGGTTTCATCACAATGATTTTCTTCACCGTTTCAAGAACAGTGGTGCTGAATTACATTGCACAAAGCAAAGAGCATGCCAAAACTGTGGCTACCAGTCTTATCGAGGGGTTCTTTACCGTGTTACCCAATAACTGGGTTGACGATGTCAGATAAGCCAGTCGCTCCATGTATAATAATATTTATATTCAGCTGCATCCGGTTAGACTGGAAGCTGAAGAAGGTGATAATGATGATTTTCCAACAAGTCAAATAAAATGGTCGTTCCACCTTACAATATAATAAGTCACGCATACCATATAGAGGTCTCTTTCGCACATCAGCTATAAATAGAAGAATCTGCGAGTGCGAGAGAGATAACAATAGATCAAGAAGTATCTCTTGCTAAAAGCTACCGACGTTACGGCTAATGTAATGCACTAGATTTGGAAGAACAACTTTATAAACTAGCGATTGTAAATATAATTTAGCATTTAGAAGAGTTCGTCTCGTTTTAGAGTATTTATTAATATGTCATTAATATTAGTATATTACATATATAAATATTTTATGCTTGTCGATACATTAGGGGTCTAACTGACAAGATTTTTTTTTTAATGCTGAATGGTCCTGGTCTTGACGTCGATCACGCATGATGAAATGCTTAAATGTTTAAATAAATAACGAGACAAAAAAACGAGAGATGCTGTTTAAAGCACTATAACTGTGAAAAAAACTTGTTTAATAGATTTGTTTCAGATTGTGGCGTGCAAATAACGTTGAAAAAGTTTATTCTGCCAATATTTAGTAGATATTATATTGAAAAATTTGTAATATCATGGGTCAAACGTTAAAGCGTATTCACTAGCTAACATGGAACCCTGTCACAGTACACATGGTCGTGATTTGGACCTCTAGAATCAATGGATCACTAATATTACAATTTCGAAAGCGACAGCAGACGGCAGTGCCGCTGCGGTTGCCTAAATGAAGGCGACAGTGCCACTGCAGTATTGATTCCGAACACGACATCACATCTACGAACACAGTGGCATTTCTCTTCTTCAGTTTCACGACACTCATTTATCATACAAAGAAACCAGAGCGCCTAGACAAGTGACAATCGCTTCGAAAGCGTTTCGTATTTCTACAACGACTTTCAACAGAATTGACATAAGGTTTTCGATAGCTTATGTCAGTCCTATATATTTTTGCTTTTTCCATCATCGTTATCGCTGATAGAATGTTACTTTGTCTAGGGCCTCAGTAGTGTTGCAGCGGTCTGTAATTGCCATTGGGCGGCACTGCTGCTGCAGTCTGCTGTCTGCCGTCGCCTTCAAAATTGTATCTTAATTTATGCATCTTCGGCTTAAACTCACATCGGTAACCCATCTAAATCTAAGCCGTAGTTAACGTCTTATCTTTAGATATCTATCAACATCGGTGTAGACATAATTTTTTACTAACTATTTGAGGTCCAATAATTTATTATAGATCTTCTTTGTTTCTCGTGAGGTTAGTGATTAACTGGTGTCAGAGTTTTAAAACCGCCCATGGGCCTCTGGCTTCACATGCTGTCGAAAAATATCTGTCAGGGTTTCCTCACGATTGTTGGTATAACGATAGTTATAGATAAGAGTAGGAATCTAATAATAGGATGACAAGGTACATATTACTCTTTAGAACTCGGTTTCTGAAAATCTTTATCCGTCCTGTTACAAAATGAGTTCTGTTTTTGGTACAAGCTTAAACTTATCAGCCAATTTTTGTATTTTGTACCTTATTTCAACTGAAATAAAGTTCTTATTACAAAAACAACTTAGTCTCGTTGAAAATCCACTTACCGAGCCATCTTTATTCCTCTGTTAAAGTTCTAAATCCAAAGAACTTTAATATTGTAGGAATAAAGATGGCTCGGTCATTGGTGGTTTGAAGATGAAGATAAATCTTGTTTTGTAATGCCCGTTCAAGTTTAATAAGTTGTGATTGGCTTTCACTCACCTGATGGTAAGTGATGATCAGGTTGAAGCTGAAAGCGAGCTTCACTCAGAATCCTGAACCATAGAGGAACTGGCTATCTTACCTCTAACTGCTGAAACACAACAGTGCTGTTAACATTGTTGTTATGGCGCCAGACTTAGATAAAATGGTGGTAGCTAGCCAGGCGGACTTAGAACAAGTCCTATCACGAACTAAACCGAGCAAATAATTTTGCTCCCTCTGAGAATCGAACTCGGGACGTCTGAGACAGATGGTTTTAGCACTAGACCAATATACGCCAACGATAGACGATTGAATAGACTTTCAGAAACCAGAGCTTAATCTCGAGCTTGAACATTTGATATAACTAGTAAATGTATCTATATAGTATAGAAATACAGTTATAATACTGAATATTGCTCTTCGTTTCATTTTAATATAATAGTTTCCCCGTGTTACTGATTATAATAAACTTTTAATAATTAAATTCTCCTTAAATTTTCAGGAGTAATGTCATTAGCCGTAGAAGTAATATCGGACTCGATATCGTAATTGGATGTTGTCATAAATAAGTTTTATTAATATCAGTAATCCAGAAAAATTTTAGATTTAGAAGCCAAAAATATGAATAATATTCTACGGATAGATCAAGTAAATAAACTTTGGATTCATACAAAGGATACTATCAAGTGCTCATACATACATCATTACATTCATCTTAATTATTATAATTAATTATGAATAATACTTAGTTTCAATAATGTCATAAGTTTGTTTTTTGAAATATTAAGTTATCTTAGAGAATAATAGTAAGAAAAATGTCTCATTCTTAATAATTAAATCGAAATAATTTTTCGTGTACGTTGACGATGTTATTACGAGGTCTGCTCAAGGCGATTTCTTCTAGAAACGTAAATTTAAATAAAATTAAATATTTATTTCTACGTACTTAATAACGAAATAATTAATTAATTTCTATAAAATAACATTACTTAGGTACAAACTTGTTGTTTTAATGTTTAATTGTTCTTGACAACTCCAATAAATACCATTTCAAGAGTTTTTTTTATGAAACAATCTATTTGTATGGAGGTAATGTTTTGCTTGTGCTTTAAAATATAACTTTTTGAGTCAAATAATTGTTTGTTTGGCTACGGCGAGTTCGATTCCAAAATCGATAAAAAAATTTATTGTTTCATTTTCTTCTTGAATATTGTCTAAAATATAATAATATCATCTGACTTAAAAATAGCGTAAGGTACATATTGGAATGCGTAGATTCATAAGCACAGCGTTCGAAGGATAATAAACCTTAAGTCAATGTCTCAAGGTGTGGTTCACCGCGGAAGCTGCGGTGAGCTTGATCTTCGTGGCCGGCGCTTTACTTTGCGTTGGACTGTTTCTTCAGTTATCTAAAAAACAATATCACGATATAAAAGGTGTACTTACTAGAGGCTATCACTATTTATAGATTTGAGAAATATCTTTGCATGTTTAAAAAATATTTATATTCTGCTATCACTAATTCGATTTCCAATCATGGTGATTATTAAAATTATGTTTATCATCATTATTATTCAGCCGAAAGATACCTAGTGCTGGATATAAGTCTGCCCTAAACATAGCCACAACAGCCGTTTCTTTGCCTCCCGCACCTCACGGATTCTCATGATCTTCAGCAGGCATCGGTTCACCTTGTAGAAGGCCTATCCATGGCGCTTCTTCGGGTACTTGCCGCCTGTCCAGAACTTTTCATCACTGCCATTTAAGTACGGCAATTCTTAAGGCTATGTTGGTTACCTTGATTATCCTGCGTATCTCCTCATTTCTAACGTGATTATTCACTACAAAGCAACAGAATATAATTGAGTGATATACTCACACAAGCAGTGACTCTAGCTGGTACAGGAGGCGGCTGCTTCTTTTTCTCTTCCACTTTCTTCTCAACTACAACTTTATCCTCCTCACTTCTTCCAATCCCACTACTAACTACACTCTTCATTCCACTTGTAGACGAACTAGCGACCCCACTATCTATCCCGCTCTCACATTCACTTTCCACAATACTTCTATCTCTATCCACATGAGTTTCAACTGAGGCGAAGCTTTCAGTCATACTCTTCTCTTTGTGCTGCTGCTGCAGTTGGGGAGCGTAGCTTTCGATACTAGTTCTGTCCTTGTCTATCTGATGGGGGTGGGGTGTAAAAGTCGTAGAGTGAGTAGTCGGTAGGCCAGAGGGAGATGGAGAACAGTTATCTGCGGCCGTGGAACATGATGCGCGCGCCGAGTCCGACCTGAAATAGTTGAGGAGTGTTACTATAAACGGTTTTTTCACTCTACTAGATTTTTCAGAGGCTTACAGCAACATCATAACTGTTGTTGCTGTGTCCACAAGCAACACTTGAATTAAATGAATAAATAAATAAATAACTAGCTACTGGGTTCTAAACCACAACCTACAACTTTGTGTGCAACAACCCACCCACACGAACACACCCTCAAACTAGAGGGCGTGTTCGTGTGGGTATGTAATAACTAGTTTCATGTTGTGCGTGTGATAAGTACTCGAATCTTTGACATTTTTCACTTGAGAGCAGGGTTGGAAAAAAAACAGTTTTTTTCAAATTTTATAAAACAAACAGTTCAAAATGTTTTAAACAAGAGTTTTTTTGTTTTTTTTCCTATGAGCGATTTATCAAATTTATTATCAACACAAATCGATCAGACCTAATAAAATTCATTTCTAGACTATTTAAAAAAAAAGATCAGATTAACATACTAAACTCAAAAACTCAAACTCAAACTCAAAGCATTTATTTCAATTAAACCATTTACAGGCACTTTTGAATTGTCAAGGAGTCAGTCAGTCAGAAATATGAAGCTAGTTGCCCATTCCAAAGCGTAGTAGGTACCTATGGAGAAGAACGGGCAAGAAACTCCATGGACACTCTTTTAAATCAAAATATTGTTACAATATAATGGTTACATCATTCATGTTGAAATTATACATGTGAGAACAATGTAGAAAGCACGTTAAAAGCGTCCGCAATTATAAAATAAGCACAATTCAAAAATTAAAATTAGCCATGGCAGCTAAGAGATGACCAGTCACAACTGACGGCGCCCGTTCACGAACATGACGCATGGATCAGCACCATTCAGCTCAAGCATTTTGAAGGGAGCTAAATGATCCAACACATACGCCACCATCAGCGAGACATTTGAGTGAGCATGACATTCCCAGCCGCCAGGGCACATTCAAGTCAATGAAAGACAAAATACCCGGTAAATGGTAGCTCTATAGTACATAGTACTCACACCTGTGCAATTATATAATACAAAGGAGTATACTAGTTATAGTTATTACTAACTATTATTGTACCTATCTGATCTGTGAACATAATTATACTGAACCAATTACATACAGCCTGTACGTTGGATGTTCGATCTTAGACGGGTAATTAACTTATCTAAAAGTATATTTAAATAACAAAGAAGAAGTCCCAAAAACAAGCGACGACAGAACGGGACCGGCGTCGAATTATAGCTATACCTACATAGGTAAAACGGACTGTGTTCAAATATGAGGAATCCTCAACATAGTTGCAGGGAATTACTTACTTCATAAAAAATATGCCAAATCTAATCTACTATCTTACCTTTTTAATTTATTTTCGAGCTATTTCAAGTCCTGAACATTTGTAACTTTTCATTTATTTCCATTCATTCGTTATTCAAAAATGATTAAAAACCATGTTTTTTTCTTGATGTTTAAAACATTGTTTAAAACCTGTTTTAAACTGTGATTTTGAACACTTAATAAAAAACATTGTTTTATTTCAAAATGTTTTAAACATTGTTTAAAATACGTGTTTTAAAACAACTTGTTTGTTTTATGCCAACCCTGCTTGAGAGCGTCTTATGATACGTGTGGGTCTAGTGTATAATATATTTTATTCACACCTATGCTCGGCGCTGCGTCCCGTGGATCACAACACCGTGTCCATGGTGTCCAAAGAGCTCAGCAGCGCGGGGTCGCGGCTGCACCAGCGCGCGAGCTCGTCCGGAGTCACCACTCCGTCGCAGTTCGTGTCCATGAGCTGGAAACAGAGATATAGCTCTTTAGAAATAAGCAGAAGCAGCTTTAACCGGGTTTTCAAAAAAGCTGCGCTTACAAACCACTAGAATTGCTCCATTTATTGGTGGAAGTACCATTCCTGCAATATTTCCGAAAGTCATATTTATTTGTTGACCGTCTCGCTAGTGTAGTCGTTGCAAACGCCACAGTTGAGCAGGAGGTCCTGGGTTAAATTCCTTGGTCGGGAAAAGTGTTATTGGATTTTTTTATTGGAATTTCTCAGTAGCTGTCTGGAGTCTGGGTTTGACCCCGGTTCAAAATCAAAATCAAAATCAAAATATTTTATTTCACATAAACCTACATGGGCACTTATGAAACGTCAGAAGCTAGGTGCACGATTCCAATTGGTCGTTTCCTATGGAGAAGAGACGGCAAGAAACTCCACGGTTACTCTTTTAAAAATAATTGGCTTTTACAATATTTTCAAATTACAGTGTTAGTAGGCATGGGAGGACAATGTAGGCCTTTCAACAAGTAAGTACCAGGTACTTAACAAAATAGATGTTCAGTAAATCTACAGTCCAATAAGCCTACAAAGTTCTCACATTCACAAAATAGAAAATAATCTATATAAAAGACAAACAATAAAAATAAAAAACCTATTTCAGCCAAATGACGTGATTGCTATTACAACCGTAACAAATTGAATAATTATCATGTCCACAAAAGCCACTAGGAGTTGAAATTAAATTAGAGGTATCTATAATAATAGGAATAATGTCAAATACAATGATTATGTCAAGGATGAATGTAAAGAAAATAAACATGGTAATTTGGGAGCAGTTAATAGACTCTTACATAATTATGCCGTTTATAAGGTACCAGGGAGGCCACATGTACAGAAGGAATTATTGCCAAACTTCCTTGTCATCAACGTAGTCTTTAATCTTATAATATGCTTTTTTGATAAGGACATATCGGTTGATGACAATAGGCTCGCCCCCTATGACATGGGACTTAAACATAACTGGCGAAATGTGGGTGTACTATAGGTACACCTCTGCCTAACCCTTCGGGGAATACAGCATATACACAACACCAAATAAATTGGGATCTGGGCGGGAGAATGATGATTTAATACTTACTACTAACAGATGTCACCATTTCAAAAACCATGCTCAGTAGCATTTGTTGCTTTCTTTCGCTAATAGATGTCACTTAACTCAATTCTGTAAGATTCTATTATTTTGTAAATACAATCATTTCAGTACTACCAACACTTCAGTTCATCTCGTTAACCGCTAGATGGTGTTGGCCTTACGCACAATGAACATTTATACACTCTCGCCTTTCCCATTGGAGTAGGCAGAGTCTCTCACTAGAACTTAGAACATAAAAACTCCACGAACTTTTCGATGTTCATGAACAACATCCCAGAAGATGGCTGAATAATCTTTTAGGATCATAAGCGAAAAATCAAAACTCACATGAAATATGCGATCCACATGATCTTTAGCGGCAGTGCTATGGACAGGCGGCGCGGCAGCTCTTCCAAGCAGTTCGTATATAGCCTGCACGACGGCCAGCATCTCTGACCGGGAGATACGGCCATCTCCGTCCACGTCGTAGAGTGTGAACACCCAGGATAGCTTCTCTTGGACCGAGCCACGAGCCACGCGGGATAGGATGTCGAGGAACTCCTGGAATTGATCAAGTGTTAGAATTAATAATTAGATAAGTGGTTGGTTTTATTTTATTTGCGAAAATAAACAGTTACACATTACAATAATTATTATGGCATAGAAATTAAAACTCAATTGAGAGTATAAATGTGTAGCCAACAACATTTTCCACAGAATATAAAAAAAAAGTTAAACAAACACAAACGACGTGCGACATAAATAACATTGAATACAGTACACTTAAATATAAAAAATAAACAAATCTAAAACAAGTAAAATAATAAAAAGATATAATAGATTATATAATATAGAAACCTCAGATTTTAGGATTATTATGTACCTAATTCTGCTGTAATTTTAAGCGCAATACTTCTAAATGCTCCAGCAGAAACAGCAGCATAAACGGTGAATCATGGGTGTCACTGGGTGTATTGTACCTCCAAGTCTTGGACGTACAATCCAAGTCGATTGAGAGCGTGCGGTCTGCACCAAGTGCAAAGATAGAAATCCGACGACTGACGAGACACATGCCGGGGGACATTAAGAAAATAGTTGGACTTTAAGTGAAGTTGATAAACAATATGCTTGACAAGACAACTGTCACGACAGCGGAGCAAGCACGAATCTTTTTAAACGCTCGTTACTTATCTGAAAACTATACTAAAAGTCGTTTAAAATTGATATACTTAAATCAATCTGCCTAGCTGTTCCCCAATGATGGGGGGCCTGCTTCCAGTCTAACCGGATGCAGCGGAATACCAGTATTTTACATGGAGCGACTGCCTATCTGTCTAACTGGGCAATACGATTCCCCTTGGTGAGACTGGTTGTCAGACTTTCGGACTTCTGACGACCCGTAACGACTGTCAAATATTCCCGAATGACAGGCGCGACCAACGGCTTAACAACGTGCTTTCCGAGACACGGAGGAGTCTCGGTATGTAAAGGGTCACCCATCCACGGACCAACGCCAGCAAGCGAAGCTTAACCTGATAGATCGACCCGTGCGGCTGTTATTACTTAGCCATGAGCTCCACAAGGTTAGTTACTAAGGAGACAGAAACACAAGACACAGACTAACAAGAAAGGAGGGTGCAGATCGTTGCAATATGCTGTACTATCCCTGTACCTACATCTTCGAAGAATACAAGCATTGCTGATATTTCTAGCCTCAAACAAATAGGCGATGTCATAAAAATAAAAAATAAAGAAATAGTTATTTATGCAACTGTTACATAATAAGGGGTATTAAAACACGAAGCGTGATAATAGTATCACATGAGTGTTTTAATACCTAATTATTTACAGTTGCATACAAGACTTTATCTACACCCATGATATGAATCCTCTATAAAAGGTTCTTTGCAATACTAATATCGAACAAAAATAGAGGGATACGACGCACGTGAATTAGAATTTTTCGAATTCGAGTAATAGATGTTTTTTTGTTTTAAATTACGGTGCTTTGTTAGTGAAACTCGCCTGCATGAAAATGTTCTTTTTTTGAAATGAGTTGTATAATGAAATTTAGTTCAACATTATAACACCCGTTTGGATGATATTATAGCTACTATGACACTGGTTGTTTTAATGTTGGAAATAAGCTAACTGTTTCAGAAATTTTTATCGAGGATTTATAGCATGGGTGTAGATAAAGACTATAAAACTAAAACCCAACTACGACAAAAAAGCCAATCAACTAGAAAGGTACAAACAAGACATCACAGACAGACAAATTAATCCGGAGTCACACGTGTTAGGGCGTATCAATCGAACAGATTTAATGTGACGTCACATAGCTTATAACCAGCGGACGATCAAGAAGCTTCCAACGATACCCCATTTGTCAAATTGTGATGAGTCGTTTAGAAGATATGAGGGAACATATTATGAACATACATACATGTTTACATACATAAATAACGGTCAAAATCATAACCCTCCTTTTTGCTTCGCCGTAGTCGGGTAAAAATGGAGGCTCATTTTAGCTAATTGCAGTCTTAGACATCAGTAGAATTAGGCAATCATAGTACAGAAAGGCTTTTAGATAATCAAGGTCTCTCTACATTGGTTTAAAAGTGGATGAAACTTTGACTAAAGTAATTTCGCACTACGTACTTCCAGGCGTAATTTCTTAAGTCGAAGATATAATATTTAAAAAAAAGTTTATTTCTATAAGTTAATAAAAAAAGGTACACCACTAAAAAGTGAAAAATAAAAACTTTTTACAAAAAATCAAACTAGGTACCAACTTCCAAAAAAAACAATAAAAAGTAAAAAATAACTTTAATTTCGGAAGTCACTGGCAAAAAACAAAAATTGAAAAGTAAAGACATCGAGTTCCGAAATTCTCGAAATGATGACCTACCAAACAAAACAATAATGATCAAAATCGATTCAAAAGTGCTAATCGCGTAACAAACATACAAAACAAAAAACATTCAGACGAATCAAGAACCTTCTCCTTTTTGAAGAAGTCGGTTAAAAATACGTTTACATTAGGTCTTTCGGGGAATTTCCATTTAAGGTTGATGCGCTAGGGTAGCCCGCGAAATTCAAATTTTCTTACGTTTTTTGCAATTTGCAGGTCAGTAGTTTTCAGGTTGTATGTTGATCTAAATATTATTAGCGGCCGTAACAAATATGGATTTACAGAATTATAAACATTACAATCAGCAATACAACTCTCTAAGTTCATGTAAGTGTATTGACTGACGATTTCATGAAATTTTCATTCATTCATTCAAGAAAATATGAATTTCGCGGGCTACCCTAGCGCATCCACCTTAAGTAAGAAATATACTTGTGTTAGGAAGTTACGTTCTTCCACTAATTACAACTTACAGTTTATGCCATTCAATTTTATATGAATAGACATTCAATTTTATGTTATGATTGATATATTGATGAATTTTATGATAAGAGTTATGTAAATAAAAACTGGCCAAGTGCGAGTCGGACTCGCGCACGAAGGGTTCCGTACCATTATTTATAAAAACGGCAAACAACTCACGTTTGTTGTATGGGGGCTCCCATACAACAAACGTGATTTGTTTGCCGTTTGCCCTTAAATAATTATTTTATTCTGTTTTTTTTTGTATTAATGTTGTTACTGTGAAAATTTCAACTGTCTAACTGTCACGGTTCGTGAGATACAGCCTGGTGACAGACATACAGACAGACGGACGGATAGCGAAGTCTTGGTAATACGGTCCTGTTTTACCCGTTGGGTACAGAACCAGAACATTAATTATGGACACGCTGTCGTGTGGAGCAGTGGAGGTGTGGTTGTGGTCAGCTTCCAGTCTAGGCGGATGCAGCTGAATACCAGTATTTTACATGGAGCGAGCTGCCTATCTGACCTCTACAACCAGTTACTAACCAATCAATTTTGTTGTCAAAGAGAATTTTACTATTATCTGCATGTTGTGTCCTATCTTAAATCTTGAGCTCGTTACAAATTGTATCGAGATTTCGAGTCACGTCGTAATGTGTTTCCTACAATATTAGTTACTGGTATCAGTCCCCGCAGTCACTCAGTGATGCCCGCGTGATAGCTTTATAAATTACTCAGTGATAATATAGCATTAAATTTGAATTTGGCTCCATTTTCACATTTATGTTTTTGATTGGATATCATTACTTTTTGTAAAGAAATTATTATTATTCGTCAACTAAAAGTGATCTGTAAAATCTATTTTCCAATATAAGTAGCAAGATTGTGTAAGAATGTATTTCTTTCGTAACACAATTAGTTACAATTGTCCGCAATAATGTCAGACCGCTGAGCCGGTGCGGTTTTGTAGTTTATATTGGTTGTCAAAGTTCTTTAAAAAAAAACGTGACTGTGCTGTCGGGGGAACTCCTTCAGGAACGAAGTTCCTTCCTCATGTATGATTTAAATAATTAATTTTCGCAACACTATTTTGTTTTTAAATTTTGACCTCACTATCGACTTTAGCACGCTTGAAAACAATACGTAAGTTATCGGTACAAAAACGATTTTTTTATTTTTTATTTATGTGCTACTAGCTTTAGCCCGCGGCTTCGCCCGAGTGGAAATTTTCCCACGGAGACGTGCTGCGTCACGATCCTGCGGAAAATCTTGACACCGCGATTCAGAAAATCGCGAGTCATAAGCACAACGTCATCAAATGAGTACCTACACTGGTAAACTCAAACTCTCCGTTCCAAACCAAGTAGTACCTAATCAGTGTTGATCGAGTGGACAGATCTTAATTAATGAAATAACTACTAAGGTTTCCTGTCCACGACGCCGGAGTCGCACCGGCGCGCGATGCCGGACCGCATGCTTGTATCGGCGCTGCGTAGATTTTACATTTTCATTCTGTAATGATCTGAATTTTTTCACCTTGTGGTCCGACTCTTGTGCGGCTCCGAATTCATGTACCGAAGCCTAAATGTCACGGACTATGACAATATTTCCAAAGCCTTAAATCCCCGTGACCCCGGACGCGTCGCACTCCTGTTGCCCGCCTCGCGGAAAACTTAAACAGCCAATGATTAACAATTATTATTAATTATTGGTTGTCTAAGTTATATAATAATCTTGTACCTATATACAAAACGATAAAAACGACCTTTCATAATGGAAACAACTCTCGTAGAAAAGAAAATATTTTTGCTATTATAATTTTGAAAGACGCTAGGTGTTAAAAATCGATTACTTGATTTTTTTTTTAATCGTAAAAATATTCTATTTTCTGATTTTTTCCTTTGTATACACACAATTACCAGGCTGGATACCAAATTTCAACTTTCTAGGTCATCTGGAAGTGGGTTAGGTTTTTGATCTATCGATATATAGGTAAGTCAGTGATAAAAATTACGATTTTTAGACGTTAATATCTCAATAACCGTTTGAGCTGTATTTATAAAATTTGGGGTTCTAGTTGATCTAAGGGGTATTAATAAATAAACCAAATTTCATGTGTGTACGTTAAATAGATTTTGAGTTATTGAGGGGTGAAAAGTAGCTCCAAATGGTTCGTGTAATATAACACACGGCTGCTGCATCGCCAGTTCTTTTCTTGAACTTGGCTTGACACGCTGCCGCGTGTCTAGATGTATACCAAATTCCAGCTTTCTAGTACCAACAGTCTCTGAGCTAAGCCGCGGACAGACGGACAGACGGACATGGCGAAACTATAGGTAAGGGTTCCTTGTTGACTACGGAACCCTAAAAAGAAGCAAACTGTGACGCAGGAATGAGACAGACCCTACCATTCTGAAGATAAAAGATCGACAAAAAATAAACAAAGTAATCTTTTCAAATATTTTCCCCAGAAATAAAGTAACGAAATATATTTTTTGTATCTTTCCCAGTTGACCATTGTATGAAAAAAAAGAGAATACGCAAGAATTTTCCCTATATTGGCTGAATAGAAACAACGTCCCGTGCCTCAATACAAAAAAAATGAGGTATTGCCGCGAAAGAACGATATTGGGTTTGTATAAAATATGCATGAAGACAAATATTGAAGAAAAATAGCTGACCTCTGTTTGACTACCTCGTGCATATATTTAAATATTTATTATGAAAGAAAATTTTACCACCGAACGTACAATTTCAATATATTTTTCGTCGAAATTAATTTAAAAAATCCCGTTGTTTTTAGTCTAGTGGTCACAAGCGGTCGCACGTCGACTGCTTAGTGTGGAGTTCTGTGTACGATTCCCAGATCGGGCAAAGTTATAATGAGTTTTGAAATTGGGAACAGGAGAGGCGAGCACCCTTTTTTAACCGAATTCCAAAAAAAACACTATATAAAACATTTTCACAAAAAAAAACCGACTTCCAAAAAAAACACTCAAAACTGAAAAATAACTTTAATTTCGGAAGTCGGTGTCTTTGCTTTTCAATTTTCGTTTTTTGCCACCGACTTCCAAAATTAAAGTTATTTTTCAGTTTTGAGTGTTTTTTTTGGAAGTCGTTTTTTTTTTTGTAAAAACGTTTTATTTTTCACTTTTTAGTTGTGGTACCTACCCCACACAAATTCGAATACCACTAGCTGATGTAAATAACAGTGAAGGAGTAAATGAAGACATCGTCTAGATAAACTAATTGGGAAACATACGTAATATTGAAGCTAACTCAAAAACTACGCAAGCAAAGTTAATAAAATTTATTTGGGACCACCTCGGAAGCATGACCTACCATACAAAAAAAGAATCATCAAAACGATTCATAATTGGCGGAGTAATCGCGTAACAAACATATAAAAAAAAAAAAAACATATAGCCGAATTGAGAACCTCCTCCTTTTTGAAGAAGTCGGTTAAAAAGTGAAAAATTACTTTAATTTCGGATGTCGGTAGCAAAAAACGAAAATTGAAAAGCAAAGACACCAACTTGCGAAATTAAATTTATTTTTCACTTTTTTAGTGTTTTTTTTGGAAGTCGGTTGTTTTTTTTTGTAAATAGTTATTATTCTCACCTCCGCTCACACGCACACATATACAATCAAACTACACCTCACTAAGTGCTTCCCTACATCTCTATCTGCCGTCATCATCTCTGACACAATCCCTCCATCGTTTCTAAGTCCAACTTCGATAACCAATACGATGTTATGTTAAATTACTTTTAATAATTAATTTCAATTACAAACAAAGCGATCACTATTTGCCTACAATAGTTCCATTCGTGTATCTCCCTTTCTTTCTTGCACGTTGTTACATGTATAAGTGTGTCCCTCTCTGTCGCCCGAGGGCCGCCATCATTGTTTTAAATGGACCCGATTTGGCTTTTGTTCAAATTACTCTATATTTCTATTGTATCAAGTAACTATGTAGTTTAATTAGTTTGGCTGGGTCGAAGGCTACACTTAATTTCAAATCTTACGTATTTTTCAATTTGCAGGTTGTACCTTTGTTGATTAAAATATGATCTATCTGCCTAGCCTTTTCTCAACTATGTTAGGGTCGGCTTCCAGTCTAACCGGGTACAGCTGAATACCTACCAGTATTTTACATAGCTTACATACAGTAACTGGGTAATACGATACCCCTTGGTAAGACTGATTGTCAGACTTTCGAGCTTGTGACGACTCGTAATGACTGTCAAAGATCTACAAATGACAGCCGGGACCAACGGCTTAAAGTGCTTTCCGAGGCACGGAGGAGTCTCAGTATGTATAAAGATGGTCACCCATCCATGGACCAACCCCGGCAAGCGTAGCTCAACTTGAGCGATCAACCCGTGCGGCTGTTATTAATAAGCCACGAGCTCCTCGTTGATTAAAATATGATGCACGACCTTAACAACGTCAATTCAAATATCTCAGAATTGACCTCATGTTCACGAAGAAAGAAACCATTGTGTAGACGATTTCTTAACGGTACGGTGTATAAACCGCGCCGTAGAAAAAACGTGTCAGCTAACAAGTTTCCATAGTGATCCATACGACCATACAACACTGACGACTGTGCCTCCACACAGCATATAAACCGCGCCGTAGAAAAACGTGTCTGTCAACAAGCTTCCATAGTGATCCTTGAGACCATACAACCCTGACGACTGTGCCTCCACACAGCATATAAACCGCGCCGTAGAAAAACGTGTCTGTCAACAAGCTTTCATAGTGATTCTTGAGACCATACAACACTGACGACCGTGCCTCCACACGGTGTATAAACCGCGCCGTAGAAAAAACGTAATCATAAAGTTTCCATAGTGATCCATACGACCATACAACACTGACGACTGTGCCTCCACAAAGCATATAAACCGCGCCGTAGAAAAACGTGTCTGTCAACAAGCTTTCATAGTGATTGTTGAGACCATACAACACCGACGACCGTGCCTCCACACGGTGTATAAACCGCGCCGTAGAAAAACGTGTCTGTCAACAAGTTTCCATAGTGATCCATACAACACGGTTATTGTATTGTAGTTGTTCTTACTTCGAAGTTCACTTTGCCACTTTGTTTGTGTTTGATAGTCTTGAACACGTAGTGAGCGTACTGAGTGGCGTCTGAAACAAAGTATTAAATTGATTAAATATTGTCCAGCTATCTAATTGCGTAACTCATTTTCGTAACCAATTAAGACCAATCTAATAAGTCCGCCTGGCTAGCTATTATCATCTCATCGAAGTCTGTCGCCATGACAACATCAGTAGAATGTACATACATTGTATATGTATGTACAGTCAGTCAGTACAATTGAACTACTGCGATTTCGCTGCTATGATTTTGCGGGGGAGGTGTGCTACTGTGTCTGTGAGGATTCCGGGTGTAGCTCGCTTCCACATTCGGCCTGATTATCACTTACCATCAGGTGAGATGCAGGCCAAGAGCTTCACAATAGTGGATAAAAAAAAATAACAATCCATCCATATTTTCTTTAATCTCCGTCAGTCTACATTTTATACACACATGCTTTTTATCCATCAACTTATGAAATGAATACGTACCTCCGAGTGGAAAGAATTGACAGAATATATTCTTGAAAGCCTCTTCATCAACCACGCCGGAAGGACACTCCTGAAACAAAACGAAAGATATTAGCGTCATCATCTTTAGATTTTGCCAAATCGAACAAAGGTAAGTTATAGAATATTTGTCCCGTGCATGACAACCGTAAACAGGTTTTTCTACACGTGAGATTCCCTCACTTGAGCTAGCAAGAGGGCACAGAGGGAACACACCGGGACAATTTTGTCTATTCTTCCGTCGACAAAACCGGTTTCTACGGTGATCATGCTACGCGTACAGGAATCGAAACCACTATACACCAATCGTTGTCACGCGAGGTTTTCAGAATTGCCTTCTCAGACATACTCTCAAGAATATGTTTGGGTACTCGTGTGGGCAACCAGGATAACTCTCAGAGAAATTAGATGCAAGACCAAACGTTTCACGTGCTCTCCGAGACACGGAGGAGGGACTCCGTCAAATTCATAACTCTGCTACGGAGAATTTCTTGAGAGAACCCATTGGTGGACCCCGAATTAGAACTCAGGATCATGATGTCAATCAAAATCAAAATATTTTATTTCACATAAGCCTACATGGGCACTTATGAAACGTCAGAAGCTAGGTGCACGGTTCCAATTGGTCGTTTTCTATGGAGAAGAGCCGGCAAGAAACTCCACGGTTACTCTTTTAAAAATAATTGTTGTGTGTTAATAGTTATGGGAGGACAGTGTAGGCCTTTCAAAAAGTTTCAGGTAGGTTAGGCTAAGCCTACAATGTTCTCACATTCACAAGGTAGAAAATAATCTACATAAAAGATAAATAAGATACTAAAGATTAAAAAAAAAACCTATTTAAACCAAATGACATGATTGCCATTACAGCTGTAACAAATCTGATTAATTATCATGTCCACCAAAGCCTGTAAAGTATATAAATGTCAAATAATATTATGATTATGTCTGTTAGGGATGAATGTAAAAAATAAACATGGTAATTTGGGAGCAGTTAATAGACTCTTACATAATTATGCCGTTAATGAGGTACCAGAGAGGCCACATGTGCAGAAGGAATTATTGCCAAACTTCCTTGTCATCAACGTAGTCTTTAATGTTATAGTATGCTTTTTTGACAAGGACACGTTTGATGAGGGTTTTGAACTTACCATCGCTAAGTTCTGTAACCAACTTTGGCAACTTATTATAAAAGCGGATACTGTTTATAAGAAACGACTTACTAGTTTTAGTTAATCTAAATTTGGGTATCACAATTTCATGTTTACTACGTGTAAATGTGATGTGATTTCCGCTTGCAAAAAAAACCAAATTAGGTAACCAAAACTAAATAAGTACCGCAATAAAAGCCTCCAGGCATGAAGGGTGTTCACATCTTACGTAACAGCTGACGAACGACTTTTACCTGTTTGAACCCGCGGTACATGAGCTTGATTTCGTGTGCCGTGAACCGGGTGGACTGCGCGAGAGTGCCGGGTGGCTCCGGCCGGTGACGCACCACGCCCGTCGGGAAGATTGATTCTTCGCATTCTTCCTCTGTGAACAACGAGATAAAGTTCTTAATTATTATTTTATTTAAGGAAACTCACCGACTGGTCGGCACTTCAGAACTAACACAAAAAAAAACCAGCCAAGTGCGAGTCGGACTCGCGCAGGAAGGGTTCCGTACCATTATCTATAAAAACGACAAAAAAATCACGTTTGTTGTATGGGAACCCCTTACATATTTATTTTATTCAGTTTTTTTCGTTTTTTGTTGTTATAGCGGCAACAGAAATACATCATCTGTGAAAATTTCAACTGTCTAACTATCACGGTTCATGAGATACAGACTGACGACAGACAGACGGACGATCGGACAGCGGAGCCTTAGTTCCCGTTTTACCATTTGGGTACGGAACCCTAAGAAGATAAAACAAAACAAAATCGGCGGATTATTTTACTTTCCTAAAATATTATTTTCTTAACATAACTGTTTCATTTTCTCTTTTAACACAAAATCGGCGTTTAATAGAACATAGACAATAAGCGCCGCGTCAAATGGACGTTTGTGGTGGCGCGGACATTATACTCTGTACTACATTAGTCACTCACGATTTAGTCCGTTCTCATTCCTACTGCTGCCGAATGAATGCACTTTGAAAGCTTCATACATAATCAGCCTATAATGTTCCCACTGCTGGGACCTGAAGGAACATGGGTGGGTTTTAGTCAGTAAAGGTCTGACACGCCCTCCCGCTCCGCCCAGAGCGGGAGAAGTCATTTGATGATTTCCCACCCACAAAAAAAAATCATCAGTCATTTGTCATGCCCCAACGCAATTGAATTCAAAATCGGTTGAACGGACTGTAAAAAAGGCTTATTTAAATGTCTTATCTTATTTCAAATGGAGTGTGCACAAATAGGCCTCCTCTCTGTGAGAGGGAGCGGGCCGTAATCCACCACGCGGGCCCAGTGCGGGTTGGTAGATGTCATATCTTCGAATTTTTGGTTCTAGGACATGCCGGTTTTCTCACGATGTTTTCCGTCACCGTTTTGAGAGCAGTGGTGATAAAATAATTTACACAAAGTAAAGTGCCTGTCAAATCAAATCAAAATCAAAATCAAAATATTTTATTTCACATAAACCTACATGGGCACTTATGAAACGTCAGAAGCTAGGTGCACGGATCCAATTGGTCGTTTCCTATGGAGAAGAGACGGCAAGAAACTCCACGGTTACTCTTTAAAAATAATTAGCTGTTACAATATTTTCGAATTACAGTGTTATTAGGTATGGGAGGACAGTGTAGGCCTTTCAAAAGTACCAGGTAAGTACTTAACAAAATAGAAAATGTTCAACAAATCTACTACAGTCCACTAAGCCTACATCGTTCTCACATTCACAAGATAAAAAAGAATCTATACAAGAGATACGTAAGATAATAAAAATAATGCCAGGGTTCGAACCTACAACCTACAACTCGTAAGTCGTGGCCGTGACCGTTACCACTTTTTTCACCGTTGTCTCAGAGCTTGTCCCGGTGAGGAAATGAAATGAAATGAAATGAAATTGTTTATTCTGTAAATAGGATATCAGGATGAGGCGTTTTACGCGCGAGTTGACTCGCGCGTTGACAATCGCGCGATTGTGAGGTACTAGTGGTTCATACATTCCGTCCCATGCAATAGCGCCTTTCACTACTCGCACGTGAACAAAACGTGAATAAATCAATTCGATTCGCCGCATCTGGAAAAGCTCTTAGACGCTCCTCCTATTTCTTTGAGGGAACGTACGTAACGTAAAAGAATAGAGGGCATGCAAATCGGTTCCAATCTTCGGGCAGCTACTGAGAAATTTCTGATGAGATTAAAGCCAATAACGCATCCTAACTCAGGGATCGATCCCCAGAACCCACGCTCAGCATTCGTGCTTGCGACCACTGGACCAACGAGGCTTTTCAAAAAAGTTTTTTCTTCCAAAGAAAAAAAACAAACGATATCCCAAAAAAACGTGAAAAATTACTTTAATTTCGGAAGTCGGTGTCTTTGCTTTTCAATTTTCGTTTTTTGCCACCGACTTCCGAAATTAAAGTTATTTTTCACTTTTTTTTGTGTTATTTTTGGAAGTCAATGTTTTTATTTTTCACTTTTTAGTTGTGGTACCCACCCCACATAAATTCGAATACCACTATCTGCTATGTAAATAACAGTGACGGAGTCAAACAATATAACGTTTACATAGACCAAGTGGGAAAAAATACGTAATATTGAAGTTAACTCAAAAAATATGCAAGCAAAGTTAATATAATTTATATGGGACCACCTCTGAAGCATGACCTTCCAAACAAAAAAATAATCATCAAAATCGATTCATAATTATTGGCTGAGTAATCGCGTAACATACATACAAAAAAAAAACATAGACGAATTGAGAACCTCCTCCTTTTAGAAGAAGTCGGTTAAAAATGACGGTAAAAGCCACACTATATAGCTAGTCTTACATTCAAAATATGCCACAATAAACATCGCTGAACGAGCAAGCTTGAATGAAAGACTGCCTGAATGAGAGTGAATGAAAGACTTTGTGAACGAATGAATACTGCTGTGTGTACTGTGGGAGCCAGGCCTCTTTAACGGAACTGGTTGGCCAGTGTATGTTGGCACTTCATGAATCAGGGTGTGCTATAGGTACACCTCTGTCTAACCCTTTGGGGAAAACATGCTTGATGTTTAGAAAATATTTATAGTATGTCCACGTACTGAGGCATTGACACAGATATACTTATCTATATTGTAAATGTCACCTACTTATAATGCATTTCAAATAAGATTAGACAAACAAAACTTTTTACAGTCCGTTCAATCGATTTTTTCTTTTATACCGTACGCATAAGGATGGCATTAAAAGCAAAAAGATTACACAATACCAACTGTCTACTGGGTGGGATACCGGGACCTTGGCAATAGGCAACTGAAGGAACACGGGTGGGTTTTAGTCAGTAAAAGTCGGACACGCCCTCCCGCTCCGCCCAGAGCGGGAGAAGTCATTTGATGATTTCCCACGCTAACAAAAAAAAAATCCTTTCATTTGTCATGCCCCAACGCAATAGAAGTCAAAATCGGTTGAACGGACTGTAAAAAAGGCTTATTTAAATGTGTAATCTTATTTCAAATGGAGTGTGCACAAATAAAATTATTTGCTTTTTTTATTTCATAAAAACAGCCTATAATGTTCCCACGGCTGGACACATGCCTCCTCTCTGGTAGAGGGAGTGGGCCGTAATCCACCACACGAGCCCAGTGCGGGTTGGTAGATGTCACATGTCTTCGAATTTTTGGTTCTAGGATACACCAGTTTCCTCACGATGTTTTCCGTCACCGTTTTAAGAGTAGTAGTGATGAAATGAAATTCACAAAGTGCCTGTCTGGGTTCGAACTCACGACCTACAGATCGTAAATCGGGGCCGATACCACTGGGCCACCACTGCTCATAATTAATCATAGATGATTCCTATTTCTCATTTCTTAATGTTTTAACTTCATACAGTATACAGGGTGTTAGGGTAGACACCGTTATCCTTGAAACTAGTGGTTTGGTGTCATTTATAATATACTTTTTCTATGGGACCAGCATTGAAATCGCAAAAAAAAAATCAGTTCCATACATTTTGTCGATTTAAGTGAACAAAAATGTATGGAACTGCTGATTTTAATTTTTAACATATTTTTTCCTATTTTTTTCACATTTTTTCATTTTTTTTATTCACATTTTTTCCTAACATATTTGGTTCTGAACTTCGTTGCAGTTCAAAATACACCAGTTTCTTTTGTAAATGGCTGTTTTTTATACAAAATGCGGGTCGTTGAGGCTTTTTGGCTTAAAAGGAGTAAATGGAACTTAGAAATATTTTGTAAAGATAATGTGAAGAAAGAGTTAAAGCCCTAGCCTACCTCAAATTTTATCTCGCTCGCACCATACTACTCGCGGCCTGAGTGAGAGCGAGACGGAGTGAGGTGCTGGCGGCTCTCAAGCCTCGAATAGTTTAGATAATTGTCTTTTGACGGTGAAAATAAAAAAAAATAAAAAAAATAAAAATAAGTAAATTTAATAAAAGTTAAATTTAAAAAACCCCCGACAAAACAAAGCTTCTAAAAAGTTTAATATAAATTGTAGGGAATATTCTTCTAAAAATTCGCCCTTTAAGTTTAATATAAATTGTAGGGAATATTTTCGTCGCGTCGTCGTTGCGTCGGAAGACGGCTTTTTTTTTAACAATGTCAATGGTAAATCTTGAAGGGAATTTGGTAAATGGTTTTACAAAAAAACTTTTTACCACAACTAAAAAGTGAAAAATAAAAACTTTTTACAAAAAAAAAAACAACCGACTTCCAAAAAAACACTAAAAATGTGAAAAATAATTTTAATTTCTGAAGTCGGTGAAAAAAAAACGAAAATTGAAAGGCAAAGACACCGACTTCCGAAATTAAAGTTATTTTTCACATTTTTAGTGTTTATTTGGAAGTCGGTTGTTTTTTTTTTTTGTAAAAATTTTTTATTTTTCACTTTTTAGTTGTGGTACCTACCCCACACAAATTCGAATACCACTACCTGCTTTGTAAATAACAGTGACGGAGTCAAACAATATATCGTCTACATACACTAAGTGGGAAAAATACGTAATTATTGAAGCTAACTCAAAAACTAAGCAAGCAAAGTTAATAAAAAAATTATGGGACCACCTCTGAAGCATGATCTACCAAACAAAAAAAGAATCATCAAAATCGATTCATAATTGGCGGCGTAATCGAGTAACATACACACAAAAAAAAAATATAGACGAATTGAGAACCTCCTCCTTTTTGAAGAAGTCGGTTAATTATAATAGACATGCAGTAGACATTTCTCTCAAATACCTACTTACTTACTTCACTGTAGGTAGGTAGGTGTTGTTTGCAGCGCTAAGTCTTGGTTTTTTATTTTGGGTCAACGCTAAGTCTGAGTTGACTCGAGTTGAGTCTAAGTTGAGTCTTATTAAATGTAATAAGGTAATGTAAGGTACCTTACCTTATTACATTTAATAATATACAGCCTTGTGACAGGTCGGTACAAGTGTAAGCTTTAGGACCCTATTATTTTCACCCTTTGGATACAGAATCCTTAAAACTAATAACCTCATTCATTTTCAATATTGTATAGCAACGTAAATTGTTATTCCAAATAGCGAATCTGCTCATTCCTAAGTAATCCAAGAAAGACTCGAAATAATTATATAAATAAATCGCACTAACAGTAAAGCTATGAGCCGTCTTTATATTTAAAATGAATCATCTGTTAGTAGCAAACGCGGGTAGAATAACATTATTTATTGAACAATAAATAATGTTATTTTCTTTAGGAATTTCTCAGCAGCAGCTTGGTTTCGTGCCCGGTTGATGGAAATAGGCTCGCTCCCTGTTAAGGACCCCTACCTCACAGTGCTTAGCATGATCCTCCGTTATGTCGAAAATACTGCAGCAATTTAAATCTAAGCTAATTTTAAAATAAATATACAGGGTGTTAGGGTAGGGACCGTTATCCTTGAAACTAGTGGTTTGGTGTCATCTATAATATACTTTTTCTATGGGATCAACTTTGAAATCGCAAAAAAAAAATCATCTGTTCCATACATTTTGTCGATTTAAGTGAACACAAATGTATGGAACAGCTGATTTTTTTTTTGCGATTTCAAGGTTGGTCCCATGGAAAAGTATATTATAGATGACACTAAACCACTAGTTTCAAGGATAACGGTGTCTACCCTAACACCCTGTATGATAAAGTTGAGGATTCATGCTAGGTCCTATGTTTGGCGAAAACACGACGCTCGAGAGCCGCCAGCACCCCACTCCATCTTGCTCTCACTCAGGTCGCGAGTAGTATGGTATGGATAAAATTTGAGGTAGGTCAGGGCCTTAAATGGAAAGTCGGCTTCCAGTCTAACCGGATGCAGCTGAATACCAGCATTTTAAACGGAGCGACTGCCTGTCTGACCTTCTCAACCCAGTTACTGGGTATCACGAGACCCCTTGGTAACACTGGTTGTCGCACTTTCGGTCTACTTTTTAACCGACTTCTTCAAAAAGGGGGAGGTTCTCAATTCGTCTGTATGTTTCTTTTTTTTGTGTGCATGTTACGCGATTATACAATGTTTGTAAATATGTCAGCACTATATATCTATCACATAATTAATTATCTATCATTGCTTCATTTTCAGCTTCTTTGATGTAGTTTTAGGGGTATGAGGAACAGGGTGTAAAGTTCACTCATCCACCATAGAAAAGGGAGGATCCTCCAACCAGACGGGTGTTGTGTCTGGCGGGCAACTGCCCGACGATTGATGTTGGGTTTTTGTATATATCTCCACTGCACGGTAAACTTTAATTGCGCGATGCAGGATTTATGTGACGTCAGGATGACGTCAGGTCTTTGATGCGTGGTTCGCACGTGGCGATGTAGATACCGCCACATCACTCCCCTCCGGAGACCGGAGGTCGATAGTGGGCTGAGTCTTGTAGACCCCCACATAGTAATTTTATTCCAGGTGCATCGTTTTCACAATGATAGAATTGATGTATACAAAATATTGTTAGACGTTTTAAAAGAGTAACGGTGGAGTTTCTCGCCCATTCTTCTCCATACGAAGTTACTTTTTGGAAGGGGCGACCAGGATCAATTCTATTTTTAATCGACTTCAAAAACGAAGGACGTTTTCAATTTGTTTTTTGTGTTTGTAACGCGTTTACTCCTGTAATTCTGAATTGATTTTGATGATTTTTGTTTGGTAGGTCATGCTTCAGAAGTGGTCCCATATAAATTTTATTAAGTTTGCTTGCGTAGTTTTTGAGTTAACTTCAATATTACGTATTTTTCCCACTTCGTATATGTAGACGATGTTTTAAGTGACTCCAGCACTGTTATTTATATAGCAGTTAGTGGTATTCGAATTTGTGTGGGATAGGTACCACAATTAAAAAGTGAAAATAAAAAATTAAACGTAAATTGTACAAGGACCACAACTTATTTTAATATCTTATGTCATTTACCTACAATTTAGGCAAATAAAGCTTTCTTTCTTTCAAAAAAAAAAAACATCCGACTTCCAAAAAAAACACTTAATAGTGAAAAAGTACTTTAATTTCGGAAGTCGATACCTATCTTTGCTTTTAATGTTCTTTTTTTGCCACCGAATTCCGAAATTAAAATACCAAATTTTTCACTTTTTAGTGTTTTTTTTTGTAAAAAGTTTTTATCTTGTTAATTCTGAAGTTCTAAAGCGCCTATTTTAAAATAAACGATTTGTCTTTGACTGAGTAGCGTCGTGAACGATGGGCATAAGACACGTCATTTTAATAGCTAGGCCTACTCTGAGTTGAAAGTATTTCACCCCCTCTTCAATCACGTCACTGCCACCGGCAACTGACCAGTATGATTGTAATACAGATTTCGGTTGGTTGACCACTTTGTATCAATCACGGTCAGAGACAAACTGCCTCGTTGGTCCAGTGGTTATGAGCGCGACTGCCGAGCGTAAGGTTCAGTGATACCCTTGGATGATTATAGCAGTTCTTCGATTTGGGCCCAATAAATGGTAATACGCTCGTCCCATTACTTTTCATGAATAGCATAATTGAACGCCTAGAAATAGTGACATTACCTTATTTACATGGAGCGCCTAGGAGCGCCTGCCTATCAGACCTCCACACGATACCCCTTGGTAAGACTGGTTGTCAGACTTTCGGTCTTCTGATGAACCGTAACGACTGTCACAGATCCACGAATGGCAGCCGGGACCAACGGCTTTACGTGCTTTCCGAGGCACGGAGAGAGTCTCGGTATGTAGGTCACCCATCCACGGACCAACACAAAAACGTATAAATAAATAAAATGCTTGCCATCTTAAAATGATTGCTTATATTGCGAAATAAAATGCTTTTTCAGGCTTGGTCTCTAGGCACCATACGCGTACACCGGCCCCTTGGCAACACGCAACTGAAGGAACACGGGTAGGGTTTTAGTCAGTAAAAGTCTGACACGCCCTCCCGCTCCGCCCAGAGCGGGAGAAGATATTTGATGACTTACCAACCTCAAAAAAAAAAGGCACTATAAATGTGATGTTATGTGATCAGGCATTCAACACGTCACTATAAAACACAAACACAAACTGTCACGCTGTTCACGTCAAATCGTTTCAAAAGGCCGTGTTGAAAAGACATCACTAGCCTTGTAGCTATGTGAATGGGCGTTATCAGATGGCGGTCGCTCCATGTAAAATAGTGATGTGCAGCTTCTAAAGAGGGCCTTGACAGACAACGTGAGATGAAACGACGATGAACGTGACGATGGAAATGTCAAAATGTATTGGATTGATATCAGCTACCGTGACGCTTATGTCAATCCTGTTGAGTCGTTGCAGAAATACGAAACGCTTTGACATCGGTTGTCATTCATCTAGGCCCCCTGGTTAGATTGGAAGCTGAAAACAATACAGGTAATTTTGTGAACGAGGCAAGGTTAGTTAAAGCAGATTTTGTAATAAGTACGTTGGTACAAAAAAAGGGACAGAAAAAATCGACTTCCAAAAAACATAAGAAAGTGAAAATTTACTTTAATTTCGGAAGTCGGTTTCTTTAGATTTTTATTTTCGTTTTTTGGCACCCACTTCAAAAATAAAACTTATTTTTCACTTTGTAGTGTTTTTTTGGAAGTCGGTTGTTTTTTTTTTTTGTAAAAAGTTTTTATTTTTCTCATTGTAGTTACCTATGGTATCTACACCACTCCAACCATTACTTGCTATGTAAACAACAGTGACAGTAAGTACATGTTATAACATCATCAAGATACACAAAGTGATACATACGTAATATTGAAGCTAACTCAAAAACTACCCAAGCAATAATAAAAATATGGCACTTTAGGAGTTTAGTAGTATGAGGAACAGGGTGTAAAGTTCACTCATCCACCATAGAAAAGTGAGGATCCTCCGATCAGACGGGTGTTGTGTCTGCCGAGCAACTCCCCAACGATTGATGTTGGGTTTGTATATATGTCCACTGCACGGTAAACTTTAATTGCGTGATGCAGGATTTATGTGACGTCAGGTCTTTGATGCGTAGTTCGCATGTGGCGATGTAGATACCGCCATAGCACCAACGCGCAAGCTCCGTCTACCAAATGAAAAACGAATTTTCCAAATCAGTCCAGCCGTCTTCGAGTAATCGGAGAACTTACATAAAACAAACTAAAAAAGAATTATCAAATTCCATTCGTAATTGGCGGAGCACTCACGTAACAAACACACAAAAAAGAAAAAAAAAACATACAGACGAATTGAGAACCTCCTCATTTTTGAAGAAGTCGGTTAAAAATAAACAAGATTCCGTCGAACTGAGAACCTCCTCCTTTTTTTGAAGTCGGTTAAAAAAGATTGGATTTTGTAAGTAATTAAGTTTTTATATCAAACATTTAAAGGTACCTACTTAGTACTGTATAAAGCCAGGATAAACACATCTTTTGTAATGAGGCCGTAAATAATATGTTTCACAAACACGTCTGTTTGAAACAAAGGTGTCACGCTGTTTCGCTCGCGAGACGTGACACGACCAAAAGGCCGTCGTTACCACGTGACACCGGTGTCAATGCCATGTGAACGTTTCAATATGGCCGCTGTCAACGAGTAGTGTATAGTATTGTTCCGAAAACATTGAATATTATTAATAAAATAAAAAATCCAGAGTCACACGTAATCTGTTCGATTTATGCCCTAACACGTGTGACTCTGGATTTTTTATTTGTCTGTCTGTGGTGTCTTGTTTATACCTTTTTAGTCGTAGTTGGGTTTTAGTTTTTATAACTTTTTTTTTTTTTTTCTTTTGTGATTATAATATATATATTTTTGAAATGTGCTCATTAAGCCCTTTCATTTGATACCCAACATGGTACGATTAAACAATTTTTTCAATTTTTTTTGTCAAATTGTGGTGAGTCGTTTAGAAGATACATACATACCGGTTTTTTCTAAGCCGTAGTCGGGTAATAAAAATGCAATAGTATTCAGAAGTCCGAAAGACTGACAACCCGTATTCGGGGGTTTGTGTTCGTTGTCACACTTGGGGGGTCACACCAATATGTCTGTGACAAGGACGGGGAGTTCCATAACTCATGAAATTCGTGTGACGTAATTTATGTAATGACTAAAGGATCTCATGATAAGGAAAAGTTCCTATGGAACAAATTTAACTTAGACAGATATATTCTAGATACCTATAGATTCTAAAGATTATAATTTTGTAAACATACAGGGACTAAGGGACAGCCCTCCGCAGACTGATGGGATGAATTCAGCATATCATATTAAGACGACCTTTCCATGAAATTATTTTAGGAACGTTATGGGAATCCAATAAACCTAATTTGTTTCATTACCTCACGCGCAATGTATCGTTACCGTGACAAAACCCACGTAGCCACACTTCTCGTGTCGGGGAGGGCGCGCTCGCGCCTCTTGATTTATCAATGTAAATTCTGAGCTTCCCGCGTCGTTCGCTGTAGTAGTTGCTTACATTTACTTTTTATTTCTGCTTGAATACTTACAGGGGGTCTCAACTGGCCACATTAGCAATTCCTCTAAAAGCAGTTCATATCCTGAATCCCAGCTGTCATTAGCAATTCCTCTAATTTGACACAAAAGCAATTCATATTATGTGGACCATTTTACGAATCTCCATAGAAAACTGTCAAACAGATGAATTGTTTCCTAATATGAATCGCACGCAGATCATATTATGAATTGTCAGTTTGAGACGTTTTACGATGATTCATAGTATTTTTAACCGACTTCTTCAAAAAGGAGGAGGTTCTCAATTCGTCTGTATGTTTTTTTTGTTTTTTTTTTGTTTAGTATTTGTTACCTGATTACTCCGCCAATTATAAATCGATTTTGATGATTCTTTTTTTGCATGGTAGGTCATGCTTCCGAGGTGGTCCTACATATTTTTTTAACTTTGCTTGCGTAGTTTTTGAGTTAGCTTCAATATTACGAATTTTTCCCACTTAGTTTATCTAGACGATGTTTTCATTTACTCCTTCACTGTTATTTACATCAGCTAGTGGTATTCGAATTTGTGTGGGTTTTTATTTTTCCTACTACCACAACTAAAAAGTTAAAAATTAAAAACAAAAGAAACCGACTTCCAAAAAAAACACTCAAAACTGAAAAATAACTTTAATTTCGGAAGTCGGTGGCAAAAAACGAAAATTGAAAAGCAAAGACAACGACTTCCGAAATTAAAGTTATTTTTCAGTTTTGAGTGTTTTTTTTGGAAGTCGTTTTTTTTTTTTGTAAATAGTTTTTTCCTATTATGATTCTGTCAAACTGACTGTTTTAAGCCACCTGTTCTCGATTTTGATTTTTTTTTGTTTGGTGTAATGGCGTGTGCTAGCTGACATAAGGCTAATAATTAGATTTATGTGTTTTTGTTCCGTAATTTGAATGATTTTACATACTATTGTATAGAATCATTTTTTTCTAACTAAATAGACAGCTGTGCTGCTGGGGTTTGTTCCGCCACATCTTCTTCCCAGCTAAAGCACTAGGAAGTGGTGAAGGGTTGGCGTTTTGGAGGACTGTCTTATGTAATTTTGACGTTCGAAAAGTGCTGATTCTCAGCCTAGTTTGAATAAATGACTTTTGATTTTGATTTTAATATCCATTGCTGGTGTTTTGATTTTAGCTGTTTTATTTACATAAATGGAGTGCTGCGTACAGAGAATGTAATTTTATATTGGAATAAAGGTATAGTAACTGAAAAAAAAAAACGATAAAAAAACTTTCCTGAGAATTTTTCCGGTGGAATATATGATTCAAAATAAGGAGCTGTATGCCCCCTGTTAATTTGCGAAGGGCTGTCCCTTAAACCCTGTATGTATAACTGTAATAGTCGCGAATCATTATTTTAATCAAGATACAACCTGACACTGACCTGGGGCCCTAAACCGGCCACATTAGCAATTCCTCTAAAAGCAGTTCATTTCCTGAATCCCAGCTGTCATTAGCAATTCCTTTAATTTGTCACAAAAGCAATTCATATTATGTGGACCATTTTACGAATCTCCATAGAAAACTGTCAAACAGATGAATTATTTCGTAATATGAATCGCACGCAGATCATATTATGAATTGTCAGTTTGTGACACTTTACGATGATTCATAATATTTTCCTATTATGATTCTGGTAAAGTGACTGTTTTAAGCCCCCTGCAAATTGCAAAAAACGTAAGAAAATTTGAATTTCGTGGGCTACCAGTACGGATCTACCTAATAGACTATATTAACAATTTCTGAAATGTCTCTTTATCTCCAAAACTATCAATCCTGTTGAGTCGTTGCAGAAATACGAAACGCTTTGACATCGGTTGTCATTCATCTAGGCCCTCTGGTTAGATTGGAAGCTGAAAACAATACAGGTAATTTTGTGAACGAGGCAAGGTTAGTTAAAGCAGATTTTGTAATAAGTACGTTGGTACAAAAAAAGGGTCAGAAAAAATCGACTTCCAAAAAACATAAGAAAGTGAAAATTTACTTTAATTTCGGAAGTCGGTTTCTTTAGATTTTTATTTTCGTTTTTTGGCACCCACTTCAAAAATAAAACTTATTTTTCACTTTGTAGTGTTTTTTTGGAAGTCGGTTGTTTTTTTTTTTTTGTAAAAAGTTTTTATTTTTCTCATTGTAGTTACCTATGGTATCTACACCACTCCAACCATTACTTGCTATGTAAACAACAGTGACAGTAAGTACATGTTATAACATCATCAAGATACACAAAGTGGATTAATACGTAATATTGAAGCTAACTCAAAAACTACCCAAGCAATGTTAATAAAAATATGGCACTTTAGGAGTTTAGGAGTATGAGAAACAGGGTGTAAAGTTCACTCATCCACCATAGAAAAGTGAGGATCCTCCTACCAGACGGGTGTTGTGTCTGCCGAGCAACTCCCCAACGATTGATGTTGGGTTTGTATATATGTCCACTGCACGGTAAACTTTAATTGCGCGATGCAGGATTTATGTGACGTCAGGTCTTTGATGCGTAGTTCGCATGTGGCGATGTAGATACCGCCACATCACCAACGCGCAAGCTCCGTCTACCAAATGAACAACGAATTTTCCAAATCAGTCCAGCCGTCTTCGAGTAATCGGAGAACTTACATAAAACAAACTAAAAAATAATTATCAAATTCCATTCGTAATTGGCGGAGCACTCACAGAATACAGACGAATTGAGAACCTCCTCATTTTTGAAGAAGTCGGTTAAAAATAAACAAGATTCCGTCGAACTGAGAACCTCCTCCTTTTTTTGAAGTCGGTTAAAAAAGATTGGATTTTGTAAGTAATTAAGTTTTTATATCAAACATTTAAAGGTACCTACTTAGTACTGTATAAAGCCAGGATAAACACATCTTTTGTAATGAGGCCGTATAATAATATGTTTCACAAACACGTCTGTTTGAAACAAAGGTGTCACGCTGTTTCGCTCGCGAGACGTGACACGACCAAAAGGCCGTCGTTACCACGTGACACCGGTGTCAATGCCATGTGAACGGTTCAATATGGCCGCTGTGAACGAGTAGAGTATAGTATTGTCCCGAAAACATTGAATATTATTATTAAAATGCAATAGTATTCAGAAGCCCGAAAGACTGACAACCCGTTTTCGGGGGTTTGTGTTCGTTATGTCACACTTGGGGGGTCACACCAATATATGTCTGTGACAAGGACGGGTAGTTCCATAACTCATGAAATTCGTGTGACGTAATTTATGTAATGACTAAAGGATCTCATGATAAGGAAAAGTTCCTATAGAACAAATCTAACTTAGACAGATATATTCTAGATATAGATTCTAATGATTATAATTTTGTAAACATACAGGGTGTAAGGGACAGCCCTCCGCAGACTGATGGGATGAATTCAGCATATCATACTAAGACGACCGGTACATGAAATTATTTCAGGAACGTTATGGGAATCCAATAAACCTAATTTGTTTCATTACCTCACGCGCAATGTATCGTTACTGTGGCACAACCCACGTAGCACTCCTCGTGTCGGGGAGGACGCGCTCGCGCCTCTTGATTTATCAATGTAAATTCTGAGCTTCACGTGTCGTTCGCTGTAGTATTTGTTTACATTTACTTTTTATTTCTGCTTGAATACTTACAGTTCTCGCTTTATTTTTTTTATTTTTTTTTGTTTTGTGTAATGGCGTGTGCTAACTGACATAAGGCTAATAATTAGATTTATGTTTTTTGTTCCGTAATTTGAATAATTTTACATACTATTGTATAGAATCATTTTTTTCTAACTAAACAGACAGCTGTGCTGCTGGACAGTTTGTTGCGCCACTTCTTCCCAGCTAAAGCACTAGGAAGTGGTGAAGGGTGGGCGTTTTGGGGGACTGTCTTATGTAATTTTGACGTTCGAAAAGTGCTGATTCTCAGCCTAGTTTGAATAAATGGCTTTTGATTTTGATTTTAATTTCCATTGCTGGTGTTTTGATTTTAGCTGTTTTATTTACATAAATGGAGTGCTGCGTACAGAGAATGTAATTTTATATTGGAATAAAGGTATGGTAACTGAAAAAAAAAACGATAAAAAAACTTTCCTGAGAATTTTTCCGGTGGAATATATGATTCAAAATAAGGAGCTGTATGCCCCCTGTTAATTTGCGGAGGGCTGTCCCTTACACCCTGTATGTATAACTGTAATAGTCGCGAATCATTATTTTAATCAAGATACAACCTGACACTGACCTGGGGCCCTAAACCGGCCACATTAGCAATTCCTCTAAAAGCAGTTCATTTCCTGAATCCCAGCTGTCATTAGCAATTCCTTTAATTTGTCACAAAAGCAATTCATATTATGTGGACCATTTTACGAATCTCCATAGAAAACTGTCAAACAGATGAATTATTTCGTAATATAAATCGCACGCAGATCATATTATGAATTGTCAGTTTGTGACATTTTACGATGATTCATAATATTTTCCTATTATGATTCTGCTAAAGTGACTGTTTTAAGCCCCCTGCAAATTGCAAAAAACGTAAGAATATTTGAATTTCGTGGGCTACCAGTACGGATCTACCTAATAGACTATATTAACAATTTCTGAAATGTCTCTTTATCTCCAAAACTATCCACTAAGTCTTATAAGCGCATAAACCGCCTCTTACCAGTATAAACCGATGTAAACCCGTATAAACCGGTAATATTTTATCCGTCTACGGTTCACCGCGACGATTTAAAATAAGAGGTGGACTTAGCTGGTTTTAAGGAATTCTTTCAGTAAATCCTGTGACTTATTGTTAGTAAAAGCCAGTGAGTTTAAAACTGTTTATTTTACTCTAGATTCCGCGCACGGCTTCGCCCGCGCAGTATGTCGATAAAAATAAAGTAATTAAAACTAAAACCCAACTACGACTAAAAAGGTATAAACAAGACATCGCAGACAGACAAATTAAAAATTCGGAGTCACACGTAATCTGTTCGATTTATTAACACGTGTGACTCCGGATTTTTAATTTGTCTGTCTGCGATGTCTTGTTTATACCTTTTTAGTCGTAGTTGGGTTTTAGTTTTAATTACTTTTTTTTTTTTAATCTTTTGGGGTTGTAATTTTTTTTTTTTTATGTGCTCATTAAGCCCTTTCATTTGATACCCAACATGGTACGATTAAACAATATTTTTTTATAGTTCCTTACTTTATAAAAATGGCGTCCTCTAGAGGACTCTAGAGGGCGCCATTTTTAATTTAATGTGACGTCATACAGCCTATAACCAGCGGACGATCAAAACGCTTCCAACGATACCTCATTGTCAAATTGTGATGAGTCGTTTAGAAGATATGAGGGAACAGATGAAAATACATACATACATACCGGTCAAAATCATAACCCTTCTTTTTTCTTAGCCGTAGTCGGGTAAAAAGTAGCCTATGTCCTTTCCAGGGTGCCATCTATCTCCTTGCCAAATGTCGAAATCCGTTCAGTGGTTTAGGCGTGAAAAGGTAACATACAGACAGACAGACAAAATTACTTTCGAATTTATATATTACTATTATTTTGATTTCAAACGTAGAATCAATATTTAAAATCAAATAAAATCTTTCCATTCATAGACATAGATTCATAGACACTGCGGACCTATGATGACTTTACCATAATTACTTTACCTGTAATAAAATACCTGTGTATTATTAGATTGCCCAAAGACCACACGGCAATATTTATAATGACGAGGCAATGTGATAAATATAGAAGTTCAAATTATAATTATTTATTTCGCCCTACGTATACTCCATTTGAAATAAGATTAGACGTATAGATAAGCCTTTTTTACATTCCGTTCAACCGATTTTGAATTCTATTGCGTTGGTGGCATGACAAATGGCAGCTGCAGTAGATAGTTGGTATTGTGTAACTTTTTTTGATTTTAATGCTATCCTTATGCCTACGGTATAGAAGTCAAAATCGGTTGAACGGACTGTAAAAGGGTTTGTTTTAATGTCTAATCTTATTTCAAATGGGGTATAGCTTGTCATTATTCATAATGCGCGGGCATTATGAAAAATTAACTATCTGTGATTACAAGTCGCGTATCCACAATATTATAACTATAAGCATACTACACACGCCGCGCCGGTCGATGTCATGACGTCAGCGCCGGCTGTCGCTGAACACCAGCGCTGGGGCTCTGTCTCGCATAGGGTCGCAGCATAATGCTGAGCGATAGCCGTTTTGCGTGGATGTGACGCATGTTTACCCCAACCTTTTCTTATTTCTTTTCTTCGTGTTAGATTTTTTTTTGCGTCATGTTTACCGCATATATACGTATTTTCTTTCTTTATAAGGTCCATTTTTCCACTTCATCGATCAAGTTAATGACAACGCTGCCCTATGCATGTCAGAGTATGTTCCCGACATTGAGTAAGTGTAGTTTTTGGTTCGTAACGAAACAAAAAGGTTTCGTCACAAAAAAATGTACATAATAGCTATTTTCAGTTTACTCTTTTAAGATAAAAAAACCGACTTCAAAAAAAAAATACACTGAAAAGTGAAAAATAACTCTTTGCTTTTCAATTTTCGTTTTTGCCACCGACTTCCGAAACTAAAGTTATTTTTCACTTTTCGGTGTTTTTTTTTGGAAGTCGGTTTTTTTTTGTAGTAATTTTTTTATATTTCTCTTTTTAGTTGTGGTACCTACCCCACACAAATTCGAATACCACTACCTGCTATGTAAATAATAGTGAAGGAGTAAATGAAAACATCATCTAGATAAATTAAGTGGGAAAAATACGAAATATTGAAGCACACTCAAAAAAAAAAAACAAAGTTAATTAAATTTATATGGGAACACCTCGGAAGCATGACCTACCAAACAAAAAAAGAATCATCAAAATCTATTTATAATTGGCGGAGTAATCGCGTAACATACATACAAAAAAAACATTCAGACGAATTGAGAACCTCCTCCTTTTTGAAGAAGTCGGTTTAAAATTATTTATTTTTATAAATACTCGCGACTCGCTCCTACTTCGCACGCTTTTTACGACTTGACAAAACATCGAGATTTCGTAGTTATATGTAACTTTAATACTAACGTATTATACACATAAACCTTCCGGAATAAATTCTCTAAACCATGGTGAAAACCACATCAAAATCGGTTGTGTGGTTTCGAAGAAAAACGCGGACAAACACGAAAAGCGACTTAAGTTTATATGTAATTATGTATAGCTATAGAAGGTACAGAAAGTTTTTAAGATAATTACATCGATCACTAGCATGTGTCGCCGTTTGGTCCCGGCTGTCATTCGTGGATCTTTGACAGTCGTTACGAGTCGTCAGAAGCCCGAAAGTCTGACAACCAGTCTTACCAAGGGATATCGTATTACCAAGTAACTGGGTTGTGGAGGTCAGATAGGCAGTCGCTCCATGTAAAATACTGGTATTCAGCTGCATCCGGTTAGACTGGAAGCCGACCCCAACATAGTTGGGAAAAGGCTAGGGAGATTGATTTTGACTTGCATATGTCGGCGTGCAAATACTTACTTAAAATATTATTAATTAACTTGAATAATGCATGCAATTAGTAAATAATTTTTAATTAAATTAAATGCGGTCACAATTAATTCATAAATTACATTAAACAGACAACTTACAAAACTCAGGTACCGATAAAAAAGAATTCGTTTGCCAGGAATGTGTGTTGCACATTATTTGTATTCCTGCATGTCATTGAACAGCTTTACTAATGAGAGACTTGATCAGGTAGATAGATAGATTTATTTATTCGCATAGAATGTAGTTAATTACAATAAGGTGTTACAATATTTTTTGAATCCATACATTCTGCCGCATGGCATGCAAAAATTCTCATTAACTTAGGATATTACAAATTATTATATTTACATACAGCTATATTTTAAACAATATTTATGTCTTTACTAACTGATTATATAATTTAATTTACAATTTTAAATAAATGATTCTTATTAATATAAGAACTTTCTAAATATGTCCTTAAAATTAAATAGTCTTGTCATTTAAAAAATCTGATACAGAGTAATAGCATTTTAGAATTACTAATATTTTAAGGTGCTTTTTAAATCTTCTTAAAGGTTGCTCTTTAATCATTTTCGGTACATGGTTATAAATAAGAAGATCCATGCAGGTTTTCAGTTTCCAAAAGGCTCTTAAATAGGTTACCATTTTTCACTAGTAAACAAAGGATTCATACAGTAAGCCTAAGAATTCATAAACACTTTTGTACCAAGAGGACTGGATGCTAAGTCGCGTACACACATAAGCGAACCTCGTATCGCGAACGTGTAAATGTATGTGCATTTTTGATGCGAGTGACATTTGTCAAAGCGAGTGTTTTTGAATATTTGAATGCAAGTCAAAGGTGAATATGGCGCCTTAGTTTGAATTCAGTGGAATAAACATAATGGTGGATTGGTGAGGTTTATGACAGTTTATATTTGAACGCATTGTTACCAAAGATTTATGAAAGTTCCGATTTTAAAACAGCAAAAAACTGTTAAATTTTTTGACTTTAACAGAGTCAATTGCCAAATAGTAGTGACCTAAATTTAAAAGATAACTCGAGTACTTTAAAAGTAAATCGGGACGCTTATTCATGAGCAGCGAGTATATCAATATTATTTACATTTCAGCACATTACCCGTTCTACTACGGCTTATAGCCTTACTTTTCTGCTGTACAACAAGACTAATATTTCAGTCACCAATCTACATGGTCTTCACATGATCTGAAAAAGATTATGTCTGGACTTTAAAAGAGACTGTGACCTCTGAGTTTGTTTCGGCATTTCTTCTCAGAGTAGTCAGATAGGAAACGCCGACCTCATCTAGTTTAAAAAATGTGATTGACGTGTAAAAGTGTTTGTACAAACCTACTTACAGAAATAAATCATTTATCAGTACCGCACAGGTATGTAGTGACAGAGGCTGCGCTATACTAAGCCGCACTTCTTCTCTCCAATGCAGGTTGGTAAATGTCACATGCCTTCATATTTTTCCTTACACCTGCATTATTGTCAATATCATTAACGAAAATTACAATTCAAAAAGGTGACAAGCACCCGCCATTTGGGAAATGAACTTGTTAAAAATTGCTCGCTCATTGAGCACACATCGCTCGCCCACGTGTGAGCCCGGCACTACCTCTGACTCGCCGCGGGTGATGGCTGACAACTCTTCAGCCTCGCCTCCCGTCTTTGTGCACAAACTAGTGACAAGTGTGTTAGTGGAGTGAGGGTCACCTTCTATTTCTGTTGGCACTCGATTAGGTTATAGAATACATAGAATACCAGCGCTGCGGTAATATTTATTTATTTTTAAAATAAAGCTAAATAAGCTGTGTTAAAGGCCTTTCTGGCACAGGTAATTTTTTATTTTATTTGTTTTCGTATATTTGAAAAATATTATTTAATAAAAAAAAATAAAAAAAAAATTATTTCGGATAAGTAACATCCATATGGGTTAGTAAATAAAAAGACAACTTATACCTATGTTAGTAAACTTATTATCTAATTTGTTAGTTTTAATAATTGTTTTTTACCCGACTGCCCCAGAAGGAGGGTAATGTTTTTCGAGAGTATGTATGTATGTATGTCTATTTCTTTGGCACGCTCTGTAGCCTAAACGGCTTGATGGATTTTAACATACGAGGTGTCGTTAGGTTCGTCTTAATTGTGGGAGTGACATAAGCTATATTTTTTTTATATATTTCATGTGCAACCAAACAAAAAAAAAGGGAGGGGATGGTTAAATAAAAAATGTTTTTACAATATTGGTATCAAATAAAATCTAGTAATGAGTTAATTCCAAATATATAAATTAATAATACTAAAAAGCTTCAAATAAAACAAATTATTTTAGAAACAAAAAACCCGCCTGCAAAAACGCATAACTTAAAAGAGAAAAACAAGTATTATAATCTGTAGAATTTTGGTATTACAGGCGAGGAACAAACTAATAACCTAAAATATGGTGTAACCTTTGTTACACCATATTTGTCTTATGCGTGTCCGAAATAAAATATTTTTCTTTCTTTGTTTTTAAAGGTTTGGTTTAAAATAGTGAACGAAAGACGATTAAAAATAGTTTGTAAGGCGTATGTACAATCGGGGAAATTAATTGTTTATCGAAATGATACACCACGTCAATTCGCTGTGTTATTATTACTGTTAGCCATTTCATACAACTAGCTATCAAAGAGTGACACGAAATCATTGGAACATACGGATAATGTAAGTCGTTAGTCGTCGTCGTGCTGGTGCGGCTGCTGCGGCTGCTGAGACCCTCAAGCGGCGCAAATACTGTAACCTTATAGGCAACTACAGTTTTGAGCCGTTTGGGGTCGAAACGCTCGGGTCATGGGGCCCGAGTGCGCGTCTCCTTTTTAAGGAAATCTCCCACCGACTGGTCGACACTTCACGTTACCAGAGGACTGGCTTGTTCTTTGGCCAAAGAATTAGCATTGACATACAACGTGGTAATGCTGCCAGTCTTCTGGGCACGTTTCCGGATGACAGCGATGCGGACGAATACTTCGACGCCTAAAGGTCCCTTTGTTTTTATATTTAGTTAGTTAGTCCTTTTAGTTTTAGTTTTTTATGTAAATATTTAGTAGTGCTATGTAAATATTGTCTAAGTCGTTAGTCAATTTGCTAAACATTTAATTTCCTTGAATTTTCTGAGAGGGTCTTTTTCAAAGTGCATGTCATTTTTATTAGGGTTCTGTAACCGAAGGGTGCCAAACGGAACCCCATTAATATAATAAACCTCCGCTGTCCGCTCCGATGGTGAATTTCTATTGACGCTATAACAAGACCTTTAATATTTAATTAATTATTTTTTGAATTATAATAAAAAATAATAAAAAATTAAAGGGGGTCCCCATACAAGAAGCGTCAGACTTTTGTACTTTTGACTACCAGTAACGACTGTCAAAGATCTACGAATGACCCCCGGGACCAACGGCGGAGAGCGTGTGTATGTGAGGACTATTTATTTATTAAAACTTTATGCACAAGTAAAAAAAAAAAAAAAACTGTACAAAGGCGGACTTAATGCCTGAGGCATTTTCTACCAGCCAACCTTAGGGTGATGCAGAGACAGACATGGCAGGTGCAACATAAGGGATAGATAACTCGGAAAAGGATAAATGGTAATACATATATACTTAAATACATACATATAAACAGAATAAACTTTGTCAGGAGAAATAACGATAGGTGAAGGAGAAAACAAGCCCAGCAAATCAGCGCCGCATTGATTCTGCCAACTTCTACTACTACGACTATGTGGATTTTTATTTTATTTTTATATTTTTTCGTTCTCAGTTACTTTTAACGATGGTCTGGCAATTTGAGTACTTTATGCGGCCTACCCAAATGTCCTTTTTTTGGTACTGTTCGTCGAGACGTTGAGCTCCTTAAGTTCTGTGTTGAGCTCCACTATTACTGAAAAATGCTTGGCCTGAGTGGACAGGTCCACTCAAATCTGTGTGGTTCTTTCCTCAAAAGACCATTTCAGACATTTTAATTTCTTGGTCAGGCCATATGAGGACCATGTAGAATCGCTATTCTACATGGTCCTCATATGGCCTGACCAAGATTATGTCTGGACTTTAAAAGAGACTGCAACCTCTGAGTTTGTTTCGGCCTTTCTTCTCAGAGTAGTCAGATAGGAAACGCCGACCTTATCTAGCTTATTTTTAATATTTTTTAATATGACGTGTAAAAGTGATTTCAATATCCTATTACAGAATAAACAATTTCATTACATTTCAAGCACGTTGCGTTCCGATGCACGGACACATATAAAACAAATGCTGCATAAATCCCTCCACAAATCAACACGCATTTCTCCTTTAATACATATCCCATATATTTTCGTACGCACTGAACGCGTACGAATACGATTATAATACATTATGTATTCGTTCACGTGTCAGCGCAATCACAAACATGGGCCAGATCAAGACGTATGTTTTTCTGGGATTCGTTCCCGTGAGTTGAATGTAATAAGGTTGAATTAGGGATGGGTTGGCGCGGGTTTGTTATTAGTTTTTCTGCGATAAATGTTATTTTGAATATTATTTTTTACCCGACTACGGCGAAACAAAAAGGAGGGTTATGATTTGGACCGGTATGTATGTTCATCTGTTCCCTCATATCTTCTAAACGACTCATCACAATATTTGACAAAATGTAGTATCGTTGGAAGCGTTTTGATAGTCCGCCAGTTATAGGCTATGTGATGTCACATTGAATTGAAAATGGCGCCCTCCAGATAAGTCGGGAACTAAAAAATAAATATTTTTTACATCGTACCTTCATTTATCATACAGACAGACAAATTAAAAATCCGGAGACACACGTAATCTGTTCGATTTATGCCATCACACGTGTGACTCCGGAATTTTAATTTGTCTGTCTGTGATGTCTTGTTTATACCTTTTTAGTTGATTGTCTTTTTTGTCGTAGTTGGGTTTTAGTTTTATAACTTTTGTTTTGTTCATTGTAGTTTAGTGCTTGCTATAAGCTGTCTGGGTGTATGATTTTGATTCGATAAATGCATGAAAAGATTATAGTTTGGCAATAAAAAGGTGAAAGTTTATTGTTAAAAACTGAATATAAACGATCTAACTATATTCATATTCATAACTTTCTTTGCTTTTTTTCTTAATTATATTTTTATTCTTTTATTGATTATGTTTTTTATGTATTGTGATTAAAATTTTAAATTTGTATGATCTTATATGGATTGAAATAAATGATATTTGAATTTGCATTCCATAACGTTTATAGGTGTTACAATGGCTTCAATCTAGGATATAATTATGGACCCTGTATAAGGCACATCAAAAAGTATAAAGTCTAACAAAAATACTTGAAAACTAACAGTTGCAAAAAAATGTAGCCACTCATTTAAAATAAACAATTAAATGAAAACTTTGCAAACGACACTTCTAAATAAATATCAGCGTTGCCTTGTATCCATTGTACATTATTCTAAAAACATTCTGCAGTGTCCAAGTGTTCAGTCTTGCATTTATTCTATTTCAATAAAAACACATTTAAACAAAACACAACCACACGCTAAGGACGTTCCACTCACCACCCCGGGACGCCTCCCGGGATCCCACCCCGGGACGCTTCCCGGGTATTGCATCGACGGCTAATGACCCGTTGGAGGCAATTTGTTGGAGACGATGAAAGCCTTTTGTCTTAGCTTCACAGAGATGTAATGGTTCGGAATAGAATGTGAGACGATGGCGATTATGTGTGCAAGGAATGGGAATGGTGTTAGTTGTGTTGTCTAACTGTAATGTTATAAACGATAGGTCTTTGTTCATGTTAGTTTATTTTTCTGGGCCTATTAATTCTTTGTCCCAAATCTGTGACTGTTACCTAAAAAAAATACGTAGATTGAATACGTAGATGAAACAGCAAACAAAGTATTTACCTATTACTTATGAGATCAATGTGATATTTTTTTTGTTGAATTGGAGCAGATTTGTGCCCGGTTGATAGCAATAGGCTCGCCCCCTATTACATGGGACTTAAACATAACTGGCGAAAAGTGGGTGTACTATAGGTGCACCTCTGCCTAACCGTGCTATTACAGGCGTGATGTTATGTTATGACTGTGAAAACAAATTTATTAAATCAAATAAGGAGACTGTGGAACAAGGGTACAACACACATAAAAAAAAATATTGTTAATGGCATCAAAGAAATTACCAATAATGTTGTGCTCCGAGGTTAATCGTAAAAAGCCACGAAGGTACTACGTCAAAATTATTAACAGTCTTACATCATCATCGTTCAATTTGGTAATAATAACATACTACGATTAACAGGTGAGCTGTCATCCCACTAGTATTACTATTCTGTAACCATTTCACCGTGAAAACTTAGGTGAAGTGAGATATCGATGACAATGACAGCTCACGTCACGCTCACTTCACCTAAGTTTTCACGATGAGTTGGTTACAGAATAGCAATGCTGAAGTTAGTTATTGACACTACTGGCAGCTCACTTCACCTAAGTTTTTACGATGAGATTTACTACCCCCAACACTAAGGGACACAGGCCACAGCTGTCTAATATGAAAACAGCGTTCAGCAGTGTCCATTTTACCTCTCAATAGCCATTCCAATAAACAAATACTTTCAAAACATCCCACTTAAAATTCCCGGGACTTCAAAACCTACATCACTAGTCGCCCGGGCGCGGGGTACTTCACAAACGTATATCACTTAGAGCAAATTAATAAGGATGGTCACAGGCAGCGCGCGCGTGCTTTATGTTATTAGGTTGTCGAGAAACGCGAGGGAAACTCGTGTGTAGCCGGCCTGCGGTCCTGGAGTGAGTGTTTAGACTCATGATTTTAATTGAGAAATAAATTGTAGATGGAATCTGTTTGTAAATGTGCTGGCTTTAGTGTTATGTCTGTTTACGTGTAGGAATGAGGAAATAAACAATTTGTTTTGCTGTTTAGAGGAAATATGGGTGGTCTTTTCTCCATACAAACGCTCTCGCCTGTTTTCTTTATGGTTTATGACCTTAAAACAATGTTATTTTACAATAAAATAAATATTAACTTGGTTGTCCTGCTTTATAGTTAGTTCAGTTATTATACAAAGTTTCATGATCTAATTTGAAGTATTTTTTTAATACCACCGGTTACTTAGTTCGGTTTACAGGTAACTTTAGATTTTTTTCCTATAGAGAAAAAATATATAAACGTGTTTTCGTCAAACATAGGACCTAGCATCAATCTTCAACTTTAACATAAATATTTATTTCAAAATTAATGCAGTATTTTCGTCATAACGGAGGATCATGCTAAGCAATTTGAGGTAGGGTAAGGTCTTAAACATAACTGGCGAAATGTCTCTCTGCCTACTCTTCGGGGGTCACAGGCGCGATGTTATGTGTGTTAAGAGTGGACTTAAGACACTTGGACCCATCCAAGTGGTCGTGTGTATGAGAAATGTTAACATTTCCTTCGAGGGTGGTCAGGGGCGGTAGACGGTCACTTTGTAAATGACAAGAAGTGAATGAGCTTTTTTCGTTTCATTTGATGTTTAGTTGTATTTCAGAGGGCTGTTTCACTTTGATAGCTCGGCAAGAATGAGTTTTCAAAATGAATGTTATATTTTTTATATTTTATAGGTATGGGAAAACAAATATTAGTGCCTATATTAAAAAATCAAATAGACTAGAGTGCGCGCAAGACAAGTCTGCGGGCGTCTGGTGGCGCTGCCGTGCTTAATTCTATACTTTCATATACAACATTATTTTTTCTTTATGCTATACCCGAAAAGGGGTCATTATATTTGTATGTCATAGATTTTTACACTCTGTGATTACTTAGACTCATGCACTGATCTATTAGTATTACTTGATAATCAATGTTAGGAATATTGTAATATCGTTTACTTTTACAATGTTTGTGAATATGTGAGCACCATGTATCTACCACATAATTAATTTACTTGTCATTGCTCCATTTATAATTCTTTTTACCTTTTGTGGTACAGTAATCAGTATAATTCATGTATACAAAATAATATTGTAAAACATTTTTAAAAGAGTAACGGTGGAGTTTCTTGCCAATTCTTCTCTATACGAAAACTACCTTTTGGAAGGGGCAACTAGAATCAGATCTATTTCTCTGTTTTTGACGTTCAAAAGTGCCTTTTATGTGCCTATTTGAAATAAATGATTTGACTTTGACTTTGATTGTACTCATCATTTTGAACAAATTTCAGTTCCATACATTTGTGTTCACTTAAATAGTCAAAATGTATGGAACAGCAGATATTTTTTTTGCGATTTCGAAGTTGGTCCCATAGAAAAAGTTTTTCAAAATGATGAGTACAATGACCCCTTTTCGGGTGTAGCATTAAGAAAAAAATAATGTTGTATAAAATATTAAATCTTTATTAACAATATGCCTAATCTAAATATTATTAATCTTATATAATTAATTATTATTAATTAATTAAATAATTCTCATCATCTGCCTGCCTTTTTTTTAACTATAAACTTGACACTTCTAATATTTTGTGCAAAATTATCTTACAGAAATGCAAAATAAACATTATCTACGCCGTAGCCGCGTAGCACTAGCGTAGCTCGTAGCGCGTACATGGGCTCTACTTGTGACGCGGTAGCACTGTCCGTAGCGTATTAGCAGAATGGACAGGATAAAGTTTTCTCTGAAGCTAGTTTGTAGGGTTGTCACTTATTCAGTTTTAAAATGATTTTAAACGAATATTTATTCATGATATTATTTATTCTTGAAAAAAAAATCTGTAAGGTATACCTTATCTTACAGATTTTTTTCAAAAGAAACTGTAAGATAAGGTAAAAGTGTTTGTAAAAAGATTTGCTTCTGTTTTTTTGTTGTTGAAGTTTTCATTTTAGTTGGATTGGAGATATAAACTCAGCGTTATATTATAACTTAGCGTTTTTTAAATAATTTACTTCGAAGGTAATCCTTTGATATCTTAAAACAAGTTTGTTAATAAATCATTTCTAATAATTGCGGCTAACACTATTCTAACGCGTGCCAGCATAGGCATAATCAGCTTACAATGTTCCCATTGCTGGGACACAGGCCTCCTCTCTGTGAGAGGGAGTGGGGCGGGTTGGTAGATATCACATGTCTTCCAATTTTTGGTTCTAGGACATACCGGTTTCCTAACGTGTCGTCCTCGTCTTCACACATAATTATATAATTCATGTATACAAAATATTTTAAAGCATTTTTTAAAGAGTAACGGTGGAGTTTCTTGCCCATTCTTCTCCATACGAAAACTACCTTTTGGAAGAGGCAACTAGAATCAGTTCTATTCTCTGGTTTTGACGTTCAAATGTGCCATTTATGTGCCTATTTGAAATAAATTATTTGACTTTAACGATGTTTTCCGTCACCGAGACTTGTTGACATTTAAGTACCTCGGACCTTCAACTCGTAAGTCACTGCCGTTACCACTGGGCCACCACTACTCTAACGCGTGCCAGCCCTATCTCTAACTACGACGATACTTGCGTACAGTGAGTACCACATGATAATCTGTTGTAATGAGCAAACTTGTTACGGCTACTTATAGTTTAACTGGCAGTTTAAATAACTGCTACTGTTAACTAACAGTTTAGTGTCAGCAGTAGTTACAAACGGCTGTCATTCGTGGATCTTTGACAGTCGTTACGGGTCGTCAGAAGCACGAAAGTCTGATAACCAGTCTTACCAAGGGGTATCGTATTGCCCAGTTACTGGGTTGTGGATCTGTGGGTCAGATAGGCAGTCGCTCCATGTAAAGTACTGGTATTCAGCTGCATCTGGTTAGACTGGAAGCCGACCCCAACATAGTTGGGAAAAGGCTAGGTAGATTGATTTTGAGCAGAAGTTACAAACGGGACATGAGGTAAGATAACCATGAATTAATCAAATCAAATGCCAAAAAAAAATTAATTCGTTTTTTTTTTTTTATCTGGATTTAGAGATATTGTTATTTTTTTGTGGCGTTGAAACCCCTATACTTTATTGGAATAAAAATGATGGATACGTTAAAAACTCAACTTGGCGAATTATGAATGAACGGATTGCTACAATACGTGCTTGTAAGCTTGAACGCAGTATGTGACACCCGCCCCCAAATGCACATGCAGAAACCTATAAACCTATATTTACGAATAAATTGAAAACTCTATTAATAAGTAAATGTTATTACAGTGTAAACGAATATTCAGATGAACCTACAACTCGTAAGTCGTGGCCGTTACCACTGGGCCAACACTACTCTCAAAAGCACAAGCACATGTGGGGCAACGTTTTAAAAAAATAAAAAAATAATAAAAATTTAAAATACCCAAAAAATTCATTTTGTTTTAATATTATTATGTTAGATTATGAAAAACAAGTCCTCTCTGCCTATACTTCTTTTGCTGTGCCCGACAGGGTCCACGATTGTTCATACGCAAATGTTTACCACCTAAGCAAATACATTGTGGAATGCAATAAAGAATTGAATTGAAATGCTCTCAAACTAATTGAAAAACCCAAAACACTTCGTCTTACCCAGTGATCGAACTCTGGATCTCATGAATATCGTTTACACTTTCAGCCAATTATCGCGTATACACAGCTGGCGATATGTGGGTGTACTTCGCACTACTGCCTAGCCCTCCCGGGCAACACAGGCGTTAATATTAGAGATGGGTTGTAACAGGTTAAACTAGATATCTATTATCGCTGTTACTGTTACAAAAAAATAACAGATCCAAATATCTGTAATTAAATATTAGCCTGTTATTTTTGTACGGATGATAAATACGTATTTAAATCTAAATCGAATATCTTCTTTGTTTCTTTTGGTTTAAAGTCGAAAATCATATCTATCTGTTATTAAATAACAGCCTGTTATTTTTGTACGGATGATAAATACGTATTTAAATCTAAATCGAATATCTTCTTTGTTTCTTTTGGTTTAAAGTCGAAAATCATATCTATCTGTTATTAAATAACAGCCTGTTATTTTTGTACGGATGATAAATACGCATTTTAAATCTCAATTGAATATCTTCTTTATTTATTTTCATTTAAAGTCGAAAATCGTATCTGAGGTTTTAACAGTAACAGCTGTGGTAACAGTCTTGAGGATCTGTTATTTTAAGTAACAGGTATTTTTTATTGTTTGGAACAATTGTTATTTTTTAATATCTGTTATTTCTATCTGTTACGATAAATACGCCTAGGAGAGACCTAGTTAATATAGCAGTAATAATAACCGCTTGTTTCATAGTTTCAGCTTTAATATAGCTTGGAGAGTTGTTCACTGCGCGGAGTGGCAGTAAGTCAAACAACTGAGATGAAATTGCGGGAACAGAGGTCGCGCCATCTATCTAAAATGAATCCCTATTTCCTTTGGTCACGCCATAACTTTTATTAATGGTTTTTATTAAAATTTGTAGTTGTATAGGACATACTAATTCCATGCTGCCATGTCATTGTTCCACGGTAGCCATCTTGTTTCAAACGCATGGTAGAGTGTGAAATGTTCCTTTTTAACCGACTTCTTCGAAAAGGAGGATGTTCTCAATTCGTCCGTTTGTTTTTTTTTTGTTTGGTTGGTCAAGCTTCAGAGGTGGTCCCATTTATTAATTTTGCTTGCGTAGTTTTTGAGTTAGCTTCAATATTACGTATTTTTTCCCACTTAGTCTATGTAGACGATATATTATTTGACTCCGTCACTGTTATTTACATAGCAGGTAGTGGTAATCGAATTTGTGTGGGGTAGGTACCACAACTAATATGTGAAAAATAAAAACTTTTTACAAAAAAAAAAAACAACTTTCGTCCAAAAAAGCACCAAAAAAAGTGAAAAAAAACTTTAATTTCGGAAGTCGGTGGCAAAAACGAAAATTGAAAAGCAAAGACACCGACTTCCGATTATTATTAATTTAATAATGAACCATTTTAGCGTTTGTAATACGTCAATAATCAAATATACTTGCAACAACACTCTCAAGCTAGGCAACTTTGACATGTTTACAATAATTACAGAGCGTTGAGTGAGTTGGTTGTGGCCGCGAGGCCTAAATAGGCCGGCTATTAGACTTTTTCAAACCTAGATTTGACAGCTGTCATTGGAAGGGATAATTATAAAATTGTTAGCTTTCTGTACTCCTTCTTCAAATAAACTTCCCTTCACGGTGATAATTTTTTTGTTCTGGACCATACCTGGGAACCTCCTGGTTACAAAGATATTGAAGGTCAAAGTTCCAACTTTTTCAGGGGTTTTTAAAAGAGAGCAAGTTTTAAATGTTTTAACTTATAAAAAAAACATTAATTTTTTTTTTTTTTAAACCCTGTAATTATTATTAATTATTGTATGTCAGTATGTGTTCTGAATATTTATTATAATAATTAATTGTATCCTAAATGTTTAAATATTATAAAAATTGACTGTACCTTTTCTAAATATTTAAATTTTTGTTAATTTGTATGTACCTAATAGCGATTTTAAATTCTTATATTGTTAAATAGTGTATGCCCTAATGGGTAGTTTTTTGAGTTACCATAACCTAATTATAAGACCTACTGTATCACCAAAAATCACACTAATAAATACTTTGTAATAAAAAGTGTAATTTAAACATAACTTGAAACTATAATTGTAGTTTACAGTGTCCTCACTACGCCATGTAGTACCCATCTAAAAGCAACGAGCCTCATTATAGCTCCGAGCGACGTTGCTGATGATATTATTATACTAACGCTCCTCTCCCTCTCACAGAGAGGAGGCCTGAGTCCCGGCAGTGGGCACATGGGTTAGATTAGCAGTAGATTATATTTGCCCAGCTGTGGGACTGTATAAGATCATAGTTACATCATCAACTGCCTACCTTTTCCCAACTTTGCTAGGGTCGGCTTCCAGTGTAGCCGGATGCAGCTAAATACCAGTGTTTTACATGGATCGACTGCCTATCTGGCCTTCACAAGTGCTCAACCCAGTTACTGGGTAACTCCATAGCTCTTGGCGAGACTGGTTATCAGACTGTCGGGCTTCTGACCAGCCGTAACGACTGTCGAAGATTAACGATTTATAGCCAGCAGGACCGATCGATGGTTTAAGGCCAGCACACACCGGCGAACGGCGGGAGACGGCATCGAGGAGGATTTGTCGCGGGCCAGCGCACACTGATGATTTGGGATGTCGCCAGCGGCCGCCGGCGCACTACTGACTGCTGCGGCATGCTAACTGCATCCCGAAGTATGCCACGGGGGAAATGTGGAGTGCAGCGCCGCTTGATCTGCCTCTGCCCCGCGATCGTATGCTCGCCGACTCCAGCGCACCCCGTCGCATGTCGCATCCCGCCGCGGTATCGTCGAGCGCGCTCTTCTATACCGCAGAGAGAAATCCCTTTTGATGCTCCGTGGTCAGTCTCTGAGCTTTGGAATTTATATCTTGCTACCATTAGATACGTACGAATTTACGTTGGTAGATTTAAAATACCCTGGCCCGCCACCCGTGCTTTCTGAGGCACGGAGCACGGAGCCAAAACTAACTTAATTACAGTACAGATATTCTATGTTCTTGTGGTACTAGAGATAAACTATGGTGCCCGGCCACGCCTGTAACGTGTTAGTTAATGAAACTAACTGTTCAGATAGAATGCGTTAGTGAGTTTCTTATCCCTTTCAACTTAGGATGAAGCTCTGAATTCACGTGGAAGTTGAAGATATACTACTTATTAATGTGCATAGTTTTAATTAAATTAAATAACTTGGTTATTACCCGACTACGGCGAAGAAAAAGGAGGGTTAAGATTTTGACCGGTATGTATGTTCATCTGTTCCCTCATATCTTCTAAACCACTCATCACAATTTGACAAATGAGGTATCGTTGGAAGTGTCTTGATCGTCTGCTGGTTATAGGCTATGTGACGTCACATTAAATTTAAAATGGCGCCCTCTAGAGGACATAGAGTCAGGAACTCAAAAAAAAGAATTAGAAAAAATTAAGTAATAAAAAAAATATAGTAATAAAAACTAAAACCCAACTACGACAAGAAAGTCAATCAACTAAAATGGTATAAAGAAGACACCACAGACAGACAAATTAAAAATTAGAGTCACAAGTGTTAGGGCCATAAATCGAACAGATTACGTGTGACTCCGGATTTTTAATTTGTCTGTCTGTGGTGTCTTGTTTATACCTTTTTAGTTGATTGACTTTCTTGTCGTAGTTGGGTTTTAGGACATAAAGTCAGGCACAAAAAAAAATTGTTTAATCGTACCATGTTGGGTATTAAATGAAAGGACTTAATGAGCACATTTAAAAAAAAACACACCAAAAGCATTAACACCAAAAGAATTAAAAAAAAAAAGTAATAAAAACTAAAACCCAACTACGACTAAAAAGGTATAAACAAGACACCACAGACGGACAAATTAAAAATCCGGAGTCACACGTAATCTGTTCGATTTATGCCCCCTAACACGTGTGACACCGGATTTTTAATTTGTCCGTCTGTGGTGTCTTGTTTATACCTTTTTAGTCGTAGTTGGGTTTTAGTTTTTATTACTTTAATATCTATTCTGGATCACTTGGTATTTATGTAATCGCTAGTCCTAACTTATATTATAAATGCGAAAGTAAGTTTGTTTGTTTATTTGTTACGCTAAAACGGCTGAACGGATTTTAATGAAATTTGGCACATGGGTAGACCATGACCCGGAATAGGACATAGGATTCTTTTTATCCCGATATTCTTATTTATATTATTATAGTATTTATATAATTGAAAACCTATCTTTCTATATGTGCAAGAATACGAAAAAAATATAGGGCATCAAAAAATACGTTCGCATCGCTGTCAACAGGACAAGTGCCAAAAAGGCTGGCAGCATTGTCACGTTGTATGGTCATGATTTTTTGGCCGAAAAATAGACCAGCCGCCTGGATCGGTCACGTCAAGAGGCGACCAACCGCTTGGCGATGTCTCGAGAAATTAAGTGGGCACTCGGACCCCATGGCACTAGTGTTTCAACCCCAAACGGCTCGAACATATAAGTCCCAATAAGGAACATAGCTGGTTATTGTTTAAATCATTAAAATATCAACGACACGTATTTTTCTACAGCTAGCCAATAACATACTAGTTTCGAAAGAATATAAATATGCACGGCTATCTCGCGCACACTCGTGCATAACTCTCTTTTACGATGACAAGTCGGGTAAGGAACTCGTGCGAATAATCTAACACATAAATCTATTTAATACTTTTAGAATTATTGGATTTTCGGTGAGGCTGGAGGATTGAAATTGGGTGGTTTACTATGCCAAGAAAATAGTATTGAAAAGCGGCGTACGAGTCGGACTCGCTCGCTAAAGGTTCCGTACCAACATAAATGTAATATACCTTTTGTTTAAGGGCCTACCCTACCTCAATTTGCAATTTGCTTAACATGATCCTCAGTTATGCAGAAAATACTACAGCATTAATTTTGAAATAAATAAAGTTGAGGATTGATGCTAGGTGCTATGTTTGGCGAAAACACGATGACATAAAATGGTCTCAATTGAAAAAAAGCCAAAGCTACCAATAAAACCGAACCGCTGTTATTATAAAAAATACTGCAAATTAGATCATGAAACTTTGTATAATAACTGAACTATAAAGTTAATTTTTTTTTTAAATAACCTTTATTTTTACCGTAAAAAGCAATTACCCAATCTATTCGAGGCTTGAGAGCCGCTAGCTCTCACTCAGGCCGCGATTGCGAGCGAGATAAAATTTGAGGTAGGGTTGGAGCTTAAACGTAGACAGAAAAAACTTTTTCCAAAAAAAAACACAACCGACTTCCAAAAAAAACGTGAAAAATAACTTTAATTTCGGAAGTCGGTGTCTTTGCTTTTCAATTTTTGTTTTTTGCCACTGACTTCCGAAATTAAAGTTATTTTTCACGTTTTTAGTGTTTTTTTTGGAAGTCGGTTGTTTTTTTTTACGTAAAAAGTTTTTATTTTTCACTTTTTAGTTGTGGTACCTACCCTACACACATTCGAATACCACTACCTGCTATGTAAATAACAGTGACTGAGTCAAACAATATATCGTCTACATACACTAAGTGGGGTAAATAATTATTGAAGCTAACTCAAAAACTACGCAAGCAAAGTTAATAAAATTTGGGACCACCTCTGAAGCATGACCTACCAAACAAAAAAAGAATCATCAAAATCGATTCATAATTGACGGAGTAATTGAGAACCTCCTCCTTTTTGAAGAAGTCGGTTAAAAACAGAAAGAGCGCATAGCCAAAGCAATGCGTAGCCTTGGTTCCGCTAGACACACTTTTGGTACATTCCCTACAAAATGTACCAGTTAATATTGCGTGTGTTTCTAGCCCGCTCTCGCCACCGCTTATGCCTTCCTTGTACTACATAATTTCTTCTGTGCATTCAAGTGGAATGTTCTAAGATAGAGAGAGGTCGAATTGTGAAACAGTTTTGTGTTCAACACTGTTGGATTTATAGTGACAGGATCAGTTCACACCGAGACGCGACGCGACGCGCAGTTTTTTATGATCCGATACAGTATCGAATTTATTTACTGCACAATAAGGTACACGCGCTGCGCATCTCAGCGTATTTTGACACGTGTCAACCCTCGCACTGAAATTATACCTTTTTGTGAAGAAAATAAGTTCGATAATTGTTAAAAAGTAATAAAAACTAAAACCCAACTACTAAATTAAAAATCCGGAGTCACACGTAATCTGTTCGATTTATGCCCTAACATGTGTGACTCCGGATTTTTAATTTGTCTGTCTGTGGTGTCTTGTTTATACCTTTTTAGTCGTAGTTGGGTTTTAGTTTTTATTACTTTAATTTTTTTCAATTCTTTTGGGGTTATAATATACATATATTTGAAATGTGCTCATTAAGCCCTTACATTTGATGGCCAACATGGTACGATTATCAAATATTTTTTTTTAGTTCCTGACTGTATGTCGTCTAGAGGGCGCCGTCGACGTCACATACCCTATAACCAGCGGACGATGAAGACGCTTCCAACGATACCTCATTTGGCAAATTGTGATAAGTCGTTTAGAAGATACGAGGGAACAGATGAACATACATACATACCGGTCAAAATCATAAAAAATCATAACCCTCCTTTTTTCTTCGCCGTAGTCGGGTAAAAAGTACGCGCAGCGTCGCGTCGCTTCACGTCGCGGTCTGAACTGATCCTTAGATTAGATCAGTTTGGTGGTTAGATAGATTTAGGATTTGCTCTCATCTTGCCGCCATTTCATTTGTCTGGATCTTGTTTGCTAACTTCAATAAAATTGCTTGTGTATACATAACAATATGCGTTAGGTGCAGGACATATACAAGAGGTGAGAGGCGCAGCGCGGGCATTGCGGTGCTCCTTTCACATTTCTTACAAAATGTGTAGGAGTGACGATTCGCGATACATACATAGGTGGCGGGGCGAAGACGTGGCGCGAGCGGGGTGATTATCGTCGCTCCTAAACATTTAGTATAAAATATGAAAAGAGCGGCGCAACGCCCGTGCCACACTGTCGCCTCGCCCCGCGCCCCTCGCCTCTTGTATATGTCCCGCGCCTTAGGTTATAATTATTTTAAAATTATAAACCCCGTCATACGTCTTTTGAGGGGTTATATTCCTGTTTCCATCCTAAGTCCAATGTTTACCCAACTACGTGACATCAAAGATGGGGTTATGTTTTCAAAATTGCAAATTATTTTTGACTTGCATTGATTCATAGCCGTGGAATCTGACCAGCTTTCCAGTTTTTAATCATGTCTAGTCGTCGAAAAAAAATTTCTTGGAACTGTCAAAATTCGTACCATTATTGAATGGTACGAATTTATTCTTCACGCTCAGTCAGCAAACCATAGAGAAGAGAGGAGAACATTAAAATCCGATGACAGTTGCGTTTGTGGTAATATCGACGCTAAATTGTGTGCCGTCGCGATGCCGCCGCGGATATTGCGGCGACACTACGAGTCATGAGCAGAAGCGGGGGCGGGGGGTTGACCAAATTCTGAGGTGGTTGAAATTGTAGCGGCATCTACAACGCCAAACTGACGTGACGTCACGCTAAATCCTGAATCGCGAAAGTTGAGTTTACTGCGCGACCAGCAGGTATAGAGGGTGGACCAAATAGAGACGTCATAAAAAAAATGATTCTTCATGTTCAGGGGTATCCGAAAATACCCCATGTATGTTCGCGAGTTTTTGTAGTTTCTCGAAAACTACAAAAAATCGTCTACGTAATCTGCTCGATTTATACCACGTGTTACTCCTGATTTTTAATTTGTTTGTCTTTGATGTCTTGCTTATACCTTTTTCGTTGACTTTTTTTCCGTAGTTGGGTTTAAAGGCGTGGATCCACCGCTGCGTATGCTGTGCACGAGCACGCGGCGCATTTTAGCTACATGGATTCATTTGTTTGATCACATGAGTCCACGTTTCCACTGCAGTACACACTATACACGAATATTGCAACACACGTGGGTAACCTCTTCGTGCGCCGCGGTGGATCCGCGCCTTTAGTTTTATTACTTTTTTTAAACCAAGTTGTCATAAAAAGCTGATGTTGTTTTTGTTTTGTTGTTCATTTAATAATTTTTTCAGCTTTGTCAACAGCCAATAAATTGTGACACCTGCCTCCCCCGCTGCCGCCTCACACTTGCACCCCAGCCCATCAAGCGGCTGCACCGCTGCACAGATAGCGCTGCATATAATTCAGCGCTGCACCACTGACGCTCGCTACGGATTGCTTGAAACCAAATAATTATATTGAAATTTACTGCTTTTGTGGCTGAGCGTTGTATTCAAGATCTGGGGAGAATTTTTGAATTGAGAATTATAATTGAAATGGCACTGCGCCTGCGACTTCGGCCGCGTAGATTTCGTATTTTGTCCTATAACTCTACTCTATTCTATTCTATTTTTATTGAATGGAAGCAAAGGTGATGTCGACTATTCTGCCAATGTCTAAAGTGCAACAAAAAATAACGTTAATTTCGGAAGTCGGTGTCTTTGCTTTTCAATTTTCGTTTTTTCCACCGACTTCCGAATTAAAGTTATTTTTCAGTTTTGAGTGTTTTTTTTGGAAGTCAGTTTTTTTTTGTAAAAAGTTTTTATTTTTCACTTTTGGTTGCGGTACCTACCCCACACAAATTTGAATACCACTAGCTGATATAAATAACAGTGAAGGAGTAAATGAATACATCGTCTAGATAAACTAAGTGGGTAAAATACGTAATATTGAAGCTAACTCAAAAACTACGCAAGCAAATTTAATCAAATTAATATGGGACCACCTCGGAAGCATGACCTACCATACAAAAAAAGAATCATCAAAATCGATTCATAATGGGCGGAGTAATCGAGTAACAAACATACAAAAAAAATAAAACATACAGACGAATTGAGAACCTCCTCCTTTTTAAAGAAGTCGGTTAAAAACAAGTGTGCATTACTGTGCGCTTGGAGTTGTCAGTCGTAACGCGCAATCAAAAAACATCCAATCACTTCTCCCGCTCTGGGCGGAGCGGAAGGGCGTTGCAGACTTTTACTGACTAAAACCCACTCGTGTTCCTTCAGTTGCCTGTTGCCAAGGTCCCGGTATCCCTTTGGGACTTTCCCGCAACCCTGGCAGGACCTCGTCAGTGCTCCGACGTCAGAACTCGTGTCGTCTCCACAGAGATCTGTCATATTCGTTAAGTTGTTATTGTTAAGACACATATTTTGACATTGACAGGCGCACAGTTAGAAAAATCGAGTTTTATACAATAAAACATCCCCTCCATTAAGGGGGATGCGCTAGGGTAGCTCGTGAAATTCAAATATTCTTACGTTTTTTGCAATTTGCAGGTCAGTTTGTATGTTGATTAAAAGTCGATTCGCGGCCGTAAAAATATGGTTTTAGAGAATTATAAACGTTAGAATCAGAAATACAAATCTCTAAGTTCAGTCTAACCGGATGCATTTGAATACTAGTATTTTACATGGAGCGACTGCATATCAGCGGGCCTAAAACGGCCACATTAGCAATCTATTCTCTAAAAACAATTCATTTCCTGAATCCCAGCTGTCATTAGCAGTACCTCTAATTTGACACAAAAGCAATTCATAATTTGTGGACCATTTTACGAATCTCCATAGAAAACCGTCAAACAGATGAATTATTTCGTAATATGAATTATACGCAGATCATATTATGAATTGTCAGTTCAAAATCAAAATCAAAATATTTTATTTCACATAAACCTACATGGGCACTTATGAAACGTCAGAAGCTAGGTGCACGGTTCTAATTGGTCGTTTCCTAAGGAGAAGAGCCGGCAAGAAACTCCACGGTTACTCTTTTAAAAATAATTGGCTTTTACAATATTTTCAAATTTATTTATTATTTATTTATTTATTTATTTACTTCAAAACCTTAAAACTACCATTACAGGTTTAATAACCTAATGCGATAGCTAGGATTATCTAATATACATAATTACAAAATTAGACAATACTCTTACAATAGTAACTATACAGAATACCCATACCTACTTGAACACAAAACTATATAAAATACTTAAGCAACGCTACCTTATAACTAATATGTATACCTACTCATCTTACAAAATTGACATTAAAAATAAAAATAAATAAAAACATAACACAGAAAATTACAATAAAGTTCTGCATTCGTAACATAATATATGTAAAATTATCCTTGCGAGTTCACTAAAGTAACACGAGAAGATATCTGACTTACACTGGACTTCGTTAATAGTACGAATTGCTCGCGTGAGAGGTGTTTTGGCCAGTAGGTTGGTCCTAGCGGTTGGCACAGACAGCAGTGCTGGGCGCCTCCGTCTCCACACGTAGCGGTCCGGTACACAAAAGTTCAAGCGCTGTAGCACTCTCGGATTGTGCTCCGTGCCCCGGAGTAATTTAATAAGGTAGACTACAAGAGTGAATTGTCGCCGAACTCTTAACTCATTGTACCCGACCATCCCCAGTACAAACAGGGTGGGGTACATCAGCGGGAACAACGGGTAAACACCATACAGTCTGAAGTACAAGTGACGCGTGAACTTGTTCTGTACGCGCTCCAGCATGACCGAGTACTTGGCTTCATGTGGAGCCCATATGACAGCACTATACTCCAAATGACTCCTGACTAGTGCATCGTATAAAACCCTTATTGTCGTAATATTGGTGAACCCCTGTGACTGCCTAAGTACAAAGCCGAGGTTTCTGTACGCTTTCTTACATATCTTAATGATATGCTCGCGAAACGTTAGATCTGGAGTGAGATTTACTCCAAGATCACGCACTTGTGTTACTCGCTGCATCGGTATCGCCTCTGCTTTGTACTCATAGCTGACAGGGGTACGCGCACGAGTGAAGGATATTACCGAGCATTTGGATACATTGAAGTACAGCTTGTTCTCATGGCTCCACTTCACCACTCTATTAATGTCATCCTGGAGTCGCTCACAGTCCGACTCGTTCCTTACCTCGGGCAGCAACTTGAGGTCATCTGCAAACAATAAACATGAACCATGTCTGACAACCTCCGGCAAGCTGTTGATCATTATGATAAATTCAAGAGGCCCCAAATTGCTGCCCTGGCTTACTCCGGATCTGGTGAAGTATGGCTCGGACTCATACCCAGTGTAGTCAACATACTGTAGGCGGTCTTTCATATAGCTGACAAAGAACTGCAGCAACTGCGGCGTACATCCCACATCTGCCAGCTTCCTTAATAAGACATCATTGTCCACGGTGTCGAAGGCTTTTCTAAAATCAAAGTACGCCGCGTCCACCTGCACACCAGCGTCGACTGCCGGTATTACCTGTGCCATAAAGTTAAGCAGGTTGGTGGAAGTGCTGCGCCCGGGTCGAAAGCCGTGCTGCGCATCCGACAGTTGCGCTCGGACTTGCCCCTGTATACAGCGTTGGATAGCGGCCTCAAACACTTTTGCCGGTGTCGACAACACTGCCACTGGTCTATACCCGCTGATATCGGAACCTGACTTACCCTTGGGTACTGGAACGACTCGTGTAGTCTTCCACTGATCCGGGTACGTCGACTGTTTTAAACACGTATTATATATGTGATGCAGCGGGCTTGCTAAAACCCTGGTATACCGTCAGGACCAGATGACCGTTTAGGCTTGAGATTACAGTGAAAAAAAAAAAATTAAATTACAAATTCAGTGAAAAAATGAAATTACAGTGTTAGTAGGCATGGGAGGACAATGTAGGCCTTTCAACAAGTAAGTACCAGGTACTTAACAAAATAGATGTTCAGTAAATCTACAGTCCAATAAGCCTACAAAGTTCTCACATTCACAAAATAGAAAATAATCTATATAAAAGACAAACAATAAAATAAAATAAACTATTTCAGCCAAATGACGTGATTGCTATTACAACTGTAACAAATTGAATACTTAATTATCATGTCCACAAAAGCCACTAGGAGTTGAAATTAAATTGGAGGTATCTATAATAATAGGAATAATGTCAAATACAATGATTATGTCAAGGAAGAATGTAAAGAAAATAAACATGGTAATTTGGGAGCAGTTAATAGACTCTTACATAATTATGCCGTTTATAAGGTACCAGGGAAGCCACATGTGCAGAAGGAATTATTGCCAAACTTCCTTGTCATCAACGTAGTCTTTAATCTTATAATATGCTTTTTTGATAAGGACACGTTTGATATGGGTTTTAAATTTTCCATCGCTAAGTTCTGTAACCGACTTTGGCAACTTGTTATAAAAGCGGATACTGTTTATAAGAAATGACTTGCTTGTTTTGTGTCATTTTACGATGATTCATAATATTTTTCTAATGTGATTCTGCCAAAGTGGCCGTTTTCACCCCCATGCCCTCCACAACCCAGTTACTCAGACATCCGGGATGACAGCCTCTACCTTCATTTTAAAATCACATCTAGCCAAACGACCGCTAACACTTCAGCACACAAGGAATTCCCCCATTTACATAAAATGAGTGTCGTGAACATACTCTCAAGATGACAGATATAATGTCGAGACATGTTCCTTAAACTCTAATTATATTTACCGACATCGTAGGGAGTTCAGAAGGGTCATAGATTTGCGTTCCCATCCCAGAGACAAGGCTGAATGTCTCATTTGGATGAATATCCCGGCGGCACATTATACGTGTCCACGTTGAGAATCGAAGTGTTAAATGATAGGATGTTTCCTTTTTTTTTTATAGTGTACTACGTAACTTGGTTAAATTAGGGCCACATTTTTTTTAAATATGAGGGTATGTAAATAATAAGGGAAAAAGAATCGCCTTAAAATTCAAGTTGGGTGGCTTGTCCCAGCTCCATTTTTTATACAATTGCGATCACCAAAGTAACAATTTGAGGTATAATAACAAATAAAAAAATTCGTTAGTATATGCTTAAGACACATTATCTAAAAACAATTAAAACGTATTAGAAAATCAAGTGTATAATCAATCATACAATTGTTGAATACGCGAAACAAGAAACAAGTACAACTATCAAGTCTTCCTCCAACATCGGCATCTGCTATTCAACACTTGTATCGAGTATACTACCAAGTTCAAACATGGCTAGGCAATCAACTGAACCCAGAAGACTGGGGTTGGAAATTGATAGATAATACTCTGGAACCGATTCAAACTTTACTCCCACCTGCTCCAGAAAAACTCCTCAACACAATTTTTTGCAATTGCAAAAAAGGTTGTAGTGCCAAATGTGGCTGTAAAAAAGTCGAGTTGCTGTGTTCTCCAGCGTGTACCAATTGCCAAGGTCAGTCTTGCTCAAATGTCCAGTTGAGTACAATAGAGGAAGATTCCTGTGATTTTAATGAAGAGACCAATGACTCAGCCACATTTGAATAATTTATGAACATCCAGCAAGAGGAAGAGGAAGAAGAAGAAATCGAAGAAGACATGACTGTTGAAGTAGACTTTCAAGAGTATGAATCTGATTAAAATCTAAAGAAATCAAAACAATAGTTAACCCAATAATCAATAGCAATATCAATAATAAGGTAATATCTAGAACTTGACGGGTAGTGTTCCCTTAAATTATTCTAAAATTGTCACGACAGTCAGTGGAGTAGGCCTACAGGGGTAACCACGGTAAAAAAAAACGCGCCGAGTACACTACCTCACAGGTGGCGTGGAAATGTGTGCATATCATGTTTAATGTGACTCTTAGAATCGCGATATCTCAGGAATGGTAACTCTTAGAAAAAAATCATGAAGACCATTTTGGAGAGAATTTTAAGATCTACAACTTTGGTTTGAGGTTTTTTTTGATAAAACTTACCGTTTTCGAGAAAAATCCAAAAAACCTATAATTTTGACGTTTGACCCCGAATAAATTTTGTTGCACACATAGGATCGATGGGGACTTTTAAAACTTTATTTGTAATGGTAAACCCCAGCTCTCCACCAATATTTGGCTCTCCGGGAATTATTGTTATTTCAAATGTCTATATTGACCGGACTAATTCTTCTGTATTCTCTGTGATGTTTTTTAAAGCTGTTTACACGCGGTAATGTGTGTCTGAAGTCTTGCGAGCGTGCGGCGAGCTTAAGCTAATATTTGTAATAAATGTTAACGTTTGAAATAGCTTTAGTGGTGGAGATGTGGCGATAAACAGCTTGGAATATCGTCTTGTTTGATAAATACTTTGGGATGATGTATTTGTCGTATACATCGTTGAATCATTTAGCTGTCGAGCGATGGTTAGATTTGAAAACAACTTATGTTCTGTACACACAAACATCCGGCGAGACGATTGCGATGTTCTTTTGGAAAAATTTCACTATTTTTTTTATATAAACGTCGGTTTTTATATAATTTTACGAATGTATTTCGTTATATGACTGTACAAGTTATTGCGTTTGCGTAAAAATCATTTTCACCTCAATCAATCTGACTAGCCTTTTCCGAACTATATTGGGGTCGGCTTCCAGTCTAACCGGATGCAGCTGAATACCAGTATTTCACATGGAGCGACTGCCTATCTGACTTCCACAACCCAGTAACTGGGTAATACGCGCGATTCCCCTTGGTAAGACTGGTTGTCAGACTTTCGGGCTTCTGACGACCCGTAACGACTATCAAAGATCCACGTATGACAGCCGGGACCTTCCGAGGCACGGAGGAGTCTCGGTATGTAAACATGGTCACCCATCTACGAACCAACCCCGGCAAGCGTAGCTTAACCTGAAGGATTGACCCGTGCGGCTGTTATTACTTAGCCACGAACTGCTCAAAGATCATTTTCAACTAAAGCAGTAATAAAGATTGGAGATTTGGAGAGGCACTCAGTTCGGATGTGATCGGTTTTACGAATTTTGCCGATGCTACATCTAAGTAGTGTCGCGCTGTAAATGTCATTGAAAGTCACATTTAAAGTCACCTAGTTTCAAACTCAAACTAGTGTAGTAAACATTACCACCTACAATATAATGTTCGTGTGTGCGTGTTTACTGGCAATATTACCGCAGTCCCAAACTGTAGTATTTCAATACAGCGACTATGAAACTCCTTGGTACTAAATAAGACATTTTATTAGTTTGTCTTGTGTGTGTGAGGAGCTCGTAGCTAAGTAGTAACAGCCGCACGGGTCGATCCATCAGGTTAAGCTACGCTTGCCGGGGTTAGTCCGTAGGTGGGTGACCAACTATACATACCGAGACTCCTCCGTGCCTCGGAAGGTCCCGGCTGTCATACGTGGATCTTTGACAGTCGTTACGGGTCGTCAGAAGCCCGAAAGTCTGACAACCAGTCTTACCAAGGGGTATCGTATTACCCAGTTACTGGGTTGTGGAGGTCAGATAGGCTGTCGCTCCATGTAGAATACTGGTATTCAGCTGCATCCGGTTAGACTGGAAGCCGACCCCAGCATAGTTGGGAAAAGGCTAGGCAGATTGTTTTTTTTTTATTTTTGTCTTGTTTGTGTGTGAGACGCGATACAAATGTGATCACACGCAACTAACGTTGCAAATGTCAAAATATGGAAATTACTTTTGAATTTCATACGCGTACCAATAAAATTGAAATTAAAGCCAAAATTACATTTCGTTAGTGTTATGAAATTACATAAAATTATAGGGCACCGTTTTCGTTGGTTACAGTCCAATGCGTCACGCCAATTTTGAATTGATTTTGATTTTCCGCCAATTTTGAATTGATTTTTAAATGAAATATAGATCAAAATTAACTTTGCTTGCGTACTTTTTGAGTTAGCTTCAATAATACGTATTTTTCCCACTTAGTATTTGTGGACGATGTTTCAATCACTGTTATTTACATAGCAGGTAGTGGTATTCTTCTAGTTTATATGGGTTAGGTACCACATCGAAAAAGAGAAAAATAAAAACGTTTTACAAAAAAAAAAAACAACCGACTTCCAAAAAAAAGGGTTTTTTTGTCTCTAATTTCATAATGTAAATAAAGACATTTAAAAAAATACATTATGCAATTTTGGCTTCATACTTACAACTTTTCGTTTTTGAGAAAATCGCGGTCATACAACGTTACCTACATACATACGGGTCAAATTGACACGTAAAATCAATCCTAGCCTTTTCCCAACTATGTCGGAGTCGGTTTCCAGTCTAACCGGATGCAGCTGAATACCAGCATTTTACATGAAGCGACTGCCTATCTGCCCTCCACAACCCAGTAACTGGGAAATACGATACCCCTTGGTAAGACTGGTTGTCAGACTTTCGGGCATCTGACGACCCGTAACGACTGTCAAAGATCCCCGAATGACAGCCGGGACCAACGGCTTAACGTGCTTTCCCAGGCACGGAGGAGTCGTAGTCGACCCGGGGCGAAGTTATAACTTAGCCACGAGCTCATCCTTAAATTGATAATCTTTTCTTAAATTGATTGAAAATCAACATTCAAACTCTAAAACTAAGCGTTAGTATAAATCATATTAATATTGTTAATATTGATTAACATTGTTTTGTTTAAACTAGAATTTGTTTTGTTTTGTTTTGGTTAAAGAAGAATCTGTTAAGTTATCTGTATGATTTTGTTTTTAATTTTTGTCTTAAAAATCTTAGTATGTTTCATTTCTTTTTTAAATTTTAGGTAAAAGAAAAGAAAGAAAGAAAGAAAAATAGGTTTATTTGTCACAGAAACACGTGCTTAAAAAGAGATAACAGTAATCAACAATATTAAACAAACAAAACAAAAACAAAATTGGTCTAAGTATAAATATGAGAACACGAGTATAAATATAAATAATTACATACATACATAGTTTACATAGGGTACATAGTTTTTAATTTGTGGAAGCTTGTAAATGGCAATTGTAAGCGCTATTGTAAATAACCTACTTTAAAGATCCTCCTGATCCTCTCTTTTCAATGGTGGATGAATGAACTTTACACCCTGATCATCATACCCTAAATTGGTGACCCCGTATATGAACGTCAGCGCAGCCTTCGTGGAACTACTCCAGCGTGACGTCATCATCATCACTCCCGCAAGCTTTCAGTGAAGCGAGTCACACAGCCAAGCCAACACCCGAGGCGTCAACGGGTATCCTGACCATCAGTCATCACCCTCAGCCTCATCACACCGACTCACTGGGGAATCACCTCAATCACCTCAATCACCTCATCACCCCGACCCACTGGGGAATGACCGCAATCACCTCAAACAGTTCCGACCCACCGCGAACAATGCGGCACCCGGTTCCGACTCACTGGAACCACAACTGGCACTGGCAAGCATCGCAAGATACAAGACTCAGCCCACTATCGACCTCCGGTCTCCGGAGGGGAGTGATGTGGCGGTATCTACATCGCCACATGCGAACTATGCATCAAAGACCTGACGTCAGACAGACGTCACATAAATCCTGCATCGCGCAATTAAAGTTTACCGTGCAGTGGACATATATACGAGAACCCAACATCAATCGTTGGGCAGTTGCCCGCTAGACACAACACCCGTCTGGTCGGAGAATCCTCCCTTTTCTATGGTGGATGACTGAACTTTACACCCTGTTCCTCATACCCCTAAAGGAAAGATAAGCTAAAGGATAAGCTTTCTGAAGAATAAATAAATAAATAAATAATAAATCATGTCTACGATTTCACGGACTCAAGGACAATGAACAAAATATAATAGAAGACGTATTGTTATAACGTCTATGGGCGTTAAGTGCCCCTCAAAGTGTTAAATGACTTAAAGTTATCAAATAAAATGAACACATTTGATTATTATGGGTCCCAAAATAACCCCGGGGTACACCATAACCCCAAAGGTCTTCTAGCACAAACAGTCAAATACCGACACAGTAGAACCTTATAGTTAAGTTATAACCCCACAGTTAACTTAAACTATTTAACCAACTCAGTTAAAGGGTACAATATTATGAGTATATTATACTAGCTTTTGCCCACGGCTTTGCTTTCGTTGCTATGTATATTTAGTTGGTAATGTTCATTTTTCGGGAAGTGGCGCCAGTGACCTGGTTTGGCCTGGTATGGGCATGTGATGAGGGGGGATGAAACGCATATGAAAAAATGAGTGATGAATATAAATGTTGATGGATGGAGCGGGAGAGGAAGGCCAAAGAAAAGATGGATGGATTGTGTGAGGAATGATATGAAAGAGAAGGGAGTGAATGATAGCGTGACGGTTGACAGGGGAGAGTGGAAAAGAAAACGTGTTTCGCAGACCCCAAGTAAAATGGGATAAGGGCAGGAAGATGAGATGTTGATGATGTTCATTTTTCGGGATAGAAAGCCGGCCAATCAGGAGACAGTATAATTTTTTTCTAATTGTTAGTGGTTCCGATACCGCCCTATTAAAGAAATGCATTATAATTATGTATGGGTCCGATCATATTTAACAAAATACCCAATGTAATAAAAAACTTTTTAGAAAAACAAAAACCGACTTCCAAAAAAAAAACACTCAAAACTGAAAAATAACTTTAATTTCGGAAGTCGGTGGCAAAAACGAAAATTGAAAAGCAAAGACACCGACTTCCGAAATTAAAGTTATTTTTCAGTTTTGAGTGTATTTTTTTTGGAAGTCGGTTTTTGTTTTTGTAAAAAGTTTTTATTTTTCACTTTTTAGTAGTGGTACCTACCACACACAAATTCGAATACCACTAGCTGATGAAAATAACAGTGAAGGATTAAATGAAAACATCGTCTAGATAAACTAAGTGGGAAAAATACGTAATATTGAAGCTAACTCAAAAACTACCCAAACAAAAAAAGAATCATCAAAATCGATTCATAATTGGTGGAGTAATCGCGTAACAAACATACAAAAAAAAAAAAAAAAAAAACATACAGACGAATTGAGAACCTCCTCCTTTTTGAAGAAGTCGGTTAAAAAATGAGTCAATTCCACTTTTGAAAAAGAAATTGACAGATCTATTATCAAATAAATGTTATTACTCAATTGGCGAATATCTGACCGATAAGAATTTAATTTGATAATATGACATCTCTGTACTTCTGACTTGTACTCATATCATTTATAATCCCATTTTATTAAACATTTTGCATTGTATTTCCAATTTCAAATTACTTACTAAAGATGACATAGAAAACTTGTATCGATCTGATTGAATGTGTTAATAATATACATATAAAAAGTGAGTCTTTATTAGTATAGCCCAACTTAGATAAGGTAGTTACTATAAGGATCATATTAAACTTAACATCCGTAACTTGTACCTACTTTCTGTGCTATTAGAACTATTCTATTCTAATTTAAAGAAGCATTTTTTTTTTTTTGCTTGGGAAGTCATCTTATGACTTCTCCCGCTCTGGGCGGAGCGGAAGCGCGTGTCAGACTCTTACTGACTAAAACCCACCCGTGTTCCTTCAGTTGCCTGTTGCCAGGGTCCCGGTATCCCTTTCGGACTATTCCGCAACCCTGGCAGGCATCGGTCCTAACGGACCCCGTCAGGTGTGCTGACATCTCTTAGAGGCGCGCGTGGAACACGACGCGCCATCGACCCGGGCCTGGTTCTTATCGGACGGCGAGCTACCCATTGCTCGCCGTCCGCAAGCCCGCGCCTATGGTGGCCGGGAATCCGCCTGGGATTCCCGACGCCCAGGGTGTCTCCAGCGGCGGCGGTTAGGGGCGTGAGGGCGCAAGCTTTGCCTCTCCCTCACGCGTTCCGCCTCCTCCTTCGCGAGCACCACTGCTTCACAGAAGGAGGTGACCGCCTCCCATGCCCTCTCGCTCCGTACCATGGCCTGGACCAGGGCCGGACGCGAGAGGTCAGTTCCGCCAATCGCCTCCACGAGGACACGGCGGTGCTCCGCCTAAGCAGGGCACACCTCCACCGTATATTCTAAAGAAGCCTGTGCCGCTTTCTGCCTTATAAACTACTAGCTTTTGCTCGCTGCTTCACTCGCGTGGAGGCAGAAAATTATCCAATAGGAACGAACTACTGGGATAAAAAGTATCCTATGTCCTAACACAAGTCATGGTCTATCCGTGTGAAATAGATCATCATCAGTCTATAGGAGTCCACTGCTGGACATAAGCCTCTCCAATTGCACGCCTTACAGCTTAATTCTCGGCAGCTCTCATGCAGCTGCTACCAGCCACCCTGCGAACATCGTCGCTCCACCTAGCCTGAGGGCGTCCTACCTTACGTTTGCCGATTCGCGGTCTCCACTCAAGAACACGTCTACCCCAACGGTCATCAGTTCTACGGCTAATATGGCCGGCCCATTGCCGCTTCAGCTTGCTTATTCTGTGAGCTACGTCGACAACTTTTGTTCTCTGCCGGATCACCTCCTTCCGTATTCGATCCCTCAGAGATACTCCAAGCATAGCTCATTCCATAGCTCGCTGAGCGACCTTGAATTTATGGACCAGCCGTACCGTGAGTGTCCACGTTTCGGCACCGTAAGTCATAACAGGCAGGACGCACTGATTGAAAACCTTCGTCTTTAGGCTCTGTGGAATACGTGATGAGAATCGCTCGACGAAGCTTCGCAAATGCTGCCCAACCATGCTACCTGACATTAAAATATTATGTAGATTAAATTGAGCCGATACGAGATATACCTAGAAATAAATAGTTCATTTCATTTCATTTATTTAATTTCATTTATTTAATTAATTTCATTTTTTTTTCTTTTTTTTCTTTTATTTTCATTTATTTCATTTCATTTCATTTCATTTCCTTTATTTCATTTCATTTCATTTATTTCAGGTATTTATTTAACAATTTTTACATAGTATCGAAATTTAACATTTTAGTAAAATTAAAAATTAAAAGAATTACAATATAAATCATAATTATAACAGTAACCAAATAAATGAATTCAAACGTAAAACATTTGCAAGCCCCTGTTAAAATATTATCTATGTTAAATGTGAAAAAAAAAAAAAAATACCTCCAGTATGTCAAAAGTAAGTAGGTACAACAAGTCAAAAGAATAATCTAATGCCAATAAAAATATGTAAGATCTATCCGGCTCCAGGCAGATAGTCAGTCTAGCTCAAGCTTTTAGTCATTTTATCCCGGCCCAAGTCTGAGCCCATTTTAAGTCGTTCTGACTCAAAGCTCAAAGCAAACCTATTCTTTGTGACTTTTCCATGAAAAGGCTTTCATACTGTCTACTGCCATTTTTATGATTTAGTTTGAAATGCGAGACTTTATTATATGTCCTATATCTTCTATACAAGCCGCTGTTCGACAACAGATTTTGATGAGGTTTTCACCATCGTTTAGAGAATTTATTCCGGAAGGTTTATGTGTATAATACTTTTATATTAAAGTAACATAATATAGAGGAGCTCGTGGCTATAACAGCCGCACGGGTCGATCCATCAGGTTAAGCAACGGTTGCCGAGGTTGTCCGTGGATGGGTGACCGTCTTCACACATCGAGACACCTAAGCTCCGCGCCTCAAAAAGCACTTTAAGGGCTGTCATGCGTGGATCTTTGACAGTCGTCACGGGTCGTCAGAAGCCCGAAAGTCTGACAACCAGTCTTACCAAGGGGTATCGTATTACCCAGTTGCCGGGTTGGTTGTGGAGCTCTGATAGGCAATCGCTCCATGTAAAATACTGGTATTCAGCTGCATCCGGTTTGACTGGAAGCCAACCCCAACATAGTTGGGAAAAGGCTAGGCAGATTGATAAAGTTACATATAACTAAGAAATCTCGATGTAGTGTCAAGTCGTCATAACCGTGCGAAGCAGGAGCGAGTCGTTAGTCTATAATAAACATAACATCACGCCTGTAATCCCCAAAGGGTTAGGCAGAGGTGTACCTAAACAACACCCACATTCCGCCGGATGTTTAAGAGGCTGAGTCCTGAGTGACGGCGCACCGCACAGGCGGATTGCGGAGCGGATTTATCAGACGGGGCGTCCTGAGTGACAGCGCACCGCCGTTGCTTGTTGCTATGGCACTACCGTTGCCATAGCAACGAACCGAAAGACATGACATTGTAATACCGTCCTGTCAGAATATTAATCAACGATTAATTCGTGTTCTTGAGTGCCTTTTTCCAATATAAAGTGAAACTTGGTGCTTTCGAATGATACTCATTGTTATAGTGTATGGATAACATAGTAATTAATGAGGATTATGAATTTGATTTTTCGATCTTTTACGTATACGTTCATACAAAGTTATCGCGGCATGTATAATGAGAAACGTCAAATGCGCCGTGAAATGCGCGCGCCCGTTCGCACTCCGGACAAGTTGGAACATCTCGAACATTTGTTTTATCCGCCGTTCATTCCGCCTGCGCGGTGCGCCGTCACTCAGGACTCAGCCTCGAGCCTATTGCCATCAACCGTGCACAAATCCAGATTCCGAGCTGCTGCTGAGAAATTCCGGATGGAAAAATCCAATAACACTTTGACATGTCGCACGCTGAGAACGAAAGTGACCTATCTCAAAATTTTAGTAAATTGAGTTAAATATACAAAATGACTCAAAAAAGTACACTTTATCACACTAATATTTAAAAAAAGACCATTAATGGTCAGTGAGGGATAGAGGGCTTTTCGGTCTCTTTGTTTTGAGCGCTTCACACTCCCCACACGAGAGTGAAAGGGACGCAATCAGTACTGCACCGCGAGTAGATGTAGCTGAACGTGTCAAGTTTAGTACCTTAGCGACCGATTACACGTTTCGTCAGTTTAGCGCCGATTTGTGGGCGTAAGTTTTGCTACAATTTAAAATCATAAAATGACCAATTTATGGTATAGGTCACTTTCTTATTTCTAATATTAACAACCTAGTGACATAAATCAAATTCAGTCACTTTCTTATTTCTTATATTAACAACCTAGGTGACATAAATCAAATTCAGTCACTTTCTTATTTCTTATATTAACAACCTAGGTGACATAAATCAAATTCAGTCACTTTCTTATTTCTTATATTAACAACCTAGGTGACATAAATCTAACTCATTTCTAATATTAAAGTGACCTATTTTTTCCAAAAGTTATTTTATATAGAAAAAATAATATTTTTATATATGTATATTCAAAGTGATAAAGCCAAATAATATTATACAAAAGAAATTCGTAACTTTCGTTTTGATATTAAAAAGTTATTCTAGAAAGTATAGAAAATGTTCAATCAGCCGAACACATTTTATTAAATTCCCAAAAATCGTAAATTTTGACTTGAGTCACTTTCGTTCTCAGCGAGCGATGTATCCTGACGATGTTTTCGTTCACCGTTTTGAGAGCAGTGGTGATGAAATAATTTACACAAAGTTAAGTGCATGTCTGGGTTCGAACCTACGACCTACAACTCGTAAGTTGCGGCCGTTAACACTGGGCCACCACTGCTCGCGAGAGAGAAGATGATTGACAAAATGCTGTGATCCTATTTAGATTTCAGCTTCAAAGTCACATTCGTGCTTCTAAAATATATTTTTATATAAATTGTAAAAGTTAAACGTCTTCTACGATTCTATCTGTGAAACAAATTCATTCTAAATTCCACATTGTTCTACGTATAATATGTGACATAGTACAAATTGCTTCGAAGAAATATCCTGTCCTCTTATCGTAAGAAATGTCAGTTAAAAGCTGCGTGTATTCCCGTTCGTCCCACTGGCGTCGTCCCACTAGTGGGACGAACGGGAATTTAATAAATTATATTAAATTTATTCCCGCTCGTCCCACTGCGAAAGTCAGTGGGACGAGCGGGAATGATTTATAATTTTATTTTTAATTCCCGTTTTGGTCCCACTGAATAATTTGAGTCTGGTTGAATAATTTGAATCTTTTTAAAACGCTGTTCCATGGTGGGACGACGCCAGTGGGACGAACGAGAATACACGAAAAGCTGTAGCTAGATTTTACCGGCAACCGCCTGAACGTATGGAACAGCGTTTTAAAAAGATTCCTAATAACATTATTTCACACGTGGCTGTTGGTCCCGGCTGTCATTCTTGGATCTTTGGCAGTCGTACCGGGTCGTCAGAAACCCAAAAGTCTGACAACCAGTCTCATCAAAGGTTGTCGTATTACCCAGTAAATGGGTTGTGAAGGTCAGATGGGCAGTCGCTCCATGTAAAATACTGGTATTCAGCTGCTTTCGTTTAGACTGGAAGCCGATAGATGATGATTCTCGGGTAAGTATCACGCATGCAATACCTTACTAAAAACAAAGTTCAATGCTTGTTTTTCTCTTTTCGGTTATAGGTTTTTTAAATAATTTGTTACAAAAGAAAACAGGGTTAGTCCCATCAGGAACTATTAAGTTCCTGATAATGCTGAGTACCTTGAAGTACCCCTTTTCTGGTTAGGGTAAACAAAAACGATTGAGAGAAAGGCTAGTTGTTATCATAACGATTCGACTACCTTCCCTTATCACGTCTAAAGGAGTGGTCCCGCTGAACTAGATCCACGATAACTCCCTTATATTGTCGCAGACGACTGCGGGGGTGAGTTTGGGACGGGGGGGGGGGGGGGTATGGCGGAAGCAATCGGTTGATTGCTTCCTATGCCAGTTGTGGTATGTGGGGCCAGGCGGGCAGCCGGGAGGGGAGCGATTTCAAACTATCCTTATTGGTGTTGTCTTTCAAAAATATGAAATATCTCTCAGTTCAGGCATGCCGGTTTCCTCACGATGTAAGTGATAAGCGGCGCCAGACAAAGCAACAATATTGGAACAATTATGAGGCACGGGTATTTGAGTATTTGTTCAAAGTTAGATCCCATAATTATAACCGTACCTCACAAGTTTAGTGTTCAAATAAATGTAGGTGTGCATATCGATACTCCCTGCCTCGGAAAGCACGTTAAGCTGTTGGACCCGGCTGTCATTTGTCGATCTTTGACAGTTGTTACGGGTCTTCAGACGCCCGAAAGTCTGACAACCAGTCTTACCAAGGGGTATTGGTTGTGGAGGTCAGATAGGCAGTCGCTCCATGTAAAATGCTGGTATTCAGCTGCATCCGGTTAGACTGGAAGCCGACCCCGACATAGTTGGGAAAAGGCTAGGCAGATGATGATAAAGTGTTCAGATATGTGACTTTGTCTGGCGCTGACTTTAGTAGATGCATCGTACAGGAAGCTCTTTTCATCATTAAATTCATGACCTTTACGTTTACCTACAACCTTGAATGAATAATTAATAAGTAATTCAATTTGAAGTCTCTTCCGCTTGCCGCCGTGTTCGTGACCCGCTCATAAGACCAATCGATATATCAAAAATACCACGCTAGGTCACTAGTATTATTACCTTAACTATCAATTATTTAACAAAAACATCACGCCTGTATCCGCTAAAGGGATAGGCAGACGTGTTTTCACCAGTCATGTTAAAAAAAACTTGTTTTTCAATCAGAAATACTCTACTATACCCCATTTGAAATAAAATTAGACATTAAAACAAACCCTTTTACAGTCCGTTCAACCGATTTTGACTTCTATACCGTAGGTATAAGGATAGCATTAAAAGCAAAAAACGTTACACAATACCAACTATCTACTGCGGCTGCCATTTGTCATGCCACCAACGCAATAGAATTCAAAATCGGTTGAACGGAATGTAAAAAAGGCTTATCTATACGTCTAATCTTATTTCAAATGGAGTATAGAAAACCATAATATCACTGACCAAACAGGAATCGAACACACAGGACTCAACATTCAGCAATTTCACTTACGACCATTAAAGTTAACGTACGTTTGACAATAATATACCTAGGTTATTTTGTGAATGTGAAAAAATGATTTACAATAAACAGTTGACTATCGTCTTAGTAGGCAGGAGGTCGCTTCTGCCCAGCCTCTCGGCGTAAACCCTACATCACTATCTGCTTAGCCATTTCCAACTATGTCGGGGTCGGCTTCCAGTCTAACCGGATGAAGCTGAATACCAGTATTTTACATGGAGCCTATCTGACCTCCACAACCCAGTAACTGGGTAATACGATACCCCTTGGTAAGACTGGTTGTCAAACTTTCGGGCTTCTGACGACCCGTAACGACTGGCATAGATCCACGAATGACAGCCAGGACCTTAACGTGCTTTCCGAGGCAGGGAGGGGTCTCGGTATGTAATGATGGTCACCCATCTATGGACCAACCCCGGCAAGCATTGCTTAACCTGATGGATCGACCCGTGCGGCTGTTATTACTTAGTGACGAGCTCCTCTTAAACAAACCACCATATTAAAAAATATTTTTTTTTTAATTCAGAAGTAATCTGGGCTGTTACTAAGAAATTCCTCACTAATAGAAAATCATAATATCACTGACTGGCCCAGGAATCGAACCCACCTGCCAGGGTTGCGGGAAAGTCCGAAAGGGATACCGGGACCTTGGCAACAAGCAACTGAAGGAACACGGTGGGTTTTAGTCAGTAAAAGACTGACACGCCCTTCCGCTCCACCCAGAGCGGGAGAAGTCATTTGATGATTTCCCAAACTCAAACAAAAATAAAAGGAATTGAACCCACCCAGAGGGCAGACAAGTGACAATCGCTTCGGAAGCGCCCTTAACGATCCAGCTGAATACCAGTAGTTTACAAGGAGCGACTGCCTATCTGACCTCGACAACCCAGTAACTGGGACACGATAACCTTGGTAAGATTCTCTTCACGTAATCCTAAGTCATATGTTACTAAACCCACGAAACATACAGAATTGTCTATGCTCTATAAAGTCCGGTATTTTCTTGTTTTGTATGTATTTGAAGTCTGAAGTCGTATAAAAGTCGTTTGAACGTAACCATTTCTTGTGAGAAAGCAATTCTGACAGGCGTCTTGCCAAATGTAGGGTGACGGTGTGCTTGAGAAATGTGGGAATTCACGTTTATTCTACAGAGTATTGGTATATTTATTTCATTTTCCATTTTTTTTCCGAATCACTAAAATAATATTTTTTTAAATATTTTTTTTATAACCGAGTCACCACTTTTTTTGACGTTATAAGTAGGGTTTTAAAAAAAAAATACGTAAAATAAAATTAATTTCATTTGTCATTTAGCTAAACAAATTCATGAATAGTTCCGGAGAAAAATACCGTTTTTACAAATTAAGATAGTTATCCATTATAAAATTATTAGAATCCATTATAAAATACAATAGATGTAGATATATTTAGTAACCTATTCCGCTTAACTATTCTTCAAGAGTCATAGAAAACCCTGTAAGAAATCGACACGTGTTTCACCTCTTAACGAGGCATCCTCAGGATGACGATTGACCAGTCGCAAACCAGAACACGACGTGTTGCCACACCGAGCGCTGGAAGCAGTCAAAGAGAGAGAAAAAATAGCAGAAGTGAAAAAAAGCAGCATTGAGAAAGAGTAACTCTGCTTCCAGCGCAACTGTGAGATATCTGTGTGTAAGTGGCTTAATACTAAATAAAAGAACTATTAACAAATTGAGGAATTTTAATTTTAAAATTGTACCTATACTCCATTTGAAATAAGATTAGACATTTAAATAAACCTTTTTACAGTCCGTTCAACCGATTTTTACTTCTATACCGTAGGACTAAGGGTGAGGAGCTCGTGGCTATGAAATAACAGCCGCTCGGGTCGATCCATCAGGTTAAGCTACGCTTGCCGGGGTTGGTCCGTGGATGTGTGACCAACATAACGAGACTCCTCCGTGCCTCGGAAAGCACGTTAAGCCGTTGGTCCCGGCTGTCATCTGTGGATCTTTGACAGTCGTTACGAGTCGTCAGAAGCCCGAAAGTCTGACAACCAGTCTTGCCAAGGGGTTAGGAGGGGGTAGGAGTAAGGATGGCATTAAAAGCAAAAAAGAGGTTACAATACCAATTTTTTAGTGCAGCTGCAATTTTTCATGCTGCCAACGTAATAGAAGTCAAAATCGTTTGAACGGACTGTTAAAAAGGTTTATTCAATCTTATTTCAAATTGAGTATAGTTAAGTACACTTCCCAACGCATGGTCCCCCTGCTAGCCCGTCCGGTCGCTCCACGTCTCTCGGACGGTTAATTTGCCGTCCAATGAATAGCTTCACAATAAATACTGCACAATAGAACCTCATTGTGATAGAACCTTACTTCTTGGCGCACTTTCAATTTCTAGAAAATTGTTGAGAAACTTTTAACAACACAACATCGCGTGAGTATTTAGCGTACGGTTAGGCAGAGGTGAAAGGTGTAAAATTTTATTAACTTTGCTTGCGTAGTGAATAAAATTTATATGGGACCACCTCGGAATCATGACCTACCAAACAAAAAAAGATCCATCAAAATCGACTCATAATTGGCAGAGTAATCGAATAACATATATACAAAAAAACAAAAAGACATACTGACGAATTCAGAACCTTTTTGAAGAATTCGGTTAAAAATATTATGAATCATCGTAAAATGCTACAAACTGATAATTCATAACATGATCTGCGTGCATTTTATATTACGAAATAATTCATCTGTTTGACAGTTTTCTATGGAGATTCGTAAAATGGTCCACAAATAATGAATTGCTTTTGTGTCAAATTAGAGGAATTGCTAATGACAGCTGGGAATTCAGGAAATGAATTGTTTTTAGAGGAATTGCTAATGTGGCCGGTCTAGGCCCTCAGAACGTATGGTACACTCACTGCCGCTATCAAAAAAATCGTTGGATCGCTTTATAGATGAATTTATATTATTTTTCACTTAGGTTCACTTTGGATACAGATCGTTCACTTCTAAGTGAAAGATGCCGAAGGAAAAACATAAATAAACAAAATAAAAGTTATAAAACTAAAACCCAACTACGACAATAAAGTCTACTAATAAAAAGGTATAAACTCTCTCTTACTCTATTCAGAACGTACTGCACTGCGTTTTACACGAGCAGCCTGTGGGCTAGATATACTCAAAAATAGTACAGTGCCCTCCGCGTGTACAACAACCCGTTCAGGGTGCTGTTGAGGCTGCCCCGCTACTGCAGCGCGTCGGGGATGTTCGTGGATGCACATGTGGACTGTTCCTTTGCTCAAGCGCTGTGCATCCCTGGCGCGTGGAGTGTGGGGCAGCAACAACAGTATCCTGTCCCTTATTTCAAGCAGGCTGGACTGTCCGTACGTGAATCGCTGCAGCGCCATTTTCCATGGAATGGTGCAGCCGCGGTGAAGAGTCGGATAGTACTGCCGCTGTGTATATTGTACAGGAATTTGTGTAGCTAATTATCTTAATTACTAATATACGATACGTTTACTAACATGCCACGGTTACTTGTAATAAATTGAATTGAATTGAATAAACAAAGACATCACAAGCAGACAAATTAAAAGTCCGGAGTCACACGTGTTAGGCCATAAATCGTACAGATTACGTGTGACTCCGGATTTTAATATTTTCTGTCTGTGATGTCTTGTCACCCATCCACGAAGCGACCGAGGCGGCTGTTATTATTCACTTTACTACTTAAATAGTGGAGTAAAGTATGAAACAACATATTTATACACCACCGCCAGCTCCAGGCGGTTAATTCTCCGTCCGATATTATAGGTTCACAACAGAGCCTAATTGTAAGAACTCGGAAAATCTTGGCTTCCTTTCAATAAAGGAGATTGTGTTGAAACTTTCACGAAAGTTACATTTTCATTTACAGTAGGTAAGTTTAGAAAATTGGCTGTAAAGCGAATTTGTGTCTTTAATTAGTTTAGTAACAAAAGCAGATGGACTGGCTAAGAATCGTCATGTAAATAATTAGATTGATCAATTTCATTACGATAATTTGAAAATTAAAAAACTAAGACCAGTCTTAGCCAAAACTAACGCATTTTACATTACCCATAGTTTTCACAAATCATTAGGTATTTAGTTACTTATTGAAATGTTCAACAAACCATGTGCAATAAAGCTCTGCTCAAACAAAAGCAATCCCGAGCAGGATTCGAGACGAAATACGCTTGCACCGATTGTGTTTACGAACTTGTACGGAGTTAAAAAACAAATTAATTAAAAAACAAAAAACCCGCCTGTAAAAACGCATAACTTTTTTGTTTTTTGAATAAGTAATTTGTTTTATTTCAAGCTTTTTAGTTTTATTAATTTGATACGAATATTGTAATGTATAAAAAAAAAAAAAACTGCCCCTCCTTTTTTTTTGTTTGCAGATGAAATATATAAAAAAATTATAGCCTATGTTACTCCGACCATTAACGCCAACCTAACGACACCTCATATGTTAAAATCCATCAAGCCGTTTAGGCTACAGAGCGTGCCAAAGAAATAGACAAACATACATACATACTCACGAAAAAAATTACCCTCCTTCTGGGGCATTCGGGTAAAAAGTAGTGCGAATAGTCGCGTGTCATCCTATTAATTGAAACAATCGACACATGAAGTCGCGCCCCGCGCGGAATATGCCTCAGTTTGACCAGTCCTTAGCTTCGGAGATTAGACGTTTTCACGCCAAAATTCAGATTACGAGCCACACATGCTGGCGATCACGGGGACTAAATACTTAAACTTAATAAATATCTCGTAGGGAAATGAGGATATCAGGGATTTCACAAAATCCCTAGGTATACTGCGAAATCACGGTAGGAGTCGAATATTCTTGTTTATTACGTCTTCTTACTAAAAATGTTTAGTAATCCCTAGGGATTTCGTGAAATACCTGGTATCCTCATTTCCCTGCGACATATATTTAAAATACTTATCTGAATATACATTTACCAACGTTTCTATACACTACAGAAGTAACAGAAAGAAATAGAAAAACATGAATCCGGAAAACATTACACTCCTTTTTAACCGACTTCTAAAAGGAGGAGGTTGCCTATCAATTCGGATGTTTATATTTTTTTTTATGTTTGTGCAGTCCTGTAATATACATGGTATAATATACACCGTTGTCACTCAAAACAGGGGTAGTTGACTTAAATATAAAATAATTTCGGAAGTCGGTGTCTTTGCTTTTCAATTTTCGTTTTATGCCACCGAGTTCCGAAATTAAAGTTATTTTTCACTTTTTTAGTGTTTTTTTGGAAGTCGGTTGTTTTTTTTTTTGTAAAAAGTTTTTATTTTTCCCTTTTTAGTTGTGGTACCTACCCCACACAAATCCGAATACCACTACCTGCTATGTAAATAACAGTGAAGGAGTAAATCATAATTGGCGGAGTAATCGAGAAACACACACACAAAAAAAAAAATAACCAGAAGAATTGAAAACCTCCTCCTTTTTGAAGAAGTCGGTTAATAAATAACCGAGTAACAACAAAAAAAAACGTTATTTTCATTAAAAGATTTGAAAAAGTTTCTATCCGACACCGTGCTCGCTAGCGAAACAGTTGACTGACTGAGGGAAGGGTCACGCTCGCGGCCGGTCAGGTCACGTGCCGCAGCCCCCGCCCGTATTGTGGTAAAACGTAGAATTAAAAAAAAGTTGTAATTTTCCATTGATTTTACGGTCTTTATATATCACGAAACCACTGGTTTCAAGGATAACGGTGTTTACCCTAACACCCTGTAGAATTATACGTAATAAAGAATTTAACCATACAAATCGAGTCGGAAGCCAAATGATTGTAATGTTCACACCATTAGTATTTAATACTTAATACCCTCGAACCCAACCAAGGACAATCGATCGAAACTAACTTGAAGAACGATTCAAAGTGATATACAAATGTACAATTGTACGTACCTATAAACTGACTACTAATATGTGTCAAACTGTTGCAGTACTTATAGATAAAGGAATAGTACATTACTGTCGCGGCCCGCAACATGGGGATTGCCGGACGATCGTGAAAATGTGGGCCGAGGCGAAGCCGAGGCACACATCCGTGAGTCCACCAAGGCTTGTATCAAACTCAAACTCAAACTTAAAGCATTTATTTCAAATAAACCAATTACAGGTACTTTTGAATTGTCAAGGGGTCGGTCAGTCAGAAAGATGAAGCTAGTTGCCCATTCCAAAGCGTAGTAGGTTCCTATGGAGAAGAACGGGCAAGAAACTCCACGGACACTCTTTTTAATCAGAATATTGTTACAATATATATTGGTTACATCATTTATGTTCAAATTATACATGAGAGTAGGTACAATGTAGAGAAACGTGGACGTTAAAAGAGTCCGTAATTAAACGATAAAAAAGAAACAAAACAATTCAAAAATTAAAATTAATTAAAATGAGCCGTGGCAGCTAAGAGATGACCAGTCCCTACTGACGGCGCCCGTTCACGAACATGACGCATGGATCAGCAACATTCAGCTCAACCATTTTGAAGGGAACTTAATGATCCAACCCACACGCCACCATCAGCGAGACATTAAAGTGAGCATGACATACTCTCAGCCGCCAGGGCACATTCAAGTCAATGAAAGACGTACCTAGTAAATGGTAGCTTTAAAGTACTTAGGTAAATACATAGTGCTCACACACTTGTAGTACTTTTCTCAAATAATGCGCGGAAATTCAAACTAAGTTAATTAATTATAAATTCCGCAATCAATGACGAACAACCATAAGTTTTCACGCGCCACTATGTTCATTTGTTTCTCTATTTGCAAGACAAATCGAAATTTGAATAAAATCGTTGATACGTTACCTCCTTGGCTGCCATGTGCTGAAGTAAAAAGTCCATTCCATTTTTAGACAGATATGAGTTTTCATTGTGATTTATTTGGCCGCTTAACACGCCAGATATTATAGATTTTCATAGTAACATAGCTGGCCGCATCGTCCCTTGTTTTTTACCAGTACAGCAATTTCGATTTATCTCAAAGGTTGTTAAAATAATGCTCGACTTTCCAAGAATGTTTGAGAAAATTAATTAATTATTGAAAGAATCTATTTTTCCACTTCGCCGTGCATAGCTTTTAGTTATTTTAGTGATACTTTTTTAAAAGTACATTATTTTAGTTTTTTCTTTACATACCGAGACGAGACTCCTCCGTGCCTCGGGAAGCACGTTAAGCCGTTGGTCCCGGCTGCCATTTGTGGATCTTTGACAGTCGTTACGGGTTGTCAGAAGCCCGAAAGTCTGACAACCAGTCTTACCAAGGGGTATCGTATTTACTACTCAGTTATTGGGTTTTGGAGGTCAGGTAGGCAATCGCTCCATGTAAAATACTTGTATCCGTTTAGACTGGAAGCCGACCTCAACATAATTATCCTACTACTTCCTATTATTTCTTAACCATCAACTAAAATTCCATATTATTTTGCAGTACACAGATGACAGGCGCCACCAAACGTTCCAGCCATATATTATTTAAAATGGCCGCCATGTTAAACGAACTGAGGAGATTATTGTTTATTTAGTGCTCTTTTATTTGGCATCGGTATGGCTGTTACTTAGTGTTTTTTAGGGTTCCGCACCCGAAAGGTGGCAAACGGAACCGTATTCCTAAGCCTCCGTCGTTCGTCTATCTGGCAGCGGCTTGTATCTCATAAACATTAATAGGTAGACAGTTGAATTTTTCTCAGATTGTGTATTTCTATTGCCGCTATAACAAATAATAAAATAAAGTGAAAAATTAAAGGAACGTTTCATTTTTAACCGACTTCTTCAAAAAGGTGGAGGTTCTCAATTCGTCTGTATGTATTTTTTTTTGTATGTTTGTTACGCGATTACTCCGCCAATTATGAATCGATTTTGATGATTCTTTTTTTGTATGGTAAGTCATGCTTCCGAGGTGGTCCCATATAAATTTTATTAACTTTGCTTGGGTAGTTTTTGAGTTAGCGTCAATATTACGTATTTTTCCCACTTAGTTTATCTAGACGATGTTTTCATTTACTCCTTCACTTTTATTTTCATCAGCTAGTGGTATTCGAATTTGTGTGGAGTAGGCCCCACTACTAAAAAGTGAAAAATAAAAACTTTTTACAAAAAACAAAAACCGAAAATTGAAAAGCAAAGACACCGACTTCCGAAATTAAAGTTATTTTTCAGTTTTGAGTGTTTTTTTTTCGGAAGTCGGTTTTTGTTTTTTGTAAAAAGTTTTTTCTGTTTTTTTTTTGCTAATTTTGTCCGGTGTTACGGAACCCTTGGTGCGCGAGTCCGACTCACACTTGACCGAATTTCTTAAACTTTCATGTAGGTGGGCATGACTGGTAGGAACTCTAAATGGGTTTTCATTTTCTGTGTAGATTTTTATTGGTACGAGTCATTGCCAGAATAGTACCTAATGCCTACTGAGTCAGGGAATTTTGGGGCGAATATCGCCAATGAGACTGAACGCGATTTCATCTAAACTGCGTTCAAGAGTCGCTAGTATCAATATTCCACAATAAACATTTTTTTTCTTTCTATCCGTCTTTTTGTTCCGGCTGTGGCGGCATCTACATCGCCACATGCGAACTACGCATTAAAGACGTCACACAAAAAAAATCCTGGATCGCACAATTGTGTAGGTATATTTAATATTTTAGTTAAGACTTCGCATAATCATGTTTTTCTCTTCTTGTTCTCACACACTATTGTCTACATTTCTTTCTCATTTCTCCTTTCGCAGGTCTGCTGGAAGATTTTTTTTAAGAAATAAGCAGTACCTTTGTTCTCATATTATAATTATGTCATATCTCTTTGTATTTTACTGTGTGTACATAAATAATAAATAAATAAACAAATTAGAGTTTACCGCGCGATGGACATATTTACAAGATTCCGACATCAATCGTTGGGCAGTTGCCCGCCAGACACAACACCCGTCTGGCCAGAGGATCCTCCCTTTTCTATAGAGGATGAGTGAACTTTACACCCTGTTCTTCATGCCTCTAAACGGGTAATCTCCAAAACGATTTTTTTTTTAAAAAGGTTAAATGCCGCGTGGGCGTAGCCTCTTCTCTCTCTCTCCTCTTCCTCCATAGTTGGATGCTAAAAGATAATCTAAGAAACTCAGTACTGCTTTTTATCTGAACCATTAGCTACATTAACTAACAAGTTACAGGCGTGGCTTACTTCCATATTTTATACTAGCTGCGCCCCGCGGTTTCACCCGCGTAAGGCACGATCTCGTGGCAATATCGGGATAAAAAGTATCCTATGTGTTAATCCAGGTTATAATCTATCTGTGTGCCAAATTTCATCCAAATCCGTTCAGTAGTTTTTGCGTGAAAGAGTAACAAACATCCATCCATCCATACTAACAAACTTTCGCGTTTATAATAATTACTAGCTGCGCCCCGCGGTTTCACCCGCGTAAGTCTCGATCCCGTGGGAATATCGGGATAAAAACTATCCTATGTGTTAATCCAGGTTATAATCTATCTGTGTGCCAAATTTCATCCAAATCCGTTCAGTAGCTTTTGCGTGAAAGAGTAACAAACATCCATCCATCCATACTAACAAACTTTCGCGGTTATAATATTAGTTAGATTAGATCTATTACCACAAGATAGAATATCTTTAGGTAATTAAACTAAGTTAGTTTCCCTCGCCACTTCGTGTGAGCATGACCACTATAGAAACGGGCTTCTGACATTCTGAGCAGAAATGATGGCTTTGAATGTAGTCCAAAAGAAGTTGCTTAACGCACTTTTGGCGTCATTACACCGTGGTAAAGAAAGAAAGAAAGAAAAATGCGTTTATTGGCATTTTAACAGAAAAATACACCTTAAAACTATAAAAACAGAAACAATCAATAAAATGCCAAAAGGGCCTCAGCTCAGCATACTGTCAGATGGCAACACAAAGTGTACCACCTGACGCTGATTTTCAGCTGCAACCCACGAGTGTCATACGCTGGAATAATAATATAGGTATTAAATAAAAATAAGACTGGTTGTCAGACTTTCGGGCTTCTGACAACCCGTAACGACTGTCAAAGATCTACAGTATTTATTAAAGACCGCAAACCGGACGCTCTCAGTGGACTTGCAGTCGATTGAGAGCGCCCGGTCTGCACCAAGTGCAAAGGGCAACTGATAGAAATCCGACGACTGACGAAACACGAAATTTGCCGAGGGACATTAAGAAAATAGTTGTATTGTAAAAAAATTACAGCTTGGACTTACTGCGCCATAGGTATGCGCGGCGAAGCAGGTGGGACGCCGCGCCGTGAGCGTTGACGAATGAGCGGTTTCAAGCAACCCGCTGTACAGCGCCTCAGCGACGCTCACAGATAAAAAAATTACAATTTACTGCGTAAACGATTTGGTTCGGTATCTGATCAGATATACTGTGATGATAGTTGTGTGTTTATAAGTAAATATATAAAAAATACTGTCAATATATACTTGAGGAGCTCGTGGCTAAGTAATAAAAGCCACACGGGTCGATCCGTCAGGTTAAGCTACGCTTGCCGGGGTTGGTCCGTGGATGGGTGTCCATCTTTACATATCGGGACTCCTCAGTGGCTCCTGGCTATCATTCGAGTATCTTTGACAGTCGTCAGAAGTCCGAACGTCTGTCAACCAGTCTTACCAGGTCAGATAGGGAGTCGCTCCATGTAAAATACTGGTATTCAGCTGCATCCGGAAGCTGATCTGAATATAGTTGGGAAAAGACTAGGCAGATTGACTGTCAATTTATTACTTGCAAACAAAAATAGACGTTCCAATAAAGAAACTCCTTTTTTAACCGACTTCTTCAAAAAGGAGGAGGTTCTCAATTCGTCTGTATGTTTTTTTTTATTTTTTTTGTGTATGTTACTCGATTACTTCGTCAATTATGAATCGATTTTGATGATTCTTTTTTTGTTTGGTAGGTCATGCTTCAGAGGTGGTCACATATAAATTTTATTAACTTTGCTTGCGTAGTTTTTGAGTTAGCTTCAATAATTACGTATTTTTCCTACTTAGTGTATGTAGACGATATATTGTTTGACTCCGTCACTATTATTTACATAGGGTAGGTACCCCAACTAAAAAGTGAAAAATTGAAACTTTTTACAAAAAAAAAACAACCGACTTCCAAAAAAACACAAAAAACGTGAAAAATAACTTTAATTTCGGAAGTGTTTTTTTGGAAGTCGGTTTTTTTTTTTTTGTAAAAAGTTTTCGTACTTTAACACAACACTCTACCGGCCTTTTTAGTAACATTTTCATTTGTACCCACAATTCAAACTTTTTCCCTCAAGAGACACAATCCAAAGAGTTCGCATTTATTTTGTGAAAGTTATAAAAACTCACAATAATATCCAATTGACAATGATTGGAGTTTATTGGCGCTGGATTACATGTTGTATATAAAAATAAAAAAATTGTTTATTTCAGTCTCATCATCATCCTAGCTTTTTCCCAACTATGTTGGGGTCGGCTTCCAGTCTAACCGGATGCAGCTGAATACTGTTTATGCCAGACCATTAGTCCATATTTTGTTAGTACTTATTACATTATCTTAAAAATTATGTTAGTCATGAGGAGATCAAATTAATGTCTTTAGGTAAGTATGAACGAAATAAAATGATTGAATAATAATAAAAATTAAAACAAAATTGAAACAAATAGTTGAAAATAAATATATTATAAATATTTAAAGAAAGAATAAAAGCCAGTTATGTTTAATTCCCTTTCACATTTATAATATTAGTTAGGATTACTTAGGATTCCATCATGTCATTTTTCGTCCATACCAATTTCGCGTGCCGGCCTTTGAACCAGCACTTCAATACCCCCCCCCCCCCCCCTCCTACCTATCCATCATCAGACCGCATCAGTTATTCACAAACACTCTCTGAAAGGGAATACTAACTAACAGCAGTGACCCGACCGGCACTCGACTGGCATTGCTTGCCAGTTGTCAACAGAATAGAATTTTCTATCCAAAGGCCAGTATTAGAAGATAGTACTGAACCGTACTGTATACAACATTAGTTTTGGTTTACGCCAAACCCGAAAAGGGGTCATTAAAAAAAAAACAGCTGTTCCATACATTTTTGTGATCACTTAAATCGACAAAATGTATGGAACAGCTGATTTTTTTTTCGCGATTTGAAGGTTGGTGCCATAGAAAAAGTTGTTCAAAATGATGAGTACAATGACCCCTTTTCGGGTTTAGCATAAACAAAAACTAATGTTGTATATGTACTGTTAGCCAGTGCATATTATATCTTTTTCATCTTTTCGTCTGGGTAGTGACTAACCTGGTGTCAGAGTTTTAAAGCCGCCCATGGGCTGACTTGGCTTCACATGCCGTCGAGAAATATCTCTCAGGCATGCCGGTTTCCTCACGACGTTTTCCTTCACCGTTTTTGAAGCAAGTGATAATTATACAATACGCACATGAATCCGAAAAGTCAGAGGTGCGTGACTTGGGTTCGAACTCGAGACCTATGACTTGGCAGTCTGACGGTCACACCACTAGGCTATCACTGCTACCAACAACCATTTAGCTATTTTACAAGCTTTTATTTAACTTAACTTGCAATGTTCGTATGTGAGTTATCCGTTTTCAATCAAAAATTGTTGATTTTTAATCAATTATTCCTATCCAACGCGCACTGGGCTCGCGTGATGGATTTTAGCCCACTCCCACTCACAGAGAGGAGACCTGTGTCCCAGCAGTGGGAATGTTATAGGCCTGATTATGTATGCTATGTATTCCAATCCAATTGATATTTTTGCTGTTAGTTGATGAATAACTGAATACTTTTAAATGCATTATTTACTATTAACTCTACCAACATTAGGTGTTGGAGCTCGTAGCTAAGTAATAACAGTCGCACGGGTCGGTCCGTCAGGTTAAGCTACGCTTGACGGGGTTGGTCCGTGGATGGTTGACCATCTTTACATATCGAGACGCCTCCGTGCCTCGGAAAGCACGTTAAGCCGTTCCTCCCGGCTGTCATTCGGTGATCTTTGACAGTCGTTACAGGTCGTTCAGAAGCCCGAAAGTCTGACAACCAGTCTTCCCAAGGGGTATCGTATTACCCAGTTACTGGGTTGTGGAGGTCAGATAGACACTCACTCCATGTAAAATACTAGTATTCAGCTGCATCCGCATAGACTGGAAGCCGACCCCAATATAGTTGGGAAAAGGCAGGCAGATTGAACTTTACCAACATTATATTTTACATTGGGTTGATTACTGCGAAATTCTGCTTCATTTGAAAACTTAATTTTAAATTAAACAAAAGAAAATTGAAATTGTATTTTCATTTTTCAAATTTTCTCCTTGCAGCAACTGTTTCCCGGTTTCAGTTAAACTTTTCATAAAAAGTACAGTTTTTGTGAAGTTCCGTTGTTGTCTTTGTTTGCTGTTCTTTAATGTTTAAAAAATAAAATAAGTAGGTACAGACATTCTGCTAAGATTTTGTAAGAAGATTTCCATTTTGTTACATAAATCCTGCATCGCGCAATTAAAGTTTACCGTGCAGTGGGCATATATACAAGAACCCAACATCAATCGTTGGGCAGTTGCTCGCCAGACACAACACCCGTCTGGTCGGAGGATCCTCCCTTTTCTATGGTGGATGAGTGAATTTTACACCCTGTTCCTCATGCCCCTAAAGTATAGTTAGTAATACTGTCGAAATTAAAGTGATGTGCCTATCTCTTCAGTACAATAGCGATATCGCTTAATGCATAAATAATCAGCCTATAACGTTCCCACTGCTGGGACACAGGCCTCCTCTCTTCGAGAGAGTGTGTGGGCCGTATTCCACCACGCGGGCACAGTGCGGGTTGGTAGATGTCACATGTCTTCGAATTTTCAGTTCTAGGACATGCCGGTTTCTTCACGATGTTTTCTTTCACCGTTTTGAGAGCAGTGGTGATGAAATAATTTACGTAAAGTAAAGCGTCTGTTCACGACTACAACTCGAAATTCGGGGCCGGCACCTCTAGGCCACCCCTGCTCTCACCCACTCCTATAAGTGATTACCAGAGACCATAGATAAAGTGACATTCTATCAGCGATATGATGATGGAAAAGGCAAAAATGTATAGGACTGATATAGCTATAAAAGCTTATGTCAATCCTTTTGAAAGTCGTTGTAGAAATACGAAACGCTTTCGAAGCGATTGTCACTTGTCGAGGCCCTCTTGATATTCTGTATTTATTTGAAAGTCAATATTCTAGAATTATCCTTCACATAATCTCTTAATCTTAGTCTCGTAAATAATAGGTAACTTTTATTATATTCGATGATACATTATTCACCATAACGTCGCCACATTGCTAAAAGCCCACTCGACTTATTAATATCCATTTTGTTTGTTCCTTTCTCTGAATGATTAATTAATGAATACTTGATCCGTCACGACGGAAATATAATGGATGGGGCAGAAACAAAGGTATCCATATTTATTTAGTTTAGTTATTAAGATAAAGAATTATTAAGAAGAGTGTTTAGAGAAGAGTGGTTGATATTTATGGTGATGTAGACTTGAATTAATTACTTTATCCTGAATACATACTGCAGACTACACTTAGAGACTAATTTATTTTTCCTTAGTGGGTACAAACACTGGGAGTGGGAGCTCGCAAGGAGGAGGAGGGAGGAGCTCGCGGCTAAGTATTATCAGCCGCACGGGTCGATCTATCAGGTTAAGCTACGCTTGCCGGGGTTGATCGGTGGATGGGTGACTATCTTTACATACCGAGACTCCTCCGTGCCTCGGAAAGCACGTTAAGCCGTTGGTCCCGGCTGTCATTTGTGAATCTTTGACAGCCGTTACGGGTCGTCAGAAGCCCGAAAGTCTGACAACCAGTCTTGCCAAGGGGTATTATATTACCCAGGTGCTGGGTTGTGGAGGTCAGATAGGCATTCGCTCTATATAAAATACTGGTATTCACTGTATTCAGCTGCATCCGGTTAGACTGGAAGCCGACCCCAACATAGTTGCAGATAGCAGTGTGGTGGCAGATGATGGTGACTTCTTGACAGGCCTACACTGTCTAGATCCTCTCATACCTAATAATTCTGTCATTTGACAATTCAAAAGTGCCTGTAACTGGTTTATTTGAAATGTTTTGAGTTGAGTTGAGTTGATTTGAAAACATTGTAAAAGCCATTTATTTTTAAAAGAGCCACCGTGGAGTCTTCTTGCCGGTTTTTTTTTTTCCATAGGAAAAGATAATTGGATCCGTGCACCTACAACCCGTGCGCATAAACATGGCACCTGGCTTAATGACATTTGGAGCTCCCCTCGCTTCCCCGCACGGCGACGGCGGGGCGCGCGCGGGGAGCGGGGGGAGTATTGAGTTCCGAGCCAGGTGCCATGTTAATGCGCACGGGTTCTAGCTTCTGACGTTACTTATGTGCCCATGTAGGTTTAAGTGAAATAAAATATTGATGAAATTTGATTTTGCTTTAAATTTTTTTATTATGTTTTATTAGGAATTTAAGTTTTTATTTGGTTATTGCAGAGCAGTGGTGGTCCAGTGGTAACGGCCACGACTTACGAGTTGTAGGTCGTAGGTTCGAACCCTGACAGGCGCTTTACTTTGTGTAAATTATTTCATCGCCACTGCTCTCAAAACGGTGAAGGAAAACATCGTGAGGAAACCGGCATGTCCTAGAACCAAAAATTCGAAGACATGTGACATCTACCAACCCGCACTGGGCCCGCGTGGTAGATTACGGCCCGCTCCCTCTCACAGAGAGGAGGCCTGTGTCCCAGCAGTGGGAACATTATAGGCTGATTATGTTATGTATTTGGTTATTGAATCTAAATCTGCTGCTCTTAGTTGTGGTACCTACCTATCCCACACAAATTCGAATAGCAACTCCTGCTATGTAAATAACAGTGACGGAGTCACAAAGAGATCATCGTCTACATAATACTAAGTCGGAATAAATACGTTATTTTGAAGCTAACTCAAAAACTACGCAAGCAAAGTTAATAACATTTATATGGGACCACCTCTGAAGCATGACCTACCAAACAAAAGAATAATCAAAATCGATTCATATTTGGCGGAGTAATCGAATAACATACGCACAAAAAAAAAACAATCAGAAGAATTGAGAACCTCCTCCTCTTTGAAGAAGTCGGTTAAAAATACTTAGAGGTATTCCACTCAGAGCACTACTTTCAACAGCACTTGTCCGAACCGCACCTGAGCACTATCACTAACCGCACTAAAACATATCATACTTATCAACGCCGTGTAACCTTAATCCTAATAGCGTAATACACGATCAATCAGAATTTTTATCGGTTTGATACAAATGTCTATAATCCATTGCTTCATAAGTTCGAGAAAAAAATCTGCTCAACAACGTAAATAACGCAATGAATGTTGTTGAACTGTCAAAATGAAACAAATTAGTCTTAATCGGTTACGAAAATAAGTTACGCAATTAGATAGCTTTTTGCGCCATCAAACTGTAAAAACTATAGTTTTCACCTCCTTTAGACAGCTAATTAAAAGTAATAATGAAATAATCACTCACCCATTAGTTCTGCCAGCTAGCCGACGCGCGTTTATTTGCGGAGTAAACTTCTTCACTGGATTATATTCTGGGCACACTGTATTAGAGCACTGGAATTTATTGTCGATGGGATTTATATATGGGGCACACTGTATGTAACAAGAAAAGAAGAAGTGGATAGGAATGATTAAAACAAAAATGAAACCTAATCCTAATCATAACTTATTATCCATACTAATTACTAATTATAATTATATACTAATACTAATGCATACTAATTTTATAAATTCGAAAGTAACTCTGTCTGTCTGTATGTAACCTTTTCACGCCTAAACCACTGAACGCATTTCGAAATTTTTTGGCAAGGAGATAGAATGGCATCCTGGGGAAGGCCATATGCTTCTTTTTGTTTAAAAAATAATCCTATAGGGGGTGAAAGTTTGTATAGGAAACCCAGCATTTCTTAAGTATCCCAGTAGTACGTTCCCGTGGGACGATATCCGGCATCCACGCGGGCGAAGCCGCGGGCAAAAGCTAATTAATATTATAACTGCAAAGGTGAGTTTGTTTGTTACGCTTTCACGCTAAAACGGCTGAACAGATTTGGATGAAATTTGGCACATGGGTAGACCATAATCTGGAAAAGGACATAGGATACTTTTTATCCCAATATTCCCACGGGATCGAGACTTACGCGGGTGAAACCGCGGGGCGCAGCTAGTTTACAATAAATCCTCTTGGATCTGATTCGTATGCAGTACAATTAGGTTGTTATTACTGTCGAAATAACTAATTAAAACTACTTCCAAATTGCAGACGAAATCAAAATTACAAAATTAATATTCTAACAGCAATTGGGACTAGTAATTCGAAATCAATTAGAGATACCGGTTCGAATAGCAGCGTTGTCGTGTTCCGGACGGCAGCCGGACACCGGACACCGGATGGCGGACACGGATGTCCGGCCGGACATCGGCGGACCGGATTGGGATTGAACTGTGTTTTGTCGGATTTGAAAGTCGGTTTTAACTTTTATGAGTCATGTTTATGTAGGGATACCTTCATTAAAACTTATTCTGAGTCCATCTATGCATCTTTAGCTACCAGACTTCTCCGTGCCTCGGAAAGCACGTTAAGCCGTTGGTCCCGGCTGTCATTTGTGGATCTTTGACAGTCGTTACGGGTCGTCAGAAGCCCGAAAGTCTGACAACCAGTCTTACCAAGGGGTATCGTATTACCCAGTTAGTGGGCTATGGAGGTCAGGTAGACAGTCGCTCCATGTGAAAATACTGGTATTAAGCTGCATCCGGTTAGACTGGAAGCCGATCCCAACGTAGTTGGAAAAAAGCTAGATATATATACAGGCAGATTGATAATGCAAATGGTGACAGTGGGTAGGTACTGCCACCATTTGTATTATCAATCTGCCTGTATCTAGCTTTTTTCCAACTATGTTGGGGTAATATTGTGTAGGTACCTTCATATATGTTGATAATTGTCAATCAGTCACAAACTGATGCAGTTACCACAGCTTATAACCTTGTGAACCAATCGATCCAGGCTCTAAAATAGTCGGAGCTATTTTAATCTAGAAACATTCAGTGGCTTCTTGTTCAACATATCACAACGCCTGTATTCCTCGCCAGGATAGGCAGTGAAGGCTCATACATTTCACCATCAGCTATGTTAAAACTCCCAAGTAATAGGCGGTAGCTTATTGCTACAAAGCTGGGAGTATCACAACAAGTACGAATAAGTCAAAATATGTGGCTTGGCCGTTTCCGACCCGATCACATCAACAGAAATAATTAACTAAATGAATGAATAATTAACTATTGTCTAACAGGAAAGTAATGAACAGTAAATACATTTTTTACCTTACGCTCTGTGACGGTAGCGAAACGGCCAAGCCACATATTTTGACTAACGTGTAGAGTTTGTGAAGTTGGGCTTGTAGAGTTAGGGCGTGTATAGTTAGAAGCTTGGCTCTACATGAGATCTGACAACTTTTTGACAATGCGAGCCATATGGTCTCGTCTTTGCAATATTTTACATGAAAATGTTTTTGGTGGGATAGTCCTTGGTAAGACTGGTTGTTTCCGGTTTGAAGACCCGTATAATCAGCCTATAATTGTTCCCACTACTGGGAGACAGGCCTCCTCTCTGTGAGAGGGAGTGGGCCGTAATCCACCACGCGGGCCCAGTGCGGGTTGGTAGATGTCACGACCGAAGACCCGTAACGACTGACAAATATCCACGAATGACAGCCGGGACACGGAGGGGTCTCGGTATTTTAAGATGGACACCCATCCACGGACCGACCTCGGCAAGCGTAGCTCACATGTAGGTAAGAGGGTACGAGGCTCCATAATATCTCGACTCACTCGCCCAAGTTCAAATTGAGAACTCCACGCGTTCCTCAGAAAAAGGCTCTTGACAGACTGACAACGAAGTGATCCTATAAGGGTTCCGTTTTTTCCTTTTGAAGTACGGAACCCTAAAAAGCGGGTCTAAGGTGAAAATAAGGCAGTTTGGAAAGCAATTTTTTACGTTTAACAACCAACTAACTAAACTATACTTTTATAGGTTTTAGAACAGTTTTGTTAGCAAATAAGAATAGGAGAGTTATTTTAAAGTCAGTGCTTGAGTTATGTTCACTGGTATTTGTTCCGTAAAACATAATAATTAAAAGTCGTCCGGTACTTAGAGCTGTAACTTAAAAGTATTATCATTCAATCATCAATACAGCTCAATGTTCAAAATTACTATTTCATGAAATCGTGACACTTGAGGTCAGTACTAACTCAGACAGTTGTAGTGATTATAACAAAGGGCATTCCCCGCAATAGAATAGCATCCTAACACGGCAAAAAAAAATATGATAAAAAAAAACCTACATATTTTGTGAAATATTCGCAAAACTACTAATTGATACGTAAACAAAACTGAAAAATAACTTTAATTTCGGAAGTCGGTGTCTTTGCTTTTCAATTTTCGTTTTTTGCCACCGACTTCCGAAATTAAAGTTATTTTTCAGTTTATTGAGTGTTTTTTTTGGAAGTCGGTTTTTATTTTTTGCACAAACAAATTCGCATTCCCTACCCCACACAAATTCGAATACCACTAGCTGATGTAAATAACAGTGAAGGAGTAAATGAAAATATCATCTAGATACACTAAGTGGGAAAAATACGTAATATTGAAGCTAATTGAAGCTAACTCAAAAACTACGCAAGCAAAATTAATAAAATTTATATGGGATCACCTAGAAAGCATGACCTACCATACAAAAAAAGAATCATCAAAATCGATTCATAATTGGCGGCGGAGTAATAGCGTAAAAAACAAACAAAAAAAAAAAAAAACAGACGAATTGAAAACCTCCTTTTTGAAGAAGTCGGTTAAAAAGAAACACTGTACACGCACTCTTGTATTCCAACGTCGAAAGACAAGTGTGACAAGTGTGCGTGTACAGAGTGTTTCTTTTCCGTATCAATTTCATATTTTTTATGAATATTTTACTATAAAAAAATAAAAAATCTTTTTTATGGTAATATTTTTTATTTAGCATGTATGTACGCTATAATACTTTTACGGGTTGACGGGAACGCCTGTATACGGCTGCGAATCACATTATAATCAACATACAACTTGACACTGACATGCAAATTGCAAAAAAACATAAGGAAATTTAGACTTCGCGAGCTACCTTATCACATCCCTCATATGAAGTGAAAAACACAGACACACAGACAAAGTATTTTTCTTATAACATTTATTGTCATCATCATCTGCCTGCCTTTTCCCAACTATGTTGGAGTCAGCTTCCAGTCTAACCGGATGCAGCTAAATACTAGTATTTTACATGGAGCGACTGCCTATCTGACCTCCACAACCCAGTAACTGGGTAATACGATACCCTTTGGTAAGACTGGTTGTCAGACTTTCGAGTTTCTGACGACCTGTAACGACTGTCAAAGATCACCGAATAACAGCCGGGACCAACGGCTTAACGTGTTTCCCGAGGCACGGAGGAGTCTCGTCTCGGTATGTAAAGAAAAAACTAAAATAATAAACTTTAAAAAAAGTATCACTAAAATAACTAACTAGTAAAGATGGTCACCCATCCACGGACCAAACTCGGCAAGCGTAGCTTAACCTGATGGATCGACCCAGGCGGCTGTAATAACTAAGCCACGAGATCCACAAAAAAAAATTAAAAAAACATTTACTGTCATAAATACAAAATATTACCGTCTTCTCAAATGTAACTGCATATCCCAACACATCTATAAACAGCAATATTATCTTTTTCACGTTTCATCGCGTCGCGTCCGTCCACTGAATAGTTAATAAGAGTCGAGTGTCATATCAATAATATCTGCAGAAAACATGACGTAAATACGAAAGAGATGTAACGTAACATCACGCCTGTATTTCTCAAAGGGGTAGACAGAGGTAGGTAGTAAACTTCAATATAACTCGACCCAAATGATAACATTGATTTTTTTCTGTGGTATAAAATAGTATAAATAATCAATCTGCCTAGCCTTTTCCCAACTATGTGGGGGTCGGGGTCTAACCGGATGCAGCTGAACACCAGTATTTATATGGAGTCGCTCCATCGCCTATCTGACCTCCACAAGTTGTTGATCTCACCAAGGGGCCCAGTTACTGGGTTGTGGACCACAACCCAGTAACTGGGCCCCTTGGTAAGACTGGTTGTCAGACTTTCGGGCTTCTGACGACCGTCAAAGAGCCACGACTGACAGCCGGGACCAACGGCTTAACGTGCTTTTTGAGGCACGGAGGATTATCGGTATGTAAAGGTGGTCACGAATCCACAGACCAACCCCGGCAAACGTAGCTTAACCTGATAGATTGACCCGTGCGGTTGTTATTACTAAGCCACGAGCTCCTTACGAGCTTAGATCTTTTTAATAAATATTTTTTTAAACTATCTTGTTTTCAATCCCAAATTAGTTTCCGTAGGCTAGTTTTAACTAAAGCTCGGAGTGAAAACTAGTTTTATCGGAAAATCAAATAGGTATAGCAGTGGTAAATTCTAGTTTTGACTAGGTATTTCTAGTTTTAACAAAGGCATTTAGTAAAAACTAGTTTTAACTAGAGAAAACTAGTTCTAACGAAAAACGGGTTTTACCTGTAACATATATATTTTTGAAATGTGCTAATTAAGCCCTTGCCGAACACGGAATCATTTTTTTTTTGTTTTTAATTTCATGACTTTATGTCCTCCATAGGGCGCCATATTCAATGTAATCGCACATACACCTATAACTAGCGGACAATCAAGACGCTTGCAACAATACCTCATTTGTCAAATTATGATGAGTAGTTTAGAAGTTAAGAGGGAACAGATAAACATACATACCGGTCTAAATCATAACCCTCCTTTTTGCTTCGCTGTAGTCGGGTTAAAAGTTATTTTGATTTCAATAACACTTTCCCAAACCTGTGAATCGTACTGCGGATCATCACTCATCACTCGCCCCGTATCCCGTCGCGTCGCAGTCATCCCATCTCAATGATGAATATGTTATATCCCCCAGTTTTTCATCCCTCGCCACACGTCCCCTAGGAGGGAACTTATTACATTTGTCGTGTATATATAATTCAGTGAAGGTGTCCACTCACGTTGATGGAGTATTGATGTTAAGTAAGTAAAAAATATCAACATTTTTATTAAAATTATATTTCGTCACATTTGCGTTCCCTAGAGTTTGTGCTTGATGTATTTAATATTGGATGTCATCTATTAGGTACGTTATTAAAATTCAACTTTATTTCGTTTTATTTGAGGTTATGCCTGGCCCAAAAGGTGGATCGGGTGATAGTCGCGGGAATTCCCTAAATGCGAGAAGCACCGGGCCGGTGATGTTGCGAGTGGCGACGCTTGGGGGAGATCTATGTCCAGCACGCGTAGCATGACCACCATAGAAATGGGTTTTTTGTCGACGGAAGAATAGACAAAATAACAGATTGTGATTGATTATCTGTAATTTTGTCTATTCTTCCGTCGACAAATCCCGTTTCTACGGTGGTCATGCTACGCGTGCCGCAGTGGACGTCGTTCCGCTGAATTCTGATGATGGCAACGACTAACAACTTAAAAAAACCTTCCGATAAATCCGTCTTGTTAACCAGAATCCATACCGCGTGTGGCTGTTTACCGCTACAATTTCTCATCTCCTCTCAACCGGAACGATTGTTATAAGAATGAGAACAGTCTCATTATTTTAATTAGAACAGTCTGATTATTTGAACAGTCTTCTGACTATTCTAATTATAACATTCTGATTATTTGAACAGTCAGTCGCTCCATGTATAATACTGGTATTTATCTGTTAGATTGGAAGCCGACCCCAAAATAGTTAGGAAAAGGCTAGGCTAACAGCCTGATTATTTTAATTAGAACAGTCTGATTATTTCGTGGATCAGATTGATCTGCATGTATCATTTTTATGTATTGCTGATTCTAATGTTTATAATTCTCTAATTCCATATCCGTTACGGTCGCGAATCATATTTGAATCAAAATACATCCTGATACTGACCTGCATTGCAAAAAACTAAAGAAAATTTGAATTTCGCGGGCTATCTTGATGCATAATGAGCCTATAATGTTTCCACTGCTGGGACACAGGCCTCCTCTCTGTGAGAGGGAGCGGGCCGTAATCCACCACGCGAGCCCAGTGCGAGTAGGTAGATGTCCATGTCTTCGAATTTTTGGTTCTAGGACATGCCGGTTTCCTCACGATGTTTTCCTACACCGTTTTGAGAGCAGTGGCGATGAAATAATTTACACAAAGTAAAGCGCCTGTCAGGGTTCGAACCTACGCCCTACAACTCTAAGTCGCGGCCGTTACCACTGGGCCACCACTGCTCACAGTCCACACTCTCAACCTTGACGTTTTCGCCTTAATTTATAATTTGAAGTTACTAAAAATAAGAAATATATAGCAATAATTCTTACTCCAGTGCCTCGGCAGTCATTACTAATATTACATTGGCACACTACTCATATACAATTCAGTGGCAGCCTCTCTTTACTACCTCCCGTTACGAGCGTTGAGCCTACCGCACTGTGTCACATATAGTTCACTAGCTGCGCCCCGCGGTTTCACCAGCAAAAGTCTCGATCTCGTGTGAATATCACGGGATTTGTTGGGGATATGTTTTGTACGGTATTTTTTTTACTTGTGCATAAAGTATTAATCCATAATAATATTAGGAAACCTATGAAATTGGTGTTTTGTATGGGGAATTTTAAAGAAGTTGAATTTTTCATACTAACGTTTTCTTAATTTATATAACAACCATGAAAACTAATATTTTAAAACTTTTCCTCCCAATATTATAAATTCTAAAGTAATTCTGTCTGTCTGTATGTTACCGTTTAACGTCTAAACCACTGAATGGATTTCGACGAAATTTAGCAAGGAGATTGATGGCATCCTGAGGAAGGACATAGGCTACTTTTTGTTTCATAAATAATCTTATAGGGGGTGATATAGGGGATGAAAGTTTGTATAGGAAACCCAACATTTCTAGTACATTCCCGTGGGCCGATATCCGACATCCTCACGGGCGAAGCCTCGGGTAAACGCTAGTAAATATATAATATTGGGATTAAATGTATCGTAAGTCCTATTCCAGGTTATGGTCTGCCCACGTGCCAAATTTCATCCAAATCCGTTCAGCTGTTTTAGCGTGGAACCGTAATAAACAAACGCTTTCGCATTTATATTATAAAATTATTTTTTTGCTGGTTTGTCCCAGCTAACATCCTAACTAATAAAACAAAAATAATTCACCTACAAAGGTCTAGAACATAAAACATTACACCCTCCTTCGGGGGCAGTCGGGTAAAAGCTGTGACCTTTAGCTCATAAGTATTTTTTGTAAGAGCTGTATGTCATAAAAGTGTCTATAATATATCTGAGAATGCCTCAATGCACTCTCATTTGAAACCACTAGACAGTTTCAGATGAGAGTGCTGACTAGGTGTTCGTGAGATCGATTCTCAGGGTGGATAAAGAGTTGTTAGGTTTTTCCAACAGGAATTTCTAGAAACAGTCCGGAATCAAGCTCGGTGTGTCAATTTTAAACTATTTCCGTAGTTTTACCCGGAGCAATTCTTTAGTTCTTTTTTTAATGTTCTTAATATCTGGTAAATGCCAATAGTTTCCCTCCCTACCCTACCCTCTAAATATTACCTACAAGGGAACTCAGACCAAATAAAAAACCAAGACAGATCGCTGTCAACAGTGACGTGAGGCCGGTTTCGTAAACATGTGTGCACTTCGATACGTGTACTTTGATTGTAAATGATTTTAGGGGTATGAGGAACAGGGTGTAAAGTTCACTCATCCACCATAGAAATGGGAGGATCCTCCGACCAGACGGGTGTTGTGTCTGGCGGGCAACTGCCCGACGATTGATGTTGGGTTCTTGTATATATGACCACGGTAAACTTTCATTTAATTTTTTTTAATTAACTTTAATTGCGCGATGCAGGATTTATGTGACGTCGGGATCTTTGATGCGTAGTTCGCATGTGGCGATGTAGATACCGCCACATGGTTGTAAATGTGTGCGTTTGAGCGTGTATGCACAGAGCGGTGGTGTAGTTTTGGCATGCTTCACTGTATTGTTCGCAGAGCTCTTTCTTGGTTTTTTATTTGGTCTGAGCAAGCGATCTGGAACATAACCGGCGAAATGTTGGTTTACTTCATATTTTCTGCCTACCCGTTAAAGGAATACATGTGTAAAGTTACACGAAAAAAAACCTGATTGTGTGAAGAAACAGGTTTAAACATTATTTATACAAAACCACAAGCAAGGAGGAGCTCGTGGCTAAGTAATAACAGCCGCATGGGTCGATCGACCAGGTTAAGCTACGCTTGCCGGGGTTGATCCGGGGATGTGGGACCATTTTCACATACTGAGACTCCTCCGTGCCTCGGAAAGCACGATAAGCCGTTGGTCCCGGCTGTCATTCGTGGATCTTTGACAGTCGTTACGGGTCGTCAAAAGCCCGAAAATCTGACATCCAGCCTTACCAAGGGGTATCGTAGTACCCAGTTACTGGGTTGTCGAGCTCAGATAGGCAGTCGCTCTATGTAAAATACTGGTATTCAGCTGCATCCGATAGGCAGATTGATTGATACAAAACCATAAGAAAATAGTCTAAAGTCCCGTGTATTTCACTACAGAATCATAAAATGATCTAGAACAGTAACAAACAGGTGATGTCTGCATCTATTGTCCATGCAAATGTCCTCGTTAGGAATGAACGGAAGAACTTCATGTTTCATTCATATTAGAGACCGACTTCAAGAGGACTTTCAAAGTCGAAAAGCTTGGAAACGAAGTCAAGATGGCTTGCATAATCGTTAAGACAAGGCAGGTAAATAAATTGGGTACCATCTTAAATTGTCCGTATGTACCTTATTACTTTCCCTGAAAATCGGGAATCGACCCAAGGACCGTAAGCTGAACATTAATCTTTGTTTTGTATAAAATGCATTCGTTACACGACATAGCTACCTGTATTTATTTACTGCAAACATTCCCGTTTTGTTTGTTATTTAAAGATAAATAAAACGCGAGGGAAACTGCGGGTGGGATTAGTGGACAAACATGTATGGAGTGTAGTGTAAACTGTTAGGATTTTGAAATAACTGTGAATGTATGTTACACAGGTATGGTTACGTTTTATAATAGGTACCTAAGTTTATCCTAACTTTTATTATAAATGCGAAAGTGAGTTTGTTTGTTAGTTACACTTTCTCGCTAAACCGGCTGACTGGATTTGGATGAAATTTGGCACAGGGGTAGACCATGACCTGGAATAGGACATAGGATACTCTTTATCTCGATATTCCCACGGGATCGAGACTTACGCGGGTGAAACCGCGGGGCGCAGCTAGTTCTAACTATTTTCAATATAACTACGGTTGATTCACATAATTATGTTCATAACGCATATCGGTCGACGCAACTACTGTTTAACTTACTTAATGTTCATTAAACTAAAATTAATCACACTAACGAAAACGATTAATCTAATTATTTTTAAAGATTTTGGATATTACAACTATAGGTATAAGAAATACCTAATGGATGACTTGCCTTGAGTTCCGTAACTAAATCAGTAGACAATTTTTTTTTTTTTTAAATAGTCAGATTTTAGTATTTCGTAAGGACAGTTTTAATATGAATGTGGCCAAAGAAACGAAAGATGGACTATGTTAAAGAAGATATGCCTAAAACATTTTTTCTTTGTGAAAAATAACTATAATTTAATTTCGGAAGTCGATAGCAAAAAACGAAAGTACAAAAAACCAAAGACACCGACTTCCGAAATTAAGCTTTTTTACAGTGTTTTTTTTTTAAGTCAGTTTTTTTTATTTTTTTTGTAAAAATGTTTTCTTTTGAAAAGTATTGTGTCCAATTCCCAAGTATTCCACAAATATTGGGTATCTGAATAAACAAAAATATCTGTAGTCTCTGTTCTACCAAAAACTTTTTCAAATTCCCTCAGAAACATGAAACTTTACTTAAAAACAAAATAACACAAGTACTCTCCATTTAAAACCCTTATCTTCAGGGAAGGTCTAACTTTTTGTTCAGATATCTTTTATCTTTATACATCTTTTATCTTTCGTTTCGAGGTAAAATTGTCACATTAAAAACTTTTTTCTTGTTCGGTCTGTGAGCAGACGAAGGGAGAGTAGGGTTGGCGCTCGATTATTTAGATAAATTGGGTAAAATTGTGTGATTTCATACCGCACCTCCGCTCAAATAGTGTCGTAAGTCAAAAAAATTACACTTTCGAGAAAAAGGTGTTTGAAATTTAACTTTCCAAAGAAACTTTCATTTAACATTATAATGGCACTAGTGCCATCTAGGGATAAATATTTAAACCTTAAGTATGACACTATCTGACAAAAGATGTTGAATGAATGGTAGAGTCGCTGAGCTCCTTAAGTTCTGAGTTGAGCTCCACCATTACTGACAAATGCTTGCACTGACTGGACAGGTCCACTCAAATCTGTGTGGTTCTTTCCTCAAAAGACCATTTCAGACTCGAATTTACATGGTCCTCATATGGCTTGACCAAGATTATGTCTGGACTTTAAAAGAGACTGTGACCTCTGAGTTGGTTTCGGCCTTTCTTCTCAGAGTAGTCAGATAGGAAACGCCGACCTCATCTAGCTTATTTTTAATATTTTTTTTATAATATGACGTGTAAAAGTGATTCCAATATCCTATTTACAGAATAAACAATTTCATTTCATTTCATTTCAAATAAAAAAGGTTTTAATTTTTTTTGAGTTGTGACACTCTTTGAGCGGACCTGCGATATTGTGATTGCGAATGGTTAGTAAAAATAATGGACAAATAAGAAAATTAAGAAGGTACGCATTTTTATGTTTTAAAGTATATATTGATTATAATTTAACAATAAATTAATGGGTATTAGGATTTCTTGATAAACTAGGTACCTTGTTTGTAAAAACCTGCCAAGTACGAGTCGGACTCGCACATGAAGGGTTCCGTACCGTATTAAGTTCGAGCAAAAAAAGCCGAAAAACAAGTATCTTGTATTATGACCCCTTTTAATTATTAAATTTACAAATTTTTATTATTTGTTGTTGTAGCAGCAATAGAAATTCACAATTTATGAAAATTTCAACTGTTAAAGGGGTTGATAGGGGGGGGGGGGGGTGATATACGTGCGAGCAAGTCCGAGAACTTATGGCTCGGCGAGCTTACTCGCCCGTGTGTCATGCTAAGTACGCGAGCTTTAAAACCGCCGAGTAAGTTCGTCGGCGATCCAACAGCTCGTCGTCTGTCATCGCAGCGAGCCGCGAGCCAACTTGACAATGAAATTTTGAGCAAGCTTCACGTGTTTCACCGACGGCGAGTCGAGTAAGGTCACGAACTTAAACGTCTAAAAAATACTAAAAGCGTTTAAGAAAAATCAAACTTCATTTTATTTTATTTTAAAATCCATTTCCCCGCTTGCCGACCCTACACCGTATGAAAATAAGTTATAGACTCGATGCATTTGTAGCGAAGTGGATTTTTATTTAATATCCACCGACCGAGAGTCGGCCATGTTAGATTTATAAATAATCGGCAAAAATACATGACGTATTTTTCACTTGATATAATAGGTGACTATGACTAAGATATTTTCAATGCAGGTTTTTCAAAACGATAAAATAAAGTGTTTTTTTTTCAAAACGGCATAACATCACGCCTGTATTCCTCGAAGAGTTAGGCAGAGGTGTACCTATGTTCACACACATTTCGTCAGTTATATTAAAATCATATAAAGCGCGCCACTTTAATGGTGACATTTATTTAACACACGTATCCGATTTCGCGTATTAAATTTATGAAAATATTTGGCTTCATTTATTTATTTACAATTTTCTAAATTACCATCTTGGAGCAACCTGTATTTAAAGAACTGTAGCGAAGAGGTCATTTGCCGGGGCAACCGATCATATGTAGGCAAATAGAAGGAAAGCCGCACAATTTCTTAGAAATGATGCCGACAAAGAATTGGACCGATAGCGATAGAACGTAAGCCGTGAATCTTTTACACAGAGTGATCTCAATTTTGGTTATGTTTTTATTATTTAGTTTGTTTGAAAATGTAATTTTTTCAATTGACCAATTATTTTATTTTATTATAATTTGTATGATTACTGGCCACTAGCCCTACCCGTGTGTTAAATTAATGTCGCCATTGTAGCGGCACGTTGTATAAGGAGCGAGCCTGTTGCCATCAATCAGGCACAAATCCATACCCCGGGCTGCTAATGAAAAACCCAATAACACTTTGCCCAAGCTAAGGAACGAACCCAGAACTCCACGGTCAGTAGTCACGTTTGCGTCCACTAAACCTGCATTCGACTACACTAACTATACTCCATTTGAAATAAGATTAGACATTTAAATAAGCCTTTTTTACAGTCCGTTCAACCGATTTTGACTTCTATTGCGTTGGTAGCATGACAAATGGCAGCTGCAGTAGACAGTTGGTATTGTGTAACGTTGTTTGCTTTTAATGCCATCCTTATGCCTACGGTCTAGAAGTCAAAATCGGTTGAACGGACTGTAAAAAGGTTTGTTTAAATGTCTAATCTTGTTTCAAATGGAGTTTACGTATTAGAATTTACATTATGCATTAGAAATGCTAAAATATTAATATTTAGCTGCATCTGGTTAGACTGGAAGCCGACCACAACATAGTTTGGAACAGACAGACTGACTCAACTGACCACAATGCCGTGGTTTTAAATGCGTTTCCTCCTGTAAGTAGATATGTAGATACTAGAGCCGACTGTAATAAAATTATTGTTATGCATGTTATGGACATTATTTTTAAATGACAAATGTATTATTATTCCTATTTTTATTTTTATTTGAGTTGACATTGCACTATTTATTTTGGTTATAATTTTGAAATGTTTTATATTCCTAATCTTCTATTCATAATGAGTTGACATTGTTGTTAATTTCTAAATATGATACCTGTATTGTGAAAGTTTTTTTTTAAATTATTATTATTTGATTGTACGATTTCAAACACAACGTAAATTGTTTGTGAATACATTGAATTGAATACATTATTATTTATGTCAAAGAAATCACTGACTTATCTAACATTACCCTCATCCCCTTATCCCAATGTATCAATGGTCGGCGCAGCATTGTCTTCATCTTCCATCCATTTCTATCAGACATCATCTCAGTGATCGCAGCAACAATCATCTCGTGATACTCTAGTGGTGTGACCGTCAGACTGCCAAGTCATAGGTCTCTAGTTCGAACCCAAGTCACGCGCCTCTGACTTTTCGGATTCATGTGCGTATTGTATAATTACTTCAAAAACGGTGAAGGAAAACATCGTGAGGAAATCAAATGACTTCTCCCGCTCTGGGCGGAGCAGGCATGTCAGACTTTTACTGACTAAAACCCACCCGTGTTCCTTCAATATTGTTGCCAAGGTCTCGGTATCCCTTTCGGACTTTCACGCAACCCTGGCAGGAAACTGGCATGCCTGAGAGATATTCCTAGAAGGTCCCACTGGACAAGTAAAACGTTCGAAAATCGTAAAGTAATATTATTATCACTATCACATTAAAATTTTTGCGACTACAAACTTATATTTGCAGTTGGAGAATTGATCACGTGACGTATATCGACGTATGGGGGAACATGTATTTGTTAAGTTTTTTTGAAAATACGGAGCCCTTCATTGTATGAGCTCCGACACGCACTTGACCGTTTTTATTTTACTTTAAAAAAAAATGTGTCACATTAATGGGCGGGTATCGTGGGTATTATTGTACTGTTAGTGAAACGATCGATCAAATAATACAAATAAGACGATCAATCAATTTGTCTGACATTCAGTCTAACTAGTTACTTAGGCCTACTATTATTGTTTGCATGTAATAGGGCGCCCCCTATCGGATCGACTAGAATCCGGCTTGCGACTGAGAAATTCCATATGGCCCCAATAACACTTTGCCCGACCCGGGAATCAAACTTATGCTCAGCCGTAGGGCTTACCACACGACCAACGAGGTACCTAGAAAAGAGTTAAAAAAAATAGCCTTTTTAAAGTTTCAATGCGAGCAGTGGTGGCCCAGTGGTAACGCCACGACTTAGGAGTTGTAGGGCGTAGGTTCGAACCCTGACAGGCGCTTTACTTTGTGTAAATTATTTCATCACCACTGCTCTCAAAACGGTCAAGGAAAACATCGTGAGGAAACCGGCATGTCCTAGAACCAAAAATCCGAAGACATGTGACATCTACCAACCCGCACTGGGCCCGCGTGGTGGATTACGGCCCACTGTCTCTCACAGAGAGGAGGCCTGTGTCCCAGCAGTGGGAACATTATAGGCTGATTATGCTTATGCTTGCTATGCATTTAAGACAGTTATACAATAAAATTAACAAAACCGAAGCGTAACGGTTACCAAACAGTCGGATCTCCCAGCCATGAGCCAGTGCAGCGCGGAGCGGTGCGGCGATCATTATTTTAATTTTATTGCACTTAAATGTGCCGGGAAACTTTATAGCTGCAGGAAAAATGCCAGCGGTCATAGTGTGGGGCCGCCGGTATCGATAGTTTTGTTATTAAAATTCTTTAGAACTTTGTAGTGGTTGTGGTACGTCAAGTTTTAGTTGGGTTTGCTGGTTGTTGAGAAGCTCGTGGCTAAGTAATAACAGCCGCACGGGTCGATCGAAAGTTAAGCTACGCTTACCGAGGTCAGTCCGTGGATGGGTGACCATCCTTTACATACCGAGACTGCTCCGTGCTTCGGAAAGCACGCTATTTATTATTTATTTATATATATACTTTAATTGTACACCACAAAAATATACGTTAAGCCGTTGTTGCCAGCTGTCATTCATTGATCTTTGACAGTAGCTTCAGGTAGTCAGAAACCCGAAAGTCTGACAACCAGTCTTATCAAAACCATTTTTCACTACAATACCCATTTTTCATTACAAATCAGTAACTGGATTGTGGAGGTCAGATAGGCAGTCGCTCCATGTAAAATACTGGTATTCATCTGCCTCCGGCTAGACTGGAAGCCGACCCCAACATTGTTTGTAAAAAGCTAGGCATTTATGACTGGTTTTTGAGAAAAAACACATTAAAATGGCTACCTCATTGGATTAGTGGTTGCCAGCATATGCTGATCATGGGATCCCTTTTTCAATACCCAGGTTGGGCCAAAGAAAGAAAGAAATAATAACGTTAATTTAGACACAGTTCGTAAAACACAATATACAAAAACACAAAAAAAAAAAGTGAAAATAATGTTTTAACAATAATGTGTGCCTCACGGCTGCGCCAAAAAGGTTCAATTCAGCATTTATGACAGACAAATGCTGTGTGACGCTGGTTTTCTAATGAACCCTTAGAGACAAGTGATGGGGAACTGAGTACAAAGTGATGGGCTTTTCGATTAGTTTCTCAGTAGCAGCTCGGAGTCAGACCTGTGTTTGTTAATCAATAGGCTTACCCCATTAAATGGAACATAAGCTTAACAGCATAGCGAAATGAGAATATACTGTACAGTATTCACCGCTACTCTTTCGGGTAATAATAATCTGATGATAATTTAACTACGCACGCTTAACTGCGCTACACACAAATAACTCAGTGAATTACATTCGTAAAAATATCACTTTATCGATACATCGACACCGCAGTAGCACAACACTAGCAAACAAGTGTCACCACACTGTCGGCACCAATTTAGTATACTTTACAAGCACAGCACTATTTAAATATTTCTTTGAGCATTTATACCAAAACCAGAAATAGGATTTTGGGATAAACATTTTATTACATAACATTTCATTACATCTGCATTTCCGGAAGGATTACGTAGAGGTACATATTGCATAGTTCACCCACATTTTGACAGCTATATTTGACGTATCATCTTATAAAAGGCAACTGGACTGGAACTGAGAAATATCCAGAACTCAATATGAAAATAAAACAAATTATTAAAAAAACAAAAAACCCGACTGCAAAATTGGTTTTAGCGGTCGGGTTTTTTGTTCTTTTAATAATTTGTTTTATTACTAGCTTTTTAGTTTTATTAATATATATATTTGGAATACTCATTTTAGCTTTTATTTTGATACCAATATTGTTGTAAATTTTTTTTCCCCTTTTTTTTGTATTTGCAGATGAAATATATAAAAAAAATATGGCCTATGTTACTCCCACAATTAAGACCAACCTAACGACACCTCGTATGTTAAAATCCATCAAGCCGTTTAGGCTACAGAGCGTGCCAAAGAAATAGACATACATACAAACATACATACATAGTCTCGAAAAACATTACCCTCCTTCTGAGGCAGTCGGTTAAAAACCGGCCAAGTGCAAATTGGACTTGCCCACGTAGGTTCCGCACCATACTAAGATCGAGAAAAAAACGCCAAAAAAACATGTCAAAGTGAAAAATAACTTTAATTTCGGAAGTCGGTGGCAAAAAACTAAAATAAAGATCCAAACACACAAGTAATTTTTCATTTCGTAGTATTTTTTCAGATAGAAAGAACGTGTTTCTGACAAATAAAATACTTGGACTTTGATATTCAGCCGCATCTGGTTAGACTGGGAGCTGACCACAAGTTCTGTTAGGCGCTGGTCGTTATTACAAAACTACGTATTCGCCAGCTTGGTATAAAATTAAATAGTTTTCCGGACATTTCTGTGGAACGTACTTTTGGGAATAATTTTATTGTTTTGGATTTTTGCGTTAAAATACTTCCTCAAAGAGCCAATGTGATTAATAATTAAATGTTTCGGCTTACAATACCTATATTATGTCAATCTTTTACTATTTAATTTCCCTTTTTTAACCGACTTCTTCAAAAAGGAGGAGGTTCTCAATTCGTCTGTATTTTATTTTTTTATTTTTTGTGTGTTTGTTTCGCGATTACTCCGCCAATTATGAAACGATTTTGATGATTCTTTTTTTGTTTGGTAGGTCATACTTTAGAGGTTTAAATTTTATTAACTTTGCTTGCGTAGTTTTTGAGTTAGCTTCAATAATTATGTATTTTTCCCACTTAGTGTATGTAGACGATATATTGTTTGACTTCTTCACTGTTATTTACATACCAGGTAGTGGTATTCGAATTTGTGTGGGGTAGGTACCACAACTAAAAAGGGAAAAATAAAAACTTTTTCCAAAAAAAAACACAACCAACTTCCAAAAAAAACACTAAAAACGTGAAAAATAACTTTAATTTCGGAAGTCGGTGTCTTTGCTTTTCAATTTTCGTTTTTTGCCACCGACTTCCGAAATTAAAGTTATTTTTCACGTTTTTAGTGTTTGTTTTTATTATTTATTTTATTTGTTGAATACGAAGTTTTGGATTTGGTTTGGTTACTTTGGTTTAGTGATATTAGGGTTTTCGCCGTGTCCGAAAGTTGCAAAACGGAACCTTATTACTAAGCGTCTGCTGTCCGTCTGTCTGACAGTGGGCTGTATCTCATGAACTGTAATAAGTTGACAGTTGAAATGTACACAGATTGTATTTGTAATACCGCTATTAAGTATACGAGTGTGATTCGCACTTGGCCGGGTTTTTTAATTTCACATATTTTATCTATAAAAATAAAAATGAAATGCTCTTTGTAAGCAGTACGGCTGGACCATTTTTTAATAGTCCGAATCAGATTCTGCCAAATTGCCCGGAACTTGGACAGGACAACATCTATCGGGTCAGTTAGTTCTTAAATAACTTTGATTACTAAAAATCTATGTTTGAACTACACTTCACAGGAATTCTTTCACGAAACGTCAAAGGTTGTATTCACTGGATTTCAATGCGCACGTGATTCCCATCCGATCCAATATTGCAGTGACTTTTTAAACCTTTTTAGTTTCGTGCCTGTTCCATTGAATTCAGCGAGAATCGCAGCGTGTGATCGGTGCAAGTTTCAGCAATATTCCGAAAGTAAAGTAGAGCCCGACAGTAAAGTAGTTTACTTTTTTTCGATTATTTGTTTAGTTCACAAATAATCGAAAAAAAGTAAACTAAAATTTATCTTCTGTCCTTTTCTTAATGAAATAGAAAGAAAACGATGCACTGAACTTAAATTTGGTTTAGTTTGTGAACAACAGAATCGGCACCATTGTATATTAAACTAAAACCTCTAAATACAATGGCATTTTCAATGTATCAGCCTATGGTATGTTAAATACAGCTCACCCGTTCAGATATTCAAGAATATATAAAATATTTATGTGCTGTTCACAGTTTGAACCCGAGATTCATGGCACACATAAAATTCTGTATTTTATTATACGAGAAATGCGACTCCGTAGCGATTTTATACCGGAATCATACCATAATGTGGTGGCAAGGAAGAAAATGGACGATAATTCTCAACAAAACCGTGGGTCGTAAAGTAAGATATTGTATGGGTCCCGGCTGTCATTCGTTGATCTTTCATGTGTGACGATCTGTGTGAGAAGAACGGGTAAGAATTGTCAATTTCCCAATGAACCCTGAACCCAACGTTCAGCAGTCGTGCTTGTGCCTATTAAGCAATCGCATTACCCTACCTAAAATTATATTTTGCTCGCAGGATACTGCTCGCGACCTGAGTGAGAGTGAGACGGGGTGGGGTGCTGGTGGCTCTCAAGGCTCGAATAGTTTAGGACCTAATTTCTTTTTACGGTGAAAATAATGGTAATTAAAAAAAAAAACATAAGATCTGCTTTATAGTTACTTCAGTTATTATGCAGTTTCATGATCTAATTTGAAATATGTATTTTTTTATAACAGCGGTTTATAAGGTAACTTTGGATTTTTTTTCGATCGAGAAAATTTTATGTAAACGTGTTTTCGCCAAACATAGGACCTAGCTTCAATCCTCAACTTTAACGTAATATATTTATTTCAAAATTAATGCTGCAGTATTTGCGGCTTATCGGAGGATCATGCTAAGCAATTTACCAAAAGGATCGACAGGTGCCCAGTGGGAGGTACCAAGAGTCTTCGCTTGTTGCCCCACGTCTTTACAACAAAATCGGTCAAGAAAAGGGTATCAAAAAATAAAAAAACTAAACAACCACCAGTTCAAGAAAACTATCGTTCAATGGTTAGAACTTCACGACTAAGAGGAAACAGAAAATCTGTTCGGCAGCATTAAATGATACCTAGTCACATGCACCATACACACCACACACACCCACCTTGCACACACACATACACACACACTACTCACTCACACTCACCCCACTCTCTATAGAACGCAGTGGTCTTTGAAAATCTTTATTATTGTTAATTTCTTTTTTGTGTTTATTTTTGTGTTTATTTTCTTTCTCGAATACTTTTCAACCTACCATTTAATGCATGCCATATTATCTATAATGTTTTTCATTTTTATCTTTAACATATTCCCTGTAAATTGAGAGGTCTGGCTCTTGTGATACAGGAACTCCTAGTACAAGAGCCAGGGCTAGACTGATTGGGCGTAGCACCGCCGTGTCCTCGTGGAGGCGATTGGTGGCACTGACCTCTCGCGTCCGGCCCTGGTCCAGGCCATGGTACGGAGAGAGAGGGCATGGGAGGCGGAACGCGTGAGGGAGAGGCAAAGCCTGCGCCCTCACGCCCCTAACCGCCGCTGCTGGAGACACCCTTGGCGTCGGGAATCCCAGGCGGATTCCCGGCCACCATAGGCGCGGGCTTGCGGACGGCGAGCAATGGGTAGCTCGCCGTCCGATAAGGACCAGGCCCGGGTCGATGGCGCGTCGTGTTCCACGCGCGCCTCAAAGAGATGTCAGCACACCTGACGGGGTCCGTTAGGACCGATGCTTGCCAGGGTTGCGGAATAGTCCGAAAGGGATACCGGGACCCTGGCAACAGGCAACTGAAGGAACACGGGTGGGTTTTAGTCAGTAAGAGTCTGACACGCCCTTCCGCTCCGCCCAGAGCGGGAGAAGTCATTTGATGAAAGCCCACCCAAAAAAAAAAAAAGGGCTAGACTGATGTTTGTACATGAAAAATTAAAATAAATATAATTAAAATTAAAAATATTGAGGGAGGGTACGGCCATAACACAACATACTATGCTGGCTCTTACAGCTCGCACCAACACAAGAAAAACTTACCAACAAAGAGAATATAAAAGCTGTTCTCTAAGTTAAGCTGTTAGTTATTTAAAAGTTCTTTTGTCTAATTGTTCAGACTTTGTCTAGTAGGGTCTGTTTTGTTTTATATTTCAGCTTTCAGGAGCTGTGTGTGTGACAAAGTTATATCAATTAATAATGTGTTTCTCGGGTTCCGTATGTGAAGGGTACCAAACGGAACCCTATTACGAAGCCAATGCTGTCCGTCTGTCTGTCAGCCGGCTGTATCCTATGAATCGTAATAGGTAGAGAGTTGAAATTTTAAACAACAAGTAATAAAAAATAAATAAAGTTAAAAATTAAAGGACGCCACAAAAAACATAAAAAACAAAAAAAATATGTCCGACTCGTACTTGGTCTTTTTTAGGGTTCCGTACCCAAAGGGTAAAACGGGACCCTATTACTAAGGCTCCGCTGTCTGTCTGTCTGTCCGTCTGTCACCAGGCTGTATCTCATGAACCATGATAGCTAGACAGTTGAAATTTTCACAGATGATGTATTTCTGTTGCCGCTATAACAACAAATACTAAAAAACAGAATAAAATAAATATTTAAGGGGCCTCTCATACAACAAACGTGATTTTTATGGTGTTTTTATAGAAAACTAGCTTCCGCCCGCGGCTTCGCCCGCGTGGTCTGTCGATTAAAAGTACCCTATGTCCTTCCCTGGGATGCCATCTATCTCTATTTCAAATTTTATCAAAATCCGTTCAGTGGTTTAGGCGTGAAAAGGTAACAGACAAACAGACAGAGTTACTTTCGAATTTATAATATTAGTAAGGATGGTACGGAAACCATCGTGCGCGACTCCGACTCGCACTTGCCCGGTTTTTTGAGGTTTCGTACTCAAATATGATACATGCAATGATCATAGAGCCTTCTCTTTGGATACATGGAACTCTTATTACCCGTCTGCATGACGGCAAAGACAGGGTTCAGCTTTGCCTTATCACATAACATCACGCCAATTATTCCCCGAAGGCGTCGGCAGAGGTGCCTCTAACTGCCGAAACACAACAGTGCTGTTAATATTTGTTGTTATGGCGCCAGACTTAGATACGATGGTGGTAGCTAGCCAGGCGGACTTAGAACAAGCCACCATCACCAACCGAATTGAACAGAAAGTTTTGCCTGCCTGCTTGTTTGTTTTGTTTCGTTTGAATAGGTCGTTATGGTTTGAATAGGTCTTTATTTTTACCCGACTACGGCGAAGAAAAAAGGAGGGTTATGATTTTGACCGGTATGTACGTATGTTCATCTGTTCCCTCATATCTTCTAAACGACTCATCACGATTTGACAAATGAGGTAGTGTTGGAAGCGTCTTGATCGTCCGCTGGTTATTGGCTATGTGACGTATACGACACATTAAATTAAAAATGGCGCCCTCTAGAGGACATAAAGGCAGGAACTAAAAAAAAATATTGTTTAGTCGTACCATGTTGGGTATCAAATGAAAGGGCTTAATGAGCACATTTCAAAAATATAAATATTATAACCCCAAAAGAATTAAAAAAAAAAAAAAGTAATGAAAACTAAAAGCCAACTACGACTAAAAAGGTATAAACAAGACACCACAGACAGACAAATTAAAAATCCGGAGTCACACGTAATCTGTTTGATTTATGCCCTAACACGTGTGCCTCCGGATTTTTAATTTGTCTGTCTGTGGTGTCTTGTTTATACCTTTTTAGTCGTATTTGGGTTTTAGTTTTTATTACTTTAATTTTTATTATCTTACTTATCTCTTGTACTCGTATAGATTCTTTTTCATCTTGTGAACGTGAGAACGATGTAGGCTTAGTGGACTGTAGTAGATTTGTTGAACATTTTCTATTTTGTTAAGTACTTACCTGGTACTTGTTGAAAGGCCTACACTGTCCTCCCATACCTAATAACACTGTAATTCGAAAATATTGTAACAGCCAATTATTTTTAAAAGAGTAACCGTGGAGTTTCTTGCCGGCTCTTCTCCATAGGAAACGACCAATTGGAACCGTGCACCTAGCTGCTGACGTTTCATAATCAAAATCAAAATCATCAATCAAAATCAAAATATTTTATTTCACATAAACCTACATGGGCACTTATGAAACGTCAGAAGCTAGGTGCACGGTTCCAATTGGTCGTTACCTATGGAGAAGAGCCGGCAAGAAACTCCACGGTTACTCTTTTAAAAATAATTGGCTTTTACAATATTTTCAAATTACAGTATTAGTAGGCATGGGAGGACAATGTAGGCCTTTCAACAAGTAAGTACCAGGTACTTAACAAAATAGATGTTCAGTAAATCTACAGTCCAATAAGCCTACAAAGTTCTCACATTCACAAAATAGAAAATAATCTATATAAAAGACAAACAATAAAAAATAAAAATAAAAACCTATTACAGCCAAATGACGTGATTGCTATTACAACTGTAACAAATTGAATAATTATCATGTCCACAAAAGCTACTAGGAGTTGAAATTAAATTGGAGGTATCTATAATAATAGGAATAATGTCAAATACAATGATTATGTCAAGGATGAATGTAAAGAGAATAAACATGGTAATTTGGGAGCAGTTAATAGACTCTTACATAATTATGCCGTTTATAAGGTACCAGGGAAGCCACATGTGCAGAAGGAATTATTGCCAAACTTCCTTGTCATCAACGTAGTCTTTAATCTTATAATATGCTTTTTTGATAAGGACACGTTTGATATGGGTTTTAAATTTTCCATCGCTAAGTTCTGTAACCGACTTTGGCAACTTGTTATAAAAGCGGATACTGTTTATAAGAAATGACTTGCTTGTTTTAGTTAATCTAAATTTGGGTATGACAATTTCGTGTCTACTACGTGTATTTATATTATGGAAATCGCTTCTTGTTTTGAAAAGTCCCAAGTTCTTGCGAACATACAAAATACTTTCAAAGATATAGAGAGAAGACAGAGTCAGTATATCAATTTCTTTGAATTTGTCTCTAAGGGACTCGCGAGGACTCATTTTATAGATCGCGCGGATTGCCCTCTTCTGTAAAATGAAAATTGAATCTACGTCAGCGGCCGATCCCCACAGCAGAACGCCATAAGACATAATACTGTGGAAATAAGCAAAGTATACTAACCTAGCTGTGGCTATATCAGTCAACTGCCTTATTTTTCTTACTGCATATGCAGCTGAACTTAGTCTACCTGAAAGAGTTCTGATGTGGGCGCCCCATTGTAGTTTTGAATCTAAGGTAATTCCTAAAAATATAGTTTCTGTAATTGCATCTAGTTTCTTGCCATCAAGTTTTAGATTTAGACCCACTTGAGGTACATTTGGTAATGAGAACCTAATACATTTAGTTTTGTTCGCATTAAGTAAAAGATTATTAGCTGCGAACCATTCCGAAAGAGTAGCCAGACTATCGTTGACATGTGAGACATCTGTATCTTTTCTATCTATTTTAAAAATAAGAGAAGTGTCGTCAGCGAATAGTATTATATCCGACAAGTTTGCCATCATGTAAGGAAGGTCATTTATATAAACTAGAAATAAGAAAGGGCCGAGTATTGAACCTTGAGCCACCCCCATTTTAACTAGAGACCCCGAGGACGTCGCCCCGTTAACATTTACTTTTTGCTGCCTGTGTGATAGGTAAGAAAGAACAAGATCAGCAGCTTGTCCACGAATTCCATAGTGGTGTAATTTACAGATCAGTGTATTGTGGTCGACGCAGTCAAATGCTTTTGAGAGGTCACAGAAAATGCCAATTGCATCCTGGGACTTCTCCCAGGATTCTAAAATGTGACTGATGAGTTTTACTCCCGCGTCTGTCGTCGACCTACCTTTCGTGAAACCAAACTGGTGACTATGTAAAATCTTATTTGAGTTAAAATGTGACAGCATCTGGTCTAGCATGATTTTTTCATAGATTTTGCTCAATGCTGGTAATACAGATATTGGTCTATAATTAGAGGGATCGCTTTTACTACCCGATTTGAAAATTGGTACAACTTTACTATGTTTCATTAAATCAGGAAACGTACCAGTGTCCAAACATTGATTAAATATCCCTGTTAGGACAGGGGCAATAGTTTCAATGATATCTCCTAGAACCTTAACAGAGATGCCCCATAAATCTTCAGTGTTTTTTGAGTTAAGACTTATGAATGCTTTTTTAATTGTGGCAATAGAAATAGGCTTGAACGCAAAACTTGGAATGACTTTAGTAAAGTTTTCTTTGAGAAGAGAATCTGCTAATAAAGATGAAGAGGGGAGAGATTTCGTAACCTCTATTGGGATGTTGGTAAAGAAATTTTCTAGTGTCTCAGCAACTTTTAACTTATCTGAAATGGTTTCATCATTAATTTTTAGAGACAATTCATTCGGGTCACGTGGTTTTGTGTTTCCAGTTTCTTTGTTAATTACCTGCCACACAGTTTTTATTTTATTATTAGAATTATCAGTGCCCATGTAGGTTTATGTGAAATAAAATATTTTGATTTTGATTTTGCCCTCGCTTGGAATTGAACCCACAAGACCACAGCGGCATATTTAATTTCAAAAAGTCAGTTCCAAAGGCCAATAACTTTTGAAATTGTTGCTATTTTGACGTCAATCCGAATATATATGACATTGTTACATTTTTTCATCATCATCTGCATAGTCTTTTTCCAACTATGTTGGGGTCGGCTTCCAGTCGGATGCAGCTGAATAGCAGTATTTTATATGGAGCGACTGCCTATCTGACCTCCACAACCCAGTTACTGGGTAACACGATACCCCTTGGTAAGACTGGTTGTCAGACTTTCGGGATTTTGACGACCCGTAACAATTGTGAAAATCTACAAATGATAGCCGGGACCAACGGCTTAAAGTGCTTTCCGAGGCACGGAGGAGTCTCGGTATGTAAAGATGGTCACCCATCCACGGACCGACCCCGGCAAGCGTAGCTTAACCTGATAGATCGACCCTTGCGGCTGTTATTACTTAGCCACGAGCTCCTCTATACCTTCACACACATTGATATATTTATTCATAGTGAATATAAAAATTCTTACAACTACTATGTATACTATCCCAACTATTACAAATGCGAAAGTAAGTTTGTTTGTTACGCTTTCACGCCAAAACGGCTGAACGGATTTGGATGAAATTTGGCACATGGGTAGACCACGATCTGAAGAAGGACAAAGGATACCTTTTATCCCGATATTCCCACGGGATCGAGACTAACGCGGGTCAAACCGCGGGACGCAGCCGGGTATTAATAAAAAGAGGTTTTGTTAGTTTGTATATACAAGATAATCTTCGGAACTACTGGTCCGGTTTCGATTTTTTTTTACTATTGGAAAGCTAGATACAGTATCGCACAGTGTCATTGGACATATTTTATGTTAAAACAAGAAACACGCGGCAAAAGTCGCGATCAGAAGCTAGTTATTAATTATACTTTTGTTCCTAGATTCTAATAATTAAAATAAAAATCAATTTACAAAAACGCTCAAAGTTATTAATAAACTAATGACACAACACTACTAAAATCAATATCTCACAACTATTTATAACTAAACCATTTCAAACAACTTAAAACAATCCTTACCTTTCACAAAAATCTTTAATAAAAACAAAAGAAACTATGGAAAAACAAATAAATACCGAGGGAAATGGAACAGGTGGTTTTGCGCGAGTTTAGCGGAGAGAAGTCCAACACGGCCGCTCCGGTGAGCGCGCGGGACAATACTGAAGTATTTGAGCTGGTCAGTGGCCGAGTGTTGCTAGGATAAGGAAAAATGGGAAATTTAATGGTGGTAGAGGTCTTTGTAAAGGTGCTTGTTCGCCATGATTTTGTACTTGTATACCACCATGCAGTGATGTGAAGGATATGGGTGCTGGTTTAAATACAGACACAAGAGATTGTTCAACTGTGTCTGAGGTCAACACAGAGAGACGGCTGATAAACTTACGCACGGTCTTCACAACAAATAATAACTAGGATTTTTCATTAGGAATTCCTTAATAACAGCCCGGAGTTTGGTTTGTACCTTGATAATGGGACTTAAACTTAACTGGCGAATTGTGGGAGTGCCCTTCTACCTACCTACCCCATCGAGTCACACCAGCCGTGGTGATTAAGTTCAAATAATCTTTGAAAGGCTGAAATAAAAATTGAATAGGGAAAACATATTTTTGTAGATAGCAACACTACGCTTTTCGCGCGCTTGCGTCTTGCCATTTCATATTTCGAACTCCCTCCATATTCGCATCGCTCAATTTTAAACTTTACGCCGTACAAGTAAAGTCAAATTTCTATTGTGTCAAACTAGCAGACATGAGCTAATTTGAAAAATGTCTTAAATCAAATATTTACACAATTGAATAAATACTCTATTTCTCTATCAACAGAGCTGAAAGTTGATTGCTCATGAATTCCAAACATGATTATAAGGGCTAAAAATACCAATTTATCTTTTACAAAACACCTCATAATGAAATCAACTCTACACTTATTGACATAAGGTCGAAAATTCTTTAAAATTGATTACCGATTTGAGACTTTTGACTACGAAAGCCGACCCGTATAGGCGCAAATCTACCATTAGAGCTAAACCAGACATTTTCTGTATAAATGTGAAGAGACCTGTAATCCTATTAAAGTAATACGTTTTATAGTAATCTTAGAATTGACTGCCTCCCGGGTCTTAGTGGTCTCGAGTTCGATTTCCGAGTCGGGCAAATTGTTATTGGGTGTTTTAGTTAGTAAGCTCGATGTCTGGGATTGTACTCGGTTGATGAAATGAAATGAAATGATATATCGGAATACAAGTCATATAAAATACCGGCCAAGTGCATGTCGAACCACGCACAATGAAGGGTTCCGTAGTTGGGATGAATTTATCCAATAAACTTAACATTGTAGTTGAAAAACTTGTGAGAACATGTTTTTACAACTGCAAATTTAAGTTGGTCGATTATTACTCGGTAACTTGTGGAGCCTACGTAGCGGTGCTAGTTTTCCTTTTAATTTCGTTATATAAACTACTGCCGTGATTTTTTTCACATATCCGATACCAAACATTTAGCTGGCAGGGGGGGGGACACTTGACTCTAATAAAAATTAGCACTTTAAAGCTCAATATTTCGCAAACGAATCCAAAAATGGTTTTCTAAACTCAATTATTTTTAAACGACCTTTCCAATGATACGCCACACCAAGGACCCAAGAGATTTTTTAGATTTTTTTTTTACCACTTTCGCGGCATGATTTGTATATGTATACCCATATCAAATTAGAGCTAGGGTCCCGTTTTACCCTTTGGGTACGGAACCCTAAAAATTAAAAAGCTTGATGGAGTCACCCTTTCCTATCGCTATTTCTTCTCAAGGCTAACCCCTGAGTAGAAATCATTATACAAACTCAGAGATCACAGTCTCTTTTAAAGTCCAGACATAATCTTGGTCAGGCCATATGAGGACCATGTAGATTAGAGTATGAAATGGTCTTTTGAGGAAAGAACCACACAGATTTGAGTGGACCTTTCCAATCAGTGCCAGTTTAGGGGTATGAGGAACAGGGTGTAAAGTTCACTCATCCTCTATAGAAAAGGGAGGATCCTCCGACCAGACAGGTGTTGTGTCTGGCGGGCAACTGCCCAACGATTGATATTGGGTTCTTGTATAATGTCCATTGCGCGGTAAACTTTAATTGCGCGATGCAGGATTTATGTGACGTCAGGATTTTTGTGTGACGTCAAGTCTTTGATGCGTAGTTCGCATGTGGCGATGTAGATACCGCCACACAAGCATTTGTCAGTAATAGTGCAACTCAACTCAGATCCTAAGGAGCTCAACGACTCGACGAACAATACCAAAGAAAGGATGACAATATGCCCATTTCTCACCCCCTATTACATGGAACTTTGCGGGCAAATGTTGGTGTACCAAACACCTCTACCTATCCCCTAGGAGAAACAAAGGCTGATGTTTTGACCTTTACGTACGTTATCAAAAAGTTATAAATCAAACGATTGGTTTCTTAGAAAAAAAAAATTGCTTGAGTATAGTTTTCGATATTTTTTGCTGGTATATTTTATGTGCGTGTGCTAGCTGACATAGTGCAACTTTTTGTTTTACGTAATGTAAATGATTTTGTATACTTTTGTATAGAATCAATTTTTCTCTAACTGAACAGACAGCTGTGCTGCTGGACAGTTTGTTGCGCCACTTCTTCTTCCCAGCTAAAGCACTAGGAAGTGGTGAAGGGTGGGCGTTTTGGGGGACTGTCTTATGTAATTTTGGCGTTCGAAAACTGCTGATTCTCAGCCTAGTTTGAATACATGACTTTTGATTTTGGTTTTATGGCACGCAGTAAGCATTAGCACAATATAGGTTGGCCACGAGCGTGGCCCATTGTGTATACGCGTTTAGGTAAAATGCCCATCACAATAGGTAGGTGAGGTACCATAAATTCAGATTATCTATGGCATTCTCTCTAATGGGCGCCAGAGGTTGGGCTTATATCTTCATATTGGGGCTCACCGTATTATCGGCTGAGTGGAATGAGACGTATTTGTATAGTAGTTGATAGTAAGTAGGTATAGTCACTGTATTGAGTTCAACTCCCGAGTCGATAAAAGCGTATTTTGTTATTTTTTTATTTGAGGGACAATGCATTCTTAATTATTAGTGTTTAAGTAAATTATAAGATATTAAATTAACTAGATATCTCACTATTCTTAAAACTTATATTAAATATTGTTAAGAAATCAGTTGTCCTAATAGTAATCGTAAGAACTAATGCCGCCTGTGATACAGGTTTATCCTAGTACAGGCATCATACTTTGTAATACCTACATTATTTCTAAGCTTTACCTACACCGTATTTTACCAATTTTTATTTTTGAATTATTTATTTTATTCTATTTTAGTAAATTCGTATTCTAATCTCAATCTCGATTTGTTAAACGTCTTTTGTATTTTACCACAAACTTTCTTTATTTTTTTTCGAGTTTTTGACATTGATTGCCGCTGAGATGAGATTGTGACTAGATTTTGAACGTTTTTAATAACGGGAATTGGTCTCTGATTGTGATGTGAATTAAAACATTCTGAGTCATTGCCATTCTAAAAAATGAGTAAGTATGTTAAGATGAATAAGAATTATTGTAAAACATAGGTTAAAGATCAAGGTCTTAATAATAATATGTTACGCTATGTTACGTTTTGTCATAGTAATAAAATTTACATTTAAATAATAGGTAACCTATGTACTTACCTAACTCATTATAGAGTTTTGTCATTGATGACATACAAATATCAATGAGGATTATTAAATAAAGACAAAACCAAATTAACCACAGAAAAACAAACAAAAAGTATCGAACCAAAAGAAAAAATACAATGCATGCAATACATTGGATTACTAATAGGTACAATAGTTACAGTGTTTTATCATTTAAGTAATCATCTAGGGCATAGTAACATTTCTCAGCTAATAATTTACGAAAACACTTTTTGAATTTATACATACTTCTTACATATTCTTATTCTTAATTTAACTTTTATTTCTGCTTGAGTAGTTCTCGTTTTATTTTTTATTTTATCTTTTTGTTTTTTGTGGTTGGTATATCGGCGTGTGCTAGCTGACATATGGCTAATAATTAGATTTAAGTTTTATGTATGTAATGTAAATCATTTTGTATACTTTTGTATAGAATCAATTTTTCTCTAACTGAACAGACAGCTGTGCTGCTGGGGAGTTTGTTGCGCCACTTCTTCTTCCCAGCTAAAGCACTAGGAAGTGGTGAAGGGTGGGCGTTTTGGGGGACTGTCTTATGTAATTTTGAAGTTCGAAAAGTGCTGATTCTCAGCCTAGTTTGAATAAATGACTTTTAATTTGATTTGATTTGATTTGATATGACATCGGGTACTTTATTAGAAATTTCGACATTAGGATTTTTTTTTTTTAAATAAACTTACTCAAATCTTAATTCGTTACTGGCGAGAGTGGGTTCCTGGTATTATACAGCTTTGCCTAACCCTCCATGGGATATACTGCGTTCGGTGCTCGGCGTTCAGGTTCGCGACTGGTCAATCGTCATCCTGAGGATGCCTCGTTGAGAGGTGAAACACGTGTCGATTTCTTACAGGGCTTTTTATGACTCTTCAAGAATAGTTAACTAATATATACTGCGTGATATTTCATAATGTCCGCTAAATTATGTCGTTTGCACGCATTTGCGTACTCAAGTAATCCACCATAAGCTCCAAGACAAATAATATTTTCCAGTCTTTTATCTTCATTCCTCAGGAGCCAGAGGTATTATTTATCCGTCACCCACATATTCATCCCCCCCGTCCCCATCCATCCATCATTCACGTTCATATCCGGTGTGTCCCACGCGGAGTTCATATTACTGTTTACTTCATAATAATGAGATTGATATGAACATGTCTACGTAATGTATAGTCATGAAATGTTAAACAAGGCTAATGTTTCATAATCAGCATATAATGTTCCCACTGTTGGGACACAGGCCTCCTGTTTTCGAGTGAGTGGGCTGTACTACGCGGGCCCAGTGCGGGTTGGCAGGTGTCACATGTTTTTGAATTTTTGGTTCTAGGACATACCGGTTTTCTCACAATATTTTCCTTCACCGTTGTTGAGAGCAGTGGTGATGAAATTATTTACACAAAGTAAAGCGCCTGTCAGGGTTCGAACCCACGACCTACAGTTCGTAATTCAGGGCCGCTTGGGCCACCACTGCTCTCTAACACAAATTTTTACTTGTACCTTATTATTTTCCTGACTACGTCGTCATCCTCCTTATCCCTATTCTTGTACTAGCAGATGGTACTCGCAGACAGTACTGGCAGATAGTACTGGCAGACAGTACTGGTGGATAGTACTGGTGGATAGTACTTTCAGATAGTCTGCCTGACTGTTGGATCAACACTATTCTCCTGCTGTTATCCCAATGCATCAGTGGTCAGCGCAACATGTCTCCTTCCTCCATACATCTCTATCAGCTGTCATCTCAGTAGTCAGCCTCTTTCTAGCCATTATCATCTTTCACACAGAACAAATGACAAACTAAAATAGGTGGGTCCAAACATTGAGCGGCAATCGTGTGCGGCTGACGCGCGCGGCGTGCCGCGCTTTGTTTGAACGACTGCCGCGCGCGAATGCTTCTGTCTACCTGCGGCGCACAAACATTTCTAGCAAACTTTCGTCAGTAATTATGTTTGGACGAACCGACACACGCCATCGCTTTCATTTTCGTTCTGATGCCAACTAAAATGCGCGGCGTGTCTCGGATATGCCGCGCAGTACTGCCGCGCAAATATTCGCGTGTTTAGTCCACACTAGAGCGCGGCAGAAATGTGTCCTGCAAACGCCGCGTGTTGCTGCCGCGCTCTTGCCGCTCAATGTTTGGACACACCTTAAAAGTAAAAGGTGATATATTTATTCACAATATTAACATAATGATAACAGTGGCCATTGTATCACGAATTATGGCTGTTGGCTTCGTCGGATTATCTCATAATATATCATTATTATCAGTATATCCACGCTGACATTTACATTATCAAGATAATCCACCGGTATTAACATTACATAACATCACGCCTGTAATCCCCGATGGGTTAGGCAGAGGTGCACCCACATTTCGCCAGTTATGTTTAAGTCCCATGTAATAGGGGGCGAGCCTATTGCCATCAACCGGGCACAAATCCCCATGCACAGCAGTGGCCGGACGTTAGGTAAGGTTCAATTTCACAGTCTTCGGCTAAATTATCCACCAGATAAACGATAGAACAACATTTATCCTATGTCAGCCAAATAAGTTAACCAAATCTTATCCATAGGTACTGAAATTGGTTTAAACGTTTTATTAATAATCATATTATCATCATCGGCCTGTCTTTTCCAAACTATGTCGGGGTCAGCTTCCAGTCTAACCGGATGCAGCTGAATACCAGTATGTTACATGGAGCGACTGCCTATCTGACCTCCACAACACAGTTACTAAATACGATAGTTTTTGACGTTCAAAAGTGTAAAGGCACTTTTGAAACGAAATGTGCCTATTTGAAATAAATTATCTGACTTTGACTTTGACTTTGACTTTGATACCTCTTGATAAGACTGGTTATCAGACTTTTGGACTTCTGACCAGCAGTAACGACTGGTCATCTATACGAAACGACATGGCAAGTGACACATTCGGGTGTTATAATTAAACCAAATCGTACCCAAACTGGTTCCTAATAATGTTTCATTAATAAACACAATTAGCACAAATTCCGCATTCACTCTTAACCCACTAAGTACGCACATAAATACAATTTACTGCACTATGTCGTAGCTCCGCGCTACGAGTGTGCTACGGCGTAGCGGTGCTACGTAATTTTCGTTTGAAACTGGTACGAGTTTCGTTGGAGCGAATTTCGTAACTTTTAACGAAATAGTTTCGCAATGTTGTTGTTTTAGTTTCGTTTTAATGCGGCATTTTGGTTGTTATTGTTACTGTGTCGACAAAGTGAATTTTGAATGTGGATTTAAGATAAATGTGTATACCGCGTTTGCGATTTACTCTCTAAACATGTAAACAAATATGTGTTTTTGGAAAAAACAACATTTGTCACACAAAGTTCAGCCGGTGCTACAACTTCAAACATTTTAATGACTGTTTCAATAATACTTGTCATTCTGAAATCAACTTAATTTGCAATAGGACAAAGTTGATATTCTTTTAAATGGAAATGCGTACCGACTGTTTCTAAGTCAAAGAGTAAGTGAAAACTTTCACAGTATTTGTGTTAGTACGGCTTCTATCATGGCATATAACAGGAATGACGAAAAGGGAGATCATTATAAAAGTTTTGGAAGTAAGGAACACTGAAATGCTGTATATTGTGTGCCTCAATCTGCCTGCCTTTTCCAACTATGTTGAGGTCAGCTTCCAGTCTAACCAGATGCAGCTAAATACCAGTATTTTACATGGAGCGACTGCCTATCTGACCTCCACAACCCAGTAACTGGGTAATACGATACCCCTTGGTAAGACTGGTTGTCAGACTTTTGGGCGACCCGTAACGACTCAAAGATCACCATATGACAGCCGGGACTAACGGTTTAACGTGCTTTTCGAGACACGGTGAAGTCTCGGTATGTAAAGATGGTCACCCATCCACGGACCAACCCCAGCAAGCGTAGTTTAAATTGATGGATTGGCTTCACATTCATAAAACTTAACTCAACGGTAATCCTACTTCCAATACGATTTAAACGTTTCTAAATAATTCTACAAACAAAACTAAAACAAGAACACAATAAAATTCACGAAATAAAACAGCTACGCCGTAGCATTACCGTAGGCGGCGCTACGACGTGCCTACGCCGTAGCACGTTCTACGAGATACATTTATCTCTTTGTATTTATGAGAAAGATAATAAATATCGTCTTTATCTGTTTAGTTTTAAATTGAGAATATACAATATGTTCACAACTATGTTGTAGTATTTCTAAGTAGTCTGGAATCCAAAGGAGATTGGGCCTTTCTGCCCTGAAGCCCAATAGCGTCTAGATACATGCCAATGGAAAGATCTCATCAAGGCGAATATTTCTTATTTTTTACAGTCAAATAATTTATTTCAATTAGATAAATGGCACATCTGATCGTGTAAAATAACAAAAAAAAAAAAATACAAAAAAAAAAACACAAAAAAAGTGAAAAATAACTTTAATTTCGGTAGTCGGTGGCAAAAAACGGAAATTGAAAAGCAAAGACTCGGTGTTTTTCTCTTTGCTTTTCAAATTCCGTTTTTTTTTTAGTAGTTTTTAGTTGTGGTACCTACCCCACACAAATTCGAATACCACTAGCTGATGTAAATAACAGTGAAGGAGTCTAACAGGATATCGTCTAGATAAACTAAGTGGGAAAAATACGTAATATTGAAGCTAACTCAAAAATTACGCAAGCAAAGTTAATAAAATTTATATGGGACCACCTCGGAAGCATGACCTACCAAACAAAAAAGGAACCATCAAAATCGATTCATAATTGGCGGAGTAATAGCGTAACAAACATACAAAAAAAAAACATACAGACGAATTGAGAACCTCCTCCTTTTTGAAGAAGTCGGTTAAAAATAGAACTGATTCTTGCCGCCCCTTCCAAAAGTTAGTTTTCGTATGGAGAAGAATGGGCAAGAAACTCCACCGTTACTCTTTTAAAATGTTTTACAATCCTTACTAATATGTATTATAAATGCGAAGGTAACTCTGTTTGTCTGTCGCGCTTTCACGCCATAACTACTGAATCGATTTATATGTTTGTTACACAGATAGTCTAGAGCCTGAGAAAGGACATAGGCTACCTTTTATCGACATACCACGCGGGCGAAGCCGCGGTCGGAAGCTAGTATTTTATATAGGAACATTAATATTATAATTATATGTGAAGACGATGCACCTAGAATAAGATTACTATACCACAAATGATTTAAAAAAATAAAAATAAATCAATGACAAATGTAAAATTATTATGAAGATTTATCTTGATTGTTAGTACTTAAGGAGCTACAGAGTTCTAAATATGAGTATTCACTATTCATATTAGTACATACACCCATCCGTTCAAAATCTCAGCCATTGAAAATATTTCGACCCTCCATCAACACAAACTTGTCTGTACATATATTATACGTACGTATACATACAGCTGCTGTCTGTCTGCAGTCGAGTACATTAACCAGGCAGAGAAACGACAGAAGTACAATATGTATAATGAGTGAAATGTGTATAATTGTATAGAAGTATTATATGTAATCTTTTTCTGTAATTGGATAACAAATTACACACACAGAGGACTTTATTATTAAAAGATCTATGTACCAATTACCCATGTATAATCAGCAGTGATCGGAAATAGTTGAGCTAAAATACCTAAAGTTCGAAAAATAACAGAGACAAAGTGGAGACGCCTTACGACAAAATATTTTTCGGGACTAATGTCCCGGATTTCGGAACATTACCTTAGTGCAACCAAAATTAATAAACTAAAACAAATATCGAATTCATTTCCTGTTTCTGTTTTTAAAAAAGAGTATGCACGATTGCACGGGTTTTTATTGTTTAAAAAAAATAAACGTTTGAACGATGTAAGTAAGCGCGGAAGCTAATGTAATTTACATACCAGCTTTAATAATTATATAACTAACTTAAGTAACTTTTATAAAACAATATCCAAATAAACTATCTTACTATTAATAATATTAATATTAAACGTACTTAAGTGATGTCCCGAAACCCCGACATTAATCCTAAAAAATATTTTTGTCGCATGGAAGTCTCCACTTTTTTTGTCTCTGTTCTTTGAAGTCTAAGTAGATTAGCTCACCTATTATGGTCCCACAGCTGGGACCCAGGCCTCGTCTTGATAAGAGGGAGTGGGCCGTAATCCACCACTCGGGCCCAGTGCACGTTGGTACAGCCCACTGAATTGATTTACTGCAAACCTGACTGTTCTATGAACACATTACCCTACCATTACTCAGTTTATTTTGTGAGCATGGAGGTAGTAAAATGTGGAGAAGGATTTACAATAACATTACAACGCCATATTCCCCTAGGAGATAGGCAGAAGTTTATAAAGTACACCCGATCATCATCTGCCTAGCCTTTTCCCAAGTACGTTGGGGTTGGCTTCCAGTCTAACCGGATACAGCTGAATACCAGTATTTTACATGGAGCGACTGCCTATCTGACCTCCACAACCCAGTAACTGGGTAATACGATACTCCTTGGTAAGACTGGTTGTCAGACTTTCGGGCTTCTGAAGACCCGCAACGACTGTCAAAGATCCATGAATGACAGCCGGGACCAACGGATTCACGTGCTTTCCGAGGTACGGAGAAGTTTCGATATGTAAAGATGGTCACCCATCCACAGACCAACCCCGGCAAGCGTAGCTTAACCTGATGGATCGACCCGTGTGGCTGTTATTATTTAGCCACGAGCTGCTCACACGAAAAAAGAAAAAAGTACACCCTATTATCACCAATATTACCCCGCGTCGTATTTTAAAGCGTTTGTCACGCGAATACGCGATGGACGCTTTCATACGTCACTTTTTGTTGGGTGAACCAGAACGTGTTAGATTATTCATTATGTGACGTCATTTTAATATTGAAATATTGTTTGTTCGATAGTGACATCTGTCACATTTACGAAGCTTGGGACCAATGTGGAAGTACCTGATTTGACTAGGTATTGTGTTTACCTAAAAAAAATAAAGTAATAAAAACTAAAACCCAACTACGACTAAAAAGGTATAAACAAGACACCACAGACAGACAAATTAAAGATCCGGAGTCACACGTGTTAGGGCATAAATCAAACAGATTACGTGTATATAATATATATTATATATTTTTGAAATTGTGCTCATTAAGCCCTTTCATTTGATACCCAACATGGTACGATTTAACATTTTTTTTTTTTTAGTTCCTTGCATTATGTCATCTAGAGGGCCCCATTTTTAATTTAATGTAACGTCACATATATAATATACATCTATAATATACTTATTCTATGGGGACAACTTTGAAATCGCAAAAAAAAAATCAGCTGTTCGATACATTTTGTCGATTTAAGTGAACACAAATGTATGGAACAGCTGATTTTTTTCGCGATTTCAAGGTTGGTCCCATAGAAAAAGTATATTATAAATGACACTAAACAACTAGATTCAAGGATAACGGTGTCTACCCTAACACCATGTATAAGTACTTATAGTGCTTACCTATATCTGCTAACAAACGCGTGTTTGCGCCTACAGAGGGCGCTTTCCGGTTTTCTGAACAAAAAGTTTCATATGACCGCAATGATATATTCCGCGTATTCGCGCGACGATCGCAGCCTTATGAAGTAAGTCTTATTGTTTTATTTTCTGAAGGTCCTCATCATCCTCCTACCCTTATCCCAAAGTTTTAGTTTTTTTGAGTTTGTTAGTTTATTTGTTACGCTTTCCCGCTAAAACGGCTGAACGGATTTGGATAAAATTTGGCACACGGAAAGACCTTGACCTGAAAAAGGACATAGGCTACTTTTCATCCTGGATTGAAGTCACAGGTAACACTACTCTAATAATTCGTAGCTCTGCGTCACTCACAAATTCGGGAGTCCATTCCAAAAGGTTCTTTTCAATACCCTTCTAATGTGGGCGAGAGAACATTCAGAATATATTATACAGACACTATTATTATACATGTCTTTATTATTAAAAAGATTACCAAATAGGTAGTATGTTGAAACGTGAAGGAAAATAATGTGTGGAATCTTTTAATGGTCTGATGACACCTGAGTTTTGTAACAATTTTGTTGTATAGTCCATCTCGTAATTGTGTTGCCACCCAAAAGCCGTATGTTCACCGCAACGTTAACGGGACGTCAACCAGTAATATAATTGCGTTACTAATTTTCGTAACCGAATAAGACTAATCTGTTTCCTTTAACAGTTCAACAACATTCATTAAGCAGATTTTTTCAAACTTATGAAGCAGTGGATTAGTAATTTGTTTCAAACCGATTTATACTGTGATTGATAGTGTCAGAATATGATTGATCGTATTACGCAATTAGGGCGCAGAACAAGATGACATGACGGCGCCGAAGCAGCGATACATACATTTACTATGGCCGCGTGTCCACCACAGGTCCGCCAATGAGACGTCACGTTCGGTTCGTTTCTAGTTGACGTACCGTTGACGTGGCGGTGGTCAAACGCTGTTAGGTTAATGTCACTTTTACACACTAAAGGGTATACTATATTTGTCTATACTATAGACAAATGGCAATCGGTTTCAAAGCGTTTCGACTTTCAACAGGATTGACATAAGCTGTTCGATTGCTTATGTCAGTTTTTTTTTTCTTTTTCGGGTTCTGTAGTCAACAAGGAATTTTTATAGTTCCGCTATGTCTGTCTGTCTGTCTGTCCGTGGCTTAGCTCAGAGACTACAGAAAAAACAGAGAGTACATGGTTGGCATGGGAAATCACGCCGACAAAGCTGTAAAACAAAAAATGAAAAATAATAAAGTTTTACGCCCCAACGCGTAAACTGGGGATGTTTTTTTCTCGTCTATCCCATAGTGTGTCAATAATATTGCGGGTCTGTGACGATAATTTTTATAATCAGGTATCCGTATGCGAAATATTATGCTAATTTTTGTTAGAGTCATGTGGCCCCACCCTGCCAGATAAATGGTTGGTTTTGGATATTATGTGAAAGAATTCACGGCTGTAGTAGAAATAAAAAAGTCAATAGGAAAACTATCGCAGCTAAATAACGCCAATTCTGTACTTAATTGAGGTCAAAAACCTAATACTAATATCCCTATAAACCTGGCAACCAAACTGAAATAAGCTAAAAACTAATTTAGCGCGAAATATAAACTAACGCGGAGAGTTTTAATAACTAACACTCAATTTTATTTTTATGATACTGTTATGAAAGGGAATATTATTTGAAGTTTTAATTAAACAAAACGGTTGAATGTTTAACTATAACGTCGGTCTGTTATTATTTAAATTAACTCGGCTTATTTTAATAAACCCCACAAATGGCGATATAAAAACATAACATAATAACAGCCTGTAATGCCCGAAGGGTTCGACAGAGGTGTATAGTTACGTTTAAATTCCATGAAATAAGGGGCGAGCCAATGATAATTATTATATTAAACAGGTATGTTGTGAGCGCGCAATCGTAAAGACTCGAAAACGTCCTAATTGGGACGTATTGACTTTAGTCTGCGACACGCATGGCGACGAGTACGCTTAGTTGAAGCAGCTACACTAGCTGTCTCTTTTTTCTTGTTGTTTTTATCAAGACATCTCTTTTCTATCATTTTTACTTGTAGTGAAATGTAAAATGAATGAAAAGTGGGTATGTGTGCTGCCGCTGCTGCGCGGGACACTTTTTTCGGTTTTTTTGTGAGTGTATAACATAGCTGTTAATATAATCATTGAGCCTAATGCCATCAACCGGGCACAAATCCTAATCTTAGAATGGAACTCAATACCTCATCTGCAGCTTAGCTCAGCAGTAGACCAACGAGGCATGACACTCAGACCAGTGGCAACGGGGAACCTTCATCTCACCTGATGGTAAGGATCAGGCCGAAGGTAGAAGCGAGCTTCACCCGGAATCCTCAACCACAGAGGACCTGGCTACCCTACCTCTAACTGCTGAAACACAACAGTGCTGATAAAATTGTTGTTATGGCGCCAGACTTAGATAAGATGGTGGTAGCTAGCCAGGCGGACTTAGAACAAGCACTACCACCAACCAAATTGATGAGAAAATGTTGCCTCGCCCTAACCCGGGACCTCTTTTTTTTTATGAGGGTGTTTAATCTCCATATGACTTCTCCCGCTCTGGGCGGAGCCGAAGGGCGTGTAAGACTTTTACTGACTAAAACCCACCCGTGTTCCTTCAGTTGCCTGTGGCCAAGATCCCGGTATCCCTTTCGGACATTCCCGCAACCCTAGCAGGGAACCCCGGGACCTATGGGTCTGAGGCAGGTGGTCTTACCGTTAGACCACAGAAGGTAGGAAAAAAGTATCTTTTATAGCTCGATGATTCATATTTTACAAAAAAAAAGAATTCATATCCAAAAAAAAAAGTGAAAAATAACTTTAATTTCGGAAGCCGGTGTCTTTGCTTTACAATTATCGTTTTTTGACACCGACTTCCGAAATTAAACTTATTTTTCACTTTTTTTGTTTTATTTGGAAGCCGTGAAGTAATATTGAAGCTAATTCAAAAACTACTAGTTAAGTTAGTCAACTTGGGGGAATCATATTCCTAGGACGTTTGACAACCCTCCCCAATATGGCGGGTTCGGTAATCGTTTCGTCCCAGGAGGGTCAAACATAAAGATAATCTATAGCTTTTACTTTAACAGCAATTTTTTTAGGGAAACAGCTCTCACAGATATTCCCTCGAGTGGTATTGATAGTTTATTAACTTTCTTCTTTCTTTTAGTTTTTCTTTATCTTGGGTCGTTAATATGAATCATCGAGCTATAAAAGAGACTTTTTAACCGACTTCTTCAAAAAAGAGGAACTCGTCTGTTTATTTTTTTTTGTGTGTGTTACGCGGTTACTCCGCCAATTATCAATCGATTTTGTACTTTTTTTGGTTTGGTAAATCATGCTTCAGAGGTGGTCCCTTATAAATTTTTATTAATTTTGCTATAAATTTTATTACCGCCGTATAGGAATAAATATATATCAAACATCCTAGGAATATGTTTCCCCCAAGTTGTGGCCCCACGTTGGGCGCCAGTGTCCCCACGTTGGGCGCCAGTATCCTGGTGTGCTCCCTCTGTGCCCTCTTGCTAGCTCAAGTGAGGGAATCTCACCGGACAACGTTGGGTAGTGTAGGATGGTAAGAACAATGAAAACTGACTGAAGATAACTGTTTATCATGTACATTCTGAAAGTAGTATTCCGAAAGTAGAAAAACTTGTTTAATAATTACACGTACAAAACGCTACAAAACTTATAATTAATCGTCGTTACAATCTCAAGTGGTCCGGCTCGGGTGTCAGATTTCGGACCACCTAGAAGTAGCCGTGCGCAAAACATCTGCGCAGGCCCGACAAACGAAAGGATATTATTAGATAATAGGAAACTGTTTAATGTTACGGACAATAACAAGCCTCAGCAAGCTCCAAAGATGTAGTGTCGACAAGACTGCAAACGAGAGTGCATGAGAGTATGTGGCGTTCTGAATTTGAATTGAAAATAGAATAATGAAGTGGCCTGAGATAAAGACATTGTCAGCAGTAAGTGATCGGAAGGTAGGACCTCTCTCATCTTTGGAACGAGACCCGCGCCAAATCATCCTATCGCGGTCCACTGCTAGACATAGGCCTCTCCCAAGCTGGGCCACAACACCCTGTCCTCCGCCTTCCGCTTCCAGTCAGCCCCAGCCACTTTATGAAAGTGGTCGGTCCATCTAGCTGGGAGGCGTCTCACGCTACGCTTGCCGATACGCAGTCTCCGAGGCCCGCGTGGAGTTCGGGAATTATACAGGGTGTTAGGGTAAACACCGTTATCCTTGCAACCAGTGGTTTGGTTTCATTAATAGAACGTAAAATCAATGGAAAAATAAAACTATTTTTTTTAAATCTACATTTTACCTCAAGATTATTTCACCCTCTCACCCTTTGGACCAGGGCAACGACCTTGCGTCTCAACACGGGCGGGGGTTGCGGGACGTGACCTGACCGGCCGCGTGCGCGACCCCGCCTTCAGTCAGTCAACTGTTTCGCTAGCGAGCACGGCGTCGGGTAGAAACTTTTTAAATCTTTTAATGAAAATAAGGTTTTTTTTGTTGTTTCTCGGTCATTTATTTTTATATTTCAGTCAACTACCCATGGTTTGAGTGACAACGGTGTTTACCCTTACACCCTGTATTTAACTTCCGACTCAAATAGTCCATTTAATCAAATCACAGTGGGCCTGAAACGGCCCCATTAGCAATTCCTCTAAAAGCATTTCATTTCCTGAATATCCAGCTGTCATTAGCAATTCCTCTAATTTGAAACAAAGGCAATTCATAATTTGTGGACCATTTTACGAATCTCCATAGAAAACTGTCAAACAGATGAATTATTTCGTAATATGAATTACATGCAGATCATATTATGAATTGTCAGTTGGTGACATTTTACGATGATTCATAATATTTTCCTATTATGATTCTGCTAAAGTGGCTCTTTTAAGCACCCAGATGTCATTATTCGACAGTAATATGAAATGGGTATAACACGACTTTACGTAGGGAGTCGACCCCTCTGCCTAACCCTTCTAAAAATACATGCCTCATATTATGTGTTTTAAAGTTAAACCAATGTTCAACACTCACACACATTATTTAGACATTTAAAATCCTCCTAATTAATTTTAGTCTCTAAACAATTTAGCTAATGGCTTAAACCGGCAGTCCGGTAAACATTAGTGGCGTAATATCCGGACGGTCCGGACGGCCGGTACCGTGCGGTTATAGTACGGTTACGGTTTAGCGAATTATTAAAATGTTAGCGGAAATTGAACGCGCCGAGGACCGCGGTGCGGCGGCCGCGGGTCTCACAGGGTTGATACAACAGATAAAACTGAGTCGGTATCGAAGTTTGATTGTTCGTTGAATATTTTTATCTTTTTAAAATAAATAAATTTTCAACTTAGATCAATCAATCTGCCTAGCCTTTTCCCAACTATGTTCGGGTCGGCTTCCAGTCTAACCGGATGCAGCTGAATACCAGTATTTTACATGAAGCGACTGCCTATCTGACCTCCACAACCCAGTAACTGGGTAATACGATACCCCTTGGTTAGACTGGTTGTCAGACTTTCGGGCTTCTGACGACTCGTAACGACTGTCAAAGATCCACAAATGACAGCCGGGACCAACGGCTTAACGTGCTTTCCGAAGCACGGAGGTGACTCGATATGTGAAAATGGTCACCCATCCACGGACCAACCCCGGCAAGCGTAGCTTAACCTGATGGATCGACCCGAGCGGCTGTTATTATTTAGCCACGAGCTCCTCCAATTTTCAACTTAGATATTATCCAGAATTAAGTCACAAGAATCCATCACAAATGGGGTGTTTTACGATAATCGCCGAAATTCATATTTTCTTTTGTTTTGTTGCAACTTGTACCAGCGTGTTAGGTCATTTGTTACTAAAAATTAAAATAAGTTATAAAACTAAAATCCAACTACGTCAGAAAAGACAATAAACTAAGTAATAAAAACTTTTTACAAAAAAAAAAACAACCGACTTCCAAAAAAACACTAAAAACGTGAAAAATAACTTTAATTTCGGAAGTCGGTGTCTTTGCTTTTCAATTTTCGTTTTTTGCCACCGACTTCCGAAATTAAAGTTATTTTTCACGTTTTTAGTGTTTTTTTGTAAGTCGGTTGTTTTTTTTTTTGTAAAAAGTTTGTATTTTTCACTTTTTAGTTGTGGTACCTACCCTACACAAATTCGAATACACTACCTGCTATGTAAATAACAGTGACGGAGTCAAACAATATATCGTCTACATACACTAAGTGGGAAAAATACGTAATTATTGAAGCTAATTCAAAAACTACGCAAGCAAAATTAATAAAATTTATATGGGACCACTTCTGAAGCATGACCTACCAAACAAAAAAAGAATCATCAAAATCGATTCATAATTGGCGGAGTAATCGCGTAACATACACACGACGAATTGAGAACCTCCTCTTTTTTTAAGAAGTCGGTTAAAAAGGTATAAACAAGACATCACAGACAGACAAATTCAAAATAGTTGATATGCCCAATATGGTATGTTTTTTTTTTTAGTTATTGACTTTATGTCATCTAGAGGGCGCCATATTCACTATAACCAGCGGAAGATCAAGACGCTTCCAACGATACCTCATTTGTCAAATTGTGATGAGCCGTTTAGAAGATATGAGGGAACAGATGAACATACATACCGGTTAAAATCATAACCCTCCTTTTTGCTTCGCCGTAGTCGGGTAATGAAATGTTTATTCATTTGCCAGAATATAGGTACTTGCATAATACATGATAAAATAATTTTAGTCTCACTATATTCGACTTATCAGTCCTACAAACTCAAAATGTGACTCGCGACACTTTTTTAGTGTACTTACTGATTAATAATCATAGAAATCATATTTGCTTAAGTTATATTGTAAAAGCTGCTGCCCACACCTTCGTCTGCGTTTACTGGGATAGAAAATCCTTTGTCCTAACTCAGGTCATGGTCTACCCATGTGCCGAATTTCATCCATATCCGTTCAGCCGTTTTAGCGTGAAAGCGTAAAAACCAAATAAACAAACAAACTCACTTTCGCATTTATAATATTATAGTTAGGATTTGATAGACTTGGCACATTTACATAAGTTAAGCAAAATAAAAAATAATAAGAAAATGTTTATTTTCATGTTAATTTTACTTTGGACAAATTATTTGCCTTAAACCAACTAATAAATAAAACTAAGAGCTTAAATAAAGCTACTAATACATCATATTATACAGGGTGTTTGGCAGAACGTTGAACATATGAAAATGGTGGATAGGTGGGGTCATCTGCTACTTATTCAGCCCTAATTTATTTGGCCCTGCTCCCCTGGATATTTTTTTATTTTATTTTTTCTTTCTTCTATTTTCACCACTTTCTTAACTTTAAAGTGTAATTTTTATTAAAAATGGGTAAAACAGGCAAGGTTTTATTTATTTTTGTATTTTTTTTAAATTACCCTTTAAAGTTGAGAAACTGGTGAAACTAGAAGAAAGCAAAAACATTTCTTTTTAAACATCCAGGGGGCCAGGGCCCAATAAATTAGGGCTGAGTAAGTAGCAGATGACCCCACCTATCCACCATTTTCGTATGTTCAATGTTCTGCCAAACACCCTGTATTATTATTTTATTTTATAATGTATGAGAACAAACCAAGCTAAGTAGGTAAACTTTTAAATAATTTCTGCAGTTAGTTACGTGCCAACCCTAGGTAATACCCTCGGAGCACGAAGTGTGATATAATAGCGGAAATGAACATAATATGGTGATGAACATCGCCGGTGATAGAACGGGAATTAGTACGGTGATTATGTAAGTTATGGAAGAATTATGGTGGAACATTAAATTAAAAGTTGTTTCATCTAATTTTACCTAATTTCGAAGTCAAAGTCAAATCATTTATTTCAAATAGGCACATTAAAGGCACTTTTGAACGTCAAAAAAACTAAGAAATAGAACTGATTCTAGTTGCCCCTTCCAAAAGGTAGTTTTCGTATGGAGAAGAATGGGCAAGAAATCGATTAATTTAAATGTAATTTTGTCTAGTTTTTATATGTACATCATTGTCATTTTGATAACGTGTGAAAGTAGATAAGTATTTACTATTACATTTGATTTACTCATGAATACGAAAAATATAAAAAAAAACTACTATTCTTATAATTGTTGGTACCTAAAACCCTATTTTTTTTATCTATTTTATTCGATATTTGAGTTAGATCCATAGTTAAACTTCATATTCTTATGTACGTACTATTTGCCATCCGCGTCATCGCCCGCGTTATCCTAATCGTAACTAATATAATATTATAAATGCGAAAGTGACTTTGTTTATTTGTTTGTTACGCTTTCACGCTAAAACGGCTGAACAGATTTGGATGAAATTTGACACACGGGTAGACCATGACCTGGAATAGGAAATAGCATACTTTTTATCCCAATATTCCTACGGGATCAAGACATGCGGGTGCAACCGCGGGGTGCAGCTAGTATCTTTATAAATTATAGCCTATGTCAATCAGTGATATTATAGCATACTACGGCGAAATAATTTTTAAAATTGGACCAGTAGTTTTCGAGTTTATTATTTACAAACAAAAATACAAATATTTTCTCTTTATAATATTACTGCGCCCCGCGGTTGTACCCGCGTAAGTCTCGACCCCGTGGGAATATCGGGATTAAAAGGATCCTATGTCCTATTCCAGGTCATGGTCTACCGCTGTGAAAATAATAAATTTCTTCCAAATCCGTTCAGCCGTTTTAGCGTGAAAGCGTATCAAACAAATAAACAAAGTCACTTTCGCATTTATAATATTAGTTAGGACTAGCTGCGCCCCGCGGTGTCACCCGCGTAAGTCACGATCCCGTGGGAATATTGAGATAAAAAGTATCTTTTGTCCTAACTCAGGTCATGGTCTACCCATGTGCCAAATTTCATCCAAATCCGTTCAGCCGTTTTAGCGTGAAAGCGTACAACAACTACAACAAAGGCATTCAATCCAATATCTTAATCTTTAAAACCTTGCAAGAAACACAACCTCAGACAAAGCGAAGACTTTGAAAGTCGCGGCTTCCAAAGTCGCATAATATTTAAATAAGTCGAACTAACTCAAAGACTTCGAACGCGGCTTCCTCGGGATTATGTGATCGATTGCACGCTGGCTGTCAGTGTGGCCACAAAATAAGCGAGAGCTATAGTATGTTCCAAAAGTATACAACATTAAACTCAAACTCAAACTCAAAACATTTATTTCAAATAAACCAATTACAGGTACTTTTGAATTGTCAAGGGGTCGGTCAGTCAGAAAGATGAAGCTAGTTGCCCATTCCAAAGCGTAGTAGGTTCCTATGGAGAAGAACGGGCAAGAAACTCCACGGACACTCTTTTAAATAGAATATTGTTACAATATATTGGTTACATCATTTATGTTCAAATTATACATGAGAGTAGGTACAATGTAGAGAAACGTGGACGTTAAAAGAGTCCGTAATTAAACGATAAAAAAGAAACAAAACAATTCAAAAATTAAAATTAATTAAAATAAGCCGTGGCAGCTAAGAGATGACCAGTCCCTACTGACGGCGCCCGTTCACGTACATGACGCATGGATCAGCACCATTCAGCTCAACCATTTTGAAGGGAACTTAATGATCCAACACACACGCCACCATCACCGCGATTTTTTTTTTGCGATTTCCTTGTTGGTCCCGTAGAAAAAGTTGTTCAAAATTATAAGTACAATGACCCCTTTTCAGGTTTAGCATAAACAAAATCTTATGTTGTATAATGATAGAGTAATAAAGCTCATAATCAGCCTATAATGTTCCCACTGCTGGGACACAGGCCTCCTCTCTGTGAGAGGGAGCGGGCCGTAATCCATCACGCGGGCCCAGTGCGGGTTGGTGGATGTCACATGTCTTCGAATTTTTGGTTCTAAGACATGCCGGTTTCCTCACGATGTTTTCCTTCACCGTTTTGAGAGCAGTGGCGTTGAAATAATTTACACAAAGTAAAGCGCCTATCGGGGTTCGAACCTACGACCTACAACTTGTAAGTCGTGGCCGTTACCACTGGGCCACCACTGCTCCTCATAAAGCTCTAATAAAGCCCTAATAAAGCTCATTTGCGTTAAATTCTTACGCAATCACTCACGAAAAGGAGTTAGTAACATATTCATCTGTATGTAAAAGATTTCAACTTTATATCTCACAATTTTTTCCAATTATTGTTTGAATTAATGAATTGTAGGAAATTTAAAAATCATCGACGAAAGTGTTGAGGTTAAGTTAAATTAACCCCATAATGAAAAACATATATATTATATAAGGAGATTTAAAACCTACCTTCTCATGTGAAAAATTTCATCCAAATCCGTTTTAACGTTTTAGCTTGAAAGTGTAACATACAAACTCACTTTGGCATTTATAATATTAATAGAGTTGGGATTAGGATAGTTAGGATTGTACATCGCATAAATACCCACTGGAGGGTTAAAAACTCACAAATTACTTTTTTGTTTTTTGTGACATTTTTAACCGACTTCTTCAAAAAGGAGGAGGTTCTCAATTCATCAGTATGTTTTTTTTTTTGTATGTATATTACGCGATAGCTCCACCAATAATGAATCGATTTTGATGATTCTTTTTTTGTTTGGTAGGTCATGCTTCAGAGGTGGTCCCATATTATATTTTATTAACTTTGCTTGCGTAGTTTTTGAGTTAGTTTCAATATTACGTATTTTTTCCCACTTAGTCTATGTAGACGATATATTATTTGACTCCGTCACTGTTATTTACCAGATAGTGGTATTCGAATTTGTGTGGGGTACCTATCCACTAAAAAGTGAAAAATAAAAACTTTTTACAAAAAAGAAGAACCGACTTCCGAAATTAAAGTTATTTTTACTTTTTTGTGTTCTTTTTGAAGTCGGTTGTTTTTTTTTCTGCAAACATTAAAAGCTTTCCTTCTTCTTTATGTCAATGGCAACTTTATCGCTTATTTCGTGGCTCCATAAACCGACATCGCCAGTAATTCCAGCTGTCGAACTATTCCAATATTATCTGTGCAGTGACGTCACGGGTACATAGTCTATGTACTGTCTATGTAGGTACTTGTACAGTCGACAGCTCGAGCAAGAAATGTTCGAGTATTTTGAAATTGACAATCTTAAGCCATGTTAAGTCCCATTGTCATCTGCCTGGCCTTTCCCAAATATGTCGGGGTCGGCTTCCAGTCTAACCGGATGCAGCCAAAAAACCAAGGGGCTTAAAACGGCCACCATGGCAGAATCATAATAGGAAAATATTGTGAATCATCGTAAAATGTCACAAACTGACAATTCATAATATGATATGCGTGCGATTCATACGAAATAATTCATCTGTTTGACAGTTTTCTATGGAGATTCGTAAAATAGTCAACAAATCATGAATTGCTTTTGTGTCAAATTAGAGGAATTGCTAATTACAGCTGGGAATTCAGGAAATGAATTGCTTTTAGAGGAATTGCTAATGTGGCCGGTTTAGGCCCCCAGTATTTTACATGGCAAAACTGCTTATCTGACCTCCACAAACCAGTTACTGGGTAACACGATACCCATTGGAAAAACTGGTTCTCAGACTGGGCTTCTACTGACTTTCAAAGGTCTCCGAATGACAGCCGGGACCAACGGCTTAACGTGCTTTCCGACGCACGGAGTAGTCTCCGTATGTAAAGATGGTCACCCATCCACGGACCAACCCCGGCAAGCGTAGCTTAACCTGATAGATCGACCCGTGAGGCTGTTATTACTTAGCCACGAGCTCTGTCTGAACGAATGAATGCCAGGACCAACGGCTCCGTGCTTCGTAGGGCTCACGGTAAGAAAATTATTGTCACCCATCTACGTACCGACCTCGGCAAGCGTAGCTTACCTTGATTGATAGACTCATGTACTGAGCCACGAGCCCCTCCAAGTACAGGCCAGTGTTATGAAATCAAAAACGATAACAAAACATCAACGCAAAGTCATTTGCAAAACGAGTGACCCATAGAACTCAATTAACTAAGTATTTATTTCAATTTCAAACTTAAGAGTATTACAATCGTGGAGCAAGATGGCGGCAGCACTTCATTAAAATCATTTTCATTATACTTTAATTTACTTCTAAAACGCTTATGTTTTGAAAATGCGATGGGAAATTCTGTCATTTATAGATCGCTACCGAATTCGGCCGGAAACTCCTAACGGCGTCCTAAGTTGCGCGCGACGTGCTTGATGAGCACGTGATTATTTCGTGCTAATAAAAACTAAAACCCAACTACGACTAAAAAGGTATAAACAAGACACCACAGACAGACAAATAAAAAATCCGGAGTGACACGTGTAAGGGCATAAATCGAACGGATTACGTGTGACTCCGGATTTTTAATTTGTCTGTCTGGTTTATACCTTTTTAGTCGTAGTTGGGTTTTAGTTTTTATTACTTTTTTTTTTAATTCTTTCGGGGTTGTAATAATATATTTTTGAAATGTGCTCTTTAAGCCCTTTCATTTGATACCCAACATGGTACGATTAAATATTTTTTTTTTTAGTTCCTCACTTTATGTCCTCTAGAGAGCGCCATTTAATGTGACTTCACATAGCCTATAACCAGCGGACGATCAAGACGCTTCCAACGATACCTCATTTGTCAAATTGTGATGAGTACTTTAGATGATAGGAGGGAACATACTTACATACATACCATACATACATACATACATACCGGTCAAAGTCATAACCCTGCCTTTTTCTTCGCCGTAGTCGGGTAAAAAGGCAGGCAGAGTCATACGCGCGATTGACATACTATGTAGAAACCCAACAATGACTTCACAACGCGAACTATGAATCAATCATTCTGCCTTCCTTTTCGCAACTATGTTGGGGTCAGCTTCCAGTCGAACCGGATGCAGCAAAATTCCAGTATTTTACATAGAGCGACTGGCTATCTGACATCCACAACCCAGTAACTGGGTAATACGATACCTCTTGGTAAGACTGGTTGTCAGACTTTTGGGCTTCTCACGACCCGCAACGACTCAAAGATCCACAAATGACAGCCGGGACTAACGGCTCAACGTGCTTTCAGAGGCACGGAGGAGTCTCGATATGTAAAGATGGTCACCCATTCACGGATCAACCCCGGCAAGCGTAGCTGAACCTGATGGATCGACCCGTGCGGCTGTTATTACTTAGCCACGAGCTCCTGAACGAGAACTATGAAAAGACGCGGTAGATACATGAGCCAAGGTAAACGAACTAAGCTTCGTTTCGCTTCGTTCTCAGTGCGGCCTGAGGCCCTAGACAAACTGACATTCTATCAGCGATAACGATGATGGAAAAAGCAAAAATGTATAGGACTGACATAAGCTATCGAAAAGCTTATGTCGATCCTATTGAAAGTCAAAGTCGTTGTAGAAATACGAAACGCTTTCGAAGCGATTTTCACTTTTCTAAGCCTTATGCGCTTTACAAAAAAATATCGTAAACAAAAGTTTTTTTTTTTTAGCGTTATTTACTTACAGCAGCCGTTATTATTAGTTGATGTTAATTAAAAGAAAAGCGTTTATATGATATGAAACTAAATAACTTTGAGCTTCGAATAGATTGTGTGAAAGATGATATGGCTAGGAAAGAGGTGACTACTGAGATGACGACTGATAGAGATGTATGGAAGACGGAGACATGCTGCGCTGACCACTGATTCAAACTCAAACCCAAACTCAAAGCATTTATTTCAAATAAACCAATTACAGGCACTTTTGAATTGCCAAGGAGTCGGTCAGTCAGAAATATGAAGTGAATTGCCCATTCCAAAGCATAGTAGGTACCTATGGAGAAGAACGGGCAAGAAACTCCATTGGGATATGTCTGCTAGTACTGTCTGCTAGTACTGTCTGCTAGTACTGTCTGCTAGTACTGTCTGCTAGTACTGTCTGCTAGTACTGTCTGCTAGTACTGTCTGCTAGTACTGTCTGCTAGTACTGTCTGCTAGTACTGTCTGCTAGTACTGTCTGCTAGTACTGTCTGTTAGTACTGTCTGCCAGTGCTAAACTAACCAAAATTAATACAACATACACTTCAACTTATAGTAAAAATATTATAACCTAGATTTTTGCTCTCCATATTTTTTCAGTAGCAAATCAAATTACAGTTCTGTGCACCTTAACATTTTAACTCCAAACGTAGCCGCGTAGGATCAATACTACAGAAGTTCCATATAATTAAATCACAATGAAATACAAAAAGTAGTCGGTCTATACTTCTCCTAACTATGTTGGGGTCAGCTTCCAGTCTAACCGGATGCAGCTGAATACCAGCATTATACATGGAGTGACTGCTTATCTGACCTCCACAACCCAGTGACTGGGTAATACGACACCCCTTGGTAAGACTGGTTGTCAGACTTTTCAGGTCTTCTGACGACCCGTAATGACTGTCAAAGATCGCCGAATGACAGCCGGGACCAACGGCTTAACGTGCTTTCCGAGGCACGGAGGAGTCTCGGTATGTAAAGATAGTCCCATCCACGGATCAAACGCGGCAAGCGTAGCTTAACCTGATCTGTTGACTCGTGCGGCTGTTATTACTTAGCAACGAGCTTCGAAACTTCTTGTCCTAACTAAATTATAAACGCGAAAGTAAGTTTGTTAATTTTTTACGCTTTCACGCTAAAACGGCTGAACGAATTTGGCATTGACATTGAACGCCGAAAGGTAAAAATCCAATAGCGATCGTGAAAACGGGATTACAAGTCAAGGTAGGGATTCTGCTGCTTCACGGCCTAGTAAAAAAAAAGTATTCCAAGCTAACGAGGGCATCGAGCTAACTCACCTCTACGATTAATGACTGAAAACAAAATATCTCGACATTTATGTTAGCGGAGTTTTACATTCATTGAAAAGCAATACAAGTTATCCATGTAAAGATTCCTTTTTTTCTCGCACGTTAATCCAATAACCTGAAATATGGTGTAACTTTTGTTTGTTCCCCGCCTGTAATACCAAACTTCTACAGATTATAATGCTTCTTTTTAACCGACTTCTTCAAAAAGGAGGAGGTTCTCAATTCGTCTGTATGTTTTTTTTTTTTTTTAATGTTTATTACGCGATTACTTCGCCAATTATGAATCGATTTTGATGATTCTTTTTTTGTTTGGTAGGTCATGCTTCAGAGGTGGTCCCATATAAATTTTATTAACTTTGCTTGCGTAGTTTTTGAGTTAGCTTCAATATTACGTCTTCAGTATTTTGCCCACTTAGTTTATCTAGACGATATCCTGTTTGACTCCTTCACTGTTATTTACATAGCAGGTGGTATTTGGATTTGTGTGGGGTAGGTACGAGTACCACAACTAAAAAGAGAAAAATAAAAACTTTTTACAAAAAAAAAACAACCGACTTCCAACTTAATTTCGGAAGTCGGTGCCAAAAAACGGAAATTGAAAAGCAAAGACACCGACTTCCGAAATTAAAGTTATTTTTCACTTTTTTAGTGTTTTTTTTGGAAGTCGGTTGTTTATTTTTTGTAAAAAGTTTTTTTCTCTTATAAGTTATGCGTTTTTGCAGGCGGGTTTTTGTTTTTTAAATAATTTGTTTTATTTCATGCTTTTTAGTTTTATTAATTTATATAATTGGAATTAACTCATTACTAGCTTTTGATACCCATATTGTAATTTATTAAAAAAAAACCTTCCCCTCACCTTTTTTTTGTTAGCAGATGAAATATATTTTAAAAAATATAGCGTAATATGTCACACCCACAATTAAGACGAACCTAACGACACCTCGTATGTTAAAATCCATCAAGCTGTTTAGGCTACAGAGCGTGCCAAAGAAATAGACATACATACATACAAACATACATACATACAAACATACATACATACAAACATACTTTTATACATACTCGAAAAACATTACCCTCCTTCTGGGGCAGTCGGGTAAAAACAAGCGAGCCTTACAGTAGTCGAATATGATGTGTCATAACATCCGAGATCTTGGCTGACAGTACCAACCTCTCGGAAAATGGGTTGTGCCATCTGACGTCCAACTAGCACCGCGCGCGCTCATTGGTCAAATCAAATAGCGCGCGCTTCCCCGGCTTCTTGTTACACACTTCCGTCGCTTCACGTCTAGGTGAGTATATTCCTTGCTAAGATTGCAGGTAAACGAGAAGAAGACAAATAAATGTTTACTCTGCCAAATAACACTCACAATACAACGGACATAGCTTAACTGCCAGCGTTTGTTGTCAGTGAGCTCGTGGCTATGTAATAACAGCCGCACGGGTCGATCCATCAGGTTAAGCTACGCTTGCCGGGGTTGGTCCGTGGATAGGTGACCATCCTTTACATACCGAGACTTCTCCGTGAATCGGAAAGCACGTTAAGCCGTTGGTCCCGGCTGTCATTCGAAGACCTTTGATAGTCGTTACGGGTCGTCAGAAGCCCGAATGTCTGTCTACAAATCTTACCCAGGGGTATCGTATTACCCAGTTACTGGGTTGTGGAGGTCAGCTAGACAGTCGCTCCATGTATTCTGCCTAGCGTTTTCCCAACTATGTTGGGGTCGGCTTCCAGTCTAACCGGATGCAGCTGAATACCAGTATTTTACATGGAGCGACTGCCTATCTGACCTCCACAACCCAGTAACTGGGTAATACGATACCCCTTGGTTAGACTGGTTGTCAGACTTTCGGGCTTCTGACGACTCGTAACGACTGCCAAAGATCCACTAATGACAGCCGATGGCGACGGACCAACGGCTTAACGTGCTTTCCGAGGCACGGAGGACTCTCGGACGGACAGTCGCTCCATGTATAATACTGGTATTCAGCTGCATCCGGTTAGACTGGAAGCTGACCCCAACATAGTTGGGAAAAGGCTAGGCAGATGTTTGTTGTCAGTAATAATAAAATTCCTACAGTTTGCCCAGCACTGGGATGGTACAGGCCAACAGTAACAGTAATTTAACATTAAAAACGAATGCTGTATTAAAAACATTTTTGAAGTCGTTGTAAAAGTAACTACATTCCATAGTAGTTACCTACTTTTTTTTACTCTTTGCAATTGAAAACGTTTCACAGAACACTTCGCTCTAGCTTTGTTTCGTATAATTACTACCTTTTTAACTACAATTCTTTAGAAATAGGAAACATGGTTTCTTTAGTACTTTACAGGTACATGCATTAGCATATCGAAACGCTTATATACGCAGTTACAGCTATATGTAAGCGGGCACGCCCTTTGTGCCTGGAGGCTTTTATTTAGTTAATTTATGTTTACATTTTTTAATGTAAACATTTTTTTTTTTTTGGCTGGTATATTGGCGTGTGCTAGCTGACATATGGCTAATAATTGGACTAATGTTTTATGTTGCGTAATGTAAATGATTTTGCATACTTATGTATAGGTTATGATTTTGACCGGTATGTATGTATGTATGTATGTTCATCTGTTCCCTCATATCTTCTAAACGACTCGTCACAATTTGACAAATGAGGTATCGTTGGAAGCGTCTTGATCGTCCGCTGGTTATAGTGAATATGGCGCCCTCTAGATGACAAAGTCAATAACTAAAAAAAAAAACATACCATATTGGGCATATCAAGGGCAATCAATCATATTATAACCCCAAAAGAATTTAAAAAAAAATTAAATGTATAGAATATTTTTTCTAACTGAACAGACAGCTGTGCTGCTGGGGAGTTTGTTGCGCCACTTCTTCCCAGCTAAAGCACTAGGAAGTGGTGAAGGGTGGGCGTGCCGGGGGACTGTCTTATGTAATTTTGACGTTCGAAAAGTGCTGATTCTCAGCCTAGTTTGAATAAATGAGTTTTGATTTATTTATTTTTTGATTTTATATCGGCCAAAGAGGTGGACAGAGGTTCCCAAAAGGTACACACATATTTCACTAGTTATGTTTACGTTCTACGTAATAGGGGACGAGCCTATTGTCATCGTTAGAGAGCAGTGGTGGCCCAGTGGTAACGACCACAACTTACGAGTTGTAGGTCGTTGGTTCGAACCCGTTTTTTTTTTTTGGGTGGGAAATCATCATATGACTTCTCCCGCTCTGGGCGAAGCGGAAGGGCGTGTCAGACTCTTACTGACTAAAACCCACCCGTGTTCCTTCGGTTGCCTGTTGCCAGGGTCCCGGTATCCCTTTCGGACTATTCCGCAACCCTGGCAGGCATCGGTCCTAACGGAACCCGTCACGTGTGCTGACATCTCTTTTAGGCGCGCGTGGAACACGACGCGCCATCGACCTGGGCCTGGTCCTTATCGGACGGCGAGCTGCCCATTGCTCGCCGTCCGCAAGCCAACGCCTATGGTGGCCGGGAATCCGCCTGGGATTCCCGACGCCCAGGGTGTCTCCAGCGGCGGCGGTTAGGGGCGTGAGGGCGCAGGCTTTGCCCCTCCCTGACGCGTTCCGCCTCCTCCTTCGCGAGCATCACTGCTTCGCAGAAGGAGGTGACCGCCTCCCATGCCCTCTCGCTCCGTACCATAGCCTGGACCAGGGTCGGACGCGAGAGGTCAGTGCCGCCAATCGCCTCCACGAGGACACGGCGGTGCTCCGCCCAAGCAGGGCACACCTCCACCGTATGCTCCACCGTGTCCTCTAGACGATCCGCACAGTGGTGACACCCAGGCGTTTCCTCCCGCCTAATCCTGCACAGGTACCTCCCGAAGCTGACATGTCCGGTGAGGACCTGTGTCAGGCGGAAGGTGAGGACGCCGTGGCGCCTCTCCAGCCACTCCTCAAAGAGGGGACTTATCGCCGCAATTGTGGCGTGCCCAGCACTGGGTTGCGACAATCGCACTCTCCATGCCGCCATGAGATCCTGCCGGAGCTCTGTCCGCTGTGCCGCGATTTCTCGCGGCAGCGGAGTTACGCCCCGGCGCTTCATCTCCTCGCGCCACTCCCAAATGTGCGCGAGGACCTTCGCCTCCAGATCCCATGGCGGTAATCCGGCAAGGAGGCTCGCCGCCTCACGAGAGACCGTGCGGTATCCCCGGGCCAGCCGAATGGCCATGACCCTTTGGGACGCGTTCAACCGGCGGGCTGGCCGCAGCCTAATGGAACGCGCCCACACCGGTGCCCCGTAAAGGGCCATGGACCGCACGACCCCCGCGTAGAGCCTCCGGCAGGAGGCGTTTGGCCCCCCAAGATTGGGCAGGAGCCGCCCCAAGGCGGCCCCGGCCCGGTTCAGCCTGGGAGCCAAACGACGGAAGTGCTCCACGAAGTTCCACCGGCTGTCGAGGACGAGTCCTAGATACTTCATCGTCGAATCGACGCCGATGTGAACCCCTCCTACCGTGATTTGGGAACCCGACAGTGGCGCGTTCCGAGGGCCATGAAAACACATGACCTCGGACTTGTGCAAGGCCACCTCGAGTCCCAATTGCCGGATTCTATTGACGATTGTCGCAACCCCGCGTGTCGCGAGTTCGGCCGCCGCCTGGTGCGACCTCCCTTGCGCCAGGACCAGCGTGTCGTCAGCGTAGCAAACTACGCTGACGCCGCTAGGGAGGTCGGCGCACAGCACCCAGTCGTATCCGATGTCCCACAGATGCGGCCCTAGGACCGATCCCTGTGGGACACCGCACGACATCTCTCGCCGGTTCCACACTCCCTGGTGACCGGGGTAGATGACGGCCCTGTCCGTCAAATAAGCCTCGACCACACGACAGAGGTAGGTCGGCATCCGGTGGTACCGGAGTGCCTCCCTTATGCAACTCCAGGGCAGGGTATTGAAGGCATTGGCGATGTCTAGAGACACCGCCAAGACGACCCCACCCCGGGCCACAGCATCCCCCGTCGTGAGGGCCCGCGCCTGATGGCGTCCACCGTAGAGCGCCCTCTGCGGAAACCAAACTGGCTCTCCGCCAAATCCGGCCCCACCCGCACCAACCGCCCGACGAGGCGGTTTGCAATTACTCTTTCAAAGAGCTTGCCCACCTCGTCGAGCAGCACGATGGGCCGATAAGCGGACGGAGAGTCCGCAGGGCGCCCCGGCTTCTTTATGAGGACCAGTTTCCCCGTCTTCCAACGAAGTGGGAACTGGCCCCTCTCCATGCATGCGCTCAGGAGACCCCTTAGTCGACGCCCGAGAGCCTCCATGGCCAGGACACAAGGCCTTCCCAGGTAAGCCGTCGGGTCCTGGGGCGGTATTCTTGGCATTCAGCCTTCGTACCGCCACTCTCATTTCTGCCTCGGTCACCTCCGGAGCATCGTCGTCGTCGTCGGCAGTGTGGTCCGCATCGAGCACCGCATTAGGCGGAGCCATGAGCGGGGAGGCATGTTCCCCTCTCGAAGGGAACAGAGCGCTCACCACGTCCTCCACAAGCTGAGGCCGGAGACTCTGCGTCAGCGGGGGAGCCCATGGGCGGAGTTTCTCCCGCACCATCTTGTATGGGCGTCCCCACGGATCTGCGTTCAGAGTCTCCAGCGTTTCCTCACGGGCCAGTGCCCTGGCCCGCAGGATCTCCTCCTGGAGGGCGGTCTTCGCCGCTCTGTACCCCTCGTACAGCTCCGCCTGAATGGCTTCCGTATCCGGAGGGCGGATACGGAGCCTGCGGTGCCTGGCGTACCGGCGTCGCGAAGCACATCCGGGCTGGACACGGGGCATTGCCACGTCACAAATATTGGACATGGCCTCCCGGAACCACTCCGCCTCGTCGTTGATGTCGGCAGGCCTGTCCGGTGATGACACCCAGGCCTGCACGATCGAGGCTTCCAGGAGAAGCTCCCGGTCCAGCTGCTTCAGCGCCCACCGCGGACCACTCGGGGCCTGTCGGACCGGCGCGCTCGAGGACTGGGTGGAGACGTCAAACCGGATATACCGGTGGTCGGAATACGTCTCCACCCCCTCCATGACGCGCCAGTCAATGACACGCGGAGACAGAGCGGGGCTGGTGAACGAGATGTCCACCACCGACTCACCCCGCATCCGCACACACGTGGGGACAGAACCCCGGTTTAGGACGACCAGGCCTGTCTCCAGAGCCCAGTCCTCCACCATCCTGCCCCGCGTGTCCGTATACCGGGAACCCCAAGCCATATTCTTGGCATTGAAGTCCCCGAGGACGAGCACGGGGAGGGAACGGAACCCGACGACGACGACTTTCAACTACGCAAGGGAGTTGTGGAACTCGGCGAGAGTTCGGTTCGGGGAGAAGTACACCCCTACCACTACAATCTCCCCGAACCGTGCTGCCACGCAACCCCGTCCTCTCTTGACAGCCTCGAGGGACGGGGTACCGGCGGCGGCCGACGAAATGAGAGTCACTGAGCCGCTCAGGTCCTCCACCCAGTCATCCCTGGGCGGGACAAAGTACGGCTCAGCAACCACGGCGATATTAATTGACCACTGCGCCATGCTCTGGAGCAAAAGATCCTGAGCGGTGGCGCAGTGGTTGATGTTCGCCTGGAGGAGGCGAAATGGGGCCATTATTGGCACTCCATTTCAACCCCCTCCCGAGACCCATGCGAGGGCCCTGCCGCAGCGGCAGCGGCGGTGACGACGACGGTGGTGGAGGCGGCAGCGGTGGTGGCGGTGGCGGCGGCTGCGGCGGTGACGGCAGTGGTGGCGGTGGTGGCGGAGGGCTTGGCCCTGCCCCTGGCTTTGCCAGGCTTCGGTGGAGCGCAGGCCTTACTCCCGATCCGGTGGTCGGCCGGCTTGCCTGCCGCCGCACATACGACGCAGTGCGGCGTGGCCTTGCACGTGCCGGCCTTGTGACCGGGCTGACCGCAGCGGTAGCAGGCATCGCTGCGGTCAACCTCGGAGGTGCATTTAGCTCCCACGTGGTCACCCACATGGCAGCGGAAGCACCTCCGAGGTCTGGGTTCCAGCAGTTTGACCTGCGCAGAAACCCAGCCCACCAATAGCCGTTGGCCCTCCCCAGCTATTTTCTTGGCGGCCGCCACGGGGCAGCTAACCGTAACGGCTTGCATACCCCTGTCGTCAGGACCGATGGTGCCCGCCTTAACCTGCTCGGCAGAGCACCCCCCAGTCCCGACGACGGCGGCCACCACCTGTGCCTTCGTCACCGAGTCGTCCAAGCCCTGGATACGCATTTCAGCGCACTTAGTGGGCCTGGACACTCGGGCCTCGTCAGCGTTTAGGGACGCCCTGAGCTTTTCAGCCAGGGCGTCAGCGGCCGGGCCACCAGCCGAACCGGGGAACTCCAGCATCCGAGCCCCTGTGGCAGCAATCCTCAGTCGGATGCCACTGGCCGCACCGAGTTCCCCAAGGTCAACCACCTCCGCCACTTTGGCGAAGACATCCTTATAGGACACGCCCTTCTTTGCCGCTTCCGGCTGTAGCGTGACCACTACAGCTGCGGACTTCGGGGCGTGGAGCCTTGCCGCGACGCTTCGCTCTTTGCGCCGCTGCCGCCTTGCCTTCTTTTTGGTGGCCGCCCTTGCCTTCTTACCCGCCATCCTCTTCTCCCCAACCACTTGCCATTCGGCATCGGCTGGGGGGGATATAGGAGCTGCGGGTGCGGTCGAAGGTGGTGGGGGCCGACGTTTAGCCACCTTGGCTAAACGGGCCGGGGCCGGAGCCGGGGCCGGGGCCGGGGCCGGGGCCGGGGCTGGGGCCGAAGCCGAAGCCGGGGCTGAGGCCGAGGCCCGAGCCGGCGCCTGCTTAGCCGCCCCGCCCTTCTTTGCCACCCCGCCTTTTTTCTGCCCCGACGAGGCTTTAGCCTCAGCAGATCCGGCGGCGACGACGGCATATGTCGCCTCCTTCTGCTGGCCGGAGGCCGGCTGTCTTGCCGTCAAGGGGGGGCGCAGGACGATGGCCTCAAGGGTGGAGAATCTTCTCTGCATTTCGGCCATCTCCCGCTGCACCAGGGACAGAACCCGGTCCCCAGCAGCATCAGACACGGGCCGTCCCGGCCCAAGCTGCTCCCCCCTCTGCGGCACCTCCCGGGGGCCGGCTCCTCGGAGCAGAGCTAGGTCCGCTCGGAGCTCCGCGTTCTCCTTTTGGAGGAGCTCCATTGCGGCCGTCAGGCGTGCGACCTCCGCCCGCATCTCGGACACTCCGTCCGACGGAGGCCCTCTGCGGGAGGCCTCCGCTGCCGCCATTATGGAGGCCGTGGCCTCTGCTATGGCCTTGTCTTTCGAGGTCTTCAACCTCTTCAAGGCCACATTGTTTATGGCAGAGACCACGATCTCTGCGAGGTTAGCTGAGCCCTGCGTATTGGGGCCACCAGTGGCGCCCGGCCCACCACCCGTTACCTCCCCGGGACCCGCGGCCCGCTGAGTCAGCCCGGCTGGGCTATCTAGGCCCGCATCTCCGGCCTCCTTCTCCTTCGTGGCGAGCCCTCTACCCGCCCCCTTCACGCGGGTTCCACCCCTGCGGCCGGAGTGGATCTTCCTCCGGCTCGTGGTCTCCTCGTCCGAGGATGACCCCGTCTTGGGGCGCTTCCGGAAGAACTTACTCCCGGAAGGCCCCACTACGACCACTTCCCGCTCTACGCTCGTACACCAGCTAGAGCTCGATGCCGCGTCGGACTCCGACCGCGCATCACCTCCTTCCTCTCCCTTTCCCTCTCCCTGTCTCTCTTCATTTTTTGTTTTTTTTTCATTGTTCACCATATTTGTTCCCACGAGTAAAAAACTTTAACACTTGCTCAAAAAAATGTGGTTCGCACTAGCGACTGATTCCATAGCTACCCATCAGCCAAGCTATCAACCTCCCTCACGGTGCGCCGCCGCTTGGAGGTTTGGGGTAATTTTTTATAGAGGATTTCTTCCTCGCGGCCCGGGTGGTTAAGCCAAGACCCTCGACCCCCGTCAAATGCCAGAGACATGACCTTGACAGTCTTCGGGGCTACGAGACCAACGGTGGCAGAAGGAAGGACTTCCTCCTGCCTGCCCGACGGCAGGGTAAGTGCACGCCGGGCCCGCTCAGACGCTGCTAAACGTGTACTCCTCCGAGTACACATTAGAGCGTCCCACCGACAGGATATTGGCATACGGGCAATGCCTCTCCACTAGGTACTGTGCGTCTAACACACAGCACCCAATGGAGAAACATTGCCCGCACCCCAGGGTGCACCGTCCCAGAGACTGGCCTTCCCCACGGACGTATCCGTAAAGGAACTCCAGCCCCCGGGCACTCGGGGAGGTTTCCTGTCCACGCACCCCTTGGTTCGAACCCTGACAGGCGCTTTTCTTTGTGTAAATTATTTCATCGCCACTGCTCTAAAAACGGTGAAGGAAAACATCATGAGGAAACCGGCATGTCCTAGAAACAAGAATTCGAAGACATGTGACATCTACCAACCCGCACTGGGCCCGCGTGGTGGATTACGGCCCACTCCCTCTCACAGAGAGGAGGCCTGTGTCCCAGCAGTGGGAACATTATAGGCTGATTATGCTTATGCTATTGTCATCAACCGGCCAGAAATCCAGATTACGAACTGACACTTAAAAATCCCGATCGAAAAAACTCCACCCTGGGAATCAAACCCAACACCCATTCCTGATTCCCATCCAATTGCAGTCACACTTCTGAACACTAGACCAATAAGTCGGTAATTATTTTCTAAATCAGTGAAAAGACTGTGATTAATTAAGTACTAAGTATTCAAAAAAATTCTTTCGCAAGGCAAGTCACAGAAATAAGCTGGTATACTTTATTTCTTAACTTAATTAAAACTTGTTCCATCACTAGTTTTAAAAGCCATCATTAAGATTTCTTTCAGTTATACATGCTCGTTATAAACGTAGGAACCTATAAGGCTGGTAACAGATTACAGCCTTAGGACAGCCATACTCTTTATAAGTTTTAGAAACATCGTCATCTACCTGCCGTCCTTTTCTCAACTATGTTATGGTCGGCTTCCAGTCTAACCGGATGCAGCTGAATACCAGTATTTTTAACCAACTTCTAAAAGGAGGAGGTTCTCAATTCGACTGTATGTATTTTTTTTTTGGTTTTGTGTTTTTGTTAAACGATTATGAATTGATTTTGATGATTCTTTTTTTGTTTGGTATGTCATGCTTCAGAGGTGGTCCAAGATAAATTTTATTAGCTTTGCTTGCGTAGTTTTGGAGTTAGCTTCAATAATACGTATTTGTCCTACCACTTTTTCCCACAGACGATGTTTAAAGTTACTCCGTCTTTTTTAGGGTTCCGTACCCAAAGGGTAAAACGGAACCCTATTACTAAGGCTCCGCTGTCTGTCTGTCTGTTTATCTGTCTGTCCGTCTGTCACCAGGCTGTATCTCATGAACCGTGATAGTTAGACAGTTGAAATGTTCACAGATGATGTATTTCTGCTGCCGCTATAACAACAAATACATAAAAAACAGAATAAAATAAATATTTAAGGTTGCTCCCATACAACAAACGTAATTTGTTTGCCGTTTTTATAGATAATGGGACGGAACCCTTCGTGCGCGAGTCCAACTCGCACTTGGCCGGTTTTTTAATTACATAGCAGGTATAGTATTCGAATTTATGTGGGGTAGGTACCACAACTAAAAGTGAAAAATAAGAATACATGGAGCGACAGCCTGTCTTATCTCCATAACCACGCTACTGTTACTATTTTAGCTGCTAAAATGCTATGCTGTCACAATATCATCGTCCTCCTCCCCTTATCCCAATGAATGTGTCCAGTTGATGGCAATAGGCTCGCCCCCTATTACATGGGACTTAAACATAACTGACAAAATGTGGGTGTACTGTAGGTACACCTCTGCTGGATGTAGGCGCCCCTATGCCCAACGGTAGTCGTCTTTCGCGAGAATTTTGACGATGAAGGCCATAAACGCTGTTCGCTCCGCTTGTCATTATAACCTCAGCCTAAACGCGACCCTTTGAACGTGTTCGCGTCAACTCGCTTAAAATTATGAAATATAATGAGTTATAATTAAAATGTTTTGCCAACTGGCGCTGAAAGGACGCGGATTGAGAGAGTTTAAATTTCATCATAATATTTCCCCGCCTGTATTTGCCGAAGTGTTAGACAGAGGTATATTAAAAATAAACGTAGGAAAGACCTGGTTTTTGACCTGAAACCGTGTAAAACAGACTTCTTCAGGAGACAGCCATGCTACATGGGTCCATACCTTTATAATAAAATAAGTAAAAATACACAGATATATAACTTACCGATAAAAACACTAAAACTCACCTTAGATAACTTCCTCCTCTCTCAAAGTTACGAAGATACTGAAAATATATTAAAAAGTATAAAATAAAATATATTAAAAAAAAACAATTATTCAATGCAGCTTTCTCACACTTAAACACACACATACACACACTCACACAGACACACATGCACACACACAACATAACCCACTCACACACACATTAACTTCATACACACTTGCATGATAGTAAAATAAAGTGATATATAATATAAAATAAAAAACTTTTTACAAAAAAAAAACAACCGTCAAAAAAAAAAACACTAAAAACGTGAAAAATTACTTTAATTTCGGAAGTCGGTGTCTTTGCTTTTCAATTTCCGTTTCTTGCCACCGACTTCCGAAATTAAAGTTATTTTTCACGTTTTTAGTGTTTTTTTTGGAAGTCGGTTGTTTTTTTTTTTGTAAAAAGTTTTTATTTTTCTCTTTTTAGTTGTGGTACCTACCCCACAAATCCGAATACCACTACCTGCTATGTAAATAACAGTGACGCAGTCAAACAGGATATCGTCTAGATAAACTAAGTGGGAAAAATACGTAATATTGAAGCTAACTCAAAAATTACGCAAGCAAAGTTAATAAAATTTATATGGGACCACCTCGGAAGCATGACCTACCAAACAAAAAAAGAATCATCAAAATCGATTCAGAATTGGCGGAGTAATCGCGTAACATACAAACTAAAAAAAAAAAAAAAACCTACAGACGAATTGAGAACCTCCTCCTTTTTGAAGAAGTCGGTTATAAAATAAGTTACTTTGCACCGCACCACACTTGTAATGGCAGTTTGATCACGGTGGTGACGGAAGTCACTGGTGCTTATAGCACAGGATTCCTTCTAGTTTAAGCCCAGTTGCACATGCCTTGTATCTAGCCACTAAATTATAACGAATAATTTAAGGTACAATAATTGTAATAGGCTAAAGTCTTGAACGAATAAATATATTGTTTATATTATACAACCATATTTTAAACCGACTTCTTCAAAAAGGAGGAGGTTCTCAATTCGTCTGTATGTTTTTGTTTGTGTTTGTTACGCGATTACTCCGCCAATAATGAATCGACCTAGGTGATTCTTTTTTCGTTTGGTAGGTCATGCTTCCGAGGTGGTCCCATATAAATTTTATTAACTTTGCTTGCGTGGTTTTTGATTTAGCTTCAATATTACGTATTTTTCCCACTTAGTATAGTTATGTAGACGATGTTCTATGTTACTCCGTCACTGTTATTTACATAGCAGGTAGTGGTATTCGAATTTGTGTGGGGTAGGTACCACAACTAAATTGTATATTGTTTGAACTTTTTTATATTGCTCGTCAGTATCTAAATATAAGTTAAAAAACTTTTTACAAAAAATAACAACCGACTTCCAAAAAAACGTGGCAAAAAACGAAAATTGAAAAGCAAAGACACCTACTTCCGAAATTAAAGTTATTTTTCACTTTTTTTTGTGTTTTTTTTTGGAAGTCGGTTGATTTTTTTAATCTTATATTTAGACACTGACGAGCAATATAAAAAAGTTCAAACAATTTAAAATTTAGTGTCCAATAATTAAACCCAATATCAACAAATAATACCCGTTATATCGGTTTGTAATAAATAACAGTTATCAAGGGCTGGGCATTATGTTAAAACAATGCGAACAGAACAAGCTTACTAAATGTAATTGTTACAAACTATGCCCATTCCAATATTATTTGTGTTAATATAGTAACATTTTGATTTGAAACGGTTTGTCTGCGTGAGACAAATTTTCGAGAATTTATAATCGAGAACCGGTTGATGGCAATAGGCTCGCCCCCTATTACATGGGACTTATACATTACTGGCGAATGTGACTACTATAGGTACACCTCTATCTAACCCTTCTGGGATTACAGACTTGATTTTTATGCTATGTTATGTAGTTATCGCGAACGCGATTACAGTTGTAATGGCAATCATGTCATTTGGTTTAAATAGCTTTTTATTCTTAGTATCTTATTTATCTTTTGTATAGATTCTTTTCTACCTTGTGAATGTGAGAACGTTGTAGGCTTAGCCTAACCTACCTGAAACTTTTTGAAAGGCCTACACTGTCCTCCCATAACTATTAACACTGTAATTCGAAAATATTGTAAAAGCAAAGTTTCTTGCCGGCTCTTCTCCCTAGGAAACGACCAATTGGAACCGTGCACCTAGCTTCTGACGTTTCATAAGTGCCCATGTAGGTTTATGTGAAATAAAATATTTTGATTTTGAATGGACTGCCTCATTGGTCAAGCGGTCACAAGCGACTGCTGAGCGTGGGGTCTGGGGCTCGATTCCCGAGTCGAGCAAACTTATTTCTATTGGGATTTCCGAACAGGAATTTCCTTGTAGCAGCCGGAGCATAAAGTTTACATGAGACCTGACATAATATTATGGCTAAAAAATAGGGAAGGTGCTTCACACTTCCACCTGTCTTTACTAAGTACATGGGTTTTAGAGATATGAGGAACAGGGTGTAAAGTTCAGTCATCCTGCATAGAAAAGGGAGGATCCTCAGACGGGTGTTGTGTCTGGCGGGCAACTGCCCAACGATTGATGTCGAGATCTTGTATACAGGCTGTAAGGGTAAACACCGTTATCCTTGAAACCAGTGTTTTGGTTTCATTTATAGAACTTCAAATCAATGGAAAATGACAACTCTTTTTAACCGACTTCTTCAAAAAGGAGGAGGTTCTCAATTCGTCTGTATGTTTTTTTTTTTTTTAAAGATATTCCACCTTTTACCACAAGAGTATTTCACCCTTTCACCCTAGGGCGCTAGGGCAACGAACTTGCGTCTCAACACGGGTGAGTGGCGCGGGACGTGATGAGCGGCCGCGAGCGCGACCCCTCCCTCAGTCAGTCAGCTGTTTCGCTAGCGAGCACGGTGTCGGATAGAAACTTTTTAAAATCTGAAGAAAATATTTCTATCATTTCATTTCGGTCATTTATTTTTATATTTAAGTCCCCATGGTTTGAGTGACAATTGCGCGATGCAGGATTTGTGTGACATCATGTCTTTGATGCGTAGTTCACATGTAGCGATGTAGATGTCACCACAAAGTGTTCAAATAGTTTGCATTACATCTTATCAATAAATAAATAGGTAATCAGTCGACAATGTGTCTCCATTGCTGGAACACAGGCCTCTCTCTGAGGGAGTGGGTCGTAATCCACCACGCGGGCCCAGTGCGGGTTGGTACTCGTAGAAGCCACATCTCTTTGTAATCATATTTATCTGCAAATAAATCTATGACTTTGACTTCGAATTCTAGATCATGAACGGATTCCTCACGATATTTTCCTTCGCCGTTTTGGGGGGTAATATTTAACTTTATCAGACTAGTATATATTTTTAACCGACTTCTAAAATGAAGGAGTTTCTCAAGCCGACTGTGTTTTTGTGTATGTTACGTGTTTACTCCGCCAATTATGAACTGATTTTGATGATTCTTTTTTTGTTTGGTAGGTCATGCTTTAGAGGTAGTTCCATATAAATTTTATTATCTATGCTTGGGTAGTTTTGGAGTTTGCTTCAATAATACGTATTTGTCCCCCCCCCCCCTATATGGACGATGTTTTAAGTTCCCAGGTAGTGGTACTCGAATTTGTGTGGGGTAGGTACCACATTAAAAAAAATTAAAAGTAAAAATATTTTACAAAAAAAAAAACAATCGACTTCAAAAAAAAAACACTGAAAAGTTAAAAATAACTTTAATTACGGAAGTCGGTGAAGTTTTTTAGTTTATCGTTAAGTGATTTAATGATAAAATCAAATACTTTCCCCTTCAACATAATTATTTCCTAAGCAGAACCACAGCAAACTCCTAGTGCATTACCCCTTCAATTATTTTTCCCTCTCTCACAGCGCGGCTATTAATCTTCGTAACAATGGCGGCCATATTGTAACATAACTTTGTTGTATTGTGAAGTATCGGCTCCTTTTGTTTCGAGATAATATAATTATGTGGCTCGTGTGAGGGGCACGTGGCTAAATAACTTGGTGGTAGTAGTATTAGACCTCGAGGGGCATGTGGCTATGTAACACACGGGTCGATCGATCAAGGTTAAGCTGCTGTTGGCGAGGCCGTTTCGTAGATGGGTGACCATCCATTACTTATCAAGACACCTCCATGACTCGGAAAGCAAGTTAAGCCGTTGGTCCCAGCTGTCATTCACAAATTTGACAGTCGTTACGGGTCGTCAGAAGCCCGAAAGTCTGAGAACCAGTTACCAAGGGGTATCAAGGGAGATAGGCAGTCACTCCATGTAACACACTGGTATTCAGCTGCATTCAGTTGGACTGGAAGCCGACCACAACATAGTTGGAAAAATGTTGTAAACGTACATATTAGGTACTAATTTATAACACTATCTTGTAAACATGCAGTTATATTTATAACGTTGTTCTATAACGGTTATTTACTGAAGTTAAAGCAGTTTGCAACAAGTGCTCTCAAACTTTTAAGACAGATGCGTCCCAGAGATGATGATATCATATTTTATGTTAGAAATGGGCAAAGATATGAAACAGTTTATACAACTCGTAAGCTATACTTAGCATCCTAACTAATATTATAAATGCGAAAGAGAGTTTGACATTTTTTTCCGCAAGATTTATTATAATTATGTATAACTAGCTGCGGCCCGCGGTTTCACCCGCGTTAGTCTCGATCCCGTGGGAATATCGGGATAAAAAGTATCCTGTGTTAATCCAGGTTATAAACTATCTGTTTGCCAACTTTCATCCAAATCCATTCAGTCTTTTTTGCGTGAAAGAGTAACAAACATCCATCCATCCATCCATACTTACAAACTTTCGCGTTTATAATATTAGTAAGATTCATTAAACATATGAAGAAATCTTGATATTATGTCTAGTTGTAAAAACCGTACGAAGCATGCGGGCTAGTACAGAAATTAATTATAATTTCATAACATTTGGCAATTGCAAGGGGAGCAGGTTTATGACAATAACAGGTTGCATTGCCAATTCTTTCATTTGGAGGATTGCTAATACTTTGTTGACAAAACTTACGTTCACAGTCGTTCCTACTTATGTTAATCAAATGGCGATTTGCCACAGTGCAGTGATGAGTCAGTAATAATTCCACTCAATTATTAATATTGATTCATGGAAATATATTATTCTGCATATTCGAAAATGGCCGATGGGGCGGAATGGTTCTGGAGCAACCGTTTCGTGAAATCATGATTTGTTCTGTCAAATATAGATACGTTAGTGAGATGTATCATTGAGGATTCTAAATCTATAAAAAGTTTTTACAAAATAGTGAAAAATAAATAAATAAACTCCGGAAAAAAATAAATTTCGGAAGTCGGTGTCTTTGGTTTTCAGTTTTAGTTTCTTGCCACCGACTTCCGAAAGCAAAGCTTCTTTTTTTTTTAGTCCTTTTTTTGGAAAAAGTAAACGAATTTGAATACAACTACCTGTTATGTAAATAACAGTGACGGGAATTTAAAACTTCATCCATTAAGGCTAAGTGGGAAAAATACGTATTTATTGAAGCTAACTGACGACACGGTTGGCGCAGTGGCTGAGCGATGGACTGCTGCGCAACGTGTCGCGGGTTCGATCCCCACTCGGAACAAATATTTGTATGATCTGCAAGTAGTTATTGTTCCGGGTCTGGGTGTTAGTGTATGTGAGTTTCTATGTTTGTAAACGCACCCACGATACAGGAAGAAATTCCTAATGTGGAGCAACGTTTTATAAAAAATAAAAAAAAAATAAAAAAACTACTCAAGCAAAAGTTAATAAATATACCAGTTAACATAATACCATCCTGTGCCACTCGGCAAAGTGAAGCTTTACATGAGTGAATAAGTTTTTGTATGTTTACTCGTAGATAAAATAGGTAAGATTTAGACAAAGGATGCGGATTTTTTGTCGCATAATTTTTGGCTTACAGCTCGAGCTGAAACCAGCTAAAACATAAGAAGATTTTGAATTTCACAGACCAAACCACAAAGGATTAAGTTACTAATCCAACTTAGTATATTTATAACTTTGAACTTCAGAACTCTGGTCTCACTTCCTTCAGAAGCGCAAACTTTAATTATTAACTCTAAAACTTACACAACGTAAGTAAACCACAACCTGGGAACTTTTCTGTTAAAAACATTAGCCTCCTTTTCGGTTCTGCCACAGTCGGGTAAATATACAGTCATAGAATTCTCTTTGCTTAATCATAGCATAATAATATCATTGCTTAATAATATCATAGCATCTATGAGTTTACTTATAGATGCTATGATTTATTTACCACTAGCTTCCGCCCGCGTCTTCACCCGCGTGGTATGTCGATAAAAAGTAGCCTATGTCCTTCCCCGGGATGCCATCTATCTCCATGCCAAATTTTATCGAAATCCGTTCAGTGGTTTAGGCGTGAAAAGGTAACATACAGACAGACAGATAAACAAAGTTACTTTCGAATTTAAAATATTAGTAAGGATAGTATGGATTTTCTATTTTGTTGTTTTGTTACCTGGTACTTGTTGAGAGGCCTACACTGTCCTCCCATACCTATTAACACTGTAATTTGATAACATTGTAACAGCCAATTATTTTAAACAGAGTAACCGTGGAGTTTCTTGCCGGCTCTTCTCCATAGGAAACGACCAATTGGAACCGTGCACCTAGCTTCTGACGTTTCATAAGTGCCCATGTAGGTTTATGTGAAATAAAATATTTAGATTTTGTTTTCTCTCTTTTGGTCCTCCTCTGGTCTAGCGGTGGCAAGATCGACTGCTGAACGTTGGGTACTAGCCTCGATCCCCAGGTTGGGCAAAATGTTATTATGTAAGTTCCATAATGTATCCATAATGTTCCCACTGCTGGGACACAGGCCTCCTCTCTGTGAGAGGGAGCGGGCCGTAATCCACCCCGCGGGCCCAGTGCGGGTTGCTAGATGTCAAATGTCTTCGAATTTTTGGTTCTAGGACATGCCGGTTTCGTCACGATGTTATCCTTCACCGTTTTGAGAGCAGTGATGGTGATGAAAGAATTTACACAAAGTAAAGCGCCTGTCGGGGTTCGAACCTACGACCTAAAACTCGTAATAGTCGCGGGATTTATGCCCAGTGGATAGCAATAGGTTTCCCCTTATCATAATGTGACTGTACCACTTCTGTCTACTATAACATCACGCCAGTAATCCCCGAAAGGTTATACAGAGGTTTACTTACATTACACCCAAATTCGCCAGCTTTGTTTAAGTCCCATGTAATGGGGGCGACGAGCCTATTGTCAGCCACCGGCAACAACTCCAAACTCCACGCCCACCACGAAAACCCAATAACACTGTACCTATGAATCGATCCCGGGACGTGATGCTCAGCAGTATAGCGCTTGTGACCACTAGACTAACGAGGCAGTCATTCATTTTGTCGTTTTAAAATAATACAGCATTATTTTAATTGAGCTGTCAGAGAGTCTAGACAAGTGACAATCGCTTCGAAAGCGTTTCGTATTTCTACAACGACTTTCAACAGGATTGACATAAGCTTTTCGATAGCTTATGTCAGTCCTATACTTGTTTGCCTTTTCCATCATCGTTATCGCTGATAGAATGTCACTTTGTTAACCATTAAATGCATAAATGCGTCTCAAAAATTAATCAATGATTTATGCCTCAGCCGCTGTAGCGTGACTGACGCGACATGGTCGTGTCGTGACGCGACGCGTCGGGGACGTGACGCGTTAAACCACAAATTTATAGAGTGAACCATCGAGAGTGATGGCGAGCGAACGATGCGGGCGAGTGATTCGGTAGTGGGATAGCTAGAACGATATTTTGTTATGCAATTTATGAGTATTTTATTATGTATTTGCGAAAAACATGCGCAGCATTAGATACAGTACAGACATAAATCCAAGTTAAATTAAAAAAGCAAAAGCACAGTTAAATTTCAATAAAAACAGACAAGTATTAACAATCCCAAGTTTATTAATATTATAAAAACGAAAGTAAGTTTGTTTGTTACGCTTTCACGCTAAAACGGCCGAACGCATTTAGGGCACATGAGTAGACCACGACCTGGATTACTTTTTATCCCGATATTCCCCCAGGATCGAGACTTACGCGGGTGAAACCGCGGGGAACAGCTAGTAAGAAATAATACACACAATTAACTAACATTACGAATAAAACATTGGCACAAAAAAAAACTCATATTTCATCCATCATATCACGAAATCTCAAACATGTATGACATGAGATCTATCTCGCATATGACAATATTGGTATACAAGAGAACGCGCCACGCGTGCGGCGGAAAAGAGTGGAAGAACTAAATTTTTTTAAATGCAATTTGCGACACTAGCGCCGCGTCTATCGGACTTGACGTGAATGTCACCTACTTATACCATAAAACATTCCATTACACTCGGCTCTTTGACATTCAATAACAATGAAAAATCTGTGCTTCTATAAGTACATTTAAAGTCGCTTTTCGTGTTTGTCTGTATGTCTAAACCACGGAACATATTTTGATAAGGTTTTCACCATCGTTTAGAGAATTTATTCCGGAAGGTTTATGTGTATAATACGTTAATGTTAAAGTTACATATAACTAAGAAATCTCGATGTTTTGTCAAGTCTTAAAAACCGTGCGAAAAAGAAGTGGGTCGATAATCGTGTATACACAGTCAGGAAAATTAATTGTAAAACAAACCAAATTGAAAAAAAAAAACAAATTGACACCCTACGTCAATTAGCCATGGGTTCAGCCATTTCTTATTCAAAATTTGTCAAAAAATTACAGTTTAAATTTTAACACACGGACAATTGCTAACACATATGCTATCCTCATATGCTAATTTAAGTTGGTGAGTAGTCAATTCTCAACAAAAAAAACCTGTCTTTACCTACGGGTGCTAACCGTTTAGTTTTGGGCTCTAATATACCATATAACAATATAATCAAGTAAGCTTACAGTAGGTAACAACTAAAGCTCGTAACAGACTTTAGCCATCGAGTCTCACACTGCGCTATGCGTCAATCCGGTGTCACCACAGATTTATGTAACGTTCGCCCGCAACGAATGTGTTGTGTGTGTTGCAGTGACGTGTTGCTGTAGCAGTGGATATGTGTGGTTGGAGGCTTTAGATGTAGGTACTGTAAAGATTACATGCTAAAGACGACCTTATGTCGTACAGGCTGATAAAAAAATACTCTGCGTGCATTCGATCATTCAAGTGAAACTGGAATTAATTTTAAATAAAACTTTAGATTTTTTAAAGACAAAATGACAGCGTTCTAAGGCGTGACTTTGTACAAATCCATTATACAATACAATAGACGTACTTATATATATTTAGTAACCTATTCCGCTTAATTATCCCTCAATCCCACCAAAATGTAAGAAATCGACGACAACGATCGACGTCAGGATGACGATTGACCAGTCGCGAACCCAAACACGACGTGTTGCCACGCCGCGCCCGGCGCCGGCGTTGCATTACAAAACCTGCTCTGCCCTGCGCTGCGTGGACCTGCGTCATTGCGTCTCAGCATCGGCTTAGCCTAAGTGTCCTTTTGTTTTTGTATTTATTTGTATAGTCAGTTAGTCATTTAATTGAGTACCTCGTGTAAATAGTTCGTTGGGTTACAAAATATAAAAGAATATAAAGAAAGGTACACAAAAACAATTTTACGTCAGCGTCCACTTTCTCTGCACAAAAGCTATTCGTCCGTCTGTCACACACACTCACTACTTCAGTTAACGCCTCATTTACTTGATAACTTAACTTATTAACTTTCTTACGTTATAATAAACTGTCCTTTTATTATAAAAGACCGCCTATTACGGTACTGCTGCAGGAAATAAGCCTCTTCTCAAAGAAGAGACCTGGTTGATCATCACACGGAAAATCAAATGGAAAAACTTGCTTACTTCACCGTACACTTACACTGCCTTGGCGTCTGAGGTACGATCTCCAGGTCTGACCAGCCTTAGGTTATTTGGGTTTCCGAGTAGTCTGAATTTGTGCTCGGTTACTAGCTATATGCTTGCCTTCTATTACAAGGTACATATCTAAAGTTCTAAACTATTAATGTATTTTTTGTTTTTATATATTTGTTTTTTACGCTTTCACGCATAAACAGCTGAACGGATTTGGATGAAATTTGGCACATGGATAGACCTTGACCTGGTTTAGGACAAAGCATACATTTTATCGCGATATTCCCACGGGATCGAGACTTATGTGGGTGAAACCGCGAGGCGCAGCAAGCTATAAATAAAGAGAAAAGATTAAATTTTTTGTATGTTTGTTTGTTACGCTTTCACGCTTAAACAGCTGAACGGATTTGGATGAAATTTGGCAGATTGGTTGACCATGACGTGGGTTAGGACAAAGGATACTTTTTATCCCGATATTCCCACTGGATCGAGACTTATTCGGGTGAAATCGCGGGGTGTAACAATAATTACATCTACCTACAAATATATAATAATACAACTCTGCCTACACTTGCGTGGAATACAGGCGTGATGTTATGTACTAAGTTAAACCTACAATGCCGTAGGTACGTCACGTCCCAACACCATTAATAATAGTTCAGTAAGTTTTAGTTAAGTAATGGTATTGTTGTGTACTTACTTATTGATAAATTCGGCGTAGGTTCAAGCCTTACTTAAAGGTTACAAGTTAAAAATAATAGTGTAAAACACGAACCTCTACGTTATCTGAAAAATCGAGAGATAAAACAGCTGTTTCATACATTTTAATCGGTTAGTTATTTTATTTTTGTATGACACAGCTGTTTTTGTAATTATATCTTTGATTTTTTCAAGATACGTAGTAAAAAAAAGGAATGACAAAATTAAAATCCAAGATTAGAAGCCGCCATCTTGAATTTTGATTCTGATCTGCTATTTAATTGCGTGACAGTTCAACAACATTCATTGCGTTATTAACGTTGTTGAGCTGTTTTTGTTTCGAACTTATAAGGCAGTGTATTATCAATTTGTTTCAAACCGATTCAGATTGTGATTGATCGTGTATTAAGTAATTACGGTGCTGTGAGTACGAGCTTGCCGTAAAAATTACAGACTTATAAAACACCTATAAAAAGAGAATTTGCAACACAACACTACAAAATCGTGTTAATGTACGTTTTTATTACAAAAATAATACTTTCCCACCACAATTTAAACCCTGTAACACGTCATGCTGTAAATGTTAACATTCTCATGATAAAAAAACGCTTTGTAAGCTGTCAACATTACTCACAATTTATTGCAAATGCCGGCTGACAAAATGGCCGGACACATTTTGTTTTATGTAGGTATAAATAAAAAATTCGGCTTTTGTAATTTTGAGTTTCGTAAAGGCTTGGTGTTCAAATCCGTTGTTAATCATGTTATAGAGGGAAAAGGGAGCAAGCCTAGACTTGCTCAGAATTTGTCAAAACGCTATAACTAGGAGCTACCATCACCTAAATTACGGACCCCGGACAAAAATTTCAAATACCCCAGACATTTATATCCCACTTGAAATAAGATTAGACATTTAAATAAACCTTTTTTACAGTCCGTTCAACCGATTTTGACTTCTATTGCGTTGGTAGCATGACAAATGGCAGCTGCAGTAGACAGTAATCTTTTTTGCTTTTAATGCCATCCTTATGTCTACGGTATAGAAGTAAAAATCGTTTGAACGGACTGTATAAAGGTTTGTTTGAATGTCTAATCTTATTTCAAATGTAGTATTGGTTTCTACAATAAAATAAAACTGACCCACGCCGAATTTTTAATTATGATAATTCGTTAAATTATTTCAAATAATAGAATTTCCGCTGACATAAATAGTGTCTATTTAAAAACCCCGCCCGGACGCTCCTCGTATGCCCTCCAAACTAGGAAAAATCCGGGAAAACTCGGACGGATGGCCTGGCTATAACCGATCTTGGAGGTTTTATAATTATACGTATAGTGATAGCTAGTGATCATAGGTACCTAGGTACATAATTCTCGATCCTTCTTTGTATGAGAAGAGGCCGTTGCCCTGCAGCGACACCTATAGAAGTACCTATACATACAGCAGTGAACGTCTGCGGCTGAAACGATGATGATGATAACAAAAATCCGAGCACTAAGTCACGTAAGTTTGTATGCATTAGCATTGCTATTTTACCACCACTACATACTATTATAATCTGCTTTTAAACTTTAATTTATAATAGTTTTATTGTATCCACATCGTACCTATTATTAAAGTAATGCAGCGCTGTCTAGCCACGCTTTTGCAACTCATTGGATACCATACCACGCCGCAGATAAAGCTTTCAAAACTTCCTCCCAATCATTTTGTTCGCTTTACTTTCAAAAGATGGCGTTACTGACGTGTTTCATCATAGTTTTTTACACTTAACCTAGATGGCGCTGTGAGTAAAAAGGATATTTTGACTAAAATGCGTATAGATGGCGTAACATATGAGGTTTCAAAATCTTGAAAAAACAAGAATACCTTATTATTTTACAGATAGTGCTTGTTTTGGCCAAAGAATTTTAAGATGTTTTGACAATAAATAAGGTGTAAGTTCCGTGTAGGTAAAAGACATCACAAGTAAGAAACACAGGATTTTGTCGATCCTGCAAAAAACCTTTGAAAATGAAATCAAAGCTTAATGAATCTCGTTTATTAAGTATGAATCTTCTGTTTTAATTTCCGTTACGTCTGCCACAAAGGATGCTTAATTTGATTCACAATTGAATTAGCTGAAGCTCCTGTGATTCTTAAACGTAATAAGGTGAGTTTTTTTATTTTTATTCTTGTTTCAGCTTAGTCGACTTGAGTAAAAGATTTCAATGTTGTTTTGACATCAAATCTGCTGTTTCGATTAAAAAATAAACTCAAAATAATTCAACAAAAAGTTGTTTGTTGACTGACTGAAACACCAACAGACAATTAAATCATTTGACGTGAATCTGAAAGACTGTCAGCTTATTTTGTGTTGATTAAGACACCGTGCGTCAATCTTATACTGACGGGAAAATAGATTACCTAAGAAAGATACTGTTTTTACTGTCCGGCCGTCAGTTAGACAATTTTTAGTTATAATAAGGGTCAAATTCTCAAAACACGTATTCGTTAGTATGAAACTGATCTATCTCTCCACGGCCGCTTTCTTTCTAAACTCACCTGTTTGAGGGTTCAGTCTTCTTTTGATATATTCCATAAACTTCTCCGTCATGCCTCTCTTCTTTGATTCCTTCTCTTCTCTGTTATCCTGCAACAAGAACAAATTACGACTAATTTGTGTCATTTTGACAGTTCAACAACATTCATTACGTTATTTACAGAACAACAGATTTTTGTGATGGACATATTTATTTCTCTAAATGGGGTATAAATCTAAACACTAACTCTAACAAAACTAACTATTACTAATATTAATTAAAACAAATAAACAATTAATATCTAAAATATGGCGTCGAAAAATTCCTCCGCATCGCTGTTAGCTGGTAATGTACCCAAGAGACTGGTGGCATTGCCACGTTGAATGGCATTAAGTCCACCTTTGTATCTTTTTTTTTTAGTGCGTTAAGTTTAAATAAATAAATGGCAATGCCTCTGACCAAGGTAAAAGCCAGCCCTTGGGTCACGGGAAGTGTCAAGTGTTGTTGATTTTGGTTGAACAGATTTTTTTTGGAACTTATGAAGATTACTTCATAAGTTCCAAAAAAAAATCGGATTAGACATTTCCGATTCTGATTGATCGTGTATTACGCAATTACTGGTGGGTTACTGACGAAAACTGAGTTTCGAATCTGTAACTTTGTCACAAAAAAATCAAAGATATTTCATATGAACATGAAATTACTATGCATATGACATTCACAACCTGCCGCACTGGCCCCACATGCTTTGCCCGGGAATCTCCCTCTTGGCATAATTTTTTTTGACATAATATTGTTTGGTATAACGTTTTCTCATAACTTTTTTTAGCATAATAATACCTTGGCATAGTGCTAAGATTAGCATAACTGTCTTTTGATCTAATTTGTTTAAGCATAATTTGGAGTTGCTATAATTTTTTAAGGCATAATTTATTTATTCGTCTTTTAATCGTAAGCCATAAATATAAACATTATTTACTATAATTTGGGAATTACTCTATTGGATTAGGTTAAGGTGCGGCAGGGGTGGCCGTTGCGCCACCCCTGAGCCGCGAAAATGTTTGTTTTTTAACCGACTTCTAAGAGAAGGAGGTTATTAATTCGGAGGTTCATAAAAAGTATTTGCAAAATTCTATTTTTTATAATAACTCATGCAGTTACTCTCAGAAAGCACCATTTGGTGAAGTGGAGCTGATGATGAAGACGACAGATTGCCTGCGGAACGGATACGGAACTACTCAATAATAAGTATTTCACGGGTTGCGATTCAATTACTTTATGGTTGCCAAGTAATTTATGCTCGTCACAATGGATATGGTGAAGTGGAGCTGATGGTGAAGTACTGGTAGAACTCCTCAACGATTAACGTCCCTGCATCGGAAAAAGCAATATTTTGTAATGGTGGTGAGCAGTTGACATTAGGTAACTTAGATAAATTACAAACTGACCCACTAAAAAGCGAGTAATAAGTAACACTACATAGTGTAAAATAACTTAAATTTCGAAATTAACCAAAAATACAAAACCAAAGGAGTGAGTTATATTTGGATTTATTATTTTTATTCCAAAGAACATTATGCGTTTATAACATTATGCTTTATAACATTATGCTGCATTATTATTATGCCAACAGTATTTATGGCAATTAACATTATGGCAAAACATTTATGCGTAATGATCATTATGCTGAATTTCGTTATGCCAATGTAAATTATGGCACTGTATTTTATGCTTAACATTAGTAAACCGCTTTGCCCGACCTAGGAATCGAATCAGAACATGGGGTCGTGTGTTTGAACCAGCAGCCACGTTTGCGATCACAACACCGAGACAGTAAACTATAATTAAGAACAGAATAAATAAATAGTTCCCCCAACCGCCGCTAGATGTCTCTGACCGCAAAACTCTCTGTTGCTTTAATATTTACGTCTCAATCTGCGCTGTAAGTGCCACTTATGTGCAATAGTGATGCCGCATTAAGAGGAAGAGGTGTCTTGTGACGTGGCGATACATAATACAACGTAATAAGACGCCTGTAGTCGGAGGTGATGCGGTAGGCACACGTTATACATTTCGCCAGGTATGTTTGGATAACAGGTTATAAGTGCTGGCTCGTTGGTCTAGTGGTCGCCAGCGTTACTGGAGAGCATGGGGTCTGGGCTTTGATTCCTAGGACAGGCAAGTTGATAATGTATTCATTTTATCACAGTTATACCTTATCAGTAATCTCATCATCTGCCTAGCCTTTTCCCAACTACGTTGGGGTTGGCTTCCAGACTAGCCGGATGCAGCTGAATACCAGTATTTTACATGGAGCGACTGCCTATCTGACTGGATGTCAGACTTGGTAAGACTGGATGTCAGAGTTTCGGGTTTCTGACAACCCGTAACGACTGTCAAAGATCTACAAATTACAGCCGGGACCAACGGCTTAACGTGCTTTTCGAGGCACGGAGGGGTCTTGGTATGTAAAGATGTTTACCCAACCTAACCAGTAATCTATATAATAAAGATGAAATGCTGTTCGTTGGTGAGCGCATCACTTGAACGGCTGGACCGCTTTGGCTCGAAAAGGTTTTTATGGAAAGAAAAATCGTTTTCTTCCCACACACACAAACTTTTAAAAAAATCCGGGCCAACAGTCAAAAGAAAAGTTTGCGGGAAAATTGTAAAATCCTGGGAAAATAAAGTATTTTTTTCTGTGAGATTTTTGTAAGGACAACGACTGTCGGATCAGACGGGTGTACTATGCCAAATCGAATGCCAAATAATCGAATATCAATTGATCGACCACTATAACTCGAACGCAAGCCATATTTCAAGCAGTACAACATATTGACCCTTCCGTGTATCTATATTCTTGAAGTGACTATGTTTGTGAAGAACAATCCAAATCGTTTTGAACGTTTGGCCGATGCATACCCAAGAAACAGACGTGACAATTCAAAATTAAATAATGTACCGTGTCAAACCACTATGATGCGCAAAAGTATTTATTGCATGGCCCCAGTTGTTTATAATAAATTGCCAAGTGCATGGAAAGACTTGAAAACGTTGCAATTCAAAAGTACACTTCGTAAAGTGTTAATAGATAAACCATATTACAGTGTAACTGAGTTTTTAACGGACAATTTTTATCAAACTACCTCGAATTTTTAATTAATTAATTATTGTTTTGCTTATGGAATATTTATAGTGTATTGTCTATGACCTGGAATTTTGATGTTTGTTTGTTTATTTATCTTCGGACCACGATTTGTATTTCTTGTATATACCTACTGTTACTGACAATTTAAACTTTTAATGAATATTTGAATTTTAATAATTTTATTTAATGAGAATGATATAACTAATTTAATGTTCCAACAAGAGTTTAAATTTTAACAATTTTATATAATGAAAATGTTTGCATGCCGAATGGTGAAATATGGCAGAACTCTGATCAACACCTACTTATGTATAACCCATATTTGCAAATAAATGCTATTCTATTCTATTCTAACGTCTAAATACTCGAACGTTCATAATACACGTAGTTCACAACACAATACGTCATCACGCGCATAGACACAATAGGGAAATGCAACTGTACTTTTTATATTGTGAGCGCGTGCGCTGGCGACCGGCGACGACACGAAAGTAAGGGTGAGAGCGAGACAGAACGCTGGATGTTCTCGTGTTTTATGTTACAGGTAGGTACTCACTTTAATTATGTAGGTACGCACAGTGATGTCTGCGGATTACCTATTTTACATTGCCTATTTAATCATAGATATTTATTCATATAGGTACTTAATTCATTTTACTTAAAGTTGTATCATATTATTATCCTAAGGACAGTTTTTTTTTTTTCTATTTACTATGTAAGTACTATTTATTATGTAAAAATCATTGAACCGGACTTGATTTCCGTACGTCTTTTTTTCGGGTAACCACTGACAATCAGCGCATCAGCATCATGCTGAGTGGAAGCCTTCTTGTCACAATCATAACGTGCAGCTGCCAACTGTTTATTAATTTTTTTATGTACTCCTCATATCATATTCCTATGATTTATAATAATTATGATTAAGTACTGTTATCTCTTTGTATGCACGTGTTTCTGTGACAAATAAACCTATCTTTCTTTCTATCTTACTTATAATTTCGAATGGTTAATAAATCGAACATTCAACACATCGAGTCAGCAATAAAACGCACTCACGCACACATTCGTCACAAAATTCAGCGTCATTTGACGTCTATAAGCGTCATGGCGTATAAAAACACCGTTACTTGCAGTTGACATCCTTTTAATACATTTTATTGGTCCTTTTTTATTGGGATTGCGGCAGTTGTGCTTTGTGGCGCTTTTTTAACGTTTATTTACGGCCTGCGGGAATTGTAGGCCTTTATATACCTGCATAGCCTCCGTAAAAACCAAACCAATGCTATGAAAAACGACTTTTTTCCATTTACACTAACACGACCTACATGTATAACGAATAAAAACGCATTGTTGGATTTTTAACGCTTAGTTCAGCGAGGAGAGTTCAAAATTCAACAATGCGCAGGCACTTTTGGTGTCGCGTAGTGTTAGTGAAAAAGGGTATTTTTTCAGCAGTAAAACATTGACTGCTTCGTCCTAAGTTCGATTCCCCGTGAGGCAGTGTTTTTATGTGTATTTAGAAGAAAATTGTGTGTAGCACTCCAGAGGCACTATAGGCTCTCGGTTAGTGACAATAGGTTCAACCCGTTTTACATTTAACCTTCAGGGGCCAACTGGCAGTATATACCGTCAATTAACCGCCCCCCCCCCCCCCCCCGGACAAAATATATGTTTTTATTTATTGATTTATTTACAATTTTCTAAATTACCATCCTGGAGCAACCTGTACTTAAAGAACTGTAGCGAAGAGGTCATTTGCCGGGGTCACGGATCATAATATGGTCCGTGACCCCGAATAGAGAGAGTCGCGCACTTTCTTAGAAATGATGCCGACAAAGGAACTTACCGATAGAACGGAAGCCAGCTGGTAGGTAGCTTCATTAATGAATCGTTTACACCGAGTGATCTCAAATTTGGTTATGTTTTTATTATTTAGATAGTATGAAAATTTAAAATTTTCAATTTACGAATTATTTTATTTTGTTATAATTTTTATGTTTACTGGCCACTAGCCCTACCCGTGTGTTAAATTAATGTCGCCATTGTAGCGGCACGTTGTACCATATAAGCCATATACTACATTTGTAAATGATATACCATAGAACAGTGCTACTCAAAGTGTGCTCCGTGGAGCCCTGGGGCTCCGCTAAGTCTTTGTACTGCTAATGTAATCCGCTAAATCTTTCTCCGCGAGAATACTAGTAATAATCAGAAGAAAAATAAACCTCTTCTATCCATCATTCTCTCTCTCTTCTTCTATCTTCGATCAAACCTAATATCCACCGATTGATGAAAAATAAGAAACAATTTCATACACCCCATTAGATTTTTTCTTCTTTTATTAAAACTATAGCTATATAATATAATATAAAACTTTTACATTTACATTGTTACATGATTACCTATTTTTTAAGAATGCAGGTTTTTATATTTTTTTATATTGGGGTTCCGTCAAAAATTTCGCTTTTCGAGAGGGTTCCGCCACCAAAAAAGTTTGAGAACCGCTCCCCTAAAGTCTCGCTTGAAATCCCTGGAGTCGCATTCTTTTAATTTTTACTCGTTTTGGGCACGAGGGTTTAGCATCTTTTATGGCAGCGGCTCAAAATTTTTTGGTGGCGGAACCCTTTTGAAAAGCGAAATTTTTGACGGAACCCCAATAAAAAAAAAAAGTTACGTGCATTCTTAAATAATGTAACAATTAATGTAAGTGTAAAAGTTTTATATTATATTATATAGCTATAGTATAATAAAAGAAGAAAATATCTAATGGGGTGTATGAAACTGTTTCTTATTTTTCATCAATCGGTTGATATTAGGTTTGATCAAAGATAGAAGAAGAGAGAGAGAATGATGGATAGAAGAGGTTTATGTTTCTTCTGATTATTACTAGTATTCTCGCGGAGCCCCTACAAAGACTTAGCGGAGCCCCAGGGCTCCGCGGAGCACACTTTGAGTAACACTGTTTTATGGTATATAATTTACAAATGTATATATAGGGCCTTAAAGGTATGATACCAAGGTGAAAAGTAGCTAGAAAGGGGGTGACTACAGAGACGATAGACTTGTATGGAAGAGGAAGACATTGGGATAAGAGCAGTATGATGATGACAACTATTCAGATTCCTTTCCGGACACTACCGGGTTCGATTCCCGGGTAGAGCAAAGTGTTACTGGGTTGTCCATCTGGAATTTATCAATAGTAGCGTGGAGTCGGAATTTGTGGCCGTGGATTGATGGCAATAGGCTGATCGCCCCTCATTACATGGGACTTAAACATAACTGGCGAAATGTGGGTGTACTTCATAGGGTGTAAGGGACAGCCTTCCGCAGACTGATGGAATGAATTCAGCATATCATACTAGACTAAGACAACCGGTACATGAAATTATTTCCGGAACATTATGGAAATCCAATTACCTCACGCGTAATGTATCCTTACCGTGGCAAAACCCACGTAGCCGCACTCCCCATGTCGGGGGGGCGCGCTCGAGTATTTTATCATCCATTGCTGGTATTTTTATTTTAGCTGTTTTATTTACACAAATGGAGTGCTGCGTACAGAGAATGTAATTTTACATTGAAATAAAAGAACAGTAACTGAAAAAACGATTAAAAAAATTTTTAAACTTTCCTGAGAAAATTTCCGGTGGAATATGATTCAAAATAAGGAGCTGTATGCCCCCTGTTCATTTGCGGAGGACTGTCCCTTACACCCTGTAGATACACCTCTGCTTAACCCTTCCGGGAATGCAGGCGTGATATTATGTTATTACTCAACTATCTACATATATATACAACGTGTAACGGAAAGGGTATATACATACCAAGGGCACGGCTTCTTTGGATGATATCAAACGATATTGCAAGGGTATTTTAATCCTATCTCTAAATGTTCGGAAGTTATGAGCATTTTTAATACATTGATACCAGAAACCAAACTTTTCAAATTGGAATAAACACATCACTAGTACTAAGTCAGCTGATCGGTGTCAGCGAACTATTTGTAAGTAAAAATAAATCTCTTACTCCTGGTATTTCTGAATAAAAGGTTCCGCATGTTTATTTTTTGTTAACAGAATATTATTACCGACTTTTCCTAAACTTTGATTATGTTGTGAACTAGCTACAATACAATTAATTGGTCTAGGTATCAACATTTAAAATAATATTTAGATACATTACACACTTTTTGGTTTTTTACGTACCTAGTTGTCCTTTTGTAGAAGATTACTTTGTAGATAATTATTATCTACATACTAATCTTTTATTTTGGTGGCCATAAGAATGAAAGATGTTTTGCTTTAAATCGATTTTTTATTCGATTCACAGATAAAATCCCGTGCTCTTGAATCGATCTTCTAAAAATTCATTCAAAAATCGTAATCCTAAAAATTTTAAACAACACATACGATCCAGGAGATCGATTCACCTTACTATTGCATCGATTTGCTTGAAGATCGCATTAAAACGAATTGTTTTGAAAAATCGTCATCTCGTACCATTGAATTGATCATAAAAATCGAATTCTTACGTGCATATTTGCCATTAGAACTTAGAATAGAAAAAGGATTTACTACAATTTATGTCCAACGGAACCCAAAAAATCATTTCAATTCATTTCGTCGCAACTTATTCTACTCCTAGTACAAATAAAATCAAATAAAATCACACCGTTCATAATTGTTAAAATAAGGTTTTTTTTTTTAATAATTATGGCGAAAACTATTAACAACAAGTTAATAGTTTTTTTTATTACAAATAATAGCACGCACGCATATTTTTTCCTGAAGGACTAACCGAAAGAATTATCGGAAGTTCACGATCTGTCGGTGCTGTTTAATTAAGGTGGATGCGCTAGGGTGGCCCGCGAAATTCAAATTTTCTTACGTTTTTTGCAATTTGCAGGTCAGTATCAGGGTGTATGTTGATCTAAATATTATTGGCGGACGTAACAAATATGGATTTACAGAATTATAAACATAAGAATCAACAATACAACTCTCTAAGTTCACGTAAGTGCACTGACTGACGATTTCATGAAATTTTCATAATCCAAAAAACGTAAGAAAATTTGAATTTCGCGGGCCATTCAAGCACATCTGGGTTGGATTGGTTTGAGCACGTTTAGTCTTTATGATAATTCAAATGAAGTCAATATAAAATGTTGCATAACTGGATCTAACTGTGGAAAGAAATTAATAAAAGTACTAGAACCGCATGAGTAACAGGAATTGTTACTGCCGAATTGAAAATCGTTTGCTCACAGAACCCTATTTACACACAAAGTAAACATCATAATGTGTGTAAACCTAATGGGTTAGCGTCTTAGGGTAGGTGAACTAATTGCAGTCCGTGTGGTTTCAATTACTCCTGGTAAATACAACTTCTGACGAGATAACGCGGCCCCATAATAATTATGATCTTTAATGGATTGAAATTAGGTAATTATTTTCCGGAGTTGCGGGAATTTCTGGGGTTGCGGGAATGCTCTAACGAGATAACGCAGCCCAGGAATACAAGGGAAACTGAAAGAATAGGTTGGTTTTTAGTCAGTAAGAGTCGTAACAGTTCCTTCCGCTCCACCCAGGGCGGGAGCTGAGTCATTGATGATTTTCCCAAGCCAAAAAAAAAAAAAACAATTTGAATTACGTAATTAGTCTGTTCTGGTGTGTTAGTTTACTTAAAAGTTTAACGGAGTTTAGTTGAAATTATTAGTTAGGATGTTAAATAACCTTGAATTCTTGTACAATATTTTTTAATAGTAGTGGACACTAATAGGACAGCTACCCTATAGGTATCTAAGTTTAACGAAATATTAGGTACCAGAATAGCAGGGAATAGGAGCTTTATTACACGAGAGCCCAAAAAGGAGTGTAATGTTTTCAGGGTTCATGTATGTATGTATGTGAGTTTCTTTATTCCACCATAACATTAAAATGCCTGAACGGATTTGGATGTATGGGGTATTGTTAGAATCCTTACATTATCCCGAGAGACATACGCCATGTTCTGTTTTGAAAAAAATCAATATGGCGGCAGTATGGCTCCATTTTAAAATGTGAAAAATAAAAAAATCTTCAATTATTTACAATATGGGTATCTAATTGAAGGCCTTGTTGAGTACATTCCAAAACTATATCATTTATTGGCATACATTTTACGTAGGTAGAGTGTACATGCAAATAAAGAAATAAAAAACATTTCATCTTTGGCTGCAAACGATAATCAGACTTTAGTAACACTGCAAATGTCTAATTGAGTGAATGGTTTGGTAGATGATTGAGTTATAATAAGAATTCATTCATAATCACACAGTAGGTACCAATACATAAGCAAGTAATTAAAAAAAATTGTTAACATTAACACAACGCCAATTATTAATAGCGGTAAACAAAAATGTACCTAAACTACAAAAAAAATAATATATACTTGTCACTAAAATGTATAAAATAAAAATAATTAAACCGTTCTGTGGAACACTTTTTAATCTAAGAGGTCCCCGACTGCAAAGACAATTTTATCAACTTGTTTTTTACTTTTTAGTTTGTTTTTTAGCAGGGCAGTCGTGTTTTTTAATTTTTTAATTAATTATTTTTTTGTTCCTGACTTTATGTCCTCTAGAGGGCGCCATTTTTAATATAATGTGACGTCAGATAGCCTATAACCAGCGGACGATCAAGACGCTTCCAATGATACCTATTTGTCAAATTGTGATGAGTGGTTTAGAAGATAGGAGGGAACAGATGAACATACATACATACCGGTTAAAATCATAACCCTCCTTTTTTCTTCGCCGTAGTCGGGTAAAAATCAAAGTCACTTTTCGAGTCTGTCTATCTGTGTGACCGGCTAGATCTTCTAAATGCAGTTTTCACCATAATTTAGAGAATTTATTCCGGAAGGTTTATGTGTAATACATTAATGTTTAACTTAGATTTAGTAAAGAAATCTCCATGTTTTGACTTGTCGCCACATCAGTAGATAGCACCCGTGCCAAGCATGCACTAGCTATTCAACATTTAGACTACTATCCAATTATTATTATATCGGCCATTTACTACGAGCCACTGATGAAGGCTATAAAACGCAGGCCACAGTGATTTATAGACACCGTAACTTGTCTATACACGTATTTATAGTATTGAGTTACCGTTTAACTGGGTACAGTTAACATAGGTGAGTTTTGTCATTCATAACACTACGATACAAGACTGGTTGTCAGACTTTCGGGCTTCTGACGACTCGTAACGACTGTCAAAGATCCACAAATGACAACCGGGACCAACGGCGTAAAGTGTTTTCCGAGACACGGAGAAGTCTCAGTATGTATAGATGGTCTCCCATCCACGAACCAACCTCGGCAAGCGCAGCTTAACCTGATGGATCAACCCTCACAAATGTATTCTATAGTAACTGAATGTAAATATGGTACTTCGAGTTTTAAGGTATATCAAAATACTGCTACGGCGGCGTAGCTAACTCTGCGCCTTTAGCACATTCTGCTACGGCGTAGCTTGCTCTACGCCTGTAGCACATTATGCTACGGCGTAGCTTGCTCTACGCCTGTAGCACATTCTGCTATGGCGTAGCATGCTGGTAGCAGTCTGGTATGGCATAGCTTAGTATTACGACTGTAGCATTGTCTGCTACGGCGTAGCTTCCTCTACGCCTGTAGCACAGTCCGCTACGGCGTAGCCTACTCCACTCCACGGCGTAGCTTATTCTGTAGCTGTTCTCTGTACGCGTAGCTCGTTTTGCTACGGCGGCGCTTACCTTAGGCGCTTACCTTAACCTTAGGAAATAGAAATAATTAATATACTCAATACAATTTCACAAATGTTTACGAACAACATCCCACTGTCAATGTCTCCCAGGCGCAAAAGATCCTCGCAGCATCGAACGAACAATTTGAAGTAGGTACCTTTAGTCAATTAATTTCACTAACTTTACATACTTTAGAAATCTTCAAACCAAAAACGTATTTGTACTATCAGCCCCACGTCGCCCAAACGTTTGAAACTGTGAGAACGTGTGTCGATTTAACGCGTCATTTGTTTGGCACACGTGTTGGCCCAACTTTCTGGCGCACAGCCAACGTTGGCGCTAGGTGGCCCTCGTTATGGTAATGTGCTCTCACCTAATCTTTTGAGGGTAGCTCTGGACTTGACTCCAAGTGCAAAAATGTGCGATATTTTTATTACATACTAGGATTACGCCCCTGCTTCGCACGAGTGCAATGACATCTGGTAGATCATTACAGTGAACTTTATTCACGTTGGTATAAGGTTCAAAATAAAGTTATTATCAGAGGTCAAATCTATCAGAAAACTGAGAGTTTACTGGTTAGCATTACTGCCTGATCTACAGTATATCACTCGCCCTATAACCAATCAATGTACACACAATACGCACACACACACACACTCACTCTACACTCACTCATACCTCATACACTCACCCGTACACTAAATTCACTTCACACACATAGCAGTTATAAAATAGGCCATATATAACAGTTAAGTGTTCTTTATAGTTTTATTAAAAACTTAGATTAGATTTTTCCAATTTAAATTATAATAATAAATTGTTTATTATTTCTGAGCTCACCAACAACTTAAAAATAAGTTAGGCTCCACACTGTGCCTGGTAGGAACACCGACACCTAAGATACAGGATATGTCCTAGTTTGGGTGTCGGGACCTTCATTAAATCTAGCATTAACTTGGTCTAATTATTATAATGATCTAAGCTACTTTAAGAAATTCATTGTTAACCCGTTTTTCTCTCCTTATGTATTAGGCTTATGAAATAAATTATTAATTATGTAGGAACTACAGTAGCAATAATGCAAACGAGGCACATCGCAATGGGCCCCGCGCATCTACACAACCAGAACCTTGAGATCACGTCGGGGTCACCAATGTTGGAACCTTCAGTCTGGGTGGCGAGGGATGTAAATGAAATACCGGAGTCCAATTAATACAACGTATATTACTAAATCAGGAGTTACGTCACAGTGGCGTTTCTTACAAGATATTGATACTTGATAGTACACAAGTTAACTCTAGGGCGCGGCGGAGACGACTGCCCGCTCGGCCGTGTGCATGCGCGGGGCCCATTGCAATGTGCCTCGTTTGCATTATTGCTACTGTAGTTCCTACAAATTAATTAAATAACTGTGAAATGAAGACCGCTAACTTAAAAAAAAGTATTTTGTATAACTTTTTTTTTTGTGAAGGTTTTCGGTTGTTTTTGGTATGAGTGACCCCCATAAACTATAATTTTTGTTAAACTATAGTTATTATTTGCCATGATAACAACCGACGAACATAGTCTACGTTCTGTGAAAACTGTTTTTAACTTCTAATGACCCCTGTGACAGACAGACAGACTGCCAAGGCTTAATAAAATGGTTCCGTAGTTAAAGAGCCTTCGGTACGGAACCCTAAAAATCTGTCAAATACCCTTTGACCAAATTGAAGCGACAGAACCCTCTATACGGACGTGCTTTGAAAATAAAACATAATATTAATAATATCGCGACTGTCGCACAGTTTGCGAACTCGGCTGAACTTCACCCCCGGGACCTAAGTTGTAAGCAGAGGTGTACCTCGTTGATTAAAAATGTACAAATTCTGTGATGTTCCTACTTAACTTTGCAGAAGAGTTCAAAATCAAAATCAAAATATTTTATTTCACATAAGCCTACATGGGCACTTATGAAACGTCATAAGCTAGGTGCACGGTTCCAATTGGTCGTTTCCTATGGAGAAGAGCCGGTAAGAAACTCCACGGTTCAGTTTGTGACCTACTTCAACACCTTCAGATAAGTTCCAATTAACTTATCTGGCAGATCTTTTCTGCTTTTCGTGGTTAGCGACTAATCTTAGGCGGGTTTTAGAGTCACGCTGAGTCACGCTGAGCATCGGCGCTGATGGCACAATATGTATGATTATCGCACTCGTCACAGCGCTGACGGCCGTCAGTGCTGAGCTGCGCTGAGTGCGATAATCATACATATTGCGCCGACAGCGCCGACGCTCAGCGTGACTCTAAAGCCCGCCTTAGAAGCCTAGACAAGTGACAATCGCTTCGAAAGCGTTTCGTATTTCTACAACGACTTTCAACAGGATTGACATAAGTTTATTGATAGCATGTCAGTCCTATACATTTTTGCCTTTTCCATCATCGTTATCGCTAATAGAATGTCACTTTGTCTACGGCCTCTGGTGTCAGAGTTGAAGCCGCCCAAATAACTCTACTACTTGTAACATTTTATAACCGCTTGTCCGTTGGGCTATTCCCTCAAATATCCGCAGTGTGTAGATAAAATATCAAGCTATATATTTCACGTTTACAGCTTACAGCGTGCTTGGGTACACAGCACGTGTTGGAGCTATAAATAAGATACAATAGCTTGTAAATTTATGAGCTGGTTCATGCTGGTATGGGTGCAAAATTCGGTGTGAATATGCCTGTCTCGTTTTTAAAGGCGACTGGATTTTAGAAGAGGATTAGAAGCAGTGTCCTATTAAGTCAAATGCAAGTTACAGGAACAGATGGACGCTAGTAATGGCGATAAACACGTGGCCGAATTCTGGGCCGAATCTATTAAGATTGCCATCGACACGATAAGAAGGTAAGACAAGTAGCTGTTTTCCTCTTTCCCTCTAAAAATTAGACATAGGGTGTATACACCCACATTTCGCAATTTATGTTTAATTCCCATGTAATAGGGGGTAAAAATAGAGGAGCTCATGGCTAAGAAATAACAGCCTCACGGGTCGATCCATCCAAGACTCCTCCGTGCCTCGGAAAGCACGTTAAGCCGTTGGTCCCGGCTGTCATTCATGGATCTTTGACAGTCGTTACGGGTCGTCAAAAGCCCCAAAGACTGACAACCAGTCTTACCAAGGGATATCGTATTACCCAGTTATTGGGGGTTGGAGGTCAGATATGCAGTCATTCCATGTAAAATACTGGTATTGAGCTGCATCCGATCCCAACATAGTTGGGAAAAGGCTAGGCAGATTGATTTTTTTGTAATAGGGGGCGAAACTATTTCCATCAACCGGCCGCAACTCGACCTGCTGCCGAGAAAGAAACCCCTTATAAACATGATCATCTGTCTGCCTTTTGTCAACTATTTTAGAGTCAGCTTCCAGTCTAACCGGATGCAGCAGAACACCAGTATTTTACATGGAGCAACTGCCTATCTGACCCCAAATCGAAACAAATTGTAACACTTTGCCCGACCTGGGATAGAACTCAAGACCTCACTCATAAGTCGCGCTTGTAACCACTCGGCCAACGAGGCAGTCGGAAACCATAGGTTATTAATAATGCGAGTTCTCATCAACTATATATTTTAAATGCATTGTTCAAATTGGTATACAAGAGCATTTGTGTGTGTTACTTAATTTATTGCGATGTTGACAGCGACGTTGACAGCGATGTTAAGCGTGGATATAGCGCGATTATTAGAGTTGATACTTTACCCATGGTTATACAAAAACAAATTCAAAAATATTTATTTCATGAGATGTTGTTTACATTTTTAACCGACTTCTTCAAAAAGGAGGAGGTTCTCAATTAGCCTGTATTTTTTTTGTATAGATGTTACTCGATTGCTCCGCCTATTATGAATCGATATTTATGATTCTTTTTTGTTTGGTAGGTCATGCTTCAGAGGTGGTCCCATATAAATTTTATTAACTTTGCTGGCGTAGTTTTTGAGTTACAACATACAGACGAATTGAGAACCTCCTCCTTTTTGAATTTAATAGCAAAACAAAATTATGGCACTAAAACTCTGACACCTGCAGGTAAGTCACAAAACATACTTACGAAAATAAATATATATATAACTAGCGAAATGTGGGTACACTATACCTCTGCCTAACTCTTCGGGGATGACAGTCGTGATATGATTATGTTATATATTTTAATTACTTAATTAAATAAAGTGACTCGCCTGCTCTCGGTCACGTCGCTGCGCTCTCTCTTTGCCAGTCTCCTTCTGTCCAGCTACAACACCGTACATTTTACACACGACTACTTGTCAATACATTTTAGTGTCCATTCTGTCAACTGTAATTTACACTCAGTCACTTTTATTAACATTTTCACAGCACGCGAAGCAAACGTTATAGTGTAACAGTCAAGGAATTAATAAATTAAAATACTAAATAAATAAATATTAAAATAATTAAAAAACTAATAAAAAAAATTATCTATTTTTTCCAAAATAAATGTACCGTAAACAAAATAGCATTTGTTATTTTTTTTCAATTATTGGTATCAAATTAATAGTTTTTATTTATGAATGACACACTACAATAAACAAGAAAATATACTCGGCGTGGCAACATGTCGTGTTCAGGTTCGCGACTGGTCAATCGTCATCCTGAGGATGCCTCGCTGAGAGGTGAAACGAGTGTCGATTTCTTACAGGGTTTTTTATGACTCTTGAGATAATTAAGCGGACTACTATTACTAAATATTCCTACGTTAAAAAAAAAACGTTTTAAAAGCCAAATTTTACAATGGAGATCATTTCGTGTATTTGTCCCTGTTCATTGCGTTGCAGCGACTATTTGAAGACCCTTATTCAACAGTAGAGACAAACTTGCAGAAGTTGTAGATATAAGATAAGATATTTCAACTATCCTATTCACGACATTCCCCTCCAAATTCTGCAACAATACCCCAATTCCCGCCATCCGGGCCTATCACAAGTTTACGACTCTAAATAAACAAAATTCAAAGACGAATCTGAAGGATTTAGTTGTGGTTATTCTCAGAGCGTGTTACTCTGTAACTGCATATGATAGTACAGTATAATTATGGACAGTACAGAAACTACGTAGTAAACGTGTGTGCCGTGTCGGGTCGCGTTGTCATCACTACTCACTACTCACTACACACCACACAGCACACAGGCGACTCGCGCGGTGACTCGGCGACTCGGCGAGTCGGCGAGCACGTGACTGACTGACACACTCACAGCACGTTCGTGCTGCCGCTTTCGTACTGTGAAGCAACCGCAGCACTTACCACCTTGTAAAAAGAGTGCCTCGGACGATCCTCATTTTAAAAAGGTGTGCTTCCCATCTCTAAATCACACAGACGCAGACGTGCTCATTGACGAGTGAGACTATACGAGTCATGTATCGTACATGGCACGCGCGCATTGCATAGATCAGCACTTTTCCGTCGCCTTACACAACGCATATTGTAGACACACACATAGTGTAACGCGACAGTACACAATCAGTGTTCATAGTCAGCTTACGTGGTAGTTAAATATATTCAAAAAACTGTCACCTTTGGCTATCCGGGACTTATCAGTTCAAGCTATCATCTCAGGTGTGTGCGCATACAGCAGCGCATAAGCGATTGTCGCGGTGCTGTCAATTGCGGGTGCCATGTCGAGACGAGTTGTCGCCGCGATGTTTTTTAAGAAGGAGAGTAGGTGATTATTTCAGCAAATGGGCCTAGTTTCCATGCTGTCGATATTTATACTGTGACTGCACCTAGCATTGATGGATATGCCGACCAAAGAGCACTATAATATACCATGTTAACTAAAATATTGCCATGACTGGTAGATAACACCTTCTGGTTTATGGCATGTAATTATGTTGGTTTTTCTTGTAGGTATTTTAAGCAAATGTACTCGTATTGTTTCTAGTGTTTACCCAAATTAGATTTTTCTAGAATTTTAGGTGCATTATTAATCTTGCTGTTTGAAATTCATAACATATTTTCATCTGACGAACTCGCAATCGCGACCTCACAGCATGATGCCTAGCTAATCTTTTTACTACGACACGAGCTCGTCAAACCAATGAAAATACGCCAGAAAAATTCAATACTTTAGAGTCTAATGAAAAACGAGTTCGAGTTTTTGAGAAAAACTCGAACTCTAAACTCGAAATTTAGTATAATCGAACGCGTGATTTAAGACCACTTTTGACAACAATTCCCAATAAAATGAAACGTCACTAAGGTTGAAATCTAACTGTCACACAAAGAAATAAACCTTGTAGTTTTATGACCTGCAAGTGACATTCAACCTTACGGTGATAAAGCAATTACGATTTTGACTGTTTATAAAAATATGAAGTATCAAGACTATTTTGTCACCTTTAAAAATCCTTTTTGTAAGAACAATTTTAAGATGCTAACAAGTAACAAGTACGGAAATGAAAATATAAAGTTATGTTGTGCTTTAGTTAAAAAGAAAGTACATACTATACTGTTGTCTTGAATATTTTATTAAAAGTTTTTAATTGTACTCACGAAGATTGTGGGTTGCACTTTCTAAAAATAAGTTGGCAGTTTTATTACCACGAACTACCTTAACTTTTTTGTATATATACTTACTACGTTTATTTATTTATTTAATACTTTAAGCACACAAATGCACAGAGGTGGACTTAATGCCATAGGCATATTTACTTACTTTACTTTGACTACCTTTTTTTTTTACGGATTTTTATTTTTACTTTACTTGCTACTGCTGAGCATGAGGTCCTGGGTTCGATTCCTGGGTCAGGCAAAGTGTTATTAAGTCGTTGAGCTCCTCGGTTACTGACAAATGCTTGCACTGACAGGTCCACTCAAATCTGTGTGGTTCTTTCCTCAAAAGACCATTTCAGACGCTAATCTACATGGTCCTCATATGACCTGACCAAGATTATGTCTGGACCTTAAAAGAGACTGCGACCTCTGAGTTTGTTTCGGCCTTTCTTCTCAGAGTAGTCAGATAGGAAACGCCGACCTCATCTAGCTTTTTTTTTTTTTTAATGTTACTTGTGATTCTGTTACATCTTATTTACAGAATCAACAATTTCATTTCATTCCCATCTAGATTTTCTGACTTGATGGTAATAGCGGTTGTCGCCTCCAATTATGTTAGACTTAAACATAACAAGCGTACTATACACCTCTGCCTACCCCTTCGGGGAATACAGGCGTTATGTTATGTTGTTTTATTTTAACTTTTGAAATTGGCTTGTTTCTTACTTTCTTTGGTCCTAATATGGTGTGAAATGTGACGTGCCGGTTGTACAAATTATTAAAATTTCTGAGTGGTTTATTGGCGCATTCTCAAAGTAATGTTACGGCCCAAGGTTGACCCAGCTCAGGCAAATGTTTTTCGTTTATTTATTTTTTCCTGCTCGGATTTTAGATTTGTGCCCAGTTAATTGGCACAGATTCTAACTGGTCTAATACCTTCCACTTCGGGGAATAACAGGCGTAATGATGTTATTTTTACCCACTAAGTGTAGTGGAACTCGTAATACCTCACCAACCTTTTTTTTTTTAGGTTATATTATATACAGGGTGTTAGGGTAGACACCGTTATCCTTGAAACTAGTGGTTAGGTGGAAAAAAAATCAGCTATTCAGTCGTTTGTCGATTTAAGTGAACACAGTATGGAACAGCAGATTTTTTTTTCGCGATTTCAAAGTTGGTCCCATAGAAAAAGTATATTATAGATGACACCAAACCACTAGTTCCAAGGATAACGGTGTCTACCCTAACACCATGTATATTTTTGAAATGTGCTAATTAAACCCTTTCATGTCATACCTAACATGGTATGATTAAAAAATATTTGCTATTTAGTTCACGATTTTATTTCCTCTAGAGGGCGCCAGTTTTAATTTAATATGACATCATAGCCTGCGGGCGATCAAGACGCTTTCAACTATACCTCATTTGTCAAATTGTGATGAGTCGTTTATAAGATATGAGGGAACAGATGAACATACATACATACCGGTCAAAATCTTACCCCTCCTTTTTTCCTCGCCGTAGTCGGGTAAAAACAAAATAAAATCTTACAATTACAATCAAATGTTACAATAAAAAATCTGTTTATTTTTTCTACAGTCCCTTTTCAAATATTGTAATTTCAAATGTTGAGAGAGCGTTCATTTCCATTGCTTAATTTTGTTTTGTTAAAACACATTTAGGATGGAGGCCGGGCCATTAGCAAATGAACGGAAATACAAATTAAAAACCGTGAAAAGCAGAAAAGGCTTCGCATTTTCTCGGCTAAGTATGTCGTGTTCTGCTTCCGTTCTTACTTAGTACTTAGATGTGTCTAATCTACACATATTATAAAATTAAAGTCGCTTTTCGTGTTTGTCTATATGTCTGCAATGTTCTTCTAAGCCATTCAAAACAAGCAACAGATTTCGATGCGGTTTTCACCATCGTTTAGAGAATCTATTCCGGAAGGTTTATGTGTATAGCATAATGAGCCTAAAACGTTCCCACTGCTGGGACATAGGCCTCCTCTCTGTGAGAGGGAGCGGGCCGTAATCCACCACGCGGGCCCAGTGCGGGTTGGTAGATGTCACATGTCTTCGAATTTTTGGTTCTAGGACATGCCGGTTTCCTCACGATGTTTTCCTTCACCGTTTTGAGAGCAGTGGCGATGAAATAATTTACACAAAGTAAAGCGCCTGTCAGGGTTCGAACCTACGACCTACAACTCGTAAGTCGTGGCCGTTACCACTGGGCCACCACGGCTCTCTTGTGTATAATCCGTTAGTATTACATATAACTAAGATGTCTCGACTTTTGTCAAGTCGCAAAACCCGTGCAGGAGCGGGTCGCTAGTTTTTTATTATGTACGTTAGGTAAGTACCTATCTGTATTTTTTACATAAAGTAACTTCCATTACGACCGCCACTTATACAGACCGGTACATCATTATTTTCTTAGGTTATAATACATATAACAGAAATGGAAACCTATTTAGTATTTTTAAATTGCCTTGGTTTCAAAATAAATTAATGCAGTAACATTTTAAAGTTACTTACTAATTTCTTATCTCTTCTGTATATTTTAATTTTATATCTCTGCATTATGTTATCTGGAGTACAAAACTCTCCTAACTTTTGTTAATTTAAATCATTTGTACTGCGACATTTTAGTTAATTATTAATTAGGATGTTGATTAAACATTTCCGCATGATTTTCGCATACTAAATTATAATTGCCAGGAATTAAGTACAAAAAAACTACTACAAAACAAAAACTACCATAAAAAAGTGCGGGAAATCAATCACTGATAATAAAACGCACAGATTAAATACAACTTATTAGTGCACAGATATAAACAAAACGCGATGTTTTGATCGCGCTCACGACTGTCCGCGAAGCGTTCACTATACATACTGAATATCCTATGTTGAACAATGCAGCATCCTGAATACTGTACCAATTTATTTTATCACCTATTTAACACCTAACCTCTTTATCTCCGTGCAGTAAAGTCGATTTTAAATGTTCGTGGCAGCAAAATAAAAAGGATAGTTAGCAAATTCTGTATAATTTTCTTCGTGCAATTTTGTAATGTATCGCAAGGAAGGAGAGTCGGTTTTAGCATTGAATAGTAAGTCAATGATAAAGGACAATATATTTTGGCGGGCTGGACACGGTGCAGATAAAACTGAATTAATTTTAGTTTATGCTGTTAATTGGCTAAAAAGGTTTTTCAAGGACTTAAGTTTTCAAGAGATATAATTTACAAATTTTCGAGAATTTTCTTTGGCAAAGTGTACTGGCTATTCCGTAGCGGTCGTGGTTTATCTGTCCTGAACTCCTGACAACAATAGTTAGGTACCTATTGTAGATCTTAGTTGGGAACTTTAGGTGCGTATCAAAGTTCACTAAACTATTTAACTATTATGATAGTTTCTGTATCAATTCCACTGTCTATATTTCTGTGAAACATTTCTAGCTAAGGTCGCAAGCTCTACTGGTGAGTATAAAATCCTAGGTTAAATTCCCAGATCTAGCAAAGTGTTATTAAAGTTTTCCATCAAGAATTTCTTATTAGCCGCTTGGAATCTGGATTTGTGCCCGGTTGATGGCCATAGGCCCCTGTTACATGGCTTAAACATAACTGGCGAAATGTGGGTGTACTAGAAAGAAAAAAGTAAAAGTATTTATTGATACTCGCACAGGAGATCACAAATACACATCTGCCCAACCCTTCAGGGAATGCAGGCGTGATGATAATATATGTTAACAGGAACGGCTAGTAGATAGCATAATATTTTCAACTAGACTCGCGACAATCTAAGAACTCCGTTTTGACAGCTATAAAAACCCTTTGTGTAGCGATGAAAAAAAAAATTGTTTCTTATAAACTGATTCTCGAGACATATCGATTAAACATACTTAGAGAGTTTGTAATTGACGGCTTATCTACATTGCTTAATGATTCTCAAGGCTTAACGTTTTATTACATCTACGAGAACGAAACGTCAAAACGGTTTCTAAGATTGTCGCGAGTGTAGGGAGAACATTTTACTGATGTAGCAACATGTCAAAACATTGAGATTTCTGTGTTAGTTAAATATTAAATTATTATACACATAAATATTCCGGAGTAAATTCTCCAAGTACAAAAACCGTGTCCAATAATCTCTGTTAGTCGTAATTTCGGTAGTCACCCCCTTTTTCCAGCCATATCATCTGTCACACAGTCCATCCATCGCTTCTTTGCTCTTCCCCTACTCTATAGCCATCCACATGCATACTCAAAACTTTCTCACGACATTTTCCTCATTCCTCCACATCGCATGGCCACAAATAAGCTAAATATGTTTGTTAAAACAGTACTTAGTTTCCTCTTAGGTTTCGCCGCAGTCGGGTATTAAAATTTATTTTTCAGCAATATTGCATCGAGTGGGGATCAAACTCACGACCTATAGCGTACTAGCTCGAAACTTTATGTGTTATATGCTATATTACTACGGAGTTAAGAGCAAGAGCAACCAAAACTACTCTCTGGGGCCTAGTTCTATGCTGAGCTCAAAATTGTCTCGATTATTACAATTTGCGTCTATGTAGGTAACATAGCATCGGGACTCGTGGCTCGTGGCTTACTAATAACATCCGCACGAGTCAATCGAAGGTTAATCTACGTTTGCTGCGGTCGACTCGTGGATGGGTGACCATCTGTACATATCGAGACCCCTCCGAAAGCACGTTAAGCCGTTGATCCCGGCTGTCATTCGTGGTTCTTTTAGGTATGTTATGAGTGAGGGAGTTCCGTACCCGAAAGGTGCCAAATGGAACCCTAGCCTATTACTAACCCTCCGCTGTCTGCCCGTTAGCGGGCTGTGTCTCATGAACCGTAATAGGAAGACAGTTGAAATTTTCACAGATTGTGTATTTCTATTGCCGCTATAACAACAAATCCTAACTTTAATATTATAAAGTCGAAAGTTTTTTTTGTTTGTTTGTTACGCTTTCACGCTAAAACGGGTGAACGGATTTGGATGAAATAAGGCACAAGGGTAGACCAGGAACAGGACATAGGATACTTTTTATCCCGATATTCCCACGGGATCGAAACTTATGCTGGTGAAACCGAATCGCACTTGGACGGTTTTTATTTTGATATTACGCTATGTTATACAAACCTATGCAGATAAAACTTGGTCTCAAAATGAAGCTATTTAAACTTTCAACACTTGAACTCGTATAAATCCTGAATTTCGTCAAACTAGTTAGTATTCCATCAACGAAAGTTGAACCCCAAGAGTTTCAACGATACAGCTGATGTTTGGTTGATAAAACCCAATCTTACCTACCTCTGAATTGACTGACTCGTTGGTTGAGTGGTCGTAAGAGCGATATCTGAGGAATGAGCACGAGGATAGCAATTTAACAGCAGTAGCAGTGTTATCTTTACTAATGCGAAAGTGAGTTTGTTTGTTTGTTGCGCCTTCACGCCAAAACGGCTGAACGGATTTGGATGAAATCTGGCACATGGGTAGACCATGACGTGGAGAAGGACATAGGCTTCTTTTCTTCCTGGATCACAGAAGAAGTCGCGAGCAACTGCTAGTATTCATACTTAATAATACAATTTCGAAAGTAACTCTATCAGTCTGTCTGTATGTTACGCTTTTACGCCAAAACGGATACCACGCGGGCGAAGCCGCGGGCGGAAGCTAGTGTATAATAAATTATAAATGCGAATGTGAGTTTCTTTGTTTGTTACGCTTTCACGCCAAAACGGCTGAACGGATTAGGATGAAATTTGGCACATGGGTACACCATGACCTGGAGAAGGACATAGGCTACTTTTCATCCAGATGGATCGCAGACGAAGTCGCGGGTAACAGCTAGTTTAAAATAAAATTTTATTCAAGTTTATATTTTATTCAAAGGCTACCCCTTTAGTTGTCCGAGAGAAAAATAGATCTAAGACTCATACCCGCTTTTCGCGTCTATTTCGAAGGGAACAGACAATTTTTCATACTATTCTGCGGAGCATTCATGTAGCGGACAAAAGGTCGGTTATACCGGTAATACGGATATAAAACAAAAAAGCGGTCAAGCGCGAGTCAGACTCGCACACAAAGAGTTCCGTACTAACGTACAATTTTTAACAATATTTTCTAATAACGCCAAAAAGAGCAAGTTTCTTGTATGGCCCCCACCCCCCTTGGGACCACCTTTATTTTTTTTTTTTTATTTTTTTTATTGTTTGTTGTCATAACGACAATAGTAGGTACACTCTGTGAAAATTTCAAGTGTCTAACTTTTACGGTTCAAAACATACAGCCCTGTGACCGACTGATGGACAGTGGAGCAGTAATAGGGTTCCGTTGGCACCCTTTGGGTACGGAACCCTAAAACAAACCAATGTCATAAATAATATGAGAGAATAGTCCTGCAGCGGAATATTTGGAGATTTGTTGTCTAGTTGGGATATCTACGGGAATACCAATTTTATTTTCTTTGTCAAGTCGAAAATTTAGCGGAATACTGTTTCAGTACATTTCTTAATTTCATTCTAGTCGCAATCACATCGCACGAAACGTCATGTTTGACTTAGTTTTTTGGTTTAGTAGAATAACTAATATGACATTTTGGGACTTTTGCGGCAATGCGACATGAATGTGAACGTAAAATTAGTTATTCATCATCCAGCTAAAGAAAATAAATCCGGCTTAAGTGCTCACTTGCATTATAATAACTTATCATCATCTGCCTGACCTGTTCCCAATTATGTTGGGGTCGGCTTCCAGTCTAACCGGATGCAGCTGAATACCAGTATTTTACATGGAGCGACTGCCTATCTGACCTCGACAATCCAGTTACTGGGTAACACGATACCCCTTGGACCCTTGGTAAGACTGGTTGTCAGACTTTCGGGCTTCTGACGAACCATAACGACTGTTAAAGATCTACAAATTACAGCCGGGACCAACAGCTTAACGTGCCTTCCAAGTCTCGGTATGTAAAGATGGTCACCCATCCACGGACCAACCCGGCTAGCTATATACAGTGTAGAAAAACAATAAGGAATGCTGGTAGGAAGGTAAATAAACCATCGTAGGAGTATTCTTAAAGCCTACAGCTGCGCCGGCTGTGCTTGTTTGTGCGTGCAAGATTTATGAATGGAAACTGTGCTCATGATTCTGGAAAATCACGCAAAGATTCGGAAAAAAGGCTTTTTTTCACTTACGGTACGAGGAATACGAGAAAAGCTTAGAAAGAAGAAACTTTTTCAACTTCGACGACTTCCAGTCTAACCAGCGGCCCTAGACAAAGTGTCATTCTATCAACGATAACGATGATGGAAAAGGCAAAAATGTATAGGACTGACATAAGCTATCGAAAAGCTTATGTCAATCCTGTTGAAAGTCGTTGTAGAAATACGAAACGCTTTCGAAGCGATTGTCACTTGTCTAGGCCCTCAGACGCAGCTGAATACCAGTATTTTACAGTGACCGACTGTTTATCTGACCTCCTCAACCCAAAAAAAAATACACAGATCATTCCATACAACGAATATAACGATCAATCGGCCGTAAATTGTGCGTTTTTAAACTTTAATCAACGCACAAAGTGCAGCAAAGATACGGCAATCAAAAAAGCATAATTTACAATTTATGGTCTCATATATTCAACCGTTATTGCACGGTTGCACCTCAAATGGAAATGAAATCGTAAATTACACATAACTGATGAGTTTGTATCCCGTGAGATAAACAAACACTACAGAATGCGATGTCAATCTATAATAATATCCCTTCATATTTTGTTCACGGCCGCAAATATGGCACATCGAGTATTTGAAAAAGTTCGGCTTTGTAGAGCGTCGCATACTTAGATCAAGTAGGAGCGTCGTCTATTGCACTTAGTGCGAATGTCACCAACTCTACAACAACTATTTCATGAAATCATGACATTTGGCATTTAAGGAGTTGTATTGTTGATTCTAATAAAAGCGCTCTCAACAAAATCTAAAAAACAGTTTGTATTCATACAATTTGATAAATCCTTGAAGGAAGTTATGGAGTTGCGTCAATCGATTCAAACCGTACTTAATATTCTGTGCAGGATTTATTCGTAATTGCTCTTTGACAAGTTAAACTTTTTTTAATGTGGCAAACAAGACGTTCTGATAACTCTGTAAAGGTACCTACCCTTCCGTAGCCGAACGCAGGCGGCAACTGCAGGCGACGACGTGTTGCCGCGACACGACTGCTTTCTATGCATTTCTATGTTTTCGTGATTCGGGGTTGTTACAACTGGTCCGTCGATATTTGTGGATATTATTTGTTGTAGGTATTTATACTTTGGTAAAACAATACAAAATACAGTTTACAAAATGAACTGAGGTTCCATATTATATCTGAGAAAATTCGTTTTCTCTATTTTCACAGCCTCAGGAATATGATAAAACGTTGGTATACCTGTATGATATGTTTATCTATTTTCATCCGAGCAGAGCTTGCTCGACCACTAGTGGTGGTTATTAAAACGAGCGCCAAAACATAACATGTTATGTGTACAAAGCATTCTAGCGTTTGCTAGATCGACTCTGACTTCGTGCTAGATTAACACTTCGATTAAATATTTACGTTTTTGTTAAATGCGCCCTCTTGCGATAATCAGTCACACTATAGCCCAACCGGGTTTGTATGTGGCCCAATCTTTCTATTGTGTTCTGTTTGTATAAAAGTGTAATTTACATTGAATAAATTCTTGAAATCAACCATTGTTATTAATATTGCCCTATTCTTCTACTAATAGCTAAGAAGTCCGAAGTATTCACCAGTTTATAAAAACCGTTAAAAAAAAAGTAGTAGGAATAGCCGAAAAACCACCAAAAAAATTTCAACACAATATCATGAATCTGGAAACACTCTAACTGTCAAGCAAGTGTCAAATCAATGTCAAGCAATCAAAGTACCAATGACATTTTTGACATAGCAAAACTCATTCAGGAGAAAATATTTGAAAAAATGAGGAAAACTCATCAATATTATTAAATATTCTACGAAATGGCTTTTCCTAAAATAGACGGTTATGTGGTGACTGAAAAACTAGGCTCCGGGAGCTATTCCACCGTCTACAAAGCCAGCACAAAGGTAAAAAAATAGAATTTCTAATCTTCGTTTCTTTGTTTCTATGTAAACATTATAGTATTATTTATTTAATATTATCTTTTGGATGCAAATACTACACTAATAAATGAACAAATAATATGCTCATATGGATTTTAAAGTGATATTTGAAATAAAAAGGCACGGTTCTACCTAAAATATTTAGTAGCTAATGTTTTTAGGTTTTCTGTCAGGAATTTCTCACTAGCAGCATTGATTTAATGACTAGCAGTCTGTAGTGTGTCATCTTTCAAGCATTCGTACATTATGCCTATACTTCTCTCTATTTAAGATTTTGCATTTTATTAACCAGTGCCTGTAATCCTAACTTGTATAATTACTAGCTTCCGCCCGCGGCTTCGCCCGCGTGGTATATCGATAAAAAGTAGCATATGTCCTTTCTCAGGCTCTAGACTATCTGTGTACCAAATTTCATTTAAATCGGTTCAGTAGTTTTGGCGTGAAAGCCCTACAGACAGACAGACAGAGTTACTTTCGCATTTATAATATTAGTAAGGATAAATCTGAAAGTGAGTTTGTGTGTTTGTAACAGTTTCATGCTAAAACGGCTGAAAGGATTTGGATGGAATTTGGCACAAGCGAAATAAACTCATTTTCGCTTTTATAATATTAGTTTGTTGGATTATCCGACAAAATATCCCAAAAAACATCGGGGACATGTTGCATCTGACAACCTGCACTGGGCCCGCGTGGTGGATTCTAGCCCTCTTTGTTCCTCTCACAGAGAGGAGTCCTGTGTCCCAGCAGTGGGTTTATATTATTTAACCTCGAAGCGACCGGGTGGCTCGCAAGCGGTACATAACTCACCGGATTTAATTAGAAAGTTGCTGCCCATTTAAGGCAAATTATGCATTATCCCACAGGTTGGAGCCCGCTCCACCGTGGCTATAAAATGTGTGAACAGGTCACGAGTGAAGTACTCAGGCTCGGCTGTAGACAACTTAATCACAGAGATCCGATTGCTGAAGACTTTGACGCACCCTCATATTGTACATATGAAGAATTTTACCTGGGATCAGAAGTGAGTACCTATCAGAATAAAACCATATACTTGCTTTTATACAAAGATCTAACTAATATTATAAATGCGAAAATTTCTTAGTATAGATGGATGGATGTTTGTTACTCTTTCACGCAAAAATTATTGAACAGATTTGGATGAAATTTGGCACACAGATAGATTATAACCTGGATTAACACATAGGATACTTTTTATCCCGATATTCCCTCGGGATCGTGCCTTACGCAGGTGAAACTGCGGGGCGCAGCTAGTAAATAAATAAAGTAATTACCAGATAAAGGTCAAATTATTAACTTTATACCAGCCTATTATACCACTGCTGGGCAAAAGCATCTTCTCATACAGATAAGGCACGAGCATTGATCACCATGCTTGCTCAAGACAAGTTAGCAATTTCAGACTTATACAAGGTGTAAGGGTGAACACCGTTGTCACTCAAACCATGGGTAGTTGATTTAAATATAAAAATAAATGACCGAGTAACAACAAAAAAAACGTTATTTTCATTATTATTTTAAAAAGTTTCTATCCGACACCGTGCTCGCAAGCGATACAGCTCTGCAACTGCAACTGACTGAGGGAGGGGTCGCGATCGACGTCACGTCCCGCGACTCCCACCCGTGTTGAGACGCAAATTCGTTGCCCTAGCGCATAGGTGAAAGGGTGAAATACTCGAGTGGTAAAATGTTATTTAAAATTCTCAAGTCATTCAAATCTTATTTTTTCATTGATTTTACGTTTTATAAATTACACCAAACCACTGGTTTCAAGGATAACGGTGTTTACTGTAACACCCTGTATTAAAAATTAAAATTAAAGTCCAAGTTTCCTCATGATGTTTTTCCTTCATCAATGTCGGTAATGTCCAAGATAAACTCAGAAAGTACGTATGAAATGAATAACAACATGTGTGTTAACTTTAAAGGTGTGTCCAAACAAAGCGGCAATGGCTGCTGCGCGCGAACGCTTTGACGCGCTCAAAAAATTTTACCTAACTAGAGTGCGACAGAATGTGTCGTGCAAACTCAGCGCTCTTGCCACTCAATGTTTGGAAAATGACTAGTACTCAAAAAACATTATATTTTGAACTTTGCTGCACATAGAAAGAGGTGACATAATTGTAAAAACGCATTTATGTAATTGAAAAGATAATATTATCACACTTGTTTATCTGTTAGAGACTTGAACGAATCTTATTAAAAGTGTAAATATAAATTGGAACTTGAGAGAATTGTTTTATTATATCTAATCAATTGTCTAATCAATTTTATCAGTAGCTATTTAGATAAATTCCTTTTTTTCTAAAAATAAAATGATTATGTTAATATAATGTTGTCAGGAAAGTTTTGAGTATGAATGTGGATGGCTATAAGAGTAGGGGAAGACCAAAGAAACAATGGATGGACTGTGTGAAAGATGAAATGATTGGAAAGGGGATGACTACTGAGATGACGACTGATAGAGATGTATGGAGGAAGGAGACATGTTACGCCAACCACAAATGAATTGGGATAAGAGCAGGCAAACTACCAGGGATTGCTGTGTTTTAGTATGTGAAAAAATCAAAATCATAAGTCATTTATTCAAACTAGGCTGAGCACATTTCGAACGTCAAAATGATATAAGACAGTCCCCCAAAACGCCCACCCTTCACCACTTCCTAGTGCTTTAGCTGTGAAGAAGAAGTGGCGCAACAAACTCCCCAGCAGCACAGCTGTCTGTTCAGTTAGTGTAAACAGTGCTAAACCAATTTTATGGCTGTCATTCGTGGATCTTTGACAGTCGTTACGGGTCGTCTTAGCACGAAAGTCTGACAATCAGTCTTACCAAGGGGTATTGCCCACTAACTGGGTTGTGAAGATCAGATAGGCAGTCGCTCCATGTAAAATACTGGTATCCAGCTCCATCCGGGTTAGACTGGAAGCCGACCACAACATACCTAGTTGGGAAAAGGCAGGCAGATTGACAAAACCAATTTTATAGATGATTTCCTTCACAAATAGCTCCGACATTTAATGAAAATGGCTTATTTTCAGGAATATCTACATAATGATGGAATACTGTTGCGGCGGCGACTTGTCTAAATACATAAAGAGATACGGACGAGTGCCGGAGCATCAGGTGACTAATATTATTATGATTAAATTATGTAAAACCTCAAAACTAGGATAATATTTTTAAAGTCGTTTTTGAGTTAGCTTCAATATTACGTATTTTTTCCACTTGATTTATGTAGACGATGTTCTATGTGACTCCGTCACTGTTATTTACATAGCAGGTAGTGGTATTCGAATTTGTGTGGGGTAAGTGAGACCACAACTAAAACGTGAAAAATAAAAACTTTTTACAAAAAAAAAAACAACCGACATGCAAAAAAAACACTAAATAAAGTGAAAATTAACTTTAATTTCGGAAGTCTGTGGCAAAAAACGAAAACTGAAAAGCAAAGACACGGACTTTTTCCAAATTAAAGTTATTTTTCACTTTTTTTCGTGTTTTTTTTTGGAAGTCGGTTGGTTTTTTTTTTTCGTTGGTATTTTAAAATTTAAAATAATAACAGCCGCGCGAGTCGATCAAACATGTTAAGCTACGATTGCCGGGGTTGGTCTGTGGATCGTTTGTCTTTGTGCAACTGGGTGTTAATCAAATAAAATACCTTGTTACAGGTTCGATATTTCCTCCAACAATTGGCTTCAGCATTACAGTTTCTTAGAGAAAAGGGTAAGTTATTGTTATTAAAACATTTAGGGAGTCACCACAATTATCGACGCGGAATCGGCTTGAGCTGAGGGCCTAGACAAGTGACAATCGCTTCGAAAGCGTTTCGTATTTCTACAACGACTTTCAACAGGATTGACATAAGCTTTTATAGCTATATCAGTCCTATACATTTTTGCCTTTTCCATCATCGTTATCGCTGATAGAGTGACACTTTGTCTAGGGCTCTGGTCAGAAATAGCTAAATCTACATGCAATAAAAGCAAAAAGGAAGGCATTACTCTCGTTTCCGTTCGGACGTGACTCGACACCGAACGGAAACGTATTTCCGAAAATATCGTGCCGAAGTGATCGACCGAAGTATAGTAATAATTTTCACGTATTACCATACTTAGGTCACTTCGGCTCAAGCAAATATCGACCTTACAGCAGTCGAAATAGAGTTGAGAACAAATAAACTTCTATTAGCTCTAGAGCGTATCTAAGCGGAAAAAGGTGCGGGTCTCAGGTAATTTATTTTCGACTTTATTTTAAGATACGTAAAGTTGATATTTGTTTGGTAGTGACAAGCGCGCCTCGCCAGATGTGCGCCGGCCCTTAGTGAGATAAACTATGAAAATCATTTCCATATTTTTGCTACACAGGAGTTGTCCACATGGATCTTAAACCTCATAATCTATTATTACACAAAGGATCGGACGGCAAATATATGTTGAAAGTTGCTGACTTTGGGTGAGTACCTACTTATCTATTTCTTACCCGACTGCATTGGCTCTCTTTAGACTAGATCTGCCCAGTTAAAAACCAGGGTCAGACACTAGTTGTCTGGCGTTTTTTGCTGAACTGGGCCTATTTGGCGCAGTCGTGAAATGCTGCGGAATACACTTTTTATTCGCAAATACGTTTTGTGGGGAATAGCCCACAAAACGTATTCGCCCTATGTTGGTTGTTTAATACCAGTATTTTACATGGAGCGATTGCCTATCTGACCTCCACAGCCCAGTAACTAGGTGATACGATACCCCTTTGCAAGACTGGTTGTAAGACTTTCGGGCTTCTCACGACCCGTAACGACTGACAAAATTCCACAATGACAAATGACAGCCGGGACCAACGGCTTAACGTGCTTTCCGAGGCACGGAGAGGTCTTGGTATATAAAGATGGTCACCGATCCAGGGACCAAACCTGGCATGCGTAGCTTAACCTGATGGATCGACCCGTGCGGCTGTTATTACTTAGGCACGAGCTGTGTGCCGTGTCTACTTCGTTCACGGCTCCATCTCATACAGCCCCCTGCCTCGTTCCAGTTTCGCCCAGCACATGACGTCGACGGCCGGCCGGTCGCTGCGCGGCTCTCCGCTGTACATGGCGCCGGAGATGCTCGGCGGGCAGTATGACGCCAGAGTCGATCTGTGGAGCGTCGGTACGTATTTTATTCATAAAAACAGCTGACTTCAAAATAGTCTTGCTACTAGTCTTACTTGTCATTTATCCATTTATAATTCTTTTTACCTTTTGTGCTACAGTAATCCTATTGTAGGTGCATCGTCTTCACATATAATTATATAATTCATGTATACAAAATATTGTAAAACATTTTTAAAGAGTAACGGTGGAGTTTCTTGCCCATTCTTCTCCATACGAAAACTACCTTTTGGAAGCGGCAACTAGAATCAGTTCTATTTCTTTGTTTTAGACGTTCAAAAGTGCCTTTTATTTGAAATAAATTATTTAACTTTGACTTTGTCTATTACCGAAATACTATTTTAGTTGAGAAGTAATTGTTTAAAAATGTGTTTTGTTGCGTATTTACCGACTTCCGAAATAAGAAATTACATTTTACTTGTCGCTTTACCGATAAGTTATTTATACACGCGCTATTTTCTTACTCGTATTTATCCCTTTAATTTGCAACATTAATTGATCTGAAAATCTGCTTCTCAAAACGGTGAAGGAAAACATCGTGAGGAAACCGGCATATCCTATAACTGAAAATTCTAAGAGACATCTGACATTACCAACCCGCACTGGGCCCGCGTGACTACGGCCCGCTCCCTCTCACAGAGAGGAGGCCTGTGTCCCAGCAGTGTCACATATTTGTATGCACACCCGTGTATTCAGATCCTAAGCAATATTATGTTGTTACAGGTGTTATAATGTACGAGTGTCTCTTCGGGCACGCTCCGTACTCGTCCATCACGTTCAAGCAGCTGATCGACAAGATACAGCGACAAGCGCCCATTGAGGTGAGGATACTTTATCTTTAAAGTAGTGTCCCATATAAGTTTTATTAATTTTGTTTGCGTGGTTTTTGAGTTAGCTTCAATATTACTTATTTTTCCTACTTAATATATCTAGACGATGTTTTAAGTGACTCCTTCACTGTTATTTACATACCAGCTAGTGGTATTGGAATTTGTGTGGGGTAGGTACCACAATTAAAAAGTGAAAAATAAAAACGTTTTACAAAATAAAAACTTTTTACAAAAAAAAAACAATAAAAAAAAACACTAAAAAAGTGAAAAATAACTTTAATTTCGGAAGTCGGCGTTTTTTGGTTTTTTTTTTTGTAAAAAGTTTTTATTTTTACTTTTTAGTTGTGGTACCTACCCCACACAAATACCACTACCTGCTATGTAAATAACAGAGGAGTCAAACAGGATATCGTCTAGATAAACTAAGCGGGAAAAATACGTAATACGAGTATTGAAGCTAACTCAAAAACTACGCAAGCAAAGTTAATAAAATTTATATGGGACCACCTCGGAAGCATGACCTACCAAACAAAAAAAGAATCATCAAAATCGATTCATAATATGCGGAGTAATCGCGTAACAAACATACAAAAAAAAAAAAAAAAAAACCTACAGACGAATTGAGAACCTCCTCCTTTTTGAAGAAGTCGGTTAAAAAAACAACCGACTTCCAAAAAAAACAATAAACTTTAATTTCGGAAGTCGGTGTCTTTTGCTTTTCAATTTGCGTTTTTTTTTTTCATTCTGTAGAATCAAGTTCTAACTGAACAGACAGTAGTGCCTTCTTGCCACCAGCTAAAGTACCCGGGCCTAGACAAAATCCCTTTTCTGTAAGCGTTTAGCAGCAGTCACGTGACATCTCTGAAGCTAATGTCAACTCCATACAATTTGATCTTTCCGTTGGCGTTAACGCTTACAGAAAAGGGATTTTGTCTAGGCCCCCAGGAAGTGGTGAAAGGTGGGCGTGTCGGGAGACTCTCTTATGGTAGTAGAGTGCTCGCAGCAACTCTCCACTCAATCGCACAAGACAGCTGCCTTCAGGGGAAGTTTTAGATACGCCGCATCCAAATGCTGGAACAATATCCCCCCGCCGCGCCGATAAGGAATCTTAAATGTCTTGGCACCTTCAGAATTCGACTGCGGCAGTTTCTTATTAACTCGCAGAAAAAACTGGGTGTGACTGTTTCGAACACGTCCATAATATAACTGGCTGTCGTGTTCTTACCCTGACATTCTTCTTTTTTAGTGCAACTCGTGGTCACAAACCTGTGAACAAAGGGAATATTAATGATGCAATAGTTTGTGGATCTATTATTGGCTAACAGTTGTAATAGATATCCTTATTTACCTTTATATATTTATAGAAACCACTTTTTAATCCAGTGAAATCCATTATTTTATTTACTCCTACGCCACTATAAGATTATTAATTTATACGCTATACATTTATCTATCTAAATAATCAAGATTATAAATACACATTCATCATCGAACAACAACGTTTCCTAATGCAAAACTTTACTGTAGAATAGATTATTTAAATTGCGGGTACTTACGTTATTTTAGTCCGTACATTCCATGTTTCACATAACCAAATATTCACATATTAATCTCATGTAATATCTGCTCGACGTCCGAATGTCACTGCAGGGATCCAGCAGAGCCTGCCAGGGTTGCGGAATAGTCCGAAAGGGATACCGGGACCCTGGCAACAGGCAACCGAAGGAACTTGGGTGGGTTTTAGTCAGTAAGAGTCTGACACGCCCTTCCGCTCCGCCCAGAGCGGGAGAAGTCATATGATGATTTCCCACACAAAAAAAAAAAAAAAAAAAAAAAGGGATCCAGCAGAATATCAGCGTCAGGTATATTTGCCTGACACATGCTGAGTTGGACTCCCATTTGGTGCAACGTTGAGACGCACACCGCGCTTTGTATATTTCGTTATTTTTTAAAGTATGTCATAGACAATATTGGCTTGCTGTGTCTAGTTTTCTTTTATTGTTTTTTTTTTATTTATTTTTTGTATTTTGGCACTTTGTAGCTATTATTATTTAACCGTGCTTTTGTAAGTTGTGTTGTCTTTTGTATGCACCAAATAAACGTTTTATCTATATATCTATCTTATGGAATTTTGACGTTCAAAAAGTGCGGTTCTGAGGATAATTTGAACAAATGGCTTTTTAAAAACAATCCCTTTCTTTCTGTATCGCCAGATCCCAGCCGACTCGTCCATAACGCCCGAGTGTCAAGAGCTGCTCCTGCGCCTGCTGCAGCACGACCCCAACAACAGGATAACGTACGACGACTTCTTCAACAACGAGTACCTCGACCTAAAGCACATGCCCTCCAAAGAGAACTATGAAAAGGTAACTATCTAATTGCTAAAGTTAAGCTACACTTGCCACAGTTGCTCCATGGATGGGTGGCCATCCATTATCCTCCATGCGTCTGAAAGCACATTAAGCCGTCAGTCTGGGCTGTAGATCTCTGACGGCTAATTACGTAAAATATTATAGAAATGGGGGCTATCGTTCTTGTGCTCACCAGTTGGCGCCACTGGCGAGTAACCTGTCAGTACTTTTATTTGATGTTTTGGATATTTAGTACCCATTATAATGTTTATTTTATTACATTTTAAAACATCATTATAATGTACCTAAAATTGGCAAGTATGAATCAGACAAATATTCTTCCTCTAAATGCTATCAAATTAGATCCTGAGTTGTTACTTAAAATCTTAAGCTAAAATTAATCAGGAATGACATAACCTTACAAAAATTATGAATAATAAGTAAAACTTCCCGATATAAATTCCCGCAAACAGTGGACGTTCAGTGAAATTTGACATTTCGCAGACCTCACGCTACACTAGCGCCTCTAGCGGCAAATTCCTATGCGGTAACCCTCATTGTAGGTTGATTTTATGTGTTTTCTTCTCAGAAATGAAAGTAGTTATTTATATCCTTAGAATATTTTAATAATTTATTTTGTAATATCGGTAATAGATATTTTTTTCCTAATACATAGCCAGAAATTTGACATGTAAACTATACTCTATCCATAGTTTACATGTCAAATTTCTGAAACTGGTATTATTGACAATGTATACAGGGTGTAAGGGTAAACACCGTTGTCACTCAAACTATGGGTAGTTGACTTAAATATAATAATAAATGACTGAGTAACAATAAAAAAAATGTTATTTTCATTAAAGGATTTTAAAAAGTTTATATCCGACACCGTGCTCGCTAGCGAAACAGCTGACTGACTGAGGGAGGGGTCGCGCTCGCGGTCAGTCAGGTCACGTCCCGCGCCACCCACCCGTGTTGAGAGAGATGCAAGTTCGTTGCTCTAGCGCCCTAGGGTGTAAGGGTGAAATACTCTTGTGGTAAAAAGTAGGTTTCTTAAAAAAAAAAAGTTGTAATTTTCCATTGATTTTACGTTCTATAAATGAAACCAAACCACTGGTTTCAAGGATAACGGTGTTTACCCTAACACCCTGTATAGTTTTATACAATTTCAGTACTGCCAGAGATGTTGTGTCCAATGGTTCTAAATACTAATTTCATTATTTATTTCCACATATAATTTCAAAACAGATAGGAAATGTCAAGTCCGGATAACACAAAAATTACGTGTTAAAGTAATTACTTACCCGACTACGGCGAAGCAAAAGGAGGGTTGTGATTTTGACCGGTATGTATGTATGATGTATGTATGTTCTTCTGTTTCCTCATATCTTCTAAACTCCTCATCATAATTTGACAAATGAGGTATCGTTGGAAGCGTCTTGATCATCAGCTGATTATAGGCTATGTGACGTTGCATTATATGACGCCAACTAGAGGACATAAAGTCATGAACAAAAATAACGTTTTTAATGGTGCCGTAATGATTATCAAATGAAAGGGTTTCATTAGCACATTTCAAATAATATATTATACTATATTATAGCCCCAAAGTAATTTAAATAAAACTAAAACCCAGCGACGACAAAAAAGTCAACTAAAAAGGTAGTTGGGTTTTAGTTTTTTAACCGACTTCTTCAAAAAGGAGGAGGTTCTCAATTCGTCTGTATGTTTTTTTTTGTATGTTTGTTACGCGATTACTCCGCCAATTATGAATCGATTTCGATGATTCTTTTTTTGTTTGGTAGGTCATACTTCCGAGGTGGTCCCATATAAATTTTATTAACTTTGCTTGCGTAATTTTTGAGTTAGCTTCAATATTACGTATTTTTCCCACTTAGTTTATCTAGACGATATCCTGTTTGACTCCTTCACTGTTATTTACATAGCAGCTAGTGGTATTCGGATATGTGTGGGGTAGGTACCACAACTAACTAAAAAAAAAAAACATCCGACTTCCAAAAAAAACACAAAAAATGTGAAAAATAACTTTAATTTCGGAAGTCGGTGTCTTTGCTTTTCAATTTCCGTTTTTTGCCACCGACTTCCGAAATTAAAGTTATTTTCACATTTTTTGTGTTTTTTTTGGAAGTCGATTGTTTTTTTTTTTTGTAAAATATTTTTATAACTTTTATTTTGTAATATCTAGTTACTGTTATTGTATTTATTTGTTTATCTACACCCATGCTATAAATCCTCTATAAAAGTTTCTGAAACAGTTAGCTTATTGCGAACTTTAAAACACTGGTTGTTTTAATTTTGTCATAGTAAACATATTATCATACAAACGGGTGTTATAATGTTGTACTAAATTTCATAATACAACTCATTTCAAAAAAAGAACATTGTCATGCAGGCGCGTTTCACTAACAAAGCACCGTAATTTAAAACAAAAAAACATCTATGTTATTTGAATTCGAAAAATTCGAATTCACGTCAGTCGTATCCACGGAGTATAGAAAGAAGGTACATAGAGATGATAGATTTATAAAGTTTAACTGACCTTTGTTGCCAGGTACTGACTATCCGGAGTTTCTTTTAAAAACTTCTATGTCAGTTGGTGACAATACTTTATTTTTTTGTATTTTTGTTAATAATTAACCACACAACGAAAACAATAATAAATATTTATGTAAAATGGCGGGCTAGTTTTGTTTTTCTATAGGTGTAAATAAAGGCACTGTCAAAACCGTTCGACAGCCTATACAAAAAAATATGATTTGAATAAGAAAAAAAAACTTTTTTTTTTACTATAACTAAACGTACCATGGCTGAATCAAATCTATTTATTATTATTAACGCTTTCTTCCCTGCGTGAAATCGACATTTTTAATAATGATTTTAACCACACAACAAAAAATTTAACAAATATTTATGGAAATGGCGGCTGTTTTTGGTTTTGCCGCTAGCGATGCGCGCGCGGGTGTGAAGGCACTTTTAATACCGCTGAACAGTCTATACAAAAATATAATAATGTTTATAATACATAATACGCAAATGGAGTTAGGGTAGTGAACAATATATAATTTGATGATATTTTAATAATACATATTTTATTTATTTACACAGTAGGCATAATAAAAAGGCATGAAGTTTCTTTGATGAGATTAAAAAAAAGCGCAAGTCTCTGCCCGAGTGTAAAAAGAGAATGCTCATTTAATAATAGGATAGTTCATACTAATTCAATGTTTATAGTCTTACCAACGGAAGCTGTCGAAGAAAAAAGGCGGCAATTAAGAAAAATATCAAGAGCTGTCAACCCACCGCTTAAACGGAGTCGATACTATAATTATATTATTCAAGACATATTATGTGATACTTACATCAGTTTTTCATATTTATATAATAATGAGACATGATAAATGAACAGTAATAAATGTATGTATTTAGAAGTGAAATAAAATATTCAACAGATATTAATTCGTGGTTAGCTTTCGGGTTGAATAATTAAATTTAAAGGTGTCTTTATAAACTAACCCAGCTGCCAGCACTTTAGGTATATTTGTAAACGCATCAGTTAGTTTCGCTTTTAGCCGTGGGTCGTAACCGTGGGTCAACGCTAAAACTGAGTCATGTTTTATAAGAATAAAATTTTATTTTTCATTTTCTAGAATTCTTACGTCTTTTTACTGAAATATATAAATATCCCACGGACGTTTAGGTAAAAAAAATCCAATGGGCAGGCATGGGATTTTTTTTGGGAACTAAACGCCACTGGTTTGCTAATGGTTCTTTAAAAAAAAAAAAAACTTGCTTTTGAGCGCTTGTCTTTGGTAAAAAGCTTCACCAAAAACAATTTATAGTTGGATACATATTCCATGCTGCCATGATAGTACTTACCAATTCCATACTGCCATGTTTCATGTCACATTACTCCGACTAGTAAATAGTTATCTGTACCGCACTAGTGCGGTAATATAAAGTAATTATCGTAGCATTATGAACCTAAAAGCGGTTCAATAAGAGCCACTTTACGAGCAAGTGTGTTGAAAATAACTATTAATTAGTTGGTCATGTAGTCCCTAATGTAAATTTAGTTGTGTAATATTTTTTTATACGAATTTAAATGTTCATCCTAACTTAATATTACAAATGCGAAAGTGAGTTTGTGTGTGTGTTTATTTGTTACGCTTTCACGCTAAAACGGCTGAACAGATTTAGATGGAATTTGGCACATGGGTAGACCATGAGCTGGAATAGGACATAGGATACTTTTTATCCCGATATTCCCACGGGATCGAGACTTACGCGGGTGAAACCGCGGGGCGCAGCTAGTTATAAAATAAAACTATCCAATTGGTACAAAGTTCTGAATTGTTAGGTTTGAATAGGTCTTTATTTTTATTATCTTACTTATCTCTTGTATAGATTCTTTTTCATCTTGTGAATGTGAGAACGATGTAGGCTTAGTAGACTGTAGTAGATTTGTTGAACATTTTCTATTTTGTTAAGTACTTACCTGGTACTTTTTGAAAGGCCTACACTGTCCTCCCATACCTAATAACACTGTAATTCGAAAATATTGTAACAGCCAATTATTTTTAATGAGTAACCGTGGAGTTTCTTGCCGGCTCTTCTCCATAGGAAACGACCAATTGGATCCGTGCACCTAGCTTCTGACGTTTCATAAGTGCCCATGTAGGCCCAAAATATTTAGATTTAGATTTTGATTTTGAATAAATCATTTCATTTTAATTGCAATTAATGCATTTAATTGCATTAATTGTAATTGATGATTTAACTAAAGACCACGCTACCGCATTAGGATTATTGCCTGTAATGATAGTTGTGTTTGTGATATTTTTTTTTTTTTTTTTGCAGGCAGTGACTTTAATCAAGAGAGCCATAGAATTGGACTCAGCTGGGAACTTAGAAGAAGCGTTTACTTCTTACAGAGATAGTTTACTGTACCTTGTGCCGTGTGTGGGCTGTGAGACTGACTCGCTGCGGCGAGCGGCACTGGCGGACAAGTTGAGCAGGTGAGGCTTGGAAATGGATGGGTGACCGTGACGTCATATAGAGGCAGTTTACTGTACCTTGTGCCGTGTGTGGGCTGTGAGACACTGGCTGACAAGTTAATGGAACCAGACAGAAAAAAAACGCCCTTTAAAAAAAAACAATCCTTTTGAGTTTTTTTTTAAATGTTAAATTCTAATTAATCATCCAAATTGTTTCATTAGTTTCCGAGAAAGTCACACACATACATACTATACTGTTTGCATACAGAACCTCTTTTTTTTTAAGTTGGTTAACAACAAACTCTCTAACCCTTAATTGTGATTGGCCCGGACATCAAGCAATAGACAAAATTGACAAACTTACTTTGCTTGGATAAGAGGCTTTTGGCTGCTCTGTATGTGTGTATTTTAAGTTATTTTTTTTGTAATGTGCGTTTTGTTTGTCCAGATTAAACCATTATTCTTTCTTTCTTTTTCCTCAGGTACATGGAGCGCGCCGAAGAACTTAAACTCTACCTAAAAACCGGCAGCTTATCTCGAGATCAGCCCGCAGCTCATTCAGCGGCTTGCTACGTCAGCACAGCCGCGAACAGCTGCAATTATAATAATAGTACGTATTCTGATGCGGCACCCAAATGTTCGTCAAATCGTTGAGCTCCTTAAATTCTGAGTTGAGCTCCTCGGTTACTGACAAATGCTTGCACTGACTGGACAGGTCCACTCAATCTGTGTGGTTCTTTCCTCAAAAGACCATTTCAGACGCTAATCTACATGGTCTTCAAAGTCAAAGTCAATAATTTATTTCAAATAGGGACATAAAAGGCACTTTTGAACGTCAAAAACAGAGAATAGAACTGATAGTTGCCCCTTCCAAAAGTTAGTTTTCGTATGGAGAAGAATGGGCGAGAAACTCCACCGTTACTCTTTTAAAAATGTTTTACAATATTTTGTATACATGGGTTAAACATATGCAAGACGATGCTTCACCGGATCTGACCGAGATCATGTCTGGACTTTAAAAGAGACTGCGACCTCTGAGTTTGTTTCGGCCTTTCTTCTCAGAGTAGTCAGATAGGAAACGCCGACCTCATCTAGTTTAAAAAATGTGATTGACGTGTAAAAGTGTTTAAGTTATACAACACTCAAAAGAGTGATGTAAAAGACTACTACTGAACACTTTTGCTACTTTTTAATTAGTTGTAAGTTAACTCCCTGCTTACTTATTTCTTTGTCTATTTTTGTCTTTTGTTGTGTCGGGCGCGGGAGGATATACCGCGGGGGGATACACAAGAGGCGAGTGGCGCGGGCGAGGTGACGGTGTGGCGGGGGCGTTGCGCCACTCCTTTCATATTTTACAAAATATATAGGAGCGACGATTAACCTCAAATACCAAAGTATTACGCTTGACTACCAGCGGCTTACCTTCGAATACTAACGTAACATCACGCCCGTTTCCCCCGAAAGGTTAGGGAGAGTACCAACTGCTAATAAATGTATGTTTTTAGTTCAGCCCCGTCCTGCGTGCACGGCGTGCGTGTGCGGCGCGCACAGTCAGTCCGCCGAGCACGACGCGTGCTCGTGCAGGCAGGTGAATGGCGTCGTTGAGCAGCCAGAGGTTATAGAGCAGGTAAGTGCCAAAAAAACTACCCTCAAGGCCCATTTACACGATGGACAAGCCCGTAAGTCTGACAACCAGTCTTACCAAGTGGTATCGTATTACCCAGTCACTGGGTTGTGGAGGTCAAATAGACAGTCGCTCCATGTAAAATACTGGTATTCAGCTGCATCTGGTTAGACTAGTAGCCGACCCGGACATAGTTGGGAAAAAGCGATGCAGATTGAAGGATATTATATAATACAATTATATAAAATATTATAAGTTAAAGTCGCTTTTCGTGTTCGCGTTGTTCTTCTAAACCACGCAACAGATTTTGATGAGGTTTTTACCATCGTTTAGAGAATTTATTGCGGAAGGTTTATGTGTATAATACGTTAGTATTAAACTTACATATAACTAAGAAATCTCAATGTTTTGTCAAGTCGTAAAAACTGTGCGAAGAAAGAGCGGGTTGCTAGTTCAAAATTCATTTTTTTTATTTTTTTATTAGGCATTCATTTACTATTACCAATATAAAAATGAGAGTATTTAAGAAAATTATTGTTTTCATTTTTATTTGTAAACACGACTTCAATTTGATACTACTAAACCTTAGTCACGTAAACGATCCGTTCATTAATATTTCTTTCAAATGATCTATAATCCATTTGAAATAAGATTAAACAAACCTTTTTACAGTCCGTTCAATCGATTTTGCTTCTGTACCGTAAACATAAGGATGGCATTAAAAGCAAAAAAAGTTACACAATACCAACTGTCTACTGCAGCTGCCATTTGTCGTGTCACCAACGCAATAGAAGTCAAAATCGGTTGAACGGACTGTAAAATAGGCTTATTTAAATTTCTAATCTTATTTCAAATGGTATACAACACAATACACTCTCCCTGTCAGAGCGCGGTCCCGGCGCCGGCCAGTCCGCCCCGTGCGACGCGCTTCGGGTTCAAGAGGTTCTTCGGCAGACAGGCCTCCATACCATATCTAGATACCAAGGATTCTAGCATTGTGAGTGAGAGCGCTAAGGCTGAGTCCTGAGTGACGGCGCAGCGCGCAGGCGGAATGAACGGCGGACAAAACAAATGTTTTAGATGTTCCAACTTGTCCGGAGTGCGAGCGGGCGCGCGCAATTCACGGCGCATTTGACGTTTCTTATTATACATGCCGCGATAACTTTGTGTGAACGTATACGTAAGAGATAGAAAAAACAAATTCATAATCCTCATTAATTACTATGTTATCCATACACTATAACAATGAGTATCATTCGAAAGCACCAAGTTTCACTTTATATTGGAAAAATGCACTCAAATCACGAATTAATCGTTGATTCATATTCTGACAGGACGGTATTACAATGTCATGTTATGGCGGCCATAGCAACAAACAGCGGCGGTGCGCCGTCACTCAGGACGCCCCGTCTGATAAATCCGCTCCGCAATCCGCCTGCGCGGTGCGCCGTCACTCAGGACTCAGGCTAACACACACTGGGCCGCCATGGCGACGTCGCCGGCTACGTGTCCAAACAGTAGGGAATATGCATGTGATACAAATAAGGGTCAAGTATTTTTTTTATAAACTATATTATTTCAGAATTATGCCTCCATCAATATTTTTGAATAATATTTCTTTTTGAGCGAGTTTTTTTTTTTTTTAAGTGCCAAAAATCTGTGGGTATTTCAAATACTTGAAAAGAGACGCTATTGGTCAGAGCGGAAGTGACGTAACAGTATGACAACAATCAAAATGTCAAACCAATCAACAAGTGTCACGTCAATGTCTGTGAAAAAAAACCCTAGTCGGTAAGATATAAAAAATAAAAAAAAACTTCATATTGCTTTTTTGCTGTCGATTTTTTTCAACTCTTATTTGTCGATGTAAACTATCGAATAACAATATAAAAAAATACATGCATTTTCCCTATTAGTATTGAAATGTATGACAGTTAACTCACTTGGATAAGATTTGGTTACGCGACGTCGCCAATTACGAAAAGTGACCCCTTACGATGGTAGTAGTATGGTGGTAGTCTCGGATGAGCTCCATTTACCCTCACCCTAAAAATCTTTTATAAAATATGTATTAATTTATTTTTCAGACTGCAGAAACAACACAAGATAAACAAAAACTAGGTACCACAGAAAATAATGAAGGTTGTCGAATAACATGAGAATAATAGTTATAAAGCCATAATAATAGGTTAAAAGATCTCTTCAGATACAGAGAGGGCACGATTGATCACCGCGCTTATTCACAATGTGTTCTTTATATTTATGTAGGTACGGAGAGCGTCAAAATAATAAAGACGAAACTGTTCAAATATATGAAAACAAAAAAAAACAATCGACTTCCAAAAAAAACACAAAAAATGTGAAAAATTACTTTAATTTCGGAAGTCGGTGGCAAAAAACGAAGATTGAAAAGCAAAGACACCGACTTCCGAAATTAAAGTAATTTTTCACTTTTTTGTGTTTTTTTTTTTTAATTCGGTTGTTTTTTTTTTTGTAAAAAGGTTTTTATTTTTCTCTTTTTAGTTGTGGTACCTACCCCACACAAATTCGAATGCCACTAGCTGCTATGTAAATAACAGTGACGGAGTCAAACAATATATCGTCTACTTATACCAAGTGGGAAAAAATACGTAATATTGAAGCTAACTCAAAAACTACGCAAGCAAAGTTAATAAAATTTTTATGGGACCACCTCGGAAGCATGACCTACCAAACAAAAAAAGAACCATCAAAATCGACTCATAATAAAATTGGCGGAGTAATCGAGTAAAATACAAAGAACAAAAAAAACATACTGGCGAATTGAGAACCTCCTCCTTTTAGAAGAAGTCGGTTAAAAAAATACTCGTCGAATGCATTACCTCCTCCTTTTTTCGAAGTCGGTTAACAATAAGTTTAATCTGCTTTTTTTTGCGTATTTATTTTCGTAACCGATTGCGACTAATTTGTTTCATTTTGACAGTTCAACAACATTCATTGAGTTATTTACGTTGTGGAGCAGATGTATTTTTTCGAACTTTTGAAGCAATGTATTAGACAATTGTTTCAAACCGTTTCCATTTCTGATTGATGGTGTATTACGCAGTTTGACTTTATTAATTTGACGACCTATGTATGAGACATTTTTATATTATCCTCGACATAAAAAAATCAGCTTTTCCATACATTTTGTCGATTTTTGCAAACAATCGTTAAAGTATGGAATGGCTTTTGTTTTTTCACGTTTCAGGGTTCGTTCTTTTATATATTTTTTTCGTAATAGTGAGTACAATGACCTCATTTCAGGTTTAATAAAAAGTGCTTGCATAATATAAGATCAAAAATGTCGATAGTTTTAGGAGCGTTTATTTTTAAAGTGGGCAACGTCGTAAATATTGATTTGAATTATTAATTTGGCAATATTACTGCAAGGAAATTGAAATATGGCTAGACAACTGTCTAAAATATTGATTATGAAATGCAATAAATAATATCGTAACACCGGATAATATATAGTTTATATTGCAAGTGTTATAATTGCAATTTTAGACAGTTGCCTAGCCATCTAACTTCTAACTAATATTATTAACGCGAAAGTTTGTTAGTATGGATGGATGGATGTTTGTTACTCTTTCACGTAAAAACTACTGAATGGATTTGGATGAAAGGACATGTTTCATTTTCGGCCATAAAGTGTACGGTAATGAAAAAAAAGGAAAAAAAATCCACGAATTGAGGAAAAATATTCTTTCCTGAATATTCCCCTGATTTCTTCGGCACAAAAAATAATAGTTTATCAAAATATTGCCATATTTTATTGATCATGGCGTTGTCTTATTTGCACAATGCTTTCGTCCAGAAGTCATGTTACATTAAAACATAATAAAATCACGTAGACGTTATTTAAATAATACGAAAGGCATGTATTTTTCTGCTATTAAGATAAAAAAATAAGATAGCTACCTTAAAAACAACTTTTTTGATGAATTATAAAGTGTGATTCAGGATTGTAGAATTGTAGGTACTTCTGGACGAAAAATTCAAACGTATTGTCTATAATGGTATTTGACATATCTTTGACAGTTCTAGATTTTAAAATAGAGATGGGTAACAGGTTAAACACGATATCTGTTATCACTGTTACTGTTACAAAAAAATAACAGATCCAAATATCTGTTATTAAATAACAGCCTGCTACGGACGATAAATACGTAAGTGACAACCACGGTAAAGTCTGTGTGGGGATTGTTATAATGTATTAATAGTAAAGGCCGCGGTAACAGTCTTGAGGATCTGTTATTTTATGTAACAGGTATGGTTTATTGTTAGAAACGAAAAAACGAAACATGTCTTTTGGCAAATAGATAGTTTATAACCTGGATTAACACATAGGATATTCCCACGTAATCGAGACTTAAGCGCGTGAAACCGCGGGGCGCAGCCAGTATTTCATAGTTCCATACAGTAATATTGCCAAATTAATAAAAACAGGTAAATATTTGATAGTTATTTGCGACGTTGCCAACTTTCAGAATAAACGCTCTTAACATACGAATCTGTTTCGGTATTAAAACCGTAAACATTCTGGCCTCACTGAAGTTAAAGCGTCACGGTAGCACGCGAAATTAAAATTTTCAAAGGTAGGTATTTTGCAATTTGTCAGTATCAGGATCAGGTTGTATGTTGATCTAAATGTGATTCGCGGCCGTAACATTTATTAAAAAATTTGAATTTCGCGGGCGACCGTAGCGCGGCCGCCATATTCTGCACGAGCGAATTTCTGGCAAATTTTATCGAAATGTTGTTTTTTTTAAATATATTTTTGTTTCTAGGTTTATTTTATTGTTTTTAGTTTTATTTTATTGTTTTTATTCAAAAGACATTTTATTAAGATAACGCTTCAAAAGCTTATTGTAATTAGGAGGCTTATTGTAATTTGATTTTACTTGATGGCACATTTCTATGTACAAATAAAAGGGACGGCAATTTTTGAGACTTAGGGCTCGATCACACGAACCTAAACCACACCATATCGCAACGCCAACATGTTAGCAAGCAGTGCTTACGTGTGAATAGTGTCGCTGCAGCTTCTTGCACTTGCGTCAAAATTCCCATGAGGTTGCGTTGTCGCTAGTGGCTAGTGTCTGCAGTCAGATCGACTCCGGCTGGGACAGTATCGTCGCGTCTACACAACGTTGTTCTTGCGTTGTGGCTAACATGTCACCTTGATGTGGTCGGTATCGCCTAGAGTCTGTCCAACGAAAGCTGTCCAAAAAAAAAGGCGGCTATTTAAAAAAATCAAGAGCTGTCAACCCACTGCTCCGGAGTCGATACTATTCAAAACATATCAATTAAAATTCTATTGTGTCTCGTTAATGACAGTTGAAGGCTATGCGATACTTACATCAGTATTTCATATTTATATAATAATTAGACATGTTACATTGTATTTAGAAGTGAAATAAAATATTCAACAGATAATAATTCGTGGACAGCTTTCGTTGGTCAGACTCTACACGATTGATTGTGACGGCCAATGTGTTCCGTGTGAATAGACCAATATCATACAAATGCGCACGACCACGTGGTGTCATTGTGGTACATGTGATCGAGCCCTAATGTATAGTACTACTAGGATCTTTTGGAACCTGGATGACATTGACAGAAGGGCGTTCCGATCAAACGATCCTTGTACAGTTGTACAGTCACGGACTTTAATTGATGAGCCACTTTCAAGCTTTTCAATTTTGCAGTTTCAAACATTCACGAGATTACACGAGCGAGAGAAACAAAACGAGCGTGCTCGTAAACAAGATGACAAATTACTAATATTCGGAAATAGTCTTATCCATAGAGGTTGACTAATAAGTTCTCAATGATAAATAAATACAATCTCGCATTACGTTTATCCAATCTATTTGATACTGACCTCCTTTGAATCAGAGCTCATTAACTCGATAATTCAGAAAACTTAACCGAAGACAGTGACAGTTGAAATATTGATGTCAGAGACGTTACTTTCGAAGTTGTCGAAATAACTACAAATAATTTCTTCGTACGCTTACGTTACTATCGGTACATTAAAACAATCGTCGCTAGGTTACGGTTGCTAGACCTGCAATTGGTTGACTTTGGGTAGTCACTCGACGGTCAAGATTGTAGTTCTGGCTCTCAGGTTAGCCAACCGGTAAAGATATGAAATATAATTTTCTTCTTCTAATACGAAGACATATTATTATGACTTTTCGTGTCTGGATGTACGAGTAGACCTGAATAAACCCGATTTGCATTACACGACTAAAATACGAACAGGACCAAGTGGCTCATCAATTAAGTTAAGTTTTGAAGAAGTCGGTTAAAAATGGAGGAAAAGTGCAAGTTAAAATATAGTTTGTTAATATAAAAGTAATTATTGTAAAATTCGGACCGTCTCGTTGGTCTAATGGCCGGATGCGCTGCTGCATGAGTCCTGGGTTCGATTCCCAGGCCGGGTAATGTTGTTGGGTTATCCGGAATTTTTCAGTTGCAGCCTGGAGTCTGGATTAATGCCCAGTTTGATGGCAATAGGCTCGCCTCCTATTGCATGTAACATCTCATTTCAGAATTTTACAATAAAATAACATAACATCATAGGTGGACAATTTCCGAATTCTGAAATGGTCCTTTTATCAAACTATTACCATTGTATGTCGTTACTTGTTCTAAATAATAATACTATTGTGCCTTTAAGTCTTGCCTGTTTTATAAATATTGACTTTTAATGTAATATGGCGCGGCTGTTAATAAGGTGCATTGAGTTTTTGAAAAAGTTCATACCCGTGTGTCATAAAACTTGATCAAATCAATCTGCCTTTTCCCAATTATGTTGGGGTCGGCTTCCAGTCTAACCGGATGCAGCTGAATACCTACTATTGTTTTACATGGAGCGCCTGCCTATCTGACCTCCACAACACAGTTGCTGGGTAAGACCATACCCCTCGGTAAGACTGGGTTGTCAGACTTGGGATTCTGACTACCTACTCGTAACGACTGTCAAAAATCTATGAATGACAGCCGGGACCAACTGCGTAACGTGATTTCCGAAGCACGGAGGGGTGTAATGTAATGGATGGTCACCCATCTACAAATCGACCGCGGCAAGCGTAGCTTAACCTTTGATCGACTCGTGCAGCTGTTATGACTGAGCCACGAGCCCCTCTTTCTACAACTCGATGTGCCGTAGTAATGCCCGGACACTGCTACACCGATCTTTTGGCGCCTGAATGACGGTGACAAGGGGGCGCTGTTGGTAAACATTTTTGTGCCACGCGCCAATAAGAACGTGTAGCTTTGTAACTATGATAACTGTGATTTTTGTATAATAAATAAATTGATTTCAGTTTATAACTTGTTTTTCTTGGATTCCAATTGCATATTTCTCTTTGCATGTTCAATTCGAAACACTGATTGCTTGAATTCACCCCTTTTTGAGTTTTCAGCAATGCGCCCTCCACACAAAAAAATTGTCGCTAATTAGTCACAATTTGTCGCCAAGCTGCAGATTTAATCGGGTCTTAGTTTAGGAGATATAATGAGTTCAATTAGTAAGGTATAGTCCTGTAGATCAAGAGCAGGTACAGTAAAATTTTTCGTGAACTTTTCGATCTAGCTCTTGGACTATACCTTACTAATTGACTTGGCGACTGATTCCGACTAATTGGCGACAAAATATGGGAGAAAACAGATCTTCGCTAGGTGCCCTAGTTTTTGAGATATAAATGTGGCCCTGCTGAGGAGACTCCAGATTGGCCACCTATAAACCCTTACCTCTTTTGAACCAGTGACCGACAAATTCTGATATTTGGCGACAAATTTCGACTAATTAGCGAAATTTTTTTTGTGTAATCATAATTAAAATCCCTGGTTGTGGCCCTGCCAGACAATGAAACAATTTTAATTCGTAAAAAAAATCCTCGGTAATCTCAGAACAAATAAAAAACCAAGACAGAGCGCTGTCAACAGTGACGTGAGGCCGGTTTCGTAAACGTGTGTGCACATATTTTGGTGTAGTTTGATTTTAAATGTGTGCGTTTGAGCGTGTATGCACAGAGCGGTGGTGTAGTTTTGGCATGCTTCACTGTATTGTTCGCAGCGCCCTGGCTTGGTTTTTTATTTGGTCCGAGTCGGTAATTAAAACATGTTGTTTCATACAAAAGTGCAGTTACACGGTCAAAATGTATGGAACAGCAGATTATTTTTTATTACCGACGAACAGTTTCAACACTGGAGGTCTAAAATCATGTACTACTGAAGGAATTCATGGTAGCCGTTTGCACGTCCACGTCCCTTTCATCCTGTATATTTCTGTATAAATGGTTGGTCCACAAAGAGGAATAAGGAGTTTTGAGTATGAATATTGATGGCTATAAGACTAGGGGAAGACCAAAGAAACGACGGATAGACTGTGTGAAAGATATGATTGGAAAGGGGTTGACTACTGAGTAGATAAGTATGGAAGAAAGGGACACGTTGCGCCGACCACAAATAAATTGGGATAAGGAGGATGATAATGATGATGAATGGACCAAATAAAACTCAAATGTCATTTATATTCATATTTTATTTCATACCTTACCCTAGAGACAATGTGTGCGCAACACATTACGATTGGAGTCACGATCACAATGGACGAAGAATTTAAAATTATTTCAATACAACTAACGTATTGATACAGAGCGTTGAAAACTGATCATGTCGCATCATTTACGGTATTATACCTTTGAGCTAAACGACAATCAGCACAAATACGACTGGAACCGAGTATACCCGATTCAGCGTCACCCACCCGAGCGTGACGGCTCAGATTCGTTCATTCAGAAAGAGCGCTAGTGTTCCTAAAGAACTTTTAACTTCAAAAACTTTTGCCATAGGCAAGATCGACAAAAAACAATATGTGGAAAGCTGTAGCCGCACAATTAAAATTTTCGTACGATTTTTGCAAATTGCAGCTCGTGTAGTGTTGAATGTTGATCAAAATACGATTCACGATAAAGTGTATTTACTGAATAATAAATCATAGAAAATAATCAGTGTTCTGAAAGCCATATTTGAGGGTAAAATATTTCGTCTATTTCATGAGTGAGACTCAGAATAACCGGTTACATGTGTGTACTATAGATACACCTCTGCTTAACTCTTCGGGGAAAACAGGCGTGAGTTTATGTGTTTCATGAAAACGTGTCGTGTTCCGTCAAATATAACTTAGAGAGCCGTTGATGATTGTCATTGTTAGTTTTCAGTAAATATACATTATATCTATACCTCTGTCGCAAATTCATGATATAAACGTAATTTTTGACGTATTTTGTCAATTTCTCTCGTCTTTATAATTAATGAGAAATTATACTAGTACTACAAAAGCTCTAGCCAAACTGAGGCGAATCCCGCGCGAAGTGCCGGACGGAACTGAGCGCGTTGTTTGTTTAAGGGGGATGCGCGAAAATATGGATTTACAGAATTATAAACATTTGAATCAGCAATACAACTCTCTAAGTTCATGAAAGTGCATTGAACGACGAATTCATGAAATAGTCATTCAATGCACTTACATGAACTTAAGGAGTTGTATCGCTGATTCTAAAGATTATAATTCTGTAATTCCATATTTGTTACAGTCGCCAATAATATTTTGATCAACATAAACCTGATACTGACCTGTTAATTGCAACAAACGTAAGAAAATTTGAATTTCGCTAGCTACCTTAGCGCATCCACCTTAACATTTTTTTTTTCAGCTACCACAAACTATTTAGAATTGGATTTTTTTTTAAGACAAGCCTTCTTGTAACGTATGCCTCTTGTCAGTGCCTTAAGGTGTTAAAAAAACGCTTAGTATTTGGATAGCTGTTATTGTGAGACCGTTCACAGCTTCCTTAGCAACCCAAAGCTGAACCCGGCATTTCTCAGCACAGATCTTACTTCTACCCGCTCTGCACAAAAGCAATAGTTTAATAGTTATAGTCTTCTCCGTTCGTGTCCTCGGGGTTGTATTTATTCTCGTCTTCATTGGGCTCCTGTTTAATCTGGACGTCCAGAGGGGCCATGCTGAATTCTGGGTAGTCTGTGGAGTTAAACGGGAATATTATTAGTTTTTTTTTTTTAATTAATGTGGATATACCGGGTGTAAGGGACAGCCCTCCGCAAATTAACATGGGCATTCTGCTCCTTATTTTGAATCATATTCCACCGGGAACTTTCTCAGGAAAGTTTTCATTTTTTAATCGGTTTTTTCAGTTACTATTCCTTTATTTCAATGTAAAATTACATTCTCTGTACGCAGCACTCCATTTATGTAAATAAAACAGCTAGAATAAAAAATACCAGGAATGAATGTTAAAATACTATAGCGAACGACGCGTAAAGCTCAGAATTTACATTGATAAATCACGCGGCGCGAGCACCCACGGGGAGTGCGGCCTAGGGCGTTGTGGCACGGTAACGATACATTGAGTGTGAGGTAATAAAAGAAATTAGGTTTATTGGATTCACATAACGTTCCTGAAATAATTTCATGGACAGGTCGTCTTAGTATGATATGCTGAATTCATCCCATCAGTCTGCGGAGGGCTGTCCCTAACACCCTGTATAAGCTTAGTTTTTGTTCACCTTAAACCTCGAAAGGCGTATACACAAGTCGGTCAATAATAATGACGACACACTATACGCCGAACGCTTAACCGAGTCCGATCCTGAGGCAGCTGCGCGGCGCGGGACTGACAGCTGTCACAAGTTGACGAATCACTGAGCTCTTGCATCACGACACCACACCCTCTTACAGAATACACCCTCTTATTATGACACATGGATTTTTATAAAGAGACAGTCATACAGGTGTGAGTGAGAGTGGATGCTCTATAAAGCCAAACTGTTTCTAAATCTCTGTCATCTTCAAGGCCTACCATACCGAATTTGGTGACTACTAATCAGTGATAGGAAAAACGTGAGCTAAAATTCCTAAAGTTCGAAAACCAACAGAGACATAGTGGCCTCTCCACTACACGACAAAATATTTTTTTTTTCAATACTCAATATCTTTATTGCTTTACCATAATGTGTACTTAGGTGGTAACTATATATTTAGATAATTATGGACCCTGTAGGGCACAGCAAAAGGGGGATTTTTTCGGGGTCAAAAAAAGTTATATAATTATTAAAACTGGTATGTAAATTACATTAGCTTTCGCACTTACTTACACCGTTCAAACGAAGATAAGGAGATTAAACTTTATTTTTTGAAAACAATAAATCGTGCATACTCTTTTTTAAAAACAGAAACAGAAAATGAATTCGATAGTTGTTTTACTTTACTCAAATTCAAAGCATTTATTTCAAATAAACCAATTACAGGTACTTTTGAATTTTCAAGGAGTCGGTCTGTCAGAAATATGAAGCTAGTTGCCCATTCCGAAGCGTAGTAGGTACCTATGGAGAAGAACGGGCAAGAATTTTGGTTGTACTTAAGTGATGTCCCGAAACCCCGACATTAGTCCCGAAAAAATATTTTAGTCGTAAGGAAGTCTCCATTTTTTTGTCTCTGTTCTTTGAACTTTAGGTAGATTAGCTCACCGTTTTCCGATCACTGCTACTAATACACTTACCAGTCCAAACATTCTTGGTCTAATTCTCCACTTTATCCAACCCACATGCACCGGTCAAAGTACGAAATAACACAACAAACTCACCATCAATGAACTCCTTCACATCTGCGTGCTTGACTCTCGCTTCTATCCGGCAGCGGTCGAGTGCAAACATTCAAAGTGAGTATAACAGTCAAGTATACAACAAAGGGGCGATATTTACCGAACTCACCGTCCATCGGCTCTTCCTTGATCTTGATGTCTTCGGGCTTGACCTTCGGCTCCTTCCGCTCCTTGTCGCGCCGCGAGCGCTTCTTGTCGCGGTCGCGCTCGCGGTCCTTGTCGCGGTCGCGGCGCTCGCGGCGGCGCTCCGAGCGCGAGCGCGAGCGACGACGGCGACCCGCCGCGCTGGAATTATATCAAATACACTGTCATCTGTGTGATCAATTTGTGTGAACAAAGTAAATGAAATGGCTTTAGACAAGTTTTAAGTAACCCGTGAGCCTTGAGTGAGTTTCTGTAATATGGGTCTACAAGGGAGTGAAGGCTGATAGTGTAAGTAGTGCATAATTATCTTATCCAAAATATTTCCGTTATTTTAAGTTTTCATTGCCATCCAGTCTGACGTCATCCACGGGCCCAACGGAGGTGAAGTCAGTCTTTTGATATCTATTTACAAAAAAAAATGAAGCCACCAGCAACAAGAGCAGGTAAGTTTTTATAGCGAAAGCATCCGGCTAGGCCGAGAAATTCGATTAATTTAATGTTTTTTGTAATTTTCAGGTCTGTTCAAAATATGATTCGCGACTGTAACAAAATACGCTACTACTATCGTCGTGTACTCACCGCTCAGCGTCGTCAGGCTCGCGCTCCCTCGCCTCGCGGTCGCGGTCCCGCTCGCGGTCGCGGTCCCGCCTGCGCGTGCGAGCTACTACTATCGTCGTGTACTCACCGCTCAGCGTCGTCAGGCTCGCGCTCCCTCGCCTCGCGGTCGCGGTCCCGCTCGCGGTCGCGGTCCCGCCTGCGCGTGCGGGACGCAGAGCGCCGACGCGAGCGCGAGCGCGTGCGACGCCGCCCGCCCGCGCCTCCCGCCGCTGCGGTTACAATAACATACATTGAGAACACATTACATAACATCGCGCCAGGCGGAGGAATTTGTTAAAGTTAAGAAGCAACACCCCATCTCAGATAGGTCAGATTATCTAGCTGCTGCCCGCAGCTTCGCCCGCGTGTACCCTAAATCTTTTTCTAAAAGTTACTCCTTATAACATCAGCCATCTGCCAGTGAAAGTCCCATCAAAATCGGTCCAGCTGTTTCGGAAATTAGTCGAAACAAACATACAGATAACAAAAAAGTTGTATGTACCGTATATACTTTCATATGCATTCAGTACAAAGCTGTTGAGTTTTTGACTTTACAAACAGACACATCAATTTAATTTATTCGAATGTATAGATTCAGAAATAGGAATCACTTTGTCGACTTATGTATGCAGAAAATGCGAGCTTAAAAAATTTAGCACCTGCCTTGGATAGTTTGATTGTCTTTTGAAGGCCTAAGGCTATTGTCGTGGCCATTTTGGCTTTATGAGTAATCCCGGTCAAGGTACTCAGCTGCATCCGGTTAGACTGGAAGCCGACCATAATACCCAACATTTATGTAGTTGGAAACAGACTAGGCAGATGATGATACTCACGCGGCCGGTCAGCGCGCGCGTCGTGTCGCGGTCGGTCGTCTCGCTCTCTCTGCTCCAGACGGTATCGCTCCCTCTCCCTCTCGTTGTCCTCCCGTCCTGAATGCTTGATGTTGACGTCGGCGCCGCCTCGTCGGGTTCCGCCGAGCCCTCCGCCTGAGAATATTATGACAATTAAATACAAATTCTAATGTATAGGATCGCTTACACCACAGATCATTTAATCAGTACATTTAACGTTAAAAGTATTTGAACCATCGTCCACACAAGCAAACACTTTATTGCTGTGTAACATCTTTCCTCTAGCTTTCGTGAAAAGCGACAGAAGTGTGTAACAGGAAGCCGGGGAAGCGCGCGCTATTTGATTTGACCAATGAGCGCGCGCGATGATAGAGTTGGCCGTCAGAAACGACCTTGACGAGGCACCGCCCCTTTAATGTTGCTTATTACTGAGGTCAGATGTCGGATGTTGCACATCATATGCGACTACTGTAAAGCCAGACACGTCAGTCACATATCTGAAAACTTGTGAGGTACGGTAATAAATACATATGTGATCAAACTTTGAACAAATATTCAAATAGCCGTGCCTCACAAGTGTTGCTGTGTCTGGCAGCCGGTATAAGGCTCGCTCGTTTTTTTTATTTTTACATAATCCTGTCCTTGATATCTGATATTGTTGTTATTAATTATAAGAAACAGAAAACCACTGTGACTTGCAGTCATCGTAGTCTGCGGCATTTTACAGAGCGCTTTGTGATTTTTCATTCAAATTCCGGTGTGAAGGTTATGGGTGCCGGTGTAAACATGAGACATGTCATTTTTGTCTCAGGGGGCCTACCACCAACGCTTACAGCAGTATTATTTTTATCTTACTTCGTGGGGGAAAGAGATGGAGCTATACGTCCTGTAGAGCTTCATCTCTTTCCTACACTGAAGTTCCTACACTGGATGGTGAAAGCATCGGATTGATCGCCCATATCTCTGGTATTGCAACAACGCTGCTTGTAGCAAAAATATGTTTGGCGGTAGTACTTCCCCGGTCGAGCTCCTTCACGAACTCTAACACGCAAAAATAAAAATAAATAAAGCTAGTTGCTCACCCAGTCTCCTCGGCAGCCAGCCCTTGACGGTGCGAGCTCGTTCAACGTCGACAAGCACTCGCTTGCCGTCGATCTTCTTGCCGTCCGCGTGTTTGTACGCAGCTGTAAGTGAGCGACGGTTGTGGGTGCGGCCGTAAGCGACAGAGACACGCGGTCGGATACCGTTGCGCCTTTTTGTTATACTTTCTGATCTTTTTTTGAGCGCAAACTCTTCTTTACACGACTGTACTGAGTGACGTGTAACGCTTGGGAGACATTATCGCGTTATCGCTAACTAAACTTCGCGCGCTCTCTCTCGCACACCCCTCGACGTCTCGCAGAGCAACAGAGAGCGCTCGAAGTATAGTTCGCGATAACGCGGTAATGTAGCCCCAGGCAAGCTATACTATTATAGCTTGTCTACTCTCAATTAACGCGCCCCACTACCGCATTACCGTGTGCGTAAAATGTGGTTTTAGGGTGCGTCATTCCAGGGTGGACAAATTTTACACACACATTTTGCAAGATATTTTAGTTTATTTTTAATATACACATTTCGCAAGTTATTTTTTACCTTTTTTTAAGAACATATTGCTTATTGGCTATGGCCAGTGAAATTGTGTATTATTTGACCAGCTTTTGATTAGAAACTCTAGTTGCCATTTTAACACGAACCTTGCATCATAGAATAATCTAACACAATTAAAACTATCCTTTAAAATTCAGACATTTAAAATAATTGTTTTTAATTCATCATTCATTAAAAATTGTATGAAATTGTTAATGATTTGAATTTTATTTAAAGTGTGTCCTATATTCAAAATATCAGTAATGTACGAACAAATTCGAGTTTGTTTCAGTTATTTAAAACCTATTGAATTCAGAAACATCCCAAAAAGGTAACAACTGCATTCTTCATATAAGTAACCACGTGAATCTGTCTTTGGGCATGTATTCTCTTTTATGCACACCCTAAACGTTACTTCTGTACGATACAAGTTGTTATAAAATCCACGAAAAAACGTCCGAAAATTAATAAAATATTCTGTGTCAGACATATTGTAAAAATAATCGGTCATTATCAACATTGGCCATTAAGGATGTGCACAAAAGAGGTTCAATTAGTTCAAATGGACTGTTAAAGTATGGTTTTATTACCTATATCATGAGGGGTGGTGTTTGTCCAGGTTAAGACCATCGTAACTTAGATATTTTATTGTTAGTGTCCAAATAAAGTACAGTTTTATAACTTTTATACAGGGTGTAAAAAGACCCGGCACGATGACGTCATCTACGCATTCTGTACATCAAACTGAGTAAATTGGCGCAAAAATTATTTCTGGGAAACGACTTTTATTTTTGCGCGATGTAGCGCACGCAACACTTTGGCTTACAATATGTTCGTAACCAGAAAGTTCCCAGGTATGGTTTAGTAAAAACAAACATCATATAATGAGAAGGCTTCGTTAAACGTATTTTTACACCCGTTCGTTTTATTTTAATGATTTTTGGAGCTTTTTTCAGACACGAATACAATAATGTTGTTTTGTGTTATAAATAATACAACCTGTAAAAGATATTCACTTTTCCGCATTTTGACCAGTCCACAGTAGACCGATACCGTCCAAGAGTTACCAACTTTGGCCGGACATTCACGAAAAATGGCGGGCCAAAGTGAATAAACATTAATAATAATAAAAAGGTTTTGTATACCTACTGTATGTATACCTACCGACCAAGCCGAGTGACCAATATTATTGAAAAACTCTATAATACCAAAAAATCATACCCACCAGTCTTATACCTACCGTTTCAAAATTTACCACTTTTTTTTTACTTACAAAACCCCGCGGTTTTTATCCCTTTTACGGCGAACGTACACGTTACCTGGTGCGCTTTACTTACGTTATCCGTGCGCAAAAACATTATAAAACTAAACACTTATATCTCAATTAAAAACTACATTCTTTCCACGGCCATTCAAAAATTAAAACAGAACTAAAAACATCGACAACTACTATTGGGCGAATGATTTTTATAGGAAACGTTAGCGACTCGGCCAATTCTCGCCCGTCACCACAATGACCCATCCGTGTACACAATGGGTCACTGTTGCCTATTATTTTTTGTATGTATGTTGGCATCTTACCACATACAAACCTATGGCAGTTAGCTCGAATTGTAGGTCTACGGCAAGTCTGGTCCGGAAAGAAAAATTACTCGTTAATCATGTACAAAAAGTTTTATGTATACCGCAAGTGTGGACGCGCCTTTATAACGAACATTCTCGGAGGAGACAGCTGACGTGGTAGGAAGACAAGTGAGTGACCGTTGCCTTAGCTTTAAAAATATAATTTGAGTTTGACAGGTTTGTCTATGCCTGACATTTTATAGTTTTTATTTTTACAGATCTCATTTGAAAAAAAAAGAAAGATGTAATTTTTTTTTTTGCACCTTAGTGATAGTTGGCTTGCAGGCTACAAATTGAGGATATTTTACGTTATAACAATCACTTTAAAATATTAAAGTCAAGCTTGGTCTGGCAGTTACAAGATTTTGCCTTTTAATATTAAAATTACAGAAAATATTACAGCAAAAAGAACTAGTCGATTCATTCTTCAAAATCGCTGAAAATAAAGAGTAAATATTTCGTACATATAAAGTTGCATCATTGATAATATTCAACAATACATGCGTCTTCTCACAGAGAGGAGGCCTGTGTCCCAGCAGTGGGGACATTATAGGCTGATTATTCTACGCTATGCATATAAAATGTTTAAAAATCAAAATTTTAAAAAAAAAGCTCGAGGCAATCTCCTCCGAGAATGTCTCTTATCTCTGCGCGAATATCGAATTATTGCGCAGAGTATCACCATTATAACTTGAAAACTTTTTGGTAGGAAAAAACATTTTCTACCAAACATTAAGAATATTTTTTTTTTTCGAAAATGTAAAAAACATTTTTTCTTTTAGTTGTTATAATGGTGATAGAAAAAAATATAATTATGAGCAGACTGACGCGTTGGTAGCGTGGTTTCATTTGTGGCGATCATACAGATTTTTTTCACAAGCTCTCAAATTCAATTATTTTACCTACATACAGTTAATTCTCGGCTTTGTCTCTTGGTAAAATGTTCTTAAATAAATCCAAAAGATGCTTTGGCAATCTTAATAAATGTATACTTATATTACGCAATTTTGCATTGTTTACAAATCTGCATCTGCATAGTAGTGTTAACTTCTACAACATTTACCCTGCGTTACTTTAGCGCTTACCCTTGCCTAGTTTACTCTTTACCCTCCGTTACTTAGCCCACTTTAACCCTTACCCTTGCAAACTTTAGTTGTTACCCTACTTTACCCTTAGCCTAGATTCGACACTACAACTCCCACACTACCAACATCGTCGCCTGCGCGCGTTACCAATATCAGCAACACTTACAATGCATGTCACGTTCATGTTCATACTCGATGAAAGCGTAGCCGCGCGGTTTGTTGCTGTCCTTGTTAAATATCATGCATATCTGTGGGAGAGAAAGAGAGGGCGTTATTAGTGACCGTTTGAATGGTTTTTAAACTACTGTGTTAGCTTGGGTTACCTCGGAAAGCAGTGACCCTTACTGAAAGCATGGAGAACCGGAGATTTGCAATACTGTTGCAGCGACATGATTCTCACAAACAGAATGTGAACATGATATGTTGCAAGCAACGTTTGCTTGCAACATATCATGTTACAGCACTCTTCTTTATTATAGAACTTACAGCAGAACCCTGACAAACCATAATTGCCTACAATTGAGGTACCATGGACTGCCGTACTTACAAAATGAAAACAACTTACTTTTTTAATCGTCCCGTACCCTTCGAACTCTCTCCTTAACTTAGATTCAGAAGTGTCGTAATTCTGTGGACAAGGGATATTCAAGATTTAGGAAGAACTCAAATGACCGTAAAACGAACAGCTTTAAAATTCAATAGGTACTACATATTAAGCAGACGTATTACAAACATCAGTCACTGAAGAAAGCAGTGCTCTGCATTCTACCTTCCTTAACATATACAGTTACGATGTTTTACAACAGGGACTTGAAACGTTTCAAGTCCCTGTTTTGCATAATCAATGCATAATCAGTCTAAGGGACTTTTTAACAATTATCGAACTTATTTTCTTCACGAAAAGGTATAATTTCAGTGCGAGGGTTGACACGTGTCAAAGTACGCTGAGATGCGCAGCGCGTGTACCTTATTGTGTAGTAAATAAATTCGATATTGTAATGGATCTAAAAAAAGTGCGCGTCGCGTCGCATCTCGGTGTGAACTGACCCTAAAATGTTCCCACTACTGGGACACAGACACAGGCCGTCTCTCTGTGAGAGGGAGTGGGCTGTAATGAGCCACGTGGGCCCAGTGCGGATTGCTGCATGTCACACGTGCGAATTTGTGGTTCTAGGACATGCCGGCTTCCTTACGATGTTTTCCTTCGCCGTTTTATAATTTCGTTACTAACGTAACGCTTTCATTCATGATTTCATTAAAAACTCTGTTATTTCCTACATAAGTACAATACCTTAGTGGTCAAAATGTGGAACACTTTTTTTTTTTATAAACACTTCATCGTGGAGTCCAGAATCATGTACTGAATCCATGGTAATAGGTTGAGTGTCCCTGCTACACTGTAGATACTTACAATCCTAGCCACAAACAATGTTTTGAAGGGGTCCATGGTAGCCCTCGCGTTGGTGGTGGGGTCCCACAGCGCTATCTCCTGCTCCAACTTGTACGCAGTCTGTTCCGCTCTCTCTCTGCGTCTCCTCTCCATGCGTTCCTCTCTCGTCTCCACACGAGTCGGTGGTGGAGTTTCTGAAGGATGCTGTGAAAAGATGTTGGATTGTTGTTTTATAATAATACAAATAAATAATTTAAAAAAACAGCTTTTTACTAAATGCCTATGAAAGTATTTATGCTACTTATATTAAAAAAAAATTTTTTTTATTTGTTTGCCTGTGTGTCTGTTTGTTCTGGCTAATCTCCGAAACGGCTGGACCGATTTTGACGGAATTTTCACTGGCAGATAGCTTATGTTATAAGCAGTAGTATTTTATTTTAGAAAAAGAATTAGGTTCCACGCGGGCGAAGCCGCGGGCAGGAGCTAGTTATTAATATAGATTACGCTTTCAGGCTAAAACAGATCAGGAAGAAATTTGGCACATGGGTAGACCATAATCTGGAAAAGGACATAGGATACCTTTTATCCCAATATTCCCACGGAATCAAGACTTATGCGGGTGAAACCGCAGGGCGCAGCTAGTAATCTATAATCGACCAGAAATAATGCCGATAGATGATAAACTAACGAAGTTCATAATTATAGTGACAATTATACTTTTTTTTTAGACTTTCTGTGACTCTGTTGAGCTTATCAAGTTTTCAAGCACTGTTTTATTTTTTCTTGTAAACACGGCTACACATCAAGCTATACATTTCCAGTTTATGCTGATCTCGCGTTGTATAGGATTTCCATGCAATGCGAAGTCAGCTTATACTGGAAATGTATAGCTTGATGTGTAGCCGTGTGTATTCCATTTAGGTAAATGAGCAGGAAAAAGATAAAAAACTACTAAAATAGCAATTTAAGTGTGAAAAGTACTTTAGGATGTCTACTAACTGAACAGACTCAGCAGCGAGCCAATTCTTCCCAGCTAAAGCACTGGGAAGTGGTGAAGGGCGGGCGTTTTGGGGGACTGCCTAATGTAGATACTATAATATAATACATAACTTTTGATTTGCTTAAATAACATGCAATGGCATTCATTTAGCATACACAATGTTCTCACTGCTGGGACACAGGACTCCTCCTCATCCACCACACAGGACCAGTGTGGGTTAGTGGTTGGCATTTATTGGTTTTTCCTATATTTCCAGTGCTATCAAGAGTATTCAAGAATTAGCTTCCAGCTTTAGCAGCTTTAGCTGCCATTCGGTAATGCAATTGTAGGGACCATACAATACTTCATAACAGTGGATTTGAGCAGAATGCACAATTTGAGTAATAGAAATAGTTAAAAATAAATGGATATGTACCCTACAATTAACATGGCCATTGGCTGACTACCATAAATAGTAATTTATTGGTAAAAAATTAAATGGCAGTTACAATGGCAAATAAAAATCTTTTTCAAGATTTATTTCTTCCGCCATGAACTAAATTAAAAGTAAAGCAGAAATTTTACGGATGACTAAATATTTCGCATGCTAATTAAGTCAAATGAAATAAATACCGCAAACGTAAGTGATTGAAAACTAACCTCAAAAATGTTGAGGAAGGCTCCGACCCCATCGTAGCCCTTTTGTTTCTTCTCATGAGGAAGCTTTGCGGCAGGTGGCAAGTACGGGATAGGGTCCCTTGCCGCAAATAATGCTAATAAGTTGGGAGGCAGAAACTGCGTCATTTTGCCAAGCCACTAATGTCCACCTATTTTAACACCCTAATGCACACTTAAAACACACATTACATATTCTCATAGCAAGTCTATACCCTAAATTAAATAATTAAACACTATTTTATTGTTTTTCAAATGAATTTCACTTATTTTTACGAATTTGATGTTGAAATCATAACACGCTTTTGTCCGCCATTGATTGATGGTAGCATTTTGCATAAGGCTTGCAGAAAATATCGATACATTAACTTTTTTTTTTTTTTTGATATTTCGATATTTTTAGGCGATTTAATTATTTCGAGTGATATAACGATATAAAATATTATGCGGTACATAATATTGACTGACGATTTCATGAAATTTTGATTCAATACACTTACATGAACTTAGAGAGTTGTATTGCTGATTCTAATGTTTATAATTCTGTAAATCCATATTTGTTACGGCCGCTAATAATATTTAGATCAACATACAACCTGATACTGACCTACAAATTGCAAAAAACGTAAGAAAATTTGAATTTCGCGGGCCACCCTAGCGCATCAACCTTAATAAAAAACAAATAGAATTGTATGTCTTACAGAACATTTTTTTTTTTTTTTAAACTCATAGATCGTTTTTTTTGCGATATATTGAAATCGATATTGTTTTATTTTTTACATATCGATGCTTTTTGGCACTTCTCTCATACCTATTTGCATTTACATTGCATTTTTGTTTGGTTGGTAATAGTCTAGGGGCTGCCGCTGGCCGTAAAAATAAAAATGATAAACGATGTTTTCCTTCACCTCGTCTTCGTGCAGAAGGAGCTCGTGGCTAAGTAATAACAGCCGCACGGGTCGATCCGTCAGGTTAAGCTACGCTTGCCGGGGTTGGTCCGTAGATGGGTGACCATCTTTACATATCGAGACTCCTCCGTGCCTCGGAAAGCACGCTGTTGGTCCCGGCTGTCATTCGAGGATCTTTGACAGTCGTTACGGGTCTTCAGAAACCCGAAAATCTGACAACCAGTCTTACCAAGGTAAGACTGGCTGTCAGATTTTCGGGTATCGTAATACCCAGTTACTGGATTGTGGAGGTCAAAACAGATAGGCAGTCGCTCCATGTAAAATACTGGTATTCAGCTACATCCGGTTGGACTGGACCTCTGGTGATTTTATTTGCTTCGAATCTGTAATGGAGGATTCACTCAATAGGTTAAAAGCAAGTAATAAAAGTATTATTTTATGTGGAGATTTTAATATTCATATTTTAGATGTTACTCCATTAAGTATTAGACTTCTTAATCTGTTTAGGTCTTATAATTTAATTAACTTGTTTTTTGAACCTACTAGGATCATGGCATCTTCGTCAACTTGTCTTGATAATATGTTTAGTGATTGTGATGCCAAAAATAAATTAGTGTTAAGTAACTTAACGTCTGACCACTGTGACCACTCGCAAAATGCTATTGGGGTTTTCTGTGATCTCTCCAAAGCCTTTGATTGCGTGCACCATGACACGCTTTTGCGTAAACTACGTCATTACGGTGTGCAAAACGAAGCGCTCAACGTTATTAATTCTTATTTACAGAATAGGTTCCAATGTGTAGATGTTAATGGTGTAAAATCTTCCGGGCTACCAGTTCAGTTAGGTGTACCTCAAGGCTCCATACTGGGTCCATTCTTATTCTTAGTGTATATAAATGACTTACCATTCTATTTAAAGGGTGTCTGTGAGGTTGTACTGTTTGCAGATACCTCTCTTATTTTTAAAGTAGACAGGAATAGGCAAGATTTTGACGATGTAAACAGTGCACTCTCGATGGTTCCGGATTGGTTTACGACAAATAACCTGGTTCTCAATGCAAAGAAAACAAAATGTGTAAAGTTCGCCTTATCGAATGTTAGAAATCTAGGACCTAACATCGTCTTAGATAAAGAGGCGCTTGAACTGTAAATTCGGCAGTTTTTCTGGGGATAACAGTACATGCCAAACTTCAGTGGGGCCCACATATATCGAGCCTAGCGGGGAGGCTCAGTTCGGCCGCTTACGCCGTCAGGAAGGTAAGACAATACACTGACGTTGATACTGCTCGGTTAGTCTACTTTAGTTATTTTCATAGCGTTATGTCATACGGTATTCTGCTGTGGGCCAAAGCTGCTGATATTCAAAATATATTTGTCCTGAATAAACGAGCTGTTCGAGCAATTTACCAGCTAGGTGCCAGAGTTCCTCTGAGAGATTTTTTTAAAGATATTGGTATTCTCACGGTGGCATCACAATTCATCTTCGCCAAAATCTTATATATTAGACAAAATATACACTTATACACTAAAAACAGTGATATTCACAATGTTAACACTAGGAATAAGGACAAACCACGAGTTCCCTTTCACAGGCTTCATAAGGTTCATAACTCATTTGTTGGGCTTGGTATAACCTTTTATAACAAGCTACCCTCTTCTATGCTAGATTTGCCATATAATACGTTTAAAGCTAAAGTAAAAAGCAACATTTGTTCAAAGGCGTACTACTCCATTAACGACTACTTAAATGATAAGAATAGTTGGTCGCTGTGATTAACTCAAGACAATGTTTATGTTCTTTCTCCAGAATTAGCTCACCTACTGACAGGTTATATGAGTTCATATAATTTATTTTATTTTATTTGACTGTATAGTCAATTTTTAGGTCTTTACCTATGAAATTGCCGTTCTGCAGTACGGGCCATTTCAAATCAAAATAATTTTTGTTTGGCTAAGAATTCTAATTTCAAATTAATTTTATTTTAAAAACATGGATTTTTTTTTCCAAAAGTAGTCATTTCTTTATTGATTAGTGTTACATTTTCATCGCATTTCAATCTTTTTCGTCATCATGGATACGTTAAAAATTCGAGTAATTATGGAATATGAGTACCGTCGTGGCAGCAACGCGGCACAAGCGGCACGCAACATCAACGACGTTTACGGAGCTAACACTACAAACCAACGCACCACCTGTTATTGGTTTGCTCGCTTCCGTTCTGGAAATTTCGACCTGAAAAATGAACCTCGCGGTCGTCCGAAGACTTTGGTCGACAATGACGAATTAAAGGCGATTGTGGAAGCTGATGATACACAATCTACGGCTGAATTAGCAGCAGCTTTCGACGTTAGCGTCAAAACAATATTGGTCCATTTGCGTCAAATTGGCAAGGTAAAAAAGCTTGACAAAAGGGTGCCCCACGAACTCAATGATCGCCAGCGCGAAGTACGCGTCGAGACGTGCCTTGCACTGCTCAACAGACACACAAATGAAGGAATTTTGAACCGCATTGTTACCTGCGATGAAAAATGGATTCTGTTTGATAACCGCAAGCGCTCAGCAAGTTGGTTGGATCCTGGTTCAGCACCTAAACAATGCCCTAAACGAAAACTTACCCCTAGAAAAGTGATGGTCACTGTTTGGTGGTCTAGCGCCGGTGTGATTCATCACAGCTTCTTACCAAACGGGGTGAGCATTACTGCAGATGTGTACTGTGAAGAACTGAACACAATGATGGAGAAGCTGGCGCATCTCCAACCAGCATTGGTCAATCGCTCGTCTCCGCTGCTCCTGCACGACAACGCGCGACCTCATACTGCACAGCAGACGGTCTCCAAGTTGCAAGAACTGGGGTTGGAAGCTCTCCGTCATCCGCCTTACTCACCAGACCTTGCGCCTACAGACTACTACTTTTTCCAGAATTTGGATAACTTCTTGGCGGGAAAAAAATTCAATACCCGAGAGGCAGTACAAAATGCCTTTGAAGAATTTGTTGCCTCCCGTCCAGCTGATTTCTTTAAGATCAATAAACTGCCACTGCGATGGCAAAGATGCATTGATTGCATGGGTGATTACTTCGATTAATACAAATAAAAAATTCATGAAAAAAATTCGTTTAAATTTTTTCATACAAAACGGCAATTTCATAGGTAAAGACCTATTATTATTTTTTATCTCATTTATTGTTGACATAATCCACTCATTACAGTGTTTTCTATATGAGTTGTATTGCAATTTGTGGTTAGCTAGTGACCTCGAAAATTGATCATTGTTGTTCTTGTCTGAGCAACCGGCAGCAGGTTCGTCATGCTCCCTTAGATGTCACTGCTTACGGTAGCGTTGGGGGTCGGGTTGCCTCCTTCCCTCAAATATGGCGAGGGGGGTAATGGCTGATCTTTGCATTAAGCTCGTGAATGGGTGCTGCTTGTGGTGACTGGTCGTCTTGCTGATCTTGGTTTTGTTATTGTTATTAGTAATTAACTTTTTATTTATTTTTACGTCGATGATCCTTGTTTATCATTTATAACTTCTTGTTATAGCTATGTGTAAGCGTGCACGCCCTTTGTGCCTGGAGGCTTTTATTTAGATATTATTTTATGTTTACATTTACTTTTTATTTCTGCTTGAGAACTTACAGTTCTCGATATTTTTTTGGTTGGTATAATGGCGTGTGCTAGCTGACATATGGCTAATAATTAGATTTATGTTTTTTTTTTTCCGTAATATGAATGATTTTGCATACTATTATATAGATTCATTTTTTTCTAACTAAACAGACAGCTGTGCTACTGGGGAGTTTGTTCCGCCACTTCTTCTTCCCAGCTAAAGCACTAGGAAGTGGTGAAGGGTGGGCGTTTTGGCGGACAGTCTTATGTAATTTTGACGTTCGAAAAGTGCTGATCCTCAGCCTAGTTTGAATAAATGACTTTTGTTTTTATTTTATTTTTGACTGGAAGCCGACCCTAACATAGTTGGGAAAAGGCTAGGCAGATTGATTGATTTTTTATGTTTTCCTTCACCGTTTTTGAAAAGTAAGTGTCAATATACAATACGCACATGAATCCGAAAAGTCTGAGGTGCGTGACTTGGGTTCGAACTCAAGACTTATGACTTGGCAGTCCGACGACGCCACAGACTATGTAGTACTTCTTTAAAGTACTCTGTGGGTATTTCGAGTGATTGTTGTAGTCGATTGTAGATTGTAGTTGTTTTTTTCAAAGACAGAGAGAATGCTAGTTTTTTTCAATTTGGAGTTTGACATTTGCACCTGTCAAATTAGTATTGAGAGATGAGAAAAAAACTTTTTTACAAAAAATTTAACCGACAAAAAGAAAACTGAATGGCGAAAAATAAAACTTAAACGAAGAACTTAAGGTGGATGCAACCTTAAGTCAGATCACGCCTTTTCAGTTTTATTGTCGTTTTAATATTTTGTAAAAAAGTTTTTGGCAAAAAACGAAAATTGAAAACCAAAGACTTCTTCACTTTTTACCCGACTGCCAAGGGTTATGTTTTTCGCGCGTATCTTGTATGTATGTCTGTTAGTTTCCAAACTGCTGGATGGATTTCGACAGTTAAGGTATCGTTAAAATCGACCGATATAAAAATGTACTCTGTGGGCGGGACAAACCAAGTTGCTGAGCTCCTTAAGTTCTGAGTTGAGCTCCGCCATTACTGACAAATGCTTGCACTGACTGGACAGGTCCACTCAAATCTGTGTGGTTCTTTCCTCAAAAGACCATTTCAGACTCGAATTTACATGGTCCTCATATGACTTGACCAAGATTATGTCTGGACTTTAAAAGAGACTGTGACCTCTGAGTTTGTTTCGGCCTTTCTTCTCAGAGTAGTCAGATAAGAAACGCCGACCTCATCTAGCTTATTTTTATAATTTTTTAATATGACGTGTAAAAGTGATTCCAATATCCTATTTACAGAATAAACAATTTCATTTCATTTCATTTCATTTCAATAACCTGAAATATGGTGTAAAATTTGTTTGTCCCCGAATCCAAAAGCTGCTTTTTTTTTGTAAAAAGTGTTTATGTCATTACAACATTATTAAAATCGAACACAGTGTGTAGGAGCACATCTTTTTAATAAAATATTTTTTTAAATAAATACAAAGAAATCGCTTCTTCTTTACTAATTCCTCTTTACCATTTAATTAATTTTCTTTATTTCCTAATTCTTCTCTATAGTACGCTTACTTCTTTATTCTCCATACTAACTACATGTTCAACAACTACTTCTGCATCTTTCCCCTGTTCTGTATTCATCGTATCTTTCTTAATCTTTTTCTTCTTTTTCTTTTTTTTCTTATTAGGATCTTCTGGTTTGTTTATATCATTGTATTTTAGCAACTTTTTATACATTTTCAAAAGTAATTTTGCATCTTTTTTCAAATCTTTCGGGACTTCCTTTACGGGGTCTACGTAAGTAGTTAGGGCTTCTAGAGTATTGTAATGCTCTATAGACCCTTCTTCTAGTATATTTTCTTGTTGTACTTCTTTCTCTTCTGGGACAGTCTCTTCTGTGTCCATTTTAGATTCTGCTAACTTCTTTTTTAGTTCTATATTCTTCTTCCTCAAAGCATTGAATATATTCGCTGTGGTTAAAACCTTTTTTACTTTTTTACTGTCTAAGTATCGATCTTTCCAGGATACATGTTCTATATTGTCTATGTCTACTTTCTCTTGTTCTCTCTCATAGTCTCTTATTTCCTTATCAGTGATGATCTCTACTCTTTCTATTTCGTCTATTTTCGCTGATAAGGCCTCAATTTCTGAAGTAGTTGGTTCTTTAGATAGCGTTGTAGAACATTCTACTTCGCAGCATGAGGAATTGTCGGAGAGCTCCATTATTTCGTACACTGCTTCTATGTCGCTGTCTGAAAGGGCAGCAAGGCTTTTTTCGTCAGTTTTGAAATCATTGTCATTGCGCAGTTCATCTTTTATGGGTTTTATGTCGTTGTCTATGTTTTTTTCTGCGATTAAGTCTACTTTGTCCATGATTTCAGTTGGGGCTACGTCTATGGTTTTTGCAATGGGAGAACTTTTTGAAGAAGCATCATTCTGTATATTATTGTCTATGACTTCTTTAGAATCTTGTGTAGAATTCTCCATTTCTAAATTATCTTTATAAAAGTTTTGATCAGCGCTTTCACGAAAATCCGACTTTTTTTTAGATTTTTTATCTTTTTTAGATTTCTTTTCTTTTTTCTTCTTCTTCTTTTTAGCTTTCTTACCTCCTTCTTCGTCTGAAATGCAGACCACTTCCGGTTTCAAGTCTACTGCTTCTATTTCTGAACTCTCTCTTTCTGATAATTCTCCTTCGGACAAATTATTTTCTGTTTCTTTTTTTTCTTCATTATCTTTATCTTTTGTAGCTACAGTAGGAGTATCTTTTATTGTAGCATCTGAATTCTCTGCGACACTATCTTTTAAAGAAGAATTAGAATCCATTTTTTCTACAATTTCAGATTGAGTTTCGGGATTCATTTCAATAATTGCAGTATTTGTATTATTTTGAACTGTCTCGTCAGACTCCGTTCTTACTTCTTTAGTTTCATCTGTAATATCGATATCAGAAGAATTTGATTCAGTATTTTTAGTAATATCTTCTGATAAAAGTTCAGAAGTAGCTTTAGTATCTTCTTTATCTTTATGATCGTCTGCTTCAGACTCTTTTACAGCCTCTCTAACCATTTTTTCAGCCTCTCTAGCCACTTTTACAGCATTGCCTTCACATTCTACATCTTTTCCAGTAACATCATCGTCTTCTTTTAGACCACTTTCTTTATTATCTTGTTCAGGCACATCAGAATCACTACTAGATTCTGAGCTGGACTCAGAACTAACACTATCATAATGTTTCCTGTCCAAATCTTCTAAAAGATCCATTTTCTCCGTATCTGACAGCTGTAAGGTAATCTCATCATTGTCAATGTCATCTTTTCTGACATTATTTTTTCCTTTTTTCTTTTTTTTAGTTTTATCTTTTTTCGTGTTTTTGTTATCGACGATTTTGTTTCCAGTGGGCTCGACAATTTTAGTGGTGGCAACACTGAGTGTGTCTGTAGTTTTCTGTGTGTCGGCAATACTGGTAGGTTTGTCTATGGTAGCAGGTATAGATTTATTTCGTTTAAGTTTTATTTTCTGTTTAGTTTTTTGCGGGACTGTTATGACCAAGTCGTTAATTCGTTTTGTTACTGTAGTGTGCGGTGACGTCTGCTGAGGAGAGGCGGCCTCTTTCTGTTCGATTATTTCTGAAAAATAAATAATCTGTTAATAATATAAATTATAGCTGTAAGTCGATTTTAACGATCATTTAAAGAATTTCTTGAGCATAGATTTTGACAGTGTCCCATACAAATTTTATTAACTTTGCTTGCGTAGTTTTTGAGTTAGCTTCAATATTACGTATTATACAGGGTGTTTGGCAGAACGTTGAACATACGAAAATGGTGGTTAGGTGGGGTCATCTGCTACTTAATCAGCCCTAATTTATATGGCCCTGGCCCCCTGGATATTTTTAAAAACAACTTTTTTTGCTTTCTTCTAGTTTCACCACTTTCTTAACTTTAAAGTATAATTTTTATTAAAAATGGGTAAAAAAGGCAATATTTTTGTTTTCTTTTTTAATCTTGAATGTTGGCAGATTCTTATAAGATTATTGCTTTATTCTAATGTTAGCTAGAAAAAAAGTTATGAGTCCTCAAACTTGCAGAAAGATGTAAAAAATAGTTAAATCTTAACTTCAACTTGCATTAAAAAAAATACAAAAATTGATTGAGGACTTCCAATTCTAGCAAAACGGTAGTGTGTGACCTTTCTAATGGTATGTAATTTGCTTTTATAAAAAAAACCTTTAAGAGTTATTTCATAATTTTATCAAGTAGGAAATTTTCGACGAAACTCCTTTACGGAAAGTGAAATGTTTTGCGAAAAATACTGCAAGGTTGGTAAATAGTACGTTACTGTCGCGGCCTGCAACGACAGTAACGTACTATTGGAAAGTGTGGTCTGTCCTCCGGGCAGATGATAGGCATGCTTTTCACTACACTCCAGTGCAACGTAAGATTTAAACACATTTAAGCCGACGATTTGATACGATTTTGTGGAATGTAGTAAATTATGAGACAGTTCAATTGATCGTTCCATTTTAACCTTGATTTCGTCAATTTCTTTATTAGTTATTTTGCCTCATGTTGTTTTTTAGCGTATTCAATTCTAATTTCAAATTAAATTCGAATAAACTATTCCTATTCGGCCGCATTCACGTAACAATCAGGCGGCCAGCGCTTACAGGATTCGGTTTGCGCAGGTAGTCAGCGTAGGTAAACTTGCCAGCGCTTATCGCTCCTTTTCTTTCAGTACAAAGTATGAAAAGTCGCACGCCCTTTTGTGAATGTAGTCTTACGTCTTTATGGCTAAGCCATAAGGCCAATTAGGTACTTAAAAATTGAAGATAATTTAATTTAGATAATTGTAGAGTTTGAACTCGGAGGAAGAAAAGATTCAGTATTGAAATCAATTCTTAGACGTGTTTTGTTTGTTCTAGGTCTCGATGACAGTGATTTTGGGAGACTCGTGCAATTTTGTCGCCATTTGCTGCATACCGATGTGGACGACGTAAACTTTTGTAAAAGTATTCTGTGGACGGACGAGTCAAAATTTGACTGAGAAGGGATTGTCAATTATCACAATCTTCACCATTGGGCACCTAACAATCAAAACCCACACGTGGAGAGACAAAGGGGCTTCCACAGAGATTCAGTGTGAATGTCTGGGCCAGGAGTGATTGGCGATAAGCTAATAGGGCCTCATTATTTGCCCGACAACGTCAATGCGAACAACTACTTGGAATTTTTGGTAAATGATTTACCACCATTAGTGGAAGAAGTGTTCCAAGTAGACATAAACAGGAATATTGTCTTTCAACACGATGGCTGTCCAGCTCACTGGAGTCTGATTGTACGTGAGCATTTGGATAATTGTTTCCCAAATTCGTGGATTGGCAGGGGAGGACCAATTCCCTGGCCTCCGCGATCGCCCGACCTCACTCCGCTCGATTTTCACGTGTGGGGAAGGGTAAAGGAACTAGTTTACACTACAGAAGTAGAAAGTCGAGAAGATTTGATAAATCGAATTAATGCTGCTTTCGAAGTTATGCGACAGGAGATGCTGCTGCTCACGACAACTGTAGAAATCAGACGCAGATGCCGCGCCTGTATTGTAAATGAAGGGCGTCAATTCGAACATCTGTAATTTATAAATTACGATACGATAATTAAATAAATTATTTAAAATTATTTAATTGTTTCATTAACGCACCTAAGTGATACAGCTATTTTGCTTTGTACATAATTCAAGAACTTACATAATTTCAATCGATCATTTAATTTTTACCAACCTTGCAGTATTAAATTTCGCAAAACATTTCATTTTCCGTAAAGTTAGAGTTCCGTCGAAAATTTCCTACTTGATAAAATTATGAAATAACTCTTAAAGGTTTTTTTTATAAAAGAAAATTACATACCCTTAGAAACGTCACACATTAGGGATGTTTTGCTAGAATTGGAACTCCTCAAACATTTTTTTTTTTTTTTAATGCAATTTGAAGTTAAGATTTAAGTATTTTTTACATCTCTCTGTAAGTTTGAGGACTCATAACTTTGTTTTCTAGCTAACATTAGAATAAAGCAATAATCTTATAAGAATCTGCCAACATTAAAGATTAAAAAAAAAACAAAAATATTGCCTGATTTACCCATTTTTAATAAAAAATTATACTTTAAAGTTAAGAAAGTGGTGAAACTAGAAGAAAGCAAAAAAAAAATTGTTTTTAAAAATATCCAGGGGGCCAGGGCCATATAAATTAGGGCTGAGTAAGTAGCAGATGACCCTACCTATCCACCATTGTATATGTGGACGGTGTCGTATGTTACTCCGTCAATTTTATATACATAGCAGGTACCACAACTAAAAAGTGAAAAATAAAAACTTTGTACAAAAAAAATACAACAAACTTCCAAGAATCTTCCAGAAGTTGGTAATTTTTTTTTTTAATACAATAGACGTAGATATATTTAGTAACCAATTCCGCTTGACTATTCTTCAAGAGTCCTAAAAAACCCTGTAAGAAATCGACACGTGTTTCACCTCTCAACGAGGCATCCTCAGGATGACGATTGACCAATTGCAAACCAGAACGCGACGTGTTACCACACCGAGCGCTGGACTCTAAAGTGAATCAAATCGCCCGTCACCCCCACTTATATAGGATTTCTGCACGGCGCTAATTGACTAGAATCGTTATCAGTGCGATAAGCGCGATAAGGGGCGAACAATCGCAACAAAGGCGACCTTGGCATACTGGTATTTAATTCGTTTAACAGTGTAACGTTCGCTGTATTATTTTTAATAATTTCTAAACTCTCTAATACTGACATTTTAAATCCTTTATCACAAGTATGTAAAATTTTGAAAGTGTTATTATTATTTAATGAATGACCTGAATCTATTAAATAATGAAATGAAATGAAATTGTTTATTCTGTAAATAGGATATTGGAATCACTTTTACACGTCATATTAAAAAATATTAAAAATAAGCTAGATGAGGTCGGCGTTTCCTATCTGACTACTCTGAGAAGAAAGGCCGAAACAAACTCAGAGGTCACAGTCTCACTCAATCTTGGTCAAGCCATATGAGGACCATTTAAATTCGAGTCTGAAATGGTCTTTTGAGGAAAGAACCACACAGATTTGAGTGGACCTGTCCAGTCAGTGCAAGCATTTGTCAGTAATGGCGGAGCTCAACTCAGAACTTAAGGAGCTCAGCAACTCGACGAACAATACCAAAGAAAGGACATTTGGGTAGGCCGCAAAAAATTCTCAAATTGCCAGACCATTGATAAAGTTAACTGAGAATGAAAAAAAAAATTTAAAAAATTCACGTAGTCCTCACATTCACAATAATAAAATACTTTACAAAGTAATCATGTCATTTTGTATAGAATATTCAATAATGTCAATTTGTAAATAAAACTGGTTGATATACTTTGATGATTTTCCATATTATTCAAAATGTTACAATGCTTAGCAGAGCGAGCAGCTCAATCCCATGCTTTTTTGTCTTCTAAATAATCTGAAATTTTATCGTACCCTTTTCTACAAAGTTTGGTTTTAATGCAGCTTTTAAATCGTTTAATGGGTAAGTTTCGAATGTCAATGGGAAGTTTGTTATAAAAGCGTATACATTGACCCATGAACGAGTTGCCTACTCTGTGGAGACGAGTGCGATGTACAGCAAGATTGTGTTTATTCCTGGTATTTAAACTATGAATATCGGACATTTTCTTAAAATTAGATATATTTTTGTGTACATACAATAGATTTTCAAATATATATTGTGAGGCTACAGTCAGAATATCTATTTCTCTGAATTTTTCTCGAAGGGAATCCCTTGGACCTAGGTTGTAAATGGCTCGAATAGCCCTTTTCTGTAAAACAAAGATAGCATTAATGTCCGCACAGGTTCCCCAGAGAAGAATCCCATAAGACAGAAGACTATGAAAATAACTAAAATAAACAATTCTGGCTGTATCTACGTCAGTTATCTGTCTAATTTTTTTAACGGCGTAGGCGGCCGAACTAAGCCTTCCTGACAATTTTTCTATGTGTGGGCCCCATTGTAATTTACCGTCAATGGTTATTCCAAGAAAAACTGTCGACTCAACGGGGTCCAACTCTATTCCATTAACTTTAACATTGGTAGATAGCTGCCTGACATTTGGCGTTGAAAATTTAATGAGTTTAGTCTTTTTCTCATTCAGGAGAAGATTATTTACATTAAACCAATGCACCACTTTAGAGAGTGCATCGTTAACTTGTTCAAAGTTGACTAACTGACGTTTTATTTTAAAAATGAGGGAAGTATCATCTGCGAATAACACGATCTTGTGATTATCCCTTATGTGGTAAGGCAAGTCATTAATATAAATGAGAAATAAGAAAGGACCTAGAATTGAACCCTGCGGAACGCCCATGGTGACCGAAGATCCTTAAATAATAACACTTTCAAAATGTTGACGGGCGATTTGATTCACTTTGCGTCCAGCGCTCGGTGTGGTAACACGTCGCGTTCTGGTTTGCAATTGGTCAATCGTCATCCTGAGGATGCCTCGTTGAGAGGTGAAACACGTGTCGATTTCTTACAGGGTTTTTTAGGACTCTTGAAGAATAGTCAAGCGGAATTGGTTACTAAATATATCTACGTCTATTGTATTTTATAATGGATTTCCGCAAAGTCACGCCTGAATCAATTAACTATCTTCAATTTTTTTTTTGTAAAATTTTTTTTATTCTTCTTCAACGGATTAGTCACAATCGCATGTATAGCACGATTCACTTTACTTCCCGCATTTACTCTCCCTTCCACATCTTCACCAATATTTCCATTCCTTACGAACACACTCAGGCCACTCACTTACTCCACACTCTTATCATTTATTGTTATGCTCGTGACTGTACTACTCACTCTTCTGCAACTCCTCTACTTTAGGCTTCTCCTCGTCGCTACTGATCTCCACCACCTCTGGCGGCTCCTCCTTGATCTCCACTTCGTTGTCTGACGAGTGCGGCGGCTCCTGTGATGTGGTCTCCGATACAGGTTCTAGTAAAGAAAAAAAAAGTTTATTAACTAACTAGGATTATTATCTATTATCTACAAACACAATGATTAAAAATGTTGGTAAAAATAATAAACTGAAATGAGCAGCGGTGGTGTAGTGGTAACGATGACGACTGAAGAGTTGTAGGTCGTGTCGTGGGTTCGAACCCAGGCAGGCGCTTTGCTCTGCGTCCTATCCGATTATTAAGCGGAGAAGAGATGTGGAAATAACAAAATTGGATTGGTTTATTCAAACACATCTCCTCTCGTCTCCTCTCCTCTCCGCTTTGGTGGATACCGGGTTTTAATCATCAGGGACCGAAACCGGAATTATCAATACGGGTATTTTGGGTTACAACATTTATATTTTTAAAGATTACCTTAAAAATACAACCAGTATTAATACCCGTTAGGCGGTTACCGAAATAAATTTACCTAAAAGAGGTGACATCTTTCTTTTTCTTGGGTTACCCAGATAGCGGTAACCTTAGTCGTAGAAGTAACCAAAGTCCTTCGACACCTGTATCGTAAGTTATAGGAATACCGCGTGAAAAAACCAGCATGTCCTAGAACCAAAAAATCGAAGAAGGCTCGGGACTTGTTCCTGTCTATTGTCTATGATGTGTCATGTTTATGGCTACTTACTCTTCGGCTGTTCTTGCTGTAACTGCGCCCTGATGGCCCGAGCTCGAGCCTGCAGCTCTAACAACTCGAGCACTGTCAGGCCGGCTCGAGACGCTTTGTTCTTGTCCGCTTCGCCTTCATCCTCGTCTTTTGATTTCTTGCGCTTGGCTTTAGATTTTGAGTGGCGGCGGTGTTTGTGCTGAAAAAGAGTTAAATAAAATTAAACTTAATTGAATAGACGCAATGGTGGCTTGACTTGTGACGTCATGAGTTGTGCAATTTACGTGTATCGTCCTACAAGGAAAGATAAATGTGGTAACGTTTAACTGATATTATAAATGCGAGAGTTATTTGTTTGTTTGTTCGCATTCATGCTAAAGTGGCTTAACAGATTTGTATGAAATTTGGCACATGGGTAGACCATGACTTGGGTTAGGACATAGGACACTTTTTATCCCCACCACGGGATCGAGACTTACGCGGGTGAAACTGCAGGGCGCAGCTAGTGTAGAGAAGTCTGTTAGCTCGCCTAAGAATCCTTACTAATATTATAAATGCGAAAGTAACTCTGCCTGTTAGTCGCGCTTTCACGCTAAAAAACTACGGAACCGATTTAAATGAAATAATGGTACACAGATAGTCTAGAGCCTGAGAAAGGATATAGGGTAATTTTTATCGACATACCACGCGGGCGAAGCCGCGGGCGGATGCTACACTAATATTATAAAGAGGAAAGATTTGTATTTTTGTGTGTATGTTTGTAATGAATAAACTCAAAAACTTCTTTCACCACTAGAAAGCTACATTCACCTTGAGTAGAGTAACATAGGCTATATTTATTGCTAGAAAAGATTAGGGATCCTTACTAAAACTCCAATAATGTGACCCAAGGTGTAAAAAAAATACCTTAAATATTCTTTAAATCGCGTGCGCTGCGAAAACTATTTATGATAGAATAAAATAATGTACTACGACTTTGCAGAACACATCATTATTTACAAAAAGTGTCGCGACAGCATATGTCTAGCTATTATAGTTATGCCATAAGAAGTGTTATGTAGGTCGGGTAGATAAGTAGGTAGGGTAGGTGCGCTGTACATAAGTACTTAGTGCTACCCATGCGAAGCCGGGGCGGGCAGCTAGTAAATAATAAAAGAGCTTAAACACTTGTTCAACATTGATTGTCTAATGTCAGTTTTATGTCAAACTCCTTAAAGAAATGTCATGTTTAACAGTGTATGTTCATAAACCCAGTTGTACACAAAAGTATGAAGGTACCTGTAAATAACAGAGCTATTTAGATGTAATTCCTTATGTTTTGATCCTTTTATATTCTATGTTCTGTATTTAAAATAGTTTGCAAGTCGTTACTGCAAATAGCAGAGTTACTAACTATGTAATATTCTTAAGTTTTTATCCTTTAAAGTAGATGTAATTTCCTTATGTTTGATCCATTAAAAGTTGCTTTATTACGTGTTTAAAGCTATAACAAATAACTTTCTTACTAACAAATTGTAGAATCGTTGATGATTAAATCTTATAAGAAAAAGTGTAAAGTTCTAATAAGAACAATGTATAAATCTAACTAGAAATGTGTAAAGATCTAATGTGAATAATGTTTAAGTCTTACAAAAATATGTAAAACTATGTTTTTTATATAAAAAGAAATGATCTCTGTAATTTATATAAAAATAAATATGCTGCTAAAACACACACAAACATACACATAAACTTTACAAAATAAACATTGCCGCGTAGTGAACTTGAACCTGCGCGGCGAAAGTATAAAAGAGCAGCGCTCACGCGCTCCGGGTCTCTAACCGACCCCGACGACCCCACAACTCTCCTCCAGGAGAGCAGTAGGGCGACTAGTACGGTTCATAAAACCAGACGCCGTCCGTCATTCCGACCTCGCCGTCGAGGTCCCCCGCGACCGCGACCCCGATCAGTCACTCCTCCCCGACCCTTGCCCGACGAAGCAGCGCCAGCCCGGGCTGACGCCGAGCCGTCGACATTAGTTTTAAACTCCCCGATCCAGCCTGTCCCTACTTGCTGCCCTCCCCCCAGCGACGTCCTAAGCCGAGGTCCGTACCCCGCAGGGGGTGCCCTTAGTGATCAGTCGCTTAGTATAAGTTAGTAGTTAGTAGTTTTTATGCCCCTGGCTGGAGGCTTTAAGTTAGCTTAGAGCATCTCCGCAGGACAGTCCGGTTAAATAGTAAGTACCCCCCCGTGGTAAAAACTATGAGATGCCATTTATAAAAAAAAAAAACGCTCCGGGTCACTCGCTCGCCCGCCACCGCCCACGCAACACATCACATACTCGCGCAGCTGTAAAACTCAAGAAGTATTTTATTATAATCTCCTGGTTTCTCCTGGTATCACACACCTATGGTAACACACAAATAATGACAAGCTGTGTCATTCAGTGATGACAGATGGACCTGTGAACATACCTTTTTCTTCTTATTGCTTGTCTGGCTCAGGATCTCATCATCTGAAGATATGCTGTCCAGTGATATAGTTTCCATCTGTTCCGGAGGTGGAGATGGGCTGGAGGACTCTGTGTCAGACGGAGGCTCGTCACCGTCCAGGATTGCACAGAGGCGCTTTGAACTTATGCCTAGGAGCTGGAAATACAAGACATGTGTTTTAACATACGGATGTGATGCTGGGCCATTCCTTCTGAAACACTAGGAAGGTGGATGGTTTTGAAGGCTGTTTTATGTAACACTTGACGTTCAAGAAGTGCTGTTAGGCTCGGTGCAAACGGACCACCGACACAGCCACGGGTGGCCAGCAACAGCGACTTAACACACTCTTAAATAAATGAGCGAGTAGCCGCCACCAGCTACACGTGTGCGGCGCATCGAAATATATGAAAAAGTGTGTTAGGTCGCTGTCGCTGGCCACCAGTGGCTGTGGTAGGTGGCCCGTTTGCGCTGAGCCTTACTGAGCCTAATTATATTTAATTAAATAAAATGAATGTCCTCCTGTATGCTTTCCTCATCAGTATGTAGGTACCTCTTTGTCAAAAGTTCCCCCACAGACTAAATAGTACTGAATCCCCTGTGACCACCGTAGTAAAGGGTATTGTTGACGGAAGAATAGACATATTGACAAATAAACAATCACAGTAATTTTGTCTATTCCTCCGTCGTTGCTCTCTACGGTTGTCATTCTAAACATGCTGGTTGTAGAAGGGTCTTGGACTAGAATAGATTGGCAGTCAACACCAGAAGTGTACTGGTCTTGAGCAGACTATTCTAATGTATTTAAATCACCAATATATCGATTGCAGCTAAGTGTTGGGCTGACTCAATATAAACAGTCATTGTCACACGAAGAAGAAGGATATACCATCAAGTGCTGATAAAGTCAGCAGGGCCGACCCACGATAAACGGAAAAACTGCGGGTTAACATTTAAATAGCGGTAAAGGTTAGCCAAAACAGTACTAGGGTTAGAGCTACAGAATACAAAACAATTTTGTAGAATAAATACATTCATATCGAACCTCTTCAGTGCATAGCTCCTGCAGATCATCCAAAGATATATTTCTGATGCTTGCGGGGACCATAGCTTTCAATTCCTTGTATTTGATCACAGAAAACACTTGATGCATGAGTTCCACCCTATCATGGATGTAATACGCCAAATCATGGGTTTCTTGCTCTCGGTTGTGGGATGTGGAAGATTCCGGCGCCTCAGACTTCACTTTATGCCTTTTGATTCGTTTCATTTTTATTTATTTCTCTCTGAAAACCACTTTGCAATCTACACACAAACAATTGCTTTTGCTAGTTTTGCTACAATTTAAAAATGTACCTACTCTGTGTTTTGCTACACCTACATCGAAACAACCCAAACTATTTGGAAACGTTAGAAATAAATCATGTTAGTCCATTCATCACTAGTGAACGGTGATGGTACTCCGTAGTACTCCGTAATTTCGCCGCGTATCCTTCATGTCATTGTTGTCATTGTCAGGTCATGTCAATTTTGACATGTACGTTAATTGGATGCGTTCAAAAATAGTAATCGAATCTTAGGTGCGTACTTAAAGTACGCGGTTTTTAAGTTCGCGACCTTACTCGGCTCGCCGTCGGATACACACGTGAAGCTTGCTCAAAAGTTCATTGTCAAATTGGCTCGCGGGTTGCGCCACGCGGTGATGACAGACGACGAGCCAAGGTGGACTGCGAGCATCAAACCTGTTGGATCGCCGACGAACTTATTCAGCGGTCTTTAGTTCGCATACTTATCATGACACACGGGCGAGTAAGTTTGCCAACAGTTGCCGAGCCATAAGTACGCGTACTTGCTGTACTTGAAAACGAAAGGAAAGATGCTACACATCAAAAAACTTTCTAAAACTGTTTTGCGGTGTTTTTTTAATTTCTTGTAGTTTGTGCTATAACATGTCCAGCCAGGAATAATAGCACCCAGCTTTTGTTTTGCCATAGATAACACAATATCCAAAGTTATAAATAAATAAGTCACCAGTCAAGTCCCCAAGTCAAGTTCGTTCAAACCTTAGTTTTCTGTGTCGCCGCCTCAGACGAAGATTTTTTACTTCGTCTGAGGTCGCCGCTATCCATGAAATTATGAAATAAAATAAAGATAAATTCTTTATCCAGTGGAAAAATGCTACTAGAAGATCTATTAGATACTTACATTGATAGAGCTATAAGAACCGTGATCATATCACTATTCCTGTCATTTTGTCCTAAGACACCATTTAATAAAATTCTAAACGATCAATCTTCACGATTGAAATGTCCGTGGATAATGAGTAATAATATTTTATTGGACCAGTTTTGAGCGAATGAACGCATTTTATTTGAAAAATTGCGCGTTATAATGTCAACAAAGATGGCGATCGAGAGGCTTTACGAAAGCGAAAATTTTTTGGTCGTAAACAAGCCTTTCGATATGTATATTAATTCGGAGGATAAAAATGAAACGGTAAGCCTATTTAAACATATTCCTTAAAATAAAACGGTTCAGTTTTACGGTTCAAGGTTTACATTGCTCTAAACATAGTGGGAGGTGGGAGGGGTGGTGGAGGCGGTGGAGCTTAGCTATAATGTTGTAACACAGTATCGTTAAAACAAATCGATATCGAAAGAAGTAATAGTGTGACAACAATACTACAGTCCTTTGCAACGAGAATAAAGATCACTGTACTTAATGCAAACTCAGAGGTAAAATGACTGTGGACTGCACAGCATTCAGCTCAAAATACTATTGTTGTTTTTCAACGTTGAATTCAAAATACTGCATCAATCAGCCAAATAACTGGCGAAATGTGGGGGTACAGTCAACCGCACATCAGTTGTAATAATATTTATTTATTTAATTACAACGGTTGTGTTTCAAACAATTACAGTAACTAAAATTATAAAAATAAAAGAGACAATAATATGTCATTGACAGCGCCTGTATGTCATAGCAGTAAGGGTGGTATTCATAGTGCAAGTGTTTCACCATTGATGTGTGGTTGACTGTCCTAAATACCTAAGCCCTCGGGAAATTTATGCGTGATTTATAAGTTTTAGCTTCTTTTCCAGAACACAGTGACATACCACGTAGCGTCGCATGATTCGCACTTATCGTCGTCGACGTTCCCGCTTCATTTTGTGCATCGACTTGACTACGCGACAAGTGGCGTGCTTTGTATCGCCAAAAATAAATCGTTTGCTGCGCGCGCAGGGAAGCTGTTTGAGCAGCGTTTGACCACGAAGTTTTATTTGGCTATTGTTAGAGGCCATGTCACGTTTGAAGTCGCTGATATCGAGTTTGATGTTGGTAAGTGGTTTAGCAAAATCACCCTATAATTACAAAAGACGTAAGAAAAATAGAATTTCGCGGGCTATTTAGCGCATCCCCCATAAAACACACCGTTTGTCATTTAAAGGCGTAGATCCATCTACAGCGGACTCGAGTCATCAAATGCTAGCACTGACCTCAATTGAGACTTCGCTGAGATGCGTTCAGTCGCGACACGCACACACACGTGCCCTGCGGCTAGAGACGGGCTATTATGAGAATAACCCCGTCACTGTTTTGCTGTTGAAACCAATTACAGGTAATTTATTATGGTATCTTCTCTTCTGTGAGTTCTACGATGCTTGATATAGGTTGGCTACTTTTGATATCGCCGTGACAAAAGCCTGAACTTTGTACTTTAATTTTCTTCTTTGATTAGTAATTCCATTTAAAACTGGACACCCATTTAGACAGTTCACAACTCGAAATACATAGAACTAACATTTGTGATTAAATTTAGTGCCTTTAGACATCTTCTCTTTACAAGCAGTGGCACCATTATTGTTCACAGAAATGTTTTACGGATTATAATAGTCCCGTTTTCACAAACAGGTAGACGCCACCAGCTGCGCGTGCATTGCTCCGCGGTGGGTCACACAATCCTGGGCGACTACACGTATAGCGGCACAAGAGACAGTACACCTCACAGAATGTTCTTACATGCCACCAGGTATTTACCGCCTCTGTTACAAGGTCAAATTAAATTATATAGCGAAACTCCGCTGACGTGATGAGTGTGACGTGTGCGGAGGACCCCCATCAGGAATGAAGTTCCTTCTCACGTATGGTTTAAAACGAAAACAAAATTTTCGCAACCGCCATCTTGGATTTTCATTGCGACCGAATTCACGCTATCGAGAGTGAGAGAGAGCGTGTAATTCGAAGTATGAACGCTTTTTCGCGTGACGATTTCTAGTAGTCAAACCGCGAGCTGTGTTTTTTTTTTGCTATCTACTCTCAAAACGGTTAAGAAAAATATCGTAAGGAAACCGGCATGTCCTAGAACCAAAAAATCAAAGATATGTGACATAGACAGGGTTGGTGGATATTTCTTCGAATTTTTGGCACTGGTCCCGCGGGTTAGACCCACTCTCTCTCATAGAGAGGAGGCTTTCATCGAAATTTTGAGAAACACTTTCAAGGCGAAACTTTTTTTAAACTCAATGAACCATATCACACCATTTTGAATTCAATTAGGTAAACTTTTCATCTCTTCTTTTTCCAGACTTACTTTGCCAGTATCAGAAGAGCCGTTGGACATCCAGACGAATGAACCGTTCTTCTCAGACAAAGGGTTCAGCTCAAAATGGAAATCCGATAAGGTTTACTACAAATTTCGAAGTAAAGAAGATTTCAAAGCAGTGTGCGTAATTTTGAACAAATCTTATGTTATAGGCGTTCAGTACAAAATGTTTAAGATGTAATCCGTTCTTTATAATGTATTTATTTTGTAATTTGTATAAAATTTAATATTTATAAAAATTGAAAATAAATTCCTAAACGTGATTTTGCTTCTTCTTTTTGAAATACTAATAAATTATTTATTAATATACTATTATTAATCTTTCGGCACCTACAGGTCGACTTAGAAGAGTCTGACGTGGTGACATTTGGAACTAAATATTTTATGCAGACATGAATGATGAGGGGCGGTACAGTACTACTTTGCTGACAAGTGCTTGTTAGGTTTTGATGATAGATAATCCTAACTAATAAAATGTGAAAGTGAGTTAGTTTGTTACTCTTTCATGCTAAAACGCCTGAACAGATTTGGCACATGGACATAGGATACTTTTTATCCCGATATTCCCACGGGATCGAGACTTATGCAGGCGAAACCGCGGGGCGCAGTAAGTACACTATAAATACGGAAGCAGTTAGTACACTATAAATACTTGTCACCCACAAGCAGCGTTTTTTTGCTTAGATTTATTTTAACAATTTATTTCCCATTCGAAGGGATCTAAGTGCGATAGTGGTGCCGTCCATTTCTTCCAAACTGAGCCGTTTCAGTAAAAAGTAAATAAGCGTGATGTCATTACGCATATGGGTTTAGATAAGAAGTGCTAGCAGAAACAACAGAAGTTCGAGAACTGGCGTGTGGGAACAACAGTAAAATAATAATACATATCAAGAACAATCGCACATTGCAGGCGAGTCGCATCAGGCTTCATCTATTGGAATATGGTCGACCCGATGCGGCTATGACATGCGCTTGCCTTTAGTCAAGTAAGGTAGGTATTGCCAGCGTGTCTTGAATAAATACAGGCTCATAAACATGGCAACTGTACATTTGATAGTAGTTCTGTATTTCGACTCGGATCCATGTCGGGCAGCAACAAAAATCATCGATAAAATCACGCTTCAACATAAACCTATCTCATCACTGCTTGTCAAATTTATTTTTTTGACATTTTGGAGTTCAGAAGAATCAAACATTGAAGAAATCGTAGAAATACTTATTTTTCGTATCTAAAGGAATAAATTGACCATAATCATCATGGAAATGGATACCGACCCTCTGGAAGGCAGCAGCTACGATCTAGGAGTGACTGTGAAAGCGGAAATAAAGGAGGAGGACGAAGATGATCATTACAATACTATGTAAGTAATAGAACCTTTTTGATTATTTCTTTTGGACTGTCTTTAGTTATTTGACGGCGAAGTTAAAGCAGGATATTGCTCACATAATCTCTGTCCTCCTACCTCCTACAAGTTGAATATGAGGAATGAGGATAGAAGATTAAACAAATGACAAAAAGAGAGTTTCTAGTAGGTAAGTATAAACTAACGAATATCGTTCGGCAAACTATTTAGTGCTTTAGGTAATACGTTCACGCAGAGGCGTAGCCAGATAAGAAAAGGCTGTGGTCCAAAAAAAAAAAAAAGAGCTTTTATCAAGACAAATTAAAAATATTATATAAAAGGTGTATCTATTCATACACAAAATCTCTTAAGGGGTCATTGTACTCATTATTATCAAAAACTTTCAGAATGGGAGCAAACCTGAAATCACAAAATAAAAAACAGCTGTTCCCTACATTCTGACAAGCTATGCGAACATATGTAGGGAATGATTTCTTTTTTGCAATTCCAGGTTTGGTCCCATATTCTTAGCTAGTTCAATACGAGGTTTGCTGGTCTGGGTCCGAGGGCCCCCTGAGCTTGGGGACCCACGGTAGCTACGCCACTGACTTCACGTCAAAGCATGTATTTTGCGTACCGGTGGTAATATGGTATAATATATATTTAGTGCTTTTTAGAATACGGCATGTGGTGAAAGTAGTGGTCCAATATACACAGTACATTTTGTTCAGCTATCAATACCACAATTATTATTAAAACCATTTCTTACTGTACGTCTCAGAATAATTCCTTTTTGAAAAGTTGGCACATTGTTTTAATAATTTGTCTGTTATTGACATTTTTATTTCATTTGTTTTTTTTTTTAACTGCTGATTACATATTGTGTATGATAATTTTGTAAAATTTAATTTTAAAGGTACGAAAGAAAAAATGTGTTAATTCCTTTCTACTTGAATCTCACTGAGTGTGTACTACTAAGGTTGTTATATACAACAAATACTCTTAATAAATATGTAGTGTTCAATATTGTACGCTGGTACGGAACCCTTGGTGTGCGATCTCAACTCGCACTTGGCCTCTTTTCTTATATTTTGTCAAACAATAAAAACATTAATAGATAGAAACATTAAAAGGAAAGGATTTTAACTTCCAGGGCACTGCTGGAGCTCGCACAATGCGTTCAGACGAACCAAGAACCGATAGAATTCAACTCTACCGATGCGATGATGGATCCGAAGACCGGGCTCATGATCTGTCTCCACTGCCTCGAAGACTTTGACTCCTCCTTACTGTCCGACCACATGATTAACACACACAACTACCGCAGGGTCCTCTTCAAATGTCACATCTGTCAGAACACGTTTCAAGAACGCAAACTCTTAATGATACACCGGCAGGAATGCCAGCCCGAACAGAAGGTGCGCAAACGGAAAACGTTTCAGCAAATCATGCGTGAAGTTGAGGCTAAATACTTTATGGAAGATCAGGAAGACTTACTTGAGCCAGTATCCTGTCCAATTTGCTTGTTAGAGTTACCTAAGTACTGTTTAAAAGAGCATTTGTTGAATGAGCATCGTAAGCCGGATGTTATACTGACGTGTGGGCGCTGTAACAGGAACTTCAAGTCAAAGTTGACGTTGAGGGAGCATGTCAAGCTGGTGCACGAGGCTATTGAGGATTCAGAGGAATGTGAACTCTGCGGTCAGAAATTTAGATCGTTGAAGTATTTGTCCAATCATAAGAGGAATGTGCATCCTTCAGGTGAGATTTCTAGTATATCTGTTATGGACCAAGTAATAAATAGCTACTTACAAGACAAGCTACTTAGGGCGAAATAATTAATTATAATTTGAACTTCCTTATTTATCACAGCCTCGTCATTATAAATATTGCTGTGTGGTCTTTGGGCAATCTGATAATGGGCAAGATTTTATTTGATTTTAAATATTGATTCTACGTTTGCAATCAAAATAATAGTAATAAAACCTGGTTTTAATTGTGCTGCCCCATAGGTGACTAGCATAATAAAAAATGCCCGGTTGATTTGATTTTTTTCAATAGTTATTCTGTATCATACTGCCCTCTCATATTGGGCATTTTTCAAACTGCCCGGGCATTTTTTATAATGCCATAATAATCACTTGGTCCATAACATCTCTATCAAAATTAATTTATTCTAATTAGGCTGAGAATCAGCACTTTTCGGACGTCAAAATTACATTAAGACAGTCCCCCAAAATGTGACCTCTCCAAGGCATTTGATTGCGTCGATCACGAAACCTTACTCTTGAAACTTGAACATTACGGACTAGGTAAACTTGCGCTCGGTTTAGTAAAATCTTATTTAAATGATAGCCTACAGCAAGTTCAAATAAACGGTATCAACTCACTAGGTTTAAAAGTAAAAATGGGTGTTCCACAAGGCTCGATTTTGGGTCCTTTCCTCTTTTTAGTGTACATTAATGATCTACTCCATTTATTAAAAAATCAGCCACACATGGTGTTATTTGCTGACGATACTTCCTTAATTTTTAAGGTAGATAGACGTGCTACAAATTTTGACGAAGTAAATAACGCCCAACTGCAGGTCCAAAATTGGTTCACTGCTAATAATTTAGTATTAAATTGAAAAAAGACTAAGTGCATAAAATTTTCTTTACCAAATGTCAAAAGTAGGGATTGTGAATTAAATATTGAATCAAGAGAAACTAGAATTCGTCGATAAAACTGTTTTCCTGGGGATCACGCTCGACTCAAGGATACAATGGGGTCCTCATTTAACATCTCTTGCATGACGGCTGCGTTCAGCAGCATATGCTGACAGAAAAATCCGTCAATTTACTGATGTAGAAACCGCGAGGCTAGTCTATTTTTGTTTCTTTCATAGCATAATGTCTTACGGTATTTTACTATGGGGACGGGCTGCAGACATCGAGTCTATCTTTATTCTGCAGAAAAGAGCGATCAGAGCCATTTATAATCTACGCAGGCGCGATTCTTTAAGGGAACTGTTTAAGGATATTAACATGATGACGGTACCTTGTCAATATATATAAGAAAATATCTTGCACGTAAGAAAAAATTTACATATTTTTAGTAAAAGAGGCGATAGACATAATTATAGTACTAGAAATAGGGACCTATTAGTTCAACCAGGTTTCAGACTGGTAGTAAAGTACTGACTGACAGACTGGTGGTAAAGTAGACTCATCTTTCATGGGGTACTGTTTAAAATGTTACAATAAAATCCCTCCCCACATACTTCAACTGAATGAGACGAAATTCAAAACTTGTATAAAACGCACACTATGTAGGCAGGCATATTAATAGGTCTTTACCTATGAAATTGCCGTTTTGTATGAAAAAATTTAAACGAATTTTTTTCATGAATTTTTTATTTGTATTAATCGAAGTAATCACCCATGCAATCAATGCATCTTTGCCATCGCAGTGGCAGTTTATTGATGCCCTTCTTAAAGAAATCAGCTGGACGGGAGGCAACAAATTCTTCAAAGGCATTTTGTACTGCCTCTCGGGTATTGAATTTTTTTCCCGCCAAGAAGTTATCCAAATTCTGGAAAAAGTAGTAGTCTGTAGGCGCAAGGTCTGGTGAGTAGGGCGGATGACGGAGAGCTTCCAACCCCAGTTCTTGCAACTTGGAGACCGTCTGCTGTGCAGTATGAGGTCGCGCGTTGTCGTGCAGGAGCAGCGGAGACGAGCGATTGACCAATGCTGGTTGGAGATGCGCCAGCTTCTCCATCATTGTGTTCAGTTCTTCACAGTACACATCTGCAGTAATGCTCACCCCGTTTGGTAAGAAGCTGTGATGAATCACACCGGCGCTAGACCACCAAACAGTGACCATCACTTTTCTAGGGGTAAGTTTTCGTTTAGGGCATTGTTTAGGTGCTGAACCAGGATCTAACCAACTTGCTGACCGCTTGCGGTTATCAAACAGAATCCATTTTTCATCGCAGGTAACAATGCGGTTCAAAATTCCTTCATTTGTGTGTCTGTTGAGCAGTGCAAGGCACGTCTCGACGCGTACTTCGCGCTGGCGATCATTGAGTTCGTGGGGCACCCATTTGTCAAGCTTTTTTACCTTGCCAATTTGACGCAAATGGACCAATATTGTTTTGACGCTAACGTCGAAAGCTGCTGCTAATTCAGCCGTAGATTGTGTATCATCAGCTTCCACAATCGCCTTTAATTCGTCATTGTCGACCAAAGTCTTCGGACGACCGCGAGGTTCATTTTTCAGGTCGAAATTTCCAGAACGGAAGCGAGCAAACCAATAACAGGTGGTGCGTTGGTTTGTAGTGTTAGCTCCGTAAACGTCGTTGATGTTGCGTGCCGCTTGTGCCGTTGCTGCCACGACGGTACTCATATTCCATAATTACTCGAATTTTTAACGTATCCATGATGACGAAAAAGATTGAAATGCGATGAAAATGTAACACTAATCAATAAAGAAATGACTACATTTGGAAAAAAAAATACATGTTTTTAAAATAAAATTAATTTGAAATTAGAATTCTTAGCCAAACAAAAATTATTTTGATTTGACATGGCCAGTACTACAGAACGGCAATTTCATAGGTAAAGACCTAATATAAGTTGGAGGATTACATCTCTGATAAAAATGCTTAGCTTAATGCTGGTCACAACCACAACTAACTAATTAACATTCGAAAATGCTGTTGGAGCTGCTGAAGATGGTAAGACTATCTTTGCATTGTATAAACCCAATCTCTCCTTTGTATTATATAATTGCACAGGTGTGAGTACTATGTACTATAGAGCTACCATTTACCGGGTATTTTGTCTTTCATTGACTTGAATGTGCCCTGTTGGCTGGGAATGTCATGCTCACTCAAATGTCTCGCTGATGGTGGCGTATGTGTTGGATCATTTAGCTCCCTTCAAAATGGTTGAGCTAAATGGTGCTGATCCATGCGGCATGTTCGTGAACGGGCGCCGTCAGTTGTGACTGGTCATTTCTTGGCTGCCATGGCTTATTTTGTTTTTTGAATTGTTCTTATTTTATAATTGCGGACGCTTTTAACGTGCTTTCCACATTCTTCTCACATGTATAATTTCAACATGAATGATGTAACCATTATATTGTAACAATATTTTGATTTAAATCTTGTATCGATCGAGTACTTCCCCATAGAATTGTGGTATGTTTAAAGTTTAAACCAGTAACCACCATAATATTATTCTTAGAACTATTAAACTACTCAAAACGAGGAGTTTTTAGCGCCGTTTCTTCTTTCCAGCTAAATTATTAGAAAGTGAACTTATGACATTCAGAAAGGCCCATTGTTTCAATTTTTTTCTCTCTCTCGTTCGTTCACATCATTAAATGACTTCTTCCGCTCTGGGCGGAGCGGGAGGACGCGTCAGACTTTTACTGACTAAAACACACCAGTGTTCCTTCAGTTGCCTGTTGCCAAGGGTCCCGGTATCCTTTTCGGACTTTCCCGCAACCCTGGCAGGCATCGGTCCTAGCCACGGATATCGAGGGATATGGCTTGGAGGCGTGGTACATGTCGCCTGACCTTGGCCAACCTGGGTGTATATGTGCCTGACGACGGTGCGCACCGTGTATTCTATGTTTCCATCGAAACGTGTCACTGTCATTTCGTATTTTTACAAAATGCCGAATTGTTCCGTGCTTATTTGCAAAAATTGGACAATTACAACAAACCTTAAGACAAGTGGCGTGTTCTACCACCGATGAGTAAAAAATCAAAGCATTCATTATAATATTTAAGGATTTTATAAATATAGTAATTGTGATATTTCAAAACGAAGCATTAGTATCGATAATTGTTAGTTGTTCTTACGGATTTATATAATATACTAACATTTGCTAATTAATCTAAATTAATTAATTTTATATATTATATTATTATTATAAAGCTGAAGAGTTTGTTTGTTTGTTTGAACGCGCTAATCTCAGGAACTACTGGTTGGCATTGAAAAATTCTTTTTGTTGTTGGATAGTCCATTTAACGAGGAAGGTAATAGGCTATATAACATCACGCTACCCTACGACCAATAGGAGCGGAGCATACATGAAAAAGTTGCAAAAACGGGAGAAAACCTTTTTAAGAGCTTCCGTTGCGTGCGCTACGTAAACAGTTTAAGTTACGCAAATATCATGTATGATGGAATTGTTCCTCTTTAAAAGTTCTCAAATAAAGTACGCGACAGCACGTCTATCTTTTAAGATTGACTCACTATAACCTTTTTTATGCTAATCAAATTTGTTCGAAATTAATGCTTTATTTCCGAAGGAGTTTTATCAACATAATATTAACTCTTATTCAAATAAATAGTTTTAACATCAAGGGTATTTATGTATCAGTAAAATACTTTTTAGCTCATTCGAATCGGTTATTTAATTTTGAAGTTATCACGAGTATAAAAATGCAATAGGCGAACCGTTCGACGCGCGCCGGCCGCCGCCGCCGCCGCCCCGCCGCACAGTGGTTCGAAATCGACGCTCCGTGGACATTGAAATCAAAATTTCTTTAGACGAGAAATAAAAATCGGAATGGCTTTATTTCAGTATTATTTATAATATTTGGTAATATGACAGCTATAGACAGCACCATCTCCGAAAAAAAAAATATTTAATATTTTTTTGTATGAAGAAAAACACAAAAGTCGTTTTTTCTCATAACTTAATAAAACTTAAAGCCTGCGGCTTACATGGGGTGTTGTCCTACATGAGGCGATTCCGAAATGCTATAACACGCACACCCATGCGCGCCGCTTCACTCACAGCAGAGTGTTGAATTTCGAGAAATTCAGTTAGAGATTTTTGATTTATGTGTGATCTTGAAAATATACAAAGTAATTGACTTTAGTTTGCTAATTTGATTAGTTATAATGAGAAATAATGGAATATACAATATAAAAATACTAAAAAAAACACTCAAATTGAGACTCATTTACAATATAAATAGATTTTGCAATCTTTCTTATAATAATTTAATTCGGTGTTAGTAGATACACAGTTTGACTTCTTAATTAACATTAAAAAAAAAAGTACAAAAACTTATAACTAATACAGAAAAATACTAAGAATAAGCAATTGTATAATTGAGAAATATATAAAATTTACACAAAAACATCAAACATTAAAATTTTGTCTACTGAGTTTCGTCATCGCTATCAAAGAATTCAAAATCAGAATCCATCATACTTGGCACCTCAACAAATTCAATGTTTTCCTTATCCATGGTATTCGGGTCAATTAAAAGAAGAGACTTCATTTCTTCAGTTAAATCATTTCTACTCTTATTTGTCAGTTTAGGTCTTATCTCTTTTTCTAGCCATGTCTCATACTTCTTGACAAATGTATGCATTGTTCGATTACACGATTTCCAATTTCTATGCAAAACACACATATACACTTGACAAAACTGTTTTAATTTTTTTTGTTCTTCTTCAGACAAATTTGTCGCTTTGGTTAGAAGTGCTTCTAACAAAATACTAGGCTGCGAAAAGCAACTTTTTGTTTTCACAAATATGAATATGTCCAAATTTGTATAAAATCCTTCCATGATAATAAGTAAGTACGTAAGCAAGAAGTTAATGTTATAGCGCGAACAGTTGCTGACAAAAACTAATGATTTTGACGATGTTGTCCCTATTTATATAAAAGTACCCTCTTAATCGTATCTTAATTAATAGTAGTTAGTTAAAATAGCCCTTAACTAATGTATCTTAACTCGTTAACAATATTTGCAACATGCACTAATGAGATGAGACTAAATTACCATCATAAGTTAATTAGCATGCATTAAGCATTGATTTCCTGCTAAACTTGAGATTACGAACAGCTTACATCAAACAATCATTACTATGTAATTATCGTTGCCCATTGGTATGTGCACCTATCCCAAAGATATCAAATAATATAGTATTAAATTCCTTCGAGAAATCCACTGAATTTCTTGAAGTTCATTACTCTGCTCTGAGTGAAGTGGTGAAATAATATATTTCTCAATTATACAATTGCTTATTCTTAGTATTTTTCTGTATTAGTTATAAGTTTTTGTACTTTTTTTTTTTAATGTTAATTAAGAAGTCAAACTGTGTATCTACTAACACCGAATTAAATTATTATAAGAAAGATTGCAAAATCTATTTATATTGTAAATGAGTCTCAATTTGAGTGTTTTTTTTTGTATTTTTATATTGTATATTCCATTATTTCTCATTATAACTAATCAAATTAGCAAACTAAAGTCAATTACTTTGTATATTTTCAAGATCACACATAAATCAACGTAAAAATCTCTAACTGAATTTCTCGAAATTCAACACTCTGCTGTGAGTGAAGCGGCGCGCATGGGTGTGCGTGTTATAGCATTTCGGAATCGCCTCATGTAGGACAACACCCCATGTAAGCCGCAGGCTTTAAGTTTTATTAAGTTATGAGAAAAAACGACTTTTGTGTTTTTCTTCATACAAAAAAATATTAAATATTTTTTTTTTCGGATATGGTGCTGTCTATAGCTGTCATATTACCAAATATTATAAATAATACTGAAATAAAGCCATTCCGATTTTTATTTCTCGTCTAAAGAAATTTTGATTTCAATGTCCACGGAGCGTCGATTTCGAACCACTGTGCGCCGCCGCGACTTTCCCTACTCTAGAGAAGAGAGGATGGGCACTCGAGTAGACCATGACCTGGAATAGGACATAGGATACGGTTTATCCCTATATTCCCACGGGACCGTGATCGACCTACGCGGGTGAAACTGCGGGGCACAGCTAGTATAAAATAATATTATTGGAGTTTCTTTATTCGAAATCGAATCGATTTTTATATAAGGCCCCCAGTATGGAAATTTTTTGAGGGGAGAAATTCATAGAAGCGTAACACTTGTTTTATTGGTAAATAACACGGATAAAATGTTTGAAAAAACATAGTACATATTTTGCACTTCGATCTAATTATTTCAGCCGTTTTTTTTTGTACAGGTGTTATTTTTATGCATTTTATTTCAGTTTTATATGACTTTTGAATTATAAATTAGATTTTATTTAATTTGGTTTTAATTACGTCAAAATAGGCCCAAAAATACTTCTCTCTTTTGCAGTCGGTTTTCATCATAGATATCCAGTTTTTATCGATATTTTTATCGATCAAATATTTATATCAAACCCTAGAGTTGCTTGTGTGCGTACAGTCGCTGTATCTATACTTTCTAATGCCCGCCCCTTTTGAGCATGTGTGCAATAAGTAGCAACAAATGTGTGAAGCATATTTAGTTGTGTGCGTGCGTATCTATTTATTTTGCTTTTGTGTGAGTTTCGGGAGTGGGGAAAAATTGGGACCCCGTCAATTGTGCTGACATGTCTTTGAGGCGCGCGTGGAGCACAACGCGCCATGGTCCTTATCGGCCGGCGAGCTACCCATTGCTCGCTGCCCGCAAGCCCGCGCCTGTGGTGGTCGGGAATCCGCCTGGGACGCCCAGGGCGTCTCCTGAGGCGGCCCATTGTGTCACCCTTCTTTAAAATGTCTACATTTATATCTGTAATTAATAGTGTAGTATTGTATTCATAATTTAATAGATAATGCTCTGTCTGTCCGCAGGCAACAAGATCCACAAGTGCGCGGTGTGCGGCAAGGAGTTCAAGTCGCGCCTGTGCCTGCACCAGCACAGCAAGTACGTGCACCCGCCCGAGTCGGCCATGGTGGAGTGTCCGCACTGCCCCAACAAGATGTTCAAGTCGAGGATCAATCTCACGCAACATCTCAAGGTGTCGCACGGCTGGAAGAGGAAGTGACGTTCATCAAATCTATCTCAAACATTTTAAGGCGAAAGCGCCAGCGTAGACCGCGAAATACATATTTTCTTTTTAATTTGCGGGTCAGTATTCGGTTAGTTCATTAATTTAGCCGTGACTTTGCGGATATCCATTATAAAATACAATAGACGTAGATATATTTAGTGGACGAGCTCGTGGCTAAGTGATAACGTGCGGCTGCACGGGTCGATCCATTAGGTTAAGCTACGCTTGCCGGGTTTAGTCCATAAATGGGTGACCATTTTGACATACCGAAACTCTTCCGTGCCTCGTAAAGCACGTTAAGCCGTTGGTCCCGGCTGTCATTTGTGGATATTTGACAGTCGTTACGGGTTGTCAGAAGCCCGAAAGTCTGACAACCAGTCTAACCAAGGGGTATCGTATTACCCAGTTACCGGTTTGTGGTGGTCAGATAGGCAGTTGTTCCTTGTAAAATACTGGTATTCAGCTGCATGCGGTTAGACTGGAAGTCGACAACAACATAGTTGGGAAAAGGCTAGGCAGATGTGAGATGTGTGTAGATATATTTAGTAACCTAGTAGTCTCTGCGTCCAGCGCTCAGCGTGGCAACACGTTGTGTTCAGGTTCGCGACTGTTCAATCGTCATCCTGAGGATACCTCGTTGAGAGGTGAAACACGTGTCGATTTCTTACAGGATTTTTATGACTCTTGAGGAATAGTTAAGCGGAGTAGGTTACTAAATATATCTACGTCTATTGTATTCTTCAGTATTCGGTTGTATGTGGATCAAAATATGATTCGGGATCGTAACACGCGCGAACGCCACCTGCTACGATCCTTTCAAACTCCGTTTGCTTTTTTTATTAGCAGAATTATAATCATACAAAAACCAGCACTACCTTAGCGCATCCCCCTTAAAAAAAATTATATGTCAAACATTTTAACCATAGAGGAAGAGTTTTTTTTAACATATTGATATGATCTCGTTTTTTAATTAATTTGCAATTCGCTGTTTTTTTTTTTTATTAATCTTAAGTATTTTTTATTTATTTTAAATATATTGCTAACTTTAAGAATAAGTATATGTTTTAATCATGTGGGTGTATTATACACACACCTCTGCCCAACAGGCGTGATGTTATGATTTGTTATTTTTTAATAAAGTCTGTAATATAAAATGATTATAAACTTAATTGTTCAAAATATTATTTATCTTAATTTTCATCCCACACACCCACCGCTGAGGCTCGATTTTTCCAGCCTTCTATAGTTATATTATCAGGTCGATCGAGCTCTGCTCGGGGAAGAATAGATACCTACTTAAACATATCGTCCAGGTATACCAACGTTGTATCATATTTCCCGGGCTGTGAAAATAGAGAAAACAACTTTCCTAGTAAAGGTTCTTATATATTGGTGCGACTTGCCGCGCGACGGAGCGCCGCCGCATTATTTGCCGTGAAGTTTCTCAGAAATTGCTTTGTTAAAGTTGCGTCGCGCCTGTATGTGGGAGCCTTTATGAGACCTAGTTAGATTTTTCACCCCCGTAACGCCGGTAGCACACCTCCGCCGCGAAATCATAGCAGCGAAGCCGCAGTAGAAGCCGAATCGGATTCGCGTAGCGGAACATGACGCGAGTCAGTACAATTGAACTACTGCGGTTTCGCGGCGGTGTGCTATCGTGAATCAGTATAAGTAGGTACTGCAACTTTCATCGAAATCGCTAGAGCTGTTTTCGGGAAAGTGATTACAAATACATAGGAACTTATTATTTATACAAATATCCAGTGCAGACTCGTGGTCACATCAGATTGTCACACGCGACTAACAGGATCTTTTTCCTGTTAAGTGACTGTTAAGTGATAGACGTGCGTACTTAAAGTACGCGCTCTTTAAGTTCGCGAGCTGACTCGGCTCGCCGTCGGTGACACACGTGAAGCTTGCTCTTGTATTGTCAAATTGACTCGCGGTGATGACAGACGACGAGGCAAGTACGAGCAACATTTCAAACCTGTTGGATCGCCGACGAACTTCTCGGCGGTTTTAAAGTCAGAATACTTAGCATGACACACGGGCGAGTAAGCTCGCCGAGCCATAAGTACGCGGACTTGCTCGCACGTCTATCACCCGTTTTAGCCACATTAGTGTTACTGTCTGTAATTACGATTAGTGTCTGGTGTGACTACGAATCCGCACCCAAATATTGCTCATTTAATAGAATAGGAATGGGATGGGTGACCGTCCATTAGTGAAGAGTTCCGAGACCCCTCCTTGCCTCGGAAAGCACGTTAAGAGGAAATAGGGTCGGTCTATTCTCCATACAAAAAGTCATAATAACTCGACATTCGGCTCTCGTCTATTTCCTCCTCCAATATTGGACCAATTTGAAAGATATTTTATAAATTGAATAAGAAGGATATTTACTGTGCCCCTATGTTTTTCTTTTTTCATCATTAATAGTTGTAAAATTTGTACAATAGGCGTCTGATGGCAGCGGTCTAAACAGGCAATTTTGAGCATTTTCTGAGGTTTAGTGCTTCTACAGATAATGTATCATCAAAACGGAAAACATAGGGGCATAAAACTAGTTGATATTTACTTTACTGTAAAAAAATCATTGCTCCTAGGTCATAAACCAGAGAGAAAACATGAATACAAAACAGGCGAGAGCGTTTGTATAGGGAGGGGACCGCCCCAATTACTTCGTAAAGCTGAAAAAAAAATTTTTTTTGATCGGCTTTTTCTGAATTCTTTGACACTGCGTCCACTGTCGGTTGGTACCGCCTGCACCGAGCGATAAATACCTATAAGAACAAAACATTATAATTATCGCTCGGTGCAGGTTAGTAGATTGTCTCGGGGATTGGCCCCGTCTAAATGGTCCATAATTAATATGTCCTCTTATAGCGTTCTTTCTTATAAAAACCTCTTCCTTTCTCTCCCGTCTAAAAATTAAAAAATCTTTTTGACGTAGGTACGATATCATGTCAAATTTAGCGTAAACAGGAAACGCAAAATTTTGTATAAAATTCTCAAAATTTTCGTCCAAAACACTTAGTGTAAGTATTAAATCTGCCAACACGAACACAGTCGTCCTGCCTTGTGAAATACAAGAATGAAAATACAGTAAAAAGAATCCTCTAATGTAAGTACCTACTTACGTATATTTAAGCTCGAGGAATCGGGAGCTCGCGCGGGATGCGGGACACGACTGGGCGCTTCGAGTTTTAAGAATCAAATGATCACATTGATCACCTCCATTTCATACAAATATTCCAATCTGTGACCGAAATCTTTGCCTCCATACAAGTTTCGACACAATCGGCGCGAGCGAATTTCGTCCCACATCCCGCACGGATTCGATTCAATTTGGCCGGAACTTTAAGCCGGCGCCAGACATAGTCACATATTTGATCAAACATCTTTGATAGACTTTCCTCACATATTTGGACACTTGTTTGCATATACCGGCCAGACATAGTCATATATTTGATCAAAGACTTTGATAGACTGCTCACACATTTGACCACTGGCTAGGGGTGAGACGTATATATATCGTAAGTCATACTCATAACATAACAGATAAAAATAACAGATATTAATAAATAACAAATATCAATTTATTCCTAACAATATAAAATACCCGTTACTTAAAATAACATACTCTCAAGACTGTTACCGCGGCTGTTACTTACATACACACTCACACAAAGGAAGGAATATAGCAAGGTTATCAGTTTCTCTCTCTTCCTCATTAAAGAATGGAAGATAGTCAATTGAGATTTAAATACGTATTTATCGCCCGTACAAAAATAACAGGCCATTATTTAATAATAGATATTTGGAACTGTTCTTTTTTTGTAACAGTAACGGTGATAACAGATATCGTGTTTAACCTGTTACAACCCATCTTTACCACTGGCGACATGCTTTGCAGCACGCAGTGTTGCCAATTTATCATTTTTTTAATGCTAAATTTGGCAGTTTCTTCTGTTTTGATTTTTATTAATATTACTTCAGCCAAAATTTGCCGTGTAACGCTTTTTAGTGATTGTTCATTTCATAATTGCTGCCATCGATGATTTTTTTTCAAGACTAATTATAATTTGTTCGAGTTGAGGCCCCATGCCTAAGCTTATAAATTATGACGCCACAAAAACAAATAGGTAGGTTTCGTCACAATTTTGCCTACAATAAGTATTAGGTAAGTACTGATGTCGGGATATCTACCTACTACGCATTAGGGAGCGCGCGCGAGCTCGGCGCCGCACCACCGCGCCGCACAGTGGGCTGAAAGTCGATCTTCAAAGACTTAGGGATCAACTTTGTAAACTTTATCTTTTTTCGGCAGAAATGGGTTTAGGTATCGTATTGTTGACCCTGATCCCAGCTTCACGATATCTATCAGAAGCCCTAAATCCTCTCGAAATCTCTCTTGTATCTGTTTCTTCCTCTGCTGCATCATGGATTTGTGGCTTCTCCTTTGCCAGACCAAAAGTTTAAGTCTTGTTTGTATGGTATGTGTAAAAGACACTCTTTGAAAAGATAAAGTCGATTGGAAATAGTAATTAAATGCACACGATTTATACTTAAGGTTCGAAAAAACTATTTAGGACGGGAGATAGTTGGTTAATGAGATCTAATTATCTCAGCAATAGGGCATTAGATCTCATTATGATAGATAATGGCCAATGGATCATAAGATCTCATTATTTAACCATGCTCGTTATTAAATTACAAAAATTAATTTCCATCAAATTTGTTATGTTTAACCATATGAATAGAAATGTAATAGCTACATTTCTATTCATATAATTTATTTATAACCATTAAGTCAATTATAAACAGATTCAAACCTTTTTTATATTCTAAAAACAAATCTAATTTTGTTTTCCCAAAATCTAGCGAGTCCGCGCATTGTGCGATATGTCAAAAAATGCAGAAAAATACTCAACTCAACTCAACTCAAAGCATTTATTTCAATTAAACCATTTACAGGCACTTTTGAACTGTCAAAGAGTCGGTCAGTAAGTCAGAAAGTTGAAGCTAGTTGCCCATTCCAAAACGTAGATCTCTATGGAGAAGAACGGGCAAGAAAGTCCAAGTTCTGCCAGTTCTCAGTAAGGTGTTTGAAAAGTTGATGCTCAATCAAATGTTGCGTCACTTTAATAGAAATTCCATCTTTCATGAACAACAGTACGGTTTCACCAAAGGGCGTTGTACCACTGACGCCGGTGTCACCCTAATAAAGAACATTTTTAACGTTTGGGAAGAAGCACAAGATGCCATTGGAATCTTTTGCGACCTCTCGAAGGCGTTCGATTGCGTCGACCATTAGACACTTCTGCTGAAACTAGATGGGGTTACTGTGGGGGCACTATGGGGTTAGGAATACAGCTCTTGATTTACTAAGATCATATCTGAAAGATAGAAATGTTAAAGTTCAAGTAAACGGCGTAAACTCATTAGGGTCTGAAATGGCAATGGGCGTTCCTCAAGGTTCGATATTAGGTCCATTCCTCTTATTAGTTTATATTAATGATTTACCCCAATTACTTCTAAATCAACCGAAGATGGTGTTATTTGCAGATGATACATCATTGATTTTTTAAATAAATCGACGGTCACAAAACCTTGACGACGTGAATAGCTCTATTCTTCAGGTCCAAGATTGGTTTACGGTAAATAATTTGGTACTAAATAAAAAACCAAATGCATTCGATTTAAATTACCTAATGTTAGAAGTAGCGAATGTGACATCATATTGAATGGAGAAAAACTGGAGTTTATTAATCAAACAGTTTTCCTGGGAACCACGCTAGACGAGAAATTACAATGGGGACCTCATATAACATCTCTTGCGGGGCGGCTAAGCTCGGCCGCTTATGCTGTTAGAAAGATAAGACAGTTAACAGATGTAGAAACCGCGCGTTTGGTCTATTTCAGTTACTTCCACAGCATTATGTCGTATGGCATTTTACTGTGGGGTCGGGCTGCTGACATTGAATCCATCTTTATTTTGCAAAAGAGAGCCGTCATCTATGTCGCCGCGAATCTCTCAGGGAACTATTTAAAATAATTAATATTATGACAGTACCTTGCCAATTCATATATGAGAATATTATGTATGTAAGAAAAAAATACCTAAATATTTTTAATAAAATAAGTGATAGACATAATTTTAATACTAGAAATAAAGATAAACTAGATCAACCATTTTTCAGATTAGCTAAAGTACAAACGTCTTTTATGGGGTACTGCGTTAAATGCTATAACAAAATACCTTGTGATATATTGCAATTTAAATGAAAGAAAATTTAAAACTCATATAAAAAGTACACTTTGTAAACAAGCATATTACAAACTAGACGATTATATCCAAGATAAGAATGCTTGGAAACATGCTGGTCTTGCTCCATAGGACAAATTAGAGTCTGACAAAATCAAACTGGTTGCGAACTTAGTGGTATATTTTGTAATATTTGTATGTCATAGATTTTTACACTCTGTGATTACTTAACTCATGCACTGATCTATTAGTATTACTTGTTAATCCATGTTAGGAATATTGTAATATCGTTTACTTTTACAATGTTTGTAAATATGTGAGCACCATGTATCTAGCACATAATTAATTTTCTTGTCATTGCTCCATTTATAATTCTTTTTACCTTTTGTGGTACAGTAATCCAGTAGCAGGTGCATCGTCTTCACATATAATTATATAATTCATGTATACAAAATAATATTGTAAAACATTTTTAAAAGAGTAACGGTGGAGTTTCTTGCCCATTCTTCTCCATACGAAAACTACCTTTTGGAAGGGGCAACTAGAATCAGTTCTATTTCTCTGTTTTTGACGTTCAAAAGTGCCTTTTTTGTGCCTATTTGAAATAAATGATTTGACTTTGACTTTGACCAAGGACACTCTTTTAAAAATGGATATAGATATTACAAAATCCCGGGTACAGTATTCTTGTTGCTTCTATATGTGAGAACGATGTAAAACAAAAAATAATCAAAAGCAATTCAAAATTTAAGATTAAAAATAAGCTCTGGCAAATAAGAGGTGACCAGTCTCAACTGACGGCGCCCGTTCACAAACATGACATGTGGATCAGCACCATCCAGCTCAATCATTTTGTAGGGAACCGAATGATCCAACACACGTGCCACCTTCAGCGAGACATTTAAGTGAGCATGACATACTCTCATCTGCTATTTGGCACGGCTTTGACGTGGCTATCACATGAAAAGTCGGACATTATTCAAATTAGTGGATATAAGCTAGCATCATCCTGCTGTCGCAGCACTCGAGCAGGAGGCGGTGTCTGTATCTTGCTACAGGAACAAATAGAGTGCATACCAAGAAATGACATCACAGACATGTCTATAGAGTATGTTATTGAGCTATGTGCTATTGAATTGCCTAAAGAAAATTTATTATTAATTACTATGTACCTATTGGAATAGAAGAGAGGAAGAAGTATTTTATCAACAATTGAAACAGATTCTGAATTATATAAACAAAAAATATCCTGAATTAAATTTAGTTATAGGAGGCGACTTCAATGTAAATATATTATCTATTAACATAAAAACTAACCAATTATTAAATTTAATGCATGAATATAAACAAACACAATACATAAAAACCCCTGCACGTGTATCACACCCACCACTAAAACATGTCTAGATCTAATATTCACAAACTTTTACTATAAAGGTATGTACACGACATTTACATTTAAATCTACCTCAAAAAACAAAAGAAACCATTTGGTATGCAAAGAAAAGACTACAATAACTTAAACATATTAAAATTCAAATCGGAATTACAGCAAATAAATTGGAAAGATATAATTACAAGTGATAAAAACATTGACGACAATTATAAAATGCTTAACGATACACTCATTAAAATCTTAAACCAATGCATGCCATTACAAAAAATTAAATTAAATTCAAAGTATAAAAAATATTGGCTCACCGTAGGCATAAAACATTCATGCAAAAACAAAAGATTACTGAAAATAATAACAACTAAAACTATAAATCCAATCCTAACACGATATGAAAAAAATTTAAAGAGAACTGTATCGACAGCAAAAAAACGGCACTTTAAAAATAAAATGATAAAATCAAATAACAAAGTTAAAAATATGTGGGGAATAATTAATGAACGTACAAACAAGAAAATTAAAACTGAAAAGCGTAATATAACTTTATTTATTAATAATAACGAAACTTCAAAGCCCAAGGAGGTAGCCAATACCTTTAATGATTTCTTTGCTTCTATTGGAGAAGGTAACACCAACCCAACTGGCAACAAACCGAAAGGAGCCCCTGTGTTCTCACCAACTGAGACTACAATATTCCTTAGCCCGGTAGATCCTTACGAGGTGAATACAATATTAAACAACTTAAAAAATAAAAAAAGCCATGGTATAGACGAGATTCCACCTACTCTCGTGAGACAATGTGCAGACGAATTAACTCTACCATTTTACCTACTAATAAACCAATCTTTCGAAGAAAGCGCTTCTCCTAACCTCTTAAAAAAATCTCTAATAAAACCGATCCATAAGAAAAACATAAAAACCGACCCAAACAATTATCGCCCCATTGCTCTCTTACCTACAGCTTCAAAAATATTAGAAAAAGCTATGTGCAATCGAGTTTATGCATTCTGCGAAAAGTATAACATATTGTACGACTGTCAATACGGTTTCCGCAAAAATCGATCCACAATATTAGCAGTGTACAAGTTTATCCAAGAAGCCCTCAATATTATTAATAATAAAAAATATGCAGTAGGTTTACTGCTTGATATGACAAAAGCTTATGATAAAGTACAGTTTGAAATTATATAGCATAGGAATCCGCGGCAAATGTTATGATTGGTTCACATCCTATTTAAAGCATAGAGAACAACTGGTGGAAATAGAATTTTACAACCACAGAACAAATGAAATAGATTTAATCCGTTCCGACAGCAAACTAATTAATGCCTCTATACCACAGGGCAGCGTAATAGGATATTTCCTTTTCCTTGTGTATATCAACGACCTTCCTAATAATATTAATGAATCATGTGTCTTGTTTGCAGATGATGTATCAATACTCACCTCATGTGAATCTAATATTAATTTAAATGAAAAATTAATTTCCGTCCTTAACGCCACAATAAATTGGATGACTGAACATAAACTTGAAATTAACTACAATAAGACAAAAATATTATCATTTCACCCCTGTCAAAAAATACCTATGAATATAAATTTCAGCATTAATGGCTCAACTTTAGAAGTTGTTAACAAATTTACCCTGTTAGGAATTGACATAGATTCACATATAAATTAGAAATTTCACATTCAAAAATTAAGAGCTAAACTATCAAAATTTTCTTATCCAGTTCCGCGAGATCAAAAAAACTACAGATCTTAAAACGGCTCTAGACACCTATTACGCGTATGCCTATGCCTGGCTCACATACGGAGTCATCTTATGGGGAAATAGTACAGACGCGCCCACCTTATTTACTTTACAAAAGAAATTGATTAGAATATTAGTAAATATTGAAGAAACCGTCAGCTGTAAACCCTACTTTCAAGAACTAAAATTACTACCCTTACTCTGTCTCTATATCTTTGAAATATGTAAATTTGTTCGCAAATACCCGGAATTCTATACTAAACGAGAAAACATACAAATAGACTAAACATACCAACTTCGCGACTAAAACTGCACTCCTCTAGTACCTTTGTCATGTCTATAAAAATATACAACAAGTTACCGGAACCAATTAAAGACCTAGATAGAGATAACAGTTTTATTAATAAATTAAAACACTTTCTATTGAGCAAAAGCTATTACAGTATAAAAGAATATTTAGACGATAAATTCTAATTTATAAGACAGACATAAATCAAAATGAACATTTATTACTACATATTAAATCCATAAATAAACAAATAAAATAATTAATATAAATACCACAAAATCTAAATTGAAATCCATATTATATATATTAAATACACAGTGCAATAACTTATTTTCAATTAATATTAAATTCTAGTCATCTAAATAACGAATCAACCAATAAATTAAGCATAATAACCAAATACCATATTTTAAACAAATACTGACTGACTTACTGATACTACTAACACTAACTTAAAGTCAAAATATTGACTTAGAATAATTATTAAAATACCTAAAAATATCAGAAATTAAACAAAGAAGAAAAGTAGAAATTAAATAAAAATACAATTACCAGAATACATACCTAAATATTATAAACAAACAAAGCGCTGTTCCTCCTCTCTCCTACTATGCTGTGCCCGACAGGGTCCATAATTGTACCATTAATCTTAAGCCTACCAACTGTTTTTAACAACATTATGGATTGTAATAAAGAATTGAGAATATTTCAAGTCAACATACATCATACCATACTAAACGGCTCCATGATACTCACATTTACAAAAATTTAAAAAATGCTTCTAAATTATACAAAACTAGTTTGCAAAGAAATTGAGAAATTAATATAATATTATTTTCAGATAAGTTAAATAAGAATAAACAATAAGTTCGTAATGTCAGAAAAAAAAGGGGGAAACAACACTTCCAATTATGACATTTTAACTAGTGAGCCCAAGTGCCTGTGGAGCAGGACCAGCGTTTAGCCAAGCATTTTTATCTACGATATAATCATCCAACTTATAATATGCTTGTCTACATAGTGTGCGTTAATGCATGTTTTAAATTTCTTCTCATTTAGTTGAAGAATAAGGAGTATAATCGTGCCAAAGGAAAAGTGTCGCACTTGTACCGAAGTCGAAATATATCCTTTCTTACATATTTCTCCATAAATTTTTTTCAACCAAGTGCTTTAAAGTAAAGAAAAACGTTTATTTAAAAACTGAAATAGCATTAATTTGATCAATATACGATACCTAAACCCATTTCTGCCGAAAAAAGAAAAAAATTACCAAGTTGATCCCTAAGTCTATGAAGATCGATTTTCAGCCCACTGTGCGCCGGTCATGCGTGCGTGGTACCTACTGGTTGTATTTGGGTACCTACTGTGATGCTATGGGTATCTAAATTCTATAGGTATAAACTTACTTGTATAATTATATTGTCTCAAAGAATTGATAAAAATAAATTAACCGAGTCTGAGTAATAAATTGACTGAGTAGATGTCTAGACTGTCGGACGGTAATCACTAATCAATCTTAAACAGTAACAGTAGGTACCCATGTAAATGTGCATGGCATCGAATGCAAACCATGATGGTCTGTAAATTTCTTCAGCACCAGATCCTGTACTTGCAGACCGCATTTTTTTTTTAAATATACTATATTTGTGTTCAAACATGTGATCAAATATTGTTGCTATGACAGAGCAGACGGAGTAGACGGAGCAGTTATTCATTGATGATTTGTTATTGAAGAAGGCGTCTAAATCACGAAATATTATAGGCATTCAGACATGTCTGTGTAAGAATTTTACTTCAAAGAACATGTTCGGGCATTCGCTGCAGTCTGTGCTGACCGAAAACCCCATTTTTAGGGTTCCGTACGTCCATCCGAATGAAAAAACGGAACCCTTATCTCCAGGATCACTCGTGTGTTGTCTTCCTGTTTGTCCGTCTGTCAGATCAAATTTAATCCGAATCTAATGGAGCGATTAAGTTGCAATTCGGTAAACATGAATTTCTGTGACCCAAACATGTCACGTAAATAAATGAATTTTGAATTTGGGGGTCACTTTTGTGAGGCAAATAAGATAAGAAAAAAACATCTGTACCTTGTGACATATCAAATGAAAGGGGTCACTGTGTCTCAATATTTTTAATTATTATTTTCAATTTCAAAATGAATTATTGTTGTAAAATTATTAACTTACATAAGGAAAATAGAGAAAAATTTACCAGACCCTCCAAAACGGCCAAAACCCCGCAACTGTTGCGCCTAAAATTTTAAAAAAACGCAGGCAATAGTTTTAAGTACGTGCTACCATTAAAAACAGGAAAACCTATAAGATGTCTATGATTTTAAAATAATATGGCAAATCTCTCAATAATCTCTCAATGTGCGTACAAACTTACATTTGCAGTTGGAATGTATGAGGGAGCACATGTGTTTCAACTACCTACAATAGGTTTGTTTAGGGACAAATTCACCCCATTTAATTTTAAAAAAAGGCCCGCCACTATTCCATCGATTTTAATTATTTTACCAATTAATTGCCGTTATTAGCTAATAGTGGGGTGCCATTTTTAAAGCATTATGGTTGCAATAGTACATCTCTGTTTACTTACATTAAATAACATTATTATTATATTACTGCCCATTAGTATTATTACTTAGTTCTTGTGCTTAGTATTATTACTAACTACAAAAACAAACTAAACGATATTTTTATGACACACCTATTTAAATATAAGGAAATATGTGCACGTTTTAACGTTATCGTTGACGGAAACTTAATTTAACGTCTTCACAGATTTCCAAAAATTTACTTCCCTGTGTTAGGTACAGTGATACCATGTTATGTGTACATGTGATAACGTCATGTTAGAGGTTATAAAAGCGCAGAATAGCTCTTGCTGTACCTAGTAAGGTACATAACGCGACTATCACATGAGACCTAAAACCGACCATTAATGTATTGAGTAGAAAATATGTAGGTACTAGGTACAGCTATAATCATATAAAAATAAGAAATAATGGCGTTTCTGCAGTTTGTGTTTTAATTAAGGCGCTTAATAGAGGTGTCACGTACATTACTATTTAATTGTTACTAACTGATTATGAGACAGAGATTTTATTTTTTAGATAAAAAATTGGAAAATGCCGCGAGTCTGTCGGGAGTGTGGTAAGTACCTACAATTATTTCGCTACCGATTTATTTATTCAATTTTGGTGACTAAACTTTATTTTCATTAAATCGTCGAACAGACTTGTAACACGTGATGCGGCTTAACTTTTGGGATTGGGACACAGAATGAAACAAGAAAAGTTTGATTGCTATTACGTTCGGGGGCGTGTAGGGGTTTATTTACGTTGCTTAAAGTTAAGTGACGTTCAAACGTCAAAAATGTATGGTTAAACAGTCGCTAATCATTACTTAACTATAAGCAACGTTGTATAAATAAACCCCCTTGTGTCCCTCAAAGTGTTAATAAAAAGCTTAACGCGCGGTTATTCAAATACAAGCTTTAATTTAATTTATTTGTTGTTTGCAAGACTCCAAATAAAGTTACGAGTTTAGAAAATTACGTCGCCTCTTCGCTATGTAACACACACGCTTCACACGTAAGTATCGCAGTCGGGTAACCATGTAGAATGTATACCGTTGCTGCATTTATTTATTTTTATCTAACTGCTAAGAAGAATTATGTTTTATGCGTGTACGTTTGTGCATGTACAATATGTCTGGAATATCCAAACGACTGGATGGTTTACTTTTAGTTAGTATCCATAGAACCTGTAACCGTTCAAGATAGGATTTCAGATAGGTACTCGAAGGCAAACCGCGAAATTCGAAATTATTTTCGTTTTTTTCCAAACCTGAAAACTAAAAAAACGTTATTAGATTTGAATTTCGCAGGCTACTTTATTTCATTAGCATTAATTCTAATCTTCAGACTGTACGCCAGAGCCTAGAAGACGTATGTAGACGAACGTTCTCAATTTAATCCATAATCTTAAATTTTCAGATCCAGAATCAGGTAACATAGGACAGGAGACGTTTCAAAGACATACGGCTGCTGTTAGATGCCATTTTCTCAAATTAATAAAAAAATATTCGGCACTGCTATGTAGGTATAATATTATTATGAAAGAGCTCCACCGTAAACCGTGACCATGAGGATAACAAAATATTACTCACTAAAAGGTAAAAAGTAAAAACCCAAGTACAAAATCAAATGCAAAGTTCAAAACAAATCATTTTTCAAACATACGCTCAGTGTGCTTTAGCACTATTACCGTGCGTTTGTAGGTACTGGCGAAACATTTACGACAAAATATGTTGAAATCTCTATTTGCTGTCAAACATTGACAGAAAATAGGGATTTCAACTTGTTTTGTCTTGATTGTTTCGCCAGTGCAAACGCACGGTTAGTATTTAGTACGTTTCGAGACAAAATTAGACAATTTTTTTTTCGAGCTGCGGTTAATAAGCCTCCGTCTGAAGTCGCGATTCGCGTCATGCGTTGCAAGTCTGTTGTTTTTTATACCCAAACTTTAAATTATAAAAAAGAAAAACGATATTTTAAAACCGATTTTATTTTCTTTCCAGTAATGTCGAAGAGTCAGTATCGTGCGTGCGATTCAGCCGCTGAAACTAGACGAGCCTTCCTTTCGCTTTGTTTTTTCATTATATTTACCTCTTTATTAATTATTCTAGTTATAGCAGTGCTTTATGTAAAGAATTCTGATTCTAAAATACTTGAGTTGGACGAAAAATTATTAAGTTATAAAATATAAAAATGTAACGTGATTATTTTGTAAAAAGATTATGTTAAAAATGTTTATAATGTGGTTTGGGAATAAAGCAACGATGAATTTATTTTTGAGTTTTTGTTTGATAGAGACGTGTTGCGCCGACCACACAAATTGGGATACGGGCAGGAAAATGATGATGTTAGACTTATAAACTGATTGAAAATGAAAATAATTACTTAGTTTAATGTCGCTTCTTATAAACTGATTGAAAATGAAAATAATTACTTAGTTTAATGTCGCTTCTTGAGAAATTTCAAATAGCCGATTGCTATTTCTGTCACATCGTGATTTGTGTACATGACTTCACTTTCCGTGATTAAAAACTAACTAGTAACCTACTGTCAACCGCTAATCTATGTCAGTAGTGACAGATGAACTATGAAAACTTGCTAAAACTCACGTTCACACACCGAACAACCGATTTTTTGCCAGGGATATTAAAAACTCTGTGGTCGTGAGATTTAAAATCACCAGCGCGTGTGTATGTATCTGGCGCCATCTCCACGGGCGGGACAATTGCGGCGTTAGTCTCGCCGTGCCATCAAATTGATTAAAAACTATGAATCAATCTCGTCGCGGTGATAATTTGATGGCATAGCTATCGTTGCGATTCTTCCGCCCGTGGAGATGGCGCTACTGCAAGTACAAAGTATAGGCGCTGCTGTCGATATCAATTTGCTGTCAGGGACTTGCGTTTGGCTTTTCATTTTGAGCATAGATTATAAATATTATGAGTTTTGAGCTTCAGGGATAATGTCTCTCGCGTCATGCGTTACAAGTCTGTTATTTTTATCTGAACGTTTTAAGTGTTAAAAATAACCGATTTTATTGTTTTCAGTATTGCCAGTAATGGCGAAGCCTCAATACTATACCGGCTTCACGAGTGCTGAAAAAAAACGGACTTTATTTTGGCTCGGATTTTTAGTTTCATCTACCTCTTGCATAATTATACTTGTCCTCATGGTAAAGTTTATTATGAATGCCGGTCCTAAGTGAATTAATTTGGGCAAAAAAATTTGTTAAAGTGAAAAAAAAAAAATGTAACGTGATTATTTTGTAGAAAAAATATTATAAAATGAATGGTTTTAAGTGATTTTGAATATACCGTTCAACTTAAGTATGGGTTTTTTGTATTAGGTATAAGTAATCTATATATACAATTGAAAATGGTTTTCGTTGTAAGCGCATCTCTTGAGAACGGCTGGACCGATTTGGCTGTGTTTGAAACGAAGTTCTTTTACGCGCCTTGCGGTAGGACCTGGTAGAAATCGTCACGTACACACGGCTACACATCAAACTATACATTTTCATTTTGACCTCGCATTGTACGGAAATCCTATACAATGCGAGATCAGCATAAACTGGAAATGTATAGCTTGATGTGTAGCCGTGTGTACATAACGAAAAAGCGTACGACTTTCTTTTTGGTCAAAATGAAATCCCAAGATGGCGGCTGCGAAAATTTTAATTTTTTTTCATCGTGGGCAGGCGTTCATGGTTTTCGAGGTTGTTTTAGCCGATAGTGAGGTCAAAATGTACATCCAAGATGCGGCTGCGAAAATGTTCTGTTTTATATCCACTTACGTAAGAAAGAACTTTGTTCCTGTACGGGGTACCCTGACCGCACACGTATTTTTTATTTTTGTTTTTAAATGTTCGTAAGTCTGAATATGATGGTTTTTAAGGAAAAAAAATTGGAGCATTGGAGCACCCGAACATTGGAAATTGTGGGAAACCTCAAAGAGCTTTTTTCTATGGGATTTTTGAATCGTTTGGACAACGTCTGTCAGGTCAGCTAGTAGTGAATGAAACAACTAGGTTTTTGCACGTTATGTGAATTATTTAAAAGCTACCTTGGTATATTTTATATTTTCCTCAAAGCGGTTCAACGCAGGCAAAGTATTTAGCGGCTAGTATGGAGTGAGGCGCGGGCGCGTACAGTTTGATTCAAACTTAATGGCGGCTCGGAAGTTAGTCACTCGCTGCACAGTACCCCACCCCTCACCCCCGCTGACACATGAAATTGTTACGCAGCAACTCGCCTCATGTTCCGAGCCACCATTAAGTTTAAATCGAACTGTACCTATCTATGATTTTGGCACATTATAATAAAGTAACAGTACTATATCTCTAATTAATAAACAGACAGAGCTGCTCTATTGTACACATAGTTTGCAAAAAGCGGTAAATAAAGTCTATGTAAGGGGTATGCTGTACATTTCGTTCGGGTCGGCACGATTCGGCACAACCGAATAGGCGTTTTTATAATTTCTATCTTGACGTTGACGATATTATCTTATACGACCACGGACTTACAATAACATAGGGAAGTTGTAAATATATGAAAATATATGAAGATGCTTTTAAATTTCCGTCGACGGCAATACGATGCACGCCGACGTTTTCACATCAACGGTTGTTTTAAAATCATAGACGTGGACTTCCATGATAACTTGTAGAAATTGTAAGCGCACATTATTATTCTATTTTTCCACCCGGCTGCCGAATCATGCCGACCCGAACTAGTGTGTAGCACGCCTAAGCGGGCGCGAGAAGTAACGTTTTGTATGCGGTAGCAGAATGTTATAAAGGTAAATTGCATACTTAGGGACTTAGGCCGGGATCTATAAACGTCACTTAGCACTTGCTTTGTCTAACAGTCCTTTCACAGTTATTTTACCTCTAATTTTGCGTCACTGTCTAAATCACATTGATCTTTATTGTTATTATAATACGGTTGCGATTAGGTTGCTGCCACTTACAAGTTTGTCAAAATCACAGTGATCTTTATATTCGTTGCAATATGTTTGCTCTTGGTACAACTACTAATCAGTGTGTGGTACAATATTGGTGCTGTCAGTGGTAAAATATGTAAATGTGAAAGAGCTGTAGGTACCTTTTATTTCTACCAACCATGCACCGCTTTGTTCCACAGATCAGATTTTTTTAGTTAATGTATGGTGACGTTAAGACGATTCAGATGGCGGCTCGAACTCCGTCCCTTCACACGGTTACTAGCCAAGTAACAGGGGACACTTTCCTCTGGAAATACATGAAATGGGTGCACGTAATAGGCCTGGCACTCATCCTGAGTGTCGGCACAACAATGTTAGTTTTCTTCTTTAAGAAAGAAAACGAATACGTGCCTCCGTGGGAAAAACATAACATAGCATTAAATTGATAAAATAAATTGTTTTTAATGAGATCGTGGTTTTCTTGTACGTCTGTATATCGTTAATAACAGTATTAATCGAACAGTTATGGTTTCAAACACGTTTCGAGACACCTCGAATTGTTTCGAACAGACTGATCTCCTAATTTTAGATTATCTTCTCAGCTGGTACGTGGGTCCAGTGGGTCTTCACTTATGTGAAGGTAAAAGGTCTCATGTAGTAGGTTGCGAGTCACGACATTATTGCGAGTGATGCGGTGCTCCTTATGAGACTGTCCAATTTGCTGGAGTGTCCCTTATGTCTGTTCACTTGATGAGCTGAACAATGCCTCTGACGCCGCAATCAACGAGGCCAACTACTGCCCAAACAGTACCGTCGATATGAAAAGAAGTAGAATTACATTATTTTTCTTTTTTTCATTTGTTGTCTTATTATCAATTTATCGATGTAATGCCAAACACGTTTTCTACCGCTCAACCTTTGGGTAATGCAGAGACAAACAGCGGCAGGTGCAATATGAAAATTATCGTCGATGTGGCGACGCTTGGGGAGGCCTGTGTCAAGCAGTGGACGTTCGGCTGAAGTGAGAAAGGATGAGTCACATTATAGAAGTGGATCAATGCAACGGTAGGATCATAATCATCATCTAAGCCTGGAATCACCCACTGCTCGGTATAGGTAATAAAGGTATCGGTAGGATAATGTTAATAAAGTATTTTTTCAACAGATCGTGACCAGAGTTTTGTATCAGTTTTGTTGGCCGCATGGAGAAGCAAAAGACATCGAGCCCGCCGGGGCCCGCCTATCAGAATGCCTTCATAGTACGAGGGCCCCTCCACGGCGAACAGTTGCTTTGCGGAAGGTTTCGATGGGTCTGGGGCGTATGCTTCATTATGCTATTTAGTTTGTTCCTCGCGTACTTCATGGTATCGATTTGGAAGCATTGTTCGAATTCATGATGATTATGAAGTTATTTCTAAGTAGTGTGTGTTTATAAAGATGTTCTTTAGTGTCGTTAAATGTGTTTTTTTTCTTATTCTTTTTATAATTTAGAAAAGGTTAAAAAGTGCATATCTATCCCGCTATCCCATTTTTTAAGGTTAATAATTATATGAATAATTAGTTTGCCAAGTAACACAGAACTCTTTCCTCTGGAAATACATGAGTGCAATAGGCCTGTACTCATTCTACGTAATTATGATAGTTTTATTGCTTATCTATAAGGGAACAAACGGTGGAACCTCAGTGGAAAGGACATACTTGAAAGAAAAAGGAGAGGTGCCATATGCGTGGCAGAAACTAACACAATAAAATAAAATAAAATTTACTAACTTCGTGGTTTTCTTTTACTTTGAAGCTGATAGCATGTTTTGTCTATTTATCATTATTAACAGTGATACTGGGACAGTTATAGTTTCAAACACGGTTCGGGACACCTCACATAGTTTCGGACTGAGACAGAGGTCCTAATTTTGAAATATCTTCTCAGTTGGTACTTGTTGGGAGAATTAAAAAATTCTAGTATTTCACGGAAGTGAAGGTGGAAGGTCTCATGTGATAGGTTATTGTACATGACGATATTGTTTCGAGTGCGGTGCTCCTGCATGTTGCATAGCTATTCACAACCAATCGACACGCTTCCGTGCCAAATTGAACATAAATCCATGTTATGGAAGGAGTCCTGCATATCAAAACATATTATAATCAAATGTTTGTCATTTTCTACACGACAGCCTGACAAACGGTTGTGTGAATAGCTATGCAGATCAGACTTTGACACCTGCACCCTTGATAATCTGAACATTGCCCTGACGCCGCTATTAACGAGGCCACGTACCTGGGCCGAAACACTATATAGAAACACGAAACAAGAAGAACGACATTATTCGTATTTTGCTAGTCTCATTATTTATTTATTTATTACTTCAAGCACACAAATGTACAGAGGCGGACTTAATGCCAAAGGCATTTTCTACCAGTCAACTCTTGAGCGATGGTGATCAGACAGAACCTAACTCAAACTCAAACTAAAGCATTTATTTCAATTAAACCATTTACAGGCACTTTTGAATTGTCAAGGAGTCAGTCAGTCAGAAATATGAAGCTAGTTGCCCATTCCAAAGCGTAGTAGGTACCTATGGAGAAGGTTACATCTCATCAGGATTACATCATTCATGTTGAAATTATACATGTGAGAACAATGTAGAAAGCACGTTAAAAGCGTCCGCAATTATAAAATAAGCACAATTCAAAAATTAAAATAAGCCATGGCAGCTAAGAAATGACCAGTCACAACTGACGGCGCCCGTTCACGAACATGACGCATGGATCAGCACCAGGCACAGGTTGAGCTGAAAACCATTTTGAAGGGAGCTAAATGATCCAACACATACGCCACCATCAGCGAGACATTTGAGTGAGCATGACATTCCCAGCCGCCAGGGCACATTCAAGTCAATGAAAGACAAAATACCCGGTAAATGGTAGCTCTATAGTACATAGTACTCACACCTGTGCAATTATATAATACTAAGGAGAGATTGAGTTTATACAATGCAAAGATAGTCTTACAATCTTTAGCAGCTCCAACAGCATTTTCGAATGTTAATTAGTTAGTTGTGGTTGTGGAGCAGGACCAGCATTAAGCCAAGCATTTTTATCAGAGATGTAATCCTTATAATATGCCTGCCTACATAGTGTGCGTTTTATACAAGTTTTGAATTTCGTCTCATTCGGTTGAAGTATGTGGGGAGGGATTTTATTGTAACATTTTAAACAGTACCCCATGAAAGATGAGTCTACTTTAGCCAGTCTGAAACCTGGTTGAACTAATAAGTCCCTATTTCTAGTACTATAATTATGTCTATCGCCTCTTTTACTAAAAAGATGTAATTTTTTTCTTACGTGCAAGATGTTTTCATATATATATTGACAAGGTACCGTCATGATGTTAATATCCTTAAACAGTTCCCTTAAAGAATCGCGCCTGCGTAGATTATAAATGGCTCTGATCGCTCTTTTCTGCAGAATAAAGATAGACTCGATGTCTGCAGCCCGTCCCCATAGTAAAATACCGTAAGACATTATGCTATGAAAGTAACTAAAATAGACTAGCCTCGCGGTATCTACATCAGTAAATTGACGGATTTTTCTGACAGCATATGCTGCTGAACTCAGCCGTCCTGCAAGAGATGTTAAATGAGGACCCCATTGTAGCCTTGAGTCGAGCGTGATCCCCAGGAAAACAGTTTTATCGACGAATTCTAGTTTCTCTTGATTCAATATTTAATTCACAATCCCTACTTTTGACATTTGGTAAAGAAAATTTTATGCACTTAGTCTTTTTTCCATTTAATACTAAATTATTAGCAGTGAACCAATTTTGAACCTGCAGTAGGGCGTTATTTACTTCGTCAAAATTTGTAGCACGTCTATCTACCTAAAAAATTAAGGAAGTATCGTCAGCAAATAACACCATGTGTGGGTGATTTTTTAATAAATGGAGTAGATCATTAATGTACACTAAAAAGAGGAAAGGATCCAAAATCGAGCCTTGTGGAACACCCATTTTTACTTTTAAACCTAGTGAGTTGATACCGTTTATTTGAACTTGCTGTTGTCTATCATTTAAATAAGATTTTACTAAACTGAGCGCAAGTTTACCTAGTCCGTAATGCTCAAGTTTCAAGAGTAAGGTTTCGTGATCGACGCAATCAAATGCCTTGGAGAGGTCACAAAAGATTCCTATGGCGTCTTGGGCTTCTTCCCACGCGTTTAAAATGTGTCTTAATAAGGTTACACCGGCGTCAGTCGTACAACGACAGTAGCAGACCGTAACAGTGGTAGACCGTGCAATTATGAAACTTATCGTCGATGTGATCATCTCAGCCTGGAATCACCCACTATAAAGGTAACGGTGAAAAATGTTAATAAAGTATTTTTTCAACAGATCGTTACCAGAGTTTTGTATCAGTTTCGTTGACCGCATGGAGAAGGCACAGAGATCAAGCCCGTCTGTGGCCTGCATGGAGAAGGCACAGATATCAAGTACGTCTGTGTTCCGCATGGAGAAGGCACCGAGATCAATTCCGTCTGTGGCCCGCATGGAGAAGGCACAGAGATCAATTCCGTCTGTGGCCCGCATGGAGAAGGCACAGAGATCAATTCCGTCTGTGGCCCGCATGGAGAAGGCACAGAGATCAATTTCGTCTGTGGCCCGTATGACGAAGGCACAGAGATCAATTTCGTCTGTGGCCCGCATGGAGAAGCCACAGAGATCAAGTCCGTCTGTAGCCCGTATAGAGAAGGCACAGAGATCAACTCCGTCTGTGGCCCGCATGGAGAAGCCACAGAGATCAATTCCGTCTGTGGCCGTTTATCAGAATGCCTTCATAGTACGAGGGCCCCTCCACGGTGAAGAGATGTTAAGCGGAAAGTGTCGATGGGTCTGGCCCCTATGCTTCATTTTAGTATTTTGTTTGTTTATCATTTACTTGATTGTATTGATTTGGAAGTATTATGACGATGATGATGATTAGTGGTGATAAAGATATTTCTAAGTAGTCTGTGTCTATAAAGATGTTTTTTGCTGTCGTTTCATGTGTATCTTTCTTATTTTTGTTATACCTTAGAAAAGGTTAAAAATTTCAGGTTATCCAGGTTATTCAACACGAAGTTAATACGAATAATATCTGTCAGTGGTTTGAGTTTAATAACAGACAGAGCTGCACTATTGTACACATTATATGCGAATAGCGATAAATATAGTTTATGTAAGGGGTGCTACACTCATCGGGTCGGCATGATTCGGCCCAACCGAATATTTATTTTCCGCCAAGTTGCCAAATAATGCCGACCGGAACAAGTGAGTAGCACGCTTTAAAGGGAGCGAGCGCATCGCCGTTTCAACTGCTTAAGTCATAAAAATATGAAGAAGTCACGTCTTCTATAACACTGGGCCACATCTAAATGAATGTCTTAGTAAAAGTGCGCTGTTGGGTTTTCAACCATCACCACTGAGCCTACCTTTGAAGACAATTCATTTAGGTGCCGACTAGTATTAGTGAAGCGAACATAAGTTCTGTCACGAAATTAAGGGGCTGGTGCCAGTACCTAATATTTCTTTCCACCGACCAGCCACCGCTTTGTTCCACAGATCTGACTGTTCTTGTTATTGGTGCCGACGACTCAGATGGCAAACCCAAAACCCCGACCCATCTTTACTGCCAAAAACGGAGAGGACTCATTCCTCTGGAGAAACATGCGGTGGGTGCACGCACTAGGCCTGGTGATCATCCTAAGTATTGGCGTAACTATGATAGTTTTATTAATTATAAAAGAACAAAAGGAAGAGCCGCAGTGGAAAAAAAAGTTAAGATACTTGAAAGATGTAGAAGGGGTGCCAGAGGATTGGGAGCAACTAGTGCAATAAAACAATAAATTGTGCCAGACGACTGGGAGCAACTAGTTCCATAAAAAAATAAATTGTGCCAGACGACTGGGAGCAACTAGTGCCATAAAACAATAAATTGTGCCAGAAGACTGGGAGCAACTAGTGCCATAAAACAATAAATTATGCCAGACGACTGGGAGCAACTAGTGCCATAAAACAATAAATTGTGCCAGACGACTGGGAGCAACTAGTGCCATAATACAATAAATTGTGCTAGACGACTGGGAGCAACTAGTGCCATAAAACAATAAATTGTTTTTACTGACTCCGTGGTTTTCTTTTACTCTGAAGCTGATAGCATGTTGTCTGTTTATCGTTAATAGCAGTGCTAATGGTGCCGATTCTCTTGTACACCGAACTAAACTAACTAAACTATCACTAAAATTCCTTACTTTTGACTATGGGAATCTTGGCGCTATTCTGCCAAATAAATTCTCTAAATTTAAAACTTGTTTTGACACAACTAAAATTGAATTTGACAACCGCGCGCCTCCACTTGGTACTTGTTTTCCCTACCCCGTTGTTTTTTTTTTAGAGCCAGGGTCGCGCATGCACGGCAGCCTCGACGTGTTTTTAATGGAATTTTTCAGTTTTTGTATGGAAAATAACGAAAAAAAAAAAAATATTACCAACATGTTGAGAATTAGGGGTTTAGGGGTTCCCTAAAGGGGGTCGAAATTTTCATTATTTTTGCTATAGGACACACCGTTTTCGAGATATATGCAAAAGAAAATAAAAAAATACACTACTGTTTTTTGTAACTGAAGTCGAGGTGTTGGTTTGAATTTTAGTTCATGACATCTAATTTTATTCCACAAATTTTTAATCGCGATTAAATATAGTCAGATTTAGTTAGAGGATTTTAGATATAGGACGAATCGTTAAATTCAGAATAGCATTTTCACTAAACTAATCTCATCTTAGTGCTGTCAAACTATATTATAGTTAAGTTGTGTCATATAAAGTCAGTCAGTTCAGAATGAGTTTGATCGTTTGACAGGACTAAACTAAATTTTAGTGATTTTTAGTTTAGTTTAGAGAATTTTGTGACAAGAGAATCGACACCAATGCGACAGATAAGGTTTCAAACACATTCGGAACACCTCGAGTTCTCGAGCTCTTAACTTTGAAATATGTTTTCAGTTGATACAAACGGGCAACAGTGTATCACCCAGCCCACACATTATCACTGAACGGTTTGGAAATGATCCGGCCTAACAAAACGACACGTGGATTTTCTGGTGCCTACCAGTGCGCGTTGTGGATGCTAAACAACCCAAGACGCGTAAAGATAGACGATAGATAAGAAACTTTGTCACAGATTTACGCATGGCTGTGGACAAGTACCTACTACTACGTTACTAAGTACCTACTTACTTGTAGCACAAGAATAAAAAAGTCATGTGCTTGTGGTGTGGGCCGTGTGGGTACTCCAGATAATTATAATATTAAGTATTCTAATGAGCACTCGAGTTAAGTTCAGTTTCTCAGAAGTTTATTGGTCACAGACAGTAGGGACTTTACCGGACTGTCTTTGTCTTGCTAAAAGTTTTTTCTCCAGAAAGCATAAAGAGGTAAGCAGAGGTCTTATAGGTATAACCATCCAACACCAAGACACGTGGGGCACATATACACTATCACACTATCAATATCTGACGCGCTCGAGAATTTTGCTGTTTTTTTTGTTTTTGCTAGATCCCCATTTAGCATTGTCGGTTACAGGTACGTAAACCCACTAGTAACCCACAATGCTAAATGGGGATTTACTCGAGCGTGCACAAGCTTTCAAAAATATAAAAAAAAACGTCCGCTTTCTCGAGCGCGTCAGATATTGATAGTGGGTATGTGCCCCACGTGTCTCTGATTACGTAGCTCCCATTCAAAAGAAATACTGAAGATTCGGAGGTGACGCAAGAATGTGGCGGCATTCTGAAAATGCAGCAAAAATCGCTGTTTTGATTCAATACTCGTGCGGGCCACGATTATTTCGAAATAGCGATTTTTCAAAATAGCGATTTTAAGGCGCTTGGTTCCGTTTAGTACCGTAACATGGTCAATTTAAAAAGCCTACTCCTCATTAACGGTTTGGATAAAAGATCTGAAAAAAATATATGTTTGCCATAGATTCATGTACAACATTTTATTCGAGCAGTTTTCGTAAGATTTTGCCTTAAAAAAATATCTACCAAGACGCACTTGTTAAACGGCTTTGATGTTTGGAAATATTTTTATACTGAAAAATTGATGGTTAGAGGTACTACAGGTTGTTCGTACCATAAATTTAAATTAATCAATATTTTTAAGAATATTACCCCACTTAGACATAGAGGTTCAGAGGTGCTCTGCGCGGGGCGCGGGCGGCAGTCGCGAGTTAGCATTGCTACGGGACGGCTGTGTCGCTCGTTGCTCCGCCCCGGCTATCGACCGACTATGCATGTTTGCGTGTGCGTTTATAGACTAGCTCGCTGCAGAGAGCCCAATTCAATTGTGCGCGTAGGCGCTTTGTTGTTGAGTTTCTTTTTTTAATTTGCAATTACTTATTAAGCCTTTTTTTTATTTACATTCACATAATTTACATACAAATTTATAATATAAGTAAACCAAAAAATAATGTTAATGTAACATAACATCACGCCTGTATTCCCCGAAGGGTTAGGCAGAGGTATACCTTTAGTTAGTAATTAAAATTTTAATTTCGTTATACATTATATACTACTGCCGTGAATTTTTTCACATATCCAAAATTCACACCTTTACACCTTATACACCTTTTATTTTCGTTCAATTTTCGTGTATAAAAAGATACCTTTTTGTACACGAAATATTTTAAGGGGTTATTGTACTCATCATTATGAACAGCTTTCACTATGGGACCAAGCCTGAAATCACTTTACTTTATGTTCGCATAGCTCGTCAAAATGTAGAACAGCTGACTTTTTTTTCGTGATTTCTGGGTTGGTCCCATATACACACGGCTACACATCAAGCTATAAATTTCCAGTTCATACTGATTTCGCATTGTATAGAATTTCCGTACAACGCGAGGTCAGCTTATACTGGAAATGTACCTATAGCTTGAAGTGTAGCCGTGTGTACAATGACCCCTTAAAATATTTCCTACCTACATACCTAACTACATACCTACCTACATACTTACCTACATACATACCTAGAAAACCTACCTACATACCTACCTACATACTTACCTACATACATACCTAGAATAACTACCTACATACCTACATTACCTACATATCTACCTACATACTTTATACCTATACTCCATTTGAAATAAGATTAGACGTATAGATAAGCTTTTTTTACATTCCGTTCAACCGATTTTGAATTCTATTGCGTTGGTGGCATGACAAGTGGCAGCCGCAGTAGATAGTTGGTATTGTGTAACTATTTTTGCTTTTAATCCTTATACCTACGGTATAGAAGTCAAAATCGGTTGAACGGACTGTAAAAGGGTTTGTTTTAATGTCTAATCTTATTTCAAACTAGCTGCCCGCCCCGGCTTCGCACGGGTTGCACTAAGTACTTATCTACGGCGCACCTACCCTACCTACCTACCTACCTACTCTATATACCTACCTACCTACACCTACCTCCCTACACCCACCAAGATATCTACCTACCCAACCAACTTACCCTACCTACCTAGCTACCTACCCTACCTACCTACCTTACCTACCTACCCTACCTATCCTACCTACCCTACCTACCCTACCTACCTACCCTACCTACCTACCCTTCCTTCCTACCTACATCATAACTATATACATACCTACATACATACCTATCTACCGAGATATCATCAAAAAAGTCATTGTATACTGAATGTATGAGCCGGTATTTTTTGGAGTTATACTTACATTTTTAAACTCGTGATAACTTTCGAACAGAATGTCCGAATTGAATAATTCAAAAAGTTATATAAAGGTATTGAAGCAGTCTTAATTATATGCATTTATTTTGATAAGGATTAATACCAAGATACAAGTAAAGAGCCTTTTCTAGCGGCGTCATTTCAATTAAATTTTCAAAATAAAAAAAACACTTATTGTGGCATAACTATAATAGCTAGACATATTATGCTGTCGCGACACTTTTTGTTAATAATAATGTGTTCTGCAAAGTCGTAGTACATTATTTTATTCTATACTCAATAGTTTTCGCAGCGCACGCGATGTAAAGAATATTTTAGGTATTTTTTTTACACCTTGGGTTACATTATTGGAGTTTTAGTAAAGATCCCTAATCTTTTCTAGCAATAAATATAGCTTATGTTACTCAGGGTGAATGTAGCTTTCTAATGGTGAAAGAATTTTTGAAATCGGCGCAGAAGTTTTTGAGTTTATTCATTACAAACATACACACAAAAATACAAACATACAAAAATAAAAATCTTTCCTCTTTATAATATTAGTGTATATGTAGATGGGGTATACTATACATACTTCTATATTTACATGTTGTACTTAGTAAACGCTCAAAACTCCAGCACCTACATAACATAGGTTTTTCTGTTGCATGTAGAATACGCGTCATAGTGGCAACCTATTCTTACCATTGCATTGCTGAAATTCGCATAATTACGGTAACATTTATTTGTAGCTGTAAGGGGTAAGCAGTGGATCCGCAATCAATGAGGTCTGGGTTCGAATCTAGTAAGTTTTTAATTTTTTGAAACCATCATAATTATTTATAAGTATTCTAAGCAACAATGTTAGTTATAATTTGAACTATTTATGTTTATTTATAATCTATTCATTCTTATTTTTTATTTTATTATGAAATTTAATATTTATTATTGTATTACTATATAACTATTTATCAGTATTCAGCAGACTTTATTGAAAACTAATAATATGATTTAGACTTTATGCATGTTTTTTTTTAAATGTAACGTAACGTATGAACACAATGAAGTCGAGCACGATACAGCCAGAGCGTGTATGAGTGATGTCTCAACATTCCACAGATAACACACACATAATGAACTGTCGTCGTACTACGCAAAATATAACGTCGTCGTACTATGCAAAATACAGGGTGTAAGGGTGAGCGAACAGTCGAACACCGTTGTCACTCAAACCATGGGTGGTTGACTTAAATATATAAATAAATGACCGAGTAACAACAAAAAAAACGTTAGTTTCATTTTTTTTTTTAATGTTGCTATCCGACACCGTGCTCGAAATCGAAACAGCTGACTGATGGAGGGAGGGGCCGTGAACGTAAAATAATATAATAATAGAACGTAAAATCAATGGAAAATTAAGTTCTTTTTTTTCTTAAATTACATTTTATCACTGGAGTATTTCACCCTTTCACCTATGCGCTAGGGCAACGAACTTGCGTCTCAACACGAGTGGGGGTCGCGGGACGTGACCCCTCCCTCCGTCATTCCTTGACATAATTATCTTATTATTTGACATTGAATACCTATAATTTGGTTTCAAGTCTATAATAGTGGCTTTTGTGGACATGATAATTGTTTAGATTTGTTACAGTTGTAATGGCAATCATGTCACTTGATTTGAATAGGTCTTTATTTTTATTATCTTACTTATCTCTTGTATAGATTCTTTTTCATCTTATGAATGTGAGAACGATGTAGGCTTAGTGGACTGTAGTAGATTTGTTGAACATTTTCTATTTTGTTAAGTACTTACCTGGTACTTTTTGAAAGGCCTACACTGTCCTCCCATACCTAATAACACTGGTATTCGATTTTTAAAAGAGTAATCGTGGAGTTTCTTGCTGGCTCTTCTCCATAGGAAACGACCAATTGGAACCGTGCACCTAGCTTCTGACGGTTCATAAGTGTAGGTTTATGTGAAATAAAATATTTTGATTTGGTTTGATTTGAGTCAGCTGTTTCGATTTCGAGCGCGGTGTCGGATAGCAACTTAAAAAAAAAATGAGAGTAACGTTTTTTTTGTTGTTACTCGGTCATTTATTTATATATTTAAGTCAACCACCCATGGTTTGAGTGACAACGGTGTTCGACTGTTCGTTCACCCTTACACCCTGTATTTTGCATAGTACGATGACGTTATATTTTGCGTAGTACGACGACAGTTCATTATGTGTGTGTTATCTGTGGAATGTTGAGACATCACTCATACACGCTCTGGCTGTATCGTGCTCGACTTCATTGTGTTCATACGATACGTTACATTAAAAAAAAAAAACATGCATAAAGTCTAAATCATATTATTAGTTTTCAATAAAGTCTGCTGAATACTGATATCTATAAATAGTTAAATAATTACACAATAACAAATATTAAACTTCATAAAAAATAAAAAATAGGAATGAATAGATTATAAATAAATATAAATAGTTAAAATAATAACTACCATTGTTGCTTAGAATTCTTATAAATAATTATGTTGGTTTCAAAAAATTATAAACACACCGGACTCGAACCAAGACCTTATTGAATGAGGATCCACTGCTTACTCCTTACAGCTATTAATTCATATAACGCTTGCGCGAATTTTAGCAATGCAATGGTAAGAATAGGTTGCCACTATGACGCGTATTCTAAATGCAACAGAAAAACCTATGTTATGTAGGTGCTGGAGTTTTGAGCGTTTACTAAGTACAACATGTAGATATAAAAGTATGTAGGTAGGTAAGTATGTAGGTAAGTATGTAGGTAAGTATGTAGGTAGGTATGTAGTTAGGTATGTAAGGTAAATATTTTAAGGGGTCATTGTACACACGGCTACTCGCGTTGTACGGAAATTCTATACAATGCGAGATCAGCATAAACTGGAAATGTGTAGCTTGATGTGTAGCTGTGTGTATATGGGACCAACCCTGAAATCGCGAAAAAATAATCAGCTGTTCTAAATTTTGACGAGCTATGCGAACATAAAGTACCACGTGTATAAAAAGATACACCTTTTATTTTTATCCAAACACATGCTAAAAAATAATGTCCAGTAAAAACTTAAAATATACGTAACTTATGTATCTATTATACAAATATCAGCCTTGCATCTCCGCCATTCCTTTCTGGAATCGTAGGCAAAATAGGCGTCCTATGCGCGCAACTCTGCGCCCTTGTATTTTCTTTGATCGCCGTTTTAGTTTAGCGCGCCACCGCACGCGTTTTACGTATTCGGGGAGTAGGGAGTTTAGCTCCGCCCACATGCTCAAGGTCAGTGAGGAAACTATGGCTCTTAACCTAACCTAACCTAACAAATGCTGAACCTAATATGACGATTATTTGTTCTTTTTTTAGTAAAATTCTATAAAATCTTTAATTGTGGGTAGTTAATTAAGCATATCACTTTTTTTTACTGCAATACCTACCTACTATGAGAAATACAAACTTATTTTTGCGACCGGAATTGCTGATACGCACTTAGGCATTTTTTTTTACGAATAACCTTGTTATGTTCGTGGCTGAATAATAACAATCCATTATTTATCGAGACCCCTCCGTGGCGCGGCAAGCACGTAGATCCCAGCTGTCATTTGTAGATCTTTGACAGTCGTTACCTACGGGGGGTATTAAGGATATTACCATTAATGTACACTATCATAATTATATCTAGGATGATACATGTTTCATATACCTATCTACGAAGCTCACAAAAACAATGGAATGAAAATGGAAACATACCAACTGATTTTTCAAAATGGGTTGCATTTCCGAAAGCGAGAAATCCACTCCTTTGGAGGTAAAAGGGGATACAGTTCATAAGAAAAATCTCATTCATTTACATAATAAACTTAAAAATTAACCCAAATACTTATAAACGTACCTATCTAAAATATTAATTTTCGAAAACTGTCTTGCCTAGGGGATGGAAGTGTTTCGAGGACAATACCTACGAAAGCCGAAATCCACTCGGACGAAGTAATGGGCAAATTACTAAACTAGCAATTTGCCCACGACAAATAAATGATAAGTAAATAATCTCCGGATGAAGTCCTCAAGGATTCTCCGAATGAAGTCATATAATTATAATCTTCGTTATAATGTATGTACCTACTTAATAAAATAGAAGTGTTTTGTTATTGCATCGATGACGCATTCGAATATTTAATTAGCATTTTTACGGTTCCGTATAATACCCGACGGGTGCCAAACAGAACCCGATTACTAGCCTCCGCTGTCCGTCCGTCTGTCTGTCTTTCAGCGGGCTGTATCGCACGAACCTTATATGGGTAGTATTTAAACGCAAATCAAAACATATCCTTTTTCTATGCAATAAGATTCCGAATTCCCATCAAAATTACTGATTGCACAGCAAAATATTCAACTCAAAATATCACTAAACACACTACAATTTATTTTCGCAGCGTACAGCGATTTTTCCTAAAGCAAAAGCTTTTTCATCAATGCACAGCTAATAATCTTAATGCACATTATACATGTTAACTCTTTTTCTTTTAAATATAGCTTCTATTTTTATATTATGTACAGCAGATTTTCTAAATAAAACAGCATTTTATTAGTCACATTATTTATTAATTACCACATAATGAGATCAGCAAAAAAAATATAAAATTAGATACAAAATTGTAATTTATTGAATTATTAAAGCGGGTCTTGCTTTCGCGGGGCGTCCACGCTTCCTTTTTTGCCCAATAGGCACATTTTTAGTTTCTGCAGGTGGCGCCACGTACTTGAGTCGGATCGCAAGTCCGATGATAAGCTTGCACATATAGTTCTTTAAAAAAATGGGGCAGGTGAATTTTCCGTTGACCCAGGCGGTTTGTTGGGTGGGCAAAGCAACTCTCCAATATGCGAAAGCGTTTTTTTTTGTAACCATCAAAAGTGTCCCAATCTCGAGTAAATGTCATGTCACTTGCTGTTGAGCTTCCAACTATATAAGTATTTAGGCCGGAATCAGATTCTAAAAATTTTACATTCTTATCAAGTTTCGCCCATTGATACGCAAGAGTCCAGTCTTTGAGTTCTATCGGAGGTAAAGTTTTAAATGTCTCTGGTTTGTGATCTTTCGACCATTCCTTGACCATATTTGTTGCGACTGAGATGAATCTAGACAAAGGAAGTCGTTTTCGTAATGTGTGGCTGTCTTTTATACTTCTATTGAATGACTCTAGTGCATTGTTTGTCACTGGAGAACCTTCGGCTGATCCAAGATACCAATTTGGATTGAGCGAAACCCACTCCTGTTTGAAATATGATATGAATTGCTCTTCTTTTGCGTGTTTATGTAAAAACGCAGTTAACGCTTGTTGAAATAATGTAGGAGAGGTAGCTAAATGCAACAAATCTATATCACCCAACAATTCTTTCTGTTTTTCCTTCTCAACCAATTTTTCTACTATTTTTTGTATTTTTTTTTTTTGCGTGTGCCCAACACATTTTAGTAGTAGCCTCTGTGCCAAACACTTCTTGAAAAGCATTTTGAATGCTTTTTGCTGCGTCGCAAATAAGTGCTTTTGGTTCTATATTAAAAGCATAAAGAGTTAAAGCGCCCCTTTTGAGTGCATCGAACAGCACTACAAAATCTTCTTTACGCTCCGAACTTGAAATCGCCATACAAAGAGGATGGAATCGCTTTGCTTTATCAGTTGTGCCAACCACTAATACTGGAAACCCCTGCCATGTAAGTTTGTACGTGGCGTCTGCATGCAAGTTGGTAGCTAAAGTTGCTAATTTTAACAAAGATTTTGTTCCGATCGCAAAACGAAAGGTTTTATTTTCATCCTCCTCGTACACGTAGTAATAAATTACATATGGTTCATTATCGTCCTCAGGCATTACGGATTTATTTATTAACCATTGCTCTAACTCTCCCAGACTGATTGTAGAAGGGCCATAAACAACTCTGCGACGGTCAGAAAGATAATTATTTAGTTGCTTTTTTGAGGGAACTTTAATACCATTTATTTCACTCAGACGTGCTAAAATAGCTTTTGGCTTTAAATGCAATGCGTATAGCTTATTAATTTCGTCCTTTGTCTCTTGGGTTATGCCATAATCATTTTTGGTCCCAATAATCTCATGATCATGATCGCTGCTTGTGCGGTACAGTAAGACAGCATCGGAGTTTGATTCAAAAAGCAAATAAATTTGTGCTGCACACTGAGGGCCTCGGTATTTAACTTTGTTGCAACGGTAATACTGTTTTTTACCTTCTTCTGTCGTGTGAGTAAATTTAGCAGTCCAAATCTTTTCATCTCGTAGAAATTGTTGTGCTTCGTCGAAATTTACGAACTTTTCGACCTTTTCTCGTTCGTTTGGTACATGGCTCCACTTGTGACTCGGTTTCACTGTCCGAATAATACACAGGAACATCACTTTGTTGTTGTACATTACTTGATGTCGGAAATTCCATGGTATATCATCAGTTTAAATTAACATTAGATAAACTCAAAAGTCAAATGCACAGTAATTACACACAAATATTGCAATTATTGTTTTTATATGATTATCTTTCCGGGCCGCCGCACAGTGGTTCGAAATCGACGCTCCGTGGACATTGAAATCAAAATTTCTTTAGACGAGAAATAAAAATCGGAATGGCTTTATTTCAGTATTATTTATAATATTTGGTAATATGACAGCTATAGACAGCACCATCTCCGACATAAAAAATATTTAATATTTTTTTGTATGAAGAAAAACACTAAAGTCGTTTTTTCTCATAACTTAATAAAACTTAAAGCCTGCGGCTTACATGGGGTGTTGTCCTACATGAGGCGATTCCGAAATGCTATAACACGCACACCCATGCGCGCCGCTTCACTCACAGCAGAGTGTTGAATTTCGAGAAATTCAGTTAGAGATTTTTACGTTAATTTATGTGTGATCTTGAAAATATACAAAGTAATTGACTTTAGTTTGCTAATTTGATTAGTTATAATGAGAAATAATGGAATATACAATATAAAAATACTAAAAAAACACTCAAATTGAGACTCATTTACAATATAAATAGATTTTGCAATCTTTCTTATAATAATTTAATTCGGTGTTAGTAGATACACAGTTTGACTTCTTAATTAACATTAAAAAAAAGTACAAAAACTTATAACTAATACAGAAAAACTTGGACCATTTGCAAGATAAAGAACTGATCTTAATCTGCAAATGGGGCTTCGATGGTGCGTCAAATCAAAGCAACTACAAGCAATACATGAATGCAGATGAAGACGACTCTAGTGTTTTTATGAGCTCTTTTGTACCCTTGCAATTGATGTGTGGTGAGGATTTGGTCTGGGAAAACCCAAAACCTTCTTCTACAATGCTTTGCAGACCAATTTATTTCAAGTTTGTCAGCGAAAATAAGTTGGACATGAAGGAGGAAATGGGTTTGATCGATGCTAAAATTAAAGCATTGAAGCCATCTATCATTGAAAATAATATACAAGTTAAACATTCAATGTTAATGACCATGATAGATGGCAAAATAACGTCTCACCTGTCACAAACCTCTATGCAAACATGTGACATCTGTAAAGCTGTACCAAGTGAAATGAATGATTTGGAGAAGATTCACATGTAAGTTGAATATTGGAAATGTATGTTAATTTTTTTTTTTTTTTTCTTATTGAAAAACACTTTTAACCTTTTTATTCATATTTTAGGAAATCTGTACCATCTGATATTTACAAGTACGGTTTGTCGACTTTGCATGCATGGATCAGATCCATGGAATGCCTGCTGCATATCGCTTACCGATTAGATTTTAAAAAATAGCAAGCCAGAGATGAAGCTAGTAACGCAGCTTTGAAAAGTCGCAAACAGACGATACAGCGAAAATTTCGAGAGGAAATGGGACTCCTAGTGGATATCGTAAAACAAGGTTAGTTGATTTATTTATTTTGTATAATATCAAAGGGTTTTTTAGTTAGTGTAATACTATAAAACTTATCTTATAATGTTCTCATATCAGTATTTTTTATATAAAGGTGCTGGGACCACGAATGATGGCAACACGGCTAGAAAATTTTTCCAGTGTCCTGAGAAGACTGCAAATATCACTGGATTGAGTCAGGAGCTCATCCAAAAATTCGCAACTATTCTCCGTGTTGTATCATCAGGACAGTCTATTAATATTGATTTGTTTGCCAATTATCTCGACGAAACTGCGCAGCTGTATGTGGAACTGTATGGCTGGTATTTCATGCCTTCCAGTATCCACAAACTTCTGCTGCATGGAGCTGAAATAATAAAACATTTCAACATTTTGCCTATAGGAAAGCTATCAGAAGAGGCATCTGAGGCCCGAAACAAAGATTTTAGAAAACTCAGGGAACATCATACGCGGAAATTTTGTCGCAGAGCGACAAACCATGACATCTTTAATGGTTTCATCGTATCCTCAGACCCATATTTGTCAAGCATTCGACCTAAACTGACAAATAAGAGTAGAAATGATTTAACTGAAGAAATGAAGTCTCTTCTTTTAATTGACCCGGATACCATGGATAAGGAAAACATTGAATTTGTTGAGGTGCCAAGTATGATGGATTCTGATTTTGAATTCTTTGATAGCGATGACGAAACTCAGTAGACAAAATTTTAATGTTTGATGTTTTTGTGTAAATTTTATATATTTCTCAATTATACAATTGCTTATTCTTAATTGCTCTTCTTTCTGTATTAGTTATAAGTTTTTGTACTTTTTTTTTTAAATGTTAATTAAGAAGTCAAACTGTGTATCTACTAACACCGAATTAAATTATTATAAGAAAGATTGCAAAATCTATTTATATTGTAAATGAGTCTCAATTTGAGTGTTTTTTTTAGTATTTTTATATTGTATATTCCATTATTTCTCATTATAACTAATCAAATTAGCAAACTAAAGTCAATTACTTTGTATATTTTCAAGATCACACATAAATCAACGTAAAAATCTCTAACTGAATTTCTCGAAATTCAACACTCTGCTGTGAGTGAAGCGGCGCGCATGGGTGTGCGTGTTATAGCATTTCGGAATCGCCTCATGTAGGACAACACCCCATGTAAGCCGCAGGCTTTAAGTTTTATTAAGTTATGAGAAAAAACGACTTTTGTGTTTTTCTTCATACAAAAAAATATTAAATATTTTTTTTTTCGGAGATGGTGCTGTCTATAGCTGTCATATTACCAAATATTATAAATAATACTGAAATAAAACCATTCCGATTTTTATTTCTCGTCTAAAGAAATTTTGATTTCAATGTCCACGGAGCGTCGATTTCGAACCACTGTGCGCCGGCGCAACGTAACACCGAATGAATATAAACAAACAAATACACGTGGATTGTGTAAAACGACACCTACACTAACGAAATATTTCTATTTCGCTCTTACGCGCGAGATATACGGCTAACTCCCGAAGACACGACCTAGCGCTATCTCTATCTTACTCGCTCGCGCCACTCTGCACTCCAGTGACGAAAAAGCGCGCGAAGCCGCCAACCTTTTATTCAGTTAATTTGTTCTGCTTTTAGAAATAATGCAATGTAAAAGGATTTTTTTGTTATAATAATCATTAAATTTGCCGAGCATGGCTTCTTGAAAATTAAGACAAATATGATGAACAGGTTTTGTTGTACTTACTGGTTAATATGCGACTGGGATAGTTATTTTGCTATGAAATATGGAAAATTTGCTGTGCAGTCAGTATTTATGCTATGTATGTAGTATTTTTGTACAAAAATAAATTTAACTGTATTGCATTATGAGGAAAAAAGTAATGTTATATTGATTAATTTCGATTTATCTGCAGTTTGAGTTTTGTTAAACATTTAGTTTATTTGTAGTGAAGTAAGTTATTAGATGTAAATAAGAATATAAATGATGAGTATGTATTGATAGGCGATTATTTATTTGATATGCAATTTATAATATCCCACCTTATATTATGTAGACAGTTGAAATTTTCACAGATTGTGTATTTCTCTTGCCACGTTATTATAGGTAGTTGCAATGGCTGCGCCTTACAAGTTGTAGGTCGTAGGTTTGAACCCTGACAGGATAAAGATAAAAGATAAAGTTAAAGATATATTTATTGCATAACTGTAGCCGCTTTACTTAGAGCACCTAAATAATTTCATCACCATTATGTTGCTTTCAAAACGGTGAAGGAAAACATCGTGAGGAAATACTAGAACCAAAAATTCGAAGACTGACATTTAGGTACCAACCCGCACTGGGCCCGCGTGGTGGATTACGGCCCACTCCCTCTCACAGAGAGGAGGCCTGTGTCCCAGCTGTGGGAACTTTCTAGGCTGATTATGCTAATGGTAATAGGCTCGCCCCTTAAATATAACTGGCGAAATGTGGGTGTATTATGTTAACTATAACATGATTAAACAAAAAAGTGATAGTTACGTACTGAGAATTTGAATGCAAGCAAAGTCGCAGACAACTACAAGGCTATTGATAGGAAAGTAAGTACCTCAAGTGTGCAGCACTTATCATACGTTAGTATATAACGCGTAAAAATCTCTGTCCCCGCACTTTGAATCAGAACGGTGTATGTAAGTATATTGTCCTACAAGAGTTTGTAACTAAAGAGTATTTCTTCGTCAACCATGAAGCTGCTGGTCTTCTGTTGCCTCGTCTTCGTTGTCTCTGAAGCGTTGGGTCTGGGTTACCATCAAGATGTGGGCATACCAGAGGCAGCTAGAATCAGGGAGATAGAAACAAGGCAGATGAGCTCCAGAATCGTTGGAGGGCAGCCATCGAAGGCTAGTGATAATCCACATTTGGTGAGTCATTCTGAGTATATATTTTTCTTTATTTTAATGTTTGTTGTAAGGGCGTGTTGTCTGCCTAAGTAACAGACGTACAGGTGGATACTACGTTGGATGTTGTCGTTGGATGGGTGACCAGTGAGCATCCATTTCATATAAAGACTCCTCCGTGTCTCGGAAAGCACGTTAACCGTTCGGTCTCGGCTGACATTCGTAGATTTTTGACAGTACCTGCTAATAGCAGCGACTTGAAACGAAAATAACGTTAAATAACGTTACTTCGTAAATGGTTACTGGAACTATTACGTAACGTTATAGGTAGTACCCCTATTTTGCCCTAAAACTCTGGCAACAAGACTAGTCCTAACAAGGAGAAGGGGATGAACGTTTTTACATGGGCACATGGGTAGACCGTGACCTGGAATACTTTTTATCCCGAAATTCCCACGGGATCGAGACTTACGCGGGCGAAACCGCGGGGCGCAGTAAGTTTACGAATAAAACACAATACCTACAAAACGACGTTTTTCCGGGTCGGAAAAACGTTAGGTACGTGTTATGCTTGTATTGTCATTCCTCATAAAATTTCCTTATGTAGGTACCTATTAAACTCCAAAAAAAATTGTATGACCTATTACGTGGCCGACGACCGTCTGTCGGGTCAGCTAATAAAAAAAAACTTTTTAGAGCTTGGGTGCCGTATAACTCGTACTCAAAGTGGGTGTGAATATTCGGTAATGTTAACGCTCGTTCCAGGTCGGGCTCATCGTAACGCTGATGACGAAGCAGATGTCCGTGTGTAGCGGCACGTGGCTGGGCTCCAACAAGGTGCTGACGGCCGCGCAGTGCTGGTTCGACGGGTACACTCAGGCACAGAAGATGGAGGTCAGTGTATACGTGGGGCACGGTGACATCCGGCTAGACTGGGAGCTGACAGCCTGACACCAATACATAGTTGGGTAAAGGCTAGGCAGGTGATAGGGGCTGTATCCATACTAATATTGTAAATTCGAAAGTAACTCTGTCTGTCTGTCTGTACCCCTAAACCACTGAACTGATTTCGACGAAATTTGGCAAGGAAATAGATTGCACCCTGAGGAAGGACATAGGCTTTTTATCGGCATACAGCGCGGGCAATGCCGTTGGCGGAAGCTAGCAATATTATAAATGCGAAAGTGAGTTTGTTTGTTACGCTTTCACGCTAAAACGGCTGAATGGATTCAGATGAAATTTGGCACATGGGTAGACCATGACCTGGAACAGGACATGGATACTTTTTATCCCGATATTCCAACGGGTTAGAGACCTACGCGGGTGAAACCGCGGGGCGCAGCTAGTGTATGAATAATCATAGATAGAACCATAGATATCTGTGGATAGAACCTACGTCGCCTGATGAGTCTGTGATGTTTTAAAGGGGTGATAGGCGTGCGAGCAAGTCCGCGTACTTATGGCTCGGCGAGCTTACTCGCCCGGTTTGAAATTTAGCCCGCCTTGGTTCGTCGTCTGTCATCGCGAGCCGCGAGCCAATTTGACAATAAAATTTTGAGTAAGTGTCACCGACGCGACGGCGAGTCGAGTAAGGTCGCGAACTTAAAGACCGCGTAGGTACTTTAAGTAAGTACCTACGCATGTCTATCACCCACTTTATAATTGTCATTATAAACAACTACTTATTAATCTTTTTTTTTGGGTACCTATCTAATATCAGTTCGAAACTAATCTTTTTTGTAACTACACTGGCTGCGGTCGTTGACCTCAAAAGAAAGTCATCAAATTATTCTATTTTTTTGCCATTTTTATTCATCGATAACTATCACTTCTGTAGAGTTTAGCTAGCTAATTTAATATGACTTTAAACTACTACTCTACTCGGATATCTATGACTATACTATATTACCTATGCTTTTGTATTTTTTATTAAAAAAGTACGATTTGTTTCAGGCGGTCTTGGGTGCCACAAAATTGTTCTATGCTTGGCGGAATGAAGTGAAGGATGTGTCCGTACATCCAGGGTTCGATCCTGAAAAACTGACAAATGATCTGGCCGTGCTCTCCTTGAAGTGGTACGAAGGCACCGGCAGTAAGTTCCAAACACATTTCATGTAAAGTGGTTGGCAGACTCACATAACGCTTTCGCTGTTACCACACCCTCACTGTACACAAGGCCTGCATTATGCTAAGCGTATGCTGAAACGCAGGTGAGGCAGCACAGCTGCACAGCACAGTACAGGTTTTGCAGGGCAGGGGCAGGCGAGGCCGACGTAGGCGCGCGGGCCACACAGCAGAGACGTGACACGGGACGCAGACTTCATTTTAATTTTATTTTATATAAAATAAAAATAAAGCAGACTTCATCTGGCACAAAACGTATAGAAAAGTCAAGACGCAGGCGCGTCGCTCTTCCATCTGCATACAAATTGCCGCAAGTGCGTCCCATCCTCGTCTCACGTCTCTTCTGTGTGGCCAGTCCATAGGCCGCGAGGCAACTGTAAGACACGTTCGCGTCCTAGCGAATACAAACAATAGACGATTGCAACAAAATTATGAACCTGACGCAGAGCAGGACAAACACATGTCTGCACAGAACACATATATACATACATGTCTGCGTCGCATGTGCCTGCGCTGCAGCATACACAGCAGATTGTAAGGGAGAACATGTTTTTCAACTAAGTTCAATCGTACAAAACATAGTCGGTACTAGGAATATTATTATACAGGGTGGTAGGGTAAACACCGTTATCCTTGACACTGGTTTCAAGGATAACGGTGTTTACCCTACCACCCTGTTTGGTGTCATTTATAGAACGTAAAATCATTGGAAAATATTATTATTATTTTTTTTGAATTACTTTTTACCACCCTTTCAACTATGCGCTAGGGCAACGACCTTGCGTCTCAACACGGGTGGGGGGCGTGGGACGTGACCTGACCGGCCGTGAGCGCGACGCCTCTCTCAGTCAGTCAGTCAGCTAGCGAGCACGGTGTCGCATAGAAACTTTTTAAAATCTTTTAATGAATGAAATAACAAACTTCGAAATCGCAAAAAAAAATCTGTTCCATACATTTTGTCGATTTATGTGAACACAAATGTATGGAACAGCTGATTTTTTTTTCGCGATTTAAGGTTGATCACATAGAAAAAGTATACACATAGAACTAGTTTCAAGGATAACGGTGTCTACCCTAACACCCAGTATAATAAGGTATATATTATTATAATATTCATCGTATGGAATCCTCTCCACACGAGTTCAACTCGCACTTTCTTTTAGTCACAGCACAGAGGCTTCGTAAAAACACAATTATGCATCTGCCAAACGAGGTAGTATCGCGGCTGTTAGCGCAGGCAGTGCTAGTGCTACACCTCGCCAACACGTGCTGTTAGCGCAGGAGTCCTAGTGCTACACCTCGCCAACACGTGCTGTTAGCGCAGGCAGTGCTAGTGCTACACCTCGCCAACACGTGCTGTTAGCGCAGGAGTCCTAGTGCTACACCTCGCCAACACGTGCTGTTAGCGCAGGAGTCCTAGTGCTACACCTCGCCAACACGTGCTGTTAGCGCAGGAGTCCTAGTGCTACACCTCGCCAACACGTGCTGTTAGCGCAGGCAGTGCTAGTGCTACACCTCGCCAACACGTGCTGTTAGCGCAGGAGTCCTAGTGCTACACCTCGCTAACACGTGCTGTTAGCGCAGGAGTCCTAGTGCTACACCTCGCCAACACGTACTGAGGCAGCACCAAATTCAAACTTTCATACATTGAACAACAATTGGATCAAAATTATGTTCCGTCCTGTTAACTCAAAATGCAAAACGATCGATCAATACGTTTTTTTATGTTTCAGGTAACCAGAGGCCAGTGCGTCTGCCGACTCTCTCACAAGTCAGCAACAACTTTGCAGGCCTCACCGCGCGAGTCTCCGGCTTCGGGAAGACGAGTGACTGTGAGTGATCAATTGATCATCCATTGTTGAGAGTAGTCAGCGGCGTAACTTCACATTAGAGGCGTGCTGCAGGTGCTGCTAACAGAACATTGGGCCGCCGTCAGGCCGTCACCCAGGCGTGATTTTTTTTAAAACTCTGTTGTGGTTTTTTGGGTTCCGTAGTCAAAAATGAACCCTTACACTTTCGCCATGTCCGTCTGTCTGTTTGTCCGCGGCATAGGTAGCTCAGAGACTCTTAGGGTCAGTACACACCGAGACGCGACGCGACGCGCACTTTTTTATGATCCGATACAATATCGAATTTATTTACTACAGAATAAGGTACACGCGTGCGCAGTACCACCGTATCTCAGCGTACTTTGACACGTGTGACTTTCTCGTGAAGAAAATAAGTTCGATAATTGTCGCGGTCTGAACTGACCCTTAGTACTAGAAATCTGTAATTCGGCATGGGTATATATATTAGTCACGACTCACGCCGACAAAGTGGTACAATAAAATAATGTTTTTTTTTACTCGTCTATCCCATGATGTGGGGTAACTATCGTTGGAAAGGTCGTTCAAAAATGTTGTGAGTTTGTCGAAGCCATTTTTGGATTCAGGGATCCGTTTGCGAAATATTAGTATTTAAGTGCTAATTTTTGTAGCTGTGATGTATTTACAACGAAATTAAAAGTCACAGTCGAAACTATCACAGCTAAGTAGGCTCTCAACTACGGAACCATTCATTCCGACACGCACTATTGGTCGGTTTTTCAAACTCGAGCGACTTGTTAGTTTGAAATTTTTAAGACGTCGTCTCGGCAAAATTTCCTTTAGAGCATTTATACAAATTAAAAACTTTTTACAACAAAAAACAACCCGACTTCCAAAAAAACACTCAAAATTGAAAAATATCTTTATTTCGGAAGTCGGTGGCAAAAATCGAAAATTGAAAAGCAAAGACACCGAAAAAATTTCAAACTAACAAGTCGCTCGAGTTTGAAAAACCGACCAATAGTGCGTGTCGGAATGAAAATTCCCTACATTATGTTCGCATCTCGTCAACATGTAGGGACCACCTGATTTTTTTTTCGCGATTTTAGTGTTGGTCCCATAGTGAAAGTTGTTCATAATGATGAGTACAATGACCCCCTTGAGAGGGTTTAAACGACTAAAATTTCAACCTGTATTTGAAATGTTTTTTTCAGTGTCTACTGTTGGTCCCGATACGTCACAACATGCCGTGAGCGTCTCAGTCGGTGGTTTATACGATTGTTACGGAAAATTGGCTCAGAATCCCAGTGACTACACCAAGTTGATCTGCCCGAGCGGCTCCTCCGCCTGGGTGCGGGGCACGTGCGGGGGCGACCTCGGCGGGCCGCTGGTCCTGGAAAACTACTACAACCAAACTACAGGCTACAACGGCTCAGCCTTGCTGGTAAGTTTAACAAAAAAAGGCCTGTCAACAGGTCGCAGTATATTAAAGTACAAGTTAAACATTAACTTGTACTTTAATATACTGCGACCTGTTGACAGGCCTTTTTTTACTTTTTATTTTGGTAAATCATCAAATTACTTCTTCTGGGAGGGAGTGCGTGTCAGACTTTTACCCACCCGTGTTCCTTAAGTTACCTGTTGCCAAGGGCCCCGGTATCCCTCTCGGACTTTCCCGCAACCCTGGCAGGCATCGGCCCTCTAGCGGACCCCGTCAATTATGCTGACATCTCTTTGAGGCGCGCGTGGAACACAACGTGCCGTCGACCTGGGCCTGGTCCTTATCGGACGGCAACCCCGCGCCTCCTTCAGTGTAGGAGCGTGAGGGCGCGAATTTTGCCTCTCCCTCACACGCTCCGCCTCCTGCTTCGTGAGCATTACTGCTTCGCAGAAGGAGGTGACGGCTGCCCATGCCCTCTTTGTTGACAGGCCTACACTGTCATCCCATACCTATTAACACTGTCATTTCAAAACATTGCATTTCTAATTGTGTATACATTGAGTTTCTTGCCGGCTCTTCTCCATAGGACTTTTTTTTTTTACTGCCTTTGTGGTTTAGTGATTAGACCACCTGCCTCAGACCCAGACGTCTTGGGTTCAATTCCCAGTGTGGACAAAATTTTCGGATCGGTTCGGTTGGTGGTAGGAATTCTTCTAAGTCCGCCTGGCTAGCTACCACCATCTTATCTAAGTCTGGCGCCATAACAACAATGTTAACAGCACTGTTGTGTTTCGTCAGTTAGAGGTAAGGTAGCCAGGTCCTCTGTGGTTGAGGATTCCGGGTGAAGCTCGCTTCTACTTGAACATCACTTACCATCAGGTGAGTTGCAGGCCAACAGCTTCCCGTAGAGGATAAAAAATGTAAACTGTACATAGCTTCTGAAGTCTCATAAGTTGCCATGAAGGTTTAAAAAAAAACAGCTGTTCCCTAGATTTTATTCGCATCTCGTAAAAATTTAAGGGATAACAAATTTTTGTTCGCGATTTCGGGTTTGGTCCCGTAGTGAAATTTGTTCATAATGATGAGTACAATGACCCCTTTTCGGGTTTAGCGTAAAGAAAAACGAATGTTGTATAACTAATCTATATTTAATTTGTTAGTAACTAACTTTTTAACAGATACCTTTTGACATGCTTTATTATTATTATTATTTCTTTAAATTCATATTCCTAATGTTAGTGAGCGAGTCTTTAGTCTATTGTATAAAAAATTGAAGGCCTCGTCTGGCAAAACATGTACGGACTTTTTACCTTTGTTTAAGATCTTGTGCTCGATTGTATGTAAACGCATGTTTGACAAATAAATTATCTTTTAGATGATCTCTACCTACATAACAAAGATTATTGCTGCAGCCAAAATAGTCGCAAACTCTATTCGACTATACTCCCACTCACATTACAATTCCTCCTATACATACAATGTTGCCGATTCTGTTGTTCACAAACTAAACTAAATTTAAGTTCAGTGCATCTTTTTCTTTCTATTTCATTAAGAAAAGGACAGAAGATAAATTTTAGTTTAGTCCTGTCAAACTGTCACTCCTCCAAACAAGTTTAGACGCGATTAAAAACTTGCCTACTAAAATTACGTCAATTTACGTCAGGCGCTGATTAATTTTACAGGACTAAACTAAAATTTATCGGCTGTCCTTTTCATATTGAAATAGAAAGAAAAAGATGCACTGAACTTAAATTTAGTTTAATTTGTGAACAAGGGAATCGGCACCATCTATATTTCTATTTCAGATCGGAGTGACATCACTTCAATCGCCCTTCGGCTGTCAGTCCGCCTTCCCCACCGGGTTCGTGAGGGTCACCTCATACTTGAGCTGGATTCAAAGCAATCTGTAAAAACACTTCGCATACAGCGCGACACGGATCTTAACGAACGTGGTGACATCAAGAACTACAGTCCATTCAGTTATTTCATTTCTTAAATTCATAATTTTATAGCCATCCTCATAAAAGCATCAAAATGAATTAAATAAATAATCAATATTTCATAGATCTTTGATTTTAATTGATACTAGGTGCCTATAGGTCAGAAGTGCCCAAACTTTTTTTCTCGAAGACCACTTTCAAAATTTTCCTGGTTTTGGCGGACCGTTTGCGAAATATTAAGCTTAGTGCTCATTTTTGTTAGGGTCAAGTGTCCCCCCTTGCCAGCTAAATGGTTGGTTTGGGATATGTGAAAAAATTCAAAGCAGTAGTTTAAAATTAAAATCACAGCTAATTAGGTTCTACAAGTTACCGAGTAATGAACAAACCAACTTATATTTGCAGTTGCAAAACATTTCAAAAGTTCTCCCATATATTCCGAAAAACTTGTTCGCCCATAGGCGAACAAGTTTTTCAACTACAAAGTTAAGTTTGTTCTTGGGATACATTCATCCCAAGTACGGAACCCTTCATTGTGAGTGGTTCGACACGCACTTGGCCGGTTTTTTTATTAAAGTTTCAATACGACCATTTTTTATCGAAATGCAGCCTGTCAAAAATCTCGCTCCCTCAATTTTTTGAGTAGATTATTAACTGCATGCCTGCATTGATAGTTAAAGCCAAGCTTACATTTTTGTGCTTTATTATCGAAGCCAGATCAATTTTCGTAGACCCTCCACTTACAACTTGTGAACCCCCATTTTTTTTTCACTCCTACCTAGACCCCCGTCGAGTCTCCCGTGGACCACTTTGGGAATCACTACTCGTAAGTTTTCAAGGATTAATTAATATCCGTTATACGGTTATACTCCTAGGGTTCTAAGGGTCAGTTCACACCCAGATGTGACGCAAAGCGACACGGCGCGCACTATTTAACATAATGATACAACATATAACTTTATTTTGCGCCTTGTGACGTCGGGATGCGTCTAACGGCGGCGCCAAACGAACATATTACCAGAGCAAGAGTGTCGAGAGCATTTGAGTGTTGAGAGCATTCTTTTCTCGATTTGTTAATAATTTTGTTAACAAAGAAAAAATGCTATAAAACTTAAAAGGTATAAAATGAGAACGTTTAGATGTATAGAAGACGTAGATGTCGGCTTGATGATGCTTGTGACTTCTCTTGACGCCCTGTTGATGGCACGGGACATTAAAATCAAACAATTTATTTAATTAATTAAAATTAATTTTATTTTACACAGATCTTTTCATTATTCTTACTTATTCTATTAAAGTATAAAAATTCAGTCACATTTCCGTTTTGTGGCGATATGATCATTCTGACCATATTCGGCTTAGTATAGTTGATTTGTTAATACTAATTATTATAACACAAAACAATACTCATTGTTAATCACAGTATGTGTAAAGACATTGCTTCGTGAAAAATACTGACTTTCTGCCGTCAGCTTCGAATTTCTTACTATAACTCATTTGTCGAACAATTATATAAAAATAAAAACAGTACAGCGTAGCTATTCACAACGATTCGACAAGCTTCCGAGTCGAAAATGACACATTTTCGGTTACCAGAGGCCCTAGACAAAGTGACATTCTATCATCGATAACGATGATGGAAAAGGCAAAAATGTATAGAACTGACATAAGCTATCGAAAAGCTTATGTCAATCCTGTTGAAAGTCGTTGTAGAAATACGAAACGCTTTCGAAGCGATGGTCACTCGTCTAGGCCCTCGGATTTGCCTAACGACAGCAAAAAGCTCTCCGAAGAAAAAGTGGTCGCATATTTGGTTTAATCTGTCAACATTTTCGGGTGTCGTATTAGTGAACAGCGTTTAGAGGACTCCTTCGATAACATCGATTGATGTTCGATTCGGCGGTGTCGATAGCTATGCAGGAGCCTCGAGCGTTAGACGCTGTCACACAAGTATGAGAGACAAAGACGAACTCATTTCGCACTGGATGTGCGATACTCTACTAGGTACTGACGTTATATGTTGAAAATATAATTTGAAACAAGATTAGACATTTAAATAAACCTTTTTTACAGTCCGTCCAATCGATTTTGACTTCTATTGCGTTGGTGGCATGACAAATGGGCAGCTGCAATAGATAGTTGGTATTATGTATATTTTTTTGCTTTTAATGCCATCCTTATGCTAACGGTATAGAAGTCAAAATTGGTTGAACGGACTGTATAAAGGTTTGTTTGAATAGCATAATCAGCCTATAACGTCCCCCCTGCTGGGACACAGGCCTCCTCTCTGTGAGAGGGAGTGGGCCGTAGTCACGCGGGCCCAGTGCGGGTTGGTAGATGTCACATATCTAAGAATTTTTGGTTCTAGGACATGCCGGTTTCTTCACGATATTTTCCTTCACCGTATTGAGAGCAGTGGTGATGAAATAATAAGTCGTGGCCACCACTGCTCTCAGTTAATTTGTTTGAATGTCTAATCTTATTTCAAATGGAGTATAAATTGACCCGACAAACGTTGTTCAGGTTTCAATCGTTCATACAAAGATCCTATGGAACTAAGGACGTTCAGGTTTTCGCAAATTCCAATTTTTCTATTCATGGAAACCTAAATCGGACTATTACGTACATTTTAAAACAAAAAATAGCCAAATCGGTCCAGCCGTTCTCAAGTGATGCGCTACTAGTGAACAGCATTTAATTTTATTGATATACTTAGATATAGATTTGTGCACGGACTCCTAACTCTTAGCACAAAGTCCAACTCGCAAATTTATTTCGGCATTAATTTACGTGTCACCTAGTGTTATTGAAAACGGGCATAAGTTCGTTATATACAGGGTCACGTTAAGTTAGCTAGCGAAACTCCGCAAACGTGATGTGTATCGATATCTAAACATGATATAACAAAAAAGAAAATGTTTTTTTTTTTCGGGGTCAATAACCTGAGATAGATAGGGGTCAATAACTTGTCATATCGGTTTAAAAAAAAAACAGATTTTTGTGTAAGCTTTACAGACGTAATGGTTAACGATATCTAAACATGATAAAATAAAACTGTTTTTCTGAACTTATACTTCGAGTACCTACACTACCAGCGGTCGTTGAGCACAAACAATTTTTTTATCGTGTTTTTTTATATCGATACCCATCACACCTGCGGAGTTTCGCTAGCTCATTTAAATGGACCCTGTCGATCTCACCCTCGGTGCAGGGAAGTGTTACGGGGGCCCCGGTTGGTGCATGGGCGGCAGGACCACTGGGATGGGCAGCAGGGATGGGAGGATGTCCGTCTTCTTCGATTTCTTTGACTTTTTCGGCTGCAACTTCATCTGTAAAGATTGACAATACAGTTAAAATTGTTATTGTTGTAAATTGTTATGGTTATTTTTGTAATTGTTGTTGGTTGTATCGTATTACCCAGTTACTGGGTTGTGGAGGTCAGATAGGCAGTCTCTCCATGTAAAATACTGGTATTCACTGTATCCGGTTAGACTGGAAGCCGACCCTAACAAAGTTGGGAAAAGGCTAGCAATGAATGACTTGTCAGAGTCCGTCAGTGCCATATTTTAATTTAGTCTGACATGTATAGAATATGGCTGAATGTCATTCTGCGGTTCTGAACAATATACAGCAGGCGTAGCATGAGCACGGTTTTGTCGACGGAAGAGTAGACAAAGATGACGTTTCGTGTAGACAGTACGACGGCAGCAAAGTAGAAAGAGTCAACTGCACTTTTTACGAAATTCACTCTTTTACATAATTCGACTCAGAATTCTTTGTTTTGTCATAGGATTTGTTTCTGTTTTGATTCTCAATCTTTACTGATTTTCAGTCACGTCAACTACAACAATTTTTCTCAAAGTGTCGAAGTTTGGATCAAACAATTTTGCAGTAATTTTGGCCTTCACTATTTCCTTGGTACTTATTAACTAAATGATGTAAAATAGGAGAAGATAGCTTTGTTCTTCTATTAATTTACACAGTTTTGCGTTCAAAACGCTCCCTTGTAAAATCATGATTTTGTCGATAACCGTTTATACTTTGTGGCCGTCGAGTAGAAAGTTTTTTACAGGCGATCAGTTGTCAGTGTGATTTTGACAGTTTGAGTAGAAAACTTTCTTCCGAAATAGTCTACTTATCAAAAGACCTAGACAAAGATCTTTAGAAACGAAAGACAAAATGACAGATTGTAGAAGGATTTCTACGGTGCGATGTCAAAAATGAAGAAACGAAATGTCACTTTGTATAGTAAAAGCTATGTCTATACTTCGTAGAGATAGAAAGCGCCATGCTACGCGTGCATGGTTATTGGTAAAACACTGACAACCTCTTACCAAACACGAAATCACGAAAACAAAATGCTGTTCCGTACATTTATGTTCGCATAACTCGCCAAAATTTACGGAACAGCTGATTATTTTTTCGCGATTTCAGAGTTTGTCTATGTACTGCAGTCGGTGTAGCATGCTCTATCTTGCAATCGGCAGACAAAAATAGCCCTTAAGTTGAGGCACATTAGAGTGTCCGCACCTTGTAGTGCACCTCGCGCACGTGCCGGTACAGGCTGGAGTAACATATGAGTGTGTGAGAGCACCTTGTAGTGCACCTCGCGCACGTGCCGGTACAGGCTGGAGTAACATATGAGTGTGTGAGCGCACCTTGTAGTGCACCTCGCGCACGTGCCGGTACAGGCTGGAGTAACATATGAGTGTGTGAGCGCACCTTGTAGTGCACCTCGCGCACGTGCCGGTACAGGCTGGAGTAACATATGAGTGTGTGAGCGCACCTTGTAGTGCACCTCGCGCACGTGCCGGTACAGGCTGGAGTAACATATGAGTGTGTGAGCGCACCTTGTAGTGCACCTCGCGCACGTGCCGGTACAGGCTGGAGTAACATATGAGTGTGTGAGCGCACCTTGTAGTGCACCTCGCGCACGTGCCGGTACAGGCTGGAGTAACATATGAGTGTGTGAGCGCACCTTGTAGTGCACCTCGCGCACGTGCCGGTACAGGCTGGAGTAACATATGAGTGTGTGAGCGCACCTTGTAGTGCACCTCGCGCACGTGCCGGTACAGGCTGGAGTAACATATGAGTGTGTGAGCGCACCTTGTAGTGCACCTCGCGCACGTGCCGGTACAGGCTGGAGTAACATATGAGTGTGTGAGCGCACCTTGTAGTGCACCTCGCGCACGTGCCGGTACAGGCTGGAGTAACATATGAGTGTGTGAGCGCACCTTGTAGTGCACCTCGCGCACGTGCCGGTACAGGCTGGAGTAACATATGAGTGTGTGAGCGCACCTTGTAGTGCACCTCGCGCACGTGCCGGTACAGGCTGGAGTAACATATGAGTGTGTGAGCGCACCTTGTAGTGCACCTCGCGCACGTGCCGGTACAGGCTGGAGTAACATATGAGTGTGTGAGCGCACCTTGTAGTGCACCTCGCGCACGTGCCGGTACAGGCTGGAGTAACATATGAGTGTGTGAGCGCACCTTGTAGTGCACCTCGCGCACGTGCCGGTACAGGCTGGAGTAACATATGAGTGTGTGAGCGCACCTTGTAGTGCACCTCGCGCACGTGCCGGTACAGGCTGGAGTACCAGCCGAAGGCGGCGGCGCACTGCGCGCACTGGTAGGGAGTCTCGCTCGTGTGCATCGCCACTATGTGGTACTTCAGCTTGGCCGCGTTCTGTAATGACACATGAAGGGGTTCCGTAATGAGCAGTGATCGGAAAACGGTGAGTTAATCTACCTAAAGTTCAAAGAACAGAGACAAAAAAAGTGGAGACTTCCTTACGACTAAAATATTTTTTCGGGACTTATGTCGGGGTTTCGGGACATCACTAAACAAACACAAAAGAGTATGCACGATTTATTGTATTCAAAAAATAAAGTTGATTAGCTTATCTTTTTTTGAACGATGCAAGTAAACGCGGAAGCGCGGAATTGACATACCAGCTTTAATATTTTTTTTTTTTTCTGGACATTAGTCACAAAAAAATATTTTGTCGTAAGGCGTCTCCACTATGTCTCTGTTCTTTTTCGAACTTTAGGTATTTTAGCTCATCTATTTCCGATCACTGGTAGACATGATGGAGTAAAACATTTACTAAAATAATATAAAACTTCGTCATGAGCTACTAGTCCAGCTGCTACCAGATAGATTGCTATAGGATTCTTCGAACACACATCTATTCTGAACAAGGCAAAGACAAAAAAAAAAGTTTCAAGAAAAGAGTTGCTAACTCTATAAAGGTCAGCGTAATAGAATCCGCCCCGCGGTTCCACCCCCATAAGTGTCGATCCCGTGGGAATATCGAGATAAAAAGTATCCTATGTCCTAAACTCCTAATCCAGGTCATCATCTACCCATGTGCCAAATTTCATCCAAATCTGTTCAGACGTTTTAGCGTGAAAGCGTAACAAACAAGGGTCCTCATTATATTCTCACCTGGTAAGACTTGCCGCACACGTGGCACAGGTTGTCCTCATTATATTCTCACCTGGTAAGACTTGCCGCACACGTGGCACAGGTTGTCCTCATTATATTCTCACCTGGTAAGACTTGCCGCACACGTGGCACAGGTTGTCCTCATTATATTCTCACCTGGTAAGACTTGCCGCACACGTGGCACAGGTTGTCCTCATTATATTCTCACCTGGTAAGACCTACCGCACACGTGGCACAGGTTGTCCTCATTATATTCTCACCTGGTAAGACTTGCCGCACACGTGGCACAGGTTGTCCTCATTATATTCTCACCTGGTAAGACTTGCCGCACACGTGGCACAGGTTGTCCTCATTATATTCTCACCTGGTAAGACCTACCGCACACGTGGCACAGGTTGTCCTCATTATATTCTCACCTGGTAAGACTTGCCGCACACGTGGCACAGGTTGTCCTTCTTCTCCTTGTTGCGGTGCACGTTCTGCATGTGCACGTACAGCGACGTGTGGCACTTGAAGGGCTGCAACATTGCATAACATCACGCCTGTACTATCGAACTGGGGCTACCACCACCGCTTACAGCAGTGTTAGTTTAATATTACTTCAGTGTAGGAAAGAGATGAAGCTCTACAGGACGTATAGCTCCATCTCTTTCCCCCACTGAAGTAAGATTAAAATAATAGTGTTGTAAGAGGTGGCGGCAGGGGTGGCAGGCCCCGGTAGGCAGCTGACGAGCTGCCGAGTGCGGTTCGCTCACGGAAACGTTGATTATTTTTGTACTTTGTTGTAACATGAAGCTTGTTCGTAGATATGTCACATTTTTAACCAATTTCCAAATAGGCGGAGGTTCCATTTCGTTTTTTTTTTTAAATAAAATTAAATAATAAAAACTAAAAAAATTCGGAGTCACACGTAATCTGTTCGATTTATGCCCTAACACGTGTGACTCCGGATTTTTTGTTTGTCTGTCTGTGGGGTCTTGTTTATACCTTTTTATTCGTAGTTGGGTTTTAGTTTTTATTACTTAATTTTTTTTTTATTCTTTTGGGGTTATAATATATATATATATATATTTGAAATGTGCTCATTAAGCCCTTTCATTTGATAGCCAACATGGTACGATTAAACATTTTTTTTCTTTAGTTCCTGACTTTATGTCCTCTGGGGGCCGTCATTTTAAATTTAATGTGACGTCACATAGCCTATAACCAGCGGACAACCAAGACGCTTCCAACGATACCTCATTTGTCAAATTGTGATGAGTCCTTTAGAAGATAGGAGCGAACAGATGAACATACATACATACATACCGGTCAAAATCATAACCCTCCTTTTTACTTCGCCGTAGTCGGATAACAAAATACTATGCTACATAAATACTAAATAAATACTATTGCTATGTTCTTCGATATCTTCGTTAATATTGTGAACCGATTTTGAAAATTATTTTTTAATTTGGTAGAGGAAACTTGTGCGGTGGTCCCATATACATAAACTTGTGCGGTGGTCCCATATACATAAACTAGTGCGGTGGTCCCATATACATAAACTAGTGCGGTGGTCCCATATACATAAACTAGTGCGGTGGTCCCATATACATAAACTAGTGCGGTGGTCCCATATACATAAACTAGTGCGGTGGTCCCATATACATAAACTAGTGCGGTGGTCCCATATACATACAATTAACTTTGCTCTTCGCTCGGCTAGTTTATCAGTTAGCTTCAATAATACGTATTCATATAACAATTTCATGTCACTGTTACTTACATTTCCATTTTGTTTGGGCGAGGTACCACGACTAGTCAACTCACAAGTCGGTTATTTTGTTTTGTTGTAAAACTGTTATTCTATTTTTAACCGAATTCTTCAAAAATGAGGTTCTCAATTCGTCTGAATGTTTTTTTTTGTTTGTACTTTAAAAAAATAAACAACCGGGTTCCAAAAAAAATGGTGTCATTGCTGTTCAATTTTCGTTTTTTGCCACCGACTTCCGAAATTAAAGTTATTTTTTACTTTATTGTGTTTTTTTTTCATTTTTGCGTTGTTAGCTGAGTGTTGCACACAGCGTACCTTGTTGCACAGCTGGCAGCGGAACTTGATCTTCTTGAGGTGTTCCCAGTCGATGTGGTCGCGCAGGCGCGTCTTGTTCACGAACTTCTTGCCGCACTCGTTGCACATGAAACTAACACACAACACTATCACGCTAGAGTTCACTCTTCTACGAACGCTGCATTCAATCTTATACAAATGGTGAATAAGGAATAGTAACAATGCTGTGCTATATATGGAATTCGCGCTGGTCTCGTGTGTACAGAACTATCCTTATGTTCAGGCTAGTCACCACAATGGAGACGGCACAAAAATTAAAAAAATAATTAAATTATAATTAACTTCGAATTTCTTCGACTTGTATGGCAAAAGTTTCCTGCGATTCCTGACTTTTGGAGTTGGAGATTAAAGTAAGATTTTCGCGATATCTGACTTTTCTAGTACTGAAACCTCAGTCTCATAGAGTTTTTTTTATTCTTATAAGAAACAGGATGGATTGGCATCAAAAAATGTTTTCATGTCAAAATAACCCATTCTTTGCTGAATGTTTTTTTTTTTTCGAAATCTGTTAATACAGATCAAAATGTCTCAAAAAGTTCCTGTAGCTACTACGGTTAAGGATACCCCTTACTGCCCATCACGAAGTGAAGAATTCTGCATATTCAACTTGCTACTGTATCATGTACTAGGGAGTTCAAACTAAATCCGGTTTAATCTTACACGCTAGGAGTGGGAAATGATGACAGCCCGCGAAACTGAAATTTTCTTACGTTTTTTGCAATTTGCATGTCTGGTCAGGTCGCGGCCGTAACAAATATATTTATTACAGAATTAGAATCATTAATGAAGAAGTGAATGGCGGGCGTGCCGGGGTATGTACTTTTGACGTTCGAAAAGAGCTGATTCTCAGCCTAGTTTGAATGACTTGTGATTTAATACATCTCATCATATAACCTGCAAAAAAAACGTAAGAAATTTATAATTTTGCGGGCTAGCACTGCGGGCTGACACTGCGGGCTAACACTGCAGGCTAACACTGCGGGCTAGCACTGCGGGCTAGCACTGCGGGCTAGCACTGCGGGCTAGCACTGCGGGCTAGCACTGCGGGCTAGCACTGCAGGCCCTCACCTGAAGTCGCTCTCGGGCACGTGGCGGCGCGACACGCGCAGGTGCTGGCGGTACGTGGCGACGGACGCGAAGCGCTTGTCGCACGTGGAGCAGTACAGCTCGCCCGAGTCGCGCGCCTGCACACGGACACGCAGCATTCATTATACAACACTTACACGAGAAAAATACATATACAGGGTTATTGGTAAAACACCAAGAACCTCTTAAGGAGTCATTGTACTCATCATTATGAACAACTTTTACTATGGGAACAAATAGGAAATCGCGAAAAAAAAATACTGCTGTTCCGTACATTTATGTATTTCAGGCAATTTACACAAAACCTTAATTAATTATACACTTAAACCTTCCTCATGAATCCGTCCATCAAACCGTGCGGAAATCTGTTCGGTAGTTCTTGAGTTTATCGCGTTCAGACAGACAGACGCGGCGGAGGGTTTTGTTTTATATTATCTAGTGAAGAACCTACATTGCTCATATATTACGATGACATGTAAAGTGTAATCTAGAAGTAAAAATTCTATTTTCAGTGTAGGTCCCTTACTAATTGCGGTGAAATAGCAAAGATGTATTGTGCAACAAGCTGAGGGTGAGCAGTAACAGTAACTCACCTTGTGGCTGCGCAGGTGCCGGCCCAGGTTGGACTTCCACTGGTACACCTTGCCGCAGCGCGGGCACGGGTAGCGGTTCTGGCCCTTGTGCAGCACGCTGCGGGCAGGACGGTCGTGTTAACAGCGTTTATTCTGAAAGTTGGCAACGTCGCTAATAACTGTCAAATGCATACCTGTTTTGATTAGTTTGGCAATATTACTGCATGGAAATATGAAATATGGCTAGACAACTGTCTAAAATATTGACTATGAATTGCAATAAATAATATCGTAACACCGAATATTTAGTTAAAAGGATTTGGAAACTTTCCAAATGCCTTTTTTACACCTAAAAGTTTTAGAACTTAAATTCAGTGTTAAAATTGCAATTCAAACAAAAATATTAAGGTAAGTATTATATTAAGGTAAAAAACAGGTAAATATTTGACAGATATTTGCGACGTTGCCGCGTTGCCAACTTTCGGAATAAACGCTGTTAATGCCATCTTTATTCCACTGCTAAAACGGGATGGTGCTATCGGCCTTGAATGGCTCCGTCTCTCTCTCACACTGGAAAAATGGTGGCATTAATACTTCATAATACAGCACCAAGAGCCAGGGCAACAAGCACACGTTGTGGGCGGTGAATCACTACAGGCTCGCATTAAATTAGCTAGCGATCTCCGCAGACGTGATGGATATCGATCGATATCCAAACATGATAAAAACCGGCCAAGTGCGAGTAGGACTCGCGCACGAAGGATTCCGTACCATTATCTATAAAAACGGCAAAAAAAAACACGTTTGTTGAATAGGAGATTTGTTGTTATAGCGGCAACAGAAATACATCATCTGTGAAAATTTCAACTGTCTAACTATCACGATTCATGAGATATAGCCTGGTGACAGACGAACAGACAGACAGCGGAGTCTTAGTAATAGGGTGCCGTTTTATCCTTTGAGTACGGAACCCTACAAAGAGTTTTTTTTTTGGGTCATCAACCTAGTTTAGTCACTTATTATATCAGTTTAAAAACCATTTTTCTGGTTTTATTTCTCTCTTTTCTATCACAACACGATAAAACAGATTTTGTCACCTCACACTTCAAGTAACCACGCAACACTCGGTCATCGACCCCGAAAAAAAAATCATCAATCTCATGTTTATCGCATATCCATCACGTCTGCGGACTTTCGCTAGCGAATTTAACTTGAACCCTTTATAATAAACTTGTGCTTACAATAAATTTAATTAATAATTTTAGAGTTTTATTTATAGATATCCTTTGCGATGCATCTGTAGGATAGCATAACTGCAATAGAAGAAAAGATTATGTAGATTGGTGAAAATATTTTAGCATAACTAGCATATGCAGTCGGGGCCGGCCCAGTGGTAACGGGGCCGACTTGACGTGTCGTAGATCGTGGGTTCGAACTCTGATCGGTAAATTACTACGTGTAATTTATTTCTTCACCACTGCTCTCAAAACGGGGAAGGAAAACATCGTGAGGAAACCGGTATGTCCTAGAGCCAAAAATTCGGAGACATGTGACAACTACTAACCGGCACTGGGCCCGCTCCCTCTCATCGAGAGGAGGCCTGTGTCCCAGCCGTGGGAACATTATAGACTGATTATGTATACATCAAATTCGATTGTCACAGACATGTTTCCACTTACTTCAAATGATACCTGTACGTCTTGCGGGAGCTGAAGTTCTTGCCGCACTCCTCACAGTGCGGTCTCTCCGCGAGCGCCTCTTTGAGAGGAGCCTGTTTAGCTGACTTCATTCCGCCATTCAGTCTTGTGCTCTGAAAGAAAACAGCCATTCAAACTCAAAGTGCTAGTAGTAACTGTAAAATAAAGCATTTGAAAAAAGCAAAGCGTCAGTCTGTTGCGCTTGCGCAGTTCGCATGTGGCGATGTATTCTACGTTCGCAATTTATTTGCCAAACATGTAAACAAACTCGTGATTTACGAAAGACAACTGTAATGCCTACTCATAAGGTTCCGTTTGGGCTACAACTTCATATTTTTTAATGACTTTTTCAACGGTACTAGTCAGTCTAAAATCAACTTTATTCATACAGGCGTAAAGTTTAGTTTAGTTTAAGTGGAAACAACATCAATATTGGAAACAAGGATTTAACTAGACCTTAGATGCCAACACGCACATCGCAGGAGTTCGGCGTCGTATCTATAGCTCATACATTTTATTATTTACTAGGTTCTGTTCGCGACTTTGTCTGCGTGAAATCGCTTGTTCCCCCGCCCCATTTCATCGCATCGCATCGCCCGCGCTTTTACTTTCGTTTTCACTTTTTGCGTTGCGTTCTTTCTAACTTTTTTCATTTTGCTCTGCTCGTGAGGGTCGTAGTCTGTTTTTTAATCTCGTTAACTAATTTGACAGGTGCAAATGTCAAATCCCTATTGAAAATACAAACAAGTATCACTTGAAGTGTCAAATTAGTCGACGAGATTAAAAAAACAGACTTTAGTGTGATGATAAATAACCTATAACCTTCTTCAAGAATTGGGATATCAAATTCAAAAACAATTGTTCACCTCACAAGCTCGGAAAGATTCTGTTTGTCATTCGAAATCTGCGTTTTCCCCGCTAGCGTGGAAAGAGTTTTTTTAAATTCGAACCTTTCTGTTCAACAATTTTCTATACCGCCGGGTCGACTGATAATGCATCAATACTTATTTTATGTCAGAGCGCCAACCTCATTTTTAGAATAATCGCACTGGCCAGCAAAAGTCGCTCAACGCGCCTAAAGAAGTTTTCATATAAAAAAACTTTATATAATTTTCTTCTATAGAAGTATTCAATTCACTTTCCATCATTTGGGTTTGTTTAGCAATGCAGAGTTAGTGCAAGCGGTACATAATGCCGAATTGAACTTTCTACCGGAAAAATTTCGCGAAATGTATATAAAAGCTTGGGTACAATATTTTTGTTAAATGCATGGACACACCTAGCATTGTCCTCGCTGTAGTTAGGTGAAAAGTTGTGTGTTTCGCTCGGCAGCAAAGTTTTTCTGGGTCTCGTACCTTTGAAACCTTCGCAACGCTCAGAATTCTATATTTGAACCATGAGCGAAGCGAATGGTTCCTGAGTTCCTGGTTCCGAATAGAATCCTGAGCGCCTAGAATCCTTGAATACTTCGCTTGCTCAGGTTTCAATAAAGGTACTCGCGCGAAAAAACAACTTTGCAGCCTTCCATAATAAATAACTATTTCAGATCCATCTAGAAGTTCCAGAGATTAGCGCATTCAAAAACTCTTCAGCTTTATTATATTAGTATAGATTCAGACGAAAAATGACATCTTACCTCCTTTACAAAAGGTACAACATCTGTTTCTTCCTTTCTCTCCGTCACATCAATTGTTTTATCTTTTATATCGTCATGTTCTATGTGCAAGTCATCCGCGTCCAAGTGATCGTCTTGCAGGGACTCTGGTGATGGGGACCGTTTCTTTTTTACTTTTACCTTTTTCTTTACGGGTATCTTTTCACTTTTCGGCTTGATTTTCTTTTTAGATTTTTCTTTTACTGGCTGTTGGAGAGAATTAATTATTATAAACGAGAAAATCGAGTGCACAGTGTACCTCGCGCAGCTCAAAGTTATTTATCGACAAAACATTAACTTAGCTAAGCACAGCACAGCTTCATGTAGCAAGTGACCCTTGAGACCAATGATAGACAGATTTAAATCGATAGATTTATCCTCACCGTATAAAGATGGCGAGAAAATGTCCATAATGAGAAAAGTCATTGCCCATTTTCATTATCTTCTTTTCGTGTGGTGAGTTTTAAAGCCGCCCACGGTCCTCTGACTTGGCTTCACATGCCGAAAAGACTATTTATGTGTAACCAATTAATCGGTGACATTCTAAAACCTTTAACTTGTTTACTAAATATTTTGCATGCAATTGATACAATATTCGGTATAGCTAAACATGAAATGAAATGAAATGAAATTGTTTATTCTGTAAATAGGATATCAGAATCACTTTTACAAGTCATATAAAAAAAAAAAAAAAAAACTACTTGTGTCGGCGTTTCCTATCTGACTACTCTGAGAAGAAAGGCCGAAACAAACTCAGAGGTCGCGTCTCTTTTAAGGTCCAGACATAATCTTGGTCAGGCCATATGAGGACCATGTAGATAAGAGTCTGAAATGGTATTTTGAGGAAAGAACCACACAGATTTGAGTGGACCTGTCCAGTCAGTGCAAGCATTTGTCAGTAACCGAGGAGCTCAACTCAGAGCTTAAGGAGCTCAACGACTCGACGAACAATACCAAAGAAAGGACATTTGGGTAGGCCGCAAAAAGTACTCAATCTGCCAGATTAAGACTAAAGAAAGAGGAGATAATAAAAATGATCCACATAGTCCTCTCATTCACAATAATTAAAATAAAATAATACTTTACAAAGTAATAATGTCATTTTGTATTAAATATTCAACAATGTCAATTTGTAGGTTTATAAAACTGGTATATTGTAATGATTTTAGATAATAATTAAAATGTCAAGTTCTAGGGTTTTATCAAGGCTTAGCAGAGCGAGCAGCTCAATCCCATGCTTTTTTGTCTTCTAAATAATCCGCAATTTTATAGTACCCATTTTTACAAAGTTTGGTTTTAATACAGCCTTTAAATCGTTTAATGGGTAAATTTCTAATATCAATGGGAAGTTTGTTGTAAAAGCGTATACATTGACCCATGAACGAGTTGCCTACTCTGTGGAGACGAGTGCGATGTACAGCAAGATTGTGTTTGTTCCTGGTATTTATACTATGAATATCGGACATTTTCTTAAAATTTGATATATATTTGTGTACATACAACAGGTTTTCAAATATATATTGTGAGGCTACAGTCAGAATATCTACTTCTTTGAATTTTTCTCTAAGGGAATCTCTTGGTTGTAAATGGCTCGAACAGCCCTTTTCTGTAAAACAAAGATAGTATTAATGTCCGCACAGGTTCCCCAGAGAAGAATCCCATATGACATAAGACTATGAAAATAACTAAAATAAACATTTCTGGCTGTATCTACGTCAGTTATCAGTCTAATTTTTTTAACAGCATCGGCGGCCGAACTAGGCCTTCCTGATAGTTTTTCTATGTGTGGGCCCCATTGTAATTTGCCGTCAATAGTTATTCCAAGAAAAACCGTTGAATCAACAGGGTCCAACTCTATTCCATTGACTTGAACATTGGTAGTAGTAGTAGCTGTCTAACATTTGGCGTTGAAAATTTAATCAGTTTTGTCTTTTTTTCGTTAAGGAGAAGATTATTTACATTAAACCAATGCACAACTTTAGAGAGTGCATCGTTAACTTGTTCAAAGTTGACTAACTGACGTTTGATTAAAAAATGAGCGAAGTGTCATCTGCGAATAATACGATTTTGTTATTATCCCTTATATGATAAGGTAAGTCATTTATATAAATTAGAAATAAGAAAGGACCTAGAATTGAACCCTGTGGAACGCCCATAGTGACCGCAGATCCTGCAGATCTCTTGCCATTAACATCGACCTTCTGAATTCTGTTATTCAGATAAGAAGTCAGAAGTTCGAGAGCCTTGTCCCTCATACCATAGTGGTATAGTTTCCTTATGAGTGTATCATGATGTACGCAATCGAAGGCCTTGGACAAGTCGCAGAAAATGCCAAGAGCATCTTGCGACTCCTCCCAGGCCTCGAATATGCTCTTCAGTAATCCCACGCCCGCGTCTGTAGTAGAACGACCTTTTGTAAAACCAAACTGTTTCAGATGTAGTAAATTATGTGCATTGAAATGTCCTAACATTTGTTTTAAAATTAATTTTTCAAAGATTTTGCTCAATGTAGGTAATATTGAAATAGGCCGAAAATTCGTAGGATCAGTTGTACTGCCAGATTTGAACAGTGGAATCACTTTGCTAAGTTTCATCAGATCAGGAAATACACCAGATGCAATACAAGAATTAAAAACAATTGCTAAAAAGGGTGAAATAACATCAATTACTGAAGACATGGTATGTACTGACAACCCCCAAAGGTCGGCAGTTTTTTTTACATCAAGATTTTTAGAAGATTCTATAATGTCTTTGGCAGTAATATTTGTAAATGCAAAAAGCTTGTCACATTCTGGTACACATTCTTTTAGTATTGAGTAAGCAGAAGCGGAGGACGATGATGACAGAGTTTTGGTTGTTAAAATGGGAATATTAGTGAAGAAATTTTCAAACTCAGTCGCCACCTCCACCTCCATGTGGACATCATATCAAAACCAGACTGTAATAACTTAATACCGTGTTTAAGGCAAATAAAGACTTATCTTATCTTCTTTTGACGCAGTCGGGCGAATCTAACGATTTAAATCTTGGAAGGATTGCATAAGAGAGAGGAGGCTTGCTTATACTGAGCAGTGCGTGCACCAGGTGCCAGTGATGACGATGAAAGTCTAAACATACCTTTTCAACTTTCTTCCCCTTCCTCTTCTTAGGCTCCACATTCAAGTTGTTAACAAAAGTCTCCGGCTCACAGTGAGTCTCCGGCTCACAGTGAGTCTCCGGCTCACAGTGAGTCTCCTCCATCTTGACTGTGTGTAGCCTGTCACTGTCACTGTCATTGTCAAGTGGGCAGTGGGGCTCGTCTGTCTCCGTCTTAATGTGGGGCTCGGGGTAACTGTAGCTGTAGGCCTGGCAGACTGCGAGGTACGAAGGCTCTGGCGGTTGTTGGAAGTTGTTCTGAAATTATAAATAGGAGTAATCGATTCAATAATTATGTATTTTATCGAAACTCAAAAAATACCAATTGTCCAATATAATAGATGCGCCCCTTTTTGAGAACCTCTGGTAATTCCTATTTTGGGGTATGAAAAATAATAAATAGCCAAGCAACTGCTACCAACTGTCAGGCTTGCTGAACGTGGCACTGCTTGCTTCGCTCGGTCGGTTCACAAGCAGTTTGTCACAGTTCTAATGTAACCTATGTGGGTGGGGAATGGGGGAAAAAATATCCATCATTAACAGGTCAACAATTTTTTAGAGGTTCAGGTAAATATTTCTCTTTGGACATTATCACATCAACCACATAATAATAAGTCATATATTATGAAGGACGGGACAGTTGACGTGTGTCGGCATGCCACCGTCCGGGTGAGTCCATCAGACATATTATCTCGGGTTGTTCTCGTCTAGCTAACGGCGAGTACTTGCATAGGCATAACCAAGTCACCAGGATTATTCACCAGCAACTTGCCTTGAAATATAAACTTGTGGACTCTGAGGTATCGTATTACAAGTATGTGCCCGACCCAGTTCTCGAAAATGAACATATCACGTTGTACTGGGATCGGTCTATCATTACTGACAGGACTATTGTTGCCAATAAGCCTGATATAGTAGTGATAGACCGATTAGCGCGCCGCGCAATGATAGTCGATGTTACCATCCCACATGACGAGAACCTCGTGAAAACTGAGAAAGAGAAACAAATAAAATATCTCGACTTAGCACACGAGGTTGTCGACATGTGGAATGTGAGCTCGGCTATAATTGTGCCGATTGTCGTAACGGCCAATGGCCTGATGGCCGAAAGCCTCAACCAACATCAAGGGCCTGATTTAGAAGGCAGTACTCCTTGATACGGCTCGCATTGTGAGGAGGTTCCTGTCTCTGCACCCTTATCCACCGGTAGCTTGGACCCTGCCGGACCCCAGCAGAATTCTATTATTTATATTTTTAAAATAAGAAAGAAAATAAATAAACAATATAAGTAATATATCAAACACTTACTTGCTGTGCATATTGCAGTTGCGTGTATGATCTTTTGGCTTGCTCCTTAAACTTCAGCCACTTACGTAGGTGTGCCAGACACTCCCAGCATACTCTGATGTAGAACGGTGACGAGTCGTATACCTGACAGGTGAGTAATACTGTAAGGGCTGATTTTCCTTCACATGGCATCATAACAGTGCTTCAGTTTGGAGTTTGTCAAAATTCATTGAATTAAATCCATTGTCTTGAAGTAATCCATGTACAAAGACGGCGATTGATAAAGCCGTAATGGAGAGGTCACAGACAATGATTCCCGAAATAAATTACAGTCATTTTATTTATTTATTGAAGACTAGTCTTCAGACACTACATTGGGGAACTACCACAAAAGATTTTACTAATAAGTGGAGTAATCTTAATTATTCTCTAAATAAGTTGCTGAACATTTACAACAGATATTTAGGCAGAACTTGTAAGTTTTAATATCTTTAAAAGCTCAATTTACTGCCCGTCTATCAAAGCGTGTTCAAAGCTCCGTACTAGCTTATTTTACGCAGTGTAAGGTTATAAACTATTCTGATTGTCTCCATTATCATAATAGAACACAAAAACAATCATACTTACTTGTATTTCATTCAAAATTTGCGAATATAAATGATAGAATCCAGTCTCTCCAATATAATATAGATTTCGACCAGAACACATGCAAGCCGTGCATAAATCCCCCATATTTCTTTCTTAGGATAATCTATGTGTGTATTAAAAGTGGTTTCAGAAAGATTGAAAAACTAAGGAAATAAAACTATTGATTGTTTTATTTACGAAAGAAAGTGTCAGCGTCTAATTCGTAGCTTTGACATTTTTTGACAATGTTTGTAAATTAACTCAAATTGACAGCTAGTCTCAAGTGTTGCAACGGCAAAATCGATTCGAGTTTCGTAGATTTACGGTAAGCACCCCAAAGGCACGCCCACATCATTGCCATCGGATTACCGTTGGCAACTGCACCGCAATTAGGTACTGTAGAAACACCGTACTCAGCATTGATTCACCGTCTACCGTAGTAATGTAATTACGGTGTCAAAAAACACCGTAATTGGACAGATGGAATATTGAACGGATTTTTTTTGTCATAACATGGCAATATTTAACAGTGAACTAGAGGAATTCCACAACCATAGATAATAGTTTGAACCATTATAATACGTATAAATTAAAGAGTTGCCTAATTGACAGACTTCTTAACCTTTTTTATTACCAACTTTCTATAGTCAGGTGTAATGTACTTTGCGTGCTTTGTAATAAATCTGCGTTGAAAGCGAATGTTTTGCAAATAAATTAAAATGGACAGTGATCATACTGAATCTGATAGTGGAAAAAATTGTGTCAGTTTTCTGCCATCAGAAGATATGCTTAGGAGACATAATACTGAAATGTATAAAAGTTATCATGATCACACAGTTATTTTCTCAAATTCCGACTGACACCTTTTACAAGCTATTTTTTTAAAATATTCTTGTTTGCTAGCAAAGAGTAGAATATAAATATACAACGTGTTTTTTTTTATTTATCCCGTAACTCTACGTAAAATAAGCCAGTCTTATTACCATAGAGTAATCTGACTATTGGATTTAAAAAAAACACGTTGTTTTAAAAGGTTCTAAACGTTCGTTTGTACTGGTAAAACATTCACGACAAAAAATGTTGAAATCTCTATAATCTGTATTGACAGAAACTAGAGACTTCAACATATTGTTTTGTCGTGAATGTTTCGCTAGTGCAAACGCACGGTAAGGGTTACCGTGCGTTTGCACTGGCGAAACATTCACATAAAAACATGTTGGAATCTCTGTTTTCTGTCAATGTATCGACTATCGCTCGCATTGTCACGCAACTTGTTGACGCGAAACATATTTCAATCACTCGACATGTTTCGCCACATGTCTTTACAAACCAATTTCGTATCAAAATGTATCTGTATGAATCTAGTACCATGTTGTAAGATTTGTTTTGACACTTTGGTCGATTTTTATAGTCCACACATTTTGTATTCCACAAACATGGAAAACCTTGCCAAAGCTCTATAAACTTCATCGTGTCTACTTTGGACCACTCTATGTTTCGATATAAACACGGGATGTTTACCACCATACACGGATAACACTAAACATCAAGCAATATAGAAGTTGCGAGACATAATTTGACGTAAACAAACAACAGTGCGAACGCAAACGTGACGAATCTCTATACAAAACATGTATAATGTACATGTTTCTAGACAGTGCGAACGCAGTTTACAACACATCTTGAGATCTGTCTTACCACTTACTCATGTTTCGTACAGTGCGAACGCAAGTTCAACAAAACAAATCATGAGATTTGTTTCATGCGAAAAGTTTCGAAACATCTACATGTTAAATGTTTTCTGGTGCAAACGCATAAAGGGTCAGTTCACACCGAGACGCGACGCGACGCGCTCTTTTTTATGATCCAATACAATTTCGAATTTATTTACTACACTACTACTGTTCACGCGCTGCGCATCTCAGCGTACTTTGACATGTGTCAACCCTCGCACTGAAATTATACCTTTTCGTGAAGAAAATAAGTTCGATAATTGTTAAAAAGTGCGCGCAGCGTCGCGTCGCTTCACGTCGCGGTCTGTACTGACCCTAAGGCGCTCGCTTTCGGTGAGTGGACATGTTCCTTGATTGCTAAGCAACAAGTTGACATAACAAAACGTTGGCATTAGCTGCTGCATGGTGACCCGATTTTAGGACATGTTGACAAAAATTTAAAATAAAAATATGACATCAATCTAAGTACCTACTCTGAACAATGAGGAATATATTGGATTTACAGCGATGACGCCGTTGCTGATGTATGGTGTGTCAGTGATCGGTGTGCTGTATACTACCTATATGTGCTTTCATCTTAATTATGTGTACTATGATGATTAAAAATAAACAAGATTAGATCTATAATATAAAATATGTGTATTTACATGATTTTTACAACATAGTGGCTGTAATTTTACCCTGCAAGTACGATGGCTTGCTACCAAAATAACAAAAGACTTATCAACAACATTAATTTACTTAAATCTAAATTAAGAGCTCTATTTTCAGTATATATTTCTCCTAAACTAATTCCTTTGGCAAACACTCCATATGTTGCATAGTACGAGTCCCAGAAATCCATGCGTTTCTGGAAGGGACCATCGTACAGGCCTATGTCTGTGTCTATTTGTAGATAGGGCTTCGCTTCTGCAGTTACTGGTGACCACTTGACTGGTAGAAGATTTGAAATCGATGGTGTGGGATCACTGAAAAACGAAAACTTATCAAACGAAGCTCTACCATATTGGCAACAACATTGGTAATAACATTACCCCTGTATTCCCCGAAGGGATTGGCAATAAGTGCACGCGTGCTACACGACATTTCGCCAGTTAATTGTCATCAACCGGGTACTAATCCAAACACCGAACTGCTAAGTACCTACTGAGAATTTTCTGATGGAAAATTAAAAAAAACACTGCCCGATCTGTGGATCGAACCCCGGACAACGCACACCGCACGGTCACGGGCGCCTGCGACCACCTGAAGAGAAACAATTTCTCAAAGAGAAAAGCGCTGCTGGTGCTGCTCTTTTATTTCTTATCAGCATTTTACAACCACAGAACATTATGTTTACAACATTCATGAAATCATGATTCAACTGAATGAGACTCCATTTTGAAAATTTATGAATAGTAATATTGTGTTTACCGCTGTCTGTCGGTTGTGTTGAAAAGTTTCTCTGACGACCTGTTGTGCAGTGATAAAAAGTTACTTCGTGCGTGCGGGTTCTGTCCTGAACTGAATTTTGCGTTTCTGCATTATACAAATGTCTCGCTGATGGTGGCGCCTGGCGCGTGTTTCGGATCATTTAGCTCCCTTCAAAATGGTTGAGCTGAATGGTGCTGATCCCTGCGCATGTTCGTGAACGGGCGGCGGCGGCGTCAGTTCTGGTCATCTCTTGAATTCAACATTGATGTAGGTATTTATTATTTTGTAATAATATAATGCCTATAGATTTAATATTTTAAATAGGTATGGAATTCAGCACGCCAGCGCCACCTGTCGCACAGACTTTTCTTGCGCGCACTCTAGCTTCATATTTTTGACGAACCGACTTCATAACAATTCAAAAGTGCCTGTAAGTAGTGTGGCCTGTAACTCCTGTAAGTGGTTGAATTGAAATAAACGGTTTGAGTTTACAAATACTTAGTTGATTTTTTAACCTGGCTAAAGTTCTATAATCAATCTAGTATGTATACGTACCCGTATTTTGCGAAATTCGTCCACAAAAGGCTAATCCTGTCGATGATGACTTGGTCTGCGTGTGTTGTATTCTCTATTAGAGGCATTTCGTACAAGTATCCCAACTCATCGCCATGTGTGGAGCCTGCAGTGGTTATATTGTCGCGAATTTTCATGAAATTTCGACCTCCGTCGTATGAGAACAAATATCTGTAGACGGTACAATGAATTTGTACATAATACCTAACAGTCCTCTCCATAGGGTAATTAAAAGCTAAATCGGATACAAAATCAACAATATTAACTTTTAAATTGTCGAGATAAAAGTGTTTAATTATATCAATGGCGTCGGTGCTATCCGCCATTTTGGAAATCGAAAAAGCTTTGTTTAATGCTGCGACAAAATCGAAACTGTCGTATCTGTCTTCTCTAGGATAGATATACAGCATTTCTTTCGCTGTTCCACCAATCATCAGTTTTATATTTTGCAAGTTCCTCATTTTCGGTGTTTTTGTTATAAATTCCCCATCAATACAAGGCCGGAAATCATAAAGTTTCGTGATGTTGATTATCGTATCTGTGTCTATGGTCGATATAGTTTGAATAAAACGGTCAACGTCGATATTCTCAGCATCCAGGCCGACATCCTTAACGAATGTCGCAGTGTCCCTGAGTTCGTTATAAACCGATGTGCCAGCCACTCCACTTTGCAGAATTACTTTATTAAATACGATATCTTTGTTGAATAATAGGTGCAGGTGTACTGAAATGGAGCCCGAGCTATGTCCAAAAAGCAGAATATTGTCAGGATCACCTCCGAAGCTTCCAATATGGTTTTTAACCCATCTCATAGCCAGGTTCTGGTCTTTCAGCGCTTGGTTACTGTAGTCGGTCTTGGGCAAGCAAAGGTGACCGTAAGGGCCTAATCTGTAGTTGATTGTGACGATAATGACATCGTGTCTCATTAAAAATCTTGGTGAGTACGTGCGGAATGCTCCGTTGCCTTCTACAAACGCTCCGCCGTGGATGAAGACCATTACTGGCAATGTATGTTCTGGGTTTATACCATTTGGTTTGTAGATGTTGAGATGCAAGCATTGGATCGTGCCTTTAATCTTGCCTTTGTCGTACTGCGGACATATCGCCGAGTCATCAAATGCTTCTCGTGGTGTATTGAAGTAGGGGTGTGGTTTAGCGTTCTGGAAAAAGATGATTATTATTGTATACCGACAAAACGTTTCTCATGTCGGAGAAACGTTTTCCCGGTATTTCTAACTAAAATATTGTCCAAAGTTACAACAAATGTGGAAATCTTGTTGGGTTTGACGACGAGTGGTCGCCTTGGGCGCTTGATTAAACTAGTCTGTAACATTTAGTTTTAAAAAAACATCAGTACAAAACCTACTTAGCTACTTGTACAGTTTTGTGCTAAAGGCTGTGTGTGTCACGTCACAGATCACGTGCTTGACTCAAACTAAGTACCCGGGGCAAACACTAATCATTTTTCGGTCTGAATAGGTAATTGAACTAACCACCAGTACTTATACCGAACAAAGATACGTTTTCACGTCAATACATAAGTAATTGAGGAGACTTACCCCGAATGGATTTGTTTCATCAACTAATCCGTAAGGAATCCCCAGGAACATCGTATATTGTCCCCTGTCGAGCCCACGTATTTGCCCCACTGGGGTGTCTACTACCAAAATTGTTGTTCCTAGATACCCATAAACGCAGACATTCAGTGTTAAGATACAGTAAAATAATTTTAGAATCATTTTTGTTCAGTTTCACCGCTAAACTATTTTCGACATGAACGAGAATATCAGGTAAGGCAAAGAAAACTGAATGAAAACTGTTCGAAATTCAAAATGATAAGCGGGAATAAGGTTTTACTGCGAAAAAAAACAAATTGTTAAAAAAATTAACCAAAGAAAATCAAGAGTAAGTAGGTAGGTACCTACTTACTCTAAGATAACAGGTACACTGCTACAGTGTCTGTTTACAATGTTTAATTTGCTATAAACATCTTCTTTATCTAATTATTAATACGCACGTTGAAGATAAGAATTTGGGTTCAGTGGCTAACCGTTTATCATACCCGACCGAAGTTTCGGTTTCAGTTTCGCCCTAAAAATCAGATTTCGGCCAAAAAGTAGCCGAAACTGTCGTTTATGTGCCCCGCCCGTTCTGAATACGAAAGACTGACTGCCTCTATGGTCTAGTTACTAGTGGGTTATGTATAAGTGTAATCTATTGAGTTTTTATCACCCTTTTTCAGAACCCTAAAAACGAAGCGTTGCCTTAAAATGAAGTTATCCAGGTTCTTAGCTAACATGCTATTTTCAGTACGGCGGTACTTTCAGTTATGGATTGGATTCGTGCTGTTTTTGGAAGCTTGATAAAAGCAGGCAACAGCAGACTTGCTACTTTGAGCATAATCAATGTTGCACCCCGTTTTACGCCTGTCTGCGTTCGGTCACGAATTCACCATGTCAAAATAACACGTTTCAGCAGTTTAGTTTAGTTCGCCTTATCGCGACAATGGTGCCGATTCTCTTGTCACAAAATTCTCTAAACTAAACTAAAAATCACTAAAATTTTGTTTAGTCCTGTCAAACGATCAAACTCTTTCTGAAATAGACTTTAAATGACACAACTTAACTATAATTTAGTTTGACAGCACTAAGATGGCACTGAGATTAGTTTAGTGAAAATGCTATTCTGAATTTGACGATTTAAACTAAAAATTTGTCTTATATCTAAAATCCTCTAACTAAATCTGACTATATTTAATCGCGATTAAAAATGTGTGGAATAAAATGAGATGTCATGAACTAAAATTCAAACCAACACCTCAACTTCAGTTACAAAAAACAGTACTGTATTTTTTTATTTTCTTTTGCTTATATCTCGAAAACGGTGTCCTATCGCAAAATTAATGAAAATTTCGACCCCCTTTAGGATACCCTTAAACCCATAATTCTCAACATGTTGGTAATTAATTTTAATTTTTTTTCGTTATTTTCCATACAAAAACTGAAAAATTCCATTAAAAACACGTCGAGGCTGCCGTGCATGCGCGCCTCTGGCTCTAAAAAAAATACGGGGTAGGGAAAACCAGTACCGAGTGGAGGCGCGCGGTTGTCAAATTCGATTTTAGTTGTGTCAAAATAAGTTTTAAATTTAGAGAATTTATTTGGCAGAATAGCTCCAAGATTCCCATAGTCAAAAGTAAGGAACTTTAGTGATAGTTTAGTTAGTTTAGTTCGGTGTACAAGAGAATCGGCACCATTGTGGCCCCAGCGTTACAGATAATAATTTTTAAATGTTTGCAAAAGATAATGCATTCATGGACGTGTTATCAATTCGCAGAAGATACATTAGTTTACTTCATGTTCTATTAGCGACTCGCCCCTGCTTCGCGCGGTTTTTAAGATTTGACAACATATCGAGATTTTGTTATAGGTAGGTAATATTGTAAGTAGGCAAGTAGTTTTTTTTTTTTTATAAATCTTCATAAATTCTCTAAACGATGATGAAAACCGCATAAAACCAGTTGTGTAGTTTAGAAGAACACCGCGGTAACACAGAGACACGAAAAGCGACTTTAATTTATAGTTTATGTACTTATAGGTGTTTATAAGATTTGTCGATGCAATATAACGAGGAAAAATGTTGGAGCAGGGCTGTTGCGATTGAAAGTAAAACAATAGGTACATTATAACTAATTTATTATCTAAGAAACTTAATAACAAATTCATAAATTAATACTAGATTTTCATGACGGCCGTCATGAAAATCTGTAATTTTCATCAGTATTTGTACAGTAGGTCGCACATCAGTAGTAGGTAACTAACACAACCAGCTATCTAATTGTGTATCTTATTTCCGTAATTGATTACGACTAATTGGTTTCATTTTGACAGTTCAACAACATTCATTGCGTTATTTACGTTGTTGAGCAGTTTTTTTCGAACTTATGAAGCAATGGATTAGCACTTGGTTTCAAACCGATTCCAATTCTGTGAGTTTTATATGTAGCTGGTAACCTTCGGAACTTCGCGAAACGAACTCGCGAAAAAAACTTGCATTTTGACGAGCTAAGACAACATAAATGTAGGGAACAGCAGATTTTTGTTTCGCGGTATCGTGTTTAATCCCATTTTGAAAGTTGTACATAATGATGAGTACAATGACCCCTTAAGAGATTTCTTGTATGAATAGACACCATAAACAAACACAGAAACGTGTCGACTACAGAATATTTTCTTTGGAAGTAGATATGTTATGGACCAAGTGATTATTAGGACATTATGAAAATGCCCGGGCAGTTTGAAAAATGCCCAATATGAGAAAGCAATGTGATAACAACTATTGAAATAATCAAATTGACCGGGCATTTTTTATAATGCTAGTCACCTATGGGGCAGTATAATATAACCAGATTTTAATACTATTATTTTAATTTCAAACGTCGAATCAATCATCATTTCAGTCGAAAGACGTCCACTGCTGGACATAGGCCTGGTATCCTGCCTTTTTGCCAAAAATTGTTTGGCAGATTATCACTTGCCAACCAACGTTTCGCCGATGTTTCACTTTGACAACTAACGATTAGCAAATTTTTGTATGACAACGTTTCATTTGGTAGAATTATTTTAATGCTGATTATTATAATAACACAAAACGTTTGGGACATTTATCATTTGTCAAACATTTCAATCTTAGGTTACGATAGGTTAGGTTAGGTTAGAGTATGACTAACAACGCACGAGCCGAGTGAGCGAAGTGAGCGTGCCGCGGCAGCGAACGGCGATGTGCCAGAAGCGAATCGCTTTTGTAAAAGGAAACAGTTAAGTTAGGTTACATCACATTAAAGATAAAGTAAAAAAACACTCACTCACTGAGCACTCTTCAATACACTCACTCATTTTAATTGAACTCTACTTGAAAGTTGGCATTCTGCAACTTAAGTTTGGCAATACTTCGGGCTATGTCGGACATGTCGGTTACCTTGGTTCTCCTACGGATCTCTTCATTTCAGAATCAATATTTAAAATCAAATAAAATATTTCCATTCATAGACACTCTGCTGACCTATGATGACTTTACCATAATTAAATGTTAAACTGTTGTTAAAACTGACTGGTCGGACTGGAGCGGGCGCGGCTCCGAAATGCGAGCCCCCACCCCGCGCGATACCCGCACCCCGTGCAAAATACCTGTGTATTATCAGATTGCCCAAAGACCACACGGCAATATTTATAATGACGAGGCAATGTGATAAATAAGGAAGTTCAAATTATAATTTATTATTTTGCCCTAAGTAGCTTGTCATTATTCATAATGCGCGGGCATTATGAAAAATGTCCGTATTTATCACTTGGTCCATAACATAACACTCAAAACATAAACATTGTGCAATATTGTTTTGTGAAATCTTCTATCCTAACTAATATTATATTATAAATGCGAAAGTGACTTTGTTTATTTGTTTGTTTGTTACGCTTTCACGCTAAAACGGCTGTACGGATTTGGATGAGATTTAGCACGGGGTTAGACCATGACCTGGAATAGGACATAGGATATTTTTTATCCCGATATTCCCATGGGATCGAAACCTACGCGGGTGAAATCGCGGGGCGCAGCTAGAAGTATAATAAAGCTAAAGAGTTTGTATGTTTGCACGCGCTTATCTCAGCAACTACTAATCGGATCAAAAAAAATCTCCTGCATTTGATATCAAGCTGCGACCCTTACGAGCAAAACGTCCGAAACCGCGGGGCTCAGCTATACTCCATTTGAAATAAAATTAGAAATTTGAATAAACCTTTTTACAGTCCGTTCAACCGATTTTGATTTCTATACCGTAGGCATAAGGATGGCATTAAAAGCAAAAAATGTTACACCATACTGTCTACTGTCTACTGCATCTGCCATTTGTCATGCCCCAACGCAATAGAAGTCAAAATCGGTTGAACGGACTGTAAAAAAGGCTTATTTAAATGTCTAATCTTATTTCAAATGGAGTATAGTGTATTGAAAAAGCAAGATGGCGCCGTTAGTTCCGACTTTGGCCACGCTCTTAAAGCTCCTTGTCCAGCTCTCAACATCAGCTCTCCGCGCCGTCATACATGTCTCTCACAGATTTCAAAAGAACATTCAAATTCATTCCAGTTTTAGCTGAAATACCGATCACATCCATACTCCTTCGTATCTCCTCGTACACTCGCCTCCCCTCATCTAAGTCTATCTTGTTGATGACGACACACGTCCTCCTCTCGCTAAACTTGGAGTTATACTGTTTGAGTTCGTATGAGAGTGTCTCGTACTGTTGTAGGGGGTCGCTTGTCGCGTCTAGGAGGTAGATAAGACCTCTACAGCGTTCCGCGTGCTGGAGGAATTGGATACCTGGAAATAAAATGATTAAATAACATCACGACTGTATTACCTAAAAGGGTAAGCAGAGGTGTACACTACTAAAAGATGTACCTATATGCCAGTTTAAATAATCAAATTAAACCACTCGATGACGTGGCGCCACAAACTGGTATCCACAGGTACGTGCTTTGGAAAAGATCATAAATTCCAATATAAATGTTATACACTTACCTAAGCCATAGTTCTTGTGCGAGCCGGGAATCAAACCCGGGAGGTCTGCTATGGCTACTTGCTCGTAATCGTCGTAAGGTACCATACCTACAACAAAATCATTGCAATGGGGTTAAAAACTGAAAGCTCGTGATAGGTGGCAGCACTGTCGTTAGTCCGGGAACCGTCATTGTCTTGTTTATGATAGTGACAGCTAGCTGTCAAATTCTTGGATTAGTTATAGTAGCGACATCTGAAGTCAACAAGTGGAAGATTTATCACCATTAATAAAATTCTTTCACGGAGGATTGCAACTATAAGGCTACCAAGCATACATGTTCAAATAAATACTTACACTTAAAGAAATATCAACTTTATGATAGTGTAAATTAGGTTGATTAAAGAATGACTAAACACTGAAGAAAAAAGACTTAAAGTTGTAACACAAACATTACTTACTCTCCATGTTTAAAATATGAAATCTTTTGGAAATTCAATTGCAAAGGTAGGAGAGTGCAGCGCAGGCGCGCTATGGATGTGTCTCTCCACTTATTGTATAGGTTGCCTATTAAAACATTAGGTAGTGATTTGGTGCCAATAGTATAGTTACCGATGTGTGGTCTGAGCGTGGTGAACGGATAGGGCGCCACGCTCGGGCGCGCTCTGGTCAGCGCCCGCAGTAGCGTGCTCTTGCCTGCGAATATTACACGAGCATTATATCCACTCGAACAGATATCGACTGTACGTAAGTGTCAATCTTCTTTTCATTTCGAAGGTAATCTACTACAGAGTGTTAGGGTAAACACCGTTATCCTTGAAATCAGTGGTTTGGTTTCATTTATAGAACGTAAAATCAATGGAAAATGACAACTTTTTTTTTTTAAGATACCTACATTTTACCACAAGAGTATTTCACCCTTTCACTCTAGGGCGCTAGGGCAACGAACCAACACGGGTGGGTGGCGCGGGACATGACCTGACCGGCCGCGAGCGCGACTCCTCCCTCAGTCAGTCAGCTGTTTCGCTAGCGAGCACGGTGTCGGATAGAAACTTTTTAAAATCTAAAATACAATAGACGTAGATATATTTAGTAACCTAGTAGTCTCTGCGTCCGGCGCTCGGCGTGGCAATACGTTGTGTTCGGGTTCGCGACTGGTCAATCGTCATCCTGAGGATGCCTCGTTGAGAGGTGAAACACGTGTCGATTTCTTACAGGGTTTTTTTATGACTCTTGAGGAATAGTTAAGCGGAATAGGTTACTAAATTCCTATTGTATTTTTTGAATCGGTAATACCCCATCGCCAAATTATGTTTGCAGCGGCTTACCTGGGTACCTAATCGATTCAGTGCTTTTGAAATAGGCCACTGCAGTTCACGACCGGAAGGCAAGAGTGAATAAGCTTATTTATTTAGATGAAGTGCTACTGAAAATTACATAAAAATATTGAAATTGTATTGGAAACTAAACTTTATGTGAAAGCATTAAGGTTCATCGTCATTTGCCTGCTTTTTCCCAATTATGTTGACGTCGGCTTCCAGTCTAACCGGAAGCAGCTGAATATCAGTATTTTACATAGAGCAACTGCCTCTACAACCCAGAACTTTTGATCTCCACAACCCAGTTTCTGGGTAACACTATACCCATTGGCGAGGCAAAAAGGTTATCCTTACTAATATTATAAATGCGAAAGTAACTCTGTCTGTCTGTCGCGCTTTCACGCCAGAACCGATTAAATTAAATTTGGTACACAGATAGTCTAGAGCCTAAGAAAGGACATAGGCTACTTTTTATCGACATACCACGCGGGCGCAGCCGCGGGCGGAAGCTGGTATTTTGTAAATCTCATAAATTGGAAACTAAATGTGAAAACAGCGTGCGATATTGACTCACCTGCGTTAGGGAACCCTATGAGTCCGATGTGTGCCATGGAGCGCACTTCTAGAGTGTACACGTTGGTCTCGCCGATGGCGCCCAGCTCGGCCACGCTGGGAGCCTGCAGGAGACACACGTCGTATCAAACAAACAGATAAGTATACAGGTACCTGGTTTGCAACTACATAAACAGTGTCAGAAAGAGATCAAAGAGAGTGTGAGTGTACCTACAATTGCATGCGTTGACCCAAAATATTGGCAAGATTTTTTAGGTTCGCAATATGAAATGTTCATCACATTCACGTCAAAACTTGGCTGATTAGCCAAGTTTTCTTCGATTTGTCTCTTTTTCGCTCCCGATGATCACGACATGCCGTCCTACTTCCACATGTCATCTTACAGAGAGACATTTTGCCGTTTTTTAAAATCGTATGTTGGGTCTACTGTAACCGCCCCTCGGCCGCGCCACGCCCCTACGTCCCGAGATAATAGCCATCCCCTCCTGAAGGTTGGAGCTGATATACAGGATATATTTCATATCCTTGGCGGTCTAATAATCCTGGGCTTGACCTAGATTTTCGTAATAAAAATCTTTCAAAATTCAGTTACAATCTCCTCTCAGCGGCAGTTAATGTCAAAAATCTTATACAATTTTTGACAGATTGACTGAGATTAGAACACGATCCCGTGCATATAAATACGGGAATTGCTCCCTGAATAAACAGCGCGCTTTCACTGGTAAATGAATATCGACCTTGCAACTGTTGAAATAAAGTTGAAAATAAATAAACTTCTAATAGTCCAAGAGCGCATCACAGCGGCAGATGTACGCGGTTGAGGTAATTTTTTATCGACTTTATTTCAAGAGAAGCTGTAGATGTTCGGCAGGAAAACGGTAACTGGAAAATAATACTACTTGTATTATAATATTAACTAGCGATCCGCCCTCTGTTTCTCCGGAATAATTTCTCCAAATTATGGTGAAAACTGAATCAAAACCCATTGCGTAGTTTAGAAGAACAACGCGGTCACAGACAGACACAAACGTGACTTTAATTTATAATAAATATGTACCTAGAGATGTACCTACGTAGAGCAGTGGTGGCCCCGTGGTGGCCCAGTGGTGGCCCCGTGGTGGCCCAGTGGTGGCCCAGTGGTGGCCCAGTGGTGGCCCAGTGGCAGCGGCCGGGGCTTACGAGTTGTAGGGCGTAGGTTCCAACTGTGACCTACGCTTTACTTTGTGTAAATTATTTCATCACCACTGCTAACAAAACGGTGAAGGAAAACATCGTGAAAGAATCAGCATATAACCAAAAAAATCGGAGATATGTGACATCCACCAGCTCGCATTGTGCCCGCGTGGTGGATTATACTCCCTCGTACAGACAGGAGGCCTGTGTCCCAGCAGTGGGAACATTATACGCTGATTATGCTAGTACTAGTAGGCACCTGTTCTGTGTCAGTGAGAAAAAATTTGTTCCCCCGGCCGCCCGCGCCGCCGCGCGCCGCCACGAACATCACGCCCTCGGCGCTCAGGTCGCCTACAACCTGCCCGGAGCCGTCCCGGATTATAGTACCTGAAAGGAAATAAAAACAAAAATCCACAGTCAATAATACAAAAGTATAATTACATACATAGCCAAATGTAACGGTAGTCTTGGTTGGATATGGAGTTCTATAGCTCTGTTTAACAAGTCATTTATCAAGGGTTCCATAATCTATACAATTATACATATTATAAACTAGCTTCCGCCCGCGTGATATGTCGATAAAAAGTAGCCTATGTCCTTTCTCAGGCTATAGACTATCTGTGTACCTTCATTTAAATCGGTTCAGTAGTTTTGGCGTGAAAGCGTGACAGACAGACAGAGTTACTTTCCCATTTTATAATGTTATAGTAAGGATTAAACTCGCTTTTTGAGTTTGTCTGTATGTCCGCGTTGTCCTTCAAAACAACAGATTTAGATGAGGTTTTCACCATCATTTATAGAATTTATTTCTGAAGGTTTATGTTTATACTTTTATATTAAACTTACATATAACTAAGAAATCTCGATGTTTCGTCAAGTCGTATAAACCGTGCGAAGCAGGAGCGAGTCGCTAGTATTAAAATAAATGAATATTCTTCTATAGATATTTTTGGTTTGCCTTCTGAAGGCCTAAAAAACTTGCTCCTTATAAAAAATGGTTCAGCTTTGTGCATGTGAGGTGCTTTGTGCTTGCATAGATTATAATACACTATGCATGAGAAATTCCTATTTTGGGCATGGGAATTCTAGCGAAGTCTCAAATGAATAGTTTATTTCTATCGAGCCAAGTGTGATTCGTCGAACCCATATTTTAAAATCATTCCGGGTGAGTGGGTGGTCACACATGATGTGAACAATAGAAACAAACTCACCAATAGGAACGGGCACTACAATGTGTTGTGCATTCTTCCCGTTACACTCCTTATTGAATCCCCTCTCGCCATGCTTAGCCTGCACCACAGACTTGCAGTGGTTCAGGCTTTTAGACGAGTATGTGGCCTGAAAGTATTGTGTACAAGTTAAAAAGGGTTTATTTATTTCTGTAGGTCAGCAAACATCTTCAGGCAATAGCATCAAGGTAGCCCGCCACATTCAAATTTTCTTATATCTTTTGTCATGTTAGTTTTAACCTAGTTATACATACAATACACAAGAAAATTTTCCATATTATTTTATTTGTTTCTATGTTAATTCATGTAATAGGTGTTGTGTCGTTTTAATTAACTATAAAATAAATAAATAATAAGACAGTCCCCCTAAATGCCCGCCCGTCACCAGTTCCTACCCAGATCAGATATTTCAGATAGGCAGTCGCTCCATGTAACATACTAGTATTCAGCTGCATCTGGTGAGAGTGGAAGTCGACTCCAACATAGTTAGGAAAAGGGAGGCACATGATGATGGTGATATTATTTACAAAATATACCTCGAAAGTGAACTTCTAGCACTTAAGACGTAATTGTCTTTGAGCAGATCCGACTCACATGCTAGTAAGCTGTTACAGGACTAAATATGGCCTTGGCTAGCCCAGTTTTCGTGATCCGAAGCACAAACTAAAAAAGTTGGCAATATAAACAAACCTGAAAAATAACATGACCACCGTTTCCGCCATCGCCTCCATCGGGTCCAGCGTGGTCTTTACACCACACACTGAGGAAGGATATACAGCCGTCTCCCCCAGAACCACCAACGGCCCTAACTCGGTACGAGTCGACATAATATTGAACTGTGTTGCGAGTTGACTTTGCTTTCAAGCTACGAAGCGGCTTTGGCACGTATTCGGAACTGAAACGTATTATTTGCAGTTGTGAAGTTAGCTTTAACGATTTAAATAAGTTTATTAATCGCATTTTTGAGTTTTTTTTCAGGTTATGTTCATGTTATGACACTGTCCAGAGTTGACACACAAACTGACATTTGACGCGTTTTCTTTTTACGCTTTTTTAACCTATTTAAACAAAAGTCTTTTTAGTCACAAATTTTCTTTAGGACATCGTAGCGTCAGCAGCAGCAAAGCAAGAATACGGTCATAAGGATCTATTAATAATAATAATGACCTTTTGTAAACTCGTTGCAGCAGCAGGTTGAATGTAAGCACAGTAAATAAAGTAGGTCACATTATTTCCAACATTCCTCGCCCTGTGCTGGATGTTTAATGACATCATCAAACACGTGCAAGCATCCAATGAAACACTTTCCCACGTGGATTAACAATGGTCTTTAGTTCTGTACAGACATACTTAGTAGGTACTTACTTCAGGTAAAGTACCTCACTTATCACCTATACATAGTCATATGAACATGTTCAAGTAAATACAACATTGCAAATCATAATACCTATTTTAAAATGTGACGTTATGATATGTAGTTGTCTACACCCTGAGATGGAAGGAGAGTCGGGAGGCCTTTGCCCAGCAGGGGTACAATAGCGGCTAATAAATTAAAAAAGGCTGTTTAACTTACTTGTTTTCTTTAACGTTTATGATCCATATCTCCGGACTCTGCATGCTATTCTTGATGACAAAACGTCATTATTGAAGAGGAAAGCAGAGGTATAGGTTACCACCATACTACAAGGGTGGATCCAGGGGAGGGGGGCGTTGGCACAGGGCCTCGTGTCCGGTGCCCCCCCCCAAAACAGTATGTAAAGATTTGACCGCTCCTGCAACCCAGGTTCTCTTAATTCTTAAACTTTACTACATAATTATGTCGACTTAGTAAATATATGTTTCTGCAAAAATGTTCAAAAGAAACAAATCACAATCAAACAAATCACGAACGAACGAATCGTTCTGGCTGCCTAGTGTCTAAATCGATATAATTATACAAAAGAAAATCAGATCATAACGGAGACGGAGTGCTATAATTGTATTCTTTTTATAAGTTATCTTTTATGAATCCCAAAAACCGCATAGTGAAATATTATGGGGGCTAATGGGGGGGGGGGGACGGACTTCATACAGCCGTGTGCGCGTCCCAAAAATAAATCCTGGATCTGCCCTTGGGTAAAGTTGGGCATAAGTACATGTGTATAAAACCTACCACATTACGTTTTTTTAGTCTGTGTCATATACTACGCAACTCCTTCGCCCCCTGGTGTTTCCATCAACAGGGAACAAATCCGGACTCGGTGATGGAAACATACATTGATTATAATTTCGCCCGAAAGACCCCACTCAGCACTTATACCAACGAACATTAGACCAACGAGACAGACTAGTTTTTCTTGTTCTAATTCTATTCTTAACACAAATAACAAAACACTTCTGCAAACACTCAAGTACTTGGTACTAGTGTGGACCCTCACACTTGTGCTTGTAGCGTCCTAACACTCGAAACTTATCGCATTGAAAGTTTTCCTTGTCATTCGTCAATATAAGTCCAGATATCTGAACTCCAGACCCTCATTCCTAAACATGAAGGGAGTAGTACTGCTGGTGTGTGTGCTGGGACTGGTGGCCGGTGAGGAGGTGGCGCGCAGGTTCCACCAGCGCGTGGGGATACCAACAGCAACAGCCATCAGACAGCGGGAGTCTATGCGAGTCGCAGGGGGACTGAGCTCGTACCTTGGGGAACATCCGTTTTTCGTGAGTTATAGACAATAACATAAAGTCATGTAGGCAGATGTTTAATCAAACATCACGTCAGCACCACGTCTTGCGGAGTGACGGGTGGTAACAGTGACGCAGGCGCGTGTCGCTTGACGCAAGTCGCATCCCTCGAGGCCGTAAACGGGGCCTTATGGTAGTGTATGATCTTGATCACACCAGTTTCCATGAAGCCTTACAATTTAATTTGCTTGGTACAGGCAGGCCTCGTGATCACCCTGACGACTGGCGAGACCTCCATCTGCGGCGGGGCTATGCTGAGCCACACGCAGGTGGTGACGACCGGACAGTGCTGGTGGGACGGGTACTCGCAGGCTAGAAGTGTACTGGTAAGCTTCCAGATATTATCAAGGTGAAACTAGACAACACACACATACATTAACAAACATATTTTTCGTGCAAAAGTAGAACTAGGTATGTAATTGTTTAACTCTTGGTTTATTACCACACAACGTTAACACACATCACATTAAATTAACTATTAACTCCGATTGCTAACTCCTCGGAAACGTTAGAATTTTCTAAAGCTTCCATTTATTTTGCTGACCTTCCACAGGTGGTCCTCGGCTCAACAAGGCTGTTCTCCGGCGGGGTGCGGACGGTCGCGAGGAGCTGCACCGTGCACGGGCTCTATGATGCTGACAAGTTGCAGAATGACATTGCTATGCTAAAGATCTCATACGTTTATTATACCAGTAAGTTTCTCTGTACATACTAAGGGTAGGGAAAGAAAGCAAACAAGAAAGAAATACATTTATTTCTTTCTTGTATGCATTTCCTTTTTTAAATTTCTCAAAGATTTTGTTTTGTATTTGTGGTCTAGCATAGTTATTAGCCTAACAAAAATGTTTGGCCTTGTGTTTGGCGGTGTTCAGGCCATGTTACACGTATTTATTCATCATGTTATTATCGAGTAGTTACATTATTAATTTCTCAAGCACTACTGCTGAGCATGAGGTCCTGGGTTCGATTCCCAGGTCGGGCAAAGTGTTATTGGGTTTTTCCATCTGAAATTTTTCAGTAGCAGCCGGGCGTCTGAATTTGTGCCTGGTTGATGCATGGCAATAGGCTCGCCCCCTATTACATGGGACTCAAACATAACTGGTGAATTGTAGGTAAGTCCACCTCTGACCCCTTCAGAGAATACAGGCGCGCTGTTATGTTATGTTATTAATTTCAGGCTACATCAAACCGATTGCTGTGCCTAACAGGATAAATTCCACCTTTGTGGGCTCGAGGGCTGAAGCCATCGGGTTTGGGAAGACGAGTGATGGTAAGTTCTGTCAGTTGTCTACGATGCCGGTGGTGCAAGGAGTTTACTGTGTTGATTTACGCCAGGTTGATTTGTGCCAGGCTGATTTGTGCCAGATTTATTTGTGCAAGGTTGATTTGTGCCAGATTGATTTGTGTCAGGTTCATTTGTGCCAGGCTGATTTGTGCCAGATTGATTTGTGCCAGGTTGATTTGTGCCAGATTGATTTGTGCCAGGTTGATTTGTGCCAGGTTGATTTGTGTCAGGTTCATTTGTGCCAGGCTGATTTGTGCCAGATTGATTTGTGCCAGGTTGATTTGTGCCAGGCTGATTTGTGCCAGATTGATTTGTGCCAGGTTCATTTGTGCCAGGCTGATTTGTGCCAGATTGATTTGTGCCAGGTTGATTTGTGCCAGGCTGATTTGTGCCAGATTGATTTGTGCCAGGTTGATTTGTGCCAGGTTGATTTGTGCCAGGCTGATTTGTGCCAGGTTGATTTGTGCCAGGCTGATTTGTGACAGGTTGATTAAAATAGGCTAGCCACTTATTACATGGGTCTTATGTAACTGGAACGTTCGTGGAATATATGAGAGATGTTATGGAGTTGTAGATCTGTCTGTGCGTAGATCTTACTCGAAATACTTTACCACTTTTGGCAACAATTCCCAGTAAATTAAAACTGGAAACTATCGAACTGTCACTTAGACAAATACACCTTGTAGTTTTGCTGAGCATACCTGTTTCTTCCAGCGGGCATAGTGACCAACAACCAGGCCCTCCGCGATGTATTCTTGCCGGTGATCAGCAACGAGAAGTGCGCCGAGACTTACGGCGATATCGTGACGCGCAACGTGATGTGTACCAGCGGAGAGAACCGCAGGGGACCCTGTGGGGGTGACTCCGGGGGGCCACTGATAATGCGTTATTATTCTGGGAGTAACGACTTGCTTGTAAGACTGCTTCTTCACTCCAAATCCACTTAACGCTTATGCCTGTTTTCACTAACATTCGGCGACATCGGAATGACTATAATAATAATGCTTGGATTTTCAACTCTCAGCGCTGAGCCGAGTTTTGAAAATTGAACAGTGAATATTTTTTTGGCATTAGATTTGGAGCTGTTGTCGTGTTAGTAAAAGCGGCCATTAGTGTTCATCATCATCCACTGGACGCCATTTTTCCCAGACTTGGGCCTATAAGATTTAGTAATAATGTACCGTGTACGGTACCCAAGACGGTCCGGAGTCCGGACACATAGCACAATGCTTATGTATCGGAATGAACGCCACTTTGTTTTTTTTTGGGTTCCGTACCCTATCGGGACCCTATTACTAAGGCTCCGCTGCCTGTCTGTCTGTCTGTCTGTCCGTCTGTCACCAGGCTGTATCTCATGAACCGTTATAGTTAGACAGTTGAAATTTTCACAGAAGATGTATTTCTGTGGCTGCTATAACAACAAATACTAAAAAACGGAATAAAATAAATATTTAAGGGAGCTCCCAAACAACAAACGTGATTTTTTTGCCATTTTATAGATAATGGTACGGAACCCTTCGTGCGCGAATCCGACTCGCACTTGGCCGGTTTTTTTTAATACATTTCACCAAACATCTTCACAAATGTTTACCAACAGCGCCCTCCTGTCAATGTCGTTCAAGCACCAAAAGATCACTGTACTTTTATTTGTGTTAATACCATAATTATTTCTTTCGCAGATTGGCCTGGTCTCCTTCGGAGCCGTCGGTGGCTGCACAGATGGATATCCGTCAGGCTATACCCGAGTGTCATCGTATGTGAGCTGGATCAATAGCTTCCTGTAAATACGTACTTATTAATTACGCAACTGTTTCAGCAACGACCGGAATGCTGTCATTTTCCTGTAAAAGAAAGTTAGGTAATTCATGATCTAGCAACAATATTATAGTATGGTTCAAAGATTCAAGTAATGTTAGATAAACTGTTGCAACCACTTTTTGTAATTTTGTAAATAAACACAGCATGAATGAATGTTATATTTTATTTCCACTTATTTTTATGGCGAATGCGATAAAGTAGGCCAATAGGCCATTCATCAACACGTCTATTTACTATAAACAGCGTAGTGCTGCGAAACGACTTTTTAAAATAAAACTGATTTTTATAGAAGTGTGTACACAAAGATCTGGTGTAAATTAGTTGTTTTTTGTGATTGCTGGGGTTGGCTTTGCATTCAAGATGAAGTTTGTCGCGTTGTATCATGCACCTAATTAAACTAGGAGTAGGAGTGGCCTAGGGTTGGATGTTGGCCATTCCACGATTCTTTCATGAACAACAATACGGTATCACCGAAGGGCGTTGTACCACTGATGCCGACGACGCCGACGTGACGTGTCACTCTAATAATATTCATTTTTAACGCTGCTTCTTCCCAGGAAGAAGCATAAGATACCATTGGAATCTTTTGCGACCTCTTTAAGGCGTTCGATTGCGTAAACCATGAGACACTTCTGCTGAAACTAGAGTACTCTGGGATTAGGAATACAGCTCTTGATTTACTAATAGAATCAGAAAGTTCAAATAAACAACATATTAAACTCATTAGGGTCTAAAATGGCAATGGGCGTTACTCAAGATTCGATATTGGGCCATTCCTCTCTTTAGTATACATTAATGATGTACCCCAATTACTTCAAAATCAACCAAAGATGATGTTATTTGCAGATGACACATTGATTTTTAAAATAGACCGACGATCACGCAATTTTGATGACGTGAATAACTCTACTTCAGACGCAAGATTGGTTTACGGTAAATAATTTGGACAGGATAGGATTTTGTTCTTTATTTTTTTAGTATAGGTCCATATTTGGCATGCTTAATTATGGTAAGCTTGGGAGGATGCAGGAAGAGAATTCCATCCTTTCAGCATGCGATGGAAAGAAGCATCTTAAAGCTAAGAAGAATACAAAAAACAAGAAACACAGATATTCGAAAGAAAACGAAACTAACAGATGCTCTTCAGTATAGTTTAAAACAGAAGTGGAGATCGCATAGCGAGGTATAAAGATAAAAGGTGGGGCCTGCAAATAACAAAATGGTGGGGTCCAGCAGGAAAAAGAATTGTTGGAAGGCAAAGCAAAGGATGGGTAGATGACATCATAGAAACTGCAGGAAAAAACTGGACAAATATTGCTACAGATAAGGAAAAGTGGAAAAAGATGGAAGAGGCTTACTTATACCCTTGGGGACCACTAATGTTGAGATAAAGCTATAATAATAATAATCAAAATAACGCTTTTTCCGGGCCTTACATGGACCCGATGTAGATCTACAAGCGTCCGTAGCCTGGCTGCGTTTCGGTGACCTCTTTGGGGAAACGGGAAAGGTTTTTTCTGTGCAATTATGGACAAAGTTATCATGACGAACAATTACCGGAGATTTATTGTGAAGGACAGGACGGTCGACATCTGTCGGGCATGCCACCGACCGGGAGAATCAATCCGACACTTCATCTCCGGGTGTTCTCGTCTAGCTAACGGAGAGTAGCATAGACACAACCTTGTAGCCAGGATTATCCATCAGCAACTTGCTCTAAAGTATAGCCTTGTGGAATCGGAAGTGCCGTAAAAAAATTTATTCGCTGACTTTTTTGTCGTAGTTAGGTTTTAGTTTTATAACTCATTTTTTTTGTTTTGGAGCATACCTGGGAACCTTCTGATTACGGAGATATTGAAGGTCCAATTTTTTCAGACGTTTTTTACAGAAAGCAAGTTTTAATAATCCTTTAGCGTTGCATGCACCATAAACACAATGTTTTGCGTACATTACGTTGCGCACTACCGTAACCAGCGATTGTAGACACCATTAAATCATTTTACAACAACCGACTCCCAAAAAAACATAAAAAAAGTATATATAATTAATTTCGGAAGTCGGTGTCATTGCATTTCAATTTTCGTTTTTTGCCACCGACTTCCGAAATTGAAGTTATTTTTCACTTTTTAACTGACTTCTTCAAAAAGGAGGAGGTTCTCAATTCGTCTGTCCGTTTTTTTTTTTTGTATGTTTGTTACGCGATTACTCCACCAATTATGAATCGATTTTGATGATTCTTTTTTTGTTTGGTAGGTCATGCTTCCGAGGTGGTCCCATATAAATTTTATTAGCTTTGCTTACCTACGTAATTTTTGAGTTAGCTTCAATATTACGTATTTTTCCCACTTAGTTTATCTAGACGATATCCTGTTTGACTCCTTCCCTGTTATTTACATAGCAGGTAGTGGTATTCGGATTTGTGTGGGGTAGGTACCACAACTAAAAAGTGAAAAATAAAAACTTATGTCAAAAAAAACAACCGACTTCCAAAAAAAACATTTTTCATTTTTTTGTTGTGGTACCTACCCCACACAAACTCGAATACCTTACTATGTAAATAACAGTGACGGAGTCAAACAATAAACCGTCTACATACAGTGGGAAAAAATAATATGTAATATTGAAACTAACTCAAAAACTACGCAAGCAAAGTTAAGTGTTGTTTGGTACAACAAAAGAATTATCGAAATCGATTCATAATTGGCGGAGCAATCGAGTAACATACATACAAAAAAAAAAAACATACGGACGAATTGAGAACCTCCTCCTTTTTGAAGAAGTCGGTTAAAAATAAAACTACAGACTTCCCAAAAAAAATACTAAAAGGTGAAACATAACTTTAAACTATGTAATATTGAAGCTAACTCAAAAACTACGCAAGCAACATTAATAAAATTTATATGGGACCACCTCTGAAGCATGACCTACCAAACAACAAAGGAATCATCAAAATCAATTCATAATATATATTGGCGGAGCAATTGCGTATCAAACAAAAAAAACATATAGACGAATTGAAAAACTACTCCTATAAGAATTCGGTTAAAAAATTAAAATTCATTTCCTAGCAATTATTTTTGTGCAATGTTTTAATTTGATGCACAGAATGTGTAGTTGACGGCTATGTGATGAGTCTTTTTAGGGTTCCGTAGTCAACAAGGTCAACCCTCATAGTTTCGCCATGTCCGTCTGTCTGTCTGCCTGTCCGTCTGTCTGTCGGTCTGTCCACGGCTTAGCACAGAGACTCTTAGTACTAGAAAGTTGTAATTTGGTATGGGTATACATATAAATCACGCCGACAAAGTGGTAAAATCAAATTTTGAAAAAATTTTTTTTTAGGTTACCTACCTCTCCTGCACGTCAATTGGGGATGTTTTTTTTCTTGACTATGCCATTGCGTCGCGCGTCGGGTGTATTGGAAAGGTCGTTCAAAAATATTGTGAAAGTATCATAACCGTTTCTGAATTTAGGAATCTGTTTGCGAAATATTAAGCTTTGAAGTGCTATTTTTATTAGAATCAAGTGCCAGCTAAATGGTTGGTTTTATATGACATATTATGTGAAAAAATTAACGGCAGTATTTATTATACATATACTTATAACGAAATTAAAAGGAAAACTATCACAGCTAAGTAGGATTTACAAGTTAACGAGTAATAATCGACCAACTTCAATTTGCAGTTGCAAAAATATGTTCTCTCAATACCTACATTTCGTGTGGGAGAACATAATAATATCTCTATGATAATATATTTTTCTACTACAATGTTAAGTTTGTTCTTGGCATAAATTCATCCCAACTACGGAATCCTTCATTGTGCGTGGTCCGACACGCACTTGGCCGGTTTTACACCCTGTGCTTGTAATAATAAAGGAGGTCACATTATTTCCAACATTCTTCGCTGGGCCTAGAGATGGGTTGTAGCAGGTTAAACACTGTTATCAGTGTTGTCACTGTTACTGTTACAAAAAAATAACAAATCCAAATATATCTGTTATTAAATAACAGCCTGTTATTTTTGTAGGGACGATAAATACTTACTTTAATCCCAATTGAATATCTTCTTTATTGATTTTCGTTTAAAGTCGAAAATCGTATCCAAAGTTTTGACAAGGAATCGTATCATGACCTAATTTAGGAGTCACTTTTTTGCAAATGTTTGACCTTGTAAGACCAACGACTGTATTTTTAGGTTTAATATTATAATTTAGCGTAATTTTAACCACTTTAGTAAGAGTGGGAAGTAAACATATTTCGAAGGTGATTTTCTTGCTCGTATTTGCTCGATTTTGATAACGGCAACAGTTGTGCTATTCTGTAAAAATCTCACAGTGAAAACGTAGGGGAAGTGAGCCTGGAGTGAACTGTCACTGCCTTAGCATCAGTAGGTATCGATGACAATGACAGCTCACTCCACGCTCACTTCACCTAAATTTTCACGGTGAGATGGTTAGATGCGTGAAATATTCACAGAATATTTAGTTATATATTCACTTTAAAAATAAACAATTAAATTAAAATTAAACAAATATTTAAGGGGACTCCCATGCAACAGACTTGATTTTTTCGCCGTTTTTATAGATAATGGTACGGAACCCTTCGTGCGCGAGTCCGACTCGCACTTGGCCGGTTTTTAATATAATATCTTAAATACGCCTCACCCTTAGCTGGGCCTGTGTTCTGGATGACATCACCAAATACGTGCAAGCATCCAATGAAAAACACTTTATAGTTCACATACGCAGTTAGACTAAACTTCAATTAAAGTACCTACCTTATCAGAGTAGTCTCGAACATTCAACTAAATAATAGCATTGCAAATCACATTATCGTCGTTTTAAAGTGTTTTTAACCGACTTCTTCAAAAAGGAGGAGGTTCTCAATTCGTCTGTATGTGTTTTTTTTTTTTTTTGGTGTGTATGTTACGCGATTACTCCGCCAATTATGAATCGATTTTGATGATTCTTTTTTTGTTTGGTAGGTCATGCTTCCGAGGTGGTCCCATATAAATTTTATTAACTTTGCTTGCGTAATTTTTGAGTTAGCTTCAATATTACGTATTTTTCCCACTTAGTTTATCTAGACGATATCCTGTTTGACTCCTTCACTGTTATTTACATAGCAGGTAGTGGTAAGTATTCGGATTTGTGTGGGGTAGGTACCACAACTAAAAAGTGAAAAATAAAAACTTTTTACAAAAAAAAAACAACCGACTTCCAAAAAAAACACTAAAAAAGTGAAAAATAACTTTAATTTCGGAAGTCGGTGGCAAAAAACGGAAATTGAAAAGCAAAGACACCGACTTCCGAAATCGTCATTTAGTTGTGTTGGTAAAGTCTGTTTAGCTGATTTGTTTTTTGAAAGTTAATGCTGTTTATATGCTTGGTGACATAACATCTAGGTAACAATAAGGCTGAATAACAATAAAGTAACAGAATACCAAACGACTCGAGCCCAAACACGATACCTCTGGTATAAGTTGGTGAGGGACTAAGGGAGTTAGGTATCCTGCAAATTCCAGGTGATGCTGCAGCATCAGTTCAAGGTGTTTCAAATATCATTGAAGTAACAGAATACCTTCGACTCGATCCGTCCTGTGCAAGATGCTCACATCCAAACATCAATTAGAAAGACGCTGATAATCTGCAAACGGCTGAACTGATTTGTTGATTCATAGCTAAGATCACTCTCGATCAAGTCGCCTTTCAAACAAACACAGACTAAGTAGCAAAACGATGCTACGATGCCGCACACAGACACACAGATACACACGTTAATCTTAAACACCCCTCTTTTTACCCGACTACGGCGTACAAAAAGGAGGGTTATGATTTTGACCGGTATGTATGTATGTTCATCTGTTCCCTCATATCTTCTAAACGACTCATCACAATTTGACAAATGAGGTATCGTTGGAAGCGTCTTGAAAAATGGCGTCCTCTATAGGACATAGAGTCAGGAACTAAGAAAAAACAATTGTTTAATCGTACCATGTTGGGTATCAAATGAAAGGGCTTAATGAGCACATTTCAAAAATATATATATTATAACACCAAAAGAATTTAAAAAAAAAAGTAATGAAAACTAAAACCCAACTAGGACTAAAAAGGTATAAACAAGACACCACCGACAGACTAATAAAAAATCCGGAGTCACACGTAATCTGTTCGATTTATGCCCTAACACGTGTGACTCCGGATTTTTAATTTGTCAGTCTATGGTGTCTTGTTTATACCTTTTTAGTCGTAGTTGGGTTTTAGTTTTTTCCGTCAGGGGTTAAAAATACTTGTTCGAACTCTCAAGTACTTCATAGTGAAGTCCCTCATACTTGTAGCGATACTCAAAACTTATTGGATTCAAACTTTTCCTCGTCGTTCGTCAACACATATAAGAGCTCTCTGTAATCCAGACCCTCATTCCCCAACATGAAGTTAGTAGTACTGCTAGTGTGTGTGCTAGGACTGGTGGCCGGTGAGGAGGTGGCGCGCAGGTATCACCAGCGCGTGGGGATACCAGCAGCAACAGCCATCAGACAGCAGGAGTCTATGCGAGTCGCAGGGGGCGTGAGCTCGTACCTAGGGCAACATCCGTATTTCGTGAGTTTATTAACATTAAGTCACATAGGCAGAGGGGCTTAATAAAAAATGCACGCCATGACACGAGTCGAGCTCCACGCCTACTGCGAACGCGTCTTGCGGAGCGACGCGGCGACGCGACGGGTGGAAACAGTGACGCAGGCGCGTGTCGCTTGACGCAAGTCACATCCCTCGAGGCCGTAAACGAGGCCTTAATGGTTGTGTATCATCACACCAGTTTCCATGAAGCCTAACAATTTAATTTGCTTGCTTGGACAGGCAGGCCTCGTGATCACCCTGACGACTGGCGAGACCTCCATCTGCGGTGGGGCTATGCTGAGCCACACGCAGGTGGTGACGACCGGACAGTGCTGGTGGGACGGGTACTCGCAGGCCAGGAGTATGCTGGTACGCTGTCAGAAATTAGTAGCAACTAGTCAACATCTATCGACGTCAACTACTCGATATCTTCGCCATGCAATGAAAACCTCATAAACAAAAAATAATTGTTTTCTTTATTTGTTTAGTTGAAAACGTAATGTATACAAACGGGCACAGGAAATGGGGAAAGGAATTGTTCATAGAAGCTTTCAATGCCTTCTATTCTTCGGAGAACGTCAAAGGCGGTCATTTATAAACCCCGACGTGTGTATCTGTGTCTGCATGCGGCGTCGTATCTACCAAACGGCTGAACCGATTTTGTTTTGTTTGAAAGGCGAATTGATCGATAGTGTTTCTAGATAAAATTCATATAAAGCTTTTTACGAAAAAAAAACAACCGATTTCCAAACCACAAAACCAAAAAAACCAAAAGAAACAAAAAAAACACAAAAAATTGAAAAATCACTTTAATTTCCGAAGAAATTTTCGTTTTTTGCCACCGACTTCCGAAATAAGTAATTTTTCACGTTTTTTTGGGTTTTTTTGGAATTCAGTTGTTTTTTTCTGTAAAAAGTTTTTATTTTTCACTTTTTTATTGTCAAAAACTACGCAAGCAAAATTAATAACATTTATATGGGACCGCCTCCAGTGACTTACCAAACAAAAAAAGAATCATCAACATCGATTCATAATTGGCGGAGTAATCGCGTGAAACACACACAAAAAAAACAAAAATATACAGACTAATTGAAAACCAAAGATTTCCAAATCTCAAGCCCACACACAGATTTTGACATCGGTAGCGACGTTACAAAATCTGTGTGTGGACCAGTGTGGACGTATTTGGAAATCGGGGAGAGCCATTTTATAGGCGCGTAGTGTTTATAATTCCTATTGGAGACTCCTCAAAAAACTTGGCATAATTATGTTTATGAGTATTTTCTCAAGCTACAGATTGGTCTCATTAATCTTCCATATATTTTGCTGACGTTCCACAGGTGGTCCTCGGCTCAACAAGGCTGTTCTCCGGCGGGGTGCGGACGGTCGCGAGGAGCTGCACCGTGCACGGCCTCTATGATGCTGACAAGTTGCAGAATGACATTGCTATGCTTAGGATCTCATACGTTTATTATTCCAGTAAGTACGCCTTTTTTTTTAGAAAATATTGAAAATAAAAAAAAAAACGTTGTCTTTGCGGCTATTTATTTTTATATCATCTAAGACGGTAATTAGCCTAGCAAATAAACAAAAAAAAGCCAAATCTACTTAAATTTGGCATTTTTTTTGTTTATGTCTACTTTAACCGTTTGCCTGTTGTCAGCGCACTTTGTTCCACGGATGTTCCGGATGCAGATTTTTTCACATCCGCGGATGCGTATAATATCTTAAGATATTTTTTCACATCCGCGGACGCGTTTAATATCTTAAGATATTTTTTCTAAATGTCACTTTGCGCCGGTTCTGGGCATTGTAAATTCACTTTTTAAATAATCTATCAGCTGCAGAAATCTCGCCGCTTATCACACAATGCTCATTGTATAGTCACAATTTCAGAATAACACTCGAAATTTTTTTGTAATGAATTTTTTTACTATAAGCGCAACTAAACACGTTTTACGAAGAACAAATAAACAGTTATTTTTTTTGTAAAGCGTCGCATTTTGTCACCGAACGAAATCTTCGCTCCTATTGGTCAATGAGCACCTGCGTACGGCACGCGCCAGTCGCCGGCGGCCTATTTTCTTTCTTGTCTCGACCCTACATCCGCATCCGCATGAACATCCGCATTAATTATTGCGGATGCGGATGAGATCCTAATCGATGTGGAAACTCCGCGGTTGCGGATGCGGATACGGATATCCGCAACATCCCTTTGTTTGTGTTTGCTTAGTTGTCTTTCGCACACGTCTTGTTAAGGCCATATTAGCCTTATTACGGAGGTATTTCTTCATCATGTTATTAAGGAGTACTTTATTATTTTCAGGCTACATCAAACCGATTGCTGTGCCTAAGGGGATAAATTCCTCCTTTGTGGGCTCGTGGGCTGAAGTCATCGGGTTCGGGAAGACGAGTGATGGTAAGTTCTGTCGTTTGTCTACGGTGCCGGTGGTCCAAGGAGTTTACTGTGTTTGAGTTGAATGTTTGACTTGGAGGTTAGTTTGTGTTTTTCCATCAGGAATTTCTCAGAAGTTGCGCGGAGTCTGGATTTGTGCCAGGTTGTTTTGTGCTAGGTTAATTTGCGCCAGGTTGTTTTGTGCCAGGTTAATTTGTGCCAGGTTGTTTTGTGCCCGGCTGATATGTGCCAAGTTCATTTGTGCCAGGTTGATTTGTGCCAGGCTGATTTGTGCCAGGCTGATTTGTAGCGGGTTGATTTGTGACAGGTTGATTTGTGCCAAGTTCATTTGTGCCAGGTTGATTTGTGCCAGGTTGATTTGTGCCAGGCTGATTTGTGCCAGGCTGATTTGTAGCGGGTTGATTTGTGCCAGGTTGATTTGTACCAGGTTGATTTGTGCCAGGCTGATTTGTGCCAGGTTGATTGGTGCCAGGTTTATTTGTACCAGGTTGATTTCTATAGTCACGCTTCTTATTACATTGGACTTAAACATAATTGGCGAAATACTATAAAGCATGTAACAAAAAGAAATGAGGCGAATTGATTCTCTGTATGAACAGCCTTGTTGAGGCGATTCTCTGTGTGATTCTTAACAACACCCTCATGGACCGGACAGGGCTTTTGTCACACGCTGTATATACCTGTAACCTCTCGTGGAATACATGTGAGATGTAGTCGCCCTCGTAATTACTTTTCCACTTTTGACAACAATTCCCAGATAATTGAAACTTTACGGTAATTGTAAGTTGTAACTATCTAACTGTCACAAACAGACTGACTGTGACAAGTACACCTTGTCACAGTCCTTGTAGTTTTGCTGACCATACCTGTTTATTCCAGCGGCCATAATAAACCACAACCAGGTCCAACACGATGCGTACCTGCTGGTGATCAGCAACGAACAGTGCGCGGTGGCTTACGCCGGCATCGTGACGCAGAACGTTATGTGTACCAGCGGGGAGAACCGCCGCGGACCCTGTGGGGGCGACATCGGGGGGCCACTGATCATACATTATTATCCTGGGGGTAACGAGTTGCTGGTAAGACTGCTCCTTAAACCCAAATTCACTCAGCCATAGCAGCATAGCTAATACCATCCGCAGAAAAGTTTGAGAAGTAGGTAGTACTTATATGCAAGATAGCGTAGTGTGCCCGAAAATGTTAGCACGCCGCCTCAGATGGTTAAAATTAACCATTCTCACAGAAATTGGAGATATTTTGTTATGATATACCTACAGAAGAGAATTAGGAGAATACAACAGTGAGCGCAGCGAGCTCGATAACTATAGCCTTGGAAAGGTAAAGCTTTCTTTTAATCATACGAACAGAAATAGGAGATGCTTTGTCGTGCCCTGTCATTTCAAAAGATCACTGTCGCACTATAAATTATGTCATTTTTATTTCTTGTACAGATTGGCCTGGTCTCCTTCGGAGCCTCCAAAGGCTGCACAAATGGATATCCTTCAGGTTATACCCGAGTGTCGTCATATGCGAGCTGGATCAATAGTTTCTTGTAAAAATGCATCAGCAACAAAGTTTCAGCTACGACCAACAGGCAGCAACGACTGGAATGCTTTTATTTTCGTATAAAATAATGTTCGGTAATTCATGATTAAGGAATAGTATAATACCTAGCAGACTACCATAACACCATGAGTTAAGGCGTCCTGTTCTCTAAGGCTTTATGTACATGACGCCGGAGTCGCACCGACGGCGCCGGATTGCATGTTTGTGTATACGAATCAATAGACCCATGCGCCGCACCGCCGCACCAGCGTGGCGCCGGACCGAACCGCTAGATTAAAATAAAAGATAATATTTTATCTCAGAATGACTGTAAAATTGTGCCGGCTCCGACGTCATGTACATAAAGCCTTGGAGAAATGTTAGAAGAATTCTTTCGACCACTTTTTATGATTTTGTAAATAAACGGAGTTAAGTGAATTACTTACTTAAATAAAAAAAATACCTTTTTTATTTCCAATTATTTATGCAAATTGCAGCTGAATCACGTCGTATGCTAATCAATGTAATTCGCAGCATTCAGCAGTTATACTAGTGTATTTCAGAATTTATAACACTCCTATTCTACCATTTTAATCCTAATATAATTCATTAACACTCAACTTCACTCCAGTCTATCAGAATATTTTATTACTAGGTGATCGTACACTTATACGAGCCGAACGTGTCAAAGGACCCGGACGAAACGAATTTTAGAATTCTTTAGATGAAATTGTATGAAACCTTGCACAACTGCCCGCATCAAATCGTTCGACTCTACGTAGAAAACCGTTCCTAGCGTTCTCGTTGACTTCGATTTGCGGTGCTTTCATGTCACCTACCGGGCTTATCGTTAGTGGAGCTATACTAGTAATAGAATTTCTGGGTACTTCTTAAGAGCAAACAATAGGTACAATGGGCAACTTCTTGACAAACGTAAACGATACCAGTAAAAAAATACATGATTACCTAAAAGTCATTGTTCCAAACTAACAAAAATCCACGCCAGCTGTCAAAGTCAAACTTTGGCAATTTAAAAGTGTTTTTATGTAAACGAAACAAGTATTTTTATTTGTATTAAAATGTTATTTTTCTAATAAATTAGGCGTGTAAGTGTTAACAAAGTCAGCAGATATGAATGTGAGCCCAGAGAACTTGGACACGGTCTGTGAAGGCTGCTTGAGCACGGACCGGCATCTCACGGCCGAAGTAACCGATCTCCACATCAAGAAACTCTATTACGAAATTCTCAATATTGCAGAAGTAAGTACTACCCCAATGAATTCTTGTAAAAACAAAAACAAAAACAAAATTATGCTCAGGCCTTTGCTTCTTTTGTCTGAGTTCTAAAGATTTTTTTTTTTTAATACTTGTTGTCATATGATGCCTACAGATTATTTAATCTAAATGCTTCTTCCTAAGGTTTTTTAGAACGCCTCTTCTACTCGTAGATGCCTAATAATTTATTTATAGAGAAAGCCAATGGCATTGAGAACTTATTGATTGTTTACTTCACGCAGCTGCAAAAGACACTGACCTCATTTCAACTGACCTACTTCATTAACTATGAAAGAAATCAATGAATGCTGAATGCATGACTTCTAATAACATGATGCTAACAAGGGGTAGTTGAGGTGAATGGTACAGTCAGCAACAAAAAATTTCAGCCCTTAAATCTTAATCATTGAACAGAAGTAATAAATATTAAAATAATTTAATTAAAAGAACTCTTTTAAATAAAATGAAAGCTAAAAAGCACTTTATTAAATCATTTTGTGTTATTGGACTTTTTTTGCAGACCATACATCTATATTCTAGTAGTTTGAAGTCCTATATTTTAAAGGGAGAGCCTATTGGCAGCAACTGGACACAAATACAAGCTCAAATTAAACTTGATTAAATGAAATAAAAATATTTTATTTCTCATAAACCTACATGTATGGGCACTTATGAAATTTCTGGAGCTAAATGCACGGTTCCAATTGGTTGTTTTGTATGGAGAAGAGTCAGCAAGAAATACTACGGATACTCTTTTAAAATAATTGGTTATTTACAACATTTCCATTTATGATTTAGGATTGGAACCAAATGCTCAAGGTTCAAATCTTGTCACGTCTATGTTTATTTTCAGAATGTAGATAATCTGACGTTGCGACTATGTCTGGAGTGCAAAGCCAATATACTGAAGTATTTTGCATTTAAGAAACAAGTGATAGAAGCTCACGATATTCTCAACAAGTATTTGGTAAGGAATATCAATGATTTCTTATGTGTAGTGACAACATTCTATGTTGATCAAATTGACTAACTACGTGAATTTGCTGTGTTATAGTTGTTTCATACAACTGCCATAGAATGCCAGTTGTGATATGAATTATGCGGACAATTTTAGTTGGTAGTCAATTTGATATACAATTAATTTTTCCAACTTTATTTAGGGTTCGGTCTGTTATTATGTTTTCGTGATAGGAAACATAATTCTACTAACTAAGGGATCGTCTTGTCAAGGTTTAGCATGACATGTCGCAAACTTAAAAATGTAATACATTTTACTAATTTTAATTTAATTGTTCCTAATTCTGGCACGTACACCGGGCGCACTGTCTAAAGTCTATTCATAACCTAATCAACTTTATGTTAGTGTACTTTAGGTAGATTTTAAAATGACTAGTATTACAGAAATGTCTTTACAATGTTTGTAGTTGTAGTGAAAACTGAACTTTATCTGTGGGTATTAAAGTTGTTTTTCCAGAAATTCATATTGATATGATATTTTATTTCTGTAAATTGGCTGTAAAAAACACTTTTACACGTCAAAAGAAATAATGATATTTATAAAATAGATGAGGTATTTGTTTATATATTTTTTGGAAATTATATAACAAGCGTAGTTTAGTCTCCAATGCCGTCACACGCTGGGCGCACTGTACTGTCTTTTGGTCTGTCTGCAGCACCCGCGCCCGAATACCAATAGCTTGCGCTTGCGCGCGCTGCTCGCGAGCTAGGCGGTCAGCGAATGAGAGGAGAGCGCCTGCTTTACGCGGGAGAGCTCCGTACGCAGCGCTGGATCCTGGTAGGTACTGCAGTGGACGATGTGTCTCGGTATTTTGTGCTCACTGGGTACAAGAAATAGTTGGCTGTTTGACTACTAATAATAATAATCGGAGTGCTTGCGGTAGCAGTTGACTGGTAGACATCGTCACGTAAGGAAAAAGCGTTATGCTACTGTCTCTGTCTGAAAGAAACTGAATTTAATTCACATAAATATGTTGAAAGCTTCTAAGAACTTATACTGGATTGCTCTGTATTCAAAATGCGCCTGTGGGTGAAGCTGTCTATGTGAGCAAAAACTTCGAGAAAAAGGTCAATTTCAAGTGTCAAAAGTTTTTTTTAATTATATCATACGTGAGAAGGAATTTCGTTCCATTGCCGAGGCCCGGGGACCCCGGCCGCACTAGTGCGTCTCTTTTGTGTGTAATATTTCCATAAAGAAACATAGTCAAACAGCCTATTGTAATGTTACATGGAGTACATTGTTCGTTCGTTATTCTGTCATGTACCGAGACACGCTGCACCACTGTGTTAATGTTGTGGACGTTTAAATACTACTAAATAGAACGAAGGAATTAAATAAAAATCTTAAATCATTCACTCATTGCTAGACGACGCACATCCCGCTGCACGCCGGCTCTTGAAGTAGGAAACTTTGCAAAAGAATATTAATATTTTAAAGAACTTGAGCACTACGAAAATCCTATTTCTTTAAGTTAGAAACGTGAATGTTGGTACTTACACGCGGTCGAAGTCGCGGCAAAGAGCTGGTACGCACATAAACATAGAAAACTATAGTTTGACCGAGACCGCTGCACCGCGCCTTGAGTTGGAATGTGCGGCGAGGCGGGGAGCGGGACGCGCCATCAGCGTTGATGAATGAGCCGCGGGACGCCGTGAGCGTTGACGAAGAAGCGGCTTACACTGCCCCCCGTCTCACCGCGCACATACCTAAGGTGCGGTACAGCGATCTCGGTCAAACTATAGTACTTATGCCAACAGGACCGATTTTCATAGGTCGCCTTGATTTTTCATAGGTACGTTTTGTCGCAGAAAATAATCCCGCGATAAAAATCGTAGTGCGCGCTCGCTTTAATGGTAATAGAAAATTCTGTGTACGGCAATAAGTCAAGCTAAAGACCGTTATTAAAGCGAGCAAGTCCGTTATTAAGACAAGCCTATATCCGTTATTTAGACGAGACCATGTCCGATATAAGACAAACCTATGTCCGTTATGAAGCAGATGGAGAAACAAAAATTGACTTATAAATGTCACGTCATACAGCGCACCCGGTGTAACTTGGTAGGTGGCGGAATTAGGAACTAAATCGAAATGTACTGAATTTGAATGGCACATTGAGTTTGTAGTACAATGCCGCCTCTGTCACTCTGACAGTCTGTTTCTTAAACTCAACTCGTCTGATTAGGTAGCAAGCTATACATGTCTAGTATGAGCTGACTTCTCATTGCAAAGATAGCCTTAAATACAATGCGACGTCAACATAAATTGGACATAACTTGACATACTAAATGCATATGAAAGTATATACTTACGGCACTTTACTTATTTAAAAAAATATCAATTTTTAAAATTTTTGGCTGTCTCTCTGTCTGTTTGTTCCAGCAAATCTCCAAAATGGCTGCAACGATTAAGACGGGATTTCACTGGCAGATAGCTAATGTTTTAAGGAGTAACTAAGACTACTTTTATTTTAGAAATATAATTAGGGCCCTCGCGGGCGAAGCCGCCGGCAGCAGCTAAATGTATTATAAAAGCGATATGGCGGCGTTAGTTCCGATTTTGCTCACGTGCTAAAAGATCCTGGTGCAACTATAAATGTTGCGGCAAAGAAACTAGTTACCTACTTACAACTTCCAGCTCAAATCATCACAAAGCACATCACCGAAGTTTCCGACGACTCTCCGCACACAGCCGGACTCACCCGGCTCGCACCAGCTCCACCCGCTCATTGAGACAGACGGAGCCGAGCGCGTGTGGCACGTGCCGCTGGCGTTCATCAAGGTGGAGGATGCGCTGGACGACGCGGGTGACTCCTTTGTTGATGACGACACCTGCAGTCGGGACGGAAAGGATGATAAGGATTTCACGGTACGATAACAATATCCAAGCAGGCGTTACTATGGCACATGGAGTGTATGTGCGACAGAGGAAACTATGTTTACAATGTGCATCTATTTATACTTAGAGCACAGCTAACAAAAAGCATGTTGAAGAGTGTTTGTTTGTTTATATTACAGGCAGTATTAGAACCAGATCTCATAGCACCAAACAAGTTAAAGTTAAGAGTTAGAAATAAAAGTAGAAATAAGAAGAGCCAAGAGGAAGACTTCGACGCTTCTGATGAGGAGCCGCTGAAGAACAAGAAGAACAGAGAAGCAGACGCGGGGAAGGGGAAGAGGAAGAAGCGAAAGAAGGAGAACGATGGTAAGTGACGTCACGCAGGTACGCAGACGTGTAGAGGGGGCGAGCTTGATGAAACGGGTAAAAGTGTAGTCTCAGTCAGGCGGATTCCAGGCCACCATAGGCGCGGGCGGGATAAGGACCAGGCCCGGGTCGATGGCGCGTCGTGTTCCACGCGCGCCTCAAAGAGATGTCAGTACACCTGACGGGATCCGTTAGGACCGATGCTTGCCAGGGTTGCGGGAATGTCCGAAAGGGTTACTGGGAAGGTCCCGCTATCCCTTTCGGACATTCCCGGGGTCCCGGCAACAGGCAACTGAAGGAACGCCCTTCCGCTCCACCCAGAGCGGGAGAAGTCATTTGATGACTTCCCACATTCAAAAAAAAAAAAAAAAGGATGTCCTTACCGTCAGGTTTATCTTATAACACGGCATACTAACTAATATTATAAATGTGGAAGTGGGTTTGTTTGTTACGCTGTCACGCTGAACACCTGGAGAAGGACGTGGGCTACTTTTAATCCTGGATCGCAGTCGACGTCGCGGCAACAGCTGATAAGCTAATATTCTCGTAGAGCGTGTGCCGACACGTGCTGACGGATAGTTTTTCTCTCCTTTGCAGCGTCACCTAAGATCGACCGTCGCAAGCACCCCGCGCCTAAGAAAGAGAAGCCGCCGGGCGTCGTGGACAACCAGCGCGTCAGGAACAAGTTGCAGCGACTCAACGTGGCGCCCGGCCAGCTCGAGATGCAAGTGTTGAGCTGGGAAGAGGTAACACACCACCACTACAACGCCACTACAACGTTACTACATTACCACTACAACGTTACTACATCACCACTACAACGTTACTACATCACCACTACAACGCCACTACATCGCCACTACATCACCACTACAACGTTACTACATCACCACTACAACGCCACTACATCACCACTACATCACCACTACAACGTTACTACATCACCACTACAACGCCACTACATCACCACTACATCACCACTACAACGTTACTACATCACCACTACAACGCCACTACATCGCCACGACATCACCACTACAACGTTACTACATCACCACTACAACGCCACTACATCGCCACTACATCACCACTACAACGTTACTACATCACCACTACAACGCCACTACATCGCCACTACATCACCACTACAACGTTACTACAGCACCACTACAACGCCACTACATCGCCACGACATCACCACTACAACGTTACTACATCACCACTACAACGCCACTACATCGCCACTACATCACCACTACAACGTTACTACATCACCACTACAACGTTACTACATCACCACTACAACGTTACTACATCACCACTACAACGCCACTACATCGCCACTACATCACCATCACAACGCCACTACATCGCCACTACATCACCACTACAACGTTACTACATCCCCACTACATCACCACTACATCGCCACTACATCACCACTACAACGTTACTACATCACCACAACAACGTTACTACATCACCACTACATCACCACTACAACGTTACTACATCACCACTACAACGCCACTACATCGCCACTACAACGCCACTACAACGTTACTACATCACCACTACAACGTTACTACATCACCACTACAACGCCACTACATCGCCACTACATCACCACTACAACGTTACTACATCACCACTACAACGCCACTACATCGCCACTACAACGTTACTACATCACCACTACAACGCTACTACATCGCCACTACATCACCACTACAACGCCACTACATCGCCACTACATCACCACTACAACGTTACTACATCACCACTACAACGCCACTACATCGCCACTACATCACCACTACAACGTTACCACATCACCACTACAACGTTACTACATCACCACTACAACGCCACTACATCGCCACTACATCACCACTACAACGTTACCACATCACCACTACAACGTTACTACATCACCACTACAACGCCACTACATCGCCACTACATCACCACTACACCACCATTACATCGCGACGTGTTTACCTATACAGGGTGAAATTAAATAAGCTAGTGAAACTCCGGACACGTAATGGATAAATAATTAGGATAAATAAAAAGTTTTTACTAGACATTGTATTAGTTTAGAAAATCAGTTTTTAGGGTTCCCGACCCAAAGGGTAAAACGGGACCCTATTACTAAGGCTCCGCTGTCTGTCTGTCCGTCTGTCACCAGGCTGTATCTCATTAACCGTGTTAGACAGTTGAAATTTTCACAGATGATGTGTTTCTGTTGCCGCTATAACAACAAATACTAAAGAACAATAAAATAAATATTGAAGGGGGCTCCCATACAACAAACGTGATTTTTTTGCTCGATATTGATAACGGCAATAGGTAGACGCTTGAAATTTTCACAGAATATTTAGTTATACATTCACTTTAAAAATAAATAATTAAATTAAAATAAACCAAATATTTAAGGGGGGCTCCCATACAACAGACATGATTATTTTGCCGTTTTATAAATAATGGTACGGAACCCTTCGTGCGCGAGTCCAACTCGCACTTGGCCGGTTTTTTTAAATATCATGATTAGAGATCGATAACCTGTGGAGTTTAGCTAGCTAATTCAGGGTGACCCTGTAAAGCAAAGGTAGTACATCATGTTTGCCCCGGCGCGGCCGGCGCGCTGCGCAGGTGGAGGCGGAGCGGCAGCGCGCCCGCGCCAGCGCGACGTTCACGCGCCACGAGTACCGCTGCGCCGACTGCGCGCTCGGGTTCAACCACAAGTTCAAGCTCACCAACCATCTCAAGAAACACGACCCGGTATCTACTCGACTACCTGTGCCTTATCCCTCTATAACTCGATGTGCTATCATTTTAAGACTGCTCAGTATCTACCCCATGCTGTGTGTTGATAGGTTTTGACTCAATTTATGTTAATACTAGCTGCGACCCGCGGTTTCACCCGCGTAAGTCTCGATCACGTGAGAATTAAAAAAGTAAAAAGTATCCTATGTCCTATTCCAGGTCAAGATCTATCTATCTACCAAGTTTTATCCAAATCCGTTCAGCCGTTTTAGCGTGAAAGCGTAACAAACAAACTCACTTTCGCATTTGTGATGTGTGATTATTCGTTAAAGCAGTGTCTTATGTTACGGGCGCTAAAACTCGCCCGAGACGAAGAAATCTTTATCCCTGAGGAGAATACTCTACTTTTCACACCTGTGAGGTAATAAAAAGTAATACGATTTACGAATATATTTTTTGTAACAGTTTTCATGCGTATGTTTAACCCCCGACTGAAAAAGGGGGGTGTTATAAATTTAACGTGTGTATCTGTGTGTCTGTTTGCGCCATCGTAGCTGCCAAACGGCTGAACTGATTTTGATTTTTTTGTGTTTGTTTTAAAGGTGAATTAACCGAGAGCGTTCTTAGCCATAAAAAAAATCGTATATAAAAAAAAAAAAAACAGACGTTACAGTCCATAGATTGTTAGTAATTAGTTAGTAACAATTTGTGCTTATCTAATTCTAAGTTAATTACCGTGTTAAACCTAAAGCCACCTCCACCAGGTGCCTCTGGATGAGGCAGTCTGGTCTCGCAACAATCATCTCCAGGATGCCACTCCGACTGTTACGTAAACGTTGTAGTAACGATGCTGCTTTCTTACGCATAATGGCATGAAACCCATGTGTGTATATGTGCTATTAGATGCATTGTTTTTGTCGGAAGTTTTTTTTATTTTTAATTGAATTTGTTAGTTGAAGTTCTAAATTCAAATCACATTAGTGACCAGCGGATTATTAATTAATTTCAGTACATTAAAATGGTCCGGCTAGACTTAAGCTTTATAATGAGTTACTTCAGGTGAGGTTCGCGTTACATATAATTTGACGTTATCGAGCAGGGTGGGACACTGAACGTTATCGGCGCGTGTTACTTTGTACAGAGCGCGGGCGAGTTCGTGTGCGCGGTGTGTCGCGTGCGCTGTAAGGACACGCACTCGCTGTGCGCGCACCGGAGGAGGCATCGAGTCAGGTAATATTACACGTTTTATACTTGTACGAGTCAGGTATCGTACATGGCACGCGCGCATTGCATAGATCAGCACTTTTCCGTCGCCTTACACAAATCATAGTGTAACGCAACAGTACACAATCAGCGTTCATAGTCACCTGTACTCATTCACACAATATTCATATAGCATTAGTTACGTGGTAGTTACATACATTCAATAAACCATCATCTTTGGCTATCCGTGACTTATCATTTCAAACTATCATCCAAGGCGTGTGCGACACTCAGCAGCGCATACAATACTAAAACTAGATTTTGCACGTGACGTGTTCGTCCTTCGTTTGTAGGTTTCCGTACCTCAAAAGGAAAAAACGGAAACCTTATGGCTTATAGTATTATTATGCTCCGAATCCCCATCAAAGTATGTCATGCCAACCATACCTACGGCGTACAGAAACGACAACGGGCTGGATGTACAGAGAAATATGTATAGTTTGCAATGGTATGTGTCGCATTACTGTGCGGATTGTACGTAATGGTAAAAAAAAAAGTGAATACAGTTGTATCATATTTTATGGGTGATTAGCTACAAAGTGAAGTATAAACAACATACCCACGCCGTACAGAAATGACATAGGGTTCTATTTACAGAGTTTATAGTTCACCTAGAGGACGATTTTGCTATTATATAATTATTATCATTAAAGTAGCTAAACTAGCTAATAAAAAAACAAAATTCATTATTATTGTTTTAGTTTTATTCAACATGATCTAAATGTAAGGTTATGGTAACATAGTTCAAAAAGGCGGCCGGTGATGATTTATATTGTGTTGATGTACAGCACGATGGCTCGTGGCTAAGCAGCAGCCGCACAGGTCAATCCATCAGGTTAAACTACGCTTGCCGAGGTTGGGCCGTGGATGGGTGATCTTTACATACCGAGACTCCTCCGTGTCTCGGAAAGCACGATAAGCGGTTTCGGGTCGTCAGAAGCCCGAAAGTCTGACAACCAGCCTTACCAAGGGGTATCGTATTACCCAGTTACTGGGTCGTGAAGGTCAGATAGGCAGTCGCTCTATGTGAAATACTGGTATTCAGCTGCATCCGGTTAGACAGCCGACCCCAACATAGTTGGGAAAGGGCTAGGCAGATTGATTGATTGTACACCACGATCCCGGCTTGTCCCAGTATGCATGGCAAATTGATCTTGAGCCATTAAATGGAATCTGATATAATAATTACAAAATAATTAAAGTACTAGCTATGTCAGCGGCTACGCTCGCGCAGCTTCTACCTGAAATGCGCGGGCACATATTTTTTTAAGTCTTTACGTTTAAGTTAAGTTTATAACATTTAAAAACTGTTTGGAGCAGACATAAAACACATTAAAATCGTTGTGATGTCTCTGTTCGTTATTGCTATTGTGTAGAGTGCCACCAAATTATCTGTTCAGTAGAAAACAGCGTCCACTAAACTTAAAGTTTAAATAAAACAATCGTAACTTATCTCACGGGCCATTATTTCTTGTAGTAATAATCCGGAGTGATCCAAATTACTTTCGAGAAAAGCTTCTAGACTGTATTTTCTGCGACGTAACACAAATCGGCCACACGCTACAGTTTTTCCATTTTAACAAGATCCTTATCCAAAACAAAGTCCATTCCACACGCCAAAGTAGTAAAAAAGCAAATAGTAAAAACTCGTTAAACGCACAGATCGCATCGACAAAATGATAGAGGACTGCGAGAGGCGAGTTGTTTTTTTGGAAATGGTATCTCTTGACCTCTGAGCTGCTCTGAGGGCGTGACTAGTTATACCGGGCTATCCTGTGGCTGCCTTAAGCTAACTTAAGCCTCCACACAGGGCATAATACTAATTATAAACTAGGCGACTTCTCGCTAAGGGCACCTAGGCTTAGGGCACCGCTGGGGGGGGGGGACAGCAAGGTGGGAAAGGCTGGATAATGACTGGTGAATACTTCGCGAACACAACAATACTATTCTACAGCTGTGCCATCCACGAAGACGCACCCCTCTCCGCGATTGCTGTACTTTGGTACGGAGCGGAGCAGAGTGGGGCGCATCTTCGTGGATGGCACTATCTATATCTGACTGCGCAGAGTTTCTGGACGAGTGTTACGTTAATTATTTGACCGTAAGTCAACTACAATAAAGTACAAAATGCGGTTTTAGTACATTCAAAAATATGTTCTAACAAATCTTTTCTATTTTTTTTGCGTTCTCCTATAGGTTTTCAATAAAAAAATTTATATAAAATAAAAAGTGGGATAGAGGCCTATAATTTATAACTGGTTTGGGTTTTGTACGGAAACTTTTACCAACCGGGTCAGGTATGGGCCATGACCTTTGGTACACATATGTATTTCTGAGACCCAAACACGGACGTGTAACGTAAATAAATTAGTTTTGAGTATGAGGGCACATAAGAAAGAAAAAAAATAGCAAACTGTGCCGTGTGTCATATCAAATGAAAGGGGCTGTTGCGAGGATCTTGAATATTTTATATTTTTTTAAATAATTTTAGAAAATAGAAGAAAATTTACCAACCAATAAAAATAAACATAAAGATTTTTTTAGAGGAATTGCTAACCTGGCCGTTTTCGGCCCCCTGCACGCTACTGGTGCTGATGGCGCCGAATTCGTGGCGAAGTTAGAGGCCCACTTAAATTGGATTGTCGTGTTGATCGTCGATAAGTGAAGAAGATTGAAGTTTTGAATTCTAGTCGCGCCCCGCAGTTAGTCTCGATCCCGTGGGAATATCAAGATAAAAAGTATCCTATGTCTTATTCCAGGTCATGGCCTTCCCAAATTTCATCTAAACCCGTGCATCCATTTTAGCGTGAAAGCGTAACAAACAATCTCACTTTCGCATTTATAATGTTAAGTTAGGGTTCTCGTAAAAACTTCCAGCTGGATTTTATTGTTGTTCATTGTTAAGAGTTCAGTGAGCCTTACGTTCATAGTAACAATTGAATGCTGCGAGCACGAAGTCAGCGGCGCGACGGCCGCGCGGGCGGCGACTGTACACAATTGTACAATTTTGTACCGATATTGATCGTGGCTTTTACACCCGGTTTCTTATTTGACAATTTTCAGTTCAGAACTTGTCAAACTCTACTGGATTAGGTACTGTAGAAAGTGTGGCTAGCAGCCGCTATGGTGACCTAACACACCTTTCACGTATTGATAGTATATGGTATAAATGGTAAAAGTTAAAGTCTCGAATTATAAGGAAAATAGCTATATTGAATCACTATAACACTTAGTTACAAGAAATGGTAAAATATGGTAAACTATATAACTTATTGTTAAAATGTATGGTAAAATGGTAATAGTAATGGTTTTGAGTACGTGGTGTCTCTAATGAGATCTGAACGCGAACTGGCCCACATTTTGGTGAACGAGCGAATGTGCATAAATGCATTCGATGCAAATATGCATTTTCGCTGAGTGTTCGATTAAAACTCGAACATATTCCCGAGAGTGAGAAGAAATGCGGGATGATAGTTAAAACTACATGATCTGGTGTATACCTACAAAAAACATTAAACTACTTAAACAACTACTTAAACACACTCGTTTCAAGTAATCTTAACTGATATAATATGAAACATAGTAAAAGCAAAAATTAAAAGCATATTGGTGTACTTAAATAATTATAGTTAACGACGATTTAAATTTACACTTTTGAGTCTTCCACAGTAAAAGCAATATTTTGATTGCCTGTGTCCGTATTTTTGTCCCGTTTGATCGCGCTATAGTTCGCGCTAGGCCAGCGTTTGGCATAATTGTGTAAACGAAAACTTTCACTTTGTTCCTTTAGGTCCCTGGCACTGAGCACTTCACTATAATATGATTCGCGTCTTTTGGTTGGTTTCGGTGTCAGCTCAGCCGCCGCTGACTCCTGTTGATTGCAACTCTCGCTGCGGCGTCGAGGTTTCGGAGGGGGCGGGGTCACCGTGGTCTGCTGCCGGCGGGATCCCTCGCCACGATGCCCAGCGACATCGCCCGGTTCGCCACAACCAGACAGCTGCCACGCATAGAGCGATCGACATCAGCACGTAACAAATTACGTATTGGTGGATATCATGGGGTGATATATCGTCTATTGCTGAATCGCTTTTCTTTAGTTGCTCTATCGCCTCCCCCAGACTGGTCATGGATATGGTTATGTTTCCGTCGTCAGTCTGTCTATCGTCGGGAATTTTGATGTTGATCAAATGATTAATCTGATCGAATTCAGGCATGTAAATGGTTGGTGAAATTTTCATTTGGTTGAACTGATGGCGTATTGAATATAACGAGAAGTCCTTTCCTTCGATAATGCACTCCTGATCTATGCTAATGACCCCGGCTTTGCTCAGCTGACGAACTGTTACTTGATCGCCACATATTATTTTTATTGTATAGGAGTCACAACAAAAGTAAAAGTGCTGAGAGGTCAAATGTAATTCAAGCCATACGTTGGTGCAGTTGGTATTTTCTACTTTAAATTTATTGGTAGCCGAGTTTTTGCTACAAAAACTTTCGTCGCTTTGCAGGTCTGTTATTGGTTTTAGCAGCCGACACATGTAAGTTGGTCCATGGTGTAGACATGCCGTTAGTTCCTGTGTGGACATGTTAAAGAAGGAGTCTTTCTTTAGGTTGACTGCCACATATTCGGAGACTGGTATTATTGTGGTCCTAATGGTGTTTATTTGGTGCGGTACAGGTATTATCTTGTACAGTTTGAAACTTTCTCTGGATACAAGTGGAAAAGTAACTTCAATTATAACATATTTTTGCGTTGCCCTGGCTTTGACCTGCAGTAGTTTGTAAAGATAATGTAGATTGGTGTCTAAATTAGTGACTGGTAGTGTGAGTTCACTTGGCATCTGGCCATATATGGTTTGATGGCTCACGTTTAAGTTGCGTTGGTGGCAGTAAATGTATACTAATTTGACCGTGGTAGATGTCTGTTAATGCGTCGAGTAACGTGTCTTGAAGTCGTCTTAATCCTTGCAGCAAGCTGTTTCCGGACATTGCTGACAATGAGAAGTCATTAACGTAGGAAATATTTTGTATTTCTCTTTGAAGAGTGCTCGCATTTTCTTGCAAGTCCATAAGCTTCTTGTTTACTAACTTGTGTTGCTTGTTTACAGTGACCTCCATTCTCTTTATAAGGTTGAACTCTGCTTCAATTATGGAAGTTTGATTTTTCCATAAATTAGAAAGGTGTTTTTCATTGCGATGTATGCTTTCGATGTCCTTTTCATACTGGTCTGCGAAACGAGTGTCCAACACTCCGAATAAGTCATTCGCTAGATACCCGATACCGTTGATAAGGCCTCGTCGGCGCCGACCCGTCTTCCCTGTGGCGCGTCGCCGTCTAGCGTGGACATCAAAATGCTATGTAATCGTGCCAGGCTTGCTGCACGATCGTATTACAATGGCTTTGTGTTTCAATGGTTGCACATAATTTTTCTTGATAATTTGCTATTTTATTGTATGTGTTTATTCCTGTCCAATAGGGTCCCATGTCGTAGTACATGACTAATGTCCATTTATCTCTGATTAGTTGTACTTTTGAGATAGGGTCAAAATAAAGCGTCTGGTTGCTTGGTAATGGTTTGACATTGTATAAACCGTAAGATGGTACAATCAGCATAAAAAAACTAAGTAAAACAGTTGCCACCGTTGCGATTTTTGATCTCGGTTTTCTTTTCTTTTCTGGAATTTGGTTGTTGGTATTATTTCTGGTTTTGATATAGTTGCGTTATCCTGATTGACAGGCAAAACGGAGAGTTTCACAATAGGGCGTTTTATGATTCCATTTTTTGTTTTTAGTGAAACCGCTCTGGTTAAACCATCGTTTCCTGGATGCGTGTCGACCACACGCCCAAGAGCCCATTTTCCTGGAGGTAGATTTTCATCATGAATCACCACTAGATCTCCAATTCCGATGTTTTTCTGTGGTTCCGTCCATTTGCTTCTAGATGAGAGTTGTACCAAGTATTCAGTCTTCCATCGTTTCCAAAGGTCTTGGAATAATTTGTTAGTTAGATGCCACCTAGTTCTAGCATCTTGCTCTGTTTCTATTACAGTTGTTCCTGGTCTTCCTGATAACAAATGAGCTGGTGTAAGGAAGTTTACGTCATCAGGATCCTCGGATATCGGGCAAAGAGGTCGAGAGTTGAGGCACGCTTCTAGTCTAGCTAACAATGTGGTATACTCCTCGAAGGTTATTCTTTGTTGACCGATGACCCTCTTGAGGTGATGTTTTAGGCTGCGTACTGCTCGCTCCCATAGACCGCCGGCATTAGGCCAGCTAGGTACGTTAAAATGCCATTCTATGCCCATCTCCGTTATTTCGGTTATAAAACTTTCACTGAATACTTCTTGAAGTTGATTGAATTCTTCCTGTATCACCCTGTTTGCTCCCACGAAGTTAGTGCTGTTGTCACTGTAAATATGTCGTGGTGTTCCTTTTCTGGCTGCCATTCTGGTTAGAGCTGCCAAGAAAGCGGAGCTGGTCAGGTCTGACACAATTTCTAGGTGAACCGCTTTCGTGACCATACATACAAAATTTAATTCCTCGTCCTTTGTTAGCTTTGACCTCTACGAAACCTGTATAATCTATGCCACAGTGATAAAACGCATGTTCTGGATTCACTCTTGGTTCTGGTCAATCTCCCATGAGTTGGTGCTGCCGTACGGGATTCTGTTTTCTGCATATGACACACTTTCTTATAAACTTTTTTGTTGCCATATATCCGCCGATAATCCAAAACTGTTGTCTAAGGTTTGCTAACGTGAGACGCGCTCCGCCATGGAAAGTCAATTTATGAGCTTGGTCAATGAATAATGTGATTAGCAGATGATCGTGAGGTAAGATGATGGGATGTTTCATCTCAAGACTTATGAGGGCGTTTTCCAATCTCCCACCCACACGTAAGAGCCCATGCTCATCTATGGTTGGATTCAAACTCAAAATCTTGCTTTTGGAGTGCACTTTCCCGTGTTTGATTATAAAATCTAGGTCGTTTGCAAATTCTGCCTGCTGAACGTTTTTGATTATCAGCTGTTTAGCGCGACGAAGCTGGTGTAATTCGAGGTAGGGTCGGCGAACTTGTTTGTTCAAGGTAGCCAATCGCAGTATCCACGCAAAAATACGTATGATTTTTGTAATCGAGCTTTGTTTATTTATCAGATGTTTGATCATTTCGGTAGTCGGCCATTTTCTTGGTTGTCCAATGACTACTGCGTTGGTTTGCTTTTGAATGGACGGCTTTAATTCTAAATTCGTTTCACAAATGTTTTGATGGTTTTCTTGGTTTGTGTATGATGGCAGCCATGACGGCCCTTGCCACCATAACTTGTGGTCTTTCAGTTGCTTGACAGTCAAACCACGACTTGCACAGTCAGCTGGATTATCTGTCGTCTTTACATATCGCCAATGCTTTGATGGTATAGTTTTGGTGATCGCTGCCACCCGATTTGCTACGAATGGTTTCCATCGGGCTGGATCTCCATGTATTCATCCTAGCACTGCAGTTGAATCAGTCCAACAGTAGACATCCGTAGGGTAATCTGATAAGCAACTTTGGACTTTTTGCATTAGTTGAGCCAACAGATGAGCGCCCATTAACTCTAGTCTCGGTATAGATAAGACTTTGCTTATGGGTGTCAACCTGGCCTTCCCCGCGACTAACGTTATGGTTGTACCTTCTTTCTATCACTACCTTACAATAGATCACACACGCGTAAGCCTTGTTTGAGGCGTCGCAGAATCCGTACAATTCGATATTTTGGTTCTGTCCCATTCCGAGCCATCTATTGACTTCCATTCTGTTTATTTCCGTAAATTCTTGTTTCAATTTAGTCCATTCGGTGTTCATTGCCTCTGGTAGGCGGTCATCCCATTTTAATTTAGACACCCAGACATTTTGAAACAGTAGTAGTTTCATGGTAGTGCTCAGGGGAGTTAACCACCCTAATGGATCGAATAGTTTGGAAATGTCCGAAAGTAGAGCTCTTTTGGTAATAATCGCATTTGATTCGGGTTCTATTTTCGAGTTGAAGGTAAAATTATCTTTCTGTTGATTCCAACAGAGACCCAATGTTATGGTAGAATCGTTCTGCTTGAACTCGTATGTTGACTGGTCAGATTGCTCTCACTCTAAATCCGTTAAGAGCTCTGATTTGTTCGAGGTCCATTTTCTAAGGTTGAATCCTCACAATCTGCATAATTTTATGAGATCAGATTTTAGTTTGTTTGCTGCTTCAATTGAGTGGCGCCCTCCGCAAAAGTCATCCATATAGAAACTGTCTTCCAATTCTTTTGCTGCGTCTGGAAATTTCTACCGTTCATCAGACGCCAATTCTTTCAAACACATCATCGCTAAGAATCCTGCAGGTTTGGTTCCGTATGTAAGCGTGACGAGTTGAAATGATTGAATCGGTTGGTTATTTGATTCTCGCCATAGTACCTTTTGGTAAGCTTGATCTTCTTGGTTTACTCTGATCATTCTGTACAGTTTCTCGATGTCGGAAGTGTATACAAATTGGAATTGTCTCCATTTTAGGCTTAGCTTTAGAAGATCCTTTTGTATGTTTGGACCCCTGTACATGACGTCATTTAAACTGTACCCTGATGATGACTTTGCTGAGGCGTTAAAAACTACGCGCAGTTTGTTTGTGGTAGATTGTGCCCGAATGACTGCATGGTGTGGTAAGTAGCATTCGGGCTCTTGGTTAATGTTGCATGGTATCATGTGGTTTAATGTAAAATATTCATCCATGATTTTTTTGTAATCTGCTTTTAATTCGCTGTTCTTCTCAATTTTTTTTCTCTAGGTTTCTAAATTGAGCTAATGCTTGTGGTTTGGTTGCACCCAACTTGTCTTTGTGTTCTGGCTTAAGTGGTAGTCGTACTTCGTACCTACCGTCCTCAAGCCTTTTAGTGGTTTCTTTAAAAAACTGTAAACACTCATGGTCATCGTTAGACATATCTATCTTCTGGTTTATGTGTTCGTTCTCCCAATATTTCAGTAGGTCCTCTGTGTTGTTAAGAACTACGTTGCAGTGGTAGTGTGGTTTCATGGATCCACAGAGTAGCCATCCTAGTTGCGTCTGTTGAGCGATTGGTTGCTCGTCCTTGTCTCCTCTCAAGATTCCTCCTAACATAATTTTGCTGTAAACATCTGCACCTAGCAGCATGTCTACGGGTCTGCTTATATGAAATTCTGGATCGGCCAGTTGTAGCCCTTGGATATGGTTCCACGTTGTTGGTTTGGTAAACGTGTTATTTGGCAGTCGTTTGATCAAATTATTCATAACAATAACGTTCGTGTCACAAGTATATTCACTATTTGCAGACTGTAGTGTTACCTGTAACATTCCCTTCGCATTATTTTCTTTTTCACCGACTCCGAAAATTTGACCTTTGAAATGAGCCGTCTTCAATCCCAAGACCTGGGCTGCGTTTTCATTGATTAACGACAGTTGAGAACCCTGGTCGACCAAAGCTCTCATCTTGTGTTGAGTTCCATCAGCTCCCTTTACTTTTATAATAGCGGTGGCTAAAAGTATTGCAGACATGTCATCCCAGGACACGTGAGATGACCTCGATGTGCTCTTTTTGGTTGCAACATTGTTGGTTGCTTCTTCCGCTGTTGTAGTTGGACTTTGACTTGCCAATGCTTCGTGAAGTAATGTGTTATGTGTAGCTAAGCCTTTACGACATCGTTTGTTCGATTGACATGGTTTATTGTTATGACTGCATATACAGTTTTGGCAGTAATTTAATTGCTCAAGTTGTTTAATTTTTGCTCGTGTTTTATTGTTAAAAAATTAGGGCAACGCCACAATCCGTGTTCAGAATTGCATAATGCACAGGTTATCGACCGCGACACATGTAATGCATTCATATTATTAGACTTGAAATTGTCTTTGTTGCTTGCTTGATAATTATTCCGGTGAAAACTTTTCTTCTGGTTTTGGTTGTGGTTGTTGTTTTTATATGGTTGATGCGGCGTGGTTTTTTGGTTGACCGGTTCTTGCTTACGACGCGATGCTTCTAACGCTGTAAATTTCGTCTCCAGGAATTCCAGGAACTCCTGCAGATCGGGTAGCTCTCTAGGATTCTTGACCGATTCTATGTATTCGGTGAAGGTATCGTTATCAAGCTTTTGCGCTAGTAGGTACACTAAAAGTGGATCCCAAGTTGCTATATCCACTCCCAGATTCTGAATAGCGTGTAACGTCTCCTTGGTTACGTCATGCAGCTTCTTAATAGTGGCCAACGATTGCTGTTGTATGGTGGGAAGTCCAAGTAGAATATTAATATGGGACGTGAAAATCAACTTCTTGTTACCATATCTGTGGCTTAAAATCTCCCAACATACCTGATAATTTTCAGAGCTAATCTGTAAATGGTGTATCAGACGCTGTGCTTCTCCAGTCACCTTACTTTTCAAAAACTGCATTTTTTGCGCATTAGACATTGACGGGTTTTTATGGATCGCTTCGCTAAACAAGTCTTTGAACGGAACCCACTGGTTGTAAGTCCCATTGAACACGGGGATGTCCATCTTTGGAGCTGACTTCTCACGTTGCTTCACTGGCCACATCTTTTTATTGATGTCGTTTGTCAACTCACTGTACTTATGCTCGTGCTTGCAGAATTCCATTTGGTACGAAATATCATCGCCTCCATCCTCACCTTCAATTTCCCAATGAAGTTTGTCAATCTCACTCCATCGGCTATCCAGTGACTTGAGAGCGTTCTCGAATTGCTATTGATTCTCGAACTTATCTACTTGTATATTGCTTACGGTTCTCATGAACGCTTTGAAATTAATATTCTGCTTCTTCACTAACCCGTTCAGCTTGCTGGACCCTCTCTCTATATTGAAAAAATGCTCTCGCTGCGAGGAGTCTTCATAGCGAGACGACGTAGTAGCGGCTGCGCAGCGTCATCTTCCGGTTGACGATGGTCCGCGCCTAGCTGATGCCTACCCCGGTTGCCTGGTAATGGTTGTGCCTCTTTCGCTTTTGCCCTACGGGGGCTTTCTCCCTGCAACTGCGTTGTGCCTCACTGCTCCAGGGTTTTATCAATAATATCCTTTATTTTCAAATAAACTTCCTGGGCTATATCGAAACAACCCTTTTTGAAGTAAATGTGGTCAAAATTAGCATGCTGACACATTTTGTTATGGTTTTCTTTGTAATGGCGCCAGTATGCTTCTAACATATTAGCTTTACGCTTGTAATTATCGATGGTCGTCCTCTCGGATCCATCCTTCTTTACGTTGGTTAAAAACTTGTTCAGGATTTCATAGAGCTCCGTCTGGTTGATGAACAGAGAATCCTCCATATTTGGTGTTGATTTGATAATATTTGGTAATGGTTAGTATAAGTAGATGGTTTGATCTGACCTTATTTGCCCCAACCAACCGTCTCTGCAGCTGAAGGATCTCCAAATTGCAGCGATCTGCTGGTTCGCGCGGCACTGTTTCACTTGTCAGTCACTGGTAATTAAATGCTCGAAGGACCTTGTAGAAAGTGTGGCTAGCAGGCGCTATGGTGACCCAACACACCTTTCTCGATAGTATATGATATATATGATAGTATATGGTATAAATGGTAAAAGTTAAAGTCTCGAATTATAAGGAAAATAGCTATATTGAATCACTATAACACTTAGTTACAAGAAATGGTAAAATATGGTAAACTATATAACTTATTGTTAAAATGTATGGTAAAATGGTAATAGTAATGGTTTTGAGTACGTGGTGTCTCTAATGAGATCTGAACGCGAACTGGCCCACATTTTGGTGAACGAGCGAAAGTGCATAAATGCATTCGATGCAATTATGCATTTTCGCTGAGTATTCGATTAAAACTCGAACAGGTACTTAAGGTGATAATAGCGGAATTGAAACACTTTTTGAAACGATTTTTGCAAATTAATGTTGTATTTCGCGGACATTGAAGGAAGTTGAGACAGTGAAGAGTAAGTGTGGTTAGTGTCAGTCTGAAGTCAGTGTCTTCAGTGAAGTCAGTGGTTCTTACATACTGGCGCGAATCGTCGCGCGACGCGACGCCGCCACATTGTTCGCCGTGAAGTTTTCTCAGAAATTGTTTCGTTAAAGTCGCGTCGCGCCTGTTTGTGGGAGCCTTTAAGGTGATCTTAAGTAATGTTATAGTAGAGTTTCACAAGTTGTCAACTACATGTAAAATTCTCAATTCCCTGACTTGGTAGCAGTTAGGGTGATTTTCGTAATAGAAGTGTTACGCGGACACACGATGTGTGACATGTGTGATGTGTCAGGTGGCGCTGCTGCGCGTGCGGCGCGACCAGCTCGCGCGCAGACGTGGCGGCCGACCACGTGGCGCGAGAACATGGCGCGCCCGCGCCCACGCACGTGTGTCGCGTGTGCGGACACACTGCGCCGTGAGTATACAACTACATACTGCTGCGTGTTCCTAGCGACTAGCTCGCGACGTGGCGCCGACCACGTGGCGCGGGAACATGGCGCGCCCGCGCCCACGCACGTGTGTCCTAATTTTGGCCTCTTAATTTATATTTCTTTAAAAATACCAGACATGATGTTATGTTATTGTGTAGATCTCTGGCGAAACTGCGCAACCACATGAAGAACCACGGCGAGCGCCAGAAGTGCGAACTGTGTGCGAAGAGCTTCAGAGACAGGAGCTCGCTCCGCACGCATCTCTTGTGAGTACTCGTTATATGAAAAGATAATTTTAGTAGTTCTAATATCGATGAAATCGACGCCACCGAGAATGTAGAACTGCCAAATCTTGGTTTCAGACAGTCAATCTATAGGTCTCATTTTTAAACAAGTTTAGTTTTTGTTAACCCTTAATAACTTACTATAGGACATATCCTGAAATCGGGACAAATACAATTATGTCTACATATCTGAACAAAATGTATGTCGCGATTTTAGTAGAGTAGAGTAGTAACAGTTGTTCATAAATTATGAGTACAATGACGTACGAGGTTTGGTCCGATTCAATAATAGTTCAAATTGCAATTGCATCAATTCTCATCTGAAATAAATAATTTGACGTTGACTGCGCAGTATCCACGCGGGCTCGAAGGAGTACGCGTGTCCGCGCTGCGACAAGCGCTTCCTGTTCAAGAAGGCGATGGAAGTTCACCTCGTCACACACGACGCGCCTGCGCATCTCTACTGCTATGAGGTAACAAGCTGTACACATTTGTGTCACTTGATCGTATTTCCATATAAAGCATGACAATAATGATGAGTCAAAGAAAAGTTTTAATGCAGTTTTGAAGCCGACGCTATAAAGTGAGACCTTTTACAAGCCCAATTGCCTGAACCGACAACACAAGACAGATATACTGCGTTAGCAATTTATTTGCCAAACATGTAAACAAACACGAGTTTTAGGAAAAACAACTGTAATACCTACACATAAGGTTCAGTTTGCGCTACAACTTCATATTTTTTATGACTTTTTCAACGGTACTAGTCTAGTCAGTCTAAAATCAAGTTTATTTACACTTGCATAAAGTTGATGTTTGTTTAAGTAGAAATAACATCAATATTGGAAACAAGGATTTAAATAGACTTTAATTATCTTGGCGTAGAAAAATGAGGAGAGTCGACACCGGAGTGGGGAGAGGGGAGGGCAAAGAAGAGACTGGCCATCATTGTTCCAAATTTGAATTCACAACCGTTTAAAAATAAATATGTAGACCTCATACAAAAACATGCTGAGTGGCTTGATTTAGAAGGATGGCAGGGTATTTAAATGTTTATTACATTTGTGTTAGCGCCACACAATAAAAATAGGCGCTTATAAACGGCTGTAATAGGCTAGCAGCACATCTTAGTGTGCCGGCAGTCTGCTAAGTATTGCAAGTAAACAGTTGCAGCAACATTGACGTATTACCTGCTAGTATGTATGTTCTGCTGCAGTGCGACCTGAACTTCAAGAACCGCATGTCCTTCAAGCAGCACATGAAGTACAGTCTGAAACACATTGACCCGGCCAAGCTCAAGTGAGTCTACATTATATATACTGTGCACATTGGTTTAGCAATAAATGAGGTAGATCATTGATACAAATAAGACCGGACCCAATAATGAACCTCGGGCAACCCCATTTTTACTTGTAAACCCAGTGAATTTTACAACGTTTATTTGAACTTGCTGCTGTCTATCATTCAAATATGACTTCACTAAAGTTGCCCTAGTCCGTAATCCGTAAGTTTATGTGCTACTAATTAACGAAGCTAACTCGAGTTTCGTGATTTACTCAATCAAATGCGTTGGCGGAAAATATATATTTGATCACAAAATATTCATAACGTATTTTGGGCTAAGGCGTTTCCCCACACTTTTACTAATGTTCATCGGGTAAAATTTTATTAGTTTAACATTATTTAAAACAAGCATTATGATTGAACAACACAAGGGCTGGTTTGACGTGGCTCAGTGGGAGGCCTTTGCCCAGGAGTGGAACAAACTGGGCTAAACAAAATAACGAAAGGATTAAAGTGAAATGGTAGATTTAGTGGAGGTGAGTTATTAGACGTTATATTATAATGTTAGAGTGTCTCCTGCGCAGGTACGCGTGCCCGCTGTGCGACAAGAAGTTCATGAAGGCGTCCCGTCTTGAAGAGCACAATCTGGCCGTGCATCTTAAGGCAACGCCCATCTCCTGCACTGTACCCGGCTGTAACTTTGTGAGTATCTCTGTTATCACCACATGTCGCCAGTCATGTGTGAGCGGGTGCTTTTTATTTCTATTTTTTATCAATATTACTGAATGAAATTACGACTTATTGCTCTGAATTGCTCAAAAATATTTATTCGTACGTAAACTCCTCCCAAAATGCCTTCTATATTCGGCCCTTGAACCAGCCGCGTGGTGAGAGCCCCAAGAGATATTGGTCGATTAGATTAGCGTATGTTTGTGAGTTGAGTGTGATGTGTGCAGGCGTGCGCGTCCCGGCCCGTGCTGCGCACGCACGTGCGCATGCTGCACCGCGACGGGCGCGCCGTGCGCAACCACGTGTGCCACAAGTGCGGCAAGGCCTACATGGTGAGTCACCCGCGCTACCATGTAACACAGAACACCCGCCTATTACTGTCCCACTGCTGGGCAAAGGACTCTTCTCATACACAGAAGGCACATTGACCACCACGTTTGCTGAAGACGTCACATTGGTAGGTACTTGTCTGAAATTAAACCCATAACCTTGTGTATGAGAGGCGACGCATACAACGTGCCGCTACAATGGTGACATTAATTTAACACACGTATACGATTTCGCGTATTCATTTTATGAAAATATTTGAATTTCATTAAACGTTATTATTTATTGATTTATTTACAATTTTCAAAATTACCATTCTGGAGCAACCTTTACTTAAAGAACTGTAGCGAAGAGTTCATTTGCCGGGGACACGGATCATATGGTAGGCGAATAGAAGGAAAGCCGCGCAATTTCTTAGAAATTATGCCAGCCAGCTAGAAGCCAGCTAGGTAGAATGAATCTTTTACACAGAGTGATCTCAATTTTGGTTATATTTTTATTATTTAGTTTGTTTAAAATTTTAAATACTTCAATTGACCAATTATTTTATTATATTATAATTTTTATGATTACTGGCCCTACCCGTGTGTTAAATTAATGTCGCCATTGTAGCGGCGTGTTGTAGACATAGTTTCAAACATGGTAACCCCTGATTGTACTCATGAATATGAAAATCTTTTACAATGACACCAACTCCGAAATATAGAAAGATAAGTCTGTTTAATTTGGTCGGAACGGTTTTTATTTTATTTGTATGAAAATTATCTATTCAATTAGCAAAATTAAACTTTATCTCAATGGGGTTACATTTTTGTCAGAATGACAGTTGTCGTGAAATGAAATCGTACTGTCAATCACACTCTTTAAATAATAAAATGTTTGTTGTTTTTTCAGTTATTCTCATCATTTAAAACAGGTTTTTCGTCCTACATTTTTGTCATAGGCTGTATTATCGTAATAGTACATATATTTGATTTGCACAGACCAAGAAGACGCTCGAAGGTCACCTGCGCTCGCACACGGGCGAGCGCCCCTTCAAGTGCGCGCAGTGCGCGGCCACGTTCGGCTATGAGGCCGCGCTCTACAACCACAACAAGCTGGTGCACCTCAACGCTAAGGTAATAACATACGACACGACATGACAAGTGGTACGACATGGAATGACATGATAATTTGGCACGACATAAAATGGTCGGACGGGACGAGCTGACATGATGACATGCCAGGACGTGACAAACATTACGATGTATGGGCAGCTGCCCCTTACACAAGCACTGACGGCCGCCTGCCCGCAGCCGCCCCGCGCCCGCGCCGCGCAGCCCGCGCGCCTGCCGCCCGCGCCGCCCGCGCCGCCCGCGCCGCCCGCGCCGCCCGCGCCGCCCGCGCCGCCCGCGCCGCCCGCGCCGCCCGCGCCGCTCGCGTCGCACGTGCCGCCCGCGACGTAGAACATGCATGTGAGCCACTACTATAGTCTGTACTTTTTAGTTCAGTACCCGGCGTTTAGGGTGCATTCTGAAAGTTGGCGACGTCGGAAATAGTTGTCAAATAACTAATTAATATTACTGAATCAAATTATGAGATATCACTCTGTGTTGTACTAAAATATTGATTATAAATTGCAATCGTGACACTAAATATATAGTTTCAGATGTAAATATCGATAAAAGTTGCTTTTATTCCACCTAATACTAAATGACATTGCCAACTTTCAGAATGCTCTTAATATGACACATCGGGCCTTAGAGACTGACACACAGATATGAGTGACAGAGACGACGTGAGACGAAGATGAACATAACATCACGTCTGTAATCCCCGAAGCGTCAGGTAGAGGTGTACCTGTAGCAGTTACACCCACGTGTCGCCAGTTATGTTAGTCCCTCTTCCACATGAGTAATAGAGGGCGAGCGCACTGCCATCAACCGCTGAGGAATTCCTTGCGGAAAAACTGAATAACATACAGAGTGTAAGGGACAGCCCTCCTCAAAGTGATGAGATGAATTCGGCATATATATCATACTAAGACGACCGGTACATGAAATTATTTCAGGAAAATTATGGGAATTCAATAAATAATAACAATAAAACATAATTTGTTTTATTACCTCATACGCAATGTATCGTTACCGTGGCAACGCACTAGGCCGCACTCCCAGTGGGGGGGGGGGGGCGCTCGGGCCGCGTGATTTGTCAGTGTAAATTCTGAGTTTCACGCGTCGTTCGCTATAGTATTTCTACATCCATTGCTGGTTTTTTTATTGTAGCTGTTTTATTAACATAAATTGACTGCGTACGGAGACTGTAATTTTACATTGAAATATAGGAATAATAACAGAAAAAAGGAAAAAAATAAGGCCTGAGAAAATGTCCGGTGGAATATGATTTAAAATAAGGACCTGAATGCCCCCTGTTCATTTTTCGGGAGGCTGTCCATTACCCCCTGTATATTATTGCAACGAAAGTTTTTTCTCAATCCCAGTGTGTCATATTTACGGCCGTGTACTGTTATTAGATCATTATGATTCGTCTCAAAACCATTTTGTATTTATAAGTGTATATTTAAACACGCGTATGTTTCGGGCTCGACGGAGTCGCTAGCTCGAAACTAATCGGGCTGTTACGAAATATCAATCAACAGGCAGCTCCCACCGCCGACGAGAACTAGCAACTAGTTGATGAGTCAGCGAGTGTGTAGTTCGAATAGTTTTATCGCTTGGCTATGAGCGAGTGTGATGAGTAGAATGACTGCCCAATCACTGGCTGGAATGTGTAGGTAAGCGAGAGTGTCTCTCTCGCGAGTGTTCTGCCCGTCAAACGAGTGTCGCTAAGGAAGTATTCTTTGATTAGCTAGAGTAGCTCCTTGTCGCTGCCACAAACTAGTGAAGTGAGATGTTATATTGTACGTTTCTTGAGCGAGAAAATAGTCGCTTCCTCGTCGGCGGGAGGTGCCTTGACCTATAGATCTCAAATGAAAGCAGATTGTCTAATGCTGGCATTATTTCTCAATTTTATAAATATTTTAATATTCACAGATACAATTTTTTATATGTATAACAATGAGTAGAGCTTACTATTATAGATAAGTTTTATAAAATTCAGGCTGACTTTAATTTACTTAGCAAACTACAGAGGGGTATAATATTTTTCAATATTTCAGAATAAATATGTTCTCGTATGTGTCTACATACGACAAAGTTGGCAGGTCACCACTTTCACCCTTATACCCTTAGTAATAAGGTTGACGCTGCCACGGTATGGGCATGTGATGCGGCGGAATGAGGAACATAGTCGTGAAGAAAGATTTGAGTATGAATGTCGATCGCTATAAGAGTAGAGCCAAGAAACGATGGATGGAGTGTGTGAGAGATGATGTGTGTAGACAAGAGGTACTACTGAGGTGAGGCTGCCAGAGATATGTGAACCAGTCATCAGGGACTTGAAATGTTATGAAATAACGTTAAAATACCGCTATGTATAGTTCCACTAACGATTATTTCTACCGTTCCACCCGGATTGTACCTAAATTAATAGTTGAGGATTTCATTCCGATAGATTTTCGTTATATTGCCAAGAAATTAGTTCATAAATAGTTACTGGAACTATACATAACGCCATTACGTAACGTCCTCGTACCTCTGTTTTGAGTAACGTTTCAAGTCCCTGCCAGTAATACATTGTGGGGCAGGCGAATGTCGGCGGTTGGGAGATGTTTATATTCTTGAGTACTTTAACTACTGAAACATTGCAAATGAATTCAAAGTCAGTCGGTCACAGGAGTACGGACACAATACATTGATCATTTCTGAATGTTTTTGGTGTCTATATTACTTAATTATATTCGGACAAACACTTGTTGCACGTTTATTAAAAGTTATGATGTGATAAACAGTCTCACAGATTATCTTATAACCTATAGTATATTCTTTCTAACTCACATAATGTTGCGTAAGGAAGAAGAAGACGGACCTTCTTGTTCGCGTCTCTGGCACAAGTGTATTTCAGATGTTGTTGACCTAAACCTTGGCCACTTCCACGGCGTCGTGCGGGCGTGAGACGGATACAGAGAGCGACGAGGAAATCACGTATTCTACATGACATTCTTTCAGCATAGGTACACACATTTGCAAAAAAGGAAATCTAGCCAGTTGCGGGTCGGACTCGCGCACGAAGTGTTCCGTTTTATTGTACAATATTTAGCAAAAAACGCCGAAAAAGACACGTTTCTAGCATGGAGACCTTCTAAATTTTAAACTTTATGTTATTTTTATTATTTGCTGTTATTGCTGCAATAGCAATACTCAATCTGTGAACTGTCTACTTATTACGGTTCGTGAGATACAGCCCGCTGACAGACAGACGGACAGACGGACAGCGGAGGCTTAGTAATAGTGACCTATATTTTTATGAATGACGTCGACAGGGGGCGCTCAGGGCGCTGTTGGTAAACATTCGTGCGACTGTTTTATGATATGTCACTTGGAATGTGTCAAACACTCAAGATGGCGGCGTTAGTTCTGATGTTAGCCACGCGCCAAAATAACTTTGTAGCGCTATAGGTTAGTTCTTTTTTCGAAGCAAACTCAAAAGTCACACGAAACATTCTATCTCTTTCTTACGCTATATTTTGTGCAACGAGTGTTTGTCCCGTATTGTACTTTCACATTAATCATTATGTATAATTTATGTATAATTATTAGGCTAAGGGCCAGAGAATAACGATTATGTATATGTATACCAACATACTATCTCATGGTGAGATCTGATACGCATTTACTTTGAAAGAAGCGCACCGAGTATTTTTATAACGTACCTGTTATACCGATACTATCAAGAAAATAAGATGTAGAAGTAGAGCTAGGTATAAGTGTATAATTATAATGAATGTTAGTATGTAGTAGACTTGTAGGGGCAGTCGACGAGACCGCCGCACGATGGTTGTTGATACTACTGTCCCACGTGATGAGAGTATTGAAATATTAGAGCATAAGGGTCAGTTCAGACCGCGACCTGAAGCGACGCGACGCTGCGCGCACTTTTAAACAATTATCGAACTTATTTTCTTCACGAAAAGGTATAATTTCAGTGCGAGTGCTGACACGTGTCAAAGTACGCTGAGATGCGCAGCGCGTGTATCTTACTGTGTAGTAAATAAATTCGATATTGTATCGGATCATAAAAAACAGCGCGTCGCGTCGCGTCTCGGTGTGAACTGACCCTAACAACACGCCTGTATTCCTCGAAGGGTCAGACAGAGGTGTATATGGCACCCACATTTCGCCAGTGACGTGTAAGTCCCATGTAACAGAGAGCGAGTCGATTGCTATCAACATAAGTCCAGATTCCTGGCTGAAGAAAGAAGAGAAAAGAATGTAAACCCGGGAACAGAACCCAGGAAAATAAAGAATTCCAAAATATGATTTTTGGAATGTAGACTCAGCGATCATTGTGCCGACAGAAACTTTGTTTGTTCAACAACTGCAACGTAAATAACGCATTGAATGTTGTTGAACTGTCAAAATGAAACAGATTGTGATTGATCGTGTGTTACGCAATTAGCGTGCTGAGGAGCCTCTCGTTGGCAGCTGGATGAAGGGCTTGATTCAAAGCGGTTCTCGTGCACGCGGCGCGTCTTGTAAGGAGGTTCCTCTTCCTATAGTGTGCTTTGGTTTCCTTGTCCTATTTGATAAATTGCTTATTTCGAACTTCGATCAACTAAGGATTAGGAACAAAAACAACGCTCAAGTGACCGCGATTGCATACAACTTGATTATAAACCTTAACACTCAAACATAAAGTTTATTATCGTTTGCAATATATTCATTACTTCGATTGAAAAGTAAACGTAATTTTAAAATAAGAACAAATGTATTTATGGAAAAATAAATCATAATTTCTAAGCAATAAGGTTGAAAAAAATATGTTGCAAAATAAGATATTTTTGTAGTCTTACTTTAATGCGCGGTCGAAGGTTTCAAAGCATTTTTAATGTAATTCATACTGTATGACACAGAATTACATTGTGTTTCTTGGATAGATAAAGAGATTCTTATTAACCTGCGGTTGATGGATAATATCGTGAGTTTTGTTCCATGTTTGTTTACGAAATTAGACAGTAAGGACAAACACACTATAGTTAGTTTAGACCACAGAACTGATGGATTTTTAGCATTTTAAATGTATTTTTATTGGTGTAATATTTAAAAGTGTAATAAATGTAGGTAAGTGTAATAATAACTGTAAACGTCTGAATGTCACAATAACATTAAATGTTAACTTTATTTTCGGAATAAATGGCAACATTTTTGGAAAAGTACACAACTGCGTTGTTTCATTTGTAGGTTCATCTTGTTTTTAACCTGTTTCTTCAAAAAGGAGGAGGTTCTCAATTCGTCTGTATGTTTTTTTATGTGTTTGTTACGTGATTACTCCGCCAATTATGAATCGAATTTGATGATTCTTATTTTGTTTGGTAGGTTATGCTTCAGAGGTGGTCCCATATAAATTTTATTAACTTTGCTTGCGTAGTTTTTGAGTTAGCTTCAATATTACCTATTTTTCCCACTTAATATATGTCGACGACATTTTAAGTGACTCCGTCACTCCGTGTACATGTCAGGTAGTGGTATTTGTGTGGGGTAGGTACTTACCATAATTAAAAAGTGAAAAATAAAACCTTAAAAAAAAAACTACCTACTTCCAAAAAAAAACACTAAAACCTGAAAAATAACTTTAATTTCGGAAATCGGTGGCAAAAAACGAAGATTGAAAAGCAAAGACACCGACTGCCGCCGTCGATGTTCGTCCTTTTAGCAAGAGTATATAAGAAATCTATAAAAAATGTGTGATAGAAGTTATTCTATGGCGTGAGATATCATCAGGCACCAGTTGTTAAGCGCCTCAGAAGTACGCTCGGCAATCTGTCGCCTGCAGTGCGTGATGCAGGCGCCGACGGACGTTTAGTGTCCTGTTGATGTCCACCGGAGCGGAGCGAAGCTGCGGAGCGGAGAAACGGAGAAACAATAGGAGATAAGATAACCAATAAGATTTTGTGCAATCCTATACTCTATTTGAAATAAGATTAGACATTTAAATAAGCCTTTTTTACAATCCGTACAACCGATTTTGACTTCTATTGCGTTGGGGCATGACAAATGGCAGCTGCAGTGGAAAGTTGGTATTGTGTAATCTTATTTGCTTTTAATGCCATCCTTGTGCCTACGGTATAGAAAGTCAAAATCGGTTGAACGGACTGTAAAAAGGTTTGTTTAAATGTCTAATCTTATTTCAAATGGAGTATAAAGGTTAATATTTCTCCGTTTCTCCGCTCCGCAGCCTCGCTCCGCTCGTGTGGACAGACAGTCGAAGCGCTCCCGCTGGTCTGTACTGCTTCTGGGGGCCTAGACAATATCCCTTTTCTGTAAGCGTTAACGCCAACGGAAAAAATCAAATTGTATGGAGTTGACATTAGCTTCAGAGATGTCACGTGACGGCTGCTAAATTGTTAGACAAAGTCATTATTCCTCATGCGGAAAGGAACGATGAAGTCGGCGTGAAGTTTAAACGCCAAAAATATTAATCGAAATGGTAGACAAGTGCCACTTTTGACAAACGTAAATGCTATTTTGGCGGTTCCGCAACACGCTACATTAGCGGGAGCTCGGACCCTGACGCTAACGCGCAGTAAATAGTGTCATTTTTGTGTGTTTTTATTTCAAATTAATTAATTAAAATACATAGTTTGCATTCAAATACGGGCAGCTAATACTTAATGAAGGAGCATTGCAAGACGGCAAATAAGACTAAATTTATATAAACATAAAAGAATAAAATTGGAATTTTCATCGTTTTAGGCCAAATAAACAAAGCTTTTGGCGTCTTCGTCATGATCTTCGGCGAATAACTTCTTAAAAGTCATTCATGAAATTTGTTAAAAATCGTAAAGCACAGCTTGTGGCATTGAAAGATCACCATGGCTAAAATTACTATTCATTAATTATAACATTATTGTACAATAAGAATAGGAGTGTGTAAACATGAATTTTGGCACTCTAACACCCTACATATGCAATAAGTATTAATATTAAGGTAATTCGAGTTTATCTATAGAAGAATAACATATGTAAGAACCACAATCATATATAACCACAAGCACCAAGCGCTGTTTAATATTATGTAGATACTCTTTGTTTGGACCTCAGAGAAAAAATACCAAGTATGCGGTTTCCATAGTAATTAAGTAGTTGATTGTCAAACCATCATCTAACAAAAAAATGTTTTATGCAATTTTTGATGTTATTTTAAATGATTTCAAGAATAAAATATTGCCAATTGATGTAGAAAAATCCGGAATTTTATTTACATAATATAATGTCGAACAAAACATTCCATAATCTCAAATTTGACAACTGCTACACACTATTCCAATAGAGTGTTTCGTGTGAAGCTGCGGAATAGGTGTATCGCAATCTCTGTGTAACTTGTCTACCATTATCTTCACGCTAACGTCAATTCCTTAGCGTGGCGTGAAAGGAAAAAGCGTGAGCAGAAAACGCATGGATTTTGTCTAGGCCCCCAGGTGGGAATTGTAGGAATAATGAAAATACAAGTAAATTATGTACATTTTAATTAAATCATGCACAACTTTAACATGCAACAACCAAAACTAATAAATAACATTTAAATAAATTGTACTCGATACAAACATGTTACAATTCGGTGCATTGATACAATATTTTTCGTAAGTATACTGTATCGATACAACGGACTTTATTTAACGCTTTGCTTATCTTGGTACTCAGAATCGTTACTTAAGATTATTAAAGTTATACTTAGTTTGATTATTTTAAGTGACGTCTCTGAATGCAGCAGTTAGGGTCTTGTTAGCACAAATACAACATTTATTTTACTTTCATTTATGTGTAACTATTTGTGCACAAAACTATTGTTTTTGACTCGAACGCGATTTTGTATCAATCAAAGAGTTCCCACATTGTGTTGTGTATCGATACAAAATGCGATACAATAGCCTCTACTAAACATACCATAACTACAAATTCCCAAAAATACTGCATTATTATCTTATAGTAGGTAAGTTCAATATAAATTAACATAAATAATTATCGTAAACACATGAAACACGGACTGACTCGGCGTTGCCATGCTTTCTAACTAAAACTAAATAAAATCGTTTTTACATGATGGCAAATCCATAGATAAAATAAACTAACTTATCTATGTTCAAATCTTACCAAAATGGCGGATGGAGCATTTGTTGACGTCACACGTAAGAAATGTAGTGAAATACCGGCTAGGGCTATTTTAAATACATTATTATTTAGATTTTTGTTGGATTGACCCTTCGACTCTTAAGATACTGGCCCAATACATGTTTTGTAATAACAACTAAGTATTTAAATCGTCATTTATTCGATGTATACTGCTGCTAGGAATTCAATTCGTTTCAGTTTGATTTCAAGCAATATTGCTATCCGGAGACGGAACCATGCTCAAATGAACCCAGCTTAAATTATATCTTCTACGAATGACGGATCATTCGCAATTCTTTTTTGTGATAAAATCCACTTTAAAAACATCTAGCTTTGTTTGGCCAATAAATGTTTCCGACAGGGGCTATTCACGGTTCACCTTTCAATTTGGTTGATTCAATCAATTTTATTCGTGCACAACAATAAAAGTGAAACATCAAATATCGCACACATTTGCAGCTTTCAACAAGTGAATCGATTTGGATAAACCGTGTTTTATTGCCAGCAGATTAAACAAATTATTAATAACTAACCCATTATGATTATTATTTTAAAATATAAATGCGGGTAGTTTGATGTACATCGGCTGTTGAGACTATTATTATGTAGGACATTCACGATCTACGTAAAACCATTAGTAAGTCATTGCAATGTGTCTCTTATCCCAGGTATGATATAAATTAGAATGATTGCCAAGATTTCTAACTCATGGCAATCATTATAATCTATACTTTATTACAATGTGATAAGCTTTACATTGCAATGACTTACTAATGGTTTTACGTAATTCAAATTAGACCGTGAATTTTGTACCTTACAACAGTGTGCGCGTTCAAATGGCCGCGTTGAGACTAGAGTGCTACACTACGCGTCGCCTTCACTGATACTAGTGGCCACGGAGATCTCCGTGACGGCCTCGCTCTTATCACCGAAGTAGATCGCCACCTCGCCGTTGTCCTTATCAGTAGACTTGATGTCGTTGGGAGCGGGCACCACCACCTCGCTCTTAGAAGACCCCTCCGATTTCAAATCACAGTTGTGTGTGACGTGGCTGTGGATGTGTTTGTGCTGTTGGCTGCCCTGCGGCTCTTGATCAGTCTTAGTGTGGCTGTGGTCGACAGGCTCGTATCCCGCCGGCAGGACGAGACCGTCGGCGAAAGATTCCAGGTTCACGTTCGAGTTGAACTTGTTCTGATACTTGTCGTTGGGCAGTTGTTGTTGAGACTGCTGAGAGAATGAGTGCTGTTGTTGCGCGAACTGCTGTTGTTGCTGCTGCGTGAACTGGGGTTGAGACAACTGTTGCTGTTGCTGCTGTGGCACCTGTTGCTCTTGTTGTTGTGTGATCTGTTGTTGCTGAATTTGCTGCTGTTGTTGCGAATATTGTTGTCGTTGATTTTGCTGCTGAAGTTGTTGCTGTTGTTGTTGACTATACTGTTGTAGTTGCTGTTGCTGCAACGACTGTTGCTGACCGGGTTTGGACGGGTCGTCGATTGCTTGCAAGATGCTCTGCAGCAATCCTTCCGAGAGCAACTGATCGTGAGGAACAGAAGACTTGCCGCCGCTGGACGACTGTATCTGCACGGAGTAGGAGCCAACCTGATTAGTAGACGAACTAAGAGAACTCGGAGAGCTAGCAGCGTCCGAGTGAATGTTCTGACTCGTCGACACAATCTTCTGCTGCAGCTGCTTCGCTTCCTCGTTCAAGTCTCTGATCCGGTCAGAAGTCTTCTGTATCTGATCGCTCACGTACTGCAGTCTCTCGTCTTTGAGCGCATGCTTCTCTTTCAAAGACTTTGATTTCTGTACACTGTAACTCTCTCTCTTATGAGTGGACTGCACAAAGGAGTCGGGGATGGTGACAGTGTTCGAGGATTTATTTAGAGTTGTTCCGAGACTGCTCAGACTGTTGACGTAGCTGGTCGCTAAGTCCGTGGGGATCTTCTCTCCTGCCTGCGCCGCTCTGAGGATCGCTTCGTGATAGGGACAGTGCTTTAGTATCGCGGCGGCGTCCAAGTTCGACAGGTTCGCTACGAGCGTGCCGTCCACAGTAGACGTGACCGTGTCCGTGTGCGACCCGGACGTCACGTGGTCGCCCACGCCCACCGTGAGGAGAGGGGCCGAGTACGAGTCGTGTTGGAAGGAGATGGGGCTGCCTGCGTGCGGCAAGCTGTACAGACTGGTCGGCTCTATGGAGAGGGTCACGTCCTTGATGGGCGGTGGCAGGTAAGCGGGCCCGTGCGCGTGAGAGAACAGTCCCGCGTCTTTGTGCTGCGTGCTCTGCGCGATGTGGGAGAACAGTCCCGCCGGCACCGACTCGCGGAACTGCAGCGGCTTGCGCGGCGAGCTGCCGCCCGAGTGCCCGCCGCCCGAGTGCTGCCCGTACGCCAGCGGCAGGCCGGCGGCATGGCGCGGCGGCGCGCCGTACTGATTGCCAGGCGGTACGCCGTACTGTCCTGATGGCGCTACTAGACCTTTCGCTCCTTGTTGCCTCAAAGACGCTGGATAAGGGCCGTTCGAAGAAAAAGAATCTACGGGCGGTGCTCCGTAAGTATCGTACGGCTTCCCCGGGAGCTGCACCACGGACACATCCGGCTGCTTGTTCTCTGTGTAGTGCGCCTCGAACACAGTCTTGGACTGGTCGATGTGGTTGGAGTCTCCGCCGACGATCGCGTTTAAGTCGATATTGGCGAGCGCGTCCTGGTGCACGTTGGCGTAGCCCGACGATATCTGAGCGCCCGACGAGAACTGGTGGTTGTTCGACGAGAATTGGTGATTGCCAGACGAAAATTGGTTACCACCAGATGAGAATTGGTGGTTGCCAGAAGAAAACTGGTTACTGCCAGATGAGAACTGGTTGTTACCGGATAGGAAGGTGTCGCTGCCGGATGTGAACTGGTGATGTTGGTCAACGTCGGGCAGAGGTTGGTCCAAGTTGATGTGTATCTCTTGTGTCTGTGCGGGCGGTCCGTACTGGTCGCTGACGTGACCGACAGACCCGATAGGGTGCGACAGTCCGGGTATGGGCTTCCAGCCGTCGTATAGCACGTGCGGCGGCGTGGGCGGGGCGGGGATGCCGGGGTGCGGCGGCTGCGGGTTGGGGTCTGGCTGCGGGGGGCCGTACTGACCCCCGCCGCCAAAGTTACCAATATTCTGGAGCACAAGATGGTCGTTCGGTCCGATCGGTCCTAACACGTGTCCCGGTGGGCCGTATGAGTCGCTCGGGATCGGGAAGTTTGGTTTTAAGTCCACTGGTAGTGACACAAGGGGTGTGCCGTAGATAGGCGCCGGCAAGTTCAGGCCGATGTCCAGGTTATTATTGTTTAAGGGTGGAAGGTTCACCAGTTCTGGCAGAGGCAATGATTGGACGTCTCTTATTGGAGGACCGTAGTTAATTTTCGGAGGTCCGTACACGGGCTTCGGAGGCCCATAAACGGGTTTAGGAGAACTGAACAATGGCTTGTTCAGCGTTATCTTTGGAGGCTTAAACGGCACTCCATAAGTCGGCTTCGGTAAATTCTGTTTCGGCGGTCCATACGTCTTCTTTGGGGGACCGTAAGACTGTTTCGGGGGGTTGTATTTAGGGGGCCCGTACACTGGTTTCGGGGGTCCATAGATTGGTTTTGGTGGTCCGTAGATGGGTTTGGGCCTATGTTGCGGCGGTGGCGGCGGGCCGTGGTAGAGCTGGCTGGGGAAGGAAACGGGCGCGGGGGGGCCGTACGCGCCGGGAGGGGGAGGACCGTACGCGCCGGAAGAGGGGGCGTCGTTGAACACCAGCTGGTCGGGCACGCCGTACACTGGCGCTGGTACCGGGTGCGGGAGATCTTGAACTGGAAACGAAAAACATACATTGTTTAAACAAATAAATGGAGACAAGAAGAGCCGTTACCAAGCCATTCACATTCTGAAATTGAGCAAAAATAATTGCTGGGGATAGCTGCAACAAACAAATTCTGCTGGTATAGCTGAGGTACCGGGCCTAGAGACGTGGGGGCATTTAAAGTTTTGTTATAACACTAAAGAAGATTTTTGTAAAAACCAATAGGTAAGTACACAAAATAGACCGAAGTGACGAGTTGAAATAGTTTCATTCTTTTCATTTGAACATGAAGAAACTACCTCAATACTCAATACTCAATACGTTTATTGCATTCCACAATGTGAACTTAGGTGGTAGGTACATAAAGACATACATTCGTTTTGGAGCATTGTGGGCCCTGTCGGGCATAACAACAAAAAAATTAGAAGGAGAGCTATTATAGATATTTGTTAACAATTTTAATATTAATCTACTCTTTCGTTTTGTGTAGGTAGGTAGGCTGATAACTAATTGTGTACATATAATTTTTACCACTCATATATTGGATTTAAACATTAATATTTATTTAAATTATACATATATTATTATTATCATTGGTAATTATAAATAAATTATTATTGCGTTGTTTTTTTTTTTGATAAGTTGTATTGTTTATTTATTAAATTTATCATTTAATTATTTAAACATTTACAGATTAGAAATTGTTTTAATTTATTTATAAAGATATTAAATTTTTGTTCATTTTTAATTTCATCAGGTAGTTTATTATATATATTTTAACTGACATTACTAAAGTGCTTGTGGAGTGAATTTTTAGCTTTGAACCTGGTTGGTTTAGTCTGTTTTTGTGTCGTAGTGTGTAGCGAGTCTGTATGTTTTCGCGTGTAGTAAAGAGTTTTTGATTATTTCTAAAAAATTTGCACATTTCCAAGATATATATGCAAGGTAGGGTTAGAAGTTATTGTTCTTGGAAATGGGGTTTGCAGCTGTCTGTGTTATCTATGTTAACTAGTATTCTAATCAGTCGTTTTTGTAGTATGAATAGTGTTGATGCGTCTGTACTATTTCCCCATATATCTGGGATGCTTCTGAGAATTTCCTAATCAAAATTCACTAGTACTGCCCAACAGGAGCTTCGAATACGAGGTAGACAATAAAACAAATAAGTGTACTAGCATTAGAGTAACTTACTTATGTTCGGTAGATCTTTGGGCGGTCCGTAGGCGTCAGGTGGCAGCGGCTCTCCGTACGAGTTCGAAAGTGACGCCTCACGTTTCTGTGCAGCGCTCCCTGTAACCACAACACAATACGTCATCGGGCGGGCTTAGAGTCTTGTTTTGAATGCCACGAGACTCGAGTCAACCGCAAAGCCAAATGGCCTAAGATACGTTCAACCGTATGCCAATAGTAGGTAACATTTGGAACTATATGAACCGCCCTTACCTACTGCTGCGGAATAAAGGCGTTATCAAAGTTAAATTATTACCATGGACGTGTGGGTGACTGTAATTGTTGACAATAATTCATGGTTCTCCTTTGGTTCGCCTTTGAATTTGGAAGAATCAACCAAATTGAATGTGAATTATTCAATGTCGATTTTACTTTTCAACCAAATTGATTCAATTTGATTGAAAAGCAAAATCGACATTGAACCGTGTAATTTCTTCTAAGTACAATATCTATACATATAAATTATATTTGTCTCTGTGATGGCAACACCATGTTTTGTGATGATGTCTGTGATTGCAGAGGTCCATCTGCATGCGGCGGGAACTACTAGCCACAGGTGGGCTGTCGAATATCGTAAAAGAGTGTAGTTAGTGTACCTGACTGCGTGGCCTCCGCTTGTAAGTCGTGCTCGCTGTCCTTGCTGACGAGGCCGGGCGGCGTCTCCTCGGCCGCTGCTGAGTACAGCACCAGTAGGAGCAGGTACACCTGCAAGCAATCGGGAACGTACTGTAGGAACATGCTCAGCGTACACCGTCCACTGCCCCCTGTATGTATAGGTACTTATTGTACTCTTTGCTCCACTGTACACTGCGACAATTTATCCATAAAATTTATAAGTTCCTTGCAATGAATCTTTTGGCGCTTCAATGACATTGACAACCGAATTTAAAATGTAACACTGACGGACTCTGACAATGAATGTTATTTGTATACTGGCCAAGATATTAAAAAGGTTTTAGGTTGATGTCAACTCAATATTGGTCGAAGGTGTAATGCTATTTTGATCTTTGTTAGTAAGTAATAAAATATTGTTTTCTATGCAATATGCACAGTGCCGTCCTCAGTTCCTGAAGAATTTGAAAACTGAGACGAAGGTACTTTTAAGTTTTCATTGTACACACGGCTACATAACAAGCTATACATTTCCAGTTTATGCTGACCTCTCATTGTACGGAAATCCTATATCATGCGAAATCAGCATAAACTGGATATGTGTGTACACGTGCGTCGTCTAGCCGTGTATTGCTTGCTGTGGAGTGGAGCAGCGCATCACGCCTGTGGTCCCCGATGGGCTAGGCAGTGGTGTATACCCACATTTCACCAAGCAGTCTAATGTACCTAATCACTTAAGGCTGCAACCACAAACTAACCTGCGTGCAACAACTGTGCGAAGCTTTCATTCCCATCACAACTTTTACTTTCCACGTAGATCACGAACTGGTAATGCGCTATAGATCATGCGCTGTAGATCATTTGTAAGTAGATCTTATTTATTCAAGCAGCTATGTACCTTCTGTATAAACTTAATCAACTCATTTAAGTATAATAACATAATTATATTTTGTAGTTTATGTAATTTATATGATGTAGGTATTAGAAAGTGATTTCACGCACGCTTGCTTCAGAGTAAAGAGAAATTATGCATAAAATAATAATATTACCTAAAGTGTGCTGCGGTCAGCGACGAGAAAGAATCCGGCCCAACCCGAGCTTGCGTAATACATGACTTCGAGCCTCTGTATTCTGCGAAGGCATAGACGGAGATCCCATGGGAATCGAACCCAGGAACCCACCGCCCGCAGTAGCTTTTGCGACCACTCGACCAACGGGGACTACCTACTCATACTATAAACGTTGAGTTGTCAAGGGTATCGTATATCCGGTATCTTGAACACTCCTATGGAACGAAGCAAGCAAAACGAGTAAGTATATGTAAGGATCGCAGCAGCTGGCGTCCTGTAGCGTGCTGCCTACACCCGTGGGGAGAGTTTAGGTGCCCCTGACATCTTATCTTCACCTGTGGTACCTATTGAGATATCAATAGGCGGCACTGCCCATGGGGTGGGCTGCCTGCACCTATTTACATACCTAATACTAAGAAAGAAATACAGGCGTGACGTCCTATGGTAGGTACCAATAACAGTCGGTAACTTTTAGGAATCCGGATGAACTAGTTAAGAGGTCATCGTGAACATCGTTTACTAAAAACTCGTCAACAAAAGCGTTCCTTCCGCTCGCACTCTACACTCGATACTTACTTTCCTCATTAACCAGTTCCCATAGACTATAAAACCGTGTCTGCTCTATAATTTGACTCTATTGAACATTCTATTGTTTCGTAATCATAGACAATGGCGATTGGAGAAAAAATCTGGAACTGCATCCGAGTAGAGATGGGAAGTTATATGTTTTATGGAGTGTTAGGGATGGGGCTGTTGGTAAACATGTCGATAGCATTAAAATATTTATAAAGTTAACATTCATGTAAAAATGGACAAAAGAGTTCTCGGATTTTTGTTTGATTTATACGAAACTAGCTGTTGCTCGCGATTTCGTCTGCGATCCGGGATAAAATGTGTAAAATATTTCATCCAAATCCGTTCAGCCGTTTTAGCGTGAAAGCGTAAAAAACAAACTAACTTTCGTATTTACTTTAGTTACAATTATGAAGGATAGGATAGGAAATGCAAATCGTCTGAATATAGTGAACTAGTGACCCGTTCCAGCTTCGCACAGGTGAAAAATATGAACGCATTCTATACTTATGACAATGTTTCTCAAGCCAGAAATTGTCAAACGATAGTGAAAATGGCCTCAAAATCTATTAATCAGTTTATGTGCATTAAACGAATACCATAGACAACCAACTTTGTTTCATAGTACCTAATTAGAAATATCTGGTTAGGTAGGTACGTCTTTGATCATTGTATCGGCAAATACCCAGCAATAGGTGACAGGCTGCATTTAACCCTCAACCAGAACATAGGCGATAAAAAAGAGAAACTGTACCTACTTATTTATTACAAAGTAAAAGGATTAATCAAGATATCACTTTTATTGATGAACTAGCTTTTGCCCGCGGCTTCGCCCGCGTGGATGTCGGAAATTATCCCACGGGAATGTGCTACCGGGATAAAAGTATCCCATGTCCCATAACCCACGTGGTCTGTCTAGGCGACCTAGGCGTTACGGCGTAAAAGTAACAGACATGAGACAGCCAGTAACTTTATATATTAGTGGTAGTCCATATCTATATTGTGGTGATAGTGTGGATAGTATGGACAGCAGTATGAAACTGTCGGAAGGATTAATGAAAAAATATTGTATAAAGATTAATGAAAAAACTATGGCATATTGTATGGACGATGGAAACTAAGGCGAAAGCTTTGGGGGAGCCTGCGAAATTCAAATTTTCTTATGTTTTTTGCTTTTTACAGGTCAATATCAAGTTTTATGTTGATCTAAATAATGAGTCGCAGTTGTATCACATATTTATTTATATAATCTAACTAATATTGCAGGAGTTGTATTCCTGTATCTAATGGTTATTATTCTGTAAAGCTACTATTTGCTACGATCGCGAATCATATTTTAATCATATTGACATTCGAAACTTACCCATTAAACGATTTAAAAGCTGTATTAAAACCAAACTTTGTAAAAAAGGGTACTATATAATTTCAGATTATTTTGAAGACAAAAAGCATGGGATTGAGTTGCTCGCTCTGCTTACATTTTGTCATTTTGGCATTGTGACATTTTGAATAAGTACTATGGAAAATCATCAAAATATACCTACCAGTTTTATATACAAATTCACATTATTGAATATTATATGTAGGATATTGACAAAATGACATGATTACTTTGTAAAGTATTGTATTATTGTGAATGTGAGGACTATGTGGATGTTTATTTTGTTTTTATTCTTATATTTTTTCGTTCTCAGTTAGTTTTAATGGTCTGGCAATTTGAGAACTTTATGCGGCCTACACAAATGTCCTTTCTTTGGTATTGTTCGTCGAGTCGTTGAGCTCCTTAAGTTCTGAGCTGAGCTCCACTATTACTGACAAATGCTTGCAGTGACACGACAGGTTCACTCAAATCTGTGTGGTTCATTCCTCAAAAGACCATTTCAGACTCTAATCTACATGGTCCTCATAGGGCCTGACCAATATCTGACCTAGGTATGTCCGGACTTCAAAAGAGATTGTGAGTTTGTTTCGGCCTTTCTTCTCAGAGTAGTCAGATAGGAAACGCCGACCTCATCTAGCTTAATTTTACAATTTTTTGATATTATTACGACGTGTAAAAGTGATTCCAATAACCTTTTTATAGAATAAAGAATTTTATTTCATTTCATTTCAACATACAACCTGCCTGACACTGACTTGCAAATTACAAAAAACTTAAGATTTGAATTGCGCGGGCTACCGGCGCATCCCCCTTAAGAAAATCGCATCATTTGCACAACGCCATCTATCGAGTAAGTACTCACTGGTAAACTCAAACTCTTCGTTCCAAGCCAAGTAGTAATAACTTTTGATTGAGTGGACAGATTCTCAAGATACGGACTATGACTATATTCTCAATTCCCTTAATGCTCTTGAAGAGAGTCCCGCAAAAATGTCAATAATAAGTGAATTTTAAAATCAAGCGGGTAAAGAAGGATTTTTACCCTCATGAGGGATGATTTTAGAAAAACGTAACTCTTTGTTAGTTACAAAAAGCATAAATTTTCACAGCCCCAAGTTAAAAAAAAACCGGCCAAGTGCGTGTCGAACCATGCACAATGAAGGGTTCCGTAGTTGGGATGAATTAATTTATCAAACAAACTTTCGCAAAGTTTTATTGTTATTACGTCTATGGTCGTTTACTGTCCCTCAAAGTGTTAACATTGTAGCTAAAAAACTTGTTGTCGCATACAGAATGTTTGGGTTTTTGCAACTGCACATGTTAGTTGGTCGATTAAAAGTTTTTGAGCTAAGTCGCGGAAAGACAGACAGACAGACGGACATGGCGAAACTATAAAGCTTCCTTGTTGACTACGGAACTCTAAAAATGATAGGTTTCCCATAAAAACTTTCACCCCCCCCCCCCCCTTAAATTTGTTTTTGAGAAAATAATTGCCTATGTTCTTCCCCGGGATGCCATCTATCTCTTTACCAAATGTTATCGAGATCCGTTCAGTGGATCAGGCGTGAAAAGATAACAAACAGAATTACTGACGGACAGACAGACAGAGTTACTATCGAATTTATACATTTAAACATCGATTAGTATGGATTATCAAAATGAGCCAAATACTCGATAATTATGAATTCGGCGAAAGTCATTCTTCTACGGAGACTCTTAACACCGCGATTCAGAAAATGACGTTAAATGAACAACGCCATCTATCGAGCACGAAGTGATACTGTCAAAATATATGGGAAAACGTTCGAACACTCTGTAAGCTATGTAGAAAAGACTGTTTTTAGGGTTCCATGACTGACTTGACCTGACTTGACTTGACTTGACCTGACTTGACCTGACTTGACCTGACTTGACCTAACTTGACCTAACTTGATTTGGATTGAGTTGAGTTAACCTTGAGCAGGTATATTTTATCGCAGCAGGTACATTGGTAGTTGAAAGAAAAGTAGATTACGTACCTTGCTAAAGTGAGTAATTAATGCACTCGTGTTAATTTAGTAAGCGCATTCGTGCCTTAATTACTCACTTTTTGCTCGATGTAACAATCTAAAATTTTAAAGAAATTAAAATTTATCACCATTTTTCATGATTAATTTGTATCAAGATTTAAAAGATAGATAGCGCCACCTATGGCACTACTACCAAACAATAGATTTGGAAAACTTGAATTAACCAATCTTTAGATTGGGTAAATTCACAATGTATCGCGTTATGTTTCCGCGCGAAGTATGTGAACATATGATGATTATGATCGTGTGTTACACACGTTCTCACAAACTTACCTGATTTTACGCTAGTGTCATTTTACGTCAATAGATGTCGTTACGTGTATCTACATTACGTACCTAATGAAAATTTCTTCTTGAATACTTTAAACTCTTATATCTTTGGATATTTTGAAGCGATTGCGATGAAACAAAGACCAAAAGAAACATCGAGTTACACACAATATTTGAGATTATAAGTTAACCATATTGATTTCGTACTTTTTACGTGATACTGGAACAATCAAACAAACGAACAGACAAACAGACAAACAGATAAACAGACAAACAGACAAAAATTCCAAAAATGGTAGAAATGGCATCTGTTGGTTATTCTTGGACACTCCACATAGGTTTTTTTTTTTTTTTTTCATTGTACAGAAACGCCTCGTCTACAGATTTATTATATGTATAGATTCGTTATTTATTCATTGACATTCAAATTTTTTTTTTTTTTTTTTAAGGTCTAGTCAAGCATCTGCTCAGTAAATCTTATAACAAATCAATCTCAAGTTAGCTGTTTCATAATAATGAGAATACTGTGTAAGTGCCAATCATATGAGTAGTCAACGATATCATTGAGTTGTAATCAGCTTGAATAGGCATTAACAGCTGTGAAGGCCAATTGCCGAATTTTTATACGTTCAAATCTAGTCGCAATTTCATCTCACCGACAATCGAAGTCAAAAACTTGTCAAAAATGTAGGAAAATTGAGGCATTTTTGTCAGATTGAAACTGACATTATAATGCGCATGTTCTTAAAGATACGGGAGTTGCTCCTCTGTTCTTAAAACAAAAGAACTTCGACACGATAGATATCGACTATCGATTCAAACTATCGATAGTTTCCCACTAGCTGTCTATAAACCAGTTCACCGCTTTCGTTTACATCGGGAGCAGCGCGTGTCAACATACGCTTCCGAGTTTCCGCGTCCCACTCGTCCAAACGAGCACTGTAGGTAACAATAAATACGTATTACATCCAGCTGATACTCATAATCGTCCTTAGCGTAATCACAATCAGTCTATAGGCAATTTTAAATTCGAAGCATTTATTTCCATTAGGCACTTTAGAATTGTCAATGAATCGGTCAATCAGAAACATGAAGTTAGTTGGTGCCTATGGAAAAGAACGGGGAAGAAACAAAATGATCAAAATACCATTCCCAACCGTAACAAATGTGTATTTACTTAAAGAAATTAAACTCATCGATACAACTCTTTTTCGTGACGGTTACATTTTTTTCGGTTTAGCTATCATTCGCCAAGTGTGTAGAGTGTAACGTGCGTTATGGAATTTCTTTCCAAAACAAGTAAGTAATGAAAATGTTTCAGTTGGCAGGGCAGTGCGATCAATTGCCGTTTTATCTGTGTTAAGAGATTATCGCACAGTCCTCTGTGAGAGGGAGTCCCATCAGTGGCGTATTTACCCTAGGGCCAAAAGGGCCATGGCCCGGGGCGGCAGGCTGCGAGGGGCGGCACAAGCCGCACCTCACGCTCAGCTTTGTTAGCCTTTTATTTTGAAGAAATTAAAAATAAGCCCACTTAGCAAACATTACAACTCATTTGGTTGTAAGTTTGATAGACATCAAGACACGGGACTATCGTAAGCTCAAAACACATTCACAAGGCGGGTGCATGTCGGGAACGGGACGGGCGCGGGGTACGGCGGGCATAATAAATTGTAACAAACAGAATGCGTGGGCGGGTCGGGCGCGGAGCGGGACGGGAGCGGGACCCTCGACCGCCGCACGCCACTACGGACAGCGCGGGACTAGAGCGGGTCGGGCGCGGGAGTATGGTGGGCATAATAGGAATTATAATAATATGGATGTCAACACACAAAACGCGGGCGCGGGTCGTGCGCGGAGCGTGTTGTATTTGTTTGCCGCCGCCTGGCTAGGTACGTCCGCGTCCGAACCGCTGTCGTCCCGCGCCCGCGTTGTATGTGAACACGATGGCAGCGCGGCTCCCGCGTAGAAAACGACCCGACCCGCTCCCAACACGCCTTGTGTGTGTTTTGAGCTTTACTGACAGGCGCGGCGGTGGTGGCGCGGCTTGTCGAGTCGGTCGTCTCACTCCGTCGCGACTCGGGGCTGGTTTCGTTGCTTTTTTTTCCTTTAATTTATGGGGCGGCAAACCTTACAGGCCCAGGGCGCTGAATCTTAAAATACGCCTTCCTCCTAGTCCTATGAAATGGTGGCGAGCCTTTTGCCGTTGACCGGGTACAAATTCTAACTCTGAACACTCTACCCGACATGTGTTGAACACAGAAGCCTACATAATATGCTCAGCATTCCTGCTGGCCAGTTGCTATCACTAGAGCAACGGCAACGCATTGAAATGATTTGGACAAGCTCGCTGCTGGCAACACAGATCACAGCACGTCAAGTGCTAGACAAAGTGTTTTTAGCGCTCGAATGACATTAACAGAGAGCCGCTGAAGCATTTGTTTAATGTATTGAAAAAATAATATGGCGGCGTTAGTTAGGATTGGGCGCGCGCCAAAAGAGCCTTGTAGCGTTGTATACGATACAGCTGTAGGTACCGCTACTCGCTCATAGTCTGTCACACATACTAAACTGTCAAAGCGAATGTTTTCGTGGTTGTCCTTACCGCTCTCCGTCGGGAGATCTGCAACAAATAAAAAATACAATTAAGTAAAGGAGAACAACAAAGAATTTTCAAAGGAAACACGTTTTAATATTTAAGTTAGACCAGACCAGACCAGTACTTAATAGAGTATGGTATTTTATTTTATTTGGTGACCCCTAAGCTGCAGGCGAACAGGGGGCCTACCACCACTGCTAACCGCAGTATTATTTTAATATTACTTCAGTGTAGGAAAGAGATGAAGCTCTACAGGACTCTATCTCTTTCCCCCAATGAAGTAAGATTAAAATAATACTGCTGTAAGCGGTGATGGTAGGTCCCCTGATGGTAAGTGGTGGTCACCGTCTGTGTACAGTCAGGGATCTTGATAGTCTAGCAGAAGAGTCTAGTCTAAGAGAATTTTGAAGGATAATAGCTAATCCATTGCTTCATAATGTTCGAAAAAAAATTTTTTTTCAAAAACGTAAATAACGCAATGAATGTTGTTGAACTGTCAAAATGAAAGCCATTGCTACTCTTAGTGTGTTACGCAATTACCTCGCAGATGTATGAACGTAAACGAGGTAAAAGGAGTATGTAAGGATCGTAGCAGGTTGCGTTCTGTAGTTTCTGCCTACCGCCCGTGGGAAGAAGGCTTGAGTTTATGTAAGTATGTAATGGTGCCGATTCTGTTGTTCACAAACTAAACTAAAAAGTTCAGTGCATCTTTTTCTTTCTATTTCATTAAGAAAAGGACAGAAGATAAATTTTAGTTTAGTCCTGTCAAATTAATCAGCGCCTGACGTAATTTTAGTAGTTATCTTTTTAGTCACGTCTAAACCTACAGGGAGTAGTGACAGTTTGACAGGACTAAACTAAAATTTATCTTCTGTCCTTTTCATAATGAAATAGAAAGAAAAAGATGCACTGAACTTAAATTTAGTTTAGTTTGTGAACAACAGAATCGGCAACATTGTCACACTAATCCATTTCATTTCATACAACTGACAAAGAATCTGTTTGTAACGTTCCAGAGCCAAAGCTGAACACTGACCCGAAACTCAGGTATCTTTACTATCTTTATCTCTTCTGCCAGGGTTGCGGGAAAGTCCGAAAGGGATACCGGGATCTTGGGAACAGGCAACTGAAGGAACACGGGTGGGTTTTAGTCAGTAAAAGTCTGACACGCCTTCCCGCTCCTCCCAGAGCGGGAGAAGTCATAAAAGGTATCTGTATGTTCACGCGATGTTACACATGTGTGTGTAAGAAATACTACTGTGTTAAACTTAATTATATTTCAGATCGCCGAAAATTAGAATCAAGACTTCGCTTAACAGGTAAGCTCGTTTGATTCCCAATTGTGCCTGTACTTATCCCGCTTATGAACACTGTAAAGTGCGGGCGGAGTCGCGGGTACAGTTAGTTTATAAGAGGAATTAATCATGTATGGACATACTTAGTATAGAAGGAAACCTTAATGTGTGCCATGTCGCAACTACTCGTACTGTGACCAGCTGTGTTGTCTTGTTAATATTTGTTGAAAAAATAGAAAGCGTTCTTTTGTAATACAGATTCGTACAAACAATGGATGGAACGAAATTAGTGTGCCAAAATTATGCCAAGTAATATGCTGGCTGGTCGGAATAAACACCGACACCGACGGCCGGCCACGGGGACACATGGGTCACGTGCAATGGTCCACATCTGGAGGACAGTGCGGAAACTAAAAGCATTCGGTAAACACCGACACCGACGGCCGGCCACAGGGACACTTGGGTCACGTGCAATGGTCCACATCTGGAGGACAGTGCGGAAACTAAAAGCATTCGGTAAACACCGACACCGACGGCCGGCCACAGGGACACTTGGGTCACGTGCAATGGTCCACATCTGGAGGACAGTGCGGAAACTAAAAGCATTCGGTAAAAAATCTGTCGTAAAAGAAAAGGAACCGACTTCCAATAAAAAAAACACTAAAATGTGAAAAATTACTTTAATTTCGGAAGTCGGTGTCTTTGTTTTTCAGTTTTCGTTTTTTGCCACCGACTTCCGAAATTAAAGTTATTTTTCACTTTTTTTTTTTAGAAATCCGTATTTTTTTTTTGTAAAAAGTTTTTATTCCCGCTTAGACGTAATTTTACGCTCAGCACGTCACAACACGACGTAATTCTACGCTAACACGGCAGAACACGACGTAATTTTACGCTCAACACGTCAGAACACGACGTTATTTTACGCTCAACACGTCAGAACACGACGTTATTTTACGCTCAACTCGTCAGAACACGACGTTATTTCGGCTAGATGCGTTGCTATTGCTAGTAATTGTAAGCCGAACTATCGCCACAGTTGACCACAACTGTTAATGTACAAGATAAACATTCAATGAATGTGTAAACCACAAACAACATACGAAACCGATCATTATCAGGACTGCGGCTAACATCCTCGTTGGGTCGTTAGGCTGGTAGTGGTTGCAAGCGCGACTGCTGACAGAGGTCCTAGGTTCGATTCTCAGGTCGGGCAAAGTGTTATCACCAGAAAGTTTTCAGTTAATAGCAGCCCCAACGCCAAGTCCGGATTTGTGCTCGGTTCAACAATAGGTTCCGGTGAAGGTGTTCATGTACAGTCACGGAAATTAATTGTTTATCAAATTGACACACTGCGTCAATTTGCTGTGCCAAGTCATTCAACTATTAAAGCTTACGACACAGTAATGTGTCGTCTTGTGTCGTGGGGTGGGCTACACCAATCAAACGAATCTGAGGCCCTAGACAAACTGACATTCTATCAGCGATAACGATGATGGAAAAGGCAAAAATGCATAGAACAGACATAAGCTATCGAAAAGCTTATGTCAAAATCGTTGTAGAAATACGAAACGCTAATGAAGCGATTGTCACTTGTCTAGGCCCTCTGGTCAGTACCCTAGTTGCGTAACACACGATCGATCATAATCTGAATCATTTTGAAGGATCCATATCCAATCCACTGCTTCATATGTTCGAAAAATTTAATGAATATTGTTGAATTGTCATAATGAAACAAATTCTGATTGATCGTGTCTTAGGTGCAAGACTACGTGACATCACGAGTTTTGATTGATGGCTAACACTGCGTCAGAAGGCGTCACGTCACGACACGACAAAACACAGTAATATGAATCCGGGTTAATAACACAGTGGTTGGGATCTGAATATTACGGACAATTTAAGTTCGTAGTCAATGTGATCACCTCTGCCCGGTACCCATTAGGAGATAACAGTCGTCATGTTATTTTAGGAGGAAGGAAGTACGTAATGTAATATGTACTTATTGAATATTCCGCCTCCAGCGAGTGTGAGATGATCAGATCAACTTTCACTGATCAGGTGCGGGTTCGACGCCCGCCGCACACTAGGAGAGGAGTAAACAAGAAAGTTGCTCACTCATCGCGCTGGACGAGAGGTTGGCGCGGTCTGTAAAGGTCTGTGCTAATGTAATACACATTTTATTGATGTTATTTCCCCCTATATGAAAAACACGGTCCGTGTATCGATGCAGATATCGATACACGGACCGTTTTTTTTCATATTTGTATAAGTCGGACACCGGTCCGGGGCGTCCGGCGCGTGTACAGTCCATTATCCGGTGAACAAAAAGGACGTGTACAGCCACTTTTCGCTGGTTATGTTTAATTTAAGTCCCATGTCCCGTGTATAGCGGTGAGCCTATTAAATTAATTAATTAAATTCATTTATTTCAAACAGGCGCGACGCGACAAAACAATTTCTGAGAAAACTTCACGGTAGAACCTCAGACTAAAAGAAAAAACCAAGACAGAGCTCTGCGAACAATACAGTGAAGCATGCCAAAACTACACCACCGCTCTGTGCATACACGCTCAAACGCACACATTTACAACCATTAACAATCACACTACACCAAAATATGTGCACACATGCTTACGAAACCGGCCTCACGTCACTGTTGACAGCGCTCTGTCTTGGTTTTTTATTTGGTCTGAGGGTAGAACAATATTACCGGTGTCGCGTCGCGCGACAGGTCGCGCCAGTCTGCACGAGTTTTAAATATAATACAACTTCTTTAGGACATTATGCTTTCTCATTTCTTGAAAGTTGTACTCATTGAAGGAAAGACTATAATATAATATTGACCACGGGTCCACGGGCTGCCCAGTACGCCATAGCCGAAAGGTTTAATCCCTTCAAGTGTCTGAGAGATCCCGGGTTCGAATCCGTTGCGCTACTGGCTCTCATCTGGCTCACATTGAACTCATTAGCGTATACAAATCGCACTTGGACAAATGTATAGTCAAAGATTGTTTAGCAAATTGACTATCAACTATAATTGCCCAGGTGAGTCAAACACGCATCTGCAATTTACGTAGTAATGCAAACCATTTCTCTGATTGTTACATCTAAAGACCTGAACAAATAGGTATCTGTATACTAAAGGAAATTGTTCGGTTGGACGCAGCTGTGCCGGATGCTACTCGCGAGCGCGACTCTTACAGAAAGCCCACCACTACTGTTCAAGCTACACTCGAGCCACTAAGTGCCACTCAGTCATTTTTAGGGTTCCGTACCCAAAAAAAGGGGGTAAAATGGGATCCTATTACTAGGCTCCGCTGTCTGTCTGTCCGTCCGTCACCAGGCTGTATCTCATGAACCGTGATAGTTAGATAGCTGAAATTTTCACAGATTATGTATTTCTGTTGCCGCTATAACAACAAATACTACAAACCGTGACTTTTTTGCCGTTTTTATAGATAACTAGCTGCCCCGCTCCGGCTTCACACGGGTAGCTCTAAGTACCTACCCTACCCTACCTACCTATCTACCCTATCCACCTACCCACCCTACCTATCTACCCTAACCTAACCTTACCTACCTACCTACCCTACGTACCTACCCTACCCTACCTACCCTACCAACCTACCCTACCTACTAACCTACCTACCTACCAAGCTATCCTACCTACCTACATGCCTACCTACCCTACCTACACCTACTAAACGTACTAACCTTCTCCCGAGATTTGCGCTTAGCAACACATTCAGCAATTCATTTTTATATTATAGATAACGTCACTCACTTGTTTTGCCTTCCCGGAACCTCTCCACTAACACTTAAACTTTATGGTATGGTATTAAAGTTCAAATTGACTTTTAAGTATTATTACGAATCGATTGTATGGGAGTATAGAAAAGTGTTGTTTTTAGACCTTTTCAGGCAATTTTTTAAAATTTTCTCTCCGTTAGAACCATCCTCGTACTTCAAGGAATATTCTAAAAAAAGAATTAGCAAAATCGGTTCAGCTGCTCTCGAGATTTGCGCTTAGCAACATATTCAGCGATTCATTACCCGACTACGGCGAAGAAAAAAGGAGAGTTATGATTTTGACCGGTATGTATGTATGTATGTATTTATGTATGTATGTTCATCTGTTCCCTCATATCTTCTAAACGACTCATCACAATTTGACAAATGAGGTATCATTGGAAGCGTCTTGATCGTCCGCTGGTTATAGGCTGTGACGTCATATCAAATTAAAAATGGCGACCTCTAGAGGACATAAAGTCAGGAACTAAAAAAAAAACATTGTTTAATCGTACCATGTTGGGTATCAAATGAAAGGGCTTAATAAGGACATTTCAAAAAAAAAAATATATCCTCAAAAGAATAAATAAAAAAAAAGTAATATAAACTAAAACCCAACTACGACTAAAAAGGTATAAACAAGACACCACAGACAGACAAATTAAAAATCCGGAGTCACACGTGTTAGGGCATAAATCGAACAGATTACGTGTGACTCCGGATTTTTTATTTGTCTGTCTGTGGTGTCTTGTTTATACCTTTTTAGTCGTAGTTGGGTTTTAGTTTTTATTTTTATATTATAGAAGAAGTATTATTACGAATCGATTGTATGGGAGTACAGAAAAGTGTTGTTTTTAGACCTTTTCAGGCAATTTAAAAAAAAAATCTCTCCGTTAGAACCATCCTCGTACTTCAAGGAATATTCTAAAAAAAGAATGAGCAGAATCGGTTCAGCTGCTCTCGAGATTTGCGCTTAGCAACACATTCAGCGATTCATTTTTATATTATAGATGGTACGGAACACTTCGTGCGCGAGTCCTACTCGCACTTGCTCTTTATTTTCAATAACCGAGTGACAGCCCTATGAAAGTAGGTAAGAATTTAGAGCTCTGTTTGGAAGCTTTAATTCTGCTCTTATTTATTCTGTGTCGTGTGTGAGTACACTACCGGCGCCGGCGGTTGATGACCCCGAAACAAATACATTGGTTTTGTTTTATCATGTGTAAATATATCGATACCCATCACGTCTGCGGAGTTTGGCTAGCTAATTTGATTTGACCCTGTATAACGAAGGAAGGAATTAAAGCGGAAGAGGTTTTTAATTTTTGTCGATGGGACCTCTTATCTTGCGCACATCTTGTGCATTCATACTGGCATACCTCACGGAGTGTAAGCCCCTGCGACCCTGCAGGCACAATGTCGCGCCTCTCGCCTGCGCAGGCGCACTGCGCTGCTCTGCGGAGGGTCATCTGCTTTCACTTGCTTTCGTGAACATAACTGGGTGAACACTCAAACTTATGTTACGTCACATACTTCACGATGCTGTGCTAACTGTACGAGAGGCGGCGCCGGCGGGACCGAACATGATCTGAATGACGAGGATATTTAAATTTTTCCAAGTTCTACCACGTCTATTCACCGACGGAATGTAGAGGTATATTTAAGTAGTACAAAGTACCTTCCTACGACCTACGGTCAATAGCGCATGTCACCTGTTACAACTTACAACTGTCACTTCCATTCAAAATGTTGACAATAATGGTGATGGAGAAAATGACAAAGTGCAAATAAAAATTAACTTTAATTAGTAAGAAGTCATAATTAAAGTAATATCTACTTAAAACGGATGAACTCAATCTACCGGAAAGATTGATAATTGATGTCATCACAACACTCACCAATGAACATAAAACGCTACGATTCCCACGCATAAAAATATTTAAATCTATATTTAGTAAAAAAAAACTCACAAAACGCCTCCATTCACGCAAATATCAATTACTTAATTATTCAAATTCTCCACGAGAACATCCTCACACATTAGAGTGATGTAAGAACACTTAGAAAGTATGATTACCGTACATAATCACAATTGTTACAACTAATCTTCAGATATTATTTCGCGCCGTATCAACTTTTATGTTATGTGTATCTAAAACACTTAGGTACAGTTCGCCAATTTACGTAACAGAGCTAATAATTATTAAGAGTATGATATCGAGTGGCCTGGACAACTTTTACTTGCGATTTCGTTCGCATATTCGAGTTACGTAAGGTTACTCTCACGAGCGGCCGCTGTGGGCTATCGTGGGCCATCAGGGCCGCGCCCAAGTCCGACTGGTATGACATTTAACAGCATGCGGCATGCCTTAATCCTCGATAGGGAGGCACTCAAGGAGGCAGGGCTTTTGCCAAAATGGCCGTTAGCGGGTACAACTTTAGACTCGTAGAGAAAGTTGAGTCGACAACAACACCTTGACAACTTCTCATATTTTAATAAAGTGATGTACAGTGAGGGGAATTAACTGTTCAACTAGCCGTGCGTGCTATAGCAATGTCATACGGTTGTGAAATACGTGTTTATACTAGCTTCCGCCCGCGGCTGCGCCCGCGTGGTATGTCGATAAAAAGTAGCCTATGTCCTTTCTTAGGTTCTAGACTATCTGTGTATCAAATTTCATTTAAATCAGTTCAGTAGTTTTGGCGTGAAAGCGCGACAGACAGACAGACAGATTTACTTTTGCATTTTTGTAATATTAGTAAGGATATTATGAACAGATGAGCCGACCACGGCGACCACCATACACGCGGAGAAAGATACACGATGATGAGGCGAGAACCGGAATGAAAACCAAAATAAATCATATCCGCCATTAATGCACAAACATTATGTAACTACAATAGGTGTAAGTTCATAAACATAACAATTAGCGAACAGGCACCGTGAGTAATGTCCGCCTGTTACTCCGGGTTTCCAATAATTATATAAGTATAATGGTTATTATTTACACGGTTACATAGTTGCTCTTCTAGAGTGGTCAATCACGTTCGCGACTCTCTAGTATGGGCTCCTGGGTTCGAAGTTGGATTCCCAGTTTGGGCAATGTTAATTTGTTTTTTCATTAGAAAATTAGGTCGAGCCCGAGTGATTGCAATAGGGTCGTTCCTATCACATAGGACATAAGTACTTAGATACAATAATTGAGGGTGCACTATAAGTAGGAGGCACACCTCTCAGGCGTGGTGTTATAATACATTTGTACTTACTTCAAAAGGGCATTCCAGACATTGCCCCACATATTCAGAATCACATATTCAGAAGTCTTCTATTGTAGAGAGAACGTGGCTTCAGAGTTTGTTTGTTTCGGCATTTCTTCTAAGAGATCGTCCGTCGCACAGTATTATTTTTGCCTCGAAAAACGGACATCCCCTTTTTATTAACTCAACCGATAGAACAGGTTATTTTAAAAGTAAGAGTAAAATACCGATGTGCCAATTTTATACCAAACCAGAGTAAAAAATATAATTTTTTGAACTTTTCTAAATTAATTAATTACAAACAAAATAAGCATTATTTTACTCTTTTCTTTATTATTTGTAATAAAACCATATTAAATATATTGGAAAAAAATACAAAAGAGTACTAACTAGTACAGATGTAAAGAAATATGCTTTTTTTGTGTTTTGAGATTTCGATTTGCTTAGTTGATTCTATATTTATTGTAAATCATCTTTAGACCACAACCAATCACTAGAAAAAATAAACAAATCCAAATCTCGCGGTATCTAGGAGTTATTCACTTCTAAAGTTTTTTCTGATAATTTTGATTTTAGGGTCATCACTTCATAAAAAATAATATTTTTTGTTAATTTGTAGGTTTAATCCTAACGAGGGCAGACCCCTTCCCCGTACCACAAATTACCATTCTAAAATTCGTTTATTGTACGTCATCGTATTTAACGTCGTATGATATTAGTAAACTTACAAATATCCAAACAAATATCTAAACTGCTAAAATTATACATTTAAAAAACTAGTAGGATTACTAGCATTATAATTCCGTATTCATTTTAATTTAATTTACTTTTTAACTATTTATAAAATAATATGAAAATAGTTGGATTTATCATTAACAATGTGAAAATCAATGAAATTGTAACTTCGATCAGATAACCATGTTATTATGTCCTTCATTTATTTTTACACATATTATTTTTTAATATTTCTTAAAAATAAATAATACAAAAACATTTAAAAATATAAAAAAGAGTAGCCCACCGGTATCGGGAATTAACATTTTCACTAAAAAAACATTTAAAAAAAATACGTCTTGTGCCAACGCTAGCGCCTAAATTTCAGAATCCTGTAAATTCTAGATAACATAAGATTTGGATATGATATTTTAAATCGGTACTTCTTAGTGCCAAAGCAACAGCTTGTATCGATATTGAATCCAAATGCCATGAAATAAGCCCATAAAAAAATAAAATCGAAAATATGTAAAATTCGTTGTAACTCATACACGTTTAACGATACAAATTTAGCGTTTGCTTGATAATTTACTTAATATAAAGCATCAAGTAATTGCAATCAAAGATATAACAAAAACGGATTGGATCTGAAGTTATTGTGATTTCTATGGTTTTTATGGAAACCATAGAAAAAATATTGAAAAATTTATATCTCCCGATTGGGACAAAATTGTCAAACGGGTATTTTACTCTTACTTTCAGAGTAACCTGTTCTATCGGATAAGTTAATAAAATGGGGATGTCCGTTTTTCGAGGCAAAAATAATACTGTGCGTCGTCCCAAACTACTTAGGTATTTACTTTGAAAATCTACGAGAACAATGGCGCGCTAAAGTGAACCTACCTACTTACTTACACTGACAGAAATATCATATAATATCATTTAAATTAAAATTATTTTTTTACTTGTTTAGTATGAATTGCTGGCTCTTGAAATCTTTGTGAATTAGTTCTTTCAAGGAAGTACCTCTACTGGAGTTCATCGGGAATAAGCATTGCTCTGGACAGTTTGAGCTTGGCCGTCAACGGACGGGTACAACAGACGGGTACTATGGACCTGCAAGTCACGCCTCACGTGGACGTCACTTACGTCATCCTCCATCCTCGTGCCTTTATCCCAATCCCAATGTATTTGTAGTCGGCGTCGGTGCAGCATGTCTTCTTCCATACATCTCTATCAGCATCATCTCAGTAGTCACCCTCTTTCTAGCCATTTACATCATCTGTCACACAGTCCATCCATCGTTTCTCTGCTCTTCCCCGTCTTCCACAACTCTTACAGCTGCCATCCTCATGTCCATAGGTATCTATACTTGGCCACACACCAGTAACAAGTTCTTTTGTTGAAACTCTACTATTTTTAATCTCATCTTAATTTTGTAAGACACAGCGATTCGCAAGCATCCTGTGAGTTATTTCTACCCTTTTTCACTCAACACAGTGTGGTTTGTTTAACAACATATTAACAAGTCCATTTCGCGCGCACTGCTTGCGTCGCATCGCATCTGCGCCATGCGCCATGCTCTGTGGCCAAACAAGTTTTACTTTCTTGTAGAAAGTCGCGGAGGTCGCGGCGACGACTGCTACACGAGAGGAATGTCGTGCTGTGAGCTATGACCTGTCGAGTTTCTAACAGCCACACAGTATTCCTGGGAGGGGTAGGCAGAGGGGCTTCGTTCACCCTTGGTCCACCTGTTATGTTGAATAATACTGCCCAACGATATCTATCGAACCTAGGACCTTATGCTTAGCAGTCGTGATTGCGATCATAAGAGTGTTAACGAGGCAGTGCTAGCTCTGTGCCACCACGACACGCGATGTTATTTCAATATCTACAATTAATATTACTTATGTAAATAGACACTACATTAAGTTATGCACGTCTAACAATAAAATAAATAATAACCGCAACGAATCACAAACAGTAACGACAAATGCGCTCCCATCACATTCCAAGCCGTGTTACCCGGCGCTTAACCTCACGCACGCGGTCAAGGACATGCATTAAGTAACGTTATCTAACCAAGAGTTTGGTATTCATTGTCTGTCCGTGCGTATGTAGCGCATGTAGGAGGTACATGCAGTGTACGTGGACTGGGTTTGATTAGTGGAGCTGCCGGCGAGACAGTCTGTCTGGACAAGTAGGCAGATACAGTCAGTCTTGTAAAGATGTGGACACGGGCAAGAATTCATTTGATTGTCCTCAATCATTGTTCTATAATGAGCTGGACCCACTCCTGCAAGCCCAGTGGTATCGGCCCTGACTTACGAGATGAAGGTCGTGAGTTCGCACCCAGCCAGGCCCTTTACTTTATGTATTTAATTTCATCACCACAGCTCTTAAATCGGTGAAGAAAGACATCGTGAGGAAATCGCGATGACATGTCCGAGAACCAAACACTTCGAAGACACCCGCACTGGGCCCGCGTGGTGGATTACGGCCCACTCCGTCTCACAGAGAGGAGACCTGTGTCCCAGCAGTGGACAACAATTAGGAACATATAGGATGATTATATTTGAAGTGTAATAGGGTATATTTATTGCACTTGTAAATGATTATTTTTAAACAGTTATTTACACTGAACTTTTATGATATTCATATTTATTAAATTTTTATGGAAAAACTAAAATGATATTTTGGCTGAACACTACTAACTATTTACATAAAAAAAACTAAAACTAAAGGGACTAACTGTAAGGAGTGCTACAAGGAGCCTACTACTAAGTGTAATAGGTATGTTTTTGTTACAATTTAACCCACCACCTAAGCTAGCACCGTACCTAGCCTGGAATTCACTTCGGGGGAGGGGGTCGAACTCTGGACCAGAAACAACAAGAATAATGTTCCCTGGATTTTGTAATTTCTTGATTTATAGCGTGCAGTGGTCCTTCTGCCCAATACTTCCATACATAAATAATACTGGCCGCTCAGCGTAGCTGTTCCGGTGTGAAGGGTGTGTGCTGGCGTACTGCCAGGCACGGCGTACATCCATCCACCATTATTATTCCATCCAGCTGCGCATCTCCACGGCCGCGGTACACACGGCTACATATCAAGCTATGCATATGTACCACGGTTCGGTGGACGTCTGTTTGTCTGTTTCAACTTCATTATACAATTGTAACGACTACTACATCGTTTTTGCGTGTTTCTCGACCTCACATGAGAGAACATCAGTTTAGAAAGTGTCGGCTGTGACATAAGAGGCGGCACTCCCATCCGAACTTGTGACCGGTCCACGGTGTCGCTTAACTCGCTACTTTCGGAGCATACAATTGAAAGCTGAGCTGACCACTGTTACTGCTGTCACCAGCCGTTGTTAGGCCTCCCCCAGGCGTCGCCACACCGGCCGGTCGCGTGCTTCTCGCATCCAGCGAATTCCCGTGACGTTCACTAGTTCATCGGTTCACCTTGTGGGAGACTAGGCTACCCACTCGTGGTAATGCGCGGTCGCCAGTTCACCACTGAGCTTTTCAAGCCCATCATCCATCAGTTCTTCGAGCAATTTGATAGGTCCTCACATATTTTACAAATCTTGAACGTACTGTTAACGGATAACCCAGAGTGGCGATAAGTCTTAGAATATGATTGTGATATCTTATGATTTTCTCTTTTTATATGATTACTTAGTAATGTATTGAATTGCACCAGTCAGTCAGTCAGTAGCGCTGTAGCGACATACTCTAAATATCTGCGATATTCCCACGACGCACATAACTACCGGAAGAAACGTTTACCGGCGGCGGCTCGTACTCGTATGAAACCAGCGACCATACAGCCCGGCCATTGTATGAAACCTCCCAGTGAAGGTAAGGGAATGATGCGAATACAATGATCACTAGCTGCCTGTGAAGGATGAATGTTAAGACAATTGAATGGATGTTCCGTTTGCAAATTATGTCGTGATTATGGTTTTGTCGGTTTCATAATACATTATTTTGAGCACAGCTGAAGAAACTTAACATGATCAGTCTTATAAATGTTCCCACTGCTGGGACACAAGCCTCCTCTCTGTGAGAGGGAGGGAGGTGCGAGGTGGTGGATGTCCCATTTCTTCGGATTTTTGGTTCTCGGACATGCCAGTGATAAAATATTGAACCTTTTTGCAAATCACCGTTAGTGCCAGGTATGATATTATTTTCTATTTAAAAAATCTACAGTCAGCCAGTGACTGGATTCTATATTTAAAACCCGCGCTCGAAAGTGAGAGCTGATTGACAAAGACGAGAGATTTTTTGTTTCAGAGAACAAACCAGAGACAATACTTACCGTGTTCAACATTTTCACACTGTGGAGAGTATTATAAGCTCATTAGCATATTAGCTTGATGGAGTCGTACAGAGCATTTTGGCATAATGTACACACTATGTATAATGCTACACAGCCAGTGTCGCACAGGTGTGAGTGACAGAAACAATGCTCTACAGTTCGCTCATTATACCTTGCGCCGTGACGCGATTGGTAGCACTGAATTCTGCTGTCTTAGTTTCAATACACAGCAATAAACAATAAACAGCACTTACTATAAGTAAGTGCTGGCGTGTTCAGTTTGGAAAGCCACTGAATGACAGGTGAATTACTATGACACGGGTCATCAGCCTCGGCCGGGATGCGCCGACCAAGATCAACGAGATTAGCAGAGGGGACATAGCGACCGCGCGGCGGCGAGCTGGCATGTCGACCGATCGCCAGCATGACATGTGAATGTGATTAAACCCATACAGTACGGAGTTTGCATTGGCAGAAATTTTCCGTTTGCTTGCGAGTACATGGGGCTGAAATATAACTATGTTGATGTAGTAGCCATGCTTGCTAACCTCTTCGGGACGTACCAAGTCGATCTCATTTTAAATAATAAGCACGGATGTGTTTCACAGTCATTTATGTTATGTGCTACAAATGAATTATGAACCTACCTGCGTGTTAATTGGAAACAGATTGAATAGCGCTTCTGCCGCATACTCTTTGCCTCATCATTACCATACGGAATCCCACGAGAAGCGAGCGATATAACAATATAATGGTAATGGAGTTGCTCTTAACGCTGTTGTACACCACGTGGGAACGAACTGAGCGCGCCAACCTGCCAGCTGCAGTCAGATGTCAATGCTAACACCTAGCTGTAGCCTGTACTCCGCGAACGGGAAGGCAGAAAATAGGTCATCGAATAGTATGGAGTTATTACTTACAGGACTAATAGCGCCACCTACATTTCGCCAGTTATGTTTAAATCCCTTGATTATATAATCATTAATAATAGGGAACCAATTGTCATAAACTGGGTACAAATTCAGACTCCGGGATTTGTGCTGACACAATTTCCCGTCCTGACTATAGATGTACCTCTATGGCAAAAGACATGCTGCGGCCGAAATACATAGGGATGAGAGGAATCGGGAGGATTATGATGATGACGTGGCAGAGCTGGGGTCAAACACAGAACCTGCAGTGTGACTCGAGATGTTGTCTGTAGCCTCGCCTCATACAGTGAAACGGTAAGCGGGTGTGCACGACCGTATGAGACATGCGACCACTTGAAATTAATATCTGAAGTAGAGCACGACTAATTGATATTTTTACTTAAAATAACTCTGTGTGCACGCCAACGAACAGTTTTGTTATTATATTTTCACGATATTAGATTCACTTTTATAGTTCCGTGAGGCGCGGGAAGTGCTGTGCGTATAGACGATTGGCTTTTATGCTACGGGTCACGGTTTTGATTCCCGTAACGCACAATCAATGTTTTAAAGGTATACATAGTAGTTGTCCTGCCCTTTCTGAAAGTGAGTGAGAGGTTGTGTGGAAATCAATTTATCGATGCGGAGGAATGAGGAGCAATAGTCGGAAGGAAGGGTTTGAGCATGAATGTCAACTATATAAAAAAACTATACAGGGTGTTAGGGTAGACATCTATAATATACTTTTTCTATGGGACCAAACTTGAAATCGCGAAAAAAAGACAGCTGTTCCATACCTTTGTGTTCACTTAAATCGACTAAATGTATGAAACAGCAGATTTTTTTTTGAGATTTCAATTTTTGTCCCATAGAAAAAGTATATTATAGATGACACCAAACCACTAGTTTCAAGGATAACGGTGTCTACCCTAACACCAAGTATATGGATGCATAGATATAAGAAAGAATCGATATAAGAAGAATAGATAATGTAAGAAGAATGTTTTTTTATATTTCTATGTATGGATGGTATGATGTGGCTAGAAAGGGTGTGACTCCTGAGATGATAGAGATTTGTGGAAGAAGAACACATGTTGGGCCGACCACTGATACATTGGGATAAGGGATGGAGCATGATGTCGGTGATAACTAAGTGCCGCCTGCTGGACATCTGCGATACCTGCCATAGAGACATCGCATCGTGTGTTGCCATCCCAGAGACAAATCTGTAATGTGTCATGTGTTGTAATAATAACACCGACATTTTGACCAAAAATCTTGTTATGCCTCATTGGCCACATTATTACGTGCGTCCGGTATCGCATAGTTATCGTGAACGAATCGATGTCAATGGTTCACGATCACACACAGTGAGAGAAATTTTTTATTCTTTTCGTGTCGTGATCAAACGCAGTTTCCCTGATGAAAATGATGTTTCCAATATATCAATTGGTTACACGTGCGTTTAATAAGGGCTAGTAGTAGAAAGAAGAGTCGGTCGTCAATAATATGGCATACCTATTGAATCTTAGAAAACGTTCGTGTTTACAGAGTGCGTCGAGTGCGTCGAGCGTCGAGTGCGTCGACTGATCGTCTGACACCAACACTCACACTCACGTGAGTGTCTTTTTCAAAAGTTCCATGAATTATTTCTTTAATGACGCCGGAGTATCTATTTGTATCTACATCACCAATCTGTAGCGCGAGGATCACGTTGTTCTAATGCAAGTAGTGTTGACAAAACGGAACACACAAGAAACACAGTAATGTCTTCTTCAACACTCCCACATTTTTGTCAGTTACGTTTAGTCCTATGTAACGGGGGCGAGCCCATTACCGGGTACAACTCTAAACCGAGAATTCTCCAGGGAAAAACGTAACAAAACTTTGTCCAAACTGGGACTTGAATCCGGAACCTCCCGCTCAGCAGTCACGCCCTTCGACCATTCCAACGAGACACTTTATTACTTGTCTTGTTAGATTAGAGTAAGTTTTCCCGGATGAGCCGCGCGCGGCGCACGAGCTGGCGGCAACACCGCCACACTTATAACAGATATCAAAGTAGAGAAAGGTAATCCGACAGACGGAAATAGGAACTCGTCGTCGAACAGAGATTACTAATTACTATAATGAGCTGATAATTACCATCTAACTAATTATCTATAGCGACTCTGTTTCCTGTGTCGAGGCATTCAACTGACTGACTTGCGTTCCTCAGCCGCGGCTTGGGAGGTTTATCGTTACTTACCTACACCTGACAAGAGGTCCCGACTGACTGACTGACTGACGAGTACAGCTCAAACTGTTGAAGATGACTCCGTGGTGAAGGGCCATGACCTATGAGTAAGTCGTGAGTTGGGACCCTGGATGCACTTTAGTTTGTTCAATTTATTTCATTCCAGATAATGTCTGGACTTTAAAAGAGACCGATCTCAGAGTTTGTTTCGTTATTGTTTCTCAAAGTACTCGCATATGAAACACCGACCTCATCTCTTTTTTTCTCCTTTACCGAAGTAAATAACATCCTTATTATTGCTCTCAAAACGGGGAATGCTAGAACCAATTATTCAAAGACTGACATCCACCAGGCCGGACTGTGTCCGCGTGGTGGGCCCAGCAGTGGGATCAGTATAAGTAGCGGTATTGTGTTACTTGTCAATTATCAATATAATAATCTAGCAGGGAAAAAAACTGAAGTGAGAAACTGCAAAGAATCTGTCTTGATTTGCCTGGCATCGCAGCCGTTACCGGTTGTTCAACACTTCTACCACTGAACCACCGCGTCGCCGCGCCGGTCGAGCAAGACCACACACGTTCGTAGAGCGATACCACATTAGTCATGTGGCGATACCCTGAGACGAATCTGTAGAGCAGGTACTACGGCACGGCGACGCTAATGTATGCAAACACGAGAGAAAGTGTCAAACAGCAGCTTACACGGACAGTTGTGAGAACCATACGCGAGTGTGCGGCGTAGAGATGACACGCGGGCGACTGCCCTAATATTATGAACTACATCGTCAACATCATCATTCTTCTGTCCGTACAGCGCGCATGCTCCTCCTCTTGCGACTCAGCTTTATGAGTGGTATTCAAAGAACAATAGACGACCTTCTGTAAATTGTAAATTGAGACATTTCCATGGGTGCGCATGCGTTCCGTGGTACAGTCAGCGACAAAGTCACTACATTTTTCAGAATTTCGATATCTTATTAAAGCCGTGTGTTTTTATTTCATAATTAGTAGGTAATTATTAATTTTGTCATAAATGTCAATTTAAAAATTGATAGGGAATAGAGTGAGTTTATAATAGAGCTTCCATTATTAAAAAGACGCAATTTTAATAATCAGAGGGACGAGTATTGAGTAGGTTTAAAAATTGTGATCACTGGCTTATATCAGATACACTGGACCAGGTTGCCCATTCAATGCCAGGCAGGATCCATCACCCTAACCTAACTTTTTCATTTGTCAACTTGATTGTCATCAGTTCATTACTTTTAATAAATTAATCACGACAGTAATGAATAATTCGAATTAATTATAGAGCCAATTAAAAACTTATAGCATTTTTGCTTAAATTTCGCTATCAAATAATGGCCTGTGCAGAGCTTTATAAATATTTATGAAAAATAGAGAGGCTGCGATGAAAGATTAAGAATTTCTGTTAAGCGCAGTAAGATTCTCTAATTGTAATGAAAACTTTCATACTTTTTTTTTTTCGAAGGTTTGTAATTTTTTTCTATGATTACAATTATTATAATAATTTTCCACTTACCATTTTCTTCAGATATTATCCAAAAATGTCACTAGAAAACAAGTCCTTAATGTCACTCCCGACGCAACTTCTTATAAATACTAATATTAAAAAAAATACACAATTGTCACTGCATTCCGCGCCAAAATTAAAATAACTTTTTTAATTCATAGTTTACGTCACACATGTATTAATAAATGCTCTTTGGACGCGTTTGGTGGTGATGAATGGAGGACTCGCACTGAGTTCACGACTCCAAGAGAGTTCTTCTAAAGAAAGTGGGGTGCCATTTCCTATACGTTACATGTTATGCCTCTAGACCTCGTAAGACACCGACACATGAAATACAACCTTATGTTAAAGATGAAAACGTTTATATTGCAATACCTTGGTTGACGAGAAGAGGGGCTTAAAAGCTTGTTTAAAAACTCTAATATTAGTTTAGAAAATACTTTAAATAGACGCATAATTTTAAAATTAATAGTCAAATTGACTTAGGAGATATTTTTACTGAATTTTACGTAACGAAGTAGTTTGAACAACACGCGGTAGGAGAGTTGTAACCACGACCATCACACGTAACACAGGTGAGGGTAGTTTGTGCCAGAAACATCGCTTCCCGCAGGACTGGCCGGGACTGATGCGCTCCGCGGCACTTAGATCCTGGATGAGTATCCAGGATCTGATCAGGATCATAGGTACAAAAACCTTAGCACGGTAGGTAGAGTTACCTTGTGCTAAGGTTTTTGCACCTATGAATGAAGATGGCTAGAAGAGAGTACTTAGAGGAAGACCAAAGAAACGATGGATCGACTGTGGGAAAGATGATATGGCTAGAAAGGGAGTGAACATTGCGATGACGAATGATAGAGATGTATGGAAGAATACATGAACATTGGTATAGTGGCAAGAGGATAATGATGAGCCCAGAGAAAGAGGCAGTAGTTAGTCGCCTGCTGGAGGTCCTTTGAGATACAAGTGTACGTACTTCCCACTTTGTAACTATCAGCTACAATCAGTCGACTCAAGTGCACACGTGCTGCAGTCGCGCTGGTGACCTACTAGACCAGACTGCAGTCGGCGCTCCAGTGCATCAGCTTCAGTGATCAACTGCAAATAACACGTTGTTTGGAGTTATCTACCCAGTGATTAGTGCACTTAGTAACTAATAATACTGTGTTGAGTGATACACAATAATAGTAATCTGCGAGGGTGCGCACGCGCGCCGCACCGCGCGTAGCGTGATGCGTGACCGATGACAGCTCACCGCTCGACCAGTGTGCTGCGACAGAGTGTGCCACTTACGAGATAAAAGTAAAAGTGTTATGATTTGTGGAAATGGCGCTAACATATAGCTCTAGTTATTGTTTACCCGAAGGATTACCTATAGATAGGGATAATAATCCAGTCCCGGACTTGTCGCGTGACGTCACGCACTCTCAGCGTGAAACAAACGGGTTCCGCGCGACTCGTGAGTGACTTTCGAACGAGTGCTTACGTAATGCTCAAATTGTTACCGCGCCTTGAGAACTTGAGACAGGTTGTTGAGCCGCCTCGGGGCAGTGGGATCCGAAATGAAAGCCCGGATAAAGAACGCTGTCCAAAATAACATAATGTCACGCCTGTGTGATTATGGGGTAGGCAGAGGTGTATCGTACACCCATACTTCGTCAGTCGTGTTAAAGGCCAGGGGCGACCCTACCAGGGTACCTACAAGTCAAGCGGGTCATCGGCCAGGGGTAACTGCGTCTTCATCAGCATCTACCTGCCCTTGTATCATGTTACTTGGGGTCGCAACACGTTTTCTTTTCCACTCTCCTCTGGGTTCACTGCGTATAGCACACATAAAACGACAATTGATCGCAATGGGTTTCATTTTGCCAGTCCACCCTCGTTCATTCCGTTATTTACGTTGTTACGTAATTAGGGTGCAGGTTGCCGTAGTGTGTCTGTCGATCTCAATGACCACTAGGGACCATCCACAGCAGTGACGTTTACGAGCATCACTTGAACAACCAGGCATCAACAATATAGGTTGTAGTCTGCACGTATCCATACTCCAGCAAAAATAACGTTATCTCGCTAATTAACGCTAGAATTAACATCATCAGAAGGCAACCATGACTTCAGGACACCCGACACGGCTGTCTGGAAGGAGGTCGAGCTGAGGCGTCTCGGCGTCTGTCAATATCTTCCACTTGGGGTGAACACGATGTCTGCCTATTTGCCACTGTCCGGAGACTTGGATATCACTACATAATAGTTCATTTAAACGGTCTGCATGTGGTCCTCGGGTCGTGATAGAGTGATTTAGGGTTTCTCCATATTATGCAATATCCCATTAGCCAAAGTCTGATTCTGGTTGCCCCTTCCAAAAGGTTGTTTTCGTATGGAGAAGAATGGGCAAGAAACTCCACGGTTACTCTTTAAAAAATTGTTTTACAATATTTTGTATAAGTACATCAATTATTATATAATTACATGTGAATACGATGCACCTAGAATACGATTACTGTATCACAATAGGTAATAAAAACTTTTTAAGGAAGTCGGTGGCATAAAACGAACATTGGAAAGCAAAGACACCGAATTCCGAAATTAAAGTTATTTTTCTCTTTTTAGTGTTTTTGTTGGAAGTCGGTTTGATTTTTTTTGTAAAAAGTTTTTATTTTTCACTTTTTAGTAGTGGTACCAACCCCACACAAATCCGAATAGCACTTCCTGCTATGTAAATAACAGTGAAAGAGTAAATAAGGAAATCGTCTAGATAAACGTGGGAAAAATACGTAATATTGAAGCTAACTCAAAAACTACGCAAGCAAAGTTAATAAAATTTATATGGGACCACCTCGAAAGCATGACCCACCAAACAACAAAGAATCATCAGAATCGATTCACAATTGGCGGAGTAATCGAGTAACAAACATACAAAAAAAAAAAACATACAGACGAATTAGAACCTCCACCTTTTTGAAGAAGTCGGTTAAAAATAATTGAAAATGAAGCAATGGCAAATAAATAAATTAAGTATGTGATAGTACACGGTGCTCACATATTTACAAATATTGTAAAAGTATACGATATCACAATATTCCTAACATTGTTACAAGTATTACTAATAAGTCAGTGCGTGAGTTTAAGTAATCACAAAATGTAAAAACCTATGATATACAAATAAATTATATTATACAACTAGATTACCAACCTGTTTGATTTTGTCCAGACTCGAATATTTGTCTTATGGAGCAAGACCAGCATGTTTCCAAGCATTCTTATCCTGGATATAATCCTCTAATTTGTAATAAGCTTGATTACAAAGTGTACTTTTAATATGAGTTTTAATTGCAATAGCATTCTGTGTATGCGCTCGGTAAGGTGCTCGATTGATGGCACATGCTCGCCACCCATTACGTGATTAAGGCGTGGTTGCTGGTCTGTCATTTCGTTAACGTCAGTGAGATTTTTATTGTCTTCTCAATATTTTGTTCATTACGTCAATGGGGACAGACGACATGATATTCTCCATATGTAGGTATCGTACACTACGTGATGTAACCGGAAATGTCATCCTCATGCGTTTGACGGATTTCTCTCGGACACGTAATATTGACAGTTACAGGTAAGTTCTGCTTGTACTACAAGGCACACATGGCGCAATGGTATGAGATGACATGACACAACAGAACCTCACTAATTAAGTATGAATCATACGTCGGTATTCAACACAAACACGGCTCTGAACAATGTCATCAATATACACTTTGGTTTGCTGTTATTGATGGCTAACAACCAAGTCGACCGCACATCAGTGGTAACACTTATCTGGCGTAGTAGGAGTATCAATAGTATAAGAAATCAGCTTATATACTGGTCTTGATCCACAGACGTAATGTAGATCAGTGGTCATCGCCGCTTATCCAGCTGCAGGTGTCTGCAATTGAGAGCGTTGCCCTCACAGGGACAAAGCTGTCATGTGCATACACACAACAGCATCCGTAACCCTTCGAGCCGGATCATTGTCGTTGCTCATCCCCGTGTGTTTCATAATCCTGTAATCGCCTGCATTTTACTTAGATAGAATATCCTTTTTTTTACTAACTATAAGAATGACTGCCGCGTTGGTCTGGGAGTCGCAAGTGTGCTGAGTGCAGAGTTCTGGATTGGATTCCTGGGTCGGATAAAGTGTTATTGGATTTTTCCAATTATTTGCTTTTCAGTAGCCACGCCTGCTAATACATGACATGGGACTTGAACATAACGACCTTCGAGAAACAAAGGCTCGATGTTATGTTAATTAACTATTGAGACTTTTTGGCAATTAAGCTATGGTCCATGGACAACCAAGCGAACCTAATACCATTGTTTAGAAAACCTTAACAAAGTATGTATTTCGAAATTGATTCTCCGTAACTAAATATTTAAAGGACATCCATTCCGATGCCCAAGTGTGACCTAACAACCATCAAAACACGTACAAGGAGACCAATATATCGTGACACCTGAGGGTGGCGCCACTTGCAAACAAAGTGCAAGAAAATGTCAACGTTTTGTAAAATTCGGTACAATTTTGTTTAGTTACCTTTGTGACCACCTGTCAACTGACACTGGCCATCGATAAACAAAAGCCTATAAGAAAATTACCAAGATGGCGTCATTTGGCTCACTCGCGCCAAAAATATTGACTGATAAGAGAAAGCGAAGGCACATCCGTATTGAGCCAACACACAAGACAACCTCGCTACCTCGCTGCCTCCGAGTGGCGGATATTTACAAATAAGCTTGGAATGCGACACACTTAGTAATGACTGAAAAGAATAGCTATTGTGAATAATTCCGCGATTATGACGACAAAGGAAGGTTTAATCGTTGTGTTTTTCAAACAGTTTCGTAGGTTGGCGTTTTGGCAGGCGGTCATTATGGGATAAAAGAGTCTCTTTCGCGAAAACTTTTACTGTTGGCTCAATCTTCTTCGAGTCTTTGTTTGTCGTTCCATTCATCGACTGAATCCATTGTTTGGTTTCTTTCTAACTCGTCTCTGTGCTCGAGACAGTACACTACATTGCATGTGAGATGTCGGTAGAGGTGTAGGGAGGACGGCGGTATGCTGCAATAGGGCGAGAGGGTGATAAGGCGTAAAAGGGTCTTTTGAAGAAAGAGCCGCAGAAACAGCAGCTATATGTTGACTAAGTAGTCTCTGCAGTGTATAGTCGGCTCGCAAACACTTAGTATCAGCGGCGACGGTCACCGAGCAAACGTTTCTATTCAATAAATCATTATCAGCACACGCCTTCATTATAATATCCTTCTAAAGTAGAGCTTTCGTTATGTAACTAGTAATATTTAAATTGAATGATGAGATCACTTTCACTCGAGCATATATGAGCGTGTAGCGAGTGGCGATGCCTATCGAGTCATGTGACAGCGGTCAAGCAGGACTAGGAGTGAGCTTAGGCGACTGAGTAAACATTTGGGGTCGTATGAGTTGTGCAGGACATGAAGAAATCACACTGTTCACACGAACGAACAGATGCGTGCACAGTGCACACGCACGAAACAAAAACGAAACGATTCAAACAATCCTCTGAAACAGTTGCTCAGATCGAACTGGCACGATTTCGTTCTTGTGAAGTGTGATTTCTGTGATAAAATTAAAAGTTTAAACTGGTACATATTTATTACCTACTGTATTATTACCTACCAGTATAAACTTTTCATTTTTTTACTCCGATTGACCCATGCATGACATGTTCAATGTTGATTGCCCCATGACATGTTCATGTCATTCTTTTTTTTATTTTCTTTATTTTAAGTTAATTAACTTGGCTTATATTTTACTTATAGTTTTTAAGCAGTATGTAGGTGCTCATGCACACGAAAGGTATTACTGCTAATGCATACATAATATACAATTCATTATTTATGGTATGCAGCAGTAATACCTTTCGTAAGCCAATGTTCAATGCCGTTGGCAGCCTCTAGGTGGTAGTCCTAATGTAAGTGCAGCGGTTCATGCCTTCCTGGGCCCGCTGTGCTGTCGTGAGGACAGGTGTGTGGTGGACTCGGTGGATCGTCTACAGTTCATATCTCAGACGTTTGTACTTTCTCGCGCATTCCTCGCCGGTTAATATACGAGCCTATCGCAAGCGCAGCTGCGGAGCAAGTGCTCTTGGTTCAAATCCCAGGTCAGGTAAATAATGTTTTCGGGTTTTTCGTTAGACTTTTTAGTAACAGCGCAGATTAGGATTTTTGCATGATGGATGGGAACCGCCTTCTATTGCAATGAAATATGAGTACACTATGACACACACCGGGCTGCCCGGAGTAATGCAGGCGAGATGTTCTGCGATCATTCATTTCTCTAGCTGCGCCTCGCGTCGGTCGCCGCTGGTAACACTGACTCATTTCCCTTAGCATCTGGTGTTCGCTTGTATCTGGCTGCACGGCGCTGGCGGATGCTGGTGGCAGGCCGTCCTCCACGTAGCACAGTCTATAACTTACACATACATGAGCCGTGAACTTTCTCGCGAAGGCCGAAGGGCGCGGCAACTTTCACTCAGTGGGGTGACCATGAGGAGTAGGCGGCGCGCGGCGGACTGTCCCGATACAGCCGTCACACGGCTCCGAGGTGGACTGATGTCTGAGCGAAACACATAAGAATAACAATTACTGTGTGCGGAAGACAAGTTTTTAATTTCATTTATTTATGAAAACACTTCTTCAAGACTTCTAATGTATTAAAACCAGCTTTTTTTTTTGACATGTCGGATTGGACAGTTTCTTCAGATTTGCATAGTAGGTAGGTACGGACGTGTATCATTACACACAAGTTCAAAAAATATACGTTAAAAATTAAAGTAATTTACGAAGGGTTAGAAAACAAACAACAAGTGAAAGGAAAACATAATAAGTAATGTTGTAATAATCGCACAATCTGCGGGTAATAGTGCTCACCGCAGTTTATATTATTGTTAGCTCAACACCACAAACTGCGCGAGGGCACACGGCACTCCGCCACCGCACGAAGTACATTATGTTCGTATGCACCATTACATTGATTACTGACATTAGCACTGTGTCAATAGGTATTAGCTACTCGATCTCTGTCTGTCTCTTACGATCAAGATGGAGCCTTATCGAGATGCAGAGCAAGATGGAGCTCGCATTTCGAACTGAACTCTGTGTTTGTCATTTATTTAGTTTTTAACCGTCTTCTTCAAAAAGGAGGAGGTTCACAATTCGTCTGTATTTTTTTTTTGTGTGTGTGTTACGCGATTACTCCGTCAATTATGAATCGATTTTTACGTAATATACTTAGACTTTCGTGCGAAAATGAATCAAGTTCTCATTCTCTCTCTTAAACTCAATATGATGGTCGCCCTACTCGACATGGTGTTACCCAATACCGGTTATTTCCTAAATATTGGTGACCGGTTCCCGCCACACGGTAGTTTCATAACTTTTATTATACCGGGTGATTCAGTCGAGGAGAAATTAATGACAGAATAATTCCCGTCAAACATTAAAAAATAACTGAAGTTCAATAAGTAGGTACCTAAGTATGTACGTCATACAACAATAAAAAAAAATAGATTTAGGTAATGTTTTCGGCCAGTTATGAAATTCCATTCAAAGTATCGTACTATAAATAATTACATAATTACCTAATTGATCATTCAAGATATCTTTGAAAGCAGTAATTTCTCTTGATTCTTCCATACAGCCCCATCTCAGTCAATGAATCACCCTGTATCCCACATAACTGCTGAAAGCATTCCGCGGAGGTCGCGCGGCTCGTAAAATGTATTGATTTATTATTTAAATATCATAATAATTGTTGTGTTACAACATGCTCATTATTGTTTCAACGAGATAGCAATTACATGCCGTGCGCTGGGAATGCTATGCTCGGGTGTGGACTGTGGAGTGCTCATGGCGTGCACTGAGACATGGTATGTCCGGTTGTGGACTGTGGAGTGCTCATGGCGATGGCGTGCTCAGAGCTAGTCGGACTAACAATACCCTATTTGAAATAAGATTAGACATTAAAACAAACCCTTTTAACTGTAAAAGGGTTTGTTTTAATGTCTAATCTTATTTCAAATAAGATTAGACATTAAAACAAACCCTTAAGAAGACATAAGTAATAAGTAAGTAGGCATAAGGATAGCATTAAAAGCAAAAAAAGTTACACAATACCAACTATCTACTGCGGCTGCCATTTGTCATGCCACCAACGCAATAGAATTCAAAATCGGTTGAACGGAATGTAAAAAAGGCTTATCTATACGTCTAATCTTATTTCAAATAGAGTATAGCTCTTGGCCTTTTTTTTTCAATAGTCGCGTTTGACGGGAATCCCCCTCTTGGCATACAATTTTTTGCCATAATATTGTTTGGCATAACGTTTTCACATATTTTTTTTTAGCATACCTAATAATATTGTGGCATAATAATACCTTGGCATAATGATCAGGTTAGCATAACTGTCATTTGGTCTAATTTGTTTTAGCATAATTTGGAGTTGCTATAATTTTTTAAGGCATAATTCATTTATTCGTCTATTAATCGAAAGCCATAAATATAAACATTATTTATTATTATTTGGGAATTACTCAATTGGATTAGGTTAAGATGCGGCGGGGGTGGCCCTCGGGCCACCCCTGAGCCGCGAACATGTTTGTTTTTTAACCGACTTCTAAAAGAAGGAGGTTATCAATTCGGAGGATTTGTCTATGTTTGTTCGGGTATACGTCGTACATAAACGGATTTGCAAAATTCTATTTTTTATATTAACTCGTGCAGTTACTCTCAGAAAGCACCATTTGGTGAAGTGGAACCGATCATGAAGACCACAGTTTGCCACCGGAACTAGTCAATAATTACCTAGTATTTCACGGGTTGCGATTCGATTACTTTATGGTTGCCAAGAAATTTATGCTCGTCACAATGGATTTAGTGAAGTGGAGCTGATGGTGAAGTACTGGTAGAACTCCTCAACGATTAACGTCCCTGCATCGGATAAAGCAATATTTTGTAATGGTGGTGATCAGTTGACATTAGGCTATTGTCACTTAGATAAATTACAAACTGACCGACTAAAAAGCGAGAAATAAAAACACTACATATTGTAAAATAGTTTGTGGCACAAACCAAAAATACTAAACCAAAGGAGTGAGTTATATTTGGATTTATTATTTTTATTCCAAAGAACATTATGCGTTTATAACATTATGCTTTATAACATTATGCTGTATTATTATTATGCCAACAGTATTTATGGCAATTAACATTATGGCAAAACATTTATGCCTAATAATATTATGCGTAATGATCATTATGCTGAATTTCGTTATGCCAATGTAAATTATGACAATTTATTTTATGCCTCCTTCTTTTAGAAGTCGGCTAATAAAATATACAAATATGAGCAGGAGCACCGTGCCCGCCACCTGTGAACCTGTTGCATGCGCCAGTGACCACCCCGCCCCCACGTGACGGGGCGCGCGGGGGCGGGGTGCCACCCTCCACCCTCGGAGGGTAGCGCACACGCGGCACGGGCGAGCGGCGAGCGGGCACCGCCAATAACAGCACCAATTGAGAAACACACTTTTGATTTGGAGGATTTTGAAGGAAGTTCCCTATCCATTGCTTCATTATGTTCGAAATAATCGTCTGCTTGAGAACGTAAAGAACGCAATGAATGTTGTTCAACTGTCAAATGAATGGCAATGCCACTGTGCGTGTTGCGCAATGAGTCAGATGCGTTGCCATCCCAGTGACAAAGTTCAGATGTGTTGGGTAGCTGTAATTTATTACTCCGGCATCGCGGTGCCCATACCTACTCTTTAAATCGGAACACAGTAGCACTTGACGACAGAATTCTGTCATTTTCTACTGCATCAAGATTCTTTAGAATCAGAATTATTTGCAAAGAATGTGGGTATCTGGCATTAAATAATGACTATAACGGCTTGAATATTGTAACTTGTTTCACAGTGTAACAATCAATCAAACGCACATCAGTGGTTACAATTTGACATTGTCAGCTACTTTGTCGATGCCGTAGCATTCTGGGCGGTTTTCGTAGTGCAAGAGGCGAGCGGGGCCCACACCAGTGGTTCGTTACCTTTGTACACTATGTACAGGAGATTTTATTTTTCTCAGGGGAACATAAGGTATGTACTTACCTACTTTTCAAAAGTGGTAGTCTACGTTATTTCATTCTTGTAGATCATTCGGTACACGACAAATCGTATACAAGCATTGTGTTTTGTGTTCCGCTCCCCGCTTCGCTCGTGAGGTGACATGTGCCGCGATCTATCCATGCGTATCACAAGATATTACGAAAATAAACGTCGCTCAGTGTGACACAGGGTGCTCTGTGGTGGACTGCGCGCCGAGACGCCGCGGTGAACATACTGTATACACATGACGGCAGGACGAAACGTATAGCCACTCAGAACTGTAAGTACTAAACAAATAGTGTCAATAAGGTACCTACTCACTCATGATAGTGAACAAAGTCTTGAACCAACCTCTGATATACCAAAAAGAAACGGTGTTTTCCTTCGACTATAAACTTTACTGTTTTATATAATGCAATTAAGTACTTACCACATTTTTTTCCCAATCAAATGTGAAATATTTCTCCATATTTTGCATCTTGCTCTCATTGCGGAAGAGGAGAAAGACAGCAACAGTTATTTATACGAGGGGTCTTCAATAAATAGTGATAATGCGATACATTCTCCTTGGAAAGAAAAAAAAAAATACTGGCAGGCATGGCCCAGATAATTATGTAATTCATCATCTTATCATTCTCTTGCCCTTATTCCCTCTGCCCAATTTATTTAGGGTCCCCGGTCGACGCAATATGTCTTTTTCTTATTCCTTCTATCTTTTCTATTATTTTTTGTTATTACAAAAAATTATTAGTCTAAATACATAAGGTGTTGGCCCAATTCGTTAAAACCGCCAGAACGGTACGTAGTACGTAGTGAGTGCCTCACGCTGTAGCATTACCCCACCCTGGATTATGCTTAAGTTTTTGAATTAGGAAGACTTTCCCGAATTATTCAATAGTGAGGACCTTAATGACCTTGTTAGCATAAAAAGAAACTAAAACAATTGTGGTCCCACAACACTACCCCGAGAAACTCCGAGACGGGTACATTATCTTGCGAACTAAGTGATTGTTAGCTCGGAGATAACTTCGTTAATATGAGTGATTCCCTCCGCAAGGGCCACGCCACAGTATACACAAGATACATGGTGTACCAATAACCACATTAGGCAGGTAGGCCGACGTCGACGGTCTCAAAGGCCAGAGGACAGAGGCAGATCTGATTGACCTAGTTTACACATTAACGCCTGACCGAAATACATTAGTAACGATTATTTGATCTACATTGAAGCGAAGTGTTTATGTTTGGTGCAGGCGCTTGATCATTGGTTTATTAATGTTTTTTAATGAATATAATTATAATGAACTAGATACTGCCTACGACTTTGTCCGCGTGATATTTCTTGTTTTAGTATAAACTATATCCAATAACAAGCGCATAGTGTAGCTTTTTTATCAGAGAAAGAGTTTTTGTAATCGGATCTGTACCACAGTCTATACTTCCAAATTGGCGGGTCCGCTAGGACCGATGCCTGCCAGAGTTGCGGGAAAGTCCGAAAGGGATACCGGAACCCTTGGCAACAGGCAACTGAAGGAACACGGGTGGGTTTTAGTCAGTAAAAGTTTGACACGCCCTAGCTCCGCCCAGAGCGGGAGAAGTGATTTGATGATTTCCCAACCTCTTTAATATAGGTACTACTAGTAATAGACTAAATAACAAATCGTTCTTATAGCTAGAATTAAGATTGATATGATTCGTGGTTTAAATAAACACATTGATTGGTGACTTTTGCTTTCCGGAAATATTGAGACATCGGGACCGTCGTCATCTGCTACTAATCTCTGCCCTACTACTACTAGCGCACCTTACCAAGTTCTATCTTTCTTCTATCTTACCAACTTGCTCCACAAATCACTAAACAATCTGTATAACGCTAAACATTATTTAAAACATCATTCTGTATTCATGACGATGTTTTAAATTCGTTTAGCGTTAAACGTGTTTAGTGAATTATGGTGCAAGCAGAACATCAACCATAATATCCCTATGACTCTCTACGTGTTCCCAGCACGATGTACCGGTCGGAGCGCTGGCCGGAGGACGCCCCCGAGCCGCCCCCGCCTCCGCCGCCTCCTCCCCGCTCGCGCTCCTCATCTCGCAGGAGCTCGGCGTCCCTCTCGCGCCGCAGCAGTTTGAAGAAAGACAAGGACGCGAAGAAGTCGCCGTTGAACAGTGCGCCCCCCTCCGCCACTTCGACGCCTAAGAAGACCGTGAAGCCACAGAACTTGGAGTTCCTTGTCACTGGGAAACAGATTGTGAAGAGGTGGGTGTCACGGCATTATTGGTATCCCACACAGAGACACTTTATGATCGAGACGAGACTGAGCCCGACACTTGTGGAACATTTGTGCCCTTTTCGGGTTTTCAGTTGTTTCAATTACATCTTTATTCTTTATAGCTTTTTACATAAACAGCATTTTCACTTTTTAGTTGTGGTACCTACCCCAAATAAATTCGAATACATTACGTCCTATGTAAATAACAGTGACAGGAACTTTTTATAACATTCATCCACATAGGTTAAGTGCGAAACAAAGTAATTAAATACTATACATATAAGGTGTATCTTTTAATACACGAAATCTCTTAAGGGGTCATTGTACTCATCATTATAAACAATTTTCACTATGAACCAACCCTGAAATCGCGAAAAAAAAACAGCTGTTCTCTACACTTATGTTTGCAAAGCTCGTCAAAATGTAGGGAACAGCTGATTTTTTCGCGATTTCAGGATTGGTAAAAAGAGAACAACCGACTTCCAAAAAAAACACAAAAACACGTGAAAAATAGCTTTAATTTCGAAAGTCGGTGTCTTTGGTTTTGAATTTTCGTTTTTTTTTTTTTTTTTTTTTCGGAAATGAACACAATTGATACTGTTTTGAGAAAAATCACGGTCCTACAAAGTTACATACAGACATACGGATCGAATTCCGAACCCCTTTTTAACCCCCGACTGAAAAAGAGGGGTGTTATAAGTTTAACGTGTGTATCTGTGTATCTGTGTGTCTGTGTATCTGTGTATCTGTGTATCTGTGTATCTGTGTATCTGTGTGTCTGTCTGTTCCATCGTAGCTGCCAAACGGCTGAATCGATTTTGTTTTGTTTGAAAGGTGACTTGATCGAGAGTGTTCTTAGCTATGATTCAAGAAAATCGGGTCAGCCGTTTGAAGATTATCAGCTCTTTTCTAGTTGATGAATGGATGTGAGCATCTTTCGCAGGTCTAATCGATTGGAAATTTAGAATTCTGTTACTTCAATGATGAATTAGAAGAATATAGTAACCTGGAACTGATGCTGCAGCATCACCTGGATGCAGGATACCCAACTCCCTCACCAACTTACAGCAGAGGTATCGTGTTTGGGCTCATTGGAAAGGTCTCAAAAAATAGGTTACAGATGGATGGTGATCAGGGTCTGATGATAGAGTAGGAAAGAGAAATGAGACTAAATTAGTAACTAGCTTCACTGTGGTAAAAGTACGTACAGCTACGCAGATTTCGGCTAGCCGCGTATTGATCGTAGCGTTTCTACTAGTAATATAATATGAAATTTAAAAAGCTGGAAATAAAAGTTAAATTTAAAAATTTAAAAAACCCCCGACAAAAACAAAGCATTTAAAAAGTAAAAAAATAATATGTATTGGCCCTTTAAGTTTAATATAAAAGTTGTAGGTAATATTTTGATCCAAGCGTCGTCGCGTCGGGGGACGGCTCATGAAAATAGGAAATTAACAGCAGCTATCCTTTCTACAATAGCATATATTCATTATTCCTAGTGTATGTTGGCGTTTTCATTAGCCGTCCCCCGACGCGACGACGCTTGGATCAAAATATTACCTACAACTTTTATATTAAACTTAAAGGGCCAATACATATTATTTTTTTACTTTTTAAATGCTTTGTTTTTGTCGGGGGTTTTTTAAATTTTAAATTTAATTAAATGCTTTGTTTTGGTCGGGGGTTTTTTAATTTTTTTTTCCAAATCGATTAAAAACTTGACACTATTTCGCTGCTCCAGGACTGACCGCGCGAACTCTCTGCCAGGCTCCTACCACCGGCGTCAATCAGTGGACGTGGCACCTCGGGGTAGGAAGCTCTCGGAGGTGCCGAAGCGAGCCCCTCTCGCGCCCCCCTCCCCCAAGAACTACGAGACCACCCTGGAGGAGGACATGTCGCTCGACTTGTCACAAGTGAGTACACAATAGTCATGTACAGGCGCGCATTGGTAATGTTCACCACCATCTCATACCATGCCACAAAATCACCTCCTCTCTAGGCTCCACTTTGGAGTTCGTACCCCGAGCCCCAAGATAAACTGTCTAGTTTGGGGCTCACTGGTAAATGATATTATGTAATATTTCTACTCAATTAATTTCGAACCAATTCATGTCGTCTAACTTGTGTCACTGTCAACCTGTGAACTTGCTGACCACCTGGGTGGGGGCCTATATAAAACGGCCACATTAGCAATTCCTCTAATTTGACACAAAAGCAATTCATACTGTATGGACCATTTTACGAATCTCCATAGAAAAACAGACGAATTATTTCGTAATAAGAATCGCACGCAGATCATATTATGAATTGTCAGTTTGTGAAATTTTACGATGATTCATAATATTTTCCTAATATGATTCTGCCAAAGTGACTGTTTTAAGCCCACTGGACACTAAACTATTTTCTGTTTCTCTATTTACCATCTGTGTCATAACATGGCTCGTTAACTCTCGATTGAGGATGTCGAAAATTTTGATCAAGGCGTAGAGCTGCTAGGATGACGAATATTTGTGCATCTGTCCAGAATGCTTCCTTGTGGGACGCCATTCAATTTGTCCCACATTATTCACTGCCTGATCCATTTTTCATTATTTCATCTTTGTCTGATCATTAGTATTTTGGAGATAAGTCATTATATTTTCTAGCGTATTATTACGTATAGGTACTGAGTTGCATAAGTGTTCCATCTGCTATCGGTGTATTAGGCAGGGACAGCGTCGAAAACTTCAGATAACTTTATAAAAATCCCGATCACTTCTTTTTACCTATGTCAGCTGTTCAGTAAAGGGCAACCGCATGTTCTTTAGAAATGCGAGCTCAAAAAGCGCACTGAAATTGATGTGCATGTGAGATTATAACGTCATAACTATGAATTACTATCCAACGTTACTGTCTCCTCCAGGTATCGGACTTCGAGGATACAAACTCCAAGTACGGCATCCGGCACAAGTTCGCAACGTCCACTCCGCTGCCGACGCTGCCCCCCGCCACGCCTGCCACGCCCGCCACCCCCGCACCCGGAGGCAGGGTGCGCGGCAAGCCGCGCTCCGCCTCGCTGCAGAGCCAGATACACGCTCAGCGAGTAGAAACGCGGCGCGCGCAACAGTCGCTCGACCACTCCAACAAGCAGAGCTTTACCAGTAGCCGCGACAGCTCCGTCTTCAACACGTCCCAGAGCATTAGTAGTCCTTACAGGTGAGCATCACTCCTCCGGTGAGGCGGTCTGCAGAGCCAGATACAAGAGTAGCGCGACGTCATGCCAGATACTAAATTGAAATGTGTCTGAAATGGAAGTAGGCATTTGGCTAGACGTGGCACCACCGTTTATGGCAGGTGGAGCAGAGCCGCAGAATAGTAGCTGAGAGACGGTAGGAGAAGCGTTGTCACTAGCCAGGTGGGAGGACGATTTACAGGAGATTACTGAAGACCTGGATGAGACTGAAACAGACCAGGGAAGCGGCACAATAGAGAAGAGGCCCACTCTCAGTAGTGGGTGGAACAGAACAGAGCTGCCAATGATGATGATGTGCCTGTTAGTACTAATTACATAAACATTTGTGTCTCAGAGGCGGCGCGGAGCTAGACTACTCGTCCGTCTCCCCGGAGTATTCTGGCCAGTCGTCCGCCGACCTCTCCCCGCGCACGCTGCCCACGCGCGCCTCGCAGCAGTTGTTGTCACCGCGTAGTCAGGCACTGTCCAGGTAGCAAGCGAGAGAGCCTAGCAATGTGTACTGCAGTCGGATATCTATGACTGCAGTATTCATTTGTTCAAAAGTGGTTTAAACAATAATAATTGTATTTTTTTATCTGATTGAAGATTTCCTTTCACCCTCCCTTCTATGTGCAGTTGCTGCGTGAGCACGTGGGCGGAGTGCAGCGAGGCTGGCGGCGTGGGGGGCGCGGCCAGCGCGGTGGAGGCGCTGGACGGCGAGTGGTGCGCGTTCTGGGCCAACTACAACAACTCGCTGCCCAGCGTGCCCGTCAAGGGGTACTACGACAACTGCCCCACACCCTACCGCACCGAGACCGTCGACCTCGCTGACTGGGGTGCGTACGTTTAGTCTCACCCCTTACCCTCGGTAACCAATACGTCATCCATACTTCCATAATAACTGTGTACCTATGTGCTCTGTAACCTGAACGGCTGAACTGATTTCAATGAAAGGCACACAGGTCGACCACGGCCTGAGTTAGGATACTTTTTTACTTCCCGTGGGATAATTTCAAATCTCCATGCGGGCGTAGCTCCGAAGAAATTTCGGAAGTCGGTGTCTTTTCTTTTCAATCTTCGTTTTTTGCCACCGACTTCCGAAATTAAAGTTATTTTTCACTTTTTTGTGTTTTTTTTGGAAGTCGGTTGTTTATGTTTTAGTAAAAGGTTTTTATTTAGTAAAATATTCACAAAAAATAGTAAATTGATACGGAAATAAAACACTCTGTAGGTACCCGCACACTTGTTACACGTGTCTTTCCACGTTGAAATACAAGTGTGCGTGTATGGAGTGTTTCTTTAACGTATCAATTTATTTATTATTTATGTACACACAGTAAAAGAGAGAACAAAAAAGAGATACGACATAATTATGATATGAGTACAAAGGTACTGCTTAATTTACAAATTGTGAATACTGCAAAAAAAAAAATTTTTTTGAATAAGTTTTTTATTTTTTTTGCATTTATGGACGCTATACTATTGCGGGTTAACGGGGACGCCCTATGTTAGTTAACATACTGTATATAGAGGTGGTGCGGTGTATGCAGTAGCAGCAGTTTCGGTCACTAAACAAACTTTGATTCTGTGAACATTTACATTTTCAATTTCTCATTCCAGAATTCTCGGACGGCTCAAGGAAGCGCTCGCCAGACAACGTTGAGGTCATCAACAACATCATACGCAACCAGGGCCTGCACCTCACGCCGCGCGAGACACAGAACATCATCAAGTGCGCGCATCTGCTCGGCAACGTGCTGTCCAAGGCCATCGACAGGCGCTCCAAGACCACGGACGACCCCGAACTGCTCACCAAGAAGAAGACCATGACGCTAGACCTGAAGGAGACAAGCATTCCACTTGAAGTGAAAGAGGAAAAGAAGTGGGAGGCGGCCACCACACAAACTGACATCTCACTTCCAAATACGAAAAGCGCGCCAAGAATCTTTGAGAACATCCTGCGGCAGTTGTCGAGGAGTTCCATCGATGTTGATAAGATTGAGAATAAAGAGAAAAAAGCCGTGAACACTGAAGCGAAAAGCGAAAGCGGTGACGTGAAGGCAGAAGTAACCAACCAACTAAAACATGAGCTCAAAAAGGAAGAATAGGTTCATTCTAAACAGCTGCCTGTATCGAATGTAGGTAAGCTCACAGTTTCAAACAGGCCAATGCTTTTCAAGGATAAGACAAGCAGCTTCCGTGAGCAAACATTAGCAGTTAGGTTAACTATATAGTAAGTAGTATGAATGTGCCTCCAGAGTTGCCACAGTTTTGTCTAGTCGAAACCCAAGAGATATTGTTGTTTATAAAACTTACACACTATTAAATTTATTTTATTGTATTATTGTCAGAATTCCAAAATTAAATGTTGAAGATAAACTGCAGCTATATTTTATTTATTTCATCTCAACATGTTGCAAGAAGCAATCAAATTAATGTTATAAATGAATATATTTTGTTTGGATTTGGCCGATCCCACCTTCCCGTTTGTTCGTGGACTTTGCTTCATTTGTTCATCCTGTTGTTGTTTGTGTATTCATCATCATCATTTTATGTAGGTACATCTATTTTCTTAATGTCGTGTTGGACGCTTTCAATCGATTCGGAAGTCGATTGAGAGTGTCCGGTCTGCAGCAAGTACAAAGGGCAACTGATAGAAATCTGACCACTGACGAAACAAGTTTGCTGAGGATCATTAAGAAAATAGTTGTACTGTAGGTACTAGCTGATCCGACAGACGTCGTGTCCAACAAAAATGGACTTTCAGATTTGTCGTATTTCTTAATTTCCCCGGAAACTTTTAAATTTTTTCTTTGCTTATGAAACTATCAAGAATAGCGGAACATACGTGGGGTATTCTCGGAGACCCTTAGACATGAGGAATCAATTTTTTTTTTATGTCGTCTGTCGTCACTATTTGTTTGTACCACCCTTTTAGATGTCGTGCCGGTCGGGCGTGACGGGCTCGCGAAGTGTTCAAGGAGGGTGTATGCCTATCCAGGGTTATCCCGGTGTGAGGGTGGGTCTTTCCCAGTCCAGGCGGCGCTGACGTCCTCCACCGATAGGTTCCGAGTATCTTCGTGTATTCAGATGGCGGCGATGTCCCGAAGTCTTGACGGGAAGGGGTTTCTTGACGTGGTAATAATAACACGTAAATGATAAGTCTTCCTAAGAAGCGCTCGCAGGACTCTTCAGGAGTGATCGTTGAAGTATTACAAGCTATAAAGGTCTGCGCGCTCGTGTTCTGACCACTTTACCTGTACCGAGAGCCGCGAATCGCTTCCTTTTTACATGACTGCCCAAAAATAAGTGTAATGTTTTCAGGGTTCACGTATGATTGTATGTGAGTTTCTTTATTCCACCATAACTTTAAAATGCCTGAACGGATTTGGATGTATGGGGTATCGTTAGAATCCTTACATTATTTCGAGTGACATAGGCAATATCGCGACAGTACGGCTCCATTTTCAAATGAGAGAAAAAAAAACTTCAATTATTTACAATATGGGTATCCTATTGAAGGCCTTGATGAGCACATTCCAAAACTATATAATTTATTGGCATACATTTTACATAGGTAGGGTGTACATGCAAAAAAGACATTTCATCTTTGGCTGCAAACGATTTAATCATTTATATAACACTGCAAATGTCTAAATGGGTGAATGGTTTGGTAGATGATTGAGTTATTATTAGAATTCTTTCACACAACATACTTAGGCAAATAATAATAAAAAAATGGTTAACATTAACACAATGCCAACTATTGCACAGCGGTAAACAAAAATGTACCTAAACTTCCAAAAGAATAAAACTTGTCACTAAAATGTATAAAATAAAAAATAAATAGGTACTTAATTAAAAATTAATAAACACGACTGCCGTGCTAAAACCGAACTAAACAGTAAAAAACAAGTCCATAAAACTTACATACACATACATACCGGTCAAAATCATAACCCTCCTTTTTTCTTCGCCGTAGTCGGTTAAAAACAAAAACCCAACTGTAAACACATAACTGAAATGAAAAGAGAAAAACAAGCAATGAACATTGCTTTTTGTAAGGTATGTATTGCAGGCGGGGACAAACCAATAACCTGAAATATTATGGTGTACCTACCTAACTTTTGTTTGTCCCCGCCTGCAATACCTGACAAAAAACAAAACTCAATGCTTGTTTTAACCGACTTCAAAAAGGAAGAGGTTCTCAGTTCGTCTGTATGTTTTCATTGTTTTTATTTTTTATTACGCCATCTCCGCCAATTGTGAATTGATTTTGATGATTATTTTTTTGTTTCTTTGGTCATGCGTCAGAGGTGGTTTAAAGGTACTTATACATAAATTATTAAAATACTAATTTAAAATAAAAAGAATGTATTTAAAGTTAGTAATTGTCAAGAACAACAAATTATGAAAGTTTGTGAATACAAATATTTTGGACTTATTCTATACTCTAAAGGTTTAGGTAGTTAATGAAATGAAATGAAATGAAATGAAATGAAATGAAATGAAATGAAATTGTTTATTCTGTAAATAGGATATCAGAATCACTTTTACACGTCATGTTAAAAAAAAAAAAATAAGTTCGATGAGTTCGGCGTTTCTATCTGACTACTCTGAGAAGAAAGGCCGAAACAAACTCAGAGGTCGCAGTCTCTTTTAAGGTCCAGACATAATCTTGGTCAGGTCATATGAGGACCATGTAGATTAGAGTCTGAAATGGTCTTTTGAGGAAAGAACCACACAGATTTGAGTGGACCTGTCCAGTCAGTGCAAGCATTTGTCAGTAACCGAGGAGCTCAACTCAGAGCTTAAGGAGCTCAACGACTCGACGAACAATACCAAAGAAAGGACATTTGGGTAGGCCGCTAAAAGTACTCAAACTGCCAGATTAAAACTAAAGAAAGAGAGAAAAGAGATAATAAAAATGATCCACATAGTCCTCACATTCACAATAATTAAAATAAAATAATACTTTACAAAGTAATAATGTCATTTTGTATAAAATATTCAACAATGTCAATTTGTAGGTTTATAAAACTGGTATATTGTAATGATTTTAGATAATAATTAAAATGTCAAGTTCTAAGGTTTTAGCAGAGCGAGAAGCTCAATCCCATGCTTTTTTGTCTTCTAAATAATCCGCAATTTTATAGTACCCTTTTTTACAAAGTTTGGTTTTAATACAGCCTTTAAATCGTTTAATGGGTAAATTTCTAATATTAATGGAAAGTTTGTTGTAAAAGCGTATACATTGACCCATGAACGAGTTGCCTACTCTGTGGAGACGAGTGCGATGTACAGCAAGATTGTGTTTGTTCCTGGTATTTATACTATGAATATCGGACATTTTCTTAAAATTTGATATATCTTTGTGTACCTACATACAACAGGTTTTCAAATATATATTGTGAGGCTACAGTCAGAATATCTACTTCTTTGAATTTTTCTCTAAGGGAATCTCTTGGACCTAGGTTGTAAATGGCTCGAACAGCCCTTTTCTGTAAAACAAAGATAGTATTAATGTCCGCACAGGTTCCCCAGAGAAGAATTCCATATGACATAAGACTATGAAAATAACTAAAATAAACAATTCTGGCTGTATCTACGTCAGTTATCTGTCTAATTTTTTTAACAGCATAGGCGGCCGAACTAAGCCTTCCTGACAGTTTTTCTATGTGTGGGCCCCATTGTAATTTGCCGTCAATAGTTATTCCAAGAAAAACCGTTGAATCAAAATCAATAAAAAAAGGTAAACAAATCGTTAAAAGGGTTTTTATAGTTGACACTTTCTTGTTTGTTGCTTCGGGAAGTACCTGTGTCGCATAAACAGGGAGCCGGACGCTCGGTGTCACCACTGCGTCGAATGCCGGGAGGACACGGCGCAGCATACGCTGGCAGAGTGTGCAGCTTGGGAGGAGCCGCGCCGTGCCCTCATCTCAGAAGTAGGCAGTGACTTGTCGCTGTCGGCCGTAGTCAATGCCATGGTCGGCAGCGAGGAGTCCTGGGACGCGGTGGTTTCCTACTGCGAGACAGTCGTCGCGCAGAGTCGGAGAGGGAGATCTCATCCACTCACCCGGCCGGGCGTCGGCGGAGGGCGGATAACGCCCTCTTCCAGCCCCCCTAAATGGGTCCAGGGGTGACGGACTCGGGGACGTCCGTAGCCCCCCACACATCATGACCCGAGGTGGCGGCACGTAGTGTTCCACGCGCGCCCCTCTTAGACGTCACGGGGGGAGTCAAACAGTCGGGGGTTGCGGAAGATTTTTACGTTCCCGCGACCCCGGCGTAGGTGTGAGTCGGAACATCGGGGTAGTTTTTAGTCAGTAAGAGTCTGACAGACCCCTCCGCTTAGGTTTTTTTTTTTTTTTTTTTTAAACTTCTACCTCCAACACTATCGGAGCCTATGTCTGTCTGTTTTACTTTCATACCAGTTTTCGCATTTTTGCCTCTCGTACTTTTATTCCACATGCTTTTCTTTCTTTCATTCATCTTCGTTCCATTCTTTTTTGGGTGTGAGTCCCAGCTATCAGCTAAGTAACTGAATTTTCCTTTTTTTTTATATTTCAGTTTTGGTTACAACACGAAATAACAGTGACACGATTTTTAATTTGTCTTACATTCCTACTTGCTTTATAATATTACTTATCTTATGATATACACTTCTTTCTATTTTTTATTTAGCCTTATATCTATTCTACATTACATTATTTCTTCTTACTGTGACATAAGGATAAGTTTACAGTTTCTTATCTTGTCACCGAATTGTCTCACAGAGACGGTAGACAAGTTCATATTAGTCTAACTTTACATCTGTACTCAACATTTATAATTTTATATGTGTAATCTAGACTCATTTCTATTTTTTGCATATTGTATTTTCCTATTTATTTCAACTAATTTACAGCTTTTTGATTTAATGCTAGTCTCTAATATATTCTATTATATCATGACAGCATTTTTACTTATTCTGTCTTGTTTCTTTCTATTACCTGTGATGCTGTGTCTGTACAATATTTTAGGAATGAGTCCCGTTTCTTTCCAGTCATAATTTCTGGTATATTTTTAGCAACTATTTCGATGGCGAGTTTCTGCTCCGTTTCGAATTTTATTTTTGCGTTTATGGGGCACTCAAGCAGAATGTGCGGAACTGACTCCTCGACACCAGGTTCACAGGCGCATGATGGGTTCTCCTTACACTTGAAACGTTTCAAGTATGCAGAAAACCCACAATGCCCCGTCAAGATTTGTGTGGTTATACTCGTGTGAGTCATTTTCCGCACCACACCATACGCTGTTACCGCATCTGGGAAGAAAATTTTGGTACCCGAGGCTGTGTCACTTGATCGATATCTCCCGTTCCATTCGTCAAGCGTTTCCGACCGGATTCGTCGCTTGACGAATGACACGGGACACAGATCGTAGTCCGGCCTCTTCTTCAACCCCAGGGCGGCCTCCTTGGCGAGCTGGTCGGCTCTCTCGTTTCCCTCCAACCCTACGTGGGCCTTTATCCAAAACAAGGAGACACTCTTGTTCTGGAGCTTGCTGCGACGTAAGGTGTCTCTAGTGTCCACTGCCAATCGGTGAAGGGAACTTGTATTGATAACCGACTGGAGGGCCGCCATAGAGTCGCTGAAGATGCCGAACGAGGTTTCACGGGACTTGAGAACTTCTTCCGCCGCTCTTTGTAGGGCCAGGAGTTCCGCCTGGTAGACGGTACAGTAAGACGGCAAGGCAAGTTTGAGGGCCTTTGTCTCGGCGGTGGCATTCCACAGGGATACTACTGCTCCGACTCTGCCCTCAATCTTGCTGCCGTCTGTGAAGATCCTCACAGCAAAACTGCTGTGGTTCTGGTATTGTTCTTCGTCCACCAGGCTTCCGAGATCCAGGCTTATTTGCTCCGCAGGATGTGGGGCCTCCAGCGCTGGGTCCACCCGCTCTACCTCCCTGTCTCCCAGTACGGGCTGGGGTACCCCTCTCCTGGCTCCGTATAGTGCAGCTGCTTCTTGAATACGAAGATCGAGTGGGAGTATCCCAGCCAGCACCAAGGCCGAGTTTAGGGAGACAGTGCGGTATGCTCTGCACATTTTCTGGGCGATTCCACGCTGGACCGTCCCAAGCTGCTTGACAATGCCCAACTTTTTTGCGGCCGGTGCCCAGACGCTCGCGGCATACAGGATTATGGGCTCTATACATGCAATGTACACTAGCCGTATAACTTCTGGGTGCAGCCCCCAACTGACCTTTGCGGCTCTACATAGCTGCTTATAGATGCCGATAGCCTTTCTGCAAACGAGTGAGGCGTGGGTGTTGAAGGTCAGTTTTTCGTCGATGGTTACGCCCAGGAGCTTTATTTCTTTCGACATGCCAATGTCGATCCCCCCCATGCTCAGGCGCGGTGTGTCGTATTTTAGTTTTTTAGTTATGACCATCGCAGTGGTTTTGTGCGGGGCAAATTTCAACTTATTTTCGACACCCCACGCCAGAACATGGTTGAGCGTGGCGTTGGCTCGCTCTTCAATCTCTAGTGCGGTATCTCCGTTAAAAACCAATAGAAAGTCGTCCGCAAACGCCTGGACGTAGTTACCCATATTCTCTGCTGCTTTGAGGAGGGGGTCTAAAACCAAATTCCAAAGGATTGGCCCACCAATTGAGCCCTGGACACAGTCCTTGCTTGTGTCCTTACTGTATACTTCCCCTCCGTATCTGACTGAAACTTTTCGGTCCCGGAGGTAGCTATCAATGACTCGCCGAAGATTTATCGGACAGTTTTCCTCCGCCAGACGGACTCTTATCGCTGGCCACCAGGCGCTGTCGAACGCTCCCTCTATGTCTAAGGATACGAGCGTAACAATCTTTTTTAATGCAAGTTTTTCGTTTATTTACTGCATGAGAGCATAGAGGGAGTCTTCGGTGCTCCTTTGTGGCATGAATCCGTACTGACGGGTCCCCTTCCTTGGTAAAAGATGGTATTTTAGGCGAGCCACTAACATCTTTTCGAAAAAAATTCCTAAAATGGGCAGCAGTCCAATCGGCCTATAAGATTTGGGAGCGAAATAATTCTCTTTTCCGGGTTTTCTAAGGATAACGACTGTTGCCTCCTTCCAGGCTGTGGGGAAGTGATGGTGTTCTAGGCACTTGTTAAGGAAGTTTAAAATTACTTCTGGGTCGTTGCCCACGGCATGACAGCAAATGTCAGCGATGAACCCGGTGCCTTCTTTGGGTTAAAGGATTCCATCGAGTTTTTTAATTCTGCCATCGTAAACGATGGGTCGCAAGGGTCATTTTGTTTGCCACAGTTTACGTTTTCTGCTTTGACTCGAATAGATCGGTGGTGAGCGTTATCGCATTTTATAAGGTCTTCCGGGTAAAACGTTTCCGCTAGAAACTTCACGGAGCCTTTCCAGCACATCACCATTCCTCTCCAATGGCAGATCCTCCTCTCTATGTTGCGTCCTACCTATGGTTTTTTTTTTTTTTTTTTTTTTTCGGCAGGAGTGGGAAATCCTCATGGACGTCCAGGCTGCTTCACATACGAACCAGCCTGGGCAGTGCCGGACTCTTACCGGCTAAAACCACACTCCTTCCTTACAATTCGTCCGCAGACTCTTGGTCCGCGCCCTTATGACTCTAAATTTTTATTTTATTCGCTTATGTGTTACTTTACAGGCAATGCTTAGTGCTACTCCGCCCCACCACAGGTGGAGCCGTCACAACTTATGCTTAGTTATAATTATGTAAAATCTTGTTACTGTTTGTCCAACACCTTGAATATACTACTTAATGACTAAAATTTACTTTAAGCTACAGCTGTATAACTATAGTTATGAGACGAACTTAATCTAGGGTTTATGACTATGTGACTTATGACTTAAATGAACAATAAACAAAAGACTTTAATTTTTTTTTATTGTATTGATGGTACCTACCTACGGTTAGGTTAGGTTAGGTTAGGTTAGGTTTTTTTTTTTTTTTTTTTTTTTTTTCGGCAGGAGTGGGAAATCCTCATGGACGTCCAGGCTGCTTCACATACGAACCAGTCTGGGCAGTGCCGGACTCTTACCGGCTAAAACCACACTCCTTCCTTACAATTCATCCGCAGACTCTTGGTCCGCGCCCTTATGACTCTAAATTTGTTATTTATTCGCTTATGTGTTACTTTACAGGCAATGCTTAGTGGTACTCCGCCCCACCACAGGTGGAGCCGTCACAACTTATGCTTAGTTACATGTAAAATCTTGTTACTGTTTGTCCATCACCTTGAATATACTACTTAATAACTAAAATTTACTTTAAGCTACAGCTGTATAAGTATAGTTATGAGATTTTTTTTTTTTTTTTTTTTTATTATTGTGTTGAAGTATGCATGCATGTTGACTTTTCAATTATGTTAACGTATATATATATATATATATTTTTTTTTTTTTTTTTTTTTTTTGTCAAGTTTATAGTCTCGGGTAGTTATTTTCTTACTGACTGCTGTGAGGGATGTGAAAACTGGGAGGGAGGGAATTGCAAAGTGTCATCAGCGCCTCCACGATCGCCATGTTGCGATGCATTATTGCTGTCTTAAGGTTGTAATCGACAACTGTTTGTGTTGGTGCATCCATTGCTTTCTTGGCGAAACGGCCTATGGCATCACTTGCGTCGTCGGTGTAATAGACACAGCTGGTTGTGTGTCTCGACACGGCCACTACCGCGTGGGGAACGCTGTAACGAATTTGGGTCTTTTCTGTTCGGGTGTTGATGATGATGACGCGCTCGTATGTGAGACCCTGAGATTCGTGGATGGTCAGGATGCGGGAACCCTCGCCAGATCCGTACCCCTGGCCACTCAGTGAGGATTTCTCCTCCTGTGTGTGCACCAGGAATAGCGTGTTCTGGGATTTTTTCGGGATATCCGCGCCGGAGAAGCCACATACCCTCAGTGAGTGAATGTTACTCGTAGATGTTTTTGACGAGTAGATCCCACCGTAGATGTCACTCAGTGCGAACGCGACGTCCATGGGGTTCCGGTGAGTACAGAGCAATTCCTGGGTGATCGCAACCACCATATCTGGACGGGTGTACCTGAGTGGAAATAGGTTTTCCCTGTCCAAATATGGTAGCTGATTGACATCCCCGATGAGGACAACTTCGTTTGCACCCGACAGCTTAGCGGCCATGACTATGGCCCCAAAATGGTTCATAAGGGCCTCATCCACCGTCAAACGATGGCACCTGTCTCCCTTCTTAAAGCCATTAGCTAGAACGGAGGCCATAGTTCGCACCTTAGTCTTTGCCTTATCGCCTAAGCGGTGCGAGAGCTTCTCTCTCAGGTCTTTTGCCGCTTCAGTTGTCGTAGTTACCACCACGTCGTTCTCCCCATCGAAGTGCCTCACCACCCACGTCGTCTTCCCGCAGCCCGGAACGCCGTTCACCCACTTGAAATTAATTATATTTGAGGTTCCCGAAATGGTTTGCGCCATCTCGAGAAACCTGTCGTCCAGCATTATTTCTGTGCAACGAGCTACCACCACTATTGGGTCCTCGTCGGGTGTCTCGAAAACCGGCTTTCCCCTCCTTTTCGACTCATCCTCGTTCCGTGTCACGAAGCCTCCCGTCGCGCTGTAGGCCGCCATGTATGAATCTTTCATACTCCCCACGATGACTCGGGATGTACTATTGTCGTACACAGCGGCGTCCGCCTCCTCGAGCAGGATCTTCAGCAGTCCCTCTGACTGAAGGTTGAAGCATTGTAAGAGCTTTTTACAGGTGAGGGTGTTTGCCTGTTTGGTAGCTCTTACGATCGCCAGGAACTCGAGGAAGGCGTTGTGTATGTGGTCCGAGGGGCTCGACACCGGGATGTATTCAGGGAGGCAGACCTGTCCTTTATCAGCTCTTGTTGGCGTCTTTTTCGGAGGAGACTTGCCCGCCTCCTTCGGAGATTTCCTTAGGAAGCTAGCGAGAGCCTCCCCCTGTCTGTGGGCAGGTTCAGAGATGCCAGAGCGGGTTGCCCCGCTATGACGATCTGTGAAGATGTTTTGTAGGAAGGTCTTGATTCCGGTCTTGATCCCGGCAAGTCGACTTGTGTCCTGTCCATGACGCTCTGGAGTACTTCTGCACTGCAGTGTTTCCCTTTCTTCGGCGATTTTTTGTTGCATTCGCTCTGAGCCGCTGAGCGTTGTTTGAGGTGACGACAGGTTGCCCTGTTGTACGGTGTGCTTCTCTTTTGGGGGTTTAAGATATCCTAAAGTTTCCCCTCTGTCCTCGTACACTATCACCTCATGTGCTTCTGCGGCTTTTATGCATCCTAGGCGGTCCGCAACTTCGCCCTTGATATCGTCGATGATCATGGCATCTACACTGATTATTCGAGCCGAGTGTCCAGGAGCTTCCCTTAATCGTTGGAGTAACGAGCTTGCTTGGGCAAATGGGGTTTCCTCTCTCCACTCGAGTAACGCAATTTTTTTGTCTTTGAATTGCATCACTCGGCACTGGATACTGAAGAAATCCATCGCAGGCAGATCGGTGTATTTTCTGCTTTTGATGCTTGTTTTCGCTGTGCTTCCATTGATCAGGGCTGCTAGGCCAGGTGGTATGGTGACTTTGGTTTTGCTCGGTCTTAGTCTGCAGAAGCTGACTCCAAAGGTCTCTTGCGGGCGGTTCATGAACAGTGCTACACCTCTGAGTCGTATGCCAGGCTCGCCAGCTGCCCCCCACGCCAGCAGGCACGGTATGGGGTTGGCATCGGAGGCCCTTGTCGTAGTGGTTATTTCGTCCGTTGATGATTCGTTTTGTGAAGTCGTTGTTGTGTCTGAGGCGATAATGCTGGTCGTCATGTTTGGCTGGTTTTGTATCAGAGTTGGGTCAAATGTGGTTTGTAGTCGTGGTAGGGTTTGTTTCATGATTGTTGTCATTTGTTTGAGTGATTGTGTCTGTGCTGAGGTTGGTGTTGGTGTCAGTATTGTAGTTCTTTGCATGTCAGTCGGCGTGATGTTTATTGTTGTTCTGTTTTGAGATTGTGTAGGTGTTGTGGTCAGTATGGTTGTTATTGCTGTGGTTGTATGTGTGTTAGTCGGCGTGATGGTTGTTGTTGTTACGTTATTTGGTTGCGTCGATTGTAGGGTTGGTGTTAGTGTTGTTGTTCTTGTTGGTAGTGTATTAACGTTGTTTGTTTGTGTCGATGATAAGGTTGGTGTTTGTGTTGTGGTTGTGTGTATGTTGGTCGGTGCGATATTGGTAGTTGCTGTGTTGGTTGCTTGCGTGTTGGTTTGTAGGTGTGGTTAGGTTAGGTTAGGTTAGGTTAGGTTAGGTTAGGTTAGGTTAGGTTAGGTTAGGTTAGGTTAGGTTAGGTTAGGTTAGGTTAGGTTAGGTTAGGTTAGGTTAGGTTAGGTTAGGTTAGGTTAGGTTAGGTTAGGTTAGGTTAGGTTAGGTTAGGTTAGGTTTTTTTTTTTTTTTTTTTTTTTTTGTTTGGCAGGAGTGGGAAATCCTCATGGACGCCCAGACTGTCTCACTATTGAGCCAGTCTGGGCAGTGCCGGACTTTTACCGGCTAAAAACCACTCCTGCCTTTCTTAGTGTCCCTCTGACATTATCAGAGCCCTTGGTTTTCAAATGTTTTTAAATTAATTGCCTATCAATTTTTTCCAGCTTTCTTTTAAAGTTAAGTTAAAACGGCTAATTCGGGTTTCCTGTGGTATGACCACCAACAACAAACGAAAAAAAAAAGACGTAATAAAATTTATATCCGAAGCTCGACTATTTGCAATACTTTACACTAATTTACTTTTTACTACTATTTATGCCAAACTATTTAGTATGATACATAAGCTATATAATTATTATACATTTAGTATCATACAATTTCTTAAGCTATTTTATTCCTTCTATTGACAATGGTTGCTATCATGCAACAATATTTTAAAAACTCTTTTCTTCTCTTTCCCTGTATTAGGTTTGGTAGGTTCTGGACAACCAATGCGACAGGAAGTTTCTGCTCTGCTTCGAACCGCATCTTGGCAGTGATGGGGCACTCCAGCAATATGTGCAGGACTGTCTCTTCCACGCCAGGCTCACAGGCGCACGATGGATTCTCTTTACACTTGAAGCGTTTCAGGTATGCAGAGAATCCCCCGTGCCCCGTCAGAATTTGTGTGGTTAAACTTGTTGGAACCATCCTGCGCACCACGCCATACGCCATCACCGCATCAGGGAAGAAAAGCTTAGTACCCGAAGCTGTGTCACCCGACCTATATCTCCCGTTCCATTCGTCAAGCGTTTCCGACCGGATTCTTCGCTTGACGAATGATACGGGACACAAGTCGTAGTCTGGCCTCTTCTTCGACCCCTGGGCGGCTTCCTTCGCGAGCTGGTCGGCTCTCTCATTTCCCTCCAGACCTGCGTGGGCCTTGATCCAGAACAAGGAGACACTCTTGTTCTGGAGCTTACAGCGTCGTATGGTGTCTCTTGTTTTCACGGCCAAGGGGTGGGGGGAACTGACGTTGGTCACCGACTGAAGAGCCGCCATAGAGTCGCTGAAGATGCCGAACGTGGCTTCACTACGCTTTAGCGCTTCCTCTGCTGCTCTTTGTAGTGCCAGGAGTTCGGCCTGATAGACGGTACAGTAGGACGGCAAAGCAAGCTTGAGGGCCTTCGTTTCGGTGGTGCTATTCCACAAGGATAGCGCCGCTCCGACTTTGCCCTCAATCTTGCTGCCGTCGGTGAAAATCCGCACAGCAAAATTGCTGTGGTTGTTGTAGGCTTCCTCGTCTACCAGGCTTCCATACTCCAGACTCACTTGCTCCGCGGGGTGCGGGGCCTCTATCGCTGGGGCCATCCGCTCAACCTCCCTGTCTCCTAATACGGGCTGAGGCACCCCCCTCTTGGCTCCGTACAGTGCAGCCACTTCCCGAATACGGAGGTCGAGTGGGAGTATCCCAGCCAGAACCAGTGCCGAGTTTAGGGAGACTGTGCGGTAGGCTCTGCACAGCTTCTGGGCAAACCCTCTCTGGACGACGTTAAGCTGCTTCCTGATCCCCAACTTGTTGGCAGCTGGTGCCCATGCACTTGCGGCGTACAGCACAGTTGGCTCCACTGCTGCAGTGTATATAGCCCTTATCACCTCCGGGTGCAGACCCCAACTGACCCGGGCTGCCCTGGCCAGCTGCTTGTACATAGCTATCGCCTTCTTACAGGCGATAGCTATGTGTTTGTTGAAGGTGAGTTTGGCGTCAATGACTAGGCCTAATATTTTAACATCTTGGGACATTCCAATGTCGATCCCCCCCATGCTCAAGCGCGGTGTGTCATACTTCAGCTTCCGCGTTAGCACCATCGCACAGGTTTTGTGCGGCGCGAATTTCAGACGATTCCTGACACCCCACGCTCGAACATGTTCGAGAGCGGCATTGGCTTGTCCCTCGATTTCGTGTTCTGTATCGCCGCAAAACACCAACACTACATCGTCGGCAAATGCCTGACAGTAGTCGCCCCTCCTCTCCAGCTGTTTCAAGAGCGGGTCAAGAAGCAGATTCCAGAATATAGGCCCACCTATGGATCCCTGGACGCATCCCTTGCTGGTCTGTCTCCTGGTCTCCTCCCCGGCGTACCTCACGGTGACCACCCTGTCACTGAGGTAGCTGCTGACTACCCGTCTCAAATTTACCGGACACTTTTCCTCAGCCAATCGTACTTTAATAGCAGGCCACCACGCACTGTCGAAAGCTCCCTCGATATCCAGTGACACAAGCGTGACGATCTTCTTTTGTGCCAGCTGTGTGCGGATGTACTGCACGAGAGTAACGAGGGAGTCTTCAGTGCTTTTTTGGGGCATAAAGCCATATTGGCGAGTACTGATCCTGGGCAGCAAGTAGAATTTGAGACGAGCAACCAGCATCTTTTCGTACACTTTCCCAAGGACAGGCAAAAGCCCAATCGGCCTGTACGACTTTGGTACGGTGTACGAGTTTTTGCCCGGCTTTCTGAGCACAACCACCGTAGCCTCCTTCCAGATCTTAGGGAAGTGGTGGAGCGCCAGGCATTTGTTGAGCAACGCCAGGAAGTAGTCAGGGTCACACTTTATGACCTGGGAGCAAATGTCGGCTGTGAAGCCGTCGGCTCCCGGTGCCTTTCTTGGGTTGAACGACAACATAGATCTGCTAAGCTCGCTTTGGGTAAACGGTGGGTCATGTTGCTCACCATTACTCCATCCGTTTACCGTCTCTGCCAGATGTCGGATTTGGCAATGATTCATGTTGTCGTCTTCCTCTCGGTCCTCGGGATAAAACGTCTCGGCCAACAGCCTCACCGATCCTTTCGCGTCCAGTGTCTTTCCTTCAACTTGCAGCGGCAGATCTTCTTCCCTTTTGGCTGTTCTGCCCATGACCCGATAAATCCCTTCCCAAACCCCCTCTCTGTCCTGTTTCTGGCAAAACTTCTTCCAGCTCTCCGTTTGGGCTCTCATCACTGCAGTCTCATAATCTTCTTTTGCTTCTAGGTACAGCTCGACGACCATCGCTCTCCGGACCGGCGCTGCACTCCTAACTCTCACTTTCTTGGTGGCGACTAGTTTCTTCTTCTCCTCGAGCTCTTCGGACCACCACGGCATGGTAAGTGTTTCTGTGTTCTTTTTATTTGGAATAGTGTCTCTACATGTGTCTGTTATGGCTTGTGTGTATGTGTGTGTGATTGTTTCTAACTGCTCTACGGTGTGTGTGTTTGACAGATCCACTAGGGTTAACTTTCTGTCCAGCATAACCTGAGACAGTTTCTCATGAAACTGCCTCCAGTTAGCTTTTCTGGTGTTGTATACCCTAGTGGTTCGTTCTATGGCTATTCCTTTGGATTTGATTAAATGTATGCTAAATGTTATGCCGTTGTGGTCGGAACTCGTGAGACCTTCGTCGATCCGCCAGTCGTCCACCAGGTCGAGCATGTCCGCCGAACAGGCCGTCACGTCTACGTGGCTGCTGTACCTCACCCCGCCTCTCACGGTATCAAAAGTTGGGATGTCCCCCATGTTGAGAATCTGCAGGCCCAATTCCCCCAGTGCCCCACACATCTGCTCCCCTCTCGAGTCCTCGTTGCAGCCACCCCACCAAGTACTCTTCGCGTTTGCGTCTCCTCCAATAATCAACCTATTGGAGCCCATCTCTCGCTCTATGCGCTTTAGGTGCTCCAGGTATGGCTCTATGGGCTTGTCCGGCTCGAAGTAGAAGGACACCAGCGTGATCGTCCAGGCTCTGGTTCGGACTCCCACCACGACGATATTGTTTGTGGTGAGTTGTGGGTACTGTAGGATGTCTAGGTCTTTATCTAAGACGGCTATTGCGGCCTTTACAGTCCCTTCTCCTCCCTCAGAGCTCTGGAAGACCCTTACGCCCCGGTAGCCCTTCATCCTTCTCACTCCACCCACATATGGCTCCTGGAGCATAGCAACGGCGACCTTGCGCTTGTCAGCTTCCAGCAAAAGCTCGTTTGTCGCTAGCTGACTCCGTTGCAGGTTGGCCTGAATCATCTTGTACTCGGTGAGGGCCGCAGGGACCACTTTAGCAATACGCTACTGACAGGCGTGCCAGCGAGTCCCATTTAACGCGTATCGGGCACTCGCTGTCGAAGGCGTTGTGGTCGGTCTTATCTGCTTTGGCCAGGAAGCAGTTATGGCACTTTGGCGCCTCCGCCGCAAGTCGTGACGGGCAGTCCGCTCGCATGTGGGGCTCACCACAGTGGGTGCAGAGGTCGGCAGGCTGCGTGCACAGTTTACGGCTGTGGCCATAGCGCAGACAGCGAGTGCACTGCACCAGTGGGGACTGATCCTGCACTCGCACTCGCTGTAGGTCGATGTGCACACGACCCGCCATCGTCAGCCTCTGCCATACTGAAGGGGACACCTGCAGGATGACGTGGCACATGTGGGGGTTCCTCGTCTTGCGACGGTACTTCACCCCCATCCTTACGTCTTCTACAGGTATGTCCCCGATCAGGTGGGTGTTCTGCCGCTGCAGGGCCTGGGTTAACTCCACATCGGTGTGGCAGGAGAGGACATCCTTGATGATAACCAGCGGATCTTTGTTCTTGACCTCTTCTACTACCAGACCGCCCGACTTCCTTATCCGCTCTGTAACCCTGGTCAGCTCTTCCCTGGTCCTGAAGCCGACCACCACTTTCTGGTCCCTCACTTTGCGCAGCCGTTCAACTCGGGTCCCCTCGTTCCTGGCGTCCACCGCCGTCCTGAGCTTCTCAACAAGATCAATTTTTTGAAGTTCTATGTTCGCCAGACGCACGTGCGAGGTGTCAAAAGACGCGTCTCGGCGCGGGCTAGCGATCTACGAGGTTGTTGGAATTAATTTAGAAGAAAAATTTTGTGTTTTTGCAGAAAAACGTGTTTTTCGACTGAAAAACCTGAGATTACGACTACCAGACAGGACTCGAGTTCGCGGAACGCGCACAGGAATACAGGTAAGGCAGGTAAGTAACTATTGCGACTAAAAGAAAAATGATTTTAGGGAAGAATTTCGAGATAAAAATTAATTAAGGGTTGAGAATTTTGAAAAATTTGGCAAGGTCCCAGAACGAATAACCTTTCGTGTTTTTGTCAAAAATGATTAGTCAGATAGTAGGGCGGAGCCTATTAAAAATCAAAATAGCTGAAAACAGCGTCAAAATGCGTCACCGGGATGCAAAGTTATTATGATTTAATGAAATCACGGTCCACCTAAGGTGGATTTCGTGGGGTGCCTCAGGGTACTGTATTAAATTGTTGTAAAAAGTTTTTTGAAGTTCTATGTTCGCCAGACGCACGTGCGAGGTGTCAAAAGACGCGTCTCGGCGCGGGCTAGCGATCTACGAGGTTGTTGGAATTAATTTAGAAGAAAAATTTTGTGTTTTTGCAGAAAAACGTGTTTTTCGACTGAAAAACCTGAGATTACGACTACCAGACAGGACTCGAGTTCGCGGAACGCGCACAGGAATACAGGTAAGGCAGGTAAGTAACTATTGCGACTAAAAGAAAAATGATTTTAGGGAAGAATTTCGAGATAAAAATTAATTAAGGGTTGAGAATTTTGAAAAATTTGGCAAGGTCCCAGAACGAATAACCTTTCGTGTTTTTGTCAAAAATGATTAGTCAGATAGTAGGGCGGAGCCTATTAAAAATCAAAATAGCTGAAAACAGCGTCAAAATGCGTCACCGGGATGCAAAGTTATTATGATTTAATGAAATCACGGTCCACCTAAGGTGGATTTCGTGGGGTGCCTCAGGGTACTGTATTAAATTGTTGTAAAAAGTTTTTTGAAGTTCTATGTTCGCCAGACGCACGTGCGAGGTGTCAAAAGACGCGTCTCGGCGCGGGCTAGCGATCTACGAGGTTGTTGGAATTAATTTAGAAGAAAAATTTTGTGTTTTTGCAGAAAAACGTGTTTTTCGACTGAAAAACCTGAGATTACGACTACCAGACAGGACTCGAGTTCGCGGAACGCGCACAGGAATACAGGTAAGGCAGGTAAGTAACTATTGCGACTAAAAGAAAAATGATTTTAGGGAAGAATTTCGAGATAAAAATTAATTAAGGGTTGAGAATTTTGAAAAATTTGGCAAGGTCCCAGAACGAATAACCTTTCGTGTTTTTGTCAAAAATGATTAGTCAGATAGTAGGGCGGAGCCTATTAAAAATCAAAATAGCTGAAAACAGCGTCAAAATGCGTCACCGGGATGCAAAGTTATTATGATTTAATGAAATCACGGTCCACCTAAGGTGGATTTCGTGGGGTGCCTCAGGGTACTGTATTAAATTGTTGTAAAAAGTTTTTTGAAGTTCTATGTTCGCCAGACGCACGTGCGAGGTGTCAAAAGACGCGTCTCGGCGCGGGCTAGCGATCTACGAGGTTGTTGGAATTAATTTAGAAGAAAAATTTTGTGTTTTTGCAGAAAAACGTGTTTTTCGACTGAAAAACCTGAGATTACGACTACCAGACAGGACTCGAGTTCGCGGAACGCGCACAGGAATACAGGTAAGGCAGGTAAGTAACTATTGCGACTAAAAGAAAAATGATTTTAGGGAAGAATTTCGAGATAAAAATTAATTAAGGGTTGAGAATTTTGAAAAATTTGGCAAGGTCCCAGAACGAATAACCTTTCGTGTTTTTGTCAAAAATGATTAGTCAGATAGTAGGGCGGAGCCTATTAAAAATCAAAATAGCTGAAAACAGCGTCAAAATGCGTCACCGGGATGCAAAGTTATTATGATTTAATGAAATCACGGTCCACCTAAGGTGGATTTCGTGGGGTGCCTCAGGGTACTGTATTAAATTGTTGTAAAAAGTTTTTTGAAGTTCTATGTTCGCCAGACGCACGTGCGAGGTGTCAAAAGACGCGTCTCGGCGCGGGCTAGCGATCTACGAGGTTGTTGGAATTAATTTAGAAGAAAAATTTTGTGTTTTTGCAGAAAAACGTGTTTTTCGACTGAAAAACCTGAGATTACGACTACCAGACAGGACTCGAGTTCGCGGAACGCGCACAGGAATACAGGTAAGGCAGGTAAGTAACTATTGCGACTAAAAGAAAAATGATTTTAGGGAAGAATTTCGAGATAAAAATTAATTAAGGGTTGAGAATTTTGAAAAATTTGGCAAGGTCCCAGAACGAATAACCTTTCGTGTTTTTGTCAAAAATGATTAGTCAGATAGTAGGGCGGAGCCTATTAAAAATCAAAATAGCTGAAAACAGCGTCAAAATGCGTCACCGGGATGCAAAGTTATTATGATTTAATGAAATCACGGTCCACCTAAGGTGGATTTCGTGGGGTGCCTCAGGGTACTGTATTAAATTGTTGTAAAAAGTTTTTTGAAGTTCTATGTTCGCCAGACGCACGTGCGAGGTGTCAAAAGACGCGTCTCGGCGCGGGCTAGCGATCTACGAGGTTGTTGGAATTAATTTAGAAGAAAAATTTTGTGTTTTTGCAGAAAAACGTGTTTTTCGACTGAAAAACCTGAGATTACGACTACCAGACAGGACTCGAGTTCGCGGAACGCGCACAGGAATACAGGTAAGGCAGGTAAGTAACTATTGCGACTAAAAGAAAAATGATTTTAGGGAAGAATTTCGAGATAAAAATTAATTAAGGGTTGAGAATTTTGAAAAATTTGGCAAGGTCCCAGAACGAATAACCTTTCGTGTTTTTGTCAAAAATGATTAGTCAGATAGTAGGGCGGAGCCTATTAAAAATCAAAATAGCTGAAAACAGCGTCAAAATGCGTCACCGGGATGCAAAGTTATTATGATTTAATGAAATCACGGTCCACCTAAGGTGGATTTCGTGGGGTGCCTCAGGGTACTGTATTAAATTGTTGTAAAAAGTTTTTTGAAGTTCTATGTTCGCCAGACGCACGTGCGAGGTGTCAAAAGACGCGTCTCGGCGCGGGCTAGCGATCTACGAGGTTGTTGGAATTAATTTAGAAGAAAAATTTTGTGTTTTTGCAGAAAAACGTGTTTTTCGACTGAAAAACCTGAGATTACGACTACCAGACAGGACTCGAGTTCGCGGAACGCGCACAGGAATACAGGTAAGGCAGGTAAGTAACTATTGCGACTAAAAGAAAAATGATTTTAGGGAAGAATTTCGAGATAAAAATTAATTAAGGGTTGAGAATTTTGAAAAATTTGGCAAGGTCCCAGAACGAATAACCTTTCGTGTTTTTGTCAAAAATGATTAGTCAGATAGTAGGGCGGAGCCTATTAAAAATCAAAATAGCTGAAAACAGCGTCAAAATGCGTCACCGGGATGCAAAGTTATTATGATTTAATGAAATCACGGTCCACCTAAGGTGGATTTCGTGGGGTGCCTCAGGGTACTGTATTAAATTGTTGTAAAAAGTTTTTTGAAGTTCTATGTTCGCCAGACGCACGTGCGAGGTGTCAAAAGACGCGTCTCGGCGCGGGCTAGCGATCTACGAGGTTGTTGGAATTAATTTAGAAGAAAAATTTTGTGTTTTTGCAGAAAAACGTGTTTTTCGACTGAAAAACCTGAGATTACGACTACCAGACAGGACTCGAGTTCGCGGAACGCGCACAGGAATACAGGTAAGGCAGGTAAGTAACTATTGCGACTAAAAGAAAAATGATTTTAGGGAAGAATTTCGAGATAAAAATTAATTAAGGGTTGAGAATTTTGAAAAATTTGGCAAGGTCCCAGAACGAATAACCTTTCGTGTTTTTGTCAAAAATGATTAGTCAGATAGTAGGGCGGAGCCTATTAAAAATCAAAATAGCTGAAAACAGCGTCAAAATGCGTCACCGGGATGCAAAGTTATTATGATTTAATGAAATCACGGTCCACCTAAGGTGGATTTCGTGGGGTGCCTCAGGGTACTGTATTAAATTGTTGTAAAAAGTTTTTTGAAGTTCTATGTTCGCCAGACGCACGTGCGAGGTGTCAAAAGACGCGTCTCGGCGCGGGCTAGCGATCTACGAGGTTGTTGGAATTAATTTAGAAGAAAAATTTTGTGTTTTTGCAGAAAAACGTGTTTTTCGACTGAAAAACCTGAGATTACGACTACCAGACAGGACTCGAGTTCGCGGAACGCGCACAGGAATACAGGTAAGGCAGGTAAGTAACTATTGCGACTAAAAGAAAAATGATTTTAGGGAAGAATTTCGAGATAAAAATTAATTAAGGGTTGAGAATTTTGAAAAATTTGGCAAGGTCCCAGAACGAATAACCTTTCGTGTTTTTGTCAAAAATGATTAGTCAGATAGTAGGGCGGAGCCTATTAAAAATCAAAATAGCTGAAAACAGCGTCAAAATGCGTCACCGGGATGCAAAGTTATTATGATTTAATGAAATCACGGTCCACCTAAGGTGGATTTCGTGGGGTGCCTCAGGGTACTGTATTAAATTGTTGTAAAAAGTTTTTTGAAGTTCTATGTTCGCCAGACGCACGTGCGAGGTGTCAAAAGACGCGTCTCGGCGCGGGCTAGCGATCTACGAGGTTGTTGGAATTAATTTAGAAGAAAAATTTTGTGTTTTTGCAGAAAAACGTGTTTTTCGACTGAAAAACCTGAGATTACGACTACCAGACAGGACTCGAGTTCGCGGAACGCGCACAGGAATACAGGTAAGGCAGGTAAGTAACTATTGCGACTAAAAGAAAAATGATTTTAGGGAAGAATTTCGAGATAAAAATTAATTAAGGGTTGAGAATTTTGAAAAATTTGGCAAGGTCCCAGAACGAATAACCTTTCGTGTTTTTGTCAAAAATGATTAGTCAGATAGTAGGGCGGAGCCTATTAAAAATCAAAATAGCTGAAAACAGCGTCAAAATGCGTCACCGGGATGCAAAGTTATTATGATTTAATGAAATCACGGTCCACCTAAGGTGGATTTCGTGGGGTGCCTCAGGGTACTGTATTAAATTGTTGTAAAAAGTTTTTTGAAGTTCTATGTTCGCCAGACGCACGTGCGAGGTGTCAAAAGACGCGTCTCGGCGCGGGCTAGCGATCTACGAGGTTGTTGGAATTAATTTAGAAGAAAAATTTTGTGTTTTTGCAGAAAAACGTGTTTTTCGACTGAAAAACCTGAGATTACGACTACCAGACAGGACTCGAGTTCGCGGAACGCGCACAGGAATACAGGTAAGGCAGGTAAGTAACTATTGCGACTAAAAGAAAAATGATTTTAGGGAAGAATTTCGAGATAAAAATTAATTAAGGGTTGAGAATTTTGAAAAATTTGGCAAGGTCCCAGAACGAATAACCTTTCGTGTTTTTGTCAAAAATGATTAGTCAGATAGTAGGGCGGAGCCTATTAAAAATCAAAATAGCTGAAAACAGCGTCAAAATGCGTCACCGGGATGCAAAGTTATTATGATTTAATGAAATCACGGTCCACCTAAGGTGGATTTCGTGGGGTGCCTCAGGGTACTGTATTAAATTGTTGTAAAAAGTTTTTTGAAGTTCTATGTTCGCCAGACGCACGTGCGAGGTGTCAAAAGACGCGTCTCGGCGCGGGCTAGCGATCTACGAGGTTGTTGGAATTAATTTAGAAGAAAAATTTTGTGTTTTTGCAGAAAAACGTGTTTTTCGACTGAAAAACCTGAGATTACGACTACCAGACAGGACTCGAGTTCGCGGAACGCGCACAGGAATACAGGTAAGGCAGGTAAGTAACTATTGCGACTAAAAGAAAAATGATTTTAGGGAAGAATTTCGAGATAAAAATTAATTAAGGGTTGAGAATTTTGAAAAATTTGGCAAGGTCCCAGAACGAATAACCTTTCGTGTTTTTGTCAAAAATGATTAGTCAGATAGTAGGGCGGAGCCTATTAAAAATCAAAATAGCTGAAAACAGCGTCAAAATGCGTCACCGGGATGCAAAGTTATTATGATTTAATGAAATCACGGTCCACCTAAGGTGGATTTCGTGGGGTGCCTCAGGGTACTGTATTAAATTGTTGTAAAAAGTTTTTTGAAGTTCTATGTTCGCCAGACGCACGTGCGAGGTGTCAAAAGACGCGTCTCGGCGCGGGCTAGCGATCTACGAGGTTGTTGGAATTAATTTAGAAGAAAAATTTTGTGTTTTTGCAGAAAAACGTGTTTTTCGACTGAAAAACCTGAGATTACGACTACCAGACAGGACTCGAGTTCGCGGAACGCGCACAGGAATACAGGTAAGGCAGGTAAGTAACTATTGCGACTAAAAGAAAAATGATTTTAGGGAAGAATTTCGAGATAAAAATTAATTAAGGGTTGAGAATTTTGAAAAATTTGGCAAGGTCCCAGAACGAATAACCTTTCGTGTTTTTGTCAAAAATGATTAGTCAGATAGTAGGGCGGAGCCTATTAAAAATCAAAATAGCTGAAAACAGCGTCAAAATGCGTCACCGGGATGCAAAGTTATTATGATTTAATGAAATCACGGTCCACCTAAGGTGGATTTCGTGGGGTGCCTCAGGGTACTGTATTAAATTGTTGTAAAAAGTTTTTTGAAGTTCTATGTTCGCCAGACGCACGTGCGAGGTGTCAAAAGACGCGTCTCGGCGCGGGCTAGCGATCTACGAGGTTGTTGGAATTAATTTAGAAGAAAAATTTTGTGTTTTTGCAGAAAAACGTGTTTTTCGACTGAAAAACCTGAGATTACGACTACCAGACAGGACTCGAGTTCGCGGAACGCGCACAGGAATACAGGTAAGGCAGGTAAGTAACTATTGCGACTAAAAGAAAAATGATTTTAGGGAAGAATTTCGAGATAAAAATTAATTAAGGGTTGAGAATTTTGAAAAATTTGGCAAGGTCCCAGAACGAATAACCTTTCGTGTTTTTGTCAAAAATGATTAGTCAGATAGTAGGGCGGAGCCTATTAAAAATCAAAATAGCTGAAAACAGCGTCAAAATGCGTCACCGGGATGCAAAGTTATTATGATTTAATGAAATCACGGTCCACCTAAGGTGGATTTCGTGGGGTGCCTCAGGGTACTGTATTAAATTGTTGTAAAAAGTTTTTTGAAGTTCTATGTTCGCCAGACGCACGTGCGAGGTGTCAAAAGACGCGTCTCGGCGCGGGCTAGCGATCTACGAGGTTGTTGGAATTAATTTAGAAGAAAAATTTTGTGTTTTTGCAGAAAAACGTGTTTTTCGACTGAAAAACCTGAGATTACGACTACCAGACAGGACTCGAGTTCGCGGAACGCGCACAGGAATACAGGTAAGGCAGGTAAGTAACTATTGCGACTAAAAGAAAAATGATTTTAGGGAAGAATTTCGAGATAAAAATTAATTAAGGGTTGAGAATTTTGAAAAATTTGGCAAGGTCCCAGAACGAATAACCTTTCGTGTTTTTGTCAAAAATGATTAGTCAGATAGTAGGGCGGAGCCTATTAAAAATCAAAATAGCTGAAAACAGCGTCAAAATGCGTCACCGGGATGCAAAGTTATTATGATTTAATGAAATCACGGTCCACCTAAGGTGGATTTCGTGGGGTGCCTCAGGGTACTGTATTAAATTGTTGTAAAAAGTTTTTTGAAGTTCTATGTTCGCCAGACGCACGTGCGAGGTGTCAAAAGACGCGTCTCGGCGCGGGCTAGCGATCTACGAGGTTGTTGGAATTAATTTAGAAGAAAAATTTTGTGTTTTTGCAGAAAAACGTGTTTTTCGACTGAAAAACCTGAGATTACGACTACCAGACAGGACTCGAGTTCGCGGAACGCGCACAGGAATACAGGTAAGGCAGGTAAGTAACTATTGCGACTAAAAGAAAAATGATTTTAGGGAAGAATTTCGAGATAAAAATTAATTAAGGGTTGAGAATTTTGAAAAATTTGGCAAGGTCCCAGAACGAATAACCTTTCGTGTTTTTGTCAAAAATGATTAGTCAGATAGTAGGGCGGAGCCTATTAAAAATCAAAATAGCTGAAAACAGCGTCAAAATGCGTCACCGGGATGCAAAGTTATTATGATTTAATGAAATCACGGTCCACCTAAGGTGGATTTCGTGGGGTGCCTCAGGGTACTGTATTAAATTGTTGTAAAAAGTTTTTTGAAGTTCTATGTTCGCCAGACGCACGTGCGAGGTGTCAAAAGACGCGTCTCGGCGCGGGCTGGCGATCTACGAGGTTGTTGGAATTAATTTAGAAGAAAAATTTTGTGTTTTTGCAGAAAAACGTGTTTTTCGACTGAAAAACCTGAGATTACGACTACCAGACAGGACTCGAGTTCGCGGAACGCGCACAGGAATACAGGTAAGGCAGGTAAGTAACTATTGCGACTAAAAGAAAAATGATTTTAGGGAAGAATTTCGAGATAAAAATTAATTAAGGGTTGAGAATTTTGAAAAATTTGGCAAGGTCCCAGAACGAATAACCTTTCGTGTTTTTGTCAAAAATGATTAGTCAGATAGTAGGGCGGAGCCTATTAAAAATCAAAATAGCTGAAAACAGCGTCAAAATGCGTCACCGGGATGCAAAGTTATTATGGGTTAGGTTAGGTTAGGTTAGGTTAGGTTAGGTTAGGTTAGGTTAGGTTAGGTTAGGTTAGGTTAGGTTAGGTTAGGTTAGGTTAGGTTAGGTTAGGTTAGGTTAGGTTAGGTTAGGTTAGGTTAGGTTAGGTTAGGTTAGGTTAGGTTAGGTTAGGTTAGGTTAGGTTAGGTTAGGTTAGGTTAGGTTAGGTTAGGTTAGGTTAGGTTAGGTTAGGTTAGGTTAGGTTAGGTTAGGTTAGGTTAGGTTAGGTTAGGTTAGGTTAGGTTAGGTTAGGTTAGGTTAGGTTAGGTTAGGTTAGGTTAGGTTAGGTTAGGTTAGGTTAGGTTAGGTTAGGTTAGGTTAGGTTAGGTTAGGTTAGGTTAGGTTAGGTTAGGTTAGGTTAGGTTAGGTTAGGTTAGGTTAGGTTAGGTTAGGTTAGGTTAGGTTAGGTTAGGTTAGGTTAGGTTAGGTTAGGTTAGGTTAGGTTAGGTTAGGTTAGGTTAGGTTAGGTTAGGTTAGGTTAGGTTAGGTTAGGTTAGGTTAGGTTAGGTTAGGTTAGGTTAGGTTAGGTTAGGTTAGGTTAGGTTAGGTTAGGTTAGGTTAGGTTAGGTTAGGTTAGGTTAGGTTAGGTTAGGTTAGGTTAGGTTAGGTTAGGTTAGGTTAGGTTAGGTTAGGTTAGGTTAGGTTAGGTTAGGTTAGGTTAGGTTAGGTTAGGTTAGGTTAGGTTAGGTTAGGTTAGGTTAGGTTAGGTTAGGTTAGGTTAGGTTAGGTTAGGTTAGGTTAGGTTAGGTTAGGTTAGGTTAGGTTAGGTTAGGTTAGGTTAGGTTAGGTTAGGTTAGGTTAGGTTAGGTTAGGTTAGGTTAGGTTAGGTTAGGTTAGGTTAGGTTAGGTTAGGTTAGGTTAGGTTAGGTTAGGTTAGGTTAGGTTAGGTTAGGTTAGGTTAGGTTAGGTTAGGTTAGGTTAGGTTAGGTTAGGTTAGGTTAGGTTAGGTTAGGTTAGGTTAGGTTAGGTTAGGTTAGGTTAGGTTAGGTTAGGTTAGGTTAGGTTAGGTTAGGTTAGGTTAGGTTAGGTTAGGTTAGGTTAGGTTAGGTTAGGTTAGGTTAGGTTAGGTTAGGTTAGGTTAGGTTAGGTTAGGTTAGGTTAGGTTAGGTTAGGTTAGGTTAGGTTAGGTTAGGTTAGGTTAGGTTAGGTTAGGTTAGGTTAGGTTAGGTTAGGTTAGGTTAGGTTAGGTTAGGTTAGGTTAGGTTAGGTTAGGTTAGGTTAGGTTAGGTTAGGTTAGGTTAGGTTAGGTTAGGTTAGGTTAGGTTAGGTTAGGTTAGGTTAGGTTAGGTTAGGTTAGGTTAGGTTAGGTTAGGTTAGGTTAGGTTAGGTTAGGTTAGGTTAGGTTAGGTTAGGTTAGGTTAGGTTAGGTTAGGTTAGGTTAGGTTAGGTTAGGTTAGGTTAGGTTAGGTTAGGTTAGGTTAGGTTAGGTTAGGTTAGGTTAGGTTAGGTTAGGTTAGGTTAGGTTAGGTTAGGTTAGGTTAGGTTAGGTTAGGTTAGGTTAGGTTAGGTTAGGTTAGGTTAGGTTAGGTTAGGTTAGGTTAGGTTAGGTTAGGTTAGGTTAGGTTAGGTTAGGTTAGGTTAGGTTAGGTTAGGTTAGGTTAGGTTAGGTTAGGTTAGGTTAGGTTAGGTTAGGTTAGGTTAGGTTAGGTTAGGTTAGGTTAGGTTAGGTTAGGTTAGGTTAGGTTAGGTTAGGTTAGGTTAGGTTAGGTTAGGTTAGGTTAGGTTAGGTTAGGTTAGGTTAGGTTAGGTTAGGTTAGGTTAGGTTAGGTTAGGTTAGGTTAGGTTAGGTTAGGTTAGGTTAGGTTAGGTTAGGTTAGGTTAGGTTGGGGGATCCCCCACAGCGCATACTTCCTCGTAGTTTCCCCCGGGCAACGCCGTGTCTGACCACCGTAACGGAGTGGCAGACCGGCGGCTAAAGTGCGCTGTGATTCGTAGACATTATTGCAGTCGTCCGCGAATATGTCGAACAAGCCAAGGCGAGACCCTTCGGGGCGTTTTATTTCGAATCGCTCCTCCCAGGACGATTCAAACGGCCCTTCTCAGGGCCAATCCAACGGCCCTTCTCAGGGCCAATCCAACGGCCCTTCTCAGGGCCCACCCAACGGCCCTTCTCAGGGCCACGCCGGCGGCGCTTTGGCGTCGGAAGCTGACCGCGCATCATCTGCGGCCAGCTTATTCAGAAGTCCATATGAGATGTCGGACTCCGACGACTCCAATATGGACACGTCGGCTGTCGAAAGCGACCGCTTCAAGCGCCAAGCAGGCAAGAAGAGGTCCAAGGGCTCCTCGGAGTCGACCGGAAGCAGGGCGAAGAAGAGGTCGAAGTCTAAAAAGGCTTCGACTTCTACTGCGCCTTCTTCCCACAATGTGGGCTTGGTGGACGCCGAGCGCCAGCTAAATCTAGCGAAAAGGGCGCAATTAGAAATGGACCTGGAGGAGAGGGTCGCCGCCAAGGAGCAGCAGGCGCAAGTTGCCAGGTCGAGGGCTGGCTATGGTGCATCCAATGTACTATATGCCGACCACTCCCTGGCGGAACTGGAGCGCATGGCGCAGGAGGATCGGGAGGAGGTTCTGAAGGTCGCTTCTAAGTCGTCCAATTTGAAGGGGACCTTCCAGAAGGCCCTCAAATGCCGGGCCGCCAGCATGCACGGCATTATCGCGGAGCTGGTGAAGCGGACGGCCACGGACGAGACGCGGCAGCTGCAGGCGAAGGTGGATCGCCTGCAGGTGGAGGTCAGCCAACTACACCAGAAGCTGGCTGAGGCTACGGCCAGGCCTGCCCAATCTGCCCCAGTCTATCCGGTGGGAGGAGACTCCTCCTCCTCCCCTGCCAGTCTTGAGGCAATAATCCGCGGGGTGATCTTGGAGGAGAGGGCCTTCATCCGAGCCTGCTTCGCAGGCATCGAGGACCGGCTCTTGCCGGAAAGGCGGGTCCGCCCACCGCTAGCGGCGGATAAGAGTCCACCGCTGAGGGAGCCGGAACCTGCGCCTCTAGCAGGACCGGTATCGCAGCCCTCCAAGGGCAAAGGCAAGGGCAAGAGGACCAAGGCGGCTCCTGATACGCCCACCACAAGCGCGGAGGTGGCGTCTGGGTCGTCTGCCATTCCAGCAGCCCCCCAGATCTCGCAGGGGGAAGACGCCCTTCTTCCCTCCACCACCCCATCCAACCAGTCGTGGACGGAAGTGGTCAGGAGAGGAAAAGGGAAGAAGGGCAAAAAGTCGGCCCCCAAGTCTGCTGCAACTAGTTCTGCAGTCATCAAAAAGGCGGGGAGGAAGCTGGTTCCTCCCAAAACTGCGGCCGTCGTGGTGACCATCACTCCGGAGGCCGCGGAGCGGGGCGAGACGTACGAGTCCGTCCTAAGACGGGCTCGTACCAATGCTGATCCCTCCCAGCTGGGGATCGGCAACATCACGTGCCGCCGAACCCTAACTGGGGCTCGAATTTTCGAGTTCTCGGGGGAGCAGCGAGGCACAAATGCGGACCTCTTCGCAACAAAGTTGCAAGAGGTCATCGCGGATGCGGCAAGGGTCACCAGGCCTGTTAAGACCGCAGCCTTGGAGGTGGCCGATCTGGACGATTCGGTCACCAAAGAGGATGTGGTGGCGGCCGTCGCGGCGGCTGGAGGATGCGATGCTGGCGCGGTGAAGGGTGGAGCCATCAGGCCCGGCCGCCGCGGCTTGGGCATCATCCGCGTCGAGTGCCCAGTCGCCGCGGCTGGGGCCGTCCTTGCTGCGACCAAGGGACGAATGCAAGTGGGGTTCGGCTCGGCTGTGGTCCGGCCGCTTGAGGACCAGCCTGTCCGGTGCTTCAAGTGCTTCGCTGTCGGCCACACCCGGGCTACGTGTCCCTCCAAGTCCGACTGGGGAGACACGTGCTTCCAATGCGGACGGGAGGGACACGGGTGGGCCGCTTGCACTGCCATCGCGCCACACTGCGCGGCGTGTGCCGCCGGTGGCCGCCCCGCGGACCACAGGATGACGGGCAGGAGCTGCAAGCCCCCCGTGAGGAAAGGCGTGGTGCCGGCGCAGGTTCGCCCTGCTGCTAAAGCCGTCGCAGTCGTCGCCGCTGTTACTCCAGCGGCGGTAGCTGAGGAGGGGGGTGCGATGTCGGAATAATAATTTCCGACTACCGCATCCTCCAGGCGAACACCAACCACTGCAGAGCGGCGCAGGACCTGGTAGTGCAGGTCATGGCCGAGTGGTTGGTGAACGTAGCGGTGGTCGCCGAGCCCTACTCAATTCCCGGCAGCTGGCTGGGTGACGAGGATGACTTGGTGGCTCTAGCGGCGCGGTCTTCCACAGACTCCCCTCCCCTCTCGCTATTAGAGAGGGGACCGGGATACGTGGCCGCCGCGTGGGGAGACTTAGCCCTTGTGGGCGTCTATTTCTCCCCAAACCGCCCTCTTCAGGACTTCGAGAACTACCTTGGAGTCCTGGCCGCCGTGGTCGGCAGGGCGGCGCCGCGTCAGGTCTCCGTACTGGGAGACCTGAATGCCAAGTCGGTGACCTGGGGCAACATGGCGACCGACGCACGCGGGCGGGCAGTGGAGATGTGGGCAACCTCGACTGGACTCTCCCTCTTGAACAGAGGAAGCGTCCAGACATGCGTGCGGCGGCAGGGTGGCTCAATAGTGGACGTCACTTTCGCCACCCCTGCGTTAGCCGCGCGCGTTTTGAACTGG